>CM069132.1:16425079-17770912 GCA_035221665.1 Okamejei kenojei
GAGGCTTTGACCTCTAGTCCTAAACTCTCCCACTAGTGGAAACATCCTCTCCACATCCACTCTATCCAAGCCTTTCACTATTCTGTACGTTTCAATGAGGTCCCCCCTCATTCTTCTAAACTACAGCGAATACAGGCCCAGTGCCGACAAACACTCATCATAGGTTAACCGACTCATTCCAGGGATGATTCTTGTAAACCTCTTCTGGACCCTCTCCAGAGTCAGCACATCCTTCCTCGGATATGGTGCCCAAAATAGCTCACAATATTCCAAATGCGGCCTGACCAGCACCTTATAGAACCTCAGCATGACTGGGGCTCTATAAGTCTATAGATGAATAGACTCAACACCAATATTAATGGATGAGTGCACATCACCAAGGGTCACCACCTTGTCTTGATGGAGAAGGATGCCTGTGTCAAGATCCTGAAAGCTAAACTGTCTGGAACCATGCTCCTCATAAGTTCATAAATTCATCTGTTATAGAAGCAGGATAAGGCCATTCTGTCCATCAAGTCTACTCTGCCATTTGATGATCTATCTTTATCCCTCACAACCCCATTCTCCTACCATCGGCCCATAACCCCTGACATCTATACTAATCAAGAATCTATCAATCTCCGCCTTAAAAATATCCATTGATCTGGCCTCCACAGCCTTCTGTGGCATGACTCCACACTTTGCTGCGCTCTATTCCATCTGCCACTTCTCAGCCCACTTTCCCAACCTGTCCAAGTCCTGCAGATTCCCTGTTTTCTCTACACTACCTGACCCTCCACCTGTGTTCATATCAGCTGCAAACATGGCCACAAAGCCTTCAATTCCCTCATCCAAATCATTTACATTAACCGTGAAGCGTAGCGGTCCCAGCACTGACCTCTGCGGAACTCCATTAACACTGGCAGCCAATCAGAAAAAGGTCATAAGGAATAGGAGTAGAATAAGGCCATTCGGCCCATCAAGTATACACTGACATTCAATCATATTGCTCTATCTCTCCCTCCTAACTCCATTCTCCTGCCTTCTCCCCATAACAATAGACAATAGACAATAGGTGCAGGCGTAGGCCATTTGACCCTTCAAGTCAGCACCGCCATTCAATGATTATCCCAAATCAGTACCCTGTTCCTGCCTTCTCTCTATATCCCCTCACTCTGCTATTTTTAAAAGCCCTATCTAACTCTCTCTTGAAAGCATCCAGAGAACCTGCCTCCACCGCCCTCTGAGGCAGAGAATTCCACAGACTCACCACTCTCTGTGAGGAAAAAGTGTTTCCTCGTCTCCGTTCTAAATGGCTTACTCCTTATTCTTAAACTGTGGCCCCTGGTTCTGGACTCCCCCAACATTTACATGTTTCCTGCCTCTAGTGTGTCCAAGCCCTTAACAATCTTAAATTTTTCAATGAGATGCCCTCTCATCCTTCTAAACTCCAGAGTGTACAATCCCAGCTGCTCCATTCTCTCAGCATATGACAGTCCCGCCATCCCGGGAATTAACCTTGTAAACCTACGCTGCACTCCCTCAATAACCTCTGACACCCATACTAATGAAAAATCTATCTCTGCCTAAAAAATATCCACTGACGTGGCCTCCACCGCCTTCTGTGACAAAGCATTCCACATAATCGCCACCCTCTGACTAAAAAATATTCTCCTCATCTCCATCCTAAAAGAACGCCCTTTAATTCTGAGGCTATGACCTCTGGTCCTAGACTCTCCCACTAATGGAAACATCATCTCCACATACCCCTTTAAAGCCCTCTTTATTGCCACTATCTGCTTTCTGCCATCCAGCAAACCTGCTATCCATGCTAGTATCTGCCCTCTGATACCATGACAGGGTCTTCCAGGGCGGGCAGGTCAAGGGAGAGATTGCTGATGAAGTGTAGTCCAAGTGGAAGACCTCCGTAGTGGAAGAGATGGAACGATGGTGGGCGGCCAGCACCACGGCTGGGGAGGCAGGAGAAGGCTGTGTCAAGGAGAGACACCCAACTGTTGTGGGGTCCAGGCCTTTGGTCCCGGGTCTGTCTCCATCAAGAACCATGCTCTGGCTGTCCATGCACTGTCTCCCCACATTAAATGGTGTCACATACAGGCCATCAGCCTGGAGAGATACACCACGTGCACATCCCTGTAGAGCACCCACCAGGAGGACCATCATAGCTCACCGAGTAATCACCAATGATCAACTTAATTGAAAGGTACAGCATTGAAAGAGGCGCTTCGACCCACCAAGTCCACACCAACCATCACACTATTCACGCCTGTTCACACTACTTCGGTGTTATTCTACTTTCGCATACACTCCCTACACACAAGGGGCAATTTACAGATGTCAAGTAACCTACAAACCCGCACAGCCACGGGATGTGGGAGGAAACCAGAGCACCCAGAAGAAACCCACACAATCACAAGAGAATGTGCAAACTCCTCATAGGCAGCACTTCTTGATTAGTACAATTGTCAGAGGTTATGGGGAGAAGGAGGAGAATGGGGTTCGGAGGGAGAGATAGATCAGCCATGATGGAATGGCATAGACTTGATGGGCCAAATGGCCTAATTCTACTCCTATCACTTATAACCTTATGACCTATAACCCAAGGTCAGGATCGTACCAGGTATCTGGATCTGTGAGGCTACATCTCTGCTAGTGGTGCTGTTGTGCCAACCACAATGGAGTCATAGAGCATGGAAACAGGCCTTTCAGTCCAACTTGCCCACACCGACCAACATGTCATAGAAACATAGAAACATAGAAATTAGGTGCAGGAGTAGGCCATTCGGCCCTTCGATATGATCATGGCTGATCATCCAACTCAGTGTCCCGTACCTGCCTTCTCTCCATACCCTCTGATCCCCTTAGCCACAAGGGCCACATCTAACTCCCTCTTAAATATAGCCAATGAATTGGCCTACACTACCCTCTGTGGCAGAGAGTTCCAGAGACTCACCAAAAAGTGTGAAAAAATTCCTTCTCATCTCGGTCCTAAAGGATTTCCCCCTTATCCTTAAGCTGTGACCCCTTGTCCTGGACTTCCCCAACATCGGGAACAATCTTCCTGCATCTAGCCTGTCCAACCCCTTAAGAATTTTGTAAGCTTCTATAAGATCCCCTCTCAATCTCCTAAATTCTAGAGAGTTTAAACCAAGTCTATCCAGTCTATCTAGTGTAGTGTCCCATCTACACTAGTCCCACCTGCCTGCATTTAGCCCATATCCCTCTAAATCCGTCCTATCAATGTACTTGTCTAAATGTTTTATGAAGTTGCAATATACTTGCCTCAACTACTTTCTCCGACAGCTCGTTCCATTCACCCACCACCCTTTGTGAACAAATGTTACTCCTCAGGTTCCTATTAAATTTCTCCCCCGCTCACCTTGAACCTACGTCCTCTGGTTCTCGATTGCCCTACTCTGGGAAAAAGACTCTGTGTGTTTGCCCAATCTATTCTTCTCCTGATTTTTTGCGTCTCAACAAGATCACCCCTCATCCTCCTGCGCTCGCACGATGATGGATGAGTGCAGTTCACAACAAAAGTTTGAACTGTATATTTACAATATTAGTCATATCCTTGTCTGAAAATCAATAGAAAAACATATTAGCCCACCTCTATACCCTGATTGGAGATGTGGCCAAAATTGGGATGAGGACTGTATATAATATTGAAGGCAAAGCCAACTATTTAGGTTTGGCTGTTGTTTACATAAGTCCTCCAGAAATAATGGTCCTCTAACGAACGGCATCAATTCACCACCTTATCTATACCATGGAGCTGCAACCCCAGGGATACCTGTAGGCGGTGTTGAAATATAAATAGGCTGAGGGCTGGTGGAAGCTTTTTCTTTACACAGTGAAGTTTTTTGTGCCATTTTAAAAGTATTCCTGCCTTTAGTATTGTTGAAATATTAATATTTCAGGCTAAATGTCGGCGGCTTGCTGTAAAAGAGTAGTACTGACTTTCCTTTGGGGTCCAATCTTCCTGCTTTGAACCCTTCGCTATTGTGAATCATTTATTAGCCGACTGGCGATCCCTCTTGAACTGTTCCTTTTGCCTCGCTGTTTTTCAACAGTCAGTCATCCTCCAACATTTCTGTTCTTGTTCGTGCGAGCTCCGGATATACAATTCTGGGAGCACCCTCTTCTCTGTACATCTTCAACAAACTGATATCAAGATTAATTCCACTGCCGGCTCCCATTCCAATATTTTTTTTTTCTCCAGCATTTTAGAAGTACTGAGCTGAAAGCTCCCTTGATTTCACCAGCCCCTGACCAGTCCCATACTTTGAAAGCCCAAACACAGCTTTATCGGATCAGCCTGCTTCAATTTAGTTCACTGTACACCCAAAACTTTGAAAGCTGAATTAGGCAAAGATTCAGAGAGAAAAACATATTTTCCTGCAATGTAAATCATGATATGATGACCTCGCGATCTTTGATGCACTGCTAAATTTTTGTTTTCTGTTTGGCGATATCCAAGATAGACTTTTTTACTTTGCTATATATGTTAAATTAACAACTTAAATTACATAACCTAACTGTCATGTACTGACTTAAACCACGAAGCTAGATCCCTTCAGCCTTTATGTAGGAAGGAACTGTAGATGCTGGTTTACATCGAAGATAGACACAAAAGGCTGGAGTAACTCAGCAGGATAAGTAGCATCTCTGGAGAGAAGGAATGGGTGATGTTTTGGGTTGAGACCCTTCTTCAGACTCCTAGATATTGGCGAGACTAAGCGCAGGCTCGGTGATTGTCTCGCTGATCAACTTCGCTCAGTCCGTCGAGGCCTACGTGATCTCCGATTGCTCAACACTTTAACTCTCCTTCCCACACTGACCTTTCTGTCCTGGGCCTCCTCCACTGTCAGAGTGAGGCCCAGTGCAAATTGGAGGAACAGCACCTCATAGTCCGCTTGGGCATCTTATACCCCAGCGAGATGAGTATTGATCTCACCCTTTGGAAGTGAGAAGAAAAAACAGTATTAATCGGGGTCAGTGACAGATGATCTCAGGCAAGGACGTTCCCTGGTAGGCCAAATGTTGGCTCAAGATGGTGTGATCCCAAGAGAGATACACCATTGGAAACTGTGGAACTGGTTAACCAACATTTAGTGGGGGAATGAGGGGAAGGGAGGGGGGAGGGAAATAGGTAGGGGAAGGGGGGGGGGGGGTGTATGTAGAAGTTACCTGAACTTAGAAAATTAAATGTTAATTCCGCTGTGTTGTAAGCTCCCCAAGCAAAACATAAGGTGCTGTTTCCTCCAATTTGCATGTGGTCTCACTCTGGCAATGAAGTAGGTCCAGCACAGAAAGGTCAGTGTGGGAATGGGAAGGAGGTTTAGAGTGGAAGCAACCAAGAGATCCAGTCGACCTTGGCGGAACGAGTGAAAGTGCTCAGCGAAACGGTCGCTGTGTCTTTGCTTTGTCTCGCCAGTGTATAGTGGCCCACGTCAGGAACACCAGCTGCAGTAGATGGTTAGAGGAGGTGCTTCTGAGCCTCGGTCTCACCTGGATGGACTGGCAGGGTCCCTGGATGGAGTTGAGGGAGGAGGTATAAGGGGAGGTGCTGCACCTCCTGCAGTTGCAGGGGGGAAGTACCTGGGGAGGGGGTGGTTTGGTCTCTGAGTAAAGCGGAAAGGGGTGGAGATGGGAAGATGTGACTAGTGGTAGGATCACGTTGGTGGTAACAGAAATGTCGGAGGATGATGTGTTGGACGCGGAGTCGCCATGTTTTGTCAGAGACCCTTCACAATCCAAAAAGCTTCAATGGGCCATCTGAAAATTTCACCTCTCCAAATATCTTGCCCCCTCTAGTTATTTTTTTTCAAATGTGTAACCATTTAATTTATTGTGATGTCAAAGCTCATCATTTGTTTACTGGCTGACTTT
This sequence comes from Okamejei kenojei, assembly GCA_035221665.1. Classification (NCBI taxonomy): domain Eukaryota; kingdom Metazoa; phylum Chordata; class Chondrichthyes; order Rajiformes; family Rajidae; genus Okamejei; species Okamejei kenojei. The sequence continues at coordinate 16,430,969 of CM069132.1, forward strand.
GTGACCAAAAGCAAACAAAGCAGATTTCATGTAATTCTGCTTGTTGTAATGTCCTAAGAAACTGGCATTTTAGGAGTTTAAAATGATAGGTATGTCTATTTTGTTTAACCCAAAAATAATTGTAATCAATTATTTACAAAAATGATATGCACAATACAAAACAATACAATCAAACCCACCACCATAATACAAAGTAAAACAAATATTCTTAAATTACAGCGATTGTCTTCGACCAAGCTCGAAGGCACTCGCCTGGAAAACCTCGAGCTGGATCGACCGTCAGCGATGAAACGGAGAGCTGGATCGACCGTCTGCGTGCACGCACACACACACACACACACACACACACACACACACACACACACACACACACACACACACACACACACACACACACACACACACACACACACACATCGCAAAGGCGAGGGCCAGGGAAAGCGGGGGAGCGCTGTCAGAAATTCACACCCGCGATGAAGAGGAAAGTAAAATACAGCATCACAGTGTACGGTAAGTCCTTTAGAGAGAGCGCGCGGGGGGGGGGGGAGAAGGGGAGAGAGGGGGAGAGTGGAACAGAAAGGGAGAGAAGGGGAAAGTAGGGGAGAGAAGGGGTAGAAGGGGGGAGAAGGAGTGGACACTTTTAAGAAGCCAGGCAACTTATAATAAAGTCTAGCGGGCATTTAACCTACCGGTCGGTTTTCCTTGGTCCTGAAAACTCCAATGAGCCAATTAAAATGCCCGGTCAGCGAAAGGAATTGCCTACGGCTGCCCTCGACTGACTATAACTAATTAGCGACCCCACTCCATTGCACTATGAGTTCAAAAGAACCATGCCGACCAATTTTTACTCGCGGAAAATCTTTCAACACACTGAAAAATTTTCCTCAACCAAACTGTGGCCGCGAGTATGCGGGAACTTCCCTCGAGCAGGAAGGAGAGTTGCAGTTACCTCATAGGACCTCCACGTGTCGACCATGCTGCGACTTTGAGTCGAGGGCAAACTCTGATAAACTTGCAGATTAGCTCGCCGCAGTGGGACAGCCCCTTAAGGATACATTCCACCCCCCGCGGTGCCCAACGGCTCCGGAAATGCCCCAGGGTGCCTGTGGACAGCGAACTTTGGTAGTCAAAGCACAGTCAAATCCTAAAACTATTTTGCCTTTTGTGGAGATGGACGAGGTACTGGAGCAAGTAATAATGTTGGACTCAGAGGAAGACTCTTTAGAAACTGTTGAGGAAATATGTAATAAAGTAAATTGCAAATGGCTGTTACACAGATAATAAAATCAGTTTTATTCACAAGAGCAACATTTTCAAAATGGGAGCAAAGAAACATTTACAATGCATCGGGGACATTTTTTAGACTGCTGCTATCATAATATTAGTCCAATAATTGCTAGGCATTCTGCAGAAGAATTTAAGTGTAATGAAGCCACCAAGTGCAAAAGTCTGAAAATTATGAACAATTGTTCATGCTTTAGTTCAGTTCACTGAATTCATTCACATTGCAAACCTTTTTTATATGATGTCATGGGATTGTTCAAATCTGAAAGCTTGGTTGCATTACACTGTGTCCATTTATTACAATATAATATCAAGATTCAATGCCTTACCGGTGACCTTCCTCGTTTACATTCTTGCATTTCAAATGTCGCGAGCATTATTATAGGTTTACTCCTGGGAGTTTTGGAATACTGGAAAATTGCAGCTTTCTTTGATAGCAAACGTTGGCAGCAAACACCAGGAACTGTAACGTTCAGATACAGGTACCGGTGAAGATTCTGGGCAATATGGGATTGCTGCATCTGAAAGTCACTTTAATCTCCCAGCACTTCACAGCCTATAATTTCTAGATTCATATTTTTCACCACACTAATAAATTCAGTGATGTGATATCAGAATTTACTTTAGACTTTAGAGATAAAGAGCACAAACAGGCCCTCCGGCCAACCGAGACCTGCTGTCTGGTGATCATACATGCATTAGCACTATCCTACACACTAGAAATAATGTTAGCACTATCCTACACACGAGAAATAATTTTTACAGAAGCCAATTAATCTACCAGCCTGTACATCTTTGGAGTGAGCATCTGGAGAAAACCCGACATGGTCACAGGGAGAACGTGCAAACTCCGCACAGACAGCACTCATAGCTGATACATGCGAATGCCAGACATTCCTCACTCGAAGTGGAGAAAGAGCAGGTGAAGAAATGGTGCAGTGGCACATCGGTAGAGTTGCTGCCTCACAGCGCCAGAGACCCTGGTGAGTCTGTATGGAGTTTTATACGTTCTCCCCGTGACCGCGTGGGTTTTCTCCAGGTGTTCCGGTTTTCTCCCACGTTTCAAAAACATACAGGTTTGAAGGTTAGTTGGCTTCAGTAGAATTGTCCCTAGTATGTAGTATAGTGTTAGCGTATGATAGTGTCGTTGGTTGGTGCAGCTTCAGTAGTCCGCAGGGTCTGTTTCCGTGCTCTATCGCTAAAGAAAAGTCTAAAGCATTGGGGATAAGACCGGGAAGTTTGGGTTTGGAGCACACGTAAGCCGAATGTAAAGACAGACAATAAATCACACTTTATCGCCTAACGGTAAATGGTGAATGGACCCGCCATCCCTGAACCACCCACGCATCCATCCCACCAAATGATTCCCTGCCCCATTTGTACTGGACTCTACGGGTCACTCATTGGTCTCACATGATACCTTTGATGCCAAGTGACGGTCCAGAGAAAAAGAAGAGTTTAAAAATAAACGTAGCAAACATGGGAAGAAAAAGATGACACAAAAGGCTGGAGTAACTCAGTGGGTCAGGCAATATTTCTGGAGAGAAGGAATAAGTGACGTTTCGGGTTGAGATATCTGAAGAAAGGTCTCGACCCGAAACGTCACCTACTCCTTTTCTCCAGAGATACTGCCTGTCCCGCTGAGTTACCCCAGCCTTTCGTGTCAATCTTTGGTTTAAACCACATCTGCAGATCCTTCCCAAAAGCAGAAAAAGATACCAGAACAATTAGGTCTCCACCACTGGTGCTATTTCTGAAACCATGGTGGACATCATCTCAAGGTCTTAAAAAAAGCAGCTGGTAAAATGGTTGGTTTTAGTTTTCCAAGATTCTCTAGATTTTGAACATATTCTATTCAATCAGAGATACCAAATATTGCTCTTCTTTTTATAAGAAAAAGAGAGAGAAAGAGGTTAAAAAAAAAGTAGGAAATTATAAATCAGTTAGCTTTACATCTGTCACAGGGAACATGTTAAAAGCTATTTTAAAGATGTTATGACAGGACATTTAGAAATGAAACTCAAGGCAATCAGGCAGAGTCAACCTGGTTTAGTGATAAGAAAACTATATTTGATCAATTTAACTGTTCTTTGAAGACGTAACTTGTGCCATGGATGAAGGGGAAGCAGTGAATATATTGCATTAGGTTTCTGGACAGCATCTGATAAGATGCCACATCAAAATGTATTGCAGAAGTTAGGTCCAAGTATTTATCAGTAACATATTTACACTAATAGAAAGAGAGACACAAAAAAGTTGGAGTAAGTCAGCGAGGAGCTAGCATCTCCGGAGAGAAGGAATGGGTGACGTTTTGGGTCAAGACCCTTAAATTGGGTGTTGAACAGAAAATATTAAATGCGTTAATGGGTCATTTTGTGGTTTCAATAATAAGGCACCAAAGGTATATTTGCAAAACCTGCTGATGTCACAAAGTTAGATAGGAGAATAAGTTGTGAAGATGTGAAATCCATTTCACACAGCTGTTAGAAATGGATTTGGATGGGTCAACTGAATGGTCAAAGATCCGAAAGATCAGAAGACCATGTCGGAAGGTCTCGACCCGAAACATCACCTATTCCTTTTCTGCAGAGATGCTGTCTGACCCGTTGAGTTACTCCAGCTGTCTTCGGAAAAGTGTCTGGATCGGCAAGAAAAATGAAAAACCTACTGTAAATGGTGACAAACGACAAAGTTCTGAGACACATTACAGCTGGTAATTAATATGTGATTTGCACAAATATGCCGATATTGCAAGTAATTAAGGAAACTGATAGAATGTTATAATTTATTGTATTAAAACATTTAATAAATTGTTATTTATTGAATATTAATTCAATATTAGACTGTTATTCAATAAATAACATTGGGGAATTCAATTATAAAGTAGAAACCTTTTGCATCATTGACAGGTTACGAGTGAAAATACATCTGGTGTGTTGTATACAGTATTGGTTTTCTTAGTTAAGAAATAATTTCAAACCATGGGACGAGGTACAGAGAGTGTTCACTAGACTAATACTTGAAATGGATAGGTTGAATTATGAGGAAAGGCAGGATCAGGCAAGTTTATATCCACTGGAGTTCAGATGAGATGAAACCTGACTGAAATACAACCTTGGTGTGGTACATGTGGAGAGAAGTTAGAAATCAGGATCATTATTTACAAATAGGGGTCGCTCATTTAAGGCAAAGCTGAGGATGTTATTTTTTCACTGAGAGGTCCCTGAGTCTTTGGGATCCTCTTCCTCAAAGAGTGTTGGAAGCAAAAACTTTGAGCATTTTTCCAACAGAGTTAGATGAAAGTTTGATAAGCAAGGAAGTGAATGTTTATCATGGGTGCTGAGTTGAGATGCTCATCAGACCAGGCATGATCTTATTGAATGGCAGAAGAGCCAAGTTGCCTATTCCTGTTTCTAATTTGTGTGTTTGTACTAATTGAAGTTGAATAACATAGAAACATAGAAATTAGGTGCAGGAGCAGGCCATTCGGCCCTTCGAGCCTGCACCGCGATTCAATATGATCATGGCTGATCATCCAACTCAATATCCTGTACCTGCCTTCTCTCCATACCCTCTGATCCCTTCAGCCACAAGGGCCACATCCAACTCCCTCTTAAATATGGCCAACGAACTGGCCTCAACTACCTTCTGTGGCAGAGAATTCCACAGATTCACCACTCTCTGTGTGAAAAACGATTTTCTCGTCTCGGTCCTAAAAGACTTCCCCCTTATCCTTAAACTGTGACCCCTTGTCCTGGACTTCCCCAACATCGGGAACAATCTTCCTGCATCTAGCCTGTCCAACCCATTAAGAATTTTGTAAGTCTCTATGAGATCACCCCTCAATCTTCTAAATTCCAGCGAGTACAAGCCGAGTCTATCCAGTCTTTCTTCATATGGAAGTCGTGTCATCCCAGGAATCAGTCTGGTGAACCTTCTCTGTACTCCCTCTATGGCAAGAATGTCTTTCCTCAGATTAGGAGTCAAAACTGTACGCAATACTCCAGGTGTGGCCTCACCAAGACCCTGTACAACTGCAGTAGAACCTCCCTGCGCTTGTACTCAAATCCTTTTGCTATGAATGCCAACATACCATTCGCTTTCTTCACAGCCTGCTGCACCTGCATGCCTACTTTCAATGACTGGTGTACCATGACACCCAGGTCTCGCTGCATCTCCCCTTTTCCTAATCGGTCACCATTCAAATAATAGTCTACCTTCCTGTTTTTTCCACCAAAGTGGATAACCTCACATTTATCCACATTATACTGCATCTGCCATGCATTTGCCCACTCACCCAGTCTATCCAAGTCATCTTGCAGTCTCCTAGCATCCTCCTCACAGCTAACACTGCCCCCCAGCTTCGTGTCATCCGCAAACTTCGAGATAACATTGGCCAACAGCTACATTATTCTATCTACAGGTAACTCTCATTAATGTAATTCCTTTTTTTCCATCCAAAATTGATAAGAACCAAACATTTCATGGATTAAGATAATTGTTGGATCAATTGCAGTGAAAATGAAAGAACAATCTATCATTCTAGATTTGGTTCAGGTTTGGATTTAGATTTAGATTTATTATTGTCACGAGAACCGAGGTACAGTGAAAAAGCTTTGCTCTGCATGCTGTCTAATCAAATCAGATTACATTATAGATGAAGCAAAGAGGTCCTTCTGCAGTTGTACAGAGCCCTAGTGAGACTGGAGTATTGTGTGCAGTTTTTGTCCCCTAATTTGAGGAAGGACATTCGTGCTATTGAGGGAGTGCATAATAGGTTTACAAGGTTAATTCCTGGGATGCCGGGATTGTCATATGCTGATAGAATGGAGCAGCTGGGCTTGTACACTCTGGAGTTTAGAAGGATGAGAGGAAATCTGATTGAAACATATAAGATTGTTAAGGGTTTGGACACACTAGAGACAGGAAACGTTCCCGATGTTGGGGGAGTCCAGAACCAGGGGCCACAGTTTAAGAATAAGGAGTAAGCCATTTAGAATGGAGATGAGGAAACACTTTCTCTCACAGAGAGTAGTGAGTCTGTGGAATTCTCTGCCTCAGAGGGCGGTGGAGTCAGGTTCTCTGGATGCTTTCAAGAGAGAGCTAGATAGGGTTCTTAAAAATATCAGAGTCAGGGGATATGGGGAGAAGGCATTGAATGGCGATGTTGGCTCGAAGGGCCGAATGGCCTACTCCAGCCCCTATTGTCCATTGTCTATTGTCTATTTTATTTATTTTTATTTCTTTAATTCCTTATTTCGAACAGAATAAAAGAATAAAAAGCAAGTGTGAAACAGCATACAAAAACAAAACAAGAATATTTATAAAGTGTCATAAACAATATCTATAAATAAATGAAATTGTATGTGTCCGAAAAGGAGCAGGAAGAAGCCAAAGCTTATTAATTCCCATCCCTTATGCAACTGCTTAAAATTACCTTATACACATTTAGCAGCTATATGTACACCATATGTACACCAGCAGCTATGTGTACACCAAATTATTTACATTTATACACTAATCAAATATTTACAAAGCCATACCAAAAAAGAGAGAAAAAATAAAAAAGAAAAAACCCTTATATACTATACAGTATCTCTTAGTCATATATACAACCCATCACCCTATAATCACCCTTCCCAATACAATCAGTATAAATATCCCACTCACAATCACCTATCCTCATCCCAATATCCTTTTAAAAAGTGTTTTTGTACATCTTTTTAAACTGAATTATGTTTGTGCTAAGTTTTATCTCCTGTTCCAGACCAATCCACAAATTCACCCCACAGATTGCTGTGCACATACTTTTAAGAGTTGTTCTGACATTGAGTTTTTTTTTAAATTATATTCCCCTCTCAAATTATACCCACCCTGTCTTTCCATAAACAGTTTTTGTATATTTCCTGGAAGTAAATTATTTCCTGCTTTGTAATTGATTTGTGCAGTCTTAAATTTAACCAGATCGGTGAACTTCAGTGAAATATGACTTTAAGAATAATAAATTGGTATGTTCAAGATATCCAACGTTATTGATAATTCTTATTGCTCTTTTTTGTAATGTGCATAATGGCTGTAGGTTGGTTTTGTAGGTGTTACCCGATATCTCCACACAATAACTCAGATATGGCAATATGAGTGTATTATACAGAGTATGGAATGATTTGTGGTCCAGAATGTGTCTTGATTTTCCCAATATTGCTATAGACTTTGCCAGTTTTGCTTTGACGTGGTTTATATGTGGTTTCCAGCGATTCTATTGAATACAATCGCCAAACTCAAGGAAGAGCAAAATGGGAGATACAGAGTGCAGAATATAATTATCAGTAGTCCTAAGTTTTAGTTTTATTTTAGTTTTTAGTTTTAGAGATACAGCGCGGAAACAGGCATTCCCGCACATTAACACCATTCTACACCCACTAGGGACAATTTTTACATTTACCAAGCCAGTTAACCTACAAACCTGCACGTCTTTGGAGTGTGGAAGGAAACCGAAGATCTCGGAGAAAACCCACGCAGTTCACGGGGAGAACGTACAAACTGCATACAGACAGCACCCGTTGTCGGGATTGAACCCGGGTCTCCGGCGCTGCATTCGCTGTAAGGCAGCAACTCTACCGCTGTGCCACCGTGACTGTCCTAAGTTAGTCCTAAACTTAGAAATGAAAAAAAATGCTGCAAATACACAGCAGGTGACATGTATGGAGAGAGAAACTGAATTAGCATTTCAGGTCTATAACCTTTTGTAGGAGCCCTCTCCCCAGATTGCTGAGAAGTTCTAGCTTTTTTAGAATTTTATATTTCTTGCTTCTGCAGTATTACCATTGTGGATCCTGGTTTGTTGGTCCATCATGATGTGGAATATCCTGTTCAGTCACCACATTAAAAGTACTGATACACATTCAGACAGAGGTGGCCCTGTTAGATGTTTGAATATACACCTTCAAATAGCAAGGATCTGATCAAATAGCAACCCACTGATATTGCTTCCTACATTTAACCTGATTCCCGTTATCACAAATAAATATATTACACATTGCATAAATATGTTCTGTTAAATAAATATACCTTGTGATATTCTGCTCCCCGCCAGCTCTGACAGGGCAATGAAAATGTTTTTAAAGCAGGTTTTCTCACTGCCAGTGAGAATTTCATAGGTGATGTGGTTTAATCAAGTCACAATTGGTGTTTGACATTCGCTGTATAATTTGTCAAGAGCGGGGCGATAAGCTTAACAATAATTGGAAAGCATGTTGCAATTTAAATCTGTGGCAGGCTGCAAGCCCCAAGGGGTAAATGGCTGCTCTGTTCCAGCTCGTTCTGATTTTGTGCAGTTTGAACCCTAGTTCCAAGGAGTATTGCGGCTCTAATCACAGAGCCTCAATACTCAGAGTTTTAAATTTACCACAGGATGAACAGGCTGGTTGCTAGTCTCCATTTCACGATAGGGTACTTTTCCCAGTCTTGCTATGTTTTGCTTTAACATTGAAGGTTGTGAAACCAGTTCAAATTCAGGTTAGATTTGCGAGAAAACAGAGAAAAGCCCAGCGCTGAGCCCTTCAAACACCTCCCTGTTTCACTTTCCTTCTCTCTACCAACATCCTTCCCCTGCTGCCTGTGTATGTTGGTTGGGAATCTACAGTTACCTGTACAGTCTCCTGCCATCCATCTCCTGCTGCTCCTTAAGACCCAGTAGGATAGCGTTAGAGTGCTGATCAGCATGGAATTGGTGGGCAGAAGGGTTTGTTTCTGTGCTGTATATCTAAACTAAACTAAACTAAACTGAACTAAACTGAACTAAACTGAACTAAACCTCCTTGTGAAATATAGGAGCAGGCTAATTGCTGAGGTGAGGTCAAGTGAGATTCCTCTCCATCATTCATTTTTATACGTACATTGAAGGCACGTGGAATTTGCATGCAGAGCAAGCATTTAATTGACCCATCCCTTGTTGTCCATGAGAAGGTGCTGATGGGTTGCGTTCTTGGACCCTCGCAGTCTTTGAGGTTTGAATGCACCAACAATGCTGTCAGGGGGAGAGTTCCAGGAAGGAATGGCGATGTATTTCTAAGTCTAAATGGTGTACGGCTGTGAGGGTCACTTTCTATGGTTCCCATGTTTTTGCTACCATTGTGCTTGCAGCTGCTAGGAGTCATGAGGTTGGAAGGTGCTGCCAATAGGATGGATCACTGGAACAGTGGAAAATAACATTTGGGCTGTCAGGCTGGCTCTGCTGGGACTACAAACACAAGAGTCTACAGATGTTGCAATCCTTTAGCAAAAATCAGCGGGTCAGGCAGCATCTGCAGATGGAAATGGGCAGACGACGTTTTGTCTCAAGACCTTTCCTCTGGACTGAAGAAGGGTCTCAACCTGAAACGTCGCCCATTCCTTCTCTCCAGAGATGCTGCGTGTCCTGCTGAGTTGCTCCAGCTTTTTGTATCTAACTTTCCTCTGGACTGCTCCGCTATAGCTGATCTGGGAAATAATTCTGACAGGTTACAGTAGTGGAGATGCACAGTCTCCAGGCCCTTGACTTTCAGTGTCATTGATGGATCAGATTTGATTATATTACATGTTGGCTTCTTCTTGCGAATGTTATGTGGTGAACTTTGGTGTATATATATACTGCATTTTGTGGTATGCCAATACCAGCTGTCAAATGTAACTCTTAGGTTAAAGATAATGGAGTGTTAACCACTTTAAGAAGTGGTAGTTAATCTCGGGTAGTTATAGAGTCATGGAGTGATACAGTGTCTATGATGTGTGGTATAATTTGATATGACAACTTCGATTCGCTGGATGTTCCTGAAGCACAGAAGTTCTTCAGACCAGCCTCAGGCAAAACTGAGTGCAAAAAAAAAACTGCAGTAGAACTACAAGCAGGTGTGGAACATGTTATATTCTCCCAGGCTAATATTGCGTATATTCTGGACCAGAGGATGGGTGGAGGGTTGATTCGGGAAAGGTGGAAGAAAGGAAATGAAGAAGAGAGAAGGGGTGGTTGTGCGTGGGAAGGGTAAAACCTCTGAAGTTGTCAAAAATGACTTATAACTTCAGACTTCACTACAAGTGTACAAGGGTAATGATTTTCTTCCACACCGCCTTGTTACATATCGATTTGGAGCATTCCCCGTGTGAATCAATAGAATACCATGGTTATTCCTGGATCACTCACCACCATCCTTTCTCGGATGATAGCATTACCTGGGGCCAAGAAGAATCATTGCTGTGCAGCAGAACAAATTAATCCATAACTCATTAATAAGAATTCATTTTAAAGAGTATTAAGCATTTTTTATATACAAAAGATAGACACAAAAAGCTGTAGTAACTTAATGGGACAAGCAGCATCTCTGGAGAGAATGAATGGGTGACGTTTCTGGTTGAGACACTTTTTATTTCAAACTAGTGATGACCCCTTCTCCCATCTCCACCGGTCTCCCTCCGCTTGGACTCCCCCGAACGGCCTTCTACTCTCTTTAGACCTTTTTAATTTCTAACTTTCCTGCCTACATATACGCATTGTCCTCAAAGTCAAAGTTAAAGTCAAAATATCCTTTATTGTATTCTGACCCTTCGGTCCGAACAAAACTTTTTTGCCTGCAGTCATAACATATAATAAAAAACAAAACACACAATAAACACATATTTAACATCCACCACAGTGACTTTCACCAGGCACCTCCTCACTGTGGTGGAAGGCAAAAGTCTTAAAGTCTCTGTCTTCTTCCCTCCTTGTTCTCCCTCTGCGCTGAGGCGATCCAGGCCTCCGATGTTGTCGTCCACTAGGCCCACGGCCGAGCCTCTGTAGCCGGGCTGCCGCCACCGCCGTCGCCAGAACGCTGGAACGCCGCCACAGCTCTAAAGCAGGGTCCGCCGCTGGAACGCTGGAGCACCGCAGCTATGATCCAATGCAACAAAAATCTTTGTTGACTTTGCAAGCTGCACTGTTATACTGATGGTCACGAACAATGTCACAAGTTAAGTATAGATGAAGATGGATGCCAGGCCCATTATAACTCATTTATTCACATAAAACCCCTTCAGCAGTATCTTAAATGATTCGGATGCGTGCTTCTCACTACTCGCTGTCTGTGTCTGAAAAATGTCTTGATATTAGTCCTGCTTCATTGTTCACCAGTTTGGGCATATCACAAAATTATGGCAGGGTACTCTAGCAAGAACAATGAGAGATGAACATTAAATCGGAGTCATAGAGCTACACAGGACAGAAAAAGACCCTTTGACGGAGCGGAACAGTGGCGCAGCGGCAGAGTTGCTGCCTTACAGTGCCAGAGATCTGGGTTCAATCGTGACAATGCTGTTAGGATGGAGTTTTTACGTTCTCCCTGTGACCGCGAAGGTTTTCGCTGGGTGTCTACACTCCAAAGATGTGCAGGTTTGTAGACTCGTTGGCTTCTGTAAATTGCAAATTGTCCCTAATGTGTAGGATAGTATTAGTGAATGGGGTGATCGCTGGTCAGCATGGACTTGGTAGGTCAAAGGGCCTGTTTGCACACAGTATCTATAAAATAAAGTAAAATAAAGACACATCTCGTCCATGCCAGCCATGTTGCCTGACAGACATCGTGTCACTTGCCACTGGGAACATAACCCCTCAAACCTATCATATACATGTGCAATTAAAATCTTGTAATTGTACCGATCTCTACCACTTCTCTCGCAGCTCGTTCCACATGCCCACCACCTTCTGTGTGAAAAAGTTGCCCCTCTGGTTCCTTGTAAACCTTTCTCGTCTCACCTTAAACATATGCCCTATAGTTTAGGGTACACAAAATGCTGGAGAAACTCAGCGGGTGCAGCAGCATCAATGGAGCGAAGGAGATAGGTGACATTTCAGGGCGAAACCCTTCTTCAGACTGATGGGGGGTGGAGGGAGGTGGGGGGAAGAAAGGAAAAAGGAGGAGGTGGAGCCCGAGGGCTGAGGGAGAGGTGGGAAGGGGAGGAGACGGTAAGGGTCAACAGAATTGAGAGAATTCAATGTTCATGCCAAGAGGATGCAGACTCCCCAAGCGGAATATGAGGTGCTGTTCCTCCAACTTGCGGTGTTGCTCACTCTGGCCGTGGAGGAGACCCAGGACAGAGAGGTCGGATACGGAATGGGAGGGGGAGTTGAAGTGCTGAGCCACCGGGAGGTCGGGTTGGTTATTGCGGACCAAGCGGAGGTGTTCGGCGAAACGATCGCCAAGCCTCCGCTTGGTCTCACCGATACAGATCAGCTGGCATCTAGAGCAGCGGTTACAATAGATGAGGTTGGAGGAGGTGCAGGTGAACCTCTGTCGGACCTGGAAGGACTGCTTGGGTCCTTGAAAGGAGTGGAGGGGGGAGGTAAAGGGGCAAGTGTAGCATCTCTTGCGGTTGCAAGGGAAGGTGCCTGGGGAAGGGGTGGAGCGGGAGGGAAGGGAAGAATTGACAAGGGAGTTGCGGAGGGAGTGGTCTTTACGGAAAGCAGACATGGGGGGGATGGGAAGATGTGGCGAGTGGTGGGGTCACGTTAGAGGTGGCAAAACTGGCGGAGGACTATGTGTTGTATGTGCCAGCTGGTGGGATGAAAGGTGAGGACCAAGGGGACTCTGCCCTTGTTGCGAGTGGGGGGATGGGGAGCGAGGGCAGTGTTGCGGGGTACAGAGGAGACCCTGGTGCGAGCCTCAACTGTAGTGGGGGAGGGGAATCCCCGTTCTCTGACGATTTAGGACATTTGTGATACCCTGGTGTGGAACACCTCATCCTGGGAGCAGATGCGGCGTAGACGGAGGAATTGGGAATAGGGGATGGAGGGTTTAGTTTAGTTTAGTTTAGCTCTAGTACAGTAGTCAGGATCGAACCCGGGTGTCTGGTGCTGTGAGGCAGCAACTCTACAACTGCATGACTGTGCCACCCACTAGCATGCTAGGGAGTGGTAGAATCTGGGGGGAGATAGTGGGAAGATAAGACTATTGAGGGGCAGGGAAAGTGGGTACTTGATTGGCTTTTTCCCTGCTGTATGATTCTAAGACTCTTGTGCAATGCCAGAATTTAAAAGTAATATAAATACAGCCTAAAGACCCAGAGTGTTATTGCAGACCTGACAATCTGTAACCAGGTCCATCTAAGGAGAAGGGGGTAGCAAAGGTGAAAATGTAGCCACATTAATGGAACACAATTTGGGAATTCCTCACTGATCCTCCTTGCATCTCCTCAAAAGCAGTCCAGGAAACCTCTTTGAGAATTAAATAGTAACAGCAGAAGACCAAGGCAATGATTAGTTTGCAGGGAATCCTGGCAAAAGGCTTAAGTTCAATACCTAGGAGGACAGAAAATTGCAAGATGTTTTTCCTCATCTCAGATTTAAATGGCCTTTGTTGCATGCTCACCAGTCAGTGGAACGACGGCTCATGATTGCAATCGAGCCATCCACAGTGTACAATTACAGGATAAGGGAATAACGTTTAGCGCAAGGTAAAGCCAGTAAAGTCCGATCAAAGATAGTCCGAGGGTCACCAATGAGGTAGATAGTAGTTCAGGACTGCTCTCTGGTTGCAGTGGGATGGTTCAGTTGCCTGATAACATCTGGGAAGATACTGTCCCTGAATCTGGAGGTGTGCGTTTTCACACTTCTGTACTATTCTGAGAGAATGGGCACTGAAGAGAGTAGAAAGGTTTGGGGAGGGGACGATGTGACTGGTGGTGGGATCACAATGTAGCTGGAAGGAACATGGAATTCTAATGTGCTGGATGTGGAAGCTAGTTCATGTTAGGTATGTGCCTGGGAATATGTATATTCAGTGACAACCAGCACCATGTAGTTGCCACCTCCAATGCGATCGCACCACTGGCCACATCTTCCCATCTCCCCCACTTTCTGCAGAGAAAGCTTCCGCTTCTGCTTCCATAACTCCCTGGTCAATTCGTCCCTTCCCACCCAAACCACCTCTTGCCCTGGTGCTTTCCCTTGCTACAGATGTCGCATTACCTCCTCCCTTGACTCCATCCAAGGACCCAAGCAGTCTTTCCAGGTGAGGCAGAGGTTCGCCTGCACCTCCTCCAAACTCATCGATTGCATCCGCTGCTCTAGGTGTCAGCTGCTCTACATCAGTGAGATTAAGTGTACGCTTGGCGATCGCTCGGTTCGCACTAACCAACCTGATTTCCCGGTGGCCCAGCTCTTCAACTCCCACTCCCATTCCGAATCCAACCTCATATTTCACTTGGGCAGTTTACAACCCAGTGGTATGAACATTGACCTCCAATTTCAGGTAGTCCTTGCATTCTCCCTCCTTCCCCTTCCCTTCCCAGCTCTCCCACAGCCTACTGTCTCCACCTCTTCCTTTCTTCTTCCCGCCCCCCCCATCAGTCTGAAGAAGGGTCTCAACCCGAAACGTCACCTATTCCTTCGCTCCATTATATGCTGCCTCACCCATTGAGTTTCTCCAGCATTTTTGTCCACCTTCGATTTTTCCAGCATCTGCAGTTCTTTCATAAACATACAGTCTGAACATGTCATTTTAACCATTCTACCCCCTTCATCTGGACAAGAAGAAATTGATGAGGCTTAGAGTCTTAGTGAGCTCCCATACCCTACTGCAAGACTTCACTTATATCTTTTCAACTGCAGCCTGTAAAAAAATCGACTACATGACCATGGTAACACTGAGGATCGCAAGCAATGCTATCTATTCCCTGCTTTGTAATGGTGGTTGTGGCTGCATTCACTATCCTTAATATTTTAATTGTAGATGTTATTAGTGTAATACATCACATGCATTGTTCATCGCCATTAGAACAGCCACTGATGACATATTAACTGGTTTTCTCTTTTCACTGGGTGTTTCCATCGATATTTTGGGGTTTTATATCAGATTTCCTGTATGCTCAATATCTTTTCATTTGTCTTTGTTGTGTTGTTACATCTTTTCTTTGAAAGAAAAAGTTGCTTTTCAAAACCAAGTAGCTTCTCCCCGCGGCTGTTTACAACGGAGTTTCAGTGAGTGAGCAACAGCTTCAGAGGTTTCAGACTGCTCCCAGCAGTTTCTTTGCGGTCAGTTTGACTTTGTGCTTCCTGGTGGCTACGATAAAGCTGAAAGCCAGCTGCCAAATTCCGTGAGATTCACTTTGCTCATTTGGTGGGATTTTTCACTTCCAAAGCTGTGAGTTCAGACGTTGCTTCTGGACTTCTGGCACTTTAATCTACTCCGATATTCTGAAGCAGCACTGTGTTGCTGGAGGAGCTGCCTTTTGGATAAGATGTCAGACACGATGACCTTGCTTGTACTCTCTGAAGGTAAGATGAAGTTCCCCCTTTGTAGCGGCTAATATTCTTCCCCAAGACAATAGCTCTGAAAACAGGATTATGTCGGAGGTATGGTGCAGAGACAGGCATGCAACATAAACAATTTATGCAGGAGAGTAAAAAGTATTTGATCGCTTTATATGCTGGGAAAGGAACAATGAAATTCTTACTTGCTGCAACTTTACAAGCGCATTAATCCAACAACACAACAAATAAATATACAATAATGAATAATACAATAAATTATTAGTAATACTACATAGTCAGACTATAACAGTGTCCTGCTTTGCTGTGAGTTATATAAGATGTGTTTATTTATATATCAGTGACTGCACATCAAATTATTTCATAGAACATGAGACATTTAAGGATGCTGTTCAGAGATGTAAAACAGGATTAAATTAATACACATCTTTAAGGGTGGCACGGTGGCGCAGCCTTAGAGTTGCTGCCTTACATCGCCAGAGACCAGGCTTTCATCCTGACCACGGGGGCTGTCTGTATGGAGTTTGCACATTCTCTCTGTGACCACATGGGTTTTCTTCCAGTTTTACTCCTACATTCCAAAGACATGCAGGTTTGCAGGTTAATTGGTGTTTGTAATTTCCCCTAGTGTGTAGGATGCAAAACTGGGATAGCATTGAACTAGTGTACGGGTGATCGTTGGTTGACGTGGACCCGGTGGGCAGAAGGGCCAGCATTCACGCTGTATCTCTAAAAATAAATCTTTATCATCATGAATCTAAAAGGCCTAGAAACTTTGGACCAGTTCCTTTAATTATTTACAGCAGTATTTTGTTTACTGTTTAGAGATTTAGGAATGATGGCAGTGGACTGCAACATTACAAACAAGGACTTCATGATACTCCATCAACTGAATGGTGGAAAGCATTCAAGACACCAATTTGTCGTGTCAGGGCAACCACATAAAACTTACTTCATGGAAGCATAGAATAGTTACAATTCCCTAATCGCTGAAGGTCTGTTTAAAGTTTAGAGATAGAGCACAGAAACAGGCCCTTTGGCCCACCGAGGTCATGCTAACCATCGATCACCCGTGAGCACTAGTTCTATGTTATCCCACTTTATCACCCACTCCCTGCACGTTAGTGGCAAATGTAAAGAGGCAAATTAACCTACAAACCTGCACGACTTTGGGATGTAGGTGGAAACCGGAGCACCCGGATGAAGCCCCATGCGAACTGAGGGAGAACGTGCAAACTCCACACCGACGGCACCCGAGGTCGGGATCGAACCCACGCCTCTGGCACTGTGAGGCAGCAACTCTACTAGCTGCGTCACTGTGCTGCCCATCCATCCTTACCAGGTTTACCTCCAACTTCTTTTCCGAGTCCTTACTAATATTTCATTAGCTCTTAGTTACCCGATTGCCTCTTAAAGGCCATAATGGAAACCTACCTCCACCACATCTGCAGGCAGTGCTGATATCCGCCTTTCACACAGTGGGCTTCATAAATCCACAACCATCGCACAGATTACTTATTAAAGTGTATTAGGCCTTTGATGTAGTTTAGTTGGATGAGACAGCAAAATTAAATGTACATTTGTATCAAAGTGGTATTTTGCATAGTGGATTGCAGGTTTTGCTTATGCTACATATTTGTGAAATATAAAAGCCTAAAGCCACATTTTGCAAGGTGCGCTAATTATACCTAAATACCATACATTGACATTAAATTCAAATAATGAATCCCTGGGATATTTAGTACGATGCAATGATTATGGACAAGAATCACAAAATGATTGCTGAAGGGGACAGTGGAAAGATTTGTAATACTAGTTATTGTGTGAACAGCAAAGTGGTTCTTGAGGGAATAGTAACATTTATTGGATGCAATATTATATGGTGATGTCTATTAAGTAAAATGGGCAGTAAAGCCTCCTTTGGTATAAATTGAATGGGATCGTTTTGAAACATGGAAAATCTTCTCTAAAAGTGGAAGATACAACAGCACACAGGAGGATACCTGCCCTTGAAGCAGCAGAACTCCATTGGAACAACACATTACTAACCAAAGCAAAAAGCAGCAAAGCAAACAGAATGCTGAATATTCAATCAGTTGAGTATATTTTGAGGCCATGCTAAAATTGTACCAACTTGTGATCGGACAGCCCTGTGAAAATTGTATTGCCCGGCGCGGGGGAGCTGAGATTCCCCCCCCCCCCCCCCCCCCACCCCCGATGCAAGAGCTTGATCGCCCCTGATGCGGAGGGCTCGACGCCGGCTACGGGAGCCTAGATCGCCCAGCTAATGGAAGGCTCGAGGTCCCTGACCGCGGGAGAACAAAGAAGGGAAAAGGTTGAACTTTTTTTTCACATTCCATCACAGTGAGGAATGTGGAGGAGTCACTGTGGTGGATGATTATGTTAAAATATATTTTGTGTGTTTTGTTGCTTTTTATTGGTATGACTATGGCAAATCCAACTCCTCATATGTTGCAAAACATACTTGGCTAATAACGTATGATTATAATTATGATTATGACTTTCACACACGCAACTGCATCGGTGAACATACCAATGCCACATATTTACATGGGAGTTTTAATATGAAGAAAACAATCTTCGCATAAGCTCAATCCAAAGAAACTTTGACTGAGGCACACAGAGAGAAAGTAGGTCTTTGCAATTCTGTAGTTGGATAAAACTACATGAGCTACAAATGAAACCATGAGCTAAAAATGAAATTTGCGCAGAAATGTGAAAAAGGGAGAGTACAAGGGAAAGTACAAGGGGCACAATATCATCAGTCTACAGATCCTTACAGGGAGGAGTTGCCAAGCGTCATTAAAGAAGAGCGGCTATGATTGGCAATAATGCTGCAAAATATTGGTGCCATCTGATAGCTGTTGATTTGCTCTAATAACAGTAACGAGGGTGAAGGAAATGATGCATCTACCATAAACTGAAAACCTAATTATCTCTTCTGTTCAACCAGACCCAGTAAGACCGCAGGATAATCAGCATCACCTACAGTATCTAATGCCAGGAAGGCAGCTGTATACAGTGTTCATTGGAGGCTGCTCTGGGTGAGATTGGATGGGCTTACAGGGTTTAAAGTTTCTGAAATGAGATCAATGTGTGGAATCAGTATGGTGGTGGAGAGCATTTGCTGAGAGGTGCTGAGGCACAGTCTGGCAAAGGGATGAATGTGTCATTAGTGGATGGATGGATGGCGATTTGGGGACAATAGACAATAGACAATAGACAATAGACAACAGGTGCAGGAGTAGGCCATCTGGCCCTTCGAGCCAGCACCGCCATTCAATTTGATCATGGCTGATCATCCCCAATCAGTACCCCGTTCCTGCATTCTCTCCATATCCCCTGATTCTGCTATCTTTAAAAGCCCTATCAAGCTCTCTCTTGAAAGTATCCAGAGAACCGGCCTCCACCTCCCTCTGAGGCAGATAATTCCATACTCACAACTCTCTGTGTGAAAAAGCATTTCCTCATCACCGTTCTAAATGGCTTACCCCTTATTCTTAAAATGTGGACCCTAGTTCTGAACTCCCCCAACTTCAGGAACATGTTTCCTGTCACTGGCGTGTCCAAACCCTTAATAATCTGAAATATTTCATTAAGATCCCATCTCATCCTTCTAAATTGTGTATATGGTGATGGTGATATGGGGAAGTTGGATGCATCTGCAAAGTAAGTTGACATGAGGAGTGTTGAGCTTGTGCAGACTTGAGCAGGCAGAGGAAAGAAGTTGCCATGATGTTGTCAGAATTTGAAGGGCTGTGCAATAGAGAGAGGTTGAGCAGGCTAGGACTCTATTCCTTGCAGTGCAGGAGGGTGAGGGGTGATCAAACAGAGGGGTACAAAATCATGAGAGAAATAGATCAGGTAAATACACAGAGTCTCTTGTCCAGAGTAGGGGAATGAAGAACCAGAGGATATAGGTTAAGGTGATAGGGAAAATACTTATTTGGGATTTTATTACACAAAGGGTGGTGGGCATATGGAACGAGCTGCCGGAGGAGGTAATTTGTGGCAGGTACTATCGCAACATCTAAGAAACATTTGGACAGGTAGAGATGGATGGGATAGGAGGGATATGGGCCAAAGGCAGGCAGGTGGTACTCGTGTAGATGGGAAGTGTTGGTTAATGTGGGCACATTGATCCAGAGGGCCTATTTCCACACTGTATGATTCTATAACTCCATGACTATGATTTAAGAGACTGTTTAAGAAAGAACTGCAGATGCTGGAAAAATCGAAGGTAGACAAAAGTGCTGGAGAAACTCAGCAGGTGAGGCAGCATCTATGGAGTGAAGGAATAGCCGCCGTTTCGGGACGAGACCCTTCTTCAGACTCTGAAGCACATACAAAGCCTAGAAGAAGGTGGAGCATCAAAGTCTGAAGAAGGGTCTCGACCCGAAACGTCACCTATTCCTTCGCTCCTTAGATGCTGCCTCATCCGCTGAGTTTCTCCAGCATTTGGCCCTTGTGGCTAAGGGGATCAGAGGGTATGGAGAGAAGGCAGGTACGGGATACTGAGTTGGATGATCAGCCATGATCATATTGAATGGCGGTGCAGGCTCGAAGGGCTGAATGGCCTACTCCTGCACCTAATTTCTATGTTTCTCCAGCGTTTTTGTCTACCATGATTTAAGAGACACACTTATCAGAATATAGGTGAGGGTGATACTGTCATGACACCATTGACACCTTCCCTGCTGCCGATCCTATCATGATCCCAAGCCTGCCTCTGATCTCATGAACCAACCCCAACTCCTCCCCACTCCTCTGAGCCTCCTTACTCCCACCACATTACCTCCTGAGCCTGTGGAGGCGAGAGCAGATGTCCACTCTGGCCATCTGCATTACCGGGTTTCCATCCATCTCACATTCCTATGACATCAGTTTGTCTTTGACTTCACCCATTGCCAGGGTATCTCCTAACACAAACTAGAGGAGTAATACCTCATAATCTACCTGGGTAGTCTACAGCCAAAAAGGTAGAATTCTCCAATTTTAGTTACCTTGTATTCCCTATTGTGGTTATTGCAGAAAGTTAGGCCAATTTTAGTGGCTCGTGGCAGGAACGTGCAACGGTTGAATGGGTGATATGTTCACTGGTAAGGGATGACTGGCAAGCTGGAGGCTTTCAAAATTAAGAAAGGAAGACAGCAAGAGCAGTTTGTTACAATTATGGTGAAGAGTAAGGCTGGCAGGTTTTGTCAGCCTTACCCAGGTATACAAGATATATTGATGTTTTGGTCACGACCAAAGAATGAAACATATAGTACATCAGATTTAGGCCATTGGGATCAAGGGAATTACTCTGGGAACACAATATGTAACAGTTCACTTAAGAAGGCAATCAGGAGAGTTAATAGATATTAATTGGGCGGCATGGTGGCCCAGCAGTTTAATTGCTGCCTTACAGTGCCAGAGACCCAGATATGGTCCTGACTTCATCTGCTGCCTGTATGCAATTAGTACGTTCTTCCGGTGACCCTAGGTTTCCTCCAGTGCTCCGGTTTCCTCCCACACTCCAAAGACAAACAGGTTTGTAGGTTAATTGGCTTTGGTAAAAATGTGTAGGATAGTACTAGTGTATGGGGAACGCTGGGTCGGCGTGGATTTGGTGGGCCAAAGGGCCTGTTTCTGCGCTGTATCTCTGAACTGAACTAAAGATTATTTAATGATCTGGCTAGTAAGGCAAAATTAAATCCAAAGAGATTCTACAGATGTACTAAGATTAAAAGGATGGATATGGAAAGAATAGATCCCCTTGAAGATGCGTATGGCAGTCTTTGTATGTAGGCACAAGAGAGGGGGAGATATTAAAAGACAACTTCTCAGTTGTCACCCATAATCACATGAATGGCGCTGCTGGCTCAAAGGGCCGAATGGCCTCCTCCTGCACCTATTTTCTATGTTTCTATGTTTCTCCTCTGTTTTTACTGAGAAGATCATGGAAGCTAAGAAATTGAGGAGCAATGGTTGTGATTTCTTAGATCATATACAAATTACTAAAGGGGAGGTAACACAATTTTTTAAGCACATTAAATTGAGTAAATCGCCAGGAACTGATTAAGTGCATCGTTGGAACTTGTAGGAAGCTAGGAAAGAAACCACAGAGGTCCTTGCATAGAAACATAGAAACATAGAAATTAGGTGCAGGAGTAGGCCATTCAGCCCTTCGAGCCTGCACCGCCATTCAATATGATCATGGCTGATCATCCAACTCAGTATCCCGTACCTGCCTTCTCTCCATACCCTCTGATCCCCTTAGCTACAAGGGCCACATCCAACTCACTCTTAAATATAGCCAATGAACTGGCCTCAACTACCCTCTGTGGCAGAGAGTTCCAGAGACTCACCACTCTCTGTGTGAAGAAAGTCTTTCTCATCTCGGTCTTAAAGGATTTCCCCCTTATCCTTAAGCTGTGACCCCTTGTCCTGGACTTCCCCAACATCGGGAACAATCTTCCTGCATCTAGCCTGTCCAACCCCTTAAGAATTGTGTAAGTTTCTATAAGATCCCCTCTTAATCTCCTAAATTCCAGAGAGTATAAACCGTGTCTATCCAGTCTTTCTTCATAAGACAGTCCCTGACATCCCAGGAATCAGTCTGGTGAACCTTCTCTGCACTCCCTCTATGGCAATAATGTCCTTCCTCAGATTTGGAGACCAAAACTGCACGCAATACTCCAGGTGTGGTCTCACCAAGACCCTGTACAACTGAAGTAGAACCTCCCTGCTCCTGTACTCAAATCCTTTTGCTATGAAAGCTAACATACCATTCGCTTTTTTCACTGCCTGCTGCACCTGCATGCCTACTTTCAATGACTGGTGTACCATGACACCCAGGTCTCGCTGCATCTCCCCTTTTCCCAATCGGCCACCATTTAAATAATAGTCCCGCTTTCCTGTTTTTGCCACCAAAGTGGATAACCTCACATTTATCCACATTATACTGCATCTGCCAAACATTTGCCCACTCACCCAGCCTATCCAAGTCACCCTGCAGTCTCCTAGCATCCTCCTCAAAGCGAACACTGCCCCCCAGCTTAGTGTCATCCGCAAACTTGGAGATATTGCCTTCAATTCCCTCATCCAGATCATTAATATATATTGTAAATAGCTGGGTCCCAGCACTGAGCCCTGCGGTACCCCACTAGTTACTGCCTGCCATTGTGAAAAGGACCCGTTTACTCCTACTCTTTGCTTCCTGTTTGCCAGCCAGTTCTCTATCCACATCAATACTGAACCCCTAATACCGTATGCTGAACCCCTAATACCGTATGCCTTGCAAAGATATTTTCATTATCTTTAGCCACAGATGAAGTTCCGGAAGAGGGGAAGATAGCTACTATTTTACTGTTAATTAAGAATGGAAGCAAGAACAGGCCAAGGAAATGTGAATGGATCTTAATTGGACCAGTGTGAGTAGCTACACTTTGTGAGGTGCTACAGTGTGAAGTGCTCCACTTTATTCAGGACAGGTCTTGCACAGTAAATTGTAGAGCCCTGGAGAGTTTTGTAGAACAGAGAGGTATGGAAGTACAGGTGCATGGTTCCCTGAAAGTAGCCAGTTACTAACAGGGTAAGTAAAGAAGGCGTTTTGCATGCTAGGTTTCATTGGTAAGGATACTGACTACAAAAGTTGAGACATCATGATGCAGCTGTGCAAGTCGTTCATGAGACCACACTTGGAATATTTTGTACAGTTTTGTTCATCCAGCTGTAAGAGAGAATGTCATTAAGTTAAAAAGGGAGCTGAGGAGATTCACTAGGATGTTAGCTGGGCTGTGTCGGAAGGAACTACAGATGCTGGTTTATACCGAAGATAGACACAACATTCTGGTGCAACTCAGCGAGCCAGGCAACATCTCTGGTGAAAAGGAATAGGAGATGTTTCGGGTCAGAACCCTTCTTCAGCTTGAAAGATAGAAAAGGCCAGAGCAAAGCAGGGCTGGCAAAAGATCACCTCAGGAATGGTGGAATCCATAATGGCCCATTGTTGACTGTGGAAGATTTGCTGATGACAGGGATACAAGGATACGAACAATGGGAACTAGTGGCAAGACTAGGATGTTCAAAGGTTCAAAGGTATGTTATTGCCACGTGTACCAATTATGGTACAGTGAAATTCGATTTACCATACAGCCATACTAAAAAAAAGCAACAAGACACACAACTACATAAAAGTTAACATAAACGTCAACCACAGCAGATTCCACATTCCTCACTGTGATGGAAGGCAATAAAGTCAATTTTTCTACCCTCCTTTTCTCCCACGGTCGGGGCAATTGAACCATCAGCAGTCGGGGCGATCGAAGCTCCCACTGCCAGCGATCGAAGCCCCCATGTCGGGGTGATTGAAGTTCCCTCGATCGAGACAGTCGAAGCTCCCACGGTTGGAGCTCCCAAAGTCATCGCTAACCAAGGGACCGCGAGCTCCACGATGTTGAAGTCTGCAGGTTCCCACTGTTGGAGCTCCTAAAGACAATCCCCAGCAAGAGGCCGCCAGCTCCACGATGTTAGGCCGCAGTGGGGACGGAGATACGATACTGAAAAAAATCGCATCTCCGTCGAAGTAAGAGATTTTAAAAAGTTCCCCCAAATCAACCCCCTCCCCCCCCCCACCCACATAAAACAAAACTAAAGAACACTAAAACAGACATTTAACATACTAAAAAACAACAAAGAAGAAAAGGACGAGACAGACTATTGGCGAGACTGTTGACGAGGCAGCCATTGCGGTGACACCTGGTGGAAGGGGGGGAGAGGGAAGGAGGGGGGGAAGGAATGCAGGAGTTAATTGAGATGAGAGAAATCAACGTTCATACTGCTGGGTTGTAAACTGCCCAAATTACTTGGTCTTGTGGGTTCAATTTATATGGAGAGGTTGAGTAGGCTGGGACAGCTTAAGAGATGATGGGTAACTTTATTAAAGTGTACAAAATCATGAGGAACATGTTTATAGTAAATCCTCACAGTCATTTCCCCAAGTTAGTGATTCTAAAACTAAAAGGAATAGGCTTAAGGTGAGAAGGGAGAGAATTATGAGAGATCGAAGGGACAACATTCATTCAGATAGTAGTCAACATCTGGAACGAGCTGTCACAGGAAGCTATTGAAGCACATACAATTATGTCTTTTAAAAGACAATTAGGGCAGATATATAGATAGGAAAGGTTTAGAGAGATACGGGCCAAATATGGGTAAATAGGGCTTACCAAGAATGCCAACTTGGTCGCCATGGATAAGGCGAGGTGAAGGACTTGTTTCCTTGTGGTATATCTCTTTGATTCTATAAATCTATGACTCTCATTCTATCTATCTTAGTCCTCTCACAGATTATCTTTTTCCCGCTTTGCACACCGACCACTCATTGCCCTCTTTTCAGTAGCACCTTCAGCAACAGACTGGTTCCACCAAGATGCAGTACATAACGCCACAGGAGATCCTTCTTCCCTGTGGCTATCAAACTGCACAGAACCTCTCCCTTCTGTCGTGGGGTAGACTGAGGCTGACTCCTCCCCCCCCCCCCCCCCCCCCCCCCCCCCCCCCCCACCATCATCCATCCCCAATCTTTGCACACCCCTAATCACTTCCCACTCGTCACTTTAATTTCATGTTTCATGTATTTTGTGTTTTATGACTGTTGGTAGATCAATTTCCCTCCTGAGATAAATAAAGTTCTATCGTATCGTATCGTATCATTTTCCTCTCGCCCCCCTGCACACTCCTGTCAATGGATCCTCACCCCACTCTACCATGCATCCCTATCACCCGCTGTTGTTCCCTCTCCCACCGTCCCCGCTTTGTAGATGGTGGATATCCTATGGCGTGTCCGGAGGTGAGTAATTTGGTGCGGGATACTCAGCTGCTAACCTGCTCCTTTAACCATGGCACTTATGCTTATTAATTGTCTGCTGGGCTGAATAATGGTGTGCCGATGTCAGGAGATAAATCAGTATGAATCTCCCTTCTGACCTAGAGGTAGGGCAAGGTGGTGATATCTGACTGCCCAGGTAAATGTACAACATTCCGCAACACTTCAGAGCACAGGGGCATTTTCTCCCTCTATCCTAACATCATCATTCATCCGTTAACAGACAACTCCAAAGAGCAATTCACCTTAAAACCATTTATCACAATGCCATTTGTGAGCCCATTCAGAGTGCAACTCAGCTGCTGTACATTCACAAAAGGATAAAACATCTGGAACGAGCTGTCAGAGGAAGCTATCGACGCACATACAATTATGCAGATGTGCATTTTGAAAGTAAACTGTTCACACTCACAGAAGTCAAGTCCTTGCACCAAAACACACCCACTAGCCATCTTTGTGCATCCAACAACTTCTTTGCAAATTTGACACAAAGTGCTGAAGTAACTCAGCGGGTCAGGCAGCATCTCAGGAGAACATGGATAGGTGTCATTTCGGGTCAGGTCTGATGAAACATCCAGACTCGAAACGTCACCTGCCCATGTTCTCCAGAGATGCTGCCTGACCCGCTGATTTATTCGAGCACTTAGTGTCTTATTTTGTAAACCAGCATTTAAATTCCTGGTTTCCACATTTCTTCTTACCAAATTTGAATAATTTGAAACCAATGGGATTTAATTAAAGAAGAATGAAACATGTTCATTTACCTGTTGATTGGGGATGAATTATGATTAAATGTATTTAATATTAAATCCCCTTTCCTTTGTATTACTTCATCCAATCATTACTTCATTTTTTCAGAAACACAGTTGAGAAAAACTGAACAGCCAACAGCAGACGCTGGAAATAAACAATTAAAACAACCCCAGAAAATACTGGAAAAACAAAATAATTTCAATGGCACCTAATGAAGGATTTTCGAACTGAAAGATTGTGTAAGGTGTAGGAAGGAACTGCAGATGCAGGTTTATATCGAAGAAAGACGCAAAAAGCTGGAGTAACTCAACAGATCAGACAGCATCTCTAGAGAAAAGGAATAGGTGCTTTTTTGGGTCAAGACCTTTCTTCAAAAGGATTGTTATTTTCAGTATGCTTTTATTCAAAGCTAAACAGCATTCCTCAAGTTTTAGAGGGATATGTATCGAACATGGGCAGTTGGGACTCGTGTAGATGGGGCACCTTGGTTGGCATGGGCAAGCTGGGTGGAAGGGGCTGTTTCTATGCTGTATGACCCTATAACTCTGTGTCGGCAGCTGAGAAGGACATGAAGAGCATCCTAAAAGTATTAGTATAGATATTCCAATGGTATGACAGCCTGTGCTGGATTTCGTTTTTGCTTTGAGATCAAGGATGGCTTTTTGAATTCATTTGATTAACCATATAACCATATAACAATTACAGCACGGAAACAGGCCCTCTCGGCCCTTCCAGTCCCTGCCGACCATTTGTTTTCCCCTAGTCCCATCTACCTGCACTCAGACCATACCCCTCCATTCCCTTCATGTCCATATACCTATCCACTTTACTCTTAAATGTTAAAATCGATTCTGCCTCCATCACTTCTGCTGGAAGCTCATTCCACACAGCCACCACCCTCTGAGTAAATAAGATCCCCCTCACGTTACCCCGAACCTTCTGTCCCTTAATTCTCATGTCATGCCCTCTTGTTTGAATCTTCCCTACCCTCAATGGGAAAAACGTATCCACATTAACTCTGTCTATCCCTTTCATCATTTTAAAGACCTCAATCAAGTCCCCCTTAACCTTCTGCGCTCCAAAGAATAAAGACCTAACTTGTTCAACCTTTCTCTGTAACATAGTTGCTGGAACCCTGGCAACATTCTAGTAAATCTCCTCTGTACTCTATTTTGTTGACATCCTTCCTATAACTAGGCGACCAAAATTGTACACCATACTCCAGAATTGGTCTTACCAATGCCTTGTACAATTTTAACATTACTTCCCTACTCCTATATTCAATGCTCTGATTTATAAAGGCCAGCACACCAAAGGCTTTCTTTACCACCCTATCTACATGCGATTCCACCTTCAGGGAACTACGCACAGTTATTCCTAGATCCCTCTGTTCCACAGCATTCCTCAATTCCCTACCATTTACCATTCTGAGGTGAATCATGCAATCTTCTCAGCAAATTCATTGGCACAATTTGCTCTGCCCTTCCCACCCACAAGACCATGTTGGGTGCTACAAAACTGTGATACTTGCAAGCTTCACCCAATGTGGTAAAACAAACATAGAACATATAAATGTACAGCATAGGAACACGCCCCATGGACCACAATGTCCCTGTTGAGCGTAATAATACCAAGTTATACTAATCTCCTCTTCCTGTATATTGTGCATATCCCTCCATTACCTGCATTTCCATGTGCCTATTCATAAGCCTCTTAAGTCCCACTATCGTATCGGCCTACAGCGACACGTTCCAAGTACTGACCCACCACTCAGTAAAAAACATGCCCCTACAAATCTCCTTTAAGCTTTGCTGCCCTGTTTTTTCCATCTGGGGAAAAACGTTCTGACTATCTACCCTCTGTACCTCCACCACCGCCAGGGTGTGGGCTCATTCAGCCAACAGGTTCTTCACAGATGTGCATTTGTCTCTGCACTTATCAGAGGAAGAGCCTGATAGTTGAGAGGTCCACATCATGTTCAGAGAGGAAACTCTGAAGGAGCTGCAAATATAAGGAAAAGATTCGTTCTGGACCCTTGGAAGTCGTGCAGAAAAAAAATTACGTCAACCCATAAATAACAGCAATGGTGCGAGGATACCTGATTCAGTCCTAAATAATCTTTGAAAGTGATAAATATCAGAATCGATACGAGAGTGAAACCCATTGAGCAACCATTCAAAATGCTGATAAGCTTCTATTTTTTTCCCATCTTTGTTGTACAAATGGATGCGCAGCAAATATTTTAAATCAGACAGTACAAGGTCTCGTAGCAGCAAAAAAAAAACAGATTAAAATTGTACAGGAAGACAAGATTTTGTTTCAGTCTTATTCATATACAGTGATTTGTTGTATTTAACATCTTCAGATATTGCACATATTGTGTCATGTTATTTGAGGTGCTTATATTTGATATTACTTTTATATTATTTTTGATATTATTTTATTTTAGAAATTCCTGGAGTTAATATATATATATTTTAATTCTGTGCTGTGAGCTTTGACTGATTTTACCAATCTTGGATGTGTTTAAGCCAGACTGAGACAAGACCGTCTCAAACTCGGTGAGGATTGAGTTCCATTTTCTGATACAAAGCCAGTCCTTGCTTTTACGCTGATAGTGAATTTGACTGCATTAAGATTTAACATTATCCATTCCAGATGCTTTAAAAGAGAGCCATGATTTTTTGTATAATTCTTTGGAAGTGAAGGTTCGGGGAAGTATGGGGCGGTATCCTCTAAATGCTGAGAAAGTCACACTTAAAAGAAAATTAATCTCGCCCAGCTTTCTCCATTTATTCTCATACCAGTTAGACATCAGAGAAGTATTTCCCTGTGATCTGACAGGTAATCTAACACATACACAGCAGCAGGTAAACACTGGTGCCGCAGATAGGAGCAAGAATGGCAGAGTTCAGGGTAATCACTCTGATGTGCCTAATTCCGTCTATAGTGTGGCATGACAGGAAGACATGAAATTGGTCCCGGCAGATGAGATAATAAGCAAAAATTCTGGCCCTTTGAGAGATTGCTGGTTTAATGCCACTATGTGAAATGAACAGGGATTTGTTTCCGAATCCTGACAGTTACAACAAGCAAAGTCATCAGCGAAGATGGATTAGGTAGGAGTCTGCTACATGTCAGGTAATAATTATCACCTGGAATATCCTATTATGACACTGGCCTTCCATGAGACAAAAATAGAAAGCTTGGTTTAATTTAGTTTAGTTTAGAGATACAGTGCGGAAACAGGCCCTTCGGCCCACCAAGTCCGCACCGACCAGCGGTCCACGCACACTAACACTACCCTACACCCGCTAGGGACAACTTACAGCAGGTAATTAACCTGCAAACCTGTATGTCTTTGGAATGTGGGGGGAAACCGAAGATCTCGGAGAAAACCCACGCAGTCACGGGGAGAACATACCAACTCCGTACAGCCAGCACCCGTAGCCGGGATCGAAGCCGGGATCGAAGCCGGGTCTCCGGCGCTGCAAGTGCTGTTAAGGCAACAACTCTACCGCTGCGCCACCGCTTATTATTTATTTTTCATAAAATGCAGTCAGAGGGTTCATGTAAAGCTCATTAGATTGTGTTACATATTGTGAAGTCAAGTTCATATTGAGCTTGTCTGTTAGATGAAAATATGATACATTATTAAGTCTGTTAATGCTGTTTATTGGCAAGAATGAAAATATTGCAAATAAATAAATTGTATAGTTCATAAAAGCTTAAGGGGCAACAGTGTCTTAGATTGGTGGTGTTGGCGTAATGCCTGAGTCAGGAGATACTATATGTTGACAACCACTCCTTGTGGTTGACTCCAATTTTTCCAGTGACTCTCAATCCACCATCATGAAGTATAGTGACAGATTTTCATATAGTTTCTAGGATTCTAGGATTCCTCGTTTAGTCACTATGATTGAAGATAGGGGTTCAGGAGATTAATCGAAACGCACTCACGAGCTCTCCATGAGACATTCAATGCCGTCCAAAGATAAATCTTCCATACACAGTCTCTTAATTAATAGTTTCTTTATTGTAGTAGTAAAAACAGTAAGATATTTATCCAAGCTTCTTCTTGTTTATGTACATTTTGATCTTACTCGTGGTCAAACTCGTGCATGGTCGAAAGCTGTGACATCTCCCCCATGCTTCTTCAAACTAAACTAACTACCAGGCCATCTGCGTGAGAATCCCAGCCGCAAACACGCCTCAGAGTATGGATAAATCCCACCCACATAATTACAGGCAGATAAAATTTAAAGGTAACTGGTTATAGTTATTGTAGATCAGTGTCACTCATGTTATGTCATATTGTAGCTCCGCCCACTGGGTTAATAGAAAGCCTTCTTTACCTTTCTTCTCCAGTCTTGAGCTATGTGTTAAGATGAAGTTACCTATGCTGTATTGCTAATAAAAGTCTTTGGACCTTAATCACTGTCCGTGAGTTAAATCATTTGAACAACAGGTTCCACTAACATGGTGTCAGAAGTGGGATACAATTGGAGACCAGAATGTGCCATTCCTGCTGGGTGTAAAGTCCTGTCATGACCTGGGACTGGTCTCTTTCAGTCATTCTGTTTGTCATCTGACCTCAACCTGTGTCTCAACTGAACAAATCCTGACACAACACAAACCTTTGTTTGACGACAAGCTGGGCAGATTGCCTGTCAAGTACACAATTACGATTAACCCTGAGGTACTTCCAGTTGTCCATCCAGCACAAAGGATTCCCCATGCTATGTGGGACCGTGTGCAAAGTGAACTCAACAAAATAGTGCCTGTGGGTGTAATTGCCCCCGTCGAGGATCCCTCGGATTGGGTCTCGATGCAAACACGGATTTGCATCAATCCCAAGGACTTAAACACAGCCATTAAACAACCTCACTATCCCATGCGCACTGTGGACGAGATTGCAGCACAGCTGGCTGAAGCGACTGTATTCACAGTACTAGATGCCAAGGGTTCATTCTGGCAGATTCCGTTGGAACGCAACTCCTCTAAGTTAACTACCTTCAGCACACCATTCGGGTGATACAGATTTCTTTGCATGCCATTTGGCATAAGCACTGCTAGTGAAGTATTTCAATGAGCTATGGAGCAATTGTTTGCAGGTTACCCATTGTAGTGGATGATAAACTCATTGCTGGAGGAACTATCAAAGAACACGATGCTAATCTGACAAAGGTCCTGCACCGCGCCAATGTCATAACCTCAAGTTAAACCATCAAAAATGCAAATTCAGGGTAAGTGAGGTGAAATGCGTAGGTTCACTAAGGATGGCCTAAAAACTGATCTGGCGAAAACCAGTTCCATCAACGAGCTCCCAACAGCCACAGATGTGCTCAGTCTGCAGTGATTCCTTGGCATGATTAACCTACCTGAGTAAATTTATTCCGAACTTCAGTGAAATATCAGCCCCGCTGCATCAGCTTACCCACAAAGACACTGCTTGGACCTGGTACAAGCTACAGCAGAGGGCGTTCGCACTTTTAAGCAGCTGATACCTTGTGTTCCTACTCTCGCTTATTTTGATCCTAAAACGACCAGTCACACTGACTTGTGACGCTTCACAACACAGACTTGGCGCAGCATATCTTCAGAATTACGGTAGCGGCAACAAGCTCACCATGACTGACACAGAACAATGCTACGCCCAAATTGAAAAGGAGCTGCTAGCAGTCGTTTTCGCCTGCAAGAAATTTAACGACTTTATCTTCGGACATACGATCATGATTGAAACTGACCACCAAAGTCTGGTCAGCATCTTTAACACACCGATTCATGCCTCTCCAGGCCGACTGCAGCGGATGTTGCTGCAACTTCAAATGTATGATATTCTTCTGGCCTACAAATGTGGTAAGGATATGCAACTGGCTGACACTCTCTCGCGTGCACCCCATATGACCTGCCAGACGACTTTAAATTAATGACTGTGTCTTTTATTCCCTCATCCTGTGTGGAGGACCTGGTTGCCCACGCTGCTGCTGACAGTACCTTACAGTTGCTCACCTCCGTCATTAAGCTCAGCTGGCCAGACAAACACAACAATGTTCCGCTGCCAGTTCGGCCCTTCTTTGCCGTCTGCAATGAGCTAGTACTGCAGGATGGCATTATCGTAAAAGGCCACAATGCTGTAGCCCCTGCTTCACTCCACAGCAAGTATTTTAACGCTGTCTATGCAGGGCACCCAGGTGCTGAAGCCACTGTCCAACAAGCAAAAAATATGTTTTACTGGCCTGGTATGGCTGAATACATCCTCGAGAATGTGGCATCCTGTACGGTGTGTAACAGCATGACACCTCATCAACAAAAGCAACCACTTCTCTCACATCCGGCTCCTGCCCTCCCGTGGTCTACAGTGGTAACTGACATATTTGAGTGGCATGGCAAGCAGTTCCTGGTACTTATCGACTTGTATTCCGGCTGGTTTGACATCGATTTTCTTCGCAGCCTCACTTCACGCGGGGTAGTTTTAACTTTGCAGACCACGGAGCTCCTTGCATACTGCTATCTATTAATGGCGGT
Organism: Okamejei kenojei; assembly: GCA_035221665.1. Lineage (NCBI taxonomy): Eukaryota > Metazoa > Chordata > Chondrichthyes > Rajiformes > Rajidae > Okamejei > Okamejei kenojei. Next base: position 16,463,704 of record CM069132.1, read on the forward strand.
TAATTTACCAGCTAACACCAAAGAGTTTGCTGCACGCTGGGGCTTTCGCCGGATCACCAGCAGCCCTGAATTTCCACAGTCAAATTGACTGTCTGAACAGGCTGTCAAGAGTGCCAAACAGCTCATAGAATGACCCCACAGAGCTAATTCTGACGTGTACCTGGACCTGCCCAACCTACGCAACATCTCCCAGGACCCCATTTTGTGTTCACCTGCTCAACGTTTATTGTCAAGGCAGACCTGAGCCACGATGACTGTGGCACATCAGGCATTGATCCCGCAGGTGGTCCCACCATCGGAGGTCCAGTGCAGGCTGCAACAAAAGAGTGACATTCAAAAACAGTGGTATGACAAAACAAGCAGGCCACTGCCACCATTAACCAAGGGGCAAGTGGATCGTTTGCAAACCGACAAAGGTCATGATCGTATCGGTATAATTTCTGAAACTGCCTCTGAGCCACGCTCATATTTAGTCAGTGCTGTACTAACCTGTACGTCTTTGGAGTGTGGAAGGAAACTAGAGCATCCGGAGAAAACCCACGCAGACCACGGGGAGAACGTTCAAACTCTGTGCAAACAGTACCCGTAGTCAGGATCGAACCCGGGTCTCTGGTGCTGTGAGGCAGCAACTATGCAGCTGCGCCACCAAGCCATCCTTAAAAAAAGCAGCAAAAAAAGAAGAGTTCAGAGGAAGGGTTAGTGAGTTGAAAGCCTGCTAACTATATTCTCTCTCAGAAATAGCTACATTTCTGTCCCACCGCCCTCCAATCTAACTCAGGAACTTAGAGAGAGCCTTTTGGCGGCATCCAGAGGAATACGTTAAATCTTTTGCAGCCCAGTGACATACTTTGGATCTCCATTTAATTCCGACTGCGGGATATGTGATTTGCCAGTGGTCTCTAAGCAGCAATGGGGCAGAAAAGGTCCAGGCATGTAATGCATTTTAAATCAGATGAAGCAACGACATTGCAGATGACCTGACAAAGAAACATTATCATGACACACAAACTCCCTTCCTGGCTGTTGGATCTGACCTGCTCTGTGATTTCACAGATTTATGAACACACCAGACAAAATGGAAAATACTCTAGCACTGCATAAAAATCATTCCATTCAGTTGGACCTTTTCCTCTCACCTGTCTCGCGAAGAAGTTATGTGTGGAAGAATTATTGGATCACAAAGTCATCTAGACAGTGGTCGCCATCGAATATGTTTGAAGTCCTGCAAGGAAAAGAAATGACGTACCCTGTTGGATTGTGTAGGAAGGAACTGCAGATGATGGTTTAAACCGAAGGTAGACACAGAAAGAAGGAGTAACACATCAGGTCCGACAGCATCTCTGGAGAAAAGGAATAGGTAACATTTTGGATCGAGGCCCTTCGTCACACTCTGAAGAAGGTATTCGACCCGAAAAGTCACCTACTCCTTTGCTCCAGAGATGCCATCTGACCTGTTGAGTTACTCCAGCTTTTTGTGTCTACCCTGTCAGATTGCTCACTAAACATGCTGTCAAAGTCATTTGCCAAAACTCCCCATTGCCAGAACCTGCATACAAACATCTAGATCAGGTCCCGACCCAAAATATTGCCATTCCGTTCTCTCCATACACTAAGCCTGACCCCTTGAGTTTCCCCAGCACTTAATATTTTTTTTTTATCAAGAACCTGCAGGTTGATCATTCACATAGAGCTACATTTTCAGCGCTACGCCACATCATCCTTAAGGTGGCCACGCTGAAATGAGATTAATGTCCTTCTTACCAAATAGTTCAAGGCCTGGATAGAGTGGATGTTGAGGGGATGTTACCATTAGTGGGAGAGTCTAGGACCAGAGGTTATAGCCACAGAGTTAAAGGATGTTCCTTTAGGACGCAGATGAGGAGGAATTTCAGATTTGCAGCCTAACACTGCTCACAATTCTCCAAATGCCGTCTGAACAGTGCTTTATATAGACTCAGCATTACATCGCTGTTTTTTTAAATATTCTAGTCCTCTCAAATTAATCAGAATATCCACAGAGGTTCCTACTTTTGCTATTCCCAAATTGGGCTGGAGGAGATATTTTGAGTTTTCAATTCATTAGCACTTCAGCAAGAGAAAATGATCAAACAAAATGTTGTGTCATATCGTATAGGAGAAAAGATGGTGACATTTGATTAATCATTGACTTATTTCTTTACTGCCACCTTTACTGTGTGAACTACCTTTTGTGCTTCCGCATTTGAAGCTAAGTGACGGACAAGGTGGTGTTTTATTATAGAAACAAAGAACTGCAGGTGCTGGTTTATACCAAAGAAAGACACAAAGTGCTGGAGTAACTCAGTGGGTCAAGCAGCATCTCTGGAAATAAATGATGGGTGACGTTCTGGATCAGGACCCTTCTTCAGACAGAAAGTAGGGGGTGGTGTGGGGTGGGGGGGGGGGGGTGGGGGGGAGGGTGATTTGAGGCAAAGAGCTGGAGATGAAAATAGACCAGGACCAAACAGGGCCAGCCACAAATGACCTCAGGCAGGGCATTACCTGGTAGGTCCATTGTTGGCCAGGGAAGGTGTGATCTCAGGAGAAATAAAGTGGAGAACTGCAGATGCTGGTTTAAACTGAAGATAGACACAAAAATACCGGAGTAACTCAACAGGTCAGACAGCATGTCAGGAGAAAAGGAACAGGTGACGTTGCTGATCGATAAACCTTTTTGCTTTTCTCCAAGATGCTGTCTGACCGTTGATTACTCCAGCTTCTTATGACTTATGTTTGCAGAACTGTGGAACTGGCAAAATGATTAGGGTGGAGGAAGGGGGCATGGAGGAAGGGGAGGGGTGGGTGGGGGGGGGGGGGGGGGGGGGGAGGGGGGGAAGAGGGAAGTACGAAATGGAGTTACTTAAAAATAGATAATTCAATTTTCATACCACTGGGTTGTAAACTACCCACGCAAAATATGAGGTGGTGTTCCTGCATGTTGCGTGAGGCCTTAATCTGGCAGTGGAGGAGGCCCAGGTCAGAAAGTTCAGTATGCGACTGGGAAGGGGAGTTGAAATGTTTGGCAACTGGGAGATTCTGTGAGCCCCGGCGGACCGAGCGCAACTGTTCAGTGAAACGGTCTCCGGGTCCACATTTGGTCTCGAGGTGTACAGGGGATCACATCGGGAGCACCGGATGCATTAGATGACGTTAGAGGAGGTACATGTGAACCCCTGGCTATTGATCATTATGAATGATACAATTTGAAATAATTTAAATATTGCTACAATTTCTTCAGGAACTGCATAAGTGGATAGATATGCAGATCCAATCCTCTCTGTGTACACTCTGAGGCAATACAAGCAGACATGCCTTATTTCCAGCCACTAGAATAGCTATTAATATCAACGTTTTGATGACGGGTCTCCAACCTGAAAAATTAACTGTTTCTCTTCCAACAGATTCCAACTGATCTTATAAGTGCTTATACATTTTAATTATTTTCATTTCCGAATTAAAAGAGATTGTCAATTAATTTTTCACAGTAATTAACTAGGTTCCATTTGGATCTCTTGAAGATTATTTTCACGCTTGTAGTAACACATTTGGAGGTGGTGCTCTTATGCTAATAAATAATGCTAAATATCTCAAAAATAAAATGAACTCATCTCTAAATAGCTTTTCCATATCTTTGTCCATTTCAGGTCATCAGACTAATCCTGAAAGCTCAGCTTTCAGATATATACCAAACCCAAGTTTATTATTTTCTAATTTAGAGAAACAGCATGGAAACAAGCCTTTTGACCCACCAATGCCGCGCCAACCAGCGATCCCCGCACACTAACACTAGCACCAATTTGCAATTTTACCAAGCCAATTAGCCTACAAACCTATATGTCTTTGGAGTGTGAGAGGAAACCAATGAATATGAATAATGAAAGTGTTTAGTGTTTAAAAAATTGTTGAGAAATCTCACTGTGAATCACGCCAAGAAGGCCACACCTTTTCTGGTGGGAGGGGGAGGGATTATAAAACCCGGAAGTGTGGGTGTGGCTCAGTCTCTGCATGATGGGGGAGGAAGAGGTCACGACTCTGTCTGAGCTGTGAATCAACTGAACACACTGAATGTCTACTGAACTGTGAGTGTGGTGTTTTGTGTGGTCTTATGGTTGTTTTACCCTGCTTGAAATGGTATGAAACTGCATTTGAATCTGGTGGCCTTGCACCCTGCATGGAATGGTATGAAACTGCATTTGAATGTGGTGTTGTTGCACCCTGCATGAAATGGTATGAAACTGCATTTGAATTTGGTGGCCTTGCACCCTCTTTGAAATGGTATGAAAATGCACTTGAATTTGGTGGACTTGTACCCTGCTCGAAGAGGTAAGAAACTGCACTTGAATTTAGTGTCCTTGCACCCTGCTTGAAATGGTAGGAAAATTGATTTGAATTTGGTGGCCTCGCACTCTGCTTGAAATGGAATTTCAAAGAATAGCCATGAGTCAACTGCCAGCCCACCAGCCGTGAGTGAGCTGCCAGCACATTATGCTTGAGAGACTGAGCTGCCACCCAAAGAATCCATTTGGCCCACAATGTCCATACTAGCCCTCTGGAGTCCAGTAGTCCCTGCAGCCAACAACACGCATACCAGCGCTCCAGAAAGCACCCACCCCCCCACTGGCCACCAATATTGGAATTGGTGGAGAGGTGGAATATTGCGTTGGGGGACCAGCCCTCCCGTGTGAACATGGGACCCAACTAGTTAGTCTAGTACTACGATCAGATCTCCCTCAACCTCTAGCGTTCCAGTGAAAACAATTCAAGACTGTCCAACCTTTCCTTGTAGCTAATATTATGTAATCTCGGCAGCATTCTGGTAATCCTCTTTTGCACCATCTCCAAAACATTCACATTCTTCCTGTAATCTTTCATGTAATTCATTCACACTTCAGTCTGAAATTGTCCATTGGCTAAATTTGTATTAAATAATTTGCTCTAGATGAAGATTTTTCTTTACAGCTCTTAATTCTACTGCTGTGCCATCTTTCATTGACATTGAGTGAAATATATTTTTTATTCATTACTTGATGGATAAGGCATTCACTACAGCCATTTGCTTGGATGCTCTGCAGATCAGTATGTATAATACACAGGCAAAGGCTTCTTATGGCTTGTGTCCATGATATTAGTCAAGTCAAGTCACTTTTATTTCTATAGCACCTTTAAAAAAGGATAAAGAAGGATTAGTAACCATTGCCCGGACGTGACAGCTAGAAGCATCATAAGCAACTTTGTTGTTCTCAGTTGGTGCTAAAATGCCCCAAAATGGATTCTGGTTTTATTTGCACAACCCATACATGTTGTGCTGGGCTTTACCATACTGCCATGGCTACAGATGTTATAAAGTGAAATTAGCACTGTGGAAACTTAGTGAAGTGATAGATCATCCTTAGAAATTATTGAAGTGCAGGACAGGTATTCTGGGCTCTGATGGTTCTTCCTCTTTAATTAGCTGCATCTCACTTTCTACAACTCAAATGCTTTGAACCATTCAAACCTAAAGTAAGTCACTTTCTTCTGCATCAAAGCACAGAACATCTCCATTCCTACATCACAAAATGGCCCGACATATGAAGGTAAGCGTGTCATATGCCTTGACTGTCTCCCTGATGATCTGCACTGCTACTTTCAGGGAACTAAGGACTTGGATTCTTTGGTCTCTGCGTTCCTGTCTTTCTGAGTACCCTGCCAATAACTATATATGCCCGGCCTTTATTTGACTTAATATGAAATAAGTCATCTTAACTTTGTCCTACCAGATGTTGTGACATTGCAATGGATGCTTAGTGCCTTGTGTGCAAACTGAAATACATACGGAAAGCAGAATTGTGGCATACGGCGTTGCCCAAGTCTCAAGGCTCCATCCACCTGACATTTTTCCCCGCTACTTGAAGGAAAGTAATTTGTCAATGTGAAGGAAACCAATTTTACCTGACCTTTAGTTTGCTCTTGCATCATAGGGGAATGCCATTTCCACTGCAAACAATTATAAATTATTGTAGTGAGGGCTTCATTAATGTAATGGTGTTGTGGTGAGTTTCAATAAAGGGAGAACTAAAGAAGCAAGGGGAGAGAAACTGATTTGTTCCAATGGAGGTGTCAAAATTTACTACACCAAGTGCACTTTTAACAGACTGCAAAGTCCTAGGCCTAGAAAGTTGGAAGATTATAATGATTCAGATCAAATCCAGTCAGTTTTACTTCATATATGTGCTCTTAGACTAAAATAATGAATGATCATATGGAGCATATCGAAGGTGCGAAGCATTTTGCTGCCTGATTGTATAGCTGATCCCATCTGCATGGGAAACAAGTTGTCATTGGATGTGTAGCAAGGGACTGCAGATGCTGGTTTAAACCGAATATAGGCACAGAAAGCTGGAGTAACTCAGCAGGACAGGCAGCATCTCTGGAAAAAAGGAATACTGTAGGTGATACTTCGGGTCGAGAGACTGAAGAAGTCTGAAGAAGGGTCTTGATCTGAAATATCACCTACTCCTTTTCTCCAGAGATGCTGTCTGACCCGTGGAGTTACTCCAGCTTTTTGTGTCTATCTTCCATTGTCATTGGATGTAATGGTTATGTTTTAGTGATTTAATAATAGACAAATAAGCTTTCATAAATTGCTATTGGTATAGGTTCATTGTGGAAATAAGAACAAAATCACACAACAAACTCGATCCGAATGTACTTTGGTGACATACAAAAGAAAAGTCACACTTAAAGTGTAATACAACATGAGATTTATAATGTTCACCTAACATTGCATTGTCTTTCACACTGGAGAAAAGATATGATGGTTAAGGTAGAAAATCTATTTCCAGGAAGACTGGGAGCATAGCATCGTCCCTTATTTAAAAAAAATGCCACACATGCATTTTTCATCAGAAAAATTACAGAGTTTTTTTTTTTCATTTTACAGAACATGCTCTTTCAATTTTTACTTGGAAAAATCACTCTGTTCCATTACATTAATTCATTACCAGAACTAAAAGTTAGCAACTTCTTATCTCTTTTTGGAGCAAGGAATAATTACTTTTAATTGTTGCTATTTTTTCTCTCTGCCTAGCTGGCCATGTATGACTCTGTATGTCCATTGGTGCTATTCAATTGAGAATGCGCCATTTTTTGATGTTGGTTAATTTGAGGTAGGATCTTCAATTCAACCCTTTTTGAAGAAGGATCTCAACCAGAAACGTACACCCATCCCTACTATCCAGGGGTGTTGCCTGTCCCGCGGAGTTATTCCAGCATCTTGTGTCTATCAACAGTGTAAACCAGCACAACCCATTTTAATGTTTAGTTTAGTTTAGACATACAGCGTGGAAACAGGCCCTTCACCGAGCCAGCAATCACCCATACACTAGCTCTACCCTACACAATAGGGATAAGTTACCGTAGCCAATTAACCTACAAACCTGCACATCTTTGGAATGCGGGAGGAAACCGGAGGACCCAGGGAAAACTCACACGATTACAGGGAGAACGTACAAACTCCATACAGGCAGCACCCGTAGTCAGGATCAAACGAGCGTCTCTGGCACTGTAAGGCAGCAACTCTACTGCTGCGCCACCGTACCACCCCAAATTGTTAATATTATTGCTTGGAGTTTTAATTTATGCAACCTCTCGTCTCTTCTGTCAGGCGGAAGATACAAGCACTTAAAAGCACCCACAAGCAGATTCTAGAACAACTTCCTTCAGCTCATATCAGACTCTTGAATGGATCTGCGAAGCTAAGGACGAATTCCTGATATACCAATCGATCTCATTGTGGCACTTGCATTTTTTTTTAACTGCACTTTACCTGCAACAGTATATTTTGCATTCTATTTCTCTTCCTCTTTTGAACCACCTTGATTTATTGTATGATTTCCACAAAATAAAGATTTTTTATTGTATCCCCGCACATGTACAATATTAAACCAACATTAATACCAATTCCAATTCCAATTTTGTAATTAATTTGCAACTTTATCAATTAAGTTCCAGCATTCACAGTGCCATCTGACTATAGACACAAAATGCTGGAGTAACTCAGCGGGACAGGCAGCATCTCTGGATAGAAGGAATGGGTGATGTCTCGGGTCGAGACCTTTCTTCAGTCTCGATCCGAAACGTCACCCATTCCTTCTCTTCCAAAGATGCTGCCAGTCCCATTGAGTTACTCCAGCATTTTGTGCCTATCTTCGGTTTAAACCAGCATTTTCAGTTTCTTCTTACAACGTGTCATCTGACAATGTTGGTGTAGGTATTGGTATTGATTTGTTAATGTCATGTTTGCCCCAATAAGGTGAAAAACATTGTTTTTACATTATATCCAGGCAAATCTTACCATGATGTGTACATCAGGTCATGCAAAGGATTAAAGAAAACAGAGTGCAGTATAGGGCATTACAGGTGCAGGTTAATAAAATACGCAAGGCCCACAACAAGATGGATTGGAAGATCAGCAATTAATCCTTAGCATATCATGGGGGTCACAGCTTAAGGATAAGGGGGAAATCCTTTAAGACCGAGATGAGAAAGACTTTTTTCACACAGAGAGTGGTGAGTCTCTGGAACTCTCTGCCACAGAGGGTAGTTGAGGCCAGTTCATTGGCTATATTTAAGAGTGAGTTGGATGTGGCCCTTGTGGCTAAGGGAATCAGAGGGTATGGAGAGAAGGCAGGTACGGGATACTGAGTTGGATGATCAGCCATGATCATATTGAATGGCGGTGCAGGCTCGAAGGGCTGAATGGCCTACTCCTGCACCTAATTTCTATGTTTCTATGTTTCTATGTTTCTATGTTTCTATGTTTCAATATCCCGTCTCTCTTTTCTAAAGGTATTGATTGAGCTGAAAAATGAGGGAAAAGGAAAACCTTAATATTCTGAAAAATGTAAGCAAAGTAATCACTGATTCTGTCATTTTTATTTGCAATGCCTTTCAGGAATCAAAGGGTTAAGAAGAAAATCCATTTGTCGGCTGCTTCGGAGAAAGTAATTAAAAGTCAAGGGAGCTGCAGCATCAATTAATTGAAAATGAATAATGAACAGGCTGAATTTGGCGGGTGGGGGGAAAGAAATAGGTTTGTTAATTAAGACAGGAAGTTCAGAGGAATGAGGAAGTACAATGCAGTTGTCACCGAAAGCATAACTATATATTATTGATGTGAAAGCACTAGGTATACAATAGACCCCAAGCTTTGAGAAGAATGAGATACTAGACTTTCCGATCATGGTGGCTGGCAAGGGAAAGGCATTGTGGGGCCAGAAATAGAGAGTGGCTTGATGAAATCATGACAGCTGAATTAATAACATTGAAATGCATTAAAACTTGAAAGAGGTAGAGGCCAACAGTTTAAACTGGCTAAGTTATTAATAATTCACCAGGATCTCTCCGCAGCAGTCACAGACCATTTATTGAGAAGAAGGATCAAATTTAATTTCCCTTTAACTCTAATTTATGCATATTTGGTTATGATCTTTGACTGGCTTCAGAAACTAAAATAGCAAATCATGTTTTAACAACAAGACAGCCACAGGGAATGTTTTAGAATATTCTTTGATTTATATCTGTTGTTAAAGCAGAGTTTTCGGGATAGGTATATTTTATTTTTTGGGTCAGTCTGTATATCTATTACAAAAGTAACTGGCTTTCTGTAGGGTGGCACAGTGGCTCACCGGTAGAGTTGCTGCCTTACAGGCCTTACCAGGTTCGATCCTGACTTTGTGTGCTGCCTGTGCGGAGTTTGTACGATCTCCCTTTGACCGCGTGGGCCAGTTTCCTCCCACACTCCAAAGACCTATGGATTTGTAGGTTGCTTAGTTTTGGTAACAATTGTAAATCATCCCTAGTGTAGGATAATGCTAGTGTGTGGGATCACTGGTCGATGTGATCTCAGTGGGTCGAAGAGGTTGTTTCAGCTCTCTATCTCTAAACTGAACTAAATTTAATTAATCCATGAACATTGCAAGTCTGAAATAAAGACAAGACATTCAGGAGGTTATTCAGCAGCCTGGGCAGCATATGTGAAGGTAAAGTCAATGATTTTAATGCCGAAGTGAGTGGCAACAGGGTCAACAGGTGGCCTTTGTCTACTTCACTGCTTACCTAGTTCATCATCTTGTTCCATCAACTTTATGATGGTCCTGAAGACTGGAGAAAATATTGACCAAGGGATATGCAACTGATGATAGGAGTATGGGGTAGTAGGGTGTGTAGCAATGGAGGGTAGGAACATTAAAACAGGCACAAGTCCTCGAACCTGCCATTCAGTGAGATAATGGACGATCGAGGACCAATTCCCGCTGACTTGGCTTTTCATCACATCCTATCTTGGATGTTGTCAAGCTGCAAAGGGTACAGAGAAGATTTATGATGATGTTGCCAGGACTCGACAGCCTGAGCTATAGGGAGAGGTTGAGCAGGCTAGGACTCTATTTCTTGGAGCGGAGGAGGATGAGGGGTGATCTTATAGAGGTGTACAAAATCATGAACGGAATAGATCAGGTAGAAGCACAGAGTCTCTTGCCCAGAGTTGGTGAATAAAGAATTCGAGGACATAGGTTTAAAGTGAGAGGGGAAAATATTTAATAGGAACCTGAGAGGTAACTATTTTACACAAAGGGCGAGGAATGTATGGAATTAGCTTCTGGAGGAGAGAGTTGAGGCAGGTACTATCGCAACATTTAAGAAATATTTAGACAGGTACATGTATAGGATAGGCTAAGAGGGATATGGGCCAAAGACAGGAAAGTGGGGCTAGTGTAGATGAGACATGTTGGTGGTGTGGGCAAGTTGGGCTGAAGGGCCTGTTTCCATTTAGTATGGCTCTATGAATCTCTAGGACTCTATCACAAAGCTTCCTACAGTACTTAACTGGCATCACATCTACTCTGCTAAACATTCAGTCCCTCCACTATCAATGCACCATGGCTGCAGTGAGTATCTTCTATAGCCACTCACCTAGGCTGCTCCAACAACACCTACCAAGCCCTTGACAAGAAGGACAAGAAAGGGAAAATCGATAGTGGGTTAATTTTCATTGCAGTGGAGGAGGTTAAGAAGGATTAGAGTAAGAGAAATGATGGATATAGATACGGTAAGATATTTGGAAACTTCTCCCTATCACACAGGGATATAAAACTCCAACGTAGGGTGGCACAGTAGAGCTGCTGCTTCACAGCGCCAGAGACCCGGTTTCAATCCTGACCTGGGTGCTGTCTGCGTGGTGTTTGCACGTTCTCCTTGTGACAGCGTGGCTTTCCTCCAGGTGCTCCGGTTTCCTCCAACACCTCAAAGGACGTGTGGGTTTGTGGGTTAATTGGCCTATGTAGAATAGTCCCTAATGTGCAGGGAGTGGATGAGTCAGTGGAATAGCGTAGAACCTGTGTGAATGGGTGATCAGTGGCCAGTGTGCTTTGTGGGCCTTCGGGCTTGCTTTCAAAGCTATATCTCTAAACTAACGTAAGGAACACTTTTAGGTTTAAAGGTGGATCTGAGAACAAACATTCTCATCCATTGGATAGTTGGAACCTGGAGCACAATACCTGAGTGGGTATTGATGTAGAAACTTTCACATTTAAGAAATATCAACATGACCACTTAAATCACCAAGGTTGGCAAGGGCATGCTAAACTGAAGGGCCTGTGCTCAGTGCTCTATGGAAAGTGCTGCAGATACTTGGGCAGTCCACAGTTGCATCTTTTTCTGTAATTCCCCTTGTTCAGAGTCTAATCCCTGGAGCTCCTTGTCCAACAGCATTGGGGGAGTGCCTTCATCCAAAAGACCTCACCATTACCTTCTCAATGGCAATTGGAGTTGGGCAATAAATATTGGAGCCCTCACCTCAACAACACAATTAGAGTATTCCTGTGGCTTGCAAACATCTGTGATTCTTAGAATTAACTGTAGACCTGGTTTTGATTATAATTGCAGAAGAGAGATACTTTTCCATGCCTTTTCAGTATGAAAATGTTTTCTTTGGAAGGTCTTAAAGGTCCACCTTTAAACCATGCCCCCTAATCCTAATCTCTCACTATTCCTATTGAGTTCCGGGATAAACACACTAAAATCACTGGAATAATAATTTTAGGTGGGAGAGGGATGGAGAGAGTGGGAAAGCTGAGCACCTACCTGATCTCCCAGTTGCCAAACACTTTAATCCCCCTTCCCATTCCCACACTGACCTTTCTGCCCCATGATTCTTCAGTTGTCAAAGTGAGGCCAAATTTACATTGGAGGAACAGCATCTCATATTTCACTTGAGCAGCTTAAAACCCAGTGGTATGAATATTGATTTCTCTAACTTCAAGCAACCCCTGCATTCCCTCTCTCTCCATCCCTCCCCTACCCGTCATACAAGCTTCAAAGTAGTTTCATTGTCTGTACTCGTTCTAACCTAGGCCACAGCTAACAATGACCTGTTTCTTTTATCATCATTACTTTTTTACACATCTTTCATTCATTTGTTCTATATCTCTCTACATCACTGTCTATATATGTCTCGTTTCCCTTTCCCCTGACTCTCAGTCTGAAGAAGGTTCTCGACCCAAAACATTACCTATTGCTTTTCTCCAGAGACATTGTCTAACCCACTGGTTCTCAACCTTGTTTGCCCCATGCACCCCTTTCACCATATGTCAGAATGTCATTCCCCCCCCTCCTTTCCAAGATTGTCTGCCACAAAAAGTGCATTCCAAATAATATGCATATAATACTGAAAATCCTTTATTTCTAACAGTTTGAGTTTGCTAATCTGTGGTCCCAATTCCCCCCCTGAAAACCTGAAACCCCCCCCCTGGGGGGAATACCCCCCTGGTTGAGAACCCCTGGTCTAACCCATTGAGTTGCTCCAGCTTTTTGTGTCTATCTTCTGCTTAAATCAGCACCTGCTGTTCCTTCATAAACAGTGCTATTGGCCGATGTGGAGGAACAAAGGAGCCTTCAACATCTAGCCACTAATCCTTAAAGGACAGGTCAATAAAATCATATCAGACGTTTTCCTTTGCCAGTTTCATAACCAGATTCAGATTCAGATTAGTTTATTACCAACACCAGGGTGCAATTAAATTTCTTGCTCGCACGAAGTTGACAGAGTAAACAGTATACATCCAGTAATGATAAACACAACAGTAAAATAAATTCAAGTTCACATTTATTGCACCAATTAAGGTACAGCGTTATTTGAGTTACCATACATACAAGTAAAAAAAGACAATACAAAATACATTTAACATAAACATCCACCACAGTGGAATCAACATTCCTCACTGTGATGGAAGGTAATAAAGTTCAGTCATCTTCCTCCTTTGTTCACCCGTGGTGGTCGAGGCTTTTGAACCCTCCGCACTGCTGTTGCCGACGGTCTACTGTTCAAGCCCTCTCGTCGGGATAATGGAAACTCCGGCGTCGGGGTGGATCGTAACACTCAGCATTGAGCTCCCGAGTCAGCCTTTTCTCACCGGAGACCGTGGCTTCACGGAGTTAAAATCCAGAGGCCCCGCGGTCGGAGCACTACCACAGCGATCCTCGGCAAAGGTTCGCCCGCTCAGCGAAGGTAAGTCCGCGCCGCGTTTGCGGCTTGAAGCTCTGGGCCGGTCTCCAGGAAAGGCCGCTCCAATCCAAGTTGTTAGGGTGGAGGGGGATGGAGAAAGATCACATCTCCGTCAAGGTAAGTAAGTGACTGAAAAAGGTTTCCCCCTAATCCCCCCCCCCCCCCACATAAAACATTAAAACATAAATTTTAGACACACTAAAAATAGCAAAAAAAGTTGAAATGACACAAAGGGGCTGGCGAGGCTGCCATCGTGGCGCCACCCGGTGGTCAGGTGGCACCGCGTCCAATCACGCCCAAAACAGAAGAATGATGTAAGATTGTAGGCCAGGATATGAGTAGTGCAAAAGATTATTACTGAACAAGAATGGAATAGCTGAGTAAAATAGGATTAAGATTAAGAGGCAGTAAGTCTCTTAATCTTTGGGGGCAATCTTTAACTTTTATATGTGGGGGAGGGGGGCAGGGTAAGGGGGAAACTAACTCCCAGTCGCTTCCTGGCAGAGACGCAACTATTTCTCCGAGTCGCGTCCTCGCCCCCCACCTCGCGGCTTACCTCCTGGATCGGAGCGGCCTTTCCTGCCGGGGACCAGAGCTGCAACAGCGGTGGCGCGGCGCTGGATTCACCGCGGAGCGGGCGAAGCCTACCTGGGTCACCGTTTGGAGCTCCGGAGCGTTGGGCCGCTGCTCCAACATCGTGGAGCTCCGGTTTGGAAAGCTTCCAACGTGGGCGGCACTGAACAACTTCGTGGAGTCCTGGGGCCCTTTGCCGAGGGCCGCCAGTGCTGCATTTCCGACCGACGTGCCCTGCGGACTTTGGGAGCCGCGGACTCCGGTAGGAGGTGGCCGCCTCGGGATCCAGGCCACTGAGGACGTCCCCCAGCCCCGACGTCGGACTTACATCACCCCGGCGAGCGGGCCTGAACATCGGGCTGCCCGTAGCAGCGACTGCGGAGGGCTCGGGGAGGCCCCGACCAGGGGGAACAGTGGGGAACATCAGAGGAAGAGACTGACTTTGGTGCCTTCCCTTACAGTGAGAAACGTTGATCCTTCTGTGGGGGATGTTTTATGTTGAATCCTATCAACTCTATGTTGTGTTCTTTATTTTTACTGTATGGCTGTATGGTGAACTCATTTCACTGTGCCAATTGGCACACGTGACAAATAAGTGTATCTTGATCTTGATCTTGAGTCCAAGAATGGGATGTGAAAGAAGATAGACCCAAATTGCTGCAGTAATTGCTGGAGACACAAAGTGCAGGACATGAACTTTCTCTGGATAGAAGGAATGGCTGACGTTTTGGGTCGAGACCCTTCCTCAGACTGAGAGATTGCTTCGGGAGTTGGATAGCAGTGGGGAAGACATTATTCCTATATCTGGACATCTGGGATTTCAAGCTGCTTTACCTTCTTCCAGAGGTAGAAGTGAGAAAAGAATCCTGGTGTATACTTCTTGATGCAAAGCTGTAAGACCATGGACCAAATGGAAGGAAGTGAGAGGCATGTGCTGGACTGGGCTATGTTCACCATTCTCTACAAGTCCAGGTCCAAGAGCTGAGCAGTTGCCATACCATAGATGCATCCGAGAAAACGTGCCTTAGCCCATCTGTAGAAGTTTGAGCAAATCTTTGAAGACATGCTCAATAATCCCAGATTGCTAAGAAAGTATGCTGATGTGTTTGCTTGATCATCACATCAGTGTGAAGGTTCCAGGTTAAGTTACTGGTGATGTGGTTGTCCAGGAGATTGAAGCATCTCTACAGCAGGTCCGTTGATAAGAACAGGTTTGTATTCATCTCCATGATCAATAACCCAACTATTTTGCATTGCTGACATTAAGCGCACGTTATTATCCTGACAACATGACACTAGGTTCTCAAAGTATTTCCTGTACTTTGTCACAGATCCCTGAGGGACTCCAGGGTTGAGGGTCAGCAAGGGATTATGGGCCAAATGCAGGCAAATGGAACTCACCAGAATGTCATCTTGGTCAACTTGGACAAGGTCGACCAAAGGGCCTGTTTCCATGCTGTATAACTTCATGATTCTGTAACTTTAACAGACTGAGTTAGCTGGTCAAGAAGCCAGGTGCAGGCTGAGGTTCCAAGGACAGGACCCTGAAGTTGAAGGGTGAACCTATTCAATTGAAGATAGAGATGTAGTCAATGAATAGCATCCTGACTTCATTTCCCATATTGATGGTTATTGGGGGCTGACTGTAACGGGCCGGCAGAGGGTGCCGGAGAACAAAGTGGGACCCAGCATAAGGGCCCCGCCAAGAGAACATAGAGAGACCTGGCATGGGAGGCGCCAAGAACAATGGAGAGACCAGGTGTGGAAGGGCCGTTGAGAATAAATGGGGACCATTGGCGACCAAATGGAATACTTTGTAACTTTATCGGCGGCCTGTTTGCGTGCCTTGGGTATGCAAAACAAAGAATTTCACTGTGACTTATCACATGTGATAATAAAGTATCATTCATTCAAGAGAATGCAAGAGATAGTGCAAGAGAAAGTAGTGTGTAGAGTTAGAATCACTACATTACAGAAAAGAACATATGTGTAGAATGTGTAGGAAAGAACTGCAGATGCTGGTTTAAAACGAAGATAGACACAAAATGCTGGAGTAACTCAGCGGGCCAGGCAGCATCTCTGGAGAGAAGAAATGGGTGATGTTTTGGGTCGAGGCCCTTCTTCAGACGAGAATGTGCAGTGGATCACAAAGCTTTTGCTGTGGACAGTAAACTTTAACAAAGAAGCAAGTTCAATAATCTGGAGATGTTTTGTCAGCAATGGAGGAGGCTGAGATGTGACCTACGTATGGCGTATATTGAACAACTGAGATAAGAGTAAATGGGATGGATTGCTTCTCTTAACAGGGAATCATCAAATAAGAGGGGAGATGACGAAATGTATTTTTTTAATTCAGATCTGTAGGAGTGTGGACCTTTTTAAATTCGAAGGGTGATAGAGGCAGAAATTTGGATCAGATTTAAAAAGTACTTGGGACAGACTTAAAGGCATGTAGGGCATGGACTTAGAGTTGGAAGATGAAATGAAGTGGATAACTCTATTTTGACTTTCATGGGCATGTTTGCACAGGAGGTCTACCTCTTGAGCATTTATATTCTGGCTCTGTCAAATGTGAAAGCATTATACCTGATAGAACCCCACTTCCACAAATACTTTCTCCATTGTCCTGGGCATCCTCCATGGCCAGAGTGAGGACCACCGGAAAGTGGAGGAGCAGCACCTCATATCTTGCTTGGGCAATTTATACCCCAGCGTTATGAACATTGACTTCTCTAATTTCAGGCAGTCCTTACTCTCCTCCCCTTCTCAGCTCTCCCTCAGCCCTCTGGCTCCTCTCTTCCATTCTCTTCCTGCCCCCCACCCTCACATCAGTCTGAAGAAGGGTTTCGGCCCGAAAAGTTGCCCGTTTCCTTCGCTCCATAGATGCTGCTGCACCCACTGAGTTTCTCCAGCATTTTTGTCCACATTAGATTTTCCAGCATCTGCAGTTCCTTCTTAAACATTTCTCCACTTAGGTTTGTTACCTTAATTGGTCAACATCCAAGACATAAATTATAGGTTAATCTGCATTCTCTCCAAATGTAAATGGTCAGAATGGACAGCTCACCATTGGCTGTAACTTCTGGCAATGGAAGTAGCCACTAGCTAGTGAAATTTCAAATCATTATTTAGCGTTTAATCAATTTAATGTATCAACCGGTATCAACAATGTCTCCTATCCGATGTGTAGCTTACTTAAGATGAATGCTCCCATTGCCATTTTTCTTCAGTGAACACTACCAATGTAACATTCTGCTCTGTGTAATAATAGGAATTGCAGATGCTAGTTTATACCAAGGATAGACACAAAGTGCTGGGGTAACTCAGCAGGTCAAGCAGCATTTCTGGAGAACATGGATAGGTGATGTTTCGGGTTTACTTTAGTTTAGTTTAGATACAGCATGGAAACAAGCCCGTCGGCCCACCAAGTCCGCACCGACCCCCACATATTAACGCTATCCTACACTCACTAGGGCCAAGTTACACAGACACAAAGCCAATTAACCTACGTACCTGTACGTCTAAGGAGTGTGGGAGGAAACCGAATATCTTGCAGGTCACGGGGAGAACTTACAAACTCAGTACAGACAGCACCGTAGTCGGGATCGAACTAGGGTCTCTGGCACTGCAAGCGCTGTAATACAGCAACTCTACCGCTGCGTCACCGTGGTTAGGACCCTTCTTCAGATTGATTGCAGTGGGGAGAGGGAAGAAAAGCTGGAAGAGAGCAGGGGCCGGACAAATCACGGCTGGCAACAGATTACCTCAGGTGAGGGGCAGATTGCTGGACAGAGGCTGGAGATAAAGATAAGCTTGAGCACAAAGGGGATACATGGTTGTGAACAGCGAAGCTTGTTGAAGGACTTTTGGTGGAAGGGGCAAGAAGGTGGGCAGAAACCAATGCAAGGTCAGCCACGGTACAGGGGTAGAGAGTGGGGTGTGGGGGGTTAATGTGGGGGGGGGGGGGAGTGTTGGGGAAGGGAGGTGTTTGTAGAAGTTACTTAAAATTTGAGAATTCAATGTTCACATCATTGGCTTGGAAGCTACCCAAGGGGAATATGTGTATCATTCTAAACCCTTTGCCCATCCTACAAACCATTAACAGGCGACCACTGTGTTAGAGCCATTGGCTCATGCAAATTCTCCCTTACGTAATTCCTAAATTGCTGTCATTAAAATCTGGGATATGCAATAAATATTTGCTCTTCCAAAAAGTAGGTGTAGATAGGTAAATAAATAAACGTAACATTTTGTTAACTTGCATTTCATAATGCGTGCACAGATGTTGCGGCATTGCGTTGCGAAGATTTGCAATGCAGGTTGTTCTCCAGGAATGCAACCATTCCCTGCCCCCGCCCCATCCCAATCTCCAAAACATGGAGAGTGTAATTTAATCTATCCCCACTGCCTTATATATTTTCCCTTTCTCAACTAACATGCACAGAGTCTCTTGCCCAGAGTAGGGGAATCGAGGAGCAGAGGACATAGATTTAAGGTGAAGGGGAAAAGATTTGAATGGAATCTTGAGGGGCTACTATTTCACACGAAGAGTGGTGGGTGTATGGAACAAGCTGCTAGAGGAGGTAGTTGAGGCTGGGACTATCCCAATGTTTAAGAAACAGTTAGACAGGTACATGGATAGGTATGGATGAATATGGACCAAACGCGGGCAGGTGGGACTAGTGTAGCTAGGACATGTTGATTGGTGTGGACAAGTTAGGCTGAAGGGCCTGTTTCTACGCTGTATCATTCTTTGACTCTATGACTCTAACATGGTATCGCCAGCATGCTCTGAGTCAACCTAGCTGAGATTGAAGCACTAACTCAGCCAGCCTATTCAAACATTGTGCATTTATTGAAGAGAATAGCCACAGTCTTTTCCCTGGGGCAGGGGAATCCAAAACTAGAGGGCACAGGTTTAAGGTGAGAAGGGACCTGCGGGGAAACCTTTTTGATGAGGAGGGTAGTGCACATACGTGGAACTAGCTGCCAGGGAATGTGCTGGAGATGGGTACAATTTTGACATTTAAGAGACACTTAGAGTGCCACATTGATGATAGAAAGATTTGGAGGGATATAACCTTGGTTCAGGCATGTGGGGCTAGCTCAGTTAGGTAAATTGATCGACAAGCATGAGTCTCTTTTTGACTATGTTTCTATTTCCACTCTTTATTTGGACTATACTTTCCAAATAGAGTTGTCTAAGCATCTTGCTGTTTTGTTTATTCAATCCCGCCCTCTCCCCATCAGCATGCACTTTCATTGTTTACAGCATGGAATAATCTTTTAGCCGACAGTCACTCACTTTGGTTTAAAAAACATGACCCGTTTTTAATTTATGCCGTTCTTGAATGAAAGAAACACTGCGCCATATGTTTCAATGGGCTTGCAATATGTGTACATTTTTGTTGATCATAAATCTTGCTGATTGTGGATGTCACCCCTCGCAATACTGCAGCGTTTGACAGCTGTGATATGTCAGAAGAGGAAGGGAAGGGGGGTGGGATAGACTCACCATGTTAATGCAAGTTTAATAAAGTCTAAACATGGGCTTATGGCAAACAATAGCTGGAACGGTACATTCTCCAGTGTATTCGAGGGACTGTTGTATGCCATTGCTTAAAATGAACATGCCTGGAGCATTTTCTTTTCAAAACCTGAATCAAACAAGGCAAGGAGTGCAGTGGTGTTCAGATCTTCTGCCCTGACCTGAAATATTGACTCTTGTTTCTCCTCCCCACAGATGTTATCCGACCTGCTGCATATTACCAACATTTTCTATTTGGATACCAAGCATCTGTTTTTGTATTGATTTTCAAAAGATACTTGCGAACTGTATATTCATGAGCTCAAACCACATTGGTGGGTGCACTTTCAGTGTGTAACTTGAAACCGTTCCTGATTTTTAAGGGATTTTTTTTTCTGCTTTCAATTGTCTAGAATGCATGTGTGTGTGCATTCAAGAGTGTGTGCATGTGTGCGGCACGTGTACATGTGTACGTGCACGTATCTATGTGTTTGTATCCATGTGCTTCTGTCGGTTAGTGAGTTTACAAGATGCCACAGGGTGACTAGATAGACAAAGTGGAGGCCAAGTCTTCTGTCATATCCTCGCCTTGATCCAAATATAATAAGCACACTTCAAAGGTGACATAACCACTTTGTTTTGGTCCGCCATTCCTTTGCATCCCGGCAACATGTGTCCTCTGACCTTTCTGACATACTAATTCGTGATACATTTAAATACAACATCAGTTACCACGACATCCCCCCCCTTATCAAATAAAAATGATATCCGCATCATTTAGGATATAGCATTTGTTCCATTGATCACGCATCATTTTCACATGTTACCACATCTCATGATCGATTTAAGTCAGGATAAACAATTTAGGTCGGGGCTGTCTTCCTTGGAACACTGAAGAAATACGAATTGAGGACCTTGCCCATCTCTTGTAGCTCCACACAGAGTTGACTGCTTTAATTCTTGAGGGACCCAATTATCTCACTGGTTACCCTTTTATTCCTAATATACTAATAAAATCTCTTGGAATTATCCTTAATATTTTCTGCCAGAGCTATCTCCTGACCTCTTTTTGCTCTCCTGATTTCCTTTTTTAGCTTGCTCCTTAGTTCCAGAAACACTTCCCGGGATACACTTGATCCATCTGCCCATACAGTACCATCTCCATGCTTCCTTCTTATTTGTGGTTGTCTAAAGCCTTAATATAGGAGGGAAAGATGTAACAGGAACCTGAGGGGCAAGCACTACACAAAGGGCGGTAGGTATATTTGATGAGCTGCCAGAGGAGGTAGTTGAGGCACGTATATAGCAACATTTAAAAAAACAATTGGCCAGGTACATGGATAGGATAGGTTTAGAGGGATACGGGGAAAACACAATGTGGGGTTGATGGAGATGAAACTCATTAGTCAACATGGGCAGGTTGAGCTGTTTCCACGCTGTTTGACTCATTGACTCTATAACAGAGGGGAGTGTATAAAATTCTTAGGCAGCAAAACAAAGTAAACTTCTAGGGCCTAATATCATTAGCAGGGAGGGCAGTAACAGTGGGGCGTTGATTTAAATCAATTGCTAAAATATCAAAGGCAAGTTGAGAGAAAAAAAAAATCCACCTAATGCGCCGTGGGACCTAGAACTTTTATGACTGAGGATAGTGGATGTCAGCATGTTTAAAACAAGTTAGATAAACACCTGAAGAGTTATATCCTGAGGGCATGAGACCTGGAAACAGCATTAGGATGAGAATGAGAATTAATAAGTTTATTGGCCAAGTATGTACACATACAAGGAAGTTGCCTTGGTGCTCCGCTCGCAAGTAAGAACACGACATACAATAAACAATTAACAATGAAACATAAAACATTAAAACGTTAAGAATAAAATATTATGGTTCAAACATGTGAATGAAATAAAATACCAGAGCAAAAGGAGGCTACAGACTTTTGGTTATTCAGTAGAGCTGCTGCTCATGGAAAAAAGCTGCATTTAAATCTGGCTGTGGCAGCTTTGACAGTCCAGAGTCGCCTTCCAGAGGGAAGTAATTCAAAGAGTTTGTGGCCAGGGTGAGAGGGGTCAGAGATGATCTTGCCCACTCGCTTCCTGGCCCTTGCATTGTACTGTTCGTCAATGGGGGGATGGTTGCAGCCAACAACCTTCCCGGCTGAGCGAACGATGCGCTTCAGCCTCCGGATGTCGTGCTAGGTGGCTAAGCCAAACCAGACCATGATGGAGAAGGTAGGGCAGACTCTACGATGGCCGTATAGAAATCGACCATCATTGCCTGTGGCAGATTGTGTTTCCTCGGCTGCAGCAGGAAGGACATCCTCTGTTTAGCCTTCTTGACTGTGGAGTCGATTTCAGTTTGAAATGTATTTGCTCTGGCACAATGGTGTTGAATGCAGAGCTAAAATCAACAAACAAAATCCTTGCATAGATCCCTGGTGCTCTAAGTGCTGGAGGATGAAGTGCAGGCCTAGATTGACTGCATCATCTGCTGATCAATTGGTATGCAAACTCCAGACGGTCCAGCAGGGGGTTTGTGATATTTTTCAGCAGGGCCAGCACAAGCCTTTTGAGTGTCTTCATGACTACAGAGGTCAGTGTGACAGGCCTGTAGTCATTAAGACCAGTAATCCTTGTCTTTTGGGGTACAGGGACAATAGTGGAGACTTTGAAGCAGGAAGGGACAGTGCAGGTTTGCAGGGACTGGTTGGAAATGTTTATGCAGACCGGTGCCAGTTGGTCAGCACAGAGCTTGAGGATGGAGGGGTAGGTTATGAGGACAGGCTAGAGGGTGGAGGGTAGGTTAGGAGGACAGTGGAGAGACTTTTTGGATAAAAAAGTGAGGGGGGTATAACTGGTATACTTTGGAATCGGGGAGCTGCTCTCCATACTTGCTTTTGTTTGCAACTATATCTTCTTCTTCTTCTTGCGTTTGAGGCAACAGAAGTCCGCTAATCCGGTTCGATCCGTAGGTGCCCGCCCTAAAAAGGGCGCATGCTTCGGGTTGGCGCCAAGCTACGGCGCTGCTGACTGAAGTCAGCAACTATATCTATTAACATGGAGGTGAGAGACCTTGAACTGTTGATCAAAGGAGCACGAAGGTCCTATAAGGTGATGATGCAATTTGCAGGTACCTTTAGACTTTACTATAGACTTTAGAGGTTCAGCTGAAAACAGGCCCTTCAGTCCTCCGAGTCTGCACTGACCCGCGACCACCCCTTACACCAGCACTATTTTACACACTAGGGACAATTTACATTTTTTTACCAAAGTCAATTAACCTACAAACCTGCACATCTTTTGGAGTGCAGGAGAAAACCAGAGCACCCAGAGAAAACCCACGCGGTCACATTGGAAATTTACAAACTCTGTACAGACAACACCCGTGGTCAAGATCGAACCCGGGTCCCTGGTGCCGTGAGGCAGCAATTCTACCACTGCACCACCGTGCCGCCCTTTTTCCAACTTAGTAAAGTGCAAATTATCTCCTCATGTTAAACTTCATGGGAGTACCCAAACACAAATTGGAAGTCTTGCTGAGCTTCTGATGCCTGCCAACCTTTGACCTCCTACATGGTTCCATTAAGGCTCGACCTGAACTTGTTGAGCATTTTGCAACAAAGCACATTAAAATCGCTAGGTTCTGTATCAGAAATTACCGCTATAAATGTAATAGAGACTTCACATCAGCATTGCATTTCCAGCATTCTCTTCTTTAATGGTTTCCAGCATCTGCATGATTTTGTTTATCACAATTGTTGTCCTCTCTTCCTTTTCTAATTTCATTGAAGTCTTTCTATTTTCACATAACCTAGACAGATCAGCTGAGACCAACTAGTCTTGACCGCACTCACTCAGCTGCCACTACCATTAGTGCAACCTAGACTCACTTGGTCTCCAACTTTCCCCAGGTGCTCCCTTTGCTCTCTCAACCCACTCCCTTTTCTCTGCAACGTAAAGCATGTCCGATTTCAAACTTTTTTTGGATCTGATGAGAGGGCATCAATTGGAAACAGTAGCTGTTTGTCTCTCTCTGCCCGGAGATGTTTTCTGACCTGTTGAATATTTCCATGTTTTCTTTTCAGCTGTATTTCACACTTCCAGTGTTCATCTTTATTTCTTTCTCTCTCTCCCTCCCTCTCCCTCTCCCTCTCTATCCCTCCTTCCCTCTTCCACTACCTCTCCCTCTCCTTCTCCCTCCCTCTCACCATCTCCCTCTCCCTTTCCCCCTCTCTCCCTCACTTCATCTCCCTCCCTCCCTCTCCCTCTCTATTTCCCTCTTTTCTCTTCCCACACACTCTCTCTCCCCCCTCCTCTCCTCCAGTAAAATTAGATTAATTCATGTTATCCCATTCACACATTCCCCTTTACTGTCCACTGGCGTTTATCCCGCTCTTTTAGCTGGCATTATTCCAACTTGTGCCTTTCAATCCCTCCTTGTCTTGACCCGTCACAGACCTTTCTTGTTCTCTCTATCTTCGCTTCATGTCCCCAGTTCTGATGGAAGATCATTGACTCAAAACATTAAACTTGTTTCTTGCTCTCTGGACAGTGCCTGAACACCTTGAGTCTTTTCAACATTTTCCCGCCTTTGTTTGCTTCTTTCCAACCTGATAGTTTTGAACACAAAAGTTTAATTCGGCAAAGCATGCTACTAATTAGGATAAATTCTGTCTCAGTGTTCATTAAATGGAGAACAAATGATAGCAGTGACTGCAAGGCTGTCACTTAATTGATGCTTACAACGACAGCACAGTGTGACGGTGAAACGCTTGTGAATTGGAACTGTCAGCTGAACCTTGAGATAAGAATATGGCTTTGTAATTGCTCCAAGGTATTTATTATGTCTTATAAACTGCTGTGAAGTTCATGTCGGTCACCTTTCCCTGTGTTGTGTCTATTCTCCTCTTTAGCAGTGCTGTCTGTCCAGATGCAGACTGCAAGTCTCTCCAATAAGAACACAGAAAAATCGCAATGTGCTCTTTGCAATGCTATCAATATTAGTCAATGGTTAAAAATAGTAAATTAGGACAAAGAGAATGCTTTATTTCCCCTTTGCATTTTTTCTCCCTCTCTTGAATAATACCACCTGCCATCATCCACTAGTTTAGTTTAGTTTAATTTAGTTTATTGTCACGTGTGCAGAGGTACAGTGAAAAGCTTTTGTTGCATGCTAACCAGTCAGTGGAAAGGCAATTTCTGATTACAATCGAGCCATTTACGGTATACTGGTACATGATCAAGGGAATAACGTGAATAAGTGCAAGATAAAGCCAGTAAAGTCTGATCAAAGATAGTCCAAAGGTCTCCAATGAGGTAGATAGTAGTTCAGGACTGCTCTCTAGTTGAGTGGGATGCTTCAGTTGGTAAAGCTCCTGTCCCACTTACGTGTCCTTGGCACGCCAATTAGGCGACCTCATGGTCGCGTTGAGGCACAACGATCCCTTGAAGGTCACGCGCGATTTCATGCGTCTGCACAGCCGTCTGGAGTGCGTGACGTCATTTGAAGATGGACACAAAAAGCTGGAGTAACTCAGCGGGACCAGCAGCATCTCTGGAGAGAGGCAATGGGTGATGTTTCGGGTCGAGATTCTTCTTTAGTCTGAAAGAAGGGCCTTGAAACATCATCCATTCCTTCTCTACAGAGATGCTGCCGATCCTGCTGAGTTACTCTTGCATTTTGTGTCGATTTTCAATTTTCTTGGCCCCGCTCTGGGAGTAGGAGAGCGGGCGGATCCGGACTGCATCAACCGTGAGCCCCAGGCCGAGCTTGGCGATCGTTTGTCTGCTTCTGCTGCTGTTGGAGCTGCATCGTGCCAGGGTCTTGGGCCTGTCCCACTTTGGCCGTCAGTTACGCGACAGGCCGGTGGCGCGCAAAGATTTTGTTCACTACAAAATTTCGGAGCGCCGCGTGATACTGCGCACAACTCCATACCCCTCCACGCTTCTCAGTGGGACCAGCTCCGGGCGGCCACACGATGCCTCAACGCAACGGCGAGGTCGTGTAATTTGTGTGCCAAGGACAGGTAAGTGGGACAGGGCCTTAAGAAACTGACAACAGCTGGGAAGAAGCTGTCCCTGAATCTGGAGGTGAGCATTTTCACACTTCTATAACTTTTGCCTGAAGGGAGAGGGGAGATGACAGAGTGGCCAGGGTGCAACTCATCCTTGATCATGCTGCTGGCTTTTCAAAGTCAGCGTGAGGTATAAATGGAGTCAATGGAAGGAAACCTAGTTTGCGTGATGCTCTGGGTTGCGACCACAATTTGCTGCAATTTCTTGCGGTCCTGGATGGAGCTGGTCCTGAACCGAGTTGTGATGCATTACGATAAAATGCTTTCTACGGCGCATCTGTAGACGTTGGTCGGGACATCCTAAGCCTTCTAACGGAGTAGAGGCATCGGTGGTTTCAGGTGCTTGGTCATGATGTTCTCGGTAGGTATAAGAGGCTGGATGATTTTTTTTTAGAATGCTAGAATGGTTAGAGCAAAGAAAGAGACCAGTTGCTCCATCATGTCCGAGTCACCTCTCGATCGGAATAGCTCTCTCTTTCCACCCACCAGCCCTTCTCTTTGCAAAGGTTTCTTCACCATATATGTATCCAGTTCCTTCTTGAAGGCCCCAATGGAGCCTATCTCCACCATTATATGCAGTCACTGCATTAAAAATTCCAATCATGTGTTCACTGTTACCATGGTGAAACTAAAATGACCCAGTAAACCAAGGAGCATTTTCTTTAATGAATTACAGCAGCATTGTGTTTACTCTCTGGATGATTTGTTTAATGTCGACATAGTATTGCCATGTCATAAAAAAGGACTATAACGCTCCATCAACGTATTGATAGAAAGCAACAGATACAGATACTGCAGTGTGTCCAGTCAGGACAACTACATGAAATTCATTTCATTGAAACTGAGAATGTTTACAGTGCTGAAGGAGGTCATTCAGCCCATTGTACCCATACTATCTCTCCTTCGATTCCTCCATACCCACCCCACACACGGCCCCTTTCTATAAAGACTGTCCTTCCTGTGTGTCCTTCCTTGCCTGTCCAAATATCAATCACTGCACTTCAATCTAGTATGTTTCACATTTGTGATGTTTGACTGCAAAAACAAAACTAAAACCTCTTTCCTCATCCACATCATTACAAAATGAGGGCACATTATCCTAATCTAAGGAAAAGGGTTCTGGTCAAGGGTACAAACAAGCAGGCCACCAGGCAAGAACCCAACATTGTATTAACGATTAACAGAGAGTGAAAAAGTTTAATGAAACAACCCGTTTTTATCTTTGTGTCACGGGTAAGTTTAAAATGAAGATCTCACCATCAGATTAAAGCAAGTTGTATCTGGGATATCCTCGGGAAGACTTTGGTCTTCATCTATTCATAAAGTAGCCCTTGAGTCTGAAGATGTGTCCCCACCAAAAACATTGTCTAAGCATGCCCTCTATAGTTTTCCTCAAGATTCCAACATATGCAGTTCCTTGTGTCGCCAACCATTCAGTTCTCCTGGGCTTTAAATAATGCTGGGAATTGGAGCTCTTCAGACATCCTAAGGTCCCTTCTGAATCTTGTTCTAACATTTTAGATGAAAGCTGCTGCCTCGTTACTTTCACATGTACTTTAACGAGCTGACTAAATGGCTCCATCTTTAACATGCACGAGTCTGCAGGATCTTAGCATCTGCTTTCTCAATCTGCAAATAACAGTATCAAGGCAAGCTACGCAAACAACAATCACTGTATAATGTTCATGTAATAATGTCTGAAATTACCTCATTTCTTCCTATTATTACTTGGCATTCATACTTCCAGCATTAATTAGATTTTATACTATTATTGGCTTATGAGAATTTTCAAATCTTACGAATGTTCAGTTTAGTTTAGTTTATTGTCACGTGCACCAAGATACAGTGAAAATCTTTTGTTGCGTGCTATCCAGTCAGTGGAAAGACAATACTTGATTACAATCAAGCCAGTTACTGTCACACTTGCCACGCCTCCAGACACTTGAGGCTCTTTCCACACTCCTCCGCTGAGCTATTTGGAGTTACACCTGCATTTAATCTGCTCTCCTAATCTTTCACATGGTATAAATACCTGAGATCATCAGCAATTGGGTTCTGACTGACCAGTTCTGCATTCTGTCGGTTCGATACCAGCTTTGTCAGTTTGATAGCAGTTCTGTCAGCAGTTCCAGCCATGATCATATTGAATGGCGGTGCAGGCTCGAAGGGCTGAATGGCCTACTCCTGGGTCTATGTTTGATAGCAGTTCTGTCAGTTCCAGGTCTATATCTTTTGGTTCCATTTGAGTTTCGATTTTGGGTTTTCTTCAATACTTCTCGGTGAGCCTGCATTTCAGTTCTTTCCATTTCTGAGCCTTCTGACAGATTAGTCGGCCAGTATGGACTCTGCAGGCAAACCTGGTCAGCTCGGCTGGAGTTTGGATGCCCCCAGTTCCAGGACTGAGGAGATATTGGCTCCTCATCTTTACAAAGGCTGTTCAATACCAAGGCTCCACTCTCGGCACCCATGAGGTTCGAATAGACCTACTTACTGGTTGAATTGATCGACTTGCATATACTGTCGAAACAGTTAACAACCAGTGTCAACCAGCTCCGGGTACACATCGCACTGCCACCAATTCCTCCGTCTCCGCTGCCTCCGTCCACTTCCAGCCGCATCCAGCCCATTCTGGGACCAGTTCTTCCCAGCCAGTAGAGGTACCATGGCGATCCTTCTACCTGCAGGTCATTCCTGTTCCAGTGCTCTTTGGTTTTTGAGCTACAATCGTCCAACTCCAGTGCCGAACGCTCCAAAGTCGCCCATGCCATCTCCTTGCTGTCAGGACATGCTTCATGCCTGGGGTACAGCTTCCAGGGAGCGACAGCTAGACTTCTGCCAGGACTTTGCCTGTTTTTAGCAGAGCTGAGAAGATGTTTGACCACCCTTTGGTCGGAAGAGAGGCAGCCCAGAGGATGCTGCATCTCTGCCAGGGTGTACCGATTGTTGCCGATTACGCTATTGATTTTTGTACCACTGCTTTAGAGAGCGGTTTGTGTGATACCGCTCTGCTCAGTATCTGACATCCATGCCTTCAACAAGAACCTGAAGGATGAGTTGGCCTTTTGGGATTTTCACTCGGATCTGGATGAGCTGATTGATTTAACCATATGGATAGATAACAGGCTCCGAGAGCAAAAGCGAGATAAGCTATCAGCAGCTGTCAAACAGTGTACTAACGCATCACACCCCTCTTGTCATAGTGAGGCGATTGTCTCACTTCCCTCAGGAGGAGGAAGCGCCACGCATCTCGCCCCTGATCCACTGGAGGGGGAGCCTATGCAGATTGGACGCACCAAGCTGAGCAAGGACGAGCACCAGAGATGCATATGGGAGACGTGTTGTCTCTACTGTGGGGGTCCCAGATATTTCATCGCTGCTTGCCCGGTAAAAGCCAACGCACCCCAGATTATGGGTGAGCAAGGTTTATTTCCCTCCTATTTGCACCAGACTCACTCCGATTACGGTACGCTTTGGAGACACGCTATTGAAACACTGCCCTGATTGACTCCAGGGGCAGATGATAGCTTCATCGATATTACTGTTGCTCGGAAATTTCTGATTCCCACCGTTAACGTAGAAGAGCCCCATCAAGCCAGTGCACTTGATGGAAGAATAATTGGTATGGCTTCACTCATTACTCTCCCCCTAGAACTTTGTGTTAATGGGAACCACAGGGAGAGAATTCAGTTGCTCCTGCTAACTTCACCTCATGACCCTGTCATTCTGGGTCGGCCTTGCCTGACTACTCACAACACCACCGTAGACTAGTCCACTGGCAGGGTCTCCACTTAGGGGGAGGATTGTCATATTAATTGTCTTTGCTCCGCTTGTCTTCCCCTCACCTCTGTGTCTGTTGCGCCTAGTGACAACCCTGACGTGTCCAAAGTACTATCCGAGTATCATGACCTGAAAGAGGTCTTCTGTACGTTCTGAGCCACCTCTACCTCCTCACCGCCCTTATGATTGTTCTATTGACTTACTACCCTGTACTTCTCCACCCCCCAGTAGTCTGTACTCACAGGTAGACAAAAGTGCTGGAGAAACTCAGCGGGTGCAGCAGCATCTATGGAGCGAAGGTAATAGGCAACGTTTCAGGCCGAAACCCTTCTTCAGACCCTCCAACAGTCTGTACTCAATCTCTGCTCCTGAGACCAACACAGTGGAGAGATACATTTCGGAGTCGCTGGCAGCTGGTTTATTTCGTCCGTCCTCCTCACCAGCCGGCGCTGGATGTTTCATTGTGAGTAAGAAGGATGACGCCCTTCGCCCTTGCATTGACTATTAAGGCCTGAATGACATCACTGTCAAAAACCATTGCCTCATGCCACTCATCTCCTCTGTCTTCAACTACCTGCAGTAGGTCACCATGTTTACCAAGCTGGATCTACGCAATGCCTACCATTTGGTTTGTCTTGGTTTACCTGGATGACATCCTTGTCTGCCCTGGCTCTGCATTGGAACATACCCGCCTTGTCCGTCTCATCCTGCAGCGGCTATGGGAGAACCAGCTGTTCGTCAAGGCAGAGAAATGTGAGTTTTACCAGCTCACGGTTTCCTTCCTGTGCTACATGCTCTCGGCTGGCCATGTCGCGATGGATCCAGGAAAGGTGAGAGCGGTGGTAGATTGGCCTGAGCCTACCAGTCGGAGGGAGCTACAACGCTATTTTTTACCGCTGCTTTATCTGCACTTACAGCATCCTGGCTGCTCCTCCCACGACTCTCAGGTCTACCTCCTTCAAGTTTGCCTGGTCCCCTGCTGCTGAGGGGGCATTCCAGGACCTTAAGCAACACTTCACTGCTGCCCCCATCCTGGAGCATCCAGACCTGGCCCATCAGTTTGTGGTGGAGGTTGACGCCTCTGATGTTGGAGTTGGGGCGGTGCTTTCCCAAAGCTCCTACAAGACCAGAAAATGCACCCCTGTGCCTTCTTCTCTCGCCGCCTCTCCCCGGCTGAGAGGTATGATGACATCAGCAACAGAGAGCTGCTGGCAGTGAGGCTGGCATTGGAGGAGTGGAGGCATTGGTTGGAGGGCACTGAGCAGATATTCCAAGTCTGGATGGATCACAAGAACCTGTAATACCTGCATTCGGTGAAGCGGCTCAACCATTGTCCAGGTCGATGAACCCTGTTTTTTACCTGGTTTAACTTCACCTTGTCATACCGTCCTGGGTCCAAGAATGTCAAGCCCTACTCCCTTATCCTGCCAGTTCTGTTCTGACCAGGACAACCATTCCCACGAACCCATTCTGCCTCCCACCTGCCTGGTGGGCTCCATCACCTGGGAGATCGAGACCACAGTTCGCAATGCCCAGCATCATTGTAATTATGCCCCTAGAGCTAACCTCCCTTAGTCCCGTTCAATAAAACAGAGTCAAGCACTGGACCACTAAACTTTTTTTTTTAACAATAACGAATTCCCTATATGATACTTAACCACACTGCTGGATCGATCCTTGTTTCTGCTTGTCCAAGCCCTTCAGCCTCATGCAAGCAGATACCTCCAAAAGATTACACAGTCCTAAGCGCTCCTCCAGAAGATAGACAAGGAACCTCGTGGCGGTTATATTTTATAGGTCATCGAACCCTGTGGGGCAGATCTACATGGGGGTGGTACCCTTACAAACCAATCACAGATATCGATTACATTAAAGTGTTATTGACAGTTCTCTAACCCAATTACAAATCACCCAATTACAATGTTTCTACAGAAGCTTCTGGAAAGAAGTCAGTTGACCCTAGTGATGCAACATTTTCCAGGGGAGTATAAACAATTCAAACAAGGCTTCACACTTCAGCCAAACATCAAACAGTAACACAAACACCTTGCAACATTATTAACAGTATTTACAACCCTTCAACAGCCAGCCAATCCTGCTAATGCATCTGCAACACCTTTGGGTTTCTCTGCAAAGTACTCATACATTTTAACATTCGTGAGGAAATCTGGACGTCACATTATCTGATAGTTCAATCTAGGACCTAGACCTCCTGGCACTGATTTGCAGCTTTCAGCTTTACACAGAAATTAACCAAACAGGTTCTGCAGATGCAATGATCCTCCATGTTATATCTCTATTTTGGCCAATATTAACATTCCTCCCTTTTATCATATGATAACCCATCATTAATGATAACCAAAGTACAACAGTGGCTGCTTCATTCTAACAGATATCTTAACAAAAAATGCTGAATTTTCCCAGAATTTCATCAAGCTTCCCATGTTTTCATGGGCGTAGCGTCATGATTTCCATCTGATGAGTCTTCACCTCCTGAGTTTTCGTGGGCGCAAATCCCCTCCATCCTTCTTGATAATTCATCTGTGCTTGATCCATAGTAGAGTATGAAGTTTCTAAGAGAACCTGGAGCAACTTAGCAGTCCCTATTTCCACTGATACTCTTAACGTGGTGGAGATGAATCCATGAGTTCCTATCTTCAACAAAAGGCCTCTCCCTATATACTGCTCCAACTCTACCACATAATTCTCTCAACACTAAAGTCAAGGCTGGAATGTGGTTGGTCATCTCCGCAGTCACGCGATGGAGATTGAACATATTTATTACATTTTGAGCCTATGGTATTCTTGAGGATCTATCATCATGATTTCAGCTGGGTTCAGTCCAGATTTCCCTACAGTCATGACCTATTTGAAACAAACTATGGGAAGTAATTTTAATCAAACCAATTTCAGTCTTGCCTTTAATTTAGTTAATTTAGTTTTAAGGGTTTGATCTGCCCTTTCTACAAATCCCGCAGCTTGTGGTCGATATTCACAGTACAATTGCTGCTGGATCCCAAGCTGTTCACATCATTTCTATTAATTTATTCTGATATGACGTGGATTTAAACTAAATCGAATAAGGATGCCAAATCTAGGGATAATTTTTCTTCAACTCCTTGATAACAGTAGCCACTTTATTATCAAGGGTTGGACAAGTTTTGATCCACCGGCCGAATGCATCAACTTTGACAACAAATACCTACAACCCTGGCTCCTCTTCTAATTTCATGTAATCCTTCTTTAATGTCTTAAATAGACTTATAGACAATAATAGTTCTTTCTCCCTAGGTGGTTAGCATCGACCTCCTGGAGGGAGACTTGTTACTCACTTTTAGTCTATCTTATTACTGTTGTTCTCACGTTCCCAGGGTATTTTACTAGTGCCGCAATTCCTGATATCTGCTAGGGTCTGTTCTCTCCTTGATGCCCACTGAATAGTCCTGTGCCGCTTCTGACTGCTCTTCTGGGGGTGAGACAAGAAAGTATACTAGGTTAATTTATATACTGTGCCCAAATGAAAATTTTAAATTATCTCTGAAATGCCATCCTAACAGGCCATCGTAAAGTGTTAGATTTTAAAGTCATTTCAATAATTTCCTGATAGAGGGTAACTAAATTTGGGTGCAAAGTGGGTGTCTCCGGGCCACAGAGCAATGTCAATTCCCATATTTCCTAGACTTGAGATAACCTGCTCAGACAAAGTAGAGCTAGAAGGGATTGTTGTAAAATGTTCTTTCGAAAGTTGGAGCCTGCCTTGATGATCTCTGTGGAGGCATCCTGTACTTTTTTAATTTACTGTGACTCGATTCATCTTCTTTGCTGGTACGAAGTGTTGGGTGAGTTAAGATGTTAGCAGGGTTTGGCACTAGTATATATATGGAGCATCTTTTCAACTGAGTTAATTGCTGTTAAATTTCATACCAGTTTATGTTGACTTTCTTCTTTCAGTTTCAGAACTGTAAGAGTAAGGGTGTTACAGTGAGAAGCAATTCTTATAGTTCTCATAGATGGTTTTATTTTAGATTGATTCTGGCATTTCCCGAATCAATTTATGAGTGTTGCTGGTGGCCTATGATCTTCTTGGAAATGTATTACCACTTTCTGGGGAACTACTTGGATGGGATTGATGTTCACACATCCTGCCAGAGCTGTGCCTTCCGCCCATTCTTGAGGGTTCACATCCTCGTATATCTCACTCCCCTGATGATGACGTAGATAGGTAACACTGTCATGGAGGCCTGATAAAACTCAACAACATTTCAGTTAGACTTATTTGCTCTAATTGTTCAGGTCTGCCATAATGATTGCTCCGCTCCAAGGTCTCATGCCTCTGCTGGTTCTTACTGGTACCTCAGTGTATCCTACAGCTCCCTCCTCTTCTTTCAACTCATGCCAAATATTATTCCCATCGAGTTCCTTCATCTCACCACAGTTACTTTGCCTCTCTTCTTAGTTTCTTTATTGCCTCTAAGTTCTTCTCACACTTTGTTCTGCTTTGTCTCTCTGTTGGGCCTTCCTTGCTCTAGTGATCTAATTGGCTACAATTGAGGCAGATGCCCGAGGCTGCTACTTTTCTTAAGAGTCCTCCATGTGTATGTGGGGCTTTGTGCAGTTTTTTTCTCTGCGTTATTCTCCCTTACTGTCATCCCTGTACCATTCTCTGTGCTATGAGGAGGGTGTATTGAACTCCCTTAGATTCTTCCAATAGGTCTTGAGGCAGGGGTCAGGTTATTTTGTCTGTAAATTCTGGACTGGCTGGTGGATCAGGACCTTGAAAATGAGTTAGTTTGTGAGAAAGGTGTCTGTCTCCTAAACTTTTTTAATCTTTTCCCTGTACGGAGGACCCGACCTTTCCTCTGTCGGGTCTCCGTTGCCATTGGGGCCTAGCACCGTGAAGTGGCCTCCAACCGGACCTGGGGCTCCAGTCACAGAGCCTGTGGACTGCTCACCGTCGTGGAGCTGGCCGAGATAGGAACGGGAGGAGCTGTGGTGGCGCGCTGTTGCTGCCCGACCCCGGAGATTCAGAGGCTCCAGCTGCAGGCCGGTGGACTGTAACACCAGGAGCACACAGGTCCCTGGTGGGAGACCGCCTCTCGGAGCTCCCGTGGCGGCAACGTCTCCCGCCCGAGTTGCGGGGTTGAAAATGACCTGGAGCAGGGCCTTAAATCGACCGGCGTGGCTTTAATGGCCGCGGGACTTGCTAGCGCCTGCCGGGGTCTCCAACATCAAGACCCAGAGCGCGGTCTTGCACCATCCGGCGCGGCCTGAATGGCCGCGGGACTTATATACCATTGCCCGCCGGGGGCTTTGAATCCGACATCGGGAAGAGAATGGGGAGAGCAGGGGAGAGATAAGACCTTGCCTTCTATCACAGTGAGGAGGAGATTCACTGTGTTGGATGTTTGTGTCAATTGTGTTGTGTCTTGGTTCTTTTCTTGTTTGTATGACAGCAGAAACCAAATTTCGTTTGAACCTCAATGAGGTTTTGTATTGTATTGTATTGGAATTGTAACTCCCAGATTTCAAATTCACAATCTGTCATTACTCTAGGACTACCTCATCCTAAGTCTAATTTTGGCGTCTCTTTTCTCGCCACGCACTCTGTCATTGTTTTGTCTGCAGGCTGAACTTCCTGCTCTTTCCTAGGTTTTATTTCCACACTTCTTGCTGAATCAACTGGTGTTTGAAAGGTGTTTGCAAGGGCAGTGAAAACTGCCTCTTCTCTTGCACTATCATCTGCCATTACATCCTCCAATGCCTCATATGTTGGATATCCTAAGGCTGCTAGAAATCTGATGTTTTCTGTAGGAGTAACTGACTCTTGCATACCTCCCATAGGTCTCGGGAGTCTGCATAATGCCAACACATTGCAATTTTAAAATATTCTTTAAAGGATGCAGGCAATTTCCTCGTTCAGGGCACTCCCCTCCTCACTAAGGGAATCACGGTATTTTTCAAATGACTTCTATGATCCCCTGCTGCCCGTCTGATTCGTCCAGGCACAGGCTCACAAAGATACTTTGGGGATTGCACTATTCCTTTAAAGCTCTTATCTTTGAACACTGGCGCCATTCTAAAGTTCCTCCTAGTTCCGTGAGCTGCTGAACTATCCATTGCCAATGAAGCAACAGGGACCAAAGAATCCCTTGCTAGTGTCACCAATGTTGGTGAAACAAGCTTTGATGTGAATTTATTAGGTGGTGTTAAAGGTGCTGCCGAATCCAAATGTGTGCCGTGTTCACAGGCTAAACAAGGTAGATCTGAACTGGGAATGTGAGAAGGATAAAAAGGAAGGCTGTGATTCTCTAATTTGAACGCCTTCCCACCTCTTTAAATAATTGCCCTCCTCCCCTATAAGGTCAATCCCATCCACCGGGTCCTTTAATTCAAGAACTGTGGGGGCCAGTTCCCCTTTGGAAGATTTCCCTCTTCCCTTTTCCTACTTTCTAATACACTTCTGTTGCTTTCTTAAGGTACCTGGAGGTTGATAGACTTCAATATCTTTTAGCTCTATTCCAAACCGTGAGGTTGCTCTCTTCCAATTTGTCATTCTTACAAACTTCTCTATTTGCCTTTCGCATTGTATATATGTTCTCCACAATCCTATTAATTCCTTCGCTACCTCACTATGTGTTCTATATATCTTATTACCTTCAATGTTTTAATGCCTCCCTTCGCCCATAATTCGTTCCCTAATTCCTTGTTCAATGCTCCCAAAAATTTCTCAACCTCTCAGCTTTCTGTGGAAATTCATTGCATATTACTTGCAATGGGCTTTCAGATTTGTCAGTCATATCTCGCTCCACGTAAATTCCCATGCTCGGAGACAATTAAAATAAACTTCGAAACAGTTCACTCTTCCTTAACAATTCATACTTCCCTCACAGTTTCCGAGGCTATCAACCTCACTCCCAAACATTGGCCAAAAGTTCCTTAGCGCGTTAACAGTCTTGCACTTCTCTCAAAAGAATCGCACTATCAATCCTTTCAATCGGGTACCCAAATTCCTTAACAATCGCTCATAATTTGCACTCAACCCATACAACTTCCAACCTGTAAACAATTCCAAAACAATCTTTGGTCGACCAAATTAAGGTGCTTCAGTGAGCAATCGAATACACCATTCAGCGGCAATCTCCCATGTTCAAAACACTTTCATCTAACACAAACAAATAAATTCAAATCACACAAGCAAAATCGTACTTAAACAAGAAACTATACCACTTATTACTATCATACAGAAACACACTCCAATATAAATTACAAGCATTAGTTAACTACACAATTTCAAAAACAAATCACAATATATTTTAATCCCTCCAAGTGGTGTTTTCAACCAACGGAACAATTCCCTCGCTACAGCGATGGGAAGGTTTTGAACCTCTGGCTAAATATCCACGAGTCGGACTCCAATTATAATATCAGTCTTATAGCTGTGTCCCATGGTGAGAGTTCATTCAAGTGCTTTGCCGAGTTTTAAAAAAATCAAACTCGTAAGCACGGAGAATGAACGTAGCTCAGGGACGTCTCTTAGTGGCTCGTAATGCTAACAGCAGGTAATAGGGAAGACTCGCTAATGGCAGGTAAGCACGGGAAGACTCGTGAAGATTTTTCAACATGTTGAAAAATGTCCACGAGAGCCCCGAGTACCGATGAGTGGCCATCACAGTAAATCTCCGAGTTCGAATCAGGGCAAACTCGCGAGAGCTCTTGGAAAGAACTCGCTCCGCGGGACAGGGCTATTAATCAAACTATGTTCTTATACAGTCGATTCAAACCACTATTACAACAGTGTATCTAACATTCAAAATGTAAGTCAAAAGCAATACACGATAAATTCAATGAAATAATCAACAAGTCTTAAACACACTTCAAATGTAGCTTCACAAATCTTACCTATCAACAATTTAAACAAAGTATTTATTATACACTAGTTAACTTGGAAGAAAACATATATAAACTTTTAATTAACCAGCACCTCAATGTGAGGTCCTGAATTTAGTAAATTTGGATGGAAACATTTTCAGCTCGATTTTTTCTTTGTCCAATTATTTTTTAGTATGGAAGTTCAAATTCAAATTTTTGTTAAGCCATATTCAAATAGAGTCTTTTGAAACACATTTAATTCAGGGGTATCTTCCGATATCCCGAAGATAATCCAGTCTGCTTTTAGAGTCATTTTTATTTTAAAAATGTCAAAAATTTCAGTCCAAAATGTTTGAATTTTTGTACAAAAGATAAATGAGTGCACTATATTAGCTTCTTGACATTGACATTTATCACATATAAGTGAGACGTTGGGAAAAAGTTTACTTATTTTAGTTTTTGAATAGTATAATCTGTGTAAGATTTTAAATTGCATTAAGGTGTGTCTTACATTAATTGAACATTTATGTACATTTAATAAATATTCTTCCCACCTTTCTTTGGGAATGTTTATACCTAATTCTTTTTCCCAGTCTCTACTGATATCTTCTGTTGTTGGTATTTCTGCATTTAGAATAATATTATATATATATGATATTAGGTTTGCTGATTCTGCCTTTGTATTCATTACTTCTTCCAGTAAGTCTGGAGGCATATTGTGATAGTCTTGTGCGTATTTTTTCAGACAGTCACGGATTTGGAAATATTTAAAATACTGATTGTTTCCCAACTTGTATTTTAGTTGTATTTGTTTTTATGATAATAGTTTTCCCAATTCATACACATCTCCGAAGATTTTAATTCCAGCTCTTTCCCATTGCATTAATGCTTTATCTATAGTTAAAGGTTTAAATGAGGGTTTTTTACCGATATGAGATAAGAAATATAAATGTCTTAATTTTAAATTGTGTTTTATTTGTTTCCAAATTCTAATTGTACTGTATATAATTGGATTATTGTTGTAATTTGTATTATTCATCGATGTTAGAGAGAGAAGGATTGCTCCAATATTATAAGGAGAGCAATCCTCTTTTTCCATAATTGTCCAATCTGGTTGCTGGGGAGAGTTATCCAGCAATTGGATCATGTTTCTGATATTTACAGACCAGTAGTAATGCATAAAGTTGGGGAGTGCTAATCCCCCAACAACTTTGGGTTTATTCAGATGAGCTCTTTGTATTATGTGGGATTTATAATCCCAAATAAAATTTGTGGTATCTGAGTCCAGTTTTTTTTTTTTTTTACTTTTTGGGTAAGTATATTGGAATAGATTGGAACAGGTATAAAATTTGTGGTAGAAAAATCATTTTTATGGCATTTATTCGGCCTATTAAGGACATCGGAAGCGTTTTCCAAAATTTAATCAAGTTGCTGTGGAACAGAGGGATCTAGGAATAACTGTGCATAGTTCCCTGAAGGTGGAATTGCATGTAGACAGGGTGGTAAGGAAAGTGTTTGGTGTGCTGGCCTTCATAAATCAGAGCATTGAATATAGGAGTAGGAAAGTAATGTTAAAATTGTACAATTGTAAGACCAATTCTGGAGTATGGTGTACAATTTTGGTTGCCTAATTATAAGAAGGATGTCAACAAAATAGAGAGAGTACAGAGGAGATTTACTAGAATGTTGCCTGGGTTCCAGCAACTATGTTACAGAGAAAGGTTGAGCAAGTTAGGTCTTTATTCTTTGGAGCGCAGAAAATTAAGGGGGGACTTGATTGAGGTCTTTAAAATGATGAAAGGGATAGACAGAGTTGACGTGGATAAGCTTTTCCCATTGAGGGTAGGGAAGATTCAAACAAGAGGGCATGACATGAAAATTAAGGGACAGAAGTTTCGGGGTAACATGAGGGGGAACTTCTTTATTCAGAGAGTGGTGGCTTTGTGGAATGAGCTTCCAGCAGAAGTGGTGGAGACAGGATCGATTTTAACATTTAAAAGTAAAGTGGATAGTTATATGGACGGGAAGGGAATGGAGGGGTATGGTCTGAGTGCAGGTAGATGGGACTAGGGGAAAATAAATGGTCGGCACGGACTGGAAGGGCCAGGCGGGCCAGTTTCCATGCTGTAATTGTTATGTGGTTATATGTTATATGGTTATATAATTTCTTAAGTAGCGGGTTATAATTTTCATCAAACATATCTTGATATCTTCTAGTAATTTACATGCCCAAGTATTTACATTTTTCTGCAGCTATTTTAAAAGGAAACTGTAAAAGATGCGTAGAGTCTTTCGGTTTTATTGACATGATTTCACTTTTATTCCAATTTATTCTATATCCTGAGAATGATCCGGTCCTCTATTAATTTTAAAATATTTGGTATAGTAATATGAGGTTTTGTGATGTACAATAGTACATCATCAGCGTATAATGATATTTTATTGTTTGAATATTTTGTTTTATATCCATGGATATTCGGATGAGTTCTAATTCTTTCAGCTAGGGGTTCAATTATGAGAGCAAATAACAACGGTGATAATGAACATCCTTGTCTATTACCCCTTGACAATTGAAATTTCATAGATAAATTATTGTTAGTTAATATTCTGTCCGTTGGCTTATTATATAGCAATTTAATCTATAGAATAAAATTCTCTCCCAGTTGAGATTCTTGCAATACCCTGACCATATATTCCCAAACGACCTGATCAAATGCTTTCTCTGAATGCAACGATATGATTGATAGTTTTTGATCTTCCGTTTGGTGTGAATGCATTATATTGAGCAAATGTCTCAAATTATTAAATGATTGTGTCTCAGGGATAAACCCTGTTTGATCCGGATGTATTAATTTACTAGCATATTTATTTAGTCTTCTAGCTAGTATTTTTGCTAATATTTTTTGATCTTGGTTTAACAATGCAATAGCACTATATGATCCAGGTTCTTCCACATCTTTATCTTTCTTAATTATTAGTGTGATCGTGAATTCTGCTAGTATTTCAGGTAGTATTTGTTATTTGAAGGCATAAGTATACATTTTCTGTAGGCGAGAAGTAAATAGGTCATAAAAACTTTTATAGAATTCATTACTAAATCCGTCGGGACCTGGTGTTTTTCCATTTTTTAATGAGATTATTGTTTCTTCTATTTCCTTATTTGAAATTTGTGCTCCCAATTCCTCTGGTTCCTGCAACTCTAATTTAGGAAGGTTACAATTATCCAAGAACTCTGTAACTTTGTTGGTGTCCATTATCGTTTTAGATGTATACAGATTCTCGTAAAATTGTGCAAATCTTTTATTAATATCACTCGGCAAGGTGAATGTTTCTCCTTTGTCTGATTTAATCTTTAAAATTGTGTGATCCTTTTCTCGTTTTTTTAACTGACGTGCCAGAAGTTTGTGGGGCTTATCTCCAAATTCAAAGTGTTCTTGTCTTGTAATTTGTAATAATCTTATGACTTTATCTGATAATAATTTATTTATTGTGTACCATAGAATAGAACGAGTAAT
The DNA here is from genome assembly GCA_035221665.1 of Okamejei kenojei. Taxonomy (NCBI): domain Eukaryota; kingdom Metazoa; phylum Chordata; class Chondrichthyes; order Rajiformes; family Rajidae; genus Okamejei; species Okamejei kenojei. Next base: position 16,504,600 of record CM069132.1, read on the forward strand.
CCCTGCTGGTCGGATTTGCAATCCTCCAGACATCTGTTATGTTTGTGTTTTTTATATATGTGTTTAGAAGTTCGCTAGTTTTGGATTTCGTAATACCTCTCTGTTTTTGATTGGATTTATCTAAGTAAGTGTCTAAAACACAGTTAAAGTCTCCGCCGATTATGACATTTTGATAGTTATATTCTGCAATTATATTCAAGATTTTATTGAAAAAGTGCGGGTTGTTAAAGTTGAGCGCATATATGTTTACCAAGGTAATTGGGGCAGCATGGATCTCCCCGGTAACTATCAAATATCTCCCGTCCTTATCTGTTAAGGTACTTTTGGTTTAAATGGAATGCCTTTGCGAATAATAACAAACGTTCCTCTAGATTTCAACGAGTATGACGAGTGTAAAGTTTGTCCTATCCAGTTCGTCCTCAATCTAGCTTGGTCTTGAAGTTTAAGGTGGATCTCTTGTAAGAAAGCAATATCTGTGTTGTATGCTTTCAGCTGAGCTAGAATCTTACCCCTTTTAATGCGTTCGTTGATACCCCTAATGTTCCAACTACAAAATGAGATTCCTCCCAGTTTATTATGGTTATCGTCTTGCATTTTGTTTTGAATAGATTTAATACCCGTGTGTCTTGTGGTGCATGCGTACCTCAGGTCTTTAGATATAGGGGGATCATTTACTCTACAAAGTTCAGTTAGTAGATTCCCTTTGCGGTAGTCCTTGAATTAAAAAAAAAACACACATGTGACTAAATGTGAAAATGATTAAAAAAAAACAAATACAAGTGAAAATACAGTGTCCGAGCTTGTCGGCACTGTAACAAGTGACCCACCTATAGGTGGGTAAAAGTCGATATAAAACAAACAAATAGCTCTGCTCCCTCGATTAATCATAACATACTGGAACGGGACCAGTTTCAAAATCAGATGTATAGTACCCATTTACAGTATATATGTTAATTTCCTCGGTATTTCCGGATATAACTATCATTTTTATCTACTAAGTGTAAAGCATATATTTTAACCTCAGAAATCATCAACTGTTGGTTGAAGGGGTTAACCTATTTCTGGCTCCTGGAACTGAGCCAGGAGCCCGCCTCTGCCCCTCACGCCCCGGTTATAAATCTACTTGAGAATTATTAGGTTAAACTAAAATGTTAATTTGAAAATCCCCATTTCTGCATTTCTGATTAGCATTCATTACTATTTCTATGTTAATATTCTATGTTAATATTGTTAAGGATGTTAATTCTATACCATTTAGGTTATTCATTAGATCTCATATACAACAGTAATAGCTAAGCCCACAGTCTGTTGTTGAGCTCTTCCTTTCAGTGGTTATCTTTTTCCAGCTTCTCTTGGAACAGAGTATGTCCTTGAGTTAGCATTCCGCCGATAAGACGTCTAGACAAAGTTCCTTCTTTTGGGTGCAATAGTAAAGAGAGAGAGAGTGTCCAAAATGTCCAACCTTTCCAGCTAGTCCTTCTGTTCCACGATGGTTAGAGCATATTTGTATGCCTCCTCGGGTTTTGTGAATGATTTTTGTTGTTCCATGTAGGAGATGCATATTCTACCTGGGTAGTAAACACTATATCTGACCTCCTTATATCCTTGGAGAGCCTGCTTTGCCTTAGAGAACTGATTTCACCGTTGCATAATTTCATAAGGATAGTCCCTGAAGATTTTAAAAGTAGTTACACCATACATCAGAGGCACGCCAAATTTGATATTCCTCATAACCTCTTCCACGTCAGCAATGTCCCGGAATTTCACAATAATCTGTCGTATACATTCTGAGCCATCCTGAGATTTGTGTTTGAATCTAGGAACTCGGTGTGCTACTTCAATTTTTGGTAGGTTAGGGAGCTTAAGAGCTTCTTTAATTAACCCCGCAGCAAACTCACAAATGTTATCACTCTCGGCTCCATCTGGTACACCAACTAATCTTAGGTTACGACGTCTCAAACGAGCTTCGAGATCCAGACATTTGTCTGAAACTTTAGCCAGCTGAGTTGCCATCCGTCATGTAGCAAGGTCTTGTTCTGACCTCACCTCCTTCATCTCCTCCACCATTCCTGCCATCTCATCCTCCATCTTGTGCATTGTTAACATTCAGGTTGACACAGTGTCCAGCACAGCGCCGAACTTCTTCGTGGTGTCTTCTTCACCCTTATCAATTCTCTCCAATAGTTAATCTCTCACATCTTCAATTCGTTTATTAATAGTGCCAATCGAATCCTTCACAGACTCAATAACATTCTGATTACAAGAAGTGATATTTAGCGTCAGCTTTTCTATCTTTTCCATCATCACTCCCATCATGTGTTCCATCTTTTTTCCGTCCACCTTTACATCTTTCAGTTCACTTACCGAAAGCTTTAATTCTTCAAATTCTTTGTCCTTGGCCAAATCTGTTTTAGATCTTGTAGCCATATCGAAAAGCACCTTTTCTTCAGAAGCCACTTCAAAAATAAGTTCTTCAGGCTACGTCTGGCTTCCCCAGGAGTGTTGTAACTGTTCTCTGAGTGCTTTTACCAGGGGAAGAATTTTTCATTTAAAGTGCTTTAAGCCTCCATTAAATTCACAGCACTTAATGATGGTGTCATCAGCTCGACATCCAGAGGCTCTGGTGAGATTTTTAAATCGGTCCCGACCTGTAGACCCGGTTTTAACGCAAAAAAACGCAAATTTTAGGGAGTGGAGCTATGTGCAGCGTCTGTTAAGATAACATGACGCCACCAGAAGTTGTGATTCAAATTTTTAAGCAGAGGTCTTCAGGATTACAAAATTCTCAGGATTGGTTAAAAGTATTTTCAGCCAATTTACACTTTAACCACTGAGTTCCCAGTACCTTTATGAGACTCCTCCCCCGTCTTTACAGAGATCCAGATATTCTCTCACAGGCGGGGACTCAAACCAACATAGGTTCACCCTTTCGGGCTTCTTCCTTTCCACCTGCTTGGTACTGGGTGTCAGCGCATAATCGCTTCACGCTGGCAGTCGATGCCGATCTTTAGAGCACCTTTCTAATTTGCACCACCAGCAACGACGCAGTACTTTGCCTCTAAGTACTGTTTAGGCCCAGTTCTGTTTTCAAATAACCAGCCAATCGGATATTCAAGTCTTGGCAGGGCCTCAAACCACTCAGTTATTTTCAATGTCAGGCCAACTCAATGGTACCTAACGGTTAGACTTTGCAACAGCGCTGTCAACTTAGTTTAGGGGACCTTGAACCCCTGGGAAGGGAAGGGCCTCAAACCCCAAAATGCAGGAATGCCCTCAGTGCTTGCTAGACTACTGTTCTACGATCTCATTGGGAACCCCATCCCAAGTTTGCATATGGCCGATCTGCTCCAACTAGTGAAGTGGGAAAACCGATGTAAAAACCGCACCATGGCGCCAATTTCTTCCCTCGCAATCGGGAACAGCTCAACACCCTGAATCGCAAACTTGTGCCTGGGTGCCCGTTGAGATCCCGGATGAGCCCCCAATCTTATTATGCTCTTCGAGCTAACCCCCCTTAGTCTAGTTCAGTAAAACACAAAGTCTAGCACTGGACCACTAAACTTTATTTTTTGAAACAATAACAAATTCCCTATACGATATCTAACCACACCGCGGGGTCGATCCTTGCCTCTGCTTGTCTAAGCCCCTCAGCATCGTGCAAGCAGATACCTACAAACGGTTACGCAGTCCCAAGGGCTCCTCCAGAAGATCGACAATGAACTTCGTGGGGGTTACCTTTTATAGGTCATCGAACCCTGTGGGGCAGATCTACATGGGGGTGGTGGCCCGTATAAACCAATCACAGGTATCGATTACATTAAAGTGTTATTGACAGTTCCCCAACCCAATTACAAAGCACTCCATTACAATCTTTCTACAGAAGCTTCTGGAAAGAAGTCAGTTGACCCAAGTAATGCAACATTCTCCTGGTGAGTATAAACAATTCAAACAAGTTTTTCACACTTCAGCCAATCATCGAACAGTAAGACAAACACCTTGCAACATTATTAAGAGTATTTACAACTGTTCTGCAGCCAGCCAAACCTGCTAATGCATCTGCAACACCTTTGGGTTTCTCTGCAAAGTACTCATACATTTTAACAATAGAGAGGACATCGGGACCTCACCTTATGTGATAGTTCAATCTAGGACCTGGACTTCCTGGAACTGATTTGCAGGTTTCAGCTTTACACAGAAATTGGCCAAACGGGTTCTGCAGATGTAATGATCCTCCATTTTATATATCTCTATTTTGGCCAATATTAACATCATCACTCAGATCCTCGTTCAGGACCCCCCTCAAATCAGTTATTTGTTCTGGTCTCTGCCTGCTCTGCAGTACTCCAGTGTCCCATTCCTCTAATCTCGCTTGTTATCCTGGCGTCAGCCACACCCTCTACCTGATGTGCCAGCGATTCGGGTGGCCCACCGTGGAGGCCAAAACCTGGTCGTTAGTCTCCGCCTGCTCTGCCTGTGCACAGAATAAGACATCCCGTCAACCTTCCTCTGGTCTCCATCAACCCCAGCCTGTTCCCCGCCGTCCCTGGCCCCACATCACCCTGGACTTCATCAACTGCTTGCCTCCGTCCAAGGGTAATACGGTTATTCTTACCATTGTGGACCATTTCTCCAAGGTTGCTTATTTCCTTCCTCTTCCTAAGCTCCCATCCACTGTAGGACGCGCACATCTCATCGTGAGCCAGGTCATCAGACTCCATGGTTTCCCTCAAGACATAATCTCTGACAGGGGTCCACAGTTCACCTCACAATTTTGGAAGGGTTTCTGCTCCCTGATTGGCTCCTCTGTGAGCCTCTCATCTGGGTTCCATCCACAAGCCAATGGTCAGTAGGAGAGGGCCAACCAGGCCCTGGAGACCACCATACGTTGCTAGGTGTCCGCCAACCCTACCTCCTGGTCTAGCAAATTGGTGTGGATCAAATATGCCCAGTTCTGCCACCGATCTGTCTCCACTCCACGGTTCCCCTGGTTATCAGCCACCTCTGTTTCCAGACGAAGAAGAGCAGGTTTCCATTCCCTCTGCCCAGGGGTTTGTGCCCCACGGTCGTCGGACCTGGAAGGAGGCCTGTTTTGCCCTGCTCCACACTGCTTACAGGTATAGATAACAGGTGGATCGTCAATGAACCCCTGCCCCTCGCTATCGCCCTGGTCAGAGGGTATGGCTGTCCACCCGAGATCTCCCCCTCCGTGTAGAGTCTCGTAAGTTGGCATCCCGGTTTATTGGCCCATTCTTGATTCTCAAGATCAGTAACCGCTCTGCTGTCCACCTTAGACTGCCCTGGTCTATGCGGAATCACCCCACCTTCCATGTATCCTGGGTTAAGCTTGTGTCCTTCAGCTCCCTGTCCCCCGCTCCTCTGCTACCTCCTCCACCCCTCATCATTGACGGTGGTCCAGTGAAGCAACTGCTGAAGTCCCGGCGTGGCAGAGGGATCCAGTAGCTGGTTGACTGGGAGAGCTACGGTCCTGAGGAGAGGAGCTGGATTCCTGCCTGTGACATCCTAGACTGTGTCAGCATGGATTTATGAAGGGGAAATCATGCTTGACTAATCATCTGGAATTTTTTGAGGATGTAACTAGCAAAATGGACAAGGGAGAGCCAGCGGGTATAGTGTACCTGGACTTTCTGAAAGCATTTGATAAGGTCCCACATTGGAGATTAGTGGACAAAATTAGGGCACATGGTATTGGGGGTTGGGTACTGACATGGATAGAAAATTAGTTGGCAGACAGGAAACAAAGAATAGGGATTAATGGGTCCCTTTCAGAATGGCGGGCAGTGACTAGTGGGGTAGCGCAAGGTTCAGTGCTGGGACCGCAGCTATTTAGATATTGATATACAGAGGGTGGTGAATCTGTGGAATTCTCTGCCACAGAAGGTAGTTGAGGCCAGTTCGTTGGCCATATTTAAGAGGGAGTTGGATGTGGCCCTTGTGGCTGAAGGGATCAGGTGGTATAGAGAGAAGGCAGGTACAGGATACTGAGTTGGATGATCAGCCATGATCATATTGAATGGCGGTGCAGGCTCGAAGGGCCGAATGGCCTGCTCCTGCACCTAATTTCTATGTTTCTATGTTTCTATAATGATTTGGATGAAGGGATTCAAAGTAACATTAGCAAATTTACAGATGACAAAAAACTGGGTGGCAGTGTGAACTGTGAAGAGGATGCTATGAGAATGCAGGGTGACTTAGACAGGTTGGGTGTGAGCAGATGCATGGCAGATGTAGTTTCATGGGGATAAATGTGAGGTTATCCACTTTGCTAGCAAAAACAGGAAGGAAGATTATTATCTAAATGGTGTTAAGGGGAAAACCGGCCTCCACCACTCTCTGAGGCAGAGAACTATACAGACTCACAGCTCTCTGTGAGAAAAAGTCACACATCTTCTAAACCCCTCTTCTGAAAGGAACAAAAAACTATCTTAGCAGCTGTTACGAAATCCATTTAAATATGAGCAGGGGCCCCTTGAATGTACATTGCCAGATTGGTTTGTTCAGTACATCCCTTGTTTCCCCAAGGCAGTGCCAAATAGCCTCACTAGACTCGCAGGTTTGCTTTGTGTGCCTCAAATGTACTTTGTGTAGCTAGAAAAATTAAACAGGAAACTAAACAAATGGTTTAGTTGGTCGCACGTGCCTCCTTCACATCAGTTTCCAATGATTCTATAAATCCATCCCCCAACTAAAGGGCTGTCCCACTTTCCTGAGTTATTCGCAAATTCTCCCGAGTTTACAAACTCGCAGAATGTTCATAACGAGTCTGTAGGAGGCCGTAGAAGTCCATGGGTATATTGTAGTGGCTCGTTATACCAGCCGTAGGTACTCAGGGCATTAGGTAAGTCGGGACGTTTTTTCAGCATGATGAAAAATGTCCACGAATAAAAAAATAGCCGCGAGTAACTACGGCTGGCACAACGAGCTGCTACGATATATCCACGGCCTCCTACGGACTCGTTACGAACATTCTGCGAGTTTGAAAACTCGGGAGATTTTGTGAATAACTCAGGAGAATTTGTGAATAACTCGGGAAAGTGGGACAGGCCCTTTAGATGGGCAAACAATCCCTGTCAGATCAAGTGCTCTCCCACAGTTAATTAAACAAGCTTTTGGAGATGTAACAATCCGTTATGAGAATCCACTAAGAGATCAATTCCGAAGTCACAGAGAGATGTATAAGCCTTGATCCATCAAGAGGATAAGGCTTTCCAGGTTGGACAACCTTGGAAAAATGGAATCATCATGCTCTTTCATTTATTTTATAGGGTGGCACAGTGGTAGTGCCAGCGACCGGGTTTGATCATGACTGCAGCTGCTGGCTGTACAGAGTTTGTATGTTCATTCCATGACCGGCATGGATTTTCTCTGGGAGTTCCAGTTTTCTCCCACACTCAAGAAGCACAGGATTGTAGGCAAATTGGCTTGGTAAAATTGTAAATTGTTCGTAGTGTGTGTAGGATAGTGTTAGTGTGCGGGGATCACTGGTCAATGTGGACTCCATGTGCCAATGGGCCTATTTCCGCGCTGTATCTCTAAACTAAACTAGGATGAGCTGTTAATTCTCAATACATGGTGATTTCTTTAGCAAAACCAGAAGACGGTTTAAGAAATGAAATTCTAATCCTAATTAAAATCCTGGTCGGTACGATAGTTCTGATTCGGGGTGTATCGTTACAAAGGATCTTAAGTAGATAATCGGTCATTTCATTCTCCACTTGTCTGACGAGGAGGCATTCATGCATTAAATGGACAAATGGCACCTCAGTACCTCCAGCAAGGATCATAATTACTTGTTCCATACATAGAGAAAGAATAGTTTTGGGCAGTGAACCAATTTTAATACCTCGGAGAGAACAAATTTGCTGAGCACTCACATTTTGGTCTGCCCCTGAAACCTAATTCATTGAAGTAATTAGAACATATCCCTCTATGCAGGTTGCTTGTCCAAACTTACCATTGAGTTTCCCATTGGATCTACAGGAGTTCATTGTCTTTTCTCTTTATTATTGCACTCACATTAAATATTTGTCCAGAAATTTGGGTGGAACGGTGGCGCAACAGAGCCAGAGATCCGGGTTCAATCCCGACTTCGGGTGCTGTCTGTACAGAGTTTGTGCTTCCTCCCCGTGACCATATGGGTTTTCTCCGAGGTCTTCAGTCTCCTCCCACACTCCAAAGACAAACAGGTTTGTAGGTTAATTGGCTTAATTGTAAAATTGTCCCTAATGTGTGTATGATAGTGTTAATGTGCAGGGATCAGTGGTCGGTGCAGACTCGGAGGGGCAAAGGGCCAGTTTCCGCGTTGTATCTCTAAACTAAATTAGAATCCAGTTCTTTTAACATACGCTGCCTATCGTGCTAATGGCCAATTGGTTCCCCAACAAAAAGTTGTAAAATGACATGAGAAAAAGACGTGAGAAAACCATTTTCATTTGTACATTTTCGTCATCGAGTTCCCATTCGAAAATACTTCTGAAGATTGCATCTGTCATGTCATTCTTCATCAGACTTCAGAAGATCCACTCCCCCTGGCATTCCACATGCAAACTACTCTGGTGCCATTTTTCTTTTCCCTTTTATCTTTGCCAGTTTCGTATATCTTTGCAGAAGATCTACTTGGACATCAGCACAAGTTCACAAGTTATAGGAGTAGAATTAGGCCATTCGGCCCATCGAGTCTACTCTGCCATTCAATCATGGCTGATCTCTGCCTCCTGATTCCATTTTTCTGCCTTCTCCCCATAACCCTTGACACCCGTTCTAATAAAAAATGTGTCTATCTCTGCCTTAAAAGTATCCACTGATGACCTCCACGGTCCTGTGTGGCACTGAGTTCCACAGATTAACTACCCTCTGACTAAGTACGTTCCTCCACACCTCCTTTCTAAAAGAGTGCCCTTTAATCTGAGTCTATGACCTCTGGTCCTAGACTCTCCCACCAGTGGATACATCCTTTCCGCATCCACTCTATCTATGCCAGGACTCCAGCACTCCAGTAAGGACATGTTTAGGGAAGGCACAAGAACACAAGCTGTCTCCACAAGGCCAGCAGCATAATCTAGGATGAGCTTTACCCCGGCCATAACCTCTTCTCCCCTCTGCCATTGGCCAAAAGGCATTGAAGTGTGAAAACGCACACTACCAGATTCAGGGACAGTTTCTTCCCAGCTGTTATCGGGCAACTGAAGCATCCCACCACAACTAGAGAGCAGTCCTCAACTTTTATCTACCTCACCGGACACTCTCGGACTATCTTTGCCTGGAGTTTACTGGCTTTATCTTGCACTAAATGTTATTCATGTTATTCCCTTTATCTTGTAATAAACAACTAGAGAGCAGCCCTGAACTATTATCTATCTCAACGGGGACAATCGGACTATCTTTGATCGGACTTTACTGACTTTATCTTGCACTTAATGTTATTAAGTGCAAGATAAGAATCTTAAGAAAGAAATTAGGAAGGCTAAAAGAAGATATGAGGTTGCTTTGGCAAGAAAGGTGAAAGTAAACCCAAAGGGTTTCTACAGCTATATTAATAGCAAAAGGATAACGAGGGATAAAATTGGACCATTAGAGAACCAGAATGGACAGCTATCTGCAGAGCCAAAAGAGATGGGGGAGATATTGAACAATTTCTTTTCTTCGGTATTCACCAAGGAGAAGGATATTGAACTCGGTGAGTTAAGGGGAAAAAGTAGAGTAGCTATGGAAACTATGAGATTCAAAGAGGAGGAAGTACTGACACTTTTGAAAAATATAAAAGTGGATAAGTCTCCGGGTCCTGACAGGATATTCCCTAGGACATTGGGGGAAGTTAGTGTAGAAATAGCAGGAGCTATGACAGAAATATTTCAAATGTCATTAGAAATGGGAATAGTGCCGGAGGATTGGCGTACTGCGCATGTTGTTCCATTGTTTAAAAAGGGTTCAAAGAATAAACCTAGCAATTATAGACCTATTAGTTTGACGTCAGTGGTGGGCAAATTAATGGAAAGGATACTTAGAGATAATATATATAAGCATCTGGATAAACAGGGTCTGATCAGGAACAGTCAACATGGATTTGTGCCTGGAAGGTCATGTTTGACAAACCTTCTTGAATTTTTTGGAGCGGTAACTAAGATAGGTGGTGTTGTGGATAATGAAGTAGATTTTCAAAGTCTACAGAGAGATTTGGGCCATTTGGAAAAGTGGGCTGAAAGATGGCAGATGGAGTTTAATGCTGATAAGTGTGAAGTGCTACATCTTGGCAGGACAAATCAAAATAGAACGTACATGGTAAATGGTAGGGAATTGAGGAATGCTGTGGAACAGAGGGATCTAGGAATAACTGTGCATAGTTCTGTGACAGAGTTGACGTGGATACGTTTTTCCCATTGAGGGTAGGGAAGATTCAAACAAGAGGGCATGACATGAGAATTAAGGGACGGAGGTTTTCGGGATAACGTGAGGGGGAACTTCTTTACTCAGAGGGTGGTGGCTGTGTGGAATGAGCTTCCAGCAGAAGTGGTGGAGGCAGGATCGATTTTAACATTTAAGAGTAAAGTGGATAGGTATATGGACGTGAAGGGAATGGAGGGGTATGGTCTGAGTGCAGGTAGATGGGACTAGGGGAAAACAAATGGTCGGCACGGACTGGAAGGGCCGAGAGGGCCTGTTTCCGTGCTGTAATTGTTATATGGTTTATATGGTTATTCCCTTATCCTGTATCTATAAACTGTAAATAGCTTGATTGTAATCATGTATTGTCTTTCCGCTGGCTGGTTAGCACGTAACAAAAGCTTTTCACTGTATTTTGGTACACATGGCAATAAACTAAACCAAGCGAAACTAAACTAAATGAATCTGTACAATGTACACTGTGAATGTCCCTGAATTAATTCCGCTTTTTAGACACAGACTTCCAGCTTTCCCATCTATTCCTCTGGTAATTACATATTTCATTTATCTCTGAATTACCTCTGCCAGGTATATCAGGTCATTCACTGGCCTCTGACATTCTCTCTGTGTCTATCACTATTCTAGTCACTCAATTTCTCCTGTCCCACACCCAGTCAAAGACTTTTCACTTGTTCCTTCTCTGCACCCAGAAATACCTTGCCTCTTTCTAATCCTATTTCTTCAACTTAAAACTTAATCTCTGAGTTTTCCCAGTTGTGATGAAAAGTCTTCAACCTGAATCTGAGTTTTCGCCCCACAGCACCAACTGACCTGCTAAGCATTTAATTCTTGATTCAAATCAAATGTCTGGAGTGGGATATGAACCAAGAAATCTCTGCCTGAAGCTTACTCTCTTGGGTTGTTCTTCATTGCCACAGATGGCTGTGGCGGCCAAGCCTTTGGGTAGTTATAAAGCAGAGATTGATGGATTTGATTAGTAAGGGTGTCAAAGGTTATGATGAGGGCAAGAGAATGGGGTTGAGTGGGAAAAGTAGATCACAAGGTCATGGGGTAGGAGCAGAATTAAGCAATTTGGCCCATCTGGTCTACTCTGCCATTCATTCATGGCTGATCTACCTCTCCCTTCTAACCTCATTCTCCTGCCTTCTCACCAATACCCCTGACACCCATACTAATCAAGGTTCTATCTATCTCTGCCTTAAAAATATCCATTGACTCGGCCTTCACGGTCTTCTGTGGCAAATAATTCCACAGATTAATCATCCTCTGACAAGAAATTCCTCCTCATCTCCTTCCTAATGCAATGTATTTTAATTCTGAGGCTATGACATCTAGTCCAAGACTCTCTCACTAGTGGAAACAACTTTTCCACATCTACTCTATCCAAGCCTTTCACTGTTCGGTAAGTTTCAATGATCTGCCCCATCATCCTTCTAAACTCCAGTGAGTAGAGGCCCAGTGCCGTCAAATGCTCATCCTATGTTAGCCCACTCATTCCTGGGATCATTCTTGTAAACCTCCTCCGGAACCTCTCCCAAGCCAGCACATCCTTCCTCAGATATGGGGCCCAAAATTGCTCACAGTACTCCAAATGCAGCCTGACCAGCACCTTATAGAGCCTCAGCGTTACATCCCTATTTTTGTAGATCAGCCATGATTGAATAGCAGAGCAGACTCGATGGGCTGAATGGTCTTAATTCTGCTCCTCTAACTTGTGAACATGAATTTATGCTTCTGAGATCAAATTTAAAAGAAAAATTGTGAACTTATTCAGTTTTATTATTTGCATTCATTTTGCACTTTATTGTTTTTTATACTGTACACATAACTGACAAGGGCAGTGGCTGTACTTGTGTTAGAAAATCTCACCTTTATCCCACCTAAACTGTGTACCACTAGCATAGGGGAAGGGAATTCTCAAACTATCTGGCATTTTCTTCTTGATCTTTATTATTTGGCAAAAAAAAAATTACTTCCTCGCCCCATGCAAGACTGAATTGTGAAATGTTTCTTTCAGCTGTGCAGCACTTATCAATCAGAGATAATGTGGATACATGCAAGTAATCGGATTGTACAGCAAGGACAAGTCATCAGAATTGCAGTAATGTAACATCTATTGAATAAACGGGAACATATGATTGACTTAAAGTAGGTGTCACAATTCAGCGGCAGCTAAGTTATAAGCAGAAATGCTTGGTTTATTGATCGCCACTCTGTGCAAGATCCTTTCTGCTAGAGAGTATTTGCTCCAGCTTTTACACAACTGAAATATAATGGGCCAGTTTGAGCTCCAGCGGTGGAAGGTTGTTTCATTGATTGGAACGGACTCCCAATTTCCAACATGAGTTTGATCAGCCATGTCAGAGCACCTGAAACTGGGGGTGACATACTGAGTCTGAGTAGGAAGAAACTGCAGGTGCTGGTTTTTACAGAAGATAGACACAAAATGCTGGAGAAACTCAGTGGGACAGGCAGCATCTCTGGAGAGGAGGAATGGGTGAGTTTCAGGTCGAGAAGCTTCTTCAAACTGGCATACTGATCTGCTTTCTGATTGATCATCAATTCTCTATCCAGACTATGTAGGATAGAACTAGTGCATGCATGGGTGATTGCTGGTTAACATGGACTTGGTGGGCCAAAGGGTCTGTTTCCATGCTGTACATCTAAAAGGTAATTTGCAGGACAAGTAGTGAACTACCGCCTTAATGAAACAAGTTAGATTAAATAACAAATAAAATATTACAATTCCATAGGAATATGCATTGGTGCGACCACATCTGGAGTATTGTGCATAGATTTAGCCTCCTTCGATAGGAAAGGATATTCACACCATAGGAGGAATGTGGTAAGGATTTACTTAACCAAACTGGTTATTTTACTGTTCGAGGAAAGGTTGGGTAAACTGGGATTGTACCGAAGAATGAGAGACCCCATTGAAATGTATGAAATTGTGTCAGTTTGACAGACTAATTGTGAGGAGGATATTTTACATCACAGAAGAGTAGGACCAGGTCAATACCATTTGACCAGAGTGTAGACAGTTTGGGACTAAAACGACCAAGAATCCTCTTCACCCAGAGGGTGGTCAACCTTTACAATTCTCTTCATCAAAGGACTGTGGAGATCCAGCCATTGAGTTAATTACTTTATTTCATTTGTATCTCCGCTTGTAATTATTTATAGTAGTTCATGTATTTTACAGATTTAGAAAAATAACATCTCAGAAACACACACCAAAGAAATAGGCTGTAAGCTCATCTCATCCATGCTGGCCAAGATGCTCATCTAAAGGGCCTGTCCCACTGTACAAGGTAATTCAAGAGTTCTCCTGAGTTTCCCCTGATTTGAACTTGGAGAATTACGGTAATAGCCGCTCGTAGGTACTCGGGGCTCTCATGGACATTTTTCAACATGTTGAAAAATCTTCACGAGTCTTCACGAGCTTACCGCGTTTCCCGAGTACCTGCCGCTAGCGTTACGAGCCGCTAAGAGACTTCCTGAGCTCCGTCGTACCCGCTACGTACATTCTACGTGCTTACCACTAGTTTGATTTTTTTTTAAACTCGGTAGAGCTCTTGAATTACCTCGTACAGTGGGACAGGCCCTTAAGCAAGTCCCACATGCCTTCATGTGACCCATATCCCTCTAAACTTTTCCTATCCAGGAACCTGTGCAAATGCCTTTTAAATTGTGTTATTGTCCCTACCTCAGCCACCTCTTCTAACAGCTTATTCAATGTATGAACCACCCTCTGTGTGAACAAGTTGTCCCTCGAGAACAATTTTTATAATTTATTATGTTTGATTGTGGCAATTTTTGAAAAAGTTTTTCTATGCCCTAAATTTATATCAGTTTTTAAGTGCTGTTATCAGGCAGAGATATTTAATGTTGGTGCATGCTGCCTTTGGCAGAGGCAAACTATCTAAGGCCACAGGAACAATATGGGGCCTGGGGCAATTTGTAACCTGTGGCTCACTCTACCTCATGGAGAAGCCTTGGGCCAGAATTCTCCTTTAATGCATTAAACTGCATCTCAGGACACCATAGAAAGTAAGTGCCATATGGGATTAATGCAGGGGCTGACCACAGGCAGCAGACAGGATTGAACACAGACAGATTTCATACTTTCAGTACATAGTTTTTTGTATTTATGATGTTAACAGTTTTTGGGGAACGATACTGTGTGATACTGCGGCCTTCAGACCAACTTGCCCACACAGGCCAACATATCCCAGCTACACTAGTCCCACCTGCCTATGTTTGGCTCATATCCCTCCAAAGCTGTCCTCTCCATGTACCTGTCTAACTGTTTCTTAAAAGTTGGGATAGTCCCAGCCTCAACTACCTCATCTGGCACCTTCTTCAAGATGGTCTCACGGTCTCAGTTCAACACATCATTGGAAAAGACAGCATCACTGGTAGTGCGAAGCTCCAGGGTGGTACAGTGGCAGAGTCGCTGCTTTGCAGCACCAAAGACTTGGGTTTGATCCTGTCTAGTGATGCTGTTGGTACAGAGTTTGTACGTTTTCCCTGTAACCACATGGGTTTTCTCCAGCTGCTCCGGTTTCATCGCATATTCCAAAGAAGTACAGGTTTGTTGGTTAATTGGCTGCAGTAAAAAATGTAAATTGTCCCTGGTGCATAGGATACTGCTAGTGGACAGGGTGATTGCTGGTTGGCGAGGACTCGGTAGGCCAATGGGCCTGTTTCCACGCTGTATTTCTGAAGTCTAAAGTAAAGACAGCACTTAAGATAGAAAGATGAAGAGGAATTTCTTTAGTCAAAGGGTGGTGAATCTGTGGAAATTATTGCCACAGGAGGCTGTGGGGACCGTCAATAGGTATTTTTAAGGCACAGATTGGCAAATTCTTGAGAGGTACAGGTGTCAGGGGTTATGGGGAGAAGGCAGGAGAATGGGGCTGGGAGGGCAAGATAGATCAGCCACGATTGAATGGCAGAGTAGACATGGTGGGCCAAATGGCCTAATTCTTCTCCTAAAACTCATGAACTTATGAACTTATGCAGCCGGGTTTTGAAGAGCATCTGGAGCAGGACTTACTCTGACATAAATATAAGGGTAGTATGTACAAAGGCATGGGTGAAGGTGAGAGACTGGAAACAGTGTTACATTCAGGAGGATAACATTGAAATGGGCAATGCAAAAGAATGGACACTGAGTACATTATGCTACTTTGAAATCAGCTGTGTTATGCTTCAGTACCTTTGAAATTACATTTACATGGCTAATTTTATTGATACTGAGAAGTGGATAAACTCTTTACACAGTGTTTCACTCGATATAATGATAGTAAATGTGCATGAAAGCCAGCACATTATTTCTTCGGGGTCCATGGCAGCAAGCAGGTTAAAGGTTGATGTAAATAGCAGCATCATTCATCGTGCTCGCTGTGTAATGGAATGTACTCTCCAGCTGTGTCCTAGATTAATTTATTGACTGCTGAAAAAACATACGGTGTCGTGGAGCTAGCAATCTGTACCAACTAGAAGATAATAGACTATCTCCAGCAAGAAGGCTTCCATTCCTTGCACAGCAGTCGTTGATAGATGGGTTTAATGTTCGTGCTTGCTATTTTGGTTCATCTGAATTTTTTCCATGGCGTATCACAGATCAAAGTAATAGCCCCCATCGGGTAGATTGTCTAAATACAGTCTTGTTCCTCCCTGCCGGCTGACAATCATGGAACATCCATCGGCTGCCTGACAGGAGCTGCCGTGGGGACCACCAATGGTTCTCCCAAACTGTGCTTAACGATGGGAGGATGTAGCACAAAATAAATACAACAACAACAAAAGGAAAAACGATGCTTGAGATGCTGCAATCCATCATTCCCAGACACACTGAGCTTCAAAATATCTTTCAGACAGGCCGAACGGTTAGTCTCAAGTAGAATCAAGAAGATTCTTCCAGGTTGTGAATGATTTTCAAGGAGCGGCACCCTTATCTCATCACTTCCACTGATTCCAAGCCTCCAGCAACCAACCTCTATGTTCCCGACCCCTCACGGTCTGTTGCAACATTCTCATGGATAGACATGAGAGGTTGCGACCCGCGTTCAGGTACAGGTTGGAATGTATGGCCACCTGTACAGGTACATTGATGGGTTCAGTGTGATGAAGTCACACCACTGTACACCACATTAGTCCCCCACTGTACTAATCTTGATACATGTCAATGTGAGAATTGTTAGATCTAAAATCTCTGAAATGTCTTCACCCCCCACTCCCGCCCCTTCATTTGTCTCTCCACCCATAACTTCCAAGACAATTTGGTGTCTCTGTCAGATGTCTTTGCTCAAACGTAACTGTGCTGATTGTAAAACTGCTCCATCCCCCACTTGCTTTATGAAAGATCTAAGCATCATACCGTGCTTCTACTCCCTGCTTACAAGCAGGAACTGAAGCTTGAGAATAGACAAAAGTGCTGGAGAAACTCAGCATGTGCCGCAGCATCTATGGAGCGAAGGAAATAGGCAACGTTTCAGGCCGAAACCTTTCTTCAGAGGTTTCAGCCCGAAACATTGCCTATTTCCTTCACTCCATAGATGCTGCTGCACCCGCTGAGTCTCTCCAGCACTTTTGTCTACCTTCGATTTTCCAGCATCTGCAGTCTCTTCTTAAACACTGAAGCTTGAGGATACTGGACAGAGGACGTACAGTACTGGTCTTAGAAAACAGTCGAGCTCGCACAAGACTGTTGTGTCAGTGGACTGGTCCATATTCAAGGACCTTGCGACCAATCTAAATGCGTGCCCATTACAGACCACATCAGTAAGTGTGTGGAGGAATGCATGACATAGAAGTCAATCCAAGTGCCCATGAAGCCAAATGCCACAGATAAATGGTGAGTCCCACTCGCATGTGAAGAACCTGAGGTGTTTAGGTCGGGGTGATCGCGACCTGCACAGGAAATCTAGATATATCTTTTCAAAGGCACCAGGGATGCCAAGAGACAATACCAGACCAAGCTGAAGTCCTGGAATAAGCACACAGACATCTGTCGATTGAGGCATGAATTGTGTGTGCTGTTACGGACTAGAAAACTAAGTCGGGCCAGTTTGCTGGCAACAATGCATCCCCCCTTGAAGTCAAGGTCAATGCAAATGGATCGACTGGGCTTATAATGGAACGATTGAACTTATAATGGATAGACTGGAATTATGATGGATAGACTGAGCTTATAATGGATAGTCTGGGCTTATAATGGATAGACTGGGCTTATATTCACTGGAAATTAGAAGAATGAGATGGGATAGTTTAGAAACATAAAATTATTAAGGGATTAGACATGCTAGATACAGGAAAAATGTTCCCGATGTTGGAGGGAGTCGAGAACCAGGGGTCACAGTTTAAGAATAAGGGGTCGGCCATTTAGGACTGAGATGAGGAAAAAACTTTTCACCCAGAGAGTTGTGAATCTGTGGATTTCTCTGCCACACAAGGCAGTGGATATCAATTTGCTAGATGTATTCAAAAGAGAGTTGTGCAGTATATAGCTCCTAGGGCTAACAGAATCATGGGATATGGGGAGAAAGCAGGAATAGGGTACGGATTCTGGATGATCAGCCATGATCATATTGAATGGTGGTGCTGGAACCAAGGGCCGAATGGCCTACTCCTGCACCTATTTTCTATGTTTCTAAACCATGCTCATGTTGAACAGAAAGACAATGGACTTACATCAGTTGCCCCGGGAGCCTTGGGTGCACTTGAACTCACGGTCACCATCGTAGATGTCAGATTGGACTTCCTGAGAGTGAATCCATGGACAGACCCAGATGGAGTCCCCATCCATGTCCCCAGAACCTGTGTGGACAAACTGGTGGGAGTATTCGTGGACATCTTTACCCACTCTCTACTCCAGTCTGAGTTCTCCTCCTGCTTCAAGAAGACCACATGATGTTGTAGTCTTCATCGTGGTGCCCAAGGAAATCAAGGTAACGTGCCTTAATAACTTGCATCTGGTAACTCTGACATCCACCACCATGACATGGTTTGGAAGGCTGGTCACTGTGACCATTAACTCCAGCCAACCAAACAGCCTTGGTCCAATGCAATTCGCCTACTGCCACAACAGATCCGTGGCAGACGCCATCTTCCTGTCCCTACATTCATTGATTGAACATCTGGATAACAAGGATACCTACATCAGACTCTTGTTTATTTACCACAGCTCCACATTCAATGCCCTAATCCCAACCTAACTCATCTCCAAACTCCTGCATCTAACAATCAACCCATCAATTCCCCGCCATCAGTCAATAGATCCTCACTGAACCAGAGAATAAAATCAGTGGGCGGTAAGCGATAAAAGCTCCTCCACTATAATTCTCAGCAGCAGACCCGCAAGCCTGCATTCTCAGCATCTCCCTATGCTCCCTATACACTTATGACCGTGTTGCTAAACTGTGCTCTAACTCCGTTTACAAGTTGGCATATGACACCATCGTAGTGGGCCGCATCTCTAACAATGAGGAAATGGAGTACAGGAAGGAGACAGAGAGCATAGTAGCATGGCCTCAAGACAACAACCTATCACTCAATGTCAACTAATAAAGGAGCTGGTCATTGATTTTAGGAAGCGAGGTGGAGTACCTGCACAGTCTGCATCAATGGTACTGAAGTGTAGATGGTCAAGAGATTCAACTTCATCACCATTTCACCAACAATTTGACCTGGTCCAACCATATTGCTCCTACAGCGAGAAAAAAACGAGGTGTTTTTCCTCAGAGAAGACAAAGGAAATTTGGCACGTCTCCAATTAAGTTAACCAATTTCTAGAGATGCATCATAGACAGCATCTGATATGAGGATGTACCACAACTTGGTTGGACAATAGCTCTGCCCAAGGCCAAAATGAATTGCAGCGTATTGTGGTCACAGCCCAAGCCATCACACAAACCAGCCTCTTTGCCCCGCCCCACTCCTCTCCATCTACTCCATCTGCGCCACACTGCATCAGGATAGCAGCCAACATTATCATGGACCACTCACATCATGGATATTCTCTCTTCCATCATGCAGGAGGCCTTAATTGTGCTGCTGCCTCGACAGAGCCAGCAGTATAATCAAGGACGAGTCACACCCCAGTCACTTCCTTTTCTCCCTTCACCCATCAGGCAAGAGGTACAGGAGTGTGAAAACGTACACCTCCAGATTCAGGAACAGTTGCTTCTAAGCTGTTACCAGACAACTGAACCAACTAGAGAGGGATCCTGAGCTACTATTTACCTCTTTGGAGACCCTTAGACTATTTTTAATCGGACTTTACTGGCACTTATTCCCTTTATCATGTATCTGTACAGTGTGGATGGCTCAATTATAATCATGTATTGTCTCTCCACTGACTGGTTAGCACGCAACAAAAACTTTTCACTCAACTTCCATACACACGACAATGAATTAAACTATAGTAAACTAACTACAAAAACTTGAAAGGACGTCCTACCAGATTCAAAAATAGCATCTTCTCCACAGTTATCAGACTCTTGGATAGACCTCTCATATGCTAAGGGTGAATGTCCGATCTTTCAGTCTAATTCATTGCAGCCCTTCCTCTTTTCTTTGTAATCTGCACTTTCCCAGTAGCTGTAACTCTGTATTCTGTACACTATCTATTTTTTTTCTGTGCAGTACCTGATGTATTCACAGATGGTATGATTTGCCTGGATACCACACAAAAGTGTGGTTTTTCACTGTATCTCAGTACACCTGACAATAATAAACTGATGCTAATATTGTCTGCCAGTGCCCTACTGAACCAAGAGGTGAGAGTTAAATGCTATGCATGGTGTGAAGTGCTGGTAAGAAAGTTATCAACACTATACTTGTAATGCAAAAGTACCAGCAATAAATTTCACTTTCACCTGGCAGAATTCAGAGGAAAATGAGACATATTCAAATTACAGACTGTACCTTCTCTCACCAATGTCAAAATGGGCGGCTGGGTCAGAGAGTCTGTAAGATGAATGTGCCTTGGCAAGCCTCAACCTTTATCAAAATAGCTTGTAGGTCCTCTGCTTCCTCTTTGAGTAGCAGCATAATTCCCACCCATCTCCTCCCATCCCTGCCTGCTCAATCTGGTTTTCAACTTGAACAAATTCCCCTTTAACTTCCATCATCTCTCCCCAGAGAAGTGTCGCTATGGGAAACAGCCTGATTTTTCACCATGTCTCCCCTTAGTCTGTTCTGGCACAAAGAGCAAAGAACAAAGAAGCTTTGGTTACAAACCTCATCTACTGTATCCGTTGTTCAAGATGTGGACGCTTATACATCGGCAAGACCAAACATAGACTGGGCGAACGTTTTGCTGAACACCTTCGCACAGTTTTCCTGAACCTATCTGATCTCCCGGTTACTAAACACTTTAATTCTCCTTCCCATTCCAATACTGACCTTTCTGTCCTAGGTCTCCTCCATTGTCAGAGTGAGGCTAAACGCAAATTGGAGTCACAGCATCTCATATTTCGCTTGGGCAGTTTACAGCCCAGTGGTACGAATATAGATTTCTCTAACTTCAAGTAACCCCAGCATTCCCTCTCTCTCTATCCCTCCCCCACCCATGTCTCACCAGCTTCTCATTTTCACCCAACAAACACCTAACAATGGCCTGCTTCCTTTATCATTGTTACTTTTTTATATATCTTTCATTCATTGTTCATTATCTCTCTACATCATCGTCTATATCTCTCATTTCCCTTCTCTAACTACTCTGAAGAAGGAACTTGACCCATTCCTTCTCTCCAAAGATGCTGCCTGTCCCGCTGAGTTACTCCAGTTTTTTGTATCTCTACTGGAGTGACTCAGCAGGTCAGGCAGCATCTCTGGAGAACATGGGTAGGTAACGTTTCAGGTTGTTTCAGTCTGGAGAAGGGTCCAGTCCTGAAACAACAACTTTCAATGTTCTCCAGAGATGCTGCCTGTCCCACTGAGTAACTCCAACACTTTGTGTCCTTTTTTGAAGATCGGGCAACCTTATTGTACATTATTGGTTTCTTAACTGATGAACAGATCAGGCCTATCAAATAGTAAGAATTAAATGAGAACTTACCAGTTTGAAGTTTGATCTTTATTTTATGAGGAGTTACGATGAGCGATTACGTGACGAAGCCTGCTAGTCCGCTTGCGCGTCAATCTTCAAAGCAGCGGTGTAAATTCACAGATAACAGTAGTTGAAGTGACATAGTAAGATTAGAGAAGACTAGAACTACCAGATGACCTTTATGATACGAGAGTTGGGAGCGGAGGGCACGTAATTGCTCATCGTAACTCCTCATAAAATAAAGATCAAACTTCAAACTGGTAAGTTCTCATTTAATCTTACTATTTTACATCAGAGTCACGTGAGTGATTCCATGAAGATTTCAAAGCTCTGTGATTTCATAACCATGGATACGAGTCCATGCGTCACACAACTGCATCAGTTGACCCAGGATGAGTGAACAATAAATAATGCATTCAAACATGACATAGATTTAAACATGTTGATGCTTTAATTAGCAAAATAAAACAATAGCGACCCCTCTCTCCCAGGGGGAAGCTATAAAACAGAATCTAAAATGGAGTGGGCAAATATCCCCGGTCTGGCAAGAGGTTTATTATAAAACCTTTGAAAAGTCAGTTCATTTGACCATCCAGCGGCCGTGAGGATATGGTTGAGAGGGATGTCCAGTGCCCTCGCTGATGACGTTGATGCAGCCCTGGTGGAGTGAGATTACAAACTGTCAGTGTCCACTCCTGCACAAGCCAGAAACCTGTTTCAGCCACCTTGAAATGACTGTACCGATACCTTCTTTTGAGGCTTTTTGTGTTGAAGAATATTGTTAATTCGGAATCTCTGAGGCTCTTGGTGACCTTGATATACTGCTGTAAGTGCGTAACTACATACAACCGAATGTCCATGGGGAATGCCATAAAAATAAGTTGAGCGCTGAAGCCCCTGGTCTGCTTTGGTTAATTAAATCATAAACATAAAACGTTATGTTATTTCCAGATTAAACCATCCTGTCAAGTCGCAGCTCTGCAATGCCTGGACCCATGCGCTGAAACCAGCGCCATGAGCATGACCACTTTGAGAGTAAGTTGGGCAAAGACAAGGATGTAGCTGGAGCCCACTGGCGAAGCAGCGTGAGACCATACTCACATCCGAAATCTCCGAGTATCTGGGCCTGGGGATTAGAGTTAAAAATACCCTTCATGAACCTGGATATTAAAGGGTGAGACCCAACAGAGTGTTGTTCCAATCCCAACCATAAGTACAATGATAAGGCACTCCTGGCACTGTTGATGGCACTATAGCTCAGTCGCTCATCAAAATATAGTGTTGAAAGAAATTCCAACACATCCGATATGCGTGACATGTGATATGATATGTTCAAATGTAAGCAGAACACCTCCCATTTCTTGATATGAGAGTTGTACTGTTTTTTGGTACTATCCCTCCAGGCCGCAGTGATCACATCCAACGTACGATCTGATAGTCCGAACCCCTGGAATGGTCTCCTCAGAATCTGCAAACCAATAGATTAATATGGTCATGTAGTGGATGGTTCTCCCCAGTCACAGGATGAACCAGCAGGTTACTGAGTTTGGGGACAGCCATAAGAGGCTGTGTTATTATTTCCAGAACGAGTGGGAACCATGGCTGTGTAGGCCAGTCGGGTACTACCAAAACGCCTGAGGCGGAGTCCTGCTTGATATTGAGCAGTTTGATCTTAATCTTGAGCTGCTTTATCTTGAGCAATTTTGATGAGGCAAAATGGGGGAAATGCGTATAAAAACATTCCACCCCAGTGTAGTGAGAATGCATCTACTGCCTCTGCCCCTGGGTCTGGATCCCATGAAAACATACTTTGGTAACTGTGACTGGATGAAAACAAATCGATATCTGGAACGCCATACCGAGCGACAATATCATTAAATACTTCATGATTCAACATCCATTCTGTGTTGTCATTGAATTTGACCTGGTGTCCGCCACCATGTTGAATCTACCTGGTAAGCAGATACCTGAAACCCAGTTGTTTCTTGTAATACACCAGTGTCAAATAAGGTTAGCCAATTTATCACAGGATGCTGACTTGATTCCACCCATGTGATTAATGTATGCCACTGCTGTAGTGTTGTCAATCTGAAGCTGAACATGCAAGTGATGCATAATAGTACAATAAGCCTATAGGCCATAGAGTGCTCCCAACAACTCTAAATAGTTAATACCATGTGTCTGAAGAATTGATGCCTCATGCATATTCCATCTGCCACCGCAGCTAGAGGTGACATCAGTAGCTCCCTATCCTAGAGCACTAACATCAGTTTGTAAAATAACTGAAGGTTTCTCAATCAGTATTTTACTGGAGCAATGCCAAATATTTGCTATCCACCACTGTAACTCAGCAATGGCTTCAACTGGTAACCGCATGGGTCAATTGAAGTGACCTGTATGTATTTTGAGTGCCTGCTCCTTTGCACATTGTAAATTTTGATAATGTAAAGACCCAAACTGTGCAGCTGGAAAAGCAGCCACTAATTTGCCAATTATACTAGTTACATGTCGGATAGAAGGTTGGTGCTCAACAACAAGATCGTTACAGGCTTCTATTAATTCTGATCTCTTGCCCCTAGGCATGTGAGTTGAGGTAATGGTGAATCCCAAATAATCAATAACTCTAGATGGTATCAATTTGGATTTAACTGGATGGATGAGAAACCCCAATCTCTCAAACATGAGTTTAGTAGCTGAAACAGATAATTCAGCTGATTTCCGAGTTTTTTCCTATGATTAGGATATCATCTAAATAAGCCATTATAATATGATTCTGAGCCTGGAGTAGCCCCAACACCGGTGTTTAACAATTTTGTAAATAATATAGGAACCGAAGTTAACCCATTAGGCAATGCTTTAAACTGCCATAGTTGGCTCATCCAACTGATCTTCAAATATCTCCGGTGATCGCAATGAATGGGTACTGAATAGTATGCATCTTTAAGATCTATTCATGCCATATAACATCCTTTGGAAACCAGTTGTTTAGCAGTAACAAAAGATTCCACTTTGAAATGTTTATACTGCACAAAGGTTGTGTCAAATCAAGGATGATTCAGCATCCACCATCCTTCTTTTGCCTAGGAAATATATTAGACACAAATTGGTGAGATTGATGAAACGACTTCTCAATTACCCCTTTTTTGTAAAACGTTCCAATTTCAGCTTATACAACCAAAAAAAACAATGTGCGGCTTGGTGTATGCTGTGTGGGTGGACGCAAATTGAGAAGGAATTCAATTCGGAACCCTTGTATATTGTGCAGTATAAACAAATTTGATGTTAACCAACACCATTCATTCAAAAACAAGTGTAATCTCCCACCAACTTGTAACTGATCCATACATGATATGTTCCGAAAAGAACCAGACCCACCTACCTCCATGGTTACCAGTGGATATTTCTGCCCCCGAGTTTTGGTGGTAAGACTGTTGGAGTGCGCCAACTGCGCATGTTTGGCAAGGCTGGCTTGGGCCTTGGCCTGAACCAGTTTCAGCGAACCTTTTGTAGAAGTGAAGTTTTGCTAGTCAACGGGGCTTTCATGAGTCCGACCATTTTTGCATCGTCGTCCAGCTACCTGACCCGCTTTGATCGATCTTCACCAACTAAAAGATTAGGTGGTTGTACATTGCTGGATTTGCACAGTGCCGCAAACTTGGAGTTCAGAGTTGGACGGATGGCACTTCTTCTTAGGCAGTTTATTTCAAAATGTGCATTGCACATTAGGGCCAGGGCAACCTGCTGAACATCAGACAGGGGCCTTCCCATCTAGCGACCTGGCGAAAGGTGTGATGCCTGAGGTGAGCAACTTCAGTACCCTCTGGAGCCTCACCTCCTGGGCTCTGATACCGACACCCATGTGACCCCAGATGGCGTGGTTAACAGTCGGCACTTTCAGCGAGGCACAGTTAGCAGGTGTTTCTTATTTCTTGGAAGTTTCTGCCATTGTGTGTTGGAGCTGGTGTGAGGCCAGGTAATTTGTACGCATGGCCAAGTCTTCATCCAGCGGTTCCCTTGTTTCGGTTGGGATTGCAAATTTCGATGACATAACTGGCACCTAGTCTGAAGCCACTGGCCATGCCGCCAGCGACTGGGAAGGTGAGATACACAGCCGCCCGCTACCCACACTTCCGCGGTCTTCCGTAGCTGCTCTCCCGGCGGCCCGCCTGCACTTCACAGACATTTTCTCCATCGGCTCCTTGCTCCTGTAACAAGAATTATCGACCCAAGAAAACGACCTCAGACTAAGTCCTAACACTTACCTGAGGGTTTTTAAAACTTACTGCTGGAGGAGCAACATGCCTGCCAGCCCGTCATTGCGCCACAAGCAAAATCAAGTTTCCTCCCCAACTTTCTTTTAAGCTCGAATCCATCTTCTCAAAGCAAGTTACTTTTTGCCTCCCATAGAAACATAGAAACATAGAAAATAGGTGCAGGAGTAGGCCATTCAGCCCTTCGAGCCTCACAGTCTATGGTTTTGAAATTATCAGTTGTTTAGATAAGGGGCGCCGTCCTGTATGGTATGGCTGCCCAGCCTGCAGCTGTCTGTGTTTCACTCTTTTTTTATTTTTAGTGAGTTTTTGTTTGGAGTCTATTCTTTTTTTTTGTGGGGGTTGGGGGGGTGGGGAAGGGGGAAACTACTTTTCCTGGTCCCTACCTGGTCGGAGAGGCAGCTTTTCTCCAGGCTGCAACTTCGACCTGTCCTCGCGGCCTACCAGCGGGCCTGGAGCGGCGTTTCTTGAGGAGAACGCCTAGAACCTCGGCTTCGGCAGCGGTGCAGCGCTGGAGCCCATCGCGGGGCGGAGCGGGCGATGCCTTGCCTGGGTCGCAGCGTTGGAGTTCCGGTGAGCTGAAACCGCTGACAAAAAAACATCGCGGAGCCGCGGGTCTGTGGAGCGGCCAGCTGTGGGCGGCGGCGCTGACTTCAACATCGGGAGCCAGTGGAGGGGAGCTCCATTCAGCGCGGCCTTGCTGGCTTCGGAAGCCGCGGACTCTGGTAAGGAAGCAGCTGTTCCAGGTGTCCCAAGCCGCTGAGAGGATTCTCCCGACGCCGGGGCACCACCACCCGGCGAGAACGGCCTGGAACATCGGGCCTCCGTGAAGGCGACTGCGGAGGCCTCAACAGGCCCGACTATGGGAGGACATGGGATGGGGACTGAACATTGTGCCTTCCCTCATAATGGGAACCATTGTGGGGGGATGTTTTTTGTGTTTAAAATCTCTCTACTATTCTTTTTTATGTGCTGCATTGGCAAGGAACATTTCACTACACCAATTGGTGTACGTGACCAATAAATACCTTTGCACCTTTGTACCTTTGTTTCTTGTCATGTGTACCGAGGTACAGTGAAAATCTTTTTTTCATGTGCTAAGCAGTCAGCAGAAAGACAATACACGATTACAATCGATCCATTTACAGTGTAAATATACATGATAAGGGAATAACGTTTAGTGCAAGGTAAAACCAGCAAAGTCCGATCAAGTTTAGTCCGAGGGTCATCAAAGAGGTAGATAGTAGTTCAGTACTGCTCTCTTGTTGTGGTAGGATAATTTACTTGCCTGATAATTATCAGAGAAGACAAGCTATATTAAAAAAATCCAGTGATAAGCAACTCAAAGTATTAGTGCCTTTTTAACTTCATTATTTTGAAAGAATATTTTATAACATATAAGGTGACTTCAATGTCATTTTGTCCATAGAACTGACATAAAGCAGGTTCAAGGAGCTATCTAATGTAACCAGCAACAGGCCTGGATTATGAATCTTAATTTCAAATACAGTTACATTAAAATGATTCCAGTTGGACCTGGCACATTAGACGTTTTAAAAACGATGAGCCACAGATTTATATTCCAATCATGCTACTAGAATGAATGCAGATGTAATTGATTTTCAATCATATTTTTACGTCGGATTTCTGTATTCAAAGAACTTCACTGAGTGGCAAAGCTGTCATGTGCCGTTAGTTAATTTATTGATGGTCATTTTCAGGCAGGGCATGGAATTCTCTCATCACTGAGCACTGAGCAAACTTGGCAGAATTACTTATTCGGGTTGACTTTGAAACAGAATTTTAAATGCTTTAAAGCATTTGCCATTTCACCCAAAATGGTACCTTCAGTGACAGTGGCCATGTTCTTTGTCCTTCTTGATCCATCTGAAGTCTGACACATGGTTGACCCCCACCTCCTGCAATGCTTTCTATCATTATCCAGATTAATGACTGACCCTGTCCAGTTTCACTCTCGCCTACCCAGCCACATTGAGATCAACTCCCACCATGTCTTTCCCTCTCACTCCTGCATTGTTGCACAGGCACGATCCCTGGCTCCTCTCTATTTCGTGTACCTTTTTCCCCTTTGCCAACATCATCTGAAGAGATTATGGCATGTTTCCTAAATAAGTTGATGACTCCACTGTAAATCCTGGCTAAATAGCACCAAATCCTGAGCAGTAATAGCACCAAAATTTAGTAAGGACTCATGTATTGTTAGGCCATTTTGGTCAAGTCTGATGTGCTCTGCAGAAATAAGACAAGCTGATGAATAATGCCAGTAAGTCTAGGGCCCAGATCAATGTTGCAGATAAGAAATGTATGAGTATCTCCAATTGACAGAATGAATTAGCTTTCTGCAGAGGACCTCCAAGGAAGTGTAAAATGCATTGATGTGATTGGTTTACTGCAAATTAATTGAACATATTGCAAATAATGTTGCTAGACAGTTACCCAGCTGTTTGCTGATTGGCCAAAGTGTTGGATTCCAGGGTAAATGTTGTATTATTCAAGTTAAGTTAGCTTCTTCCAGAAGCTTCTCCTGAAACAATGCATTGGGATTCTGTTATTGGTCTGGGTAACTGTCAATAATGTATTGTTGTAATTAATATGTCTGATTGGATTGTAAAGAGACCACCCCTCTGTAGTTCGGCCCCTCAAGATTCAGGGACCTATAAAAGGCAGCCCGCACGAGGTCCTTTGTTGATCTTCTGGAAGAGCGCTTGGGACTGCGTGACCTGTTGGAGTGTTTCTGCTTGCACGAGGCTGAAGGGCTTGGCCAGGCAGATACGAGGATCGAACCCGCGGTGGTTTAGTATCGTACAGGGGAATTTGTTGTGTAATCCAAAAACAAAGATTAGTTGTTCCAGTGCTTGACTCAGTGCTTTATTGACTGACCTAGATTGGGGGAAAGCTTAGAAGAGCTTATTTACACCACCTTCTCAACGTCACTCTCAAGCCTTCCACTACCTTCATGTTGACAGTTCACCTTTTTTGCTATCCACTCCTGCTGGAGTTATAATATCTATCAATTAAACACAGTAAGAAGAAAATGCTGCAAAAAAACTTCATATTTTAGGCATCAAACTTTTTTTTCATCGACTAGACTCAGACTGAAATAGCTTTCACCACACTCACCTGCATACTTGGCCTGCGTAGGAATGGACTGCAGATGCTAGGTTACGCCGAAGTAGGACACAAAATGCTGGAGTAACTCAGCGGGTCAGACAGCATCTCTGGTGAGAAGGAATAGGTGACGTTTTCGGGTGAGACCCTTCGTTAGACTGAGAGTCAGGGGAGAGAGAAACTAGAGGTATATCCCCCCCCCCACCCCCCTCCCCAGATGGCCTTCAACCATATTTAGACCGTTTCATATCTGACAAGCAGCATGACATCTTCTTCTGCCCCCACCTCTCTGCCTTTTTCTATGGAAAAGCATCCTCACTACCCAGTGATGACCCCTTCTCCCGTCTCCACCAGTCCCCCTCCTCTTGGAGCCCCTACAAATGGCCTTCTGCCCTCTTTAGAACTTTTCATTTCTAACTGTCGGCGTGATATCAACCGTCTTAACTTTTCCACTCCCCTTACCTACTCTAACCTCACGCCCTCAGAACATACAGCCCTGCAACAACCCCGTATTATCATGATATGCTTCTAGTTTCTGAGGAAGGGTCTCAACTCAAAACACCACCTATTCCTTTCCTCCAGACATGCTACCTGACCCACAGGGTTACTCCAACATTTTGCACCTATTCATACTTGGCCTGAGCCCTAAACAGATCGTTTTCTCCATCGTCAAGGCAACCTCCATCTGCATCTGCAAGTTTACCTATTACGACCACATTTTCAATGCATTCAATTCTCAACTATGCTATTTGTTTCCACTTCAGGCTGAACCATGCCAAATGCTCCCAGAGATGGTTCCTATTTTCCCCAATGTAAACTTAGGGAAATCCAAAACTCCGCTGCCACCTCACCTGCCTCTGCATTTAGTGCTTTAAGTCCCACAATTTCTATCAGCTCCTCTCTCACCTCATTCTGTAGTTCACAGAGACTTGTCAGTTTGTGGCGCCCTGGTCCATTTTTCAGTCCCTATCCTCCCTTCGCCATCCCAGAGCACATTCCCTCATTAGAAGATGCAACCCTTGTCCATTCATCTTTTCTGTTCTCACCATCCTGGGGCCCAAACAAACATGGGGCACAGGAGATTGCGGATGTTGGAAAAAAGACGAGCAGCTGGAGGAACGTGGCAGGTAAGGCACTTTCTGTGGAGGAAAATGACAGTCGACATTTCGAGACATCTAGACTAGACAAAGTGGCTTGACTGGAAATATCAACTTCCCATTTCCCTCTACAGATTCTGCCTGACATGCTGAGTCCCTCCATCTGCTCATTTCATCATCATTTTAGATGAAGCAGAGATTCACTAAAACTTCCCACTGTTATACTTTACTTAATATGTTTACTTATTAATATTAGTAAACTTATTCTTCAGTCAGAGGGTGGTGAATCTGTGGAGGCAAAGTTAGTGGATATATTTAAGGCAGAGATAGATAGATTCTTGATTAGTACGGGTGTCGGGGGTTACGGGAAAAGGCAGGTGAATTTGGTTAGGAGGCAGAGATAGATCAGCCATGATTGAATCATGTAGTCTTGATGGGCCAAATGGCCTAATACTGCTCCTACCACTTATGATCTTATTTCAATCCAGTCGACTGATTTGGGAACAACTCCATCCAGAACCGCAAGAAAATTGCAGTCGTGGACGTAGCCCAGACCATTATGCAAACCAACCTCCCTCCCATTGACTCCATCTACACTTCACGCTGCCTGAGCAAGGCCAGCAGCATAATCAAGGACTAGTCTCACCTCGCTCACTCACTCTTCTCATCAGGCAAGAGGTATAGATGTTTGAAAACGCATACGTCCAGATTCAGATACAGTGTCTTCCCAGCTGTTAATCAGGCAACTGAACCATCACCAGCTGGAGAGTGGTCCTGACCTCCCATTTACCTCATGGGTAGACCTTCTAGCAATCTTTAAACAATTTTATTGGACTTTATCTTGCGCTAAATGTTATACCCCTTGTCTTGTGTCTGTATACTGTGGATAACTTGGTCGTATAGTCTATTAACTGACTGGCTAGCATGCAACCAAAAGCTTTTCACTGTACCTCGGTACCCATGACAATAATACACTAAACTAAACTAAACTACATTTCCTCTTAGTTCAATGGTATTGATTGATTATGGTCACGTGTACTGAAATGCAGTGTAACGTTTTTATTTGTGTGCTATCCAATAAAATCAGATAATACTACACATGAATACAGTAAAGCCATACACATGTACAACAGGTAGTCCATATCGCTGATGATTGATGACCCGCTCGATGATGCAGCCTTGTTTCCAAACTAACAAGACGAACTGACGAAGGAAGTCATTAGGAAAGGGCGTGACTCTCATCTTTGTGGATGGAGTATTCGGAATCACAAGTAGATCAGGGACATCCGACCGTGAGGAAATCTGAAATTTGGTCCGTTTGACTGTAACGTTAGCCCCTTTTGTCCCTTTTTGAGATATTTCCATGCTGGATGAGTAGGTCCCTGCTGAAAGCCATAATGGTGAGGAGCGCAGAATAAGATATTAGATTTGCCACTTGGCCGCTAACAATCGTGGATCCGAGTGCTCTGTTGGAGAACTTCTGTCTTAATTAATCCCTCGGTGCTACAACAGCTACCAAGAGGTACCTGGAGGCCGCCTGCTAAGTTAAGTTCTCTCATGCAGCAGCTTATAGCCGAGGATAGCTAAATGGGCTCTGCCACTTGTGAACACAAGTTCACAAGTCATAGGAGTAGAAAGGCCATTCAGCCAATCGAGTCCACTATGCCATTCAATTATGGCTGATCTCTGCCTCCTAATCCTATTTTCCTGCATTCTCCTCATAACCCTAGACACCCGTTCTAATCAAGAATTTGTCTATCTCTGTCCACCGACCTGGCCTCCACAGCCCTCTGTGGCAATGAGTTCCGCAGATTAACTACCCTCTGACTAAAGAAGTTCCTCCTCATCTCCTTCTTAAAGGAATATCCTTTAATTCTGGGGTTATAACGTCTAGTCCTAGACTCTCCCACTAGTGGAAACATCCTTTCCACATTCAGTATATATGTGCCTTTCATTATTCTGTAAGTTTCAATTATGTCCCCCCTCAACCTTCTAAACTCCAGCAAGTAGAGTCCCAAGTAGAGTTTCAGATGATACTATGCATCGGGATGACTTTGGAGGAAACAATGTGATGGGTATCAAAGACATGATGTCATACCAGTTGCAGGAAGCTTTTTCTCATTTATATCTGTGATCAGGTAACTGAACCATCCTACCTACAACAAGAGAGCAGACCTGAGATATTATTTACCTCATTGGAGATCCTCAGGCTATCTTTGATTGGACTTTACTGGATTTTATCTTGCACTTAACGTTATTCACGTTATTCCCTTTATCATGTATCTGTACACTGTGGATGGCTTGACTGCAATCATGTATAGTCTTTCCACTGACTGGTTAGCACGCAACAAAGATTTTCACTGTACCTCGGTACATGTGACAATGAAATAAATTCAAACTTAAACTCAACTCAATTTAGTATTTGATATCGGATGTGCTGTGTAAGAATTTAAAGATTGTGAAGAGATCAAGAAAGATGATAGTGGGTTAGATGTGTAACTGAATAATTCATTTCTCACAAAGAGCACGAGAGTCAATTGTTTTAGTTTAATTTAGTTTAGAGACACAGCACAGAAACAGGACCTTCAGCCCAATAAGTCCACACTGACCAGTGGTCCACACTCAATAACACTGTCCTACACACACTAGGGACAATTTTGCATTCATACCAAGCCAATTAACCTACAAACCTGTATGTCTTTGGAGTGCGGGAGGAAACCCAAGATCCCGGAGAAAACCCACATGATCACAGGGAGAACGTACAGACAAGCACCCGTAGCCAGGATCGAACCAGGGAGTCTGGCACTGTGAGGTAGTAGATCTAACGTGCCGCCCTAAAAATTTTCATTTTTCCAAAAAAGAAAGGACAATAAAATAGAGGCAAAACACGTAAAATGGAATAAAATCCTTCAGAATTTATCAGCCTGTTTAATAGAGCAACATCATTTGTATCACATTCTCATCGATCCCCATAGTTGTCCTACAACTTTAGGCTGTGCACGCCATATGCAAGAAGAAGAAGAAGGTCGATGCCCATTATAACCCTCAATAGTAAGTTCAACTTATTTGTTCAGCACTCAGCTCCTTTAAGACGCTCTGTGTTTAGAATTTGGCTTTTCGACACAGATCAGAATTTTGTGTAAAGGAGTTGTTCTAGTTGTTAAAACATTTTGAGGTAATGACAATCTAACATAGCCCGGTCTCTGTAAGTAATCAATGTGTCTCATCATCCTTTTAAAAGTTAAAGCAATTTAAGGAGAAGTGCAGACAGAAATCACATTACATTATTCAAAATGGGTAAATAATGTATTGTAATGACATTTGAATGCTGCCTGCCAACTATTTGAAAGCTGAATGTGACAAGCGCCAACGTTTTACAATGGGGTAATGACTGTAAAATAATTTGTCTAATTCCTGTGCAGTGTTCATAAAATTGCCTTCAATCAAGATAATGACAATTCTGTGAGCTGAAGGACTCAATAAAAGTTTGAGCTGTTTCCAGTCAAGAACACTCAGTACCTTTGAGGTCAGGTTAATTGGCTCAGTGCTTAAACATTTAACAAGGGATTGAAGTCTGGTGTTTGTGAGGTTATATGGAGAAGATATTGAAGGTAGACACAAAATACTCGATCTGAAGAAGGGTCTCGACCTGAAACATCACCCATTCCTTCTCTCCAGAGATGCTGCCTGTCCTGCTGAGTTACTCCAGCATTTTGTGTCTACCTTCAATTTTAACCAGCATCTGCAATTCTTTCTTACACATGGAGATGGTATTGAATGGATAGAGGCCAAATTCTCACATTCATTCCTTCCGATTGCAAATTGGAACATCCCAGTTGGTCTCACAAAGAGCACAGAGGTCTCCCGTGACTGGGAAATTCCATTGCCACGTTAGAGGAGTAGAATTAGGCCATTCGGCCCATTGAGTCTACTCCGCCGTTCAATCATGGCTGATCTCTGCCTCCTAATCCCTACATTTTCCTGCCTTCTCCCCATAATCCTTGACACCCGATCTAATCGCGAATTCTAATTTTCCTTCCAGTTCTGAGACAGAGAAAGAACAATGTAATCTGGTTCACGCTATTATAAAGATTTATGAAATACCGCATGGAACCAGGTCCTTTGGTCCAACTGACCATCAGCCATTCATTTACACTAATCCTACACTGGTCTAATCTGACTTTATTCTCTTCAAGTTATTATCAGTTTCTCCCAGATACTACCAGTCACTTATGCACAAGAAGCAACTTTAAAGCATTAACCTTCTAATCTGCACATCTTTGGGATGTGGGGGGAAACCGAAGCACCAGAAGAAAACTCACATGGTCACAAGGAGAACCTGCAAACTCCACACGAGGTCAGGATTGAGACCAGGTCTGTGAGACTGTGGCTCTATAAGCTGCACCACTGTGCCACCCCGAGAAGGTCTATTATGCCTGCTCCAGTACACCTTGCTGATAAATGTTGTAAAGCAACTGTCCAAACTATTTTCATAGCTGAGAATTGCCTTTCAAATAGATTCCCTATCAAGTTAGGACAATAACTTTAGTTTATGTGCCGATCAATAGCCTGATCAGGATAATGGTAGAGAGCCAACAAAGCCATATTAATAAAAAACAGAATCACTTCATCAAGGGAACCATGCCTTCATCTCCCAAGGCCCTAAACTCTTAGTCATAGTCATTGAGTCACTGAGCACAGACATAGGTCCATCGGCCCAACTCATCCATGACGACCAAGATGTCCTTTCTAACCTAGTCCTATTTGCCTGCGTTTGGCCCTTATCCTTCCAAACCTTTTCTATCCACGTACCTGTCCAAGTATCTGTTAAATGCTGTTTATAGTACCTCATCTCATGTGATAGGAGCAGAATTAGGCCATTCAGCCCATCTAGTCTACTCCGCCATTCAATCATGGCTAATCTATCTTTCCCTCCTAACACCATTCTCCTGCCTTCTCCCCATAACTCTTGACATCCATCCTAATCAAGAATCTATTTATCTCCACCTTAACTACCTCCCCCTGGCCGCTCATTCCATATATCCACTATCCTCTAAATTACTCCTCGGGTTCCTATTAAACCCTTCCCCTCTTACCTATGTCCTCCGTTTCTTGATTCCCCTACTCTGGGTAAAAGACTGTGCATTTACCCTACCTATTCCCCTCATGATTTTGTACACCAATAAGATGACCCCTTAGCCTCCAGCACTTCAAGGAATTAATGTCCAAGCCTGCACAATCTCTTCCTATAGCTCAGGCCCTCAAGTCTTGGTGATAACCCCGTGAATCCTTTCTGCAGTCTTCCCAGCTTCCTACAGCAGGGTGACCAAAACGGAGTACAATATTTGAAATGTCCCCGCACAAACATTTGCTATTTCCTAATTTAAATTACCTACATTACTTTTTACCCTTAAACCATCTATTAACATGTACTATTTAATCAAACTTTTGACATCTATCTTTTGATGCTTTGCTGTTAAATATTGTGTTGTACCTCTTTCCAGAAATGCAGATGCTGAGAAAATGTGTGGTACTATTTTTGGACCATTTATACTATTTATATGTGAGCTAAGGTGAATAGTAACACCTAACTGGAAGTCACAGACAAACAACAACATCAGGATATTTTTTATTTTAAGGAAGGATTGCTGTGATCTGAACATTTTAAGAGATGGTAAAAGCTGAGATGTTCAATGGTTCAATGATTCAATGGCGCTTTATAATTACACGTACACTGCACAGTGAAATACTTTCTGCATAGATCACAAAAGCACGAGTCATCAAGAGTCAAGAGAGAGCGTGTTTTATTGTCATATGTCTTAGATAGAACAATGAAATTCTCACTTGCAGCAGCACTACAGAAACTGTAAACATAATACACTGTAAAAAAATAATAAAACGAGAAAAAATGTCCAGTGTGTGGTGTGTGTATATATATACATATATATGTATATACTCACTCACAAATACACACTATATATATATATACACACACATATATATATATATATATAATATATATATTATATTTATATATATATATACACACACACACATATATATCTATAATATTTGCATTTACACACACAGATACGTACACACAAAAAACAAACAATAGCAGTGCAATAACGGGGTAGGCAGGAACGATCAGCCATAATCACATCGAATGGCGGTGCTGACTCAAAGAGCCGAATGGCCTATTCCTGCACCTATTATCTATTGTTTATTGTCTATAATAATAACAATAATTGTCTATTGTAGTTAGAGCTTATTTGAAGTTGTAGGGTATTATAGCCTGATGACTGTAGGGACATTATATTACTGGTCTCTCTCCTACCAGTCCACTCATAGAGTCATTGAGTCATAGAGTCTTACAGTGAAAACAGGCCCTTTGGCCCAACTTGCCCACACTGGCTAACATGTCCAAGCTACACAAGTCCCTCCTGCCCACCTAAGGTCCATATCCCTGCAAACCTGGCCTATCCATGTACCTGTCTAACTGTTTCTTAAATATTGGGATAGTTCCTGCCTCAACTACCTCCTCTAGCAGCTTGTTCCATACACCCACCACTCTCTGTGTGAAAAAGTTGCCCCATAGAATTGGATTAAATCTTTTCCCATTCAATTTAAACCTTTGTCCTCTGGTTCTCGATTCACCTATTCTGGGCAAGATACTGTGCATCTACCCAATCTATTCCTCTCATGATTTTATACACCTCGCCTCTGGCGTCGCCTGCAGCTCCTCCTCGACTCTCCGATCTTGGGGGCCGCGTTTGGCGGCTTCAGAACTCCCCCCCATGCAGGCTGCGGCCAGCCATGCCTTTTACAAGTTTACAAGTTATAGGAATAGAGTTAGGCCATTTGGCCCCATCGAGTCTGCTCCGCCAATCAATCTTGGCTGTTCTTTGCCTCCTGCCTTCTC
This sequence comes from Okamejei kenojei, assembly GCA_035221665.1. NCBI lineage: Eukaryota > Metazoa > Chordata > Chondrichthyes > Rajiformes > Rajidae > Okamejei > Okamejei kenojei. Next base: position 16,541,497 of record CM069132.1, read on the forward strand.
CCCATGACCCTTGACACCCATTCTAATCAAGAATTTGTCTATCTCTGCCTTAAAAATATCCGCTGACTTGGCCTCCACAGCCCTCTTTGGCAATGAGTTCCACAGATTAACCACCCTCTGACTGAAGAGGTTCCTCCTCACCTCCTTTCAGAAAGAGCACCCTTTAGTTCTAAGGCTATGACATCTGGTCCTAGACACTCGCACCAGTGGAAACTCCCTTTCCACATCCACTCTATCTATGCCTTTCATTATTCTGTAAGTTTCTATGAGGTCGCACCTCAACTTTCTAAACTCCAGCGAGTACAAGCCCAGTGCTGTCAAGCTTTCTTGGCGGCAGCAAGCCAGGCCTTCCGCCAGGGGTGGGGGGGGCTCGGTAGCTTCCCTCCTTTGAGCCGCAGCCCGCGAGGACTTCCTTGGTCCGGCTCCATGGCACATCCCGCAGTACACCCCGGGAGCTTACTGCCGCACTCGGGTGCAAATGTGCAATACATAAACAGGCCAGCAGCAACAATGGCTCTCTGGTGATCTCTCCAAGGCTGCCCGAGGACGCCGGAACTGTGGTGGTGAATTCAATGTACGCGGGTCTTGCGAGGGTAATCATGCCACTGATGTCGCACCTGAACCCATGGCCCCACCGTCAGTGGCAGCGTAGGGTCACAGATCATAGGGATAAATGAACGGCAGTAAGAAGAGGAATAGCAGATGCAACTTTACAAACAAAAACAGAAAATGCTGGAGTAACTCAATGGGTCAGGCAGGACCTCTGGAAGACAGGTGACATTTCACATTGAGGCCCTTCTTCAAACTGCAATTATCGATTAATATGCTTTAAAGAGATAAAGATGACATGTTTAGGAAAGAGCAGATGCTGGTTTAAACCAAAGATAAATGCAAAAAGCTGGAGTAACTCAGCGGGTCAGACAGCATCTCTGGAGAAAAGCAATAGGTGACATATTGGGTTGAGACCCTTCTTCAAAACTTTAAAATCAAATGACATGTGATTCTATTCAAAATTATGGGTAAATGATGGACTGAGCTGCCAGAAGAAGTAGCTGAGGCAGGTAGTATAACAACAGTTAACAGACATTTGGACACGTACATGGATAGAAATGGATTAGAAGGATATGGACCAAACACGGGCAGGTGGAACCAGTATAGATAAGGCATCCTGGTCTGCATGGGCAAGTTAGGCCGAAGGACCTGCTTCTGTGCTCTATGACTTTACAATGCAATGCCTCTGGGTGTTTCAAATTAAAAACAGCATCCATAGAAGGGACAATTAAGTGGCTGGGGCTCAAATAAGGGTGGCACCGGGTGGCGCTGTCAGCGATCTGTCTTTTCGTCTTTTTTTTATTTTTTTATTTTGAGAATTAAATTTTTATTAGAGGCATTTACATATCATAGTCCAAACCACTACAAACTTTGTTAAACGGTTACATATTAAATATCCAGGGTTCCAGTGACTCCGCTACCAATGTAGCTGGGGTCTTCATTTATTGGTAACATATTAACATTGACTCTAATTATTATTATTTTTTTTAATAGATAGAAAAGATAAAGAGAGAAAAAAAAGAAAATTAGAAAAATAGAATAAATTATCCACAATACAACTTAGGAGATAGGTCCGTAGGTCAGAGAACATAACTATTCATCTAGTCCTGGGTTCAAACTTCAGTCAGGCTTCCGCGCCAGCCCATTCTACCCCTTCAGATAATCTATGAATGGAGACCATATTCTAGTAAATAATTCTGGTTTGTCAATTAAGACAAATCTAATTTTTTCCAGATTTAAGGTCTCCAACATTTCCATAATCCACATTTTGATTGTGGGGGTTGCTGGGTTTTTCCAAAATGTTAATATTAATTTTTTCCCAGTTATTATACTGCAATCAAGAAAATGTCTTTGGTTTATTGTAAGTTTTAGATATTGTTCTGATATGCCTAATATTTTCTTATTTTTTGAGTGTATTTTTAAAAGTATGTCTTAATGTACTCTGGTTTGTTTTATGTAGGGGGTGGGGGAGGGCGTCGGGGGAAACTCAATCTCTTACCTTGCCGGAGATGCGATTGTTTTCCAGATCGTAACTCCGGTCGCTGTGCGGCCTTGCTCGAGACTGACTTTGAGCTCCACTGGGGGGCGGTAGACTTATCATCGGAGCCTGCGATCCCTTGCCCGGGATCGACGCTCCGACCGCAGCCTGTGGATTTCACCATCGAGAAGATCACAGTCTTGGGTAGAGACTAATGTCGGGAAGCTCCAAGTCGCAGAAGGTTCGACTAGCCCCGACCCGTTGTCCGATCGCCTGGCACAGGGGAGCTGAGATCCCCCCGATGCGGGAGCTTGATCGCCTCGATGCGGAAGGCTTGACCGCCGGCTATGGTGGCCAAGATCGCCCCGACAATGGAAGGTTTGAGTGCCCCGACCGCGGGAGAACAAAGAAGGGAAGAAGATTGAACTTTTTTTTATCGCATTCCATCACAGTGAGGAATGTAGAGAAGTCACTGTGGTGGATGTTTATGTTAAAATGCATTTTGTGTGTTTTGTTGCTTTTTATTGGTAAATCTGCAAAACATACTTGGCTAAGTATGATTATGATTATGATTGTCATGAGTTTGACTCTCAACATGACTGGTACAGGATTTAATGTCAAGTAATCTATTAAACCAGATATTATTTTAAAATCCAGTCTCATAACAGTATAAAACTAGTAGACTCCAGTCTGAAGAAGGGGCTAAACCTGAAATGTCACTCATTCCTTCTCTCCAGAGATGCTGCCTGTCCCGCTGAGTTACTCCAGCATTTTGTGTCTATCTTTGGTGAAGAATGCGTTTGGTATGTTTCTCTTTATTGGTTAGGATACTGAGTGCAGGAGTTGAGAGATCATATTACAACCGAACAATGCATTAATGTGACATCACTTGGAGTATGGCGCACAGCTCTGGTTGCCCAGTTACAGGACTGATGTCATTAAGCAGAAAAGATTCACGAGGATGTTACCAAGACTAGAGTTATAAAGAGATGCTGGATAGGCTGGGACCTCTTTTCCCCTGCAGCTCAGAAGACTCTGTGGTGACCTTAAAGAGGCATATTAAATAGGTTTAAGCTGAGAGGGGACAGATTTTAAAGGTACCAGAGGGGGCAACGTAGGATGGAACAAACTCACAAATGAAGTTGTAGATGTGAGTACAGAAGTAAGTATAGATTGAATTTAGAAGTGAGATCGACCGATTGACCAAATGGTGCCAGCACAACAACCTGGCTCTCAATATCAGTAAAACCAAAGAACTGGTTGAGGAAGAATGAAGACCCTTTATATCAATGGTGGAAAGGGTCAAAAACTTCAAATTCCTGGGCATGCATATTTCCGAAGATCTTTCCTGGACCCAGCACACAGATGCAATTATAAGGAAAACACATCAGCGCCTCTGCTTCCTGAGAAGATTATGGAGATTCGGCATGTCAAAGAGGATTCTCTTGAACTTCTACAGGTACACAGTAGAGAGCATATAAACTGGTTGCTTGTGGCCCGGTTCGGTATCTTGAACGTTCGGGAGCGGAAAAAACTGGAAAAAGTTGTGAACACTGCCCAATCCATCACCGGCTCTGACCTCCCCACCATCGAAGGGATTTAGCAGAGTCGCTGCCTCAAAATGGCAGCCAACATCATCAGAGACCCACACCATTCTGGCCTCACACTCATTTCACCACTGCCATCGGGAAGAAGGTACATGAGTCTTAAAACTGTAACGTCCAGGTTCAGGAACAGCTTCTTTCCTACAGCCGTCAGGCTATTAAACGCTACAACCTCATATAGGGTCTGAACTACAATAGACTATTATTATTATTATTGCATTGTTTTGTTTGATTTTTGAGTATGTGTGCGTGTATATATACATATGGGTATGTTATGAGTATGTGTATATATACACACACTGAACTTTTCTTTTCTCTCTCTCGTTTGTCATATCCTACTATGTTTGCCTATTCTGTTGTGCTGCAGCAAGTAAGAATTTCATTGCTCTATCTGGGACATATGACAACAAAACACACTCTTGACTCTTGACAATTCTAATATTTAAAAGACGTTTGGGCAGGAAGACGAATAGTAAAGGGATATGGGCCAATAGTAAAGGGATATGGGCTTGGATAGACATCTTGGTCAGCATGAACATGTTGGGCGGAAGGGCCTGTTCCCATGCTCAATGATTCTATAATATTGTAACTTTCTAATTTTATTTTGGGAAAGGAAATCTGTCATCTTTCCCCGGTCTAGTTTATGTGTGACTTCAATTTCACTCGTATGTTTGCTGTTAACCACGTTGCTCATTTTGGGGCAATTAGAGAGAGTCATTAAATGCTTCCATTGCCAACAAAGTCATCCTGTGAACGATGGAATTATTAATTTGCTCTGTTTAATTGGCTGCCTTGTTGATGAACATAAACTCATCCAAAACCTGCAGTTCCTTCCCACACAAAACCATGTCACCTGTTCCCTAGCCTGTCTCCTGTTCACCCAGCATTTCTAACTCTACATTGGTCTTAACATGTTCCATTTACCCAGTTATGGAATGTGGGCCCTGCTGACCTTGCCCATTATTCTCCATGCTTAATTACCCAGAAGAATGCGTGCAATAATTATCACCTTGTTCAAATATCTTCCCAATCTTGCTTTTATCTTCATATCTTTTGTAAACCTCTGCCATCTCAGTGTTGTTAGGCACTGCGCTGCTTGTGCATCCATCTTTACCTTCGCCAAACATTGCCAACACTCCTGTAATTGTTAGTTCAAAGCTCTGGGTTTTCCCTCCTAAACCTCTCTGACCCTGATTCTCGATCTTTAAGAACTTCCTTAACACTTGTCTCTTTTTCCAACCATCCTTCAATCCCATATTGACCCTTCTCAAAAGCATTTATCACCACACTTTTATTAAAGATTCATCATAAGTACACATGGGAGCAGTGGAGATGTTACCAGTATAAATAATGATCTTTAAACAATGCTGGCCCCGAATGAAACGCACACGTTAAACTCTGCAAGATAGACACAAAATACTGGAGTAACTCAATGGGACAGGCAGCATCTCTGGAGGAAAAAGAATAGGTGACGTTTGGAGACCGAACCCTTCTCTGCAAATTTTTTCTGCCATGCCAATTCATTTTTTTACACAAAAGCTGCTCTTAATAAGCATCCAGTGTAGGTTAACTGCAGTGTGTAAGAAGGAACTGCAGATGCTGGTTTTAAACCGTAGATAAACACAAAAAGCTGGAATCAGGCAGCATCTCTGGAGAGAAGGAATGGGTGACGTTTCGGGTCGAGACCCTTCTTCAGACCCTTCTTCAGAAAGGTCTCGAGCCGAGACGTCACCCATTCCTTCTCTCCAGAGATGCTGCCTGTCCTGCTGAGTTACTCCAGCTTTTTGTGTCTATCTCAGGATAGCTGCAGTGTGGGGAGGTCTGAGATGTGTCCGATACTGAAGGACCAGTTAAATCGCCTGTATTTCAGTTTCAGAAAAGTGTATTTTTCAGTGTTGCTGCAGCGTTGAGCAATTTCTGCAGATTTCCAGGCCGATTCTGAATTCTGTTCCATTTCGATAAAGCACCTGCTCATTTTTTGGCTTTTGAATTGCTGACTGGCCAACATTTATACAAGCCTCAGAATGAGCTCGATAAATCAGTCTGCATGCATGAGTCTGAGAGCAGCTTTGTGCTCATATAATATCCTCTATTGGGCAAAAAAAGTGATACAATTATCCTAGGTCTTCATGGATAAACCTGATTTTGACTGCAAATGGATTACAAATTAATATCTTGTAACCTCTGTGGGAGAAGGGACAGAGACCTCAAGTGCCAAGTTATGAAAAGGAATTAAGAAAAAATTTAAAGACGGCTAAATATGTCACCAATACAGAATGTTGTCCGAATACGTGGTAACTGCCCTTATAACTTAGTAAATAAGGCTTTTGACCACAAATCGTAAGAGGCATGATTATGAATCCCCCCATGGTATTTAGAGAATTTAATTTGAAGTAATGAAATAGATCGGAAATGAAAAAAATAGATTGGTATTAGTAACGTTCCCTACGAGACTGCAGGATTGTGTTCAGAACCAATCTGGCGACTTTCTGGGGCGGGGGCATGGTGTCTGTCCTCTCTCATTCTAGACTGTTAGCTAACCCATTTCATATAGATGATTCTCAACGGCCCTCTGAAATGGGAAGCTACCAAGTTCAAGGGGCAAAGAGGGATATACAATAATGCCAGAAAGAGCAGTAGAAAGTAGGAACTGCAGATGCACAACTTTGGTTTACACAAAAGGACACAGGATACTGGAGCAACTTAGCGGGTCAGACAGCATCTCTGGAGAACACGGATATTTGAAGTTTCGGGTCAGACTGAAAGAGGGTCCTATGTTGAAACGTCACCTGTCAATGTTCTCCGGAGATGCTGTCTGTCCCATCGAGTTACTCCAGCACTTTGTGTCCTCCAGCCTTGACTGTGACGTTAGCAGCAACAAATAGATTTGGGTTTAAGATATGACCACATACTTCAAGGGAAGCAGCATTCTTGCTGCCACCATTAATAGTCTCTCAGTGTGCCAGTTGCCTCTGGTAGAAAGGACAGTCAGAGGCAATGCAGCGTGATGCAGATCTTGAGGTTCAGAGGTGCCTGAGGTTGTCCACCAAGACCATCTGTAACCTCATCATTTGGGTGCCAGTTGCCTCCTGTGAGGGAGCTACTGTGGAAGTACTACAAAGAAGCACTTGAACACGTAAAGCAGCACAATGAATGGACATTTTGCATTAACCCTATCTATTCCTGTCATGATCTTATACAAATCTATAAGATTACCCCTCAACCTCCTGCACTCCAAGAAACAAAGACCTCGCCTCCCCAACCTCTCCCTATAGCTCAGGCCCTCAAGTCCTGGCAACATCCTCGTAATTCTTCTCCGTAATCTTTCCAGCTTAACAACATCCTTCCTATGGCAGCGCAACCAAAACTGAACACAATACTCCAAATGTAGCGTCACCAATGTCTTCTACAACTGTATAACATAACATCCCAACTTCTATATTCAATGTCCTGACTGACGAAGGCCAATGTACCGAGAGCCTTGTTGACCACCCTATCTACTTGTGGTGCCACTTTCATGGAATTATGTGGCAGCACTTTGAGATCCCTCTGCTCTACAATGCTCCCCTGGGCCCTGCCACTCATTGTGTTCGTTCTTCCCTGGTTTGACTTCCCAAAATACAACACCGCACACTTATCTGTTGTAAACTCCATTAACCTTTTCTCTGTCCGTTTTCCCAACTGATCAAGAACCTGATCAGGAAGTTCAGGATGCCCAACATGGTACAATATAACATAGAACAGTGCAGAACAGGAATAGGCCCTTTGACCCATGATGTCTGAGTCGAACATGATGCCACATTAAACTAGTCGTCTCTGCCTGCATCTGATCCATATCTCTCTATTCCCTGCATAGCCATGAGCCTACCTAAAAGCCTCTTAAACTCAGCTATTGTATCAGCTTCCATCACCACCCCAGTCACCCACCACACTCTGTAAAAGCCTTGTTCTGTACAATCTTCTTTAAACATTCATCCTCTGATCTTAAACCTGTGATCCTTAAGCTTTGACATTTCTAGCCTGGCGAAAATGTTCTATGTCAACTCTCTCTATGCTGCTCATACTTTTTTAGCTCCTACCAGGTCTCCCCTCAACCTCCAATGCATCAGAAAGTCCAAGTTTGCCCATTCTCTCCTCATGGCTAAGACTATTTAATCCAGACAGTGTCCTGATAAATCTCCAGTCCTTATGAATATTTTCTGCACCCTTGCTAGCTTAATCACATCCTCTCCTTCACAATGTTATGCATTCCAATTATGTTCCCTCTTCACATTTTCCAGTCTCACCTCATGACTACCAGCAGTGGTGCAACTATCAGACCCAATGCTTCACAGCACCAGAGACCCGGGTTCTAGTTGTGTGCTGTCTGTATGGAGTTGCATGTTCTTCCTGTGATCACGTGGGTTTTCTCTGGGTGCTCTGGTTTCCTCCCACATGCCAAAGACGTGCAGGCTTTGTAGGTTAATTGGCATCTGTTAATTGCCCATAATGTGTAGGATGGAAAACTTGTATTACATAGCATTGGTATGAGAGTGGCATGGTGGCACAGCGGTAGAGTTGCTGCCTTACATCGCCAGAGACCCGGGTTCAATCCAGACTATGGGTGCAGTCTGTACGGAGTTTGTGCATTCTCCCCGTGACTGCGTGGGTTTTCCCTGGGTGTTCTGGTTACCTCCCACACTCCAGAGATGTACAGGTTTGTATGTTAATTGGTTTTGGTAAAAATTGTAAATTGCTTCTCGGGTGTAGTGTGTGCGCTAGTGTATTGTGGATCGCCGGTCGGCGTGGACTCGGTGGGCCCAAGGGCCTGTTTCCATGCTGTATCTCTAAACTAAAACAAACTGAACTAGTGTAGGGGTGATCATTCATTGGCGTGGACTCAGTGGGCCAAAGGGCCTGTTTTCATGTTGTATCTCTCATCAAAACTAATGTAGGTTAACTGGGTTCCAATAAAATGCCTCTAGCATGTGGGGAGTGGATGAGAAAGAAGGATAACTTAGAACTTATGAACGGTTGATCGATGGTCGGTGTGAATTCGGTGGGCCAAAATTCCATGCTGTATCAATCAATTAACAATGCAAGCTAGAATGTGATAATTCAATAGGATAGCTTCCAATGCAAAATGTCACTGATGGTGGAAATCTGAAGTATAAATTGGGTCTCAAGGGAAGATGCTCTCACAGCTGTTAAGTATCTCGGTGATCACTGGGCTCATCAAGGCGTGACAGGCTGTGGACCTTGTGCTGCTAAATGGGATTCATGTACACGGGTACTTGATGTTTAGCATGGACATAGTTGGCTGAAGGGCCTGTTTGTGTCAGCCTGATCATATGACTCTAATGCTCAGCCGCTCAGGCAGCTTCTGTGGATGGTGGAACACAGTTAATGTTTGAGGTAAATGACCTCCCTGATGATCAACCCAAAAGGTTGGCCTTGCCAGTGATGTTCCATTATTACAGGAAGGAAAAAAAATACCTTTGGTCTCTGGTACTATACAAATACAACAGTAAGTGGTTAAGCTCAGGACCATAAATTGTATAGAAATTGATGGTTGGCAATATTACTTGAGAAATGGTGGTGAGCCAGGCTGTATTCCTTCTCCTTCAGAGAGTCTGGATAGAGCGGATGTGGAGAAGATGTTTCCACTAGTCTAGGGCCGGGCGTCATAGCCTCAGAATTAAAGGAGGTTCCTTTTGGAAGGAGATGAGGAGGAATTTCTTTATTCCGATGTTAGTTAATCAGTGGAATTCAGAAGGCTATGGGGGCCAAGTTAATAGACATTTTTAAGGCAGAGAGAGATAGATTCTTGGTTAGTACGGGTGTCAGTGATTATGGGGAGAAGGCAGGAGAATGGGGTTAAGAGAGAAAGATAGATCAGCCATGATCAAATGGCGGCATAGACCTGATGGGCCAAATGACCTAATTTTGTGACTATCACTTTTATTTATGATTCTAAGCCAGGCCATATAAGTTAGATGGAGACACAAGATACTACAGATACTACAAGAATTATCTCTGGAGACAAAGTGAACACAAGTCCTGATAAAAGGTCTCTATCCAAAATGCCGACCATCCCTTTGCCTCCACAGAAGCTGCAAAAAGCACAGAGCTCTCCCAACAGTTTGTTGTTTTGCAGGTGAGACTAACATAAATGGGGAATCTTGGTCAGCAGGGGCAAGTTGGGCTGAAGGGTCTGTTTCCATGTTGTATGACTCTCTCTTCAAAAGGCAATGGTCCATGAATCAAAGAAAACCACAAAATGGATGAAAAATTATGAAAGACTACGGATGCAAGAAATCTGAAATAAAAACCAGAATCTTTTGGAAACACTCAGCAAGTCAGTCACCGTCTGTATACAGAGAAACAGAGTTAATGCCTTTGGACAATACAGAACCAAAATCCCGTTCGCAATTCTTTGATCTGAAATGTCTGTTCTCTGTTTTCATCCACCAAAACTGTCCGACCGATTCAGTGTTACCAGCAGTGTTCTGCTTTTGTACTATTAGTGAAGTGGGTTATTTAACATGCATGACGCTAGTTAACTTATTGATACCACAAAGTGAAGTCGTTGACAGGTTTGACAAAGTGATGGAAAAATAAAAGCCACACTTCAACCATATGCCACCTGTAATATTTCAGAGCTTCAAATGTGCGACACCTAATTAAGTGTCAGTGGAGGCAATCAATGACTACATCATGAGCATGATAATTTAGAAAGACACAGAAATTATGGAATATTCCTGAACCCAGCAAAGGGCAGGTTATTTGTAGGTCAGGATTGAATGACCAGACCACAGTCTTTTGTATTTCAGACCTTACTTTGAAATAAACCTAAGATTACCATTAATTCAGAGTGCATTGAGTAATGCCAAAGTATTTCAGTCCGTTCGAGAATATCACAAAACTGCAGATGTTGGAAATCTGAAATATAAACAGAAAATACTGGAAGCACTCAGCAGGTCTGGCGGTAACTGTGGAAAGAGACACTATTAGCAGAATCAGCTGTTTATTATCCCATAGAGGCAATTGGGGGGGGGGGGGGGGGGGGGGGGGGGGGTGCAGCACTGTGAGGCTGCATCAACTACATCAAACTTAACCAAACTGGAACAAGCAAATTCAAGGCCAGGAACTCTCTGGGAAACTGAGGCCCACAGCAGAGTACACTGTGGTTATAAATCACTGACAATGAGGCTACCTGAACATTCAAAGCTAGTCGTCTGTATCAACATGTACAGAGTCATTGGCTGGATACCTGCTCTCTACTTGGTTATTGATAATCACGAATCGCCTGAATGAGTGTAAAGCTTTTTCACTGTACATCAGTCCATGTGACAATAATAAACCTAACGATCTTGGGGCCAAACAATTATGAATGGACAGGTTTCAAGAAGAACATTCAGCATTATGTGACAGGAGCTAGTCCGGTTCCATGTGGCAGAAGCTGGAAGAGAGAGTTAGATATAGCTCTTAGGGCTAACAGAATCTGGGGATATGGGACGAAAGCAAGAACGAGGTACTGATTTTGATGATCACCGATGCTCATATTGAATGACAGTGCTGGCTCGAAGGCCTGTATACCTACACCTGTTTCTATGTCTCTAAGGTGGAACTCACTTTGGAGCATTCTCGTGAAGATAACCACCAAAATAAGATCTCTAAAGAGCAAAACAACAAGGGGGAAGCAGTGCCAAGGAGCACTGGAGGAACACAATACTGATGTTAAGAATGCAAATTAGTCCAGTTTAGTTTATTTATTTTCACGTGTACCGAAGTACATTGTTGCGTGCTAACCAGTCAGCGGAAAGACAAAACCTGATTACAATCGAGCCATCCACAGTGTACAGATACATGGTAAAGGGAATAACGTGAATAGCGTTTAATGCAAGATAAAGCCTGCAAAGTCCAATCAAATATAGTCCATGGTTCTCCGATAAGGTAGATCCAGTAGGTCCAGACTGCTCTCTAGTTGTGGGAGGATGGCTCAGTTGCCTAATTAATTGGAGTGTGGAAATTAATTCCCCAATCTGGAAGGAGCCCAAGAGATACATTATTTAATCTACACTTCATGCTGCCTCAGTAAGGCTACCAGCAAACTTAAGGACAAGTCTTACCCCAGACAATCCCTCTTCTCTCCTCTTCTATCAGGCAAGAGGTAAAGAAGTATGAAAACGCATATCTCCAGATTCAAGGACAATTTCCTCCCAGCTATTATCAGGCAACTGAACCATCCTTTCAACACCTAGAGAGCAGTGCTGAGCTACTATCAACCTCATTGCACACCCTCAGACTTTCTTTAAACGGACTTTATTCCACTTTATCTTGCACTAAATATTATTCCCTTTATCGTGTATCTGTACACTGCGGAAAGCATGATTGTAATCACGCGATTGTAGTCTATTCACTGAAGGTAGACACAAAATGCCGTGGTAACTCAATGGGACATCTGTGGAGAGAAGGAATGGGTGACATTTTGCGTCGAGTAGTCTTTTTGCTGACTGGATAATACAAGCAAAAATCTTTTCACTGTACCTCGGTACAGGTGACAATAAGCAAAACTAAACTAAACTAAATATAGAATTAACTAAAATTACATTTGTAAGGAAAAAAATAAATTAAAGTGAACTTTTTTTCCTCCTAATCCACAGTCTACTGTGTGATGCTGGAGGATCTCAGCTACACTGGGCTTCTCCGATGGAGGAAAAAAAAATTCCCAGTGGGAAAAAAAGAAATGACAGGATCAGCCATCCAGATCTGTCAGCAAGTCGGAGACTTCAGTGCTACACATCACCTGCACGGTGGTCCCAGGCTTGCTGTTATTTAATGGCTGAATGCTTGTGCCACTGAACAGGACACGCAGCAATAGCCGGTGAGATCCAGCTGATCTGTATCTTGCTAATACACTTCTCGTTGTCACAGGACGCATCCTTGCGATGCCTATATTGCCCGTTGACATGGGATTTCCAAACGGGGTGTGCAGCACTTTGTGAGGCTGCATCAACTGCAAGTCAGAGTAGGAAATGGGATAAAACAGCAGCACAGACAAATGAAGTTGTAAGCACGACATTGAACAAACCAAAGGGAGAGTGAAGCTCTGCTTGATCCATCACCTGGTTCACAAGGCTTGATCTATCATGAAGTTCCTATTTAAAAAAAACACAGAAATAAATCAGTTTGAGGCTTTGGATGGCAGTTATTAACTGCTGGAACATGTGCGTTTGCACCTTGTTAGCCAAACGTCTCCAGAATACATGAGGAGCAGCCTGAGATCTCTGACCTGACTTCCGTGGAGCTCAGAGGTAAACCAACATGGTCTGAATCTTGTGACTGGCAATCTCAGTGAGATGGAAAACGTTCATTTCTGAATGTCTGTTGTAGTAATCACTTTATTAACTCATTACAAATTGTTGGATGATTAGCCAAGGGTCACGATAATATCAGCTTGGAAGTCAAGTTGCCTCCATTCCGTGTGTCAGAGGTTATGAGGAGGCAGGAGAATGGGGTTTGGAGGGAGAGATAGATTGGCAGAGTGGACTTGATGAGCCGAATTGCCTAATTCTTCTCCTATCACTTGTGATCTTATGACAGAAATTCAATATTTTGACAATCTGTTGTGAGACATGTGAAGAACATGCATGCCCAATGAAACCATCTGAATGCTAAGTCCAGAGACAGGGGAATCTGCAGGTGCTGGGATCTTGAGAAAAACACTAAGTGCTAGAGGAATTCAACAGGTCAGGCTGCATCTGTGGAGGAAACAGACAGGCGAACATCCTCAAACTGAAGGGTCCCTGCCCAAAACATCATCTATCCATTCCCACTACAATGTTGCCTGACTTGCTCAGTTCCACCAGCAGCTTGTATGTTGCTGAATCCTATCCTGTCAGTGAATTTGGAGGATTTATTTAAGACAATCAGCACAGCACACACAGGGCATGCCAAAATATGGGCAGCACGGTGGCGCAGCACCAGAGACCCGGGTTTGATCCTGACTGCGGATGCTGCCGTACGGAGTTTGTACGTTCTCCCCATGAACCATGTTGGTTTTTCTGGTTTCCTCCCGCATTTCAAAGACGTGCAGGTTTGTAGGTTAATGGCTTGGTAAAAATTGTAAATTGTCCCCAGTGTGTAGGATAGTTAGTGTGCAGGGATCACTAGTTGGCGTGGAATAGGTGGGCCAAAGGGCCTGTTTCTGTGCTGTATCTCTAAACTAAACTAAACTAAACTATAACCTAATTTTGTCCGCCCAACGTCTACCCTATCAAACTTTGTAACTTAAATACATCCTTCCAGAGAAAAGATACTAACCAAAATATTAGCCCAAAGACCAAGCACAGTTATTAATAAATTAATTCACCCGGATCAAACAGGATTTATACCAAAACGATATTCATATAACCTGAGACGATTATTCAATATTATATATTTGAAAAGAGGTATTAATAAAGACCTAGTAATTATATCGTTAGATGCGGAGAAAGCCTTTGACCAGGTGAAATGGTCTTACTTGTTTTCGGTCATGGAAACTTTTAAGTTGGGAGAGAAGTTTATTACTTGGGTTAAATTATTATACACTAATCCAACAGCCAGAATACTAACAAATCAAATGCTATCAACTAAATTTATTTATTCCGAGGCTGCAGACAAGGTTGTCCTTTATCCCCGCTATTGTTTGCACTTGCAATAGAACCATTAGCGCAACGTGTGAGATTACATCCTGAAATATATGGGTATGATACCAGAGATACTGAAAATAAAATCTCCTTATATGCGGATGATGTATTACTTTATATTACAAAGCCGAAAATTAGTATTCCAAATTTACTAAAATTAATAACTGAATTTGGATTATTTTCAGGATATAGTATTAATTGGAATAAAAGTGAATATGTAAATAACTTACATATATTACAACAATTTCCTTTTAAGATAACAAACGAAAAAATCAAATATATTGGAATTTATGTAACAAAAAGATTTGCTTCTTTATTAAATCCAATTTTCCACTTTTATTGAATAAATTAAATAAGAATATTTTATATTGGAAAACGTTACCTATTTCAATGCTAAGTAGAATTAATGCAATAAAAATGATTTTTCTCCCGCAATTACTATATCTCTTCCAATTGATTCTGATATATCTTCTTAAAAATTTCTTTAAGAAGGTTAATTCTATAGTCACCAACTTTATCTGGGATTATAAGAGCCATAGAATAAATAAAAAACATTTATGTAAATCAAAAATAAATGGAGGTCTAGCACTGCCAAACTTAATGTTTTATTACTGGGCAGTTAATATTAAAAATATGAATTTTTGGTTAGTAGAGACAGATAAACAACCAATCTGGTTAAAAATGGAAAAAGAAGATTGTTTGCCTTTTGAAATTAGCTTGATTTTATTCGCTAATATTAAACTAGGTAAGAAAATCTATAGTGAAAACCCTATAATAGAAAGTGGAAAATGTATCTGGAAACAAATAAAGAAAACATTAAAATTGAAATGTATACCACTAGCCCTTACCATTGTAAATAACGTTACATTTAAACCTTCAATGATGGACAAATGTTTTTACAATGGAAAAACTATGGAATTAATAAGATGGGCGATCTCTAGCGAAAACTCCTTCATGTAATTTCAAGAATTACAACAAATTTATGGATTACATTCAAAAGATTACTTTAAATATTTACAAATTAGAGACTATGTAAAAGCAAACACACAAGAAATCAGAAATAGAAAGACAGAAATTTTAGATGAATGTCTAAATAAACACCCAAACACATAAAAATTGATATCATATATTTATAACATTTTATTGGAAAACGATGTCCCAATGACAGAAATATATAGGCAATCATGGGAAAACGAATTAGGTCAATTAATCAGACTATGGGATGAAAGTTTACAACATATACACCATTGTTCATCAAATGCTAGACACTCTCTTATACAATTTAAAATATTATATAGATTACATTATTCAAAATCCAAATTACATAGTATTTTTTCAAATGTATCTGCCATATGTGATAAATGTCAGCACTTAGAAGCTAACTTAACGCACTCATTTACAAATTGTATAAAAATTACTAAATTTTGGACAGAAATATTTAAGATAATTTCGAATGTTGTTAATATGAATCTGATCCCTGACTCAAAATTAATAATATTGGGAATATTAGAAACAGATCAATTAATAACAATGAATCAAATAATTTTTATTGATTACAGTTTAATAATTGGGAAAAAAATTAATATTGAAATTCTGGAAAGGTCCTACATCCCCCGCAACCAAAATGTGGATTACAGGAATGTCGGAGACACTTCATCTGGAAAGATTAAGGCTTGTCCTACTGGACAAGTTGGATCTTTTCAGAGGGATATGGTCTCCATTTATTGAATATTTAAAGGGTCAAAATGGCTCGGTGCGAGAGCCTAACTTAAGCCTGAATAAAGGAATGGATGAAGAATCATACATAACAAATCATGGATATATCTCCAATGATGGATAACCTGTTTAACACTCCATTCATTTTTTTTTGATTTTCTATTTTGACTTTATTTTCTCTATTTTTTCCTATCTGCAATAAAAACAAAAAAAAGTATAAAAATACAAATAAGACATAACTGTTAATATTAATAATATTAAGAATGTATGTGACAAGTATATTCTTTTAATGTGTACTTACGTCTAATAGAAATATTTAACAAAAAAAAAGTATTTCATTCCATTCCATTTCATAGTATAATTGGCAGAAGGAGTGCTCTGCCTCACATGCTACCCAACCCCTTTTATAGTCAAGTTCCTCCAGTCCCACCTGTGGACTTGTCTACTGTTCCAAAGTTGACCTCATCACTTACTTCAGCACCCATTAACCTGGAGTGGAAGCAAATCATCCTCACTACAAAATATATACCAAAGTAGAAGCAGCGCCTTCAACAAATCTAATCTGTAAATGAGGAGAAAGGTCTTAGTCCAAAGTGAGACCAGAACATAGAAGTCATGGTTAAAACAGAGCAGAATATTGGAAGATGATTACAATGGATAGCGGATGATCCCATGGCCATTTAGTCCTAGTGACCAATGCAATGCTACTTGGGCCGTGACCTTGGTACCTCAATGAGGAACCATACCAAAGACATTAAACTGTGCTTTTCAGCACAGAAGACTTTGTCAAAGATCTCGTCAGCAGAAAGAACTGTGCCTTTGTCCTGTTCTATTACTGTCTCCACAGTGGTTTGGGTGAAATGGTAGCGCAGTCACTGTTGCAGTGTGGAGTCTAAACCCACTGTCTCCAGTGTCTCGGCGAAGACTGGTTGTAATGTTATTTACAACCCGCCGGGTGTCTTGTGAACCTAGAACCGTGGGATTGGTTGGGACTGCGGCTGGGTTGCGTAGAATCGGTGGGGTTCCCGTTTGCACAGGGGCGAGCCTGAGATCCTTGCGGGAGGGTAGGTAGGAGAAGAAAGTGGAGCTGAAATCCGTGGCAGGCCTGAGTGAGTGAGGCAGATGGGTTGACAGAGACGAGAGATAAAACTGAGTCAAAGAGTTGAAAAAGTGGTGTGTGATGTGAAGCCATAGGGCGCGATATCGGGGAAGGGTAATAGGGTGGATTCTGCCTAAAATTGGTGAATTGAATGTTTCATACTGTTTATCATTTGTGGGATATTGAGTGGTATCGAGGAACTGCCGACATGTACATCCACAGATTGTAAATTTTACTTCGGAGTCACGTGAGTGACTACGTGAAGAACCCCGTACAGCCGTTCATGCGTCATTACGTCAGATGCTTTCATGCAGGCGACTGTGGAGCAGCGCAGCTCCTCCAACGGTAAGTCTAAACTTCAGGTAAGTGCTATTCCTTACCTGTTGTAGGTCTCCTGCAGGAACTTCCGAGGTTTTTGTGGGATGTTCGCGATGGCCGATGAGGGGACCAGCCTAGGGCTTTGGGGAAATCCTGGTCCGATTGCGGAAGCGGGGAGCTGGTGAATGTCGGGTTTCGCGATCACTGTCGGGAGTCACTGATAACGCGGTCAGTGACTCCACACGTTGGGTTCCCGGAGAGGGGATACCCAAGAATAGGCGGTTCAAGACCGCAGTAGTCCCCAGGATATGCGGCTAAACTGACCTGAACGGTCAGCCTGGGTTCGCGGGGAGGGGAAACCCAAGAATAGACAGTTCCCAGATGGGGTTAAAACTCACCTAAATGATTAGCCCGGTTGCCGGGAGGGTTACCGCGGGTATGTATACAAATTCAGCTATGCAGTTCCCAAACCGCAGTAATCTCCAGGATGTGGGGACAACTGACAAAAATGGTCAGTACAATAAAGAAAGATGTTGGGAGGTTTCCCCTCTGGGAATGAATGTAGAGACACTCCTTCAGCAGGAGTTGGGTCAGCGCGGGTTAATGTGAGAGCCCGCGTCAGCAGTAAAGTTTATGACAGTGTCAGCCTATTGGAGAGGCTGTGCCAGCAGCACCTTTGGGTAGGGCTGCTTCATGGGGATGCCAAGTTGTGGAAGTGCCAGCCTATTGGAAAGGTTGTGCCAGCAGTACCTTTGTTCAGGACTGCTCCAGGGGGGATGCCAAACCGTGGCAGGCTAGCCTATTGGAGAGGCTGTGCCAGCAGTACCTTTGCTCAGGACTGCTCCAGGGGAATGCCAAGTTATGGCAGGCTAGCCTATTGGAGAGGCTGTGCCAGCAGCACCTTTGCTCAGGGCTGCTTTGTGAGAACGCCAAATCCATGGCAAATACTGGCCTATGGGAAAGGCCGTGCCAGCAGCACCTTTGTTCAGGGCTGCTTCATGAGCACCAGCAGTACCTTGTTCAGGGCTACATCATGGGAATAGGCTACTTAGTAGGGTATTCCCATTTACAGTGATCATGGGGGATGAGGAGGCATTGCTAGGATAAGGCAATATAACAAGATTATGACAAATAAACATTCAAAGAGAACTATTCACAGTTCAAAAACACTGGTTATGTATGTGCTAAAATCCACTGTTAAGTCTCAAACTATATTTGAGAAATTGGGCTCCTCTATCCAGTTAGATTAAGTTCCTATCAAATAGACTTGTAGGACATTGGGATTCACCTTTAGGTATTTAATTGGCGTTGACGCTGACCTGGGCAACAGATTTCAGTCAATAGACTCCAGTAACAGTTTTGTTGTTATAAAACAGCTTTTTCTAGTCGTTAAACTAATTGGTAATAGTATAGATGCGATTCAGCTGTGCAAGTAGGACAACTGTTATCTTGTTAAATGGTTAACTATTTGGTGCCATGTAGGTCATTGTTAACACACCTTGTTATCACCAGCTGGAATTAATAAAGTCACAATGATGGACAAACAGTATTTATTACTGCTCCAGTAGCTGTTAGGTAAATCTTTCATTATATTGGAAAATGGTGCTAATGGCCCTAAATGGAAAATTGCATCAGCAATGCTTTGTAGCAGGCCTGCTTAATGTCTCCCTCATATAGGAGGAGAGCATGCCATGTCAGTATTAGTCTGATGTTGGCGTTTTGCTGAAGCCACACCAGCAGCACCTTGTAACAGGGCTGCTTAATGGCTCCCTCATGTAAGAGGAGAACATGCGGGATTGGTATAGTCTAACGCAGAATCTGAGGGTATAGCCGTAGAGCATACCCAAGGGATTTAGGGCACGTGCCAGAGGTCTATGCCTGGCAGAAAGGTTGCCGTCACAAACACATATGCAGTGAACACCGCTCTCAGGGGGACATTACAGTTGGCCGCTGAATCTTCTATTCAGGTAAGACCTTTCCATAGGCGAAACCTGGAGGATGAAGCACAAGCTATTGGAATGAGCAAGGTTTCATAGTTTCGGCGACAACTCACCCCACGTCTTCATCGCGAGTAAACGGTTCACTGAAGTGGGTGGCAGCATGAAAGCTGGCCAGAGGTTCCACGCACTGTACCTGTGCTATTCTACAATTAAGGAACCACTTACAACTTGGTTAGGTGTACACTTAGGGTACACAAAATGCTGGAGAAACTCAGTGGGTGCAGCATTTATGGAGTGAAGGAGATAGGCAAGGTTTCATGCTTATTCACTGGTTGCAAAATATGTGGCGAAAGATACATTCTCGCTACAAGGAGAAGGAAGGTCTTTTATGGCTCCCTCCATTTTGCTTCATCAATCCAGGCTTCAAGTAAAATCATTAAGAGGCCGCTTTAAGTTCCTATTGTGTGATTATGCAAATTGATTCCCGATTTGTCGGGAATAATAATATAACCTTATTTGGTTATTTTAAACGTAATTTTGCTGGTTCAGCCTGAGGCTTGGGAAATCAACCGTTGCATGATAAACACAAATTATGTTCTGCAGGTTTAATAAACTGCCCTAAGATTTGGGTTGTTACATCTATCCTTCTATGTGTTCAAAGTGCTTGGATAGCACCAAAACACAGAACTTTTCTTTTCCAGGAGATGAAAGAGTTTGTTCATGCTCGTGTTACATTGAAAATGGTATAAATTGTTAATGTTTGGAGTTCATGTTAAATGATCGTTTGTTAATTATTGAGTTATACGGCCATTAATTGGGTCAATGAGTTTTCTCATTGAGTTGGCTGTAGCAAACAAGACCCGCTCTGTCGGGTTCACGCCAGATATCAAGTGGTAGGATATCTTCAACATAAGTCTCCCAGGACCAGTACAATGCCATATGCGATGTTGACGTTTGTGAACACTATTTCACCAGGAGGCTCTAGCTATATCCTTAAATTTGGCTGGAGTTTATTAGGTAGTTATCCTTCTGGTGCTCGTTTAGCGCAGCAGGTTCAGTCGCTACATAATTGTGATGGTACAGGATGATTACATCTGTAAATTATAATATATAATAATATGTTATAAATATTTGAGCAGACCAGAAGGGGATCAGGTCTCAAAATAGTCACAGGCATGCCAAGGGACCTTTGATAAGGTAAGTACACATATATATACAACAATACGTCAAGGTCACCAAGAGCCTTGGAGGTTCTGGACTAGCAATGTTGTTGGTCACAAAAAAATTTGTGAGTACGTATTTTTTTCAGGCCACTCCAGATGATAAAAACAGAGTTTGCGTTATGTAGGCATGGATTCTGATTCCAGATCTCATTCCACCAAGGCTGCTACAACATCAGCAGCAAGGGTATTTACGTTCCACTGGGTCGCATTGTTACAGCTGCAGCATGGTCCAACGAACGAATCTCCAAACATTTATAATAACCCATTGCTGAACCAGGGGTATTTGTTAATTCTATTTATGTTCTGGTTATATTTTCCATCTGGGTGAGAGATGGAAATATTATTATTTCATTTAAACAGCATCAACATGTTTTACATCTATGTCATGACTGTATGCATTATGAATGTTTTCCCTTCATTTGTCAATGAAGCAGCTGTGGTTGTGTATACTCGCATGAAATCACAGAGCTTTGAAATCTTCACATAGTCACTCACGTGACTCCGAAGTAAAATAGAAAGATTAAACGAGAACTTACCAGTTTGAAGTTTGATCTTTATTTTATGAGGAGTTACGATGAGGGATTACGTGCCCTCCGCTCCCAACCCTCATAAATATCATCTGGTAGTTCTAGTCTTTTGTTCTTACTATTATACTTCAGTCACTATTACCTGTGATTTCACACTGTTGCTTTGAAGATTGACGCATGGACGGCTGTACGGGGTTCTTCATGTAATCCCTCATCGTAACTCCTCATAAATAAAGATCAAACTTCAAACTGGTAAGTTCTCATTTAATCTTACTATTATATCAACACTTAATAGGATGGTCACAAATAAATGAGATCTATAAATTAGATAGAGCTCTTAGGGATAGCGGAGCTAATGAATATGGAGAGAAGGCAGGAACGGGGTACTGATTGTGGATGATCAGCCATGATCACATTGAATGGCGATGCTGGCTCGAAGGACCGAATGGCCTACTCCTGCACCTATTGTCTATTGTCTATTGATTATCTCAAACCAAGAAAAAAAATCCCTATAAGAAAACTGCTACTGATGGATGACATTTGTGTTCAGCTAAATTCAATAGGAGCTATTTTGACCCAAAGAATTGGTGTTTGACTGACTCCAGCTGATTACTTTGGCATCCGTCAAAATGCAGCTATTTCAGCACAGGCATTTGATGGAAGAATGGGCAGCATCAAAATTGGATAACGATGAGCCTGCCCAGACACCTTCCTGGAAGATGGGCAGTGATTCAGTGCCAGATGAATGGTCTCTGATAAAACTGGCCACCATGATAAGTCCACAGTTTCAAGGAGCAGGAATACTCTCCACTTGCCTGGGTGGGTGCAGCTGCAACAATGTTCCTGATGCTTGGGAAAGGAGCCTGCTTGAATTACACCCCCAGAAGCAACCACACTAAGCCCATATTTCCTCCAACACTGACATACAGTGGCCTCAGCACTGACCATCTGCAAATTGCACTGCAGTTACTTGCCTGGGATATTATGGACAATAGACAATAGGTAGAGTAGGCCATTCGGCCCTTCGAGTCAGCACCGCCATTCAATGTGATCATGGTTGTTCATCCACAATCAGTAGCCCATTCCTGCCTTCTCCCCATATTCCCTGACTCTGCTATTTTTAAGAGCCCTATCTAGCTCTCTCTCGAAAGCATCCAGAGAACCGGCCTCCACCGCCCTCTGAGGCAGATAATTCCACAGACTCACAACTCTCTGTGTGAAAAAGTGTTTCCACATCTCTGTTCTAAAGGGTTTTCCCCTTATTCTTATACTGTGGCCCATGGACTCCCCCAACATCGGGAACATATTTCCTGCCTCTAGCGTGTCCAAACCCTTAATAAGAGGGTTTCAATAAGATCCCATTTCATCCTTCTAAATTCCAACAGCAATTCCTAAACCACCAACTTCTACTACCAAGATGGAGAAGTGCAGTAAACAACTCACCAGCTGGTTCTTCTCCAAGTCATCCAGCATCCTGACGGAACTACATTGCTGATCCCTCATTGTTTCTGGGTGTAAATCCTTATATCACCATGGGAGTGCCTTCACCAGAATGACAGCAACGGTTCAAGGAAGTGATTTGTAATCAACGTGGCCACGACAAGTAGTGACGGACAATAATGCTGAGGTTGGCAGTGATGCCAAGATCCCATAAAGTGAATAATCAGCAGATCAACATGTGTCTTACAGGGATTAATGTTTCTTGGTTTGAAATATTTGACAGTCTAAAGGCTTTGATATGGAGGTTCCAAGGTTGCGGGCCAAGTCCCATTGCATTGGTCACTAGGACTAAATGGCCATGGAACCATCCGCTGTCCATTGCAATTATCGTCTGGTATTCCACTCCGTTTTAACCATGAGTTCCATATTCTGGTCTCTCTATGCACTGAGACCTTTCTCCTCATTTACAGATTGGATTGCACTGCCTCTATTTAGGTAGATATTTGGGATCCCAATTAAACTACAAACCTGCACGTCTTTGGAGTGTGGGAGGAATCTGGAGCACCTGGGGAAAACCCATGCGGTCACAGGAAGAACGTGCAAACTCCATCCAGACAGCACCCATAGTCAAGATCGATCCCGGGTCTTTGGCGCTGTAAAGCAGCAACTCTACCGCTGCGCCACTGTGCTGCCCTGAGGAGGTTATAAAAGTAAGAAGGGTCAGGTCAAAGAGAGTAACAAAAATAAGGATGAGAATGTTAAATGGGAATGTTATGCTCCTGAATCCCTGTTTACTTTTTGTTATTTTCAGAAAGAAAACAAAGGTGCAGGGGCTCAGTTAATTCTGTAAATTGTCCCTAGGTGCGTAGGATAGAACTAGAGTACAGGTGATCACTGGTTGGCATGGATTAGGCGGGCTGAAGGGTCTGTTTCCATCTCTAAACTAATCTAAACTCTGTTCCCACAAGCGTCTTTTATTTCTCTATTTATCAAATTCTTCCTTACTACACATCCAAGGCTTTGATCACCACGCCTTCAGTTGACCTGGTTATATTGGCCGGAATTCCCCTGCTAAACCTCTGTGTCTCCCTTCTCTCCTTCATGCAATTTCTTATAACATACACTTTTGACTATCTGTCCTAATACCCCCTTATGAAGACCAGTGACAGATTTTGTTTGATCATGCTCAAGCAAAGAGCTGGGGATTATCTTACTTTATTAAAAGTACTAAATAAATCTAAGCTCAAATTTCACCAGACCTGAAATGGCGATCACTACTCCATGCTTTGGACTTTTCCTATTAGTGTTGTTTGATGAGAACAAGTTTGTAACTCACTAGTAATATGTCCACAGCTCAATTTCTGCCAATCCTTATGCTTTGGGCAGTAGTACATTGATTATTCTATGCCTGAGAACAGGTCAAACATATTTCTTGTCGTAGCAGTCTTATTATCCTGTTCATGAAAATGAGCCATGGTACATGTCTCGCCCTTCATATCTAATTATTTGATTAAATGGGGAAATGGCAATCATTCAGTTACTGAGGCTCCATACAGATATTATCACTTACTGAAAAGGGGAGGGGGGGGGGAGGTAGAATTCAGGGCAAATCTGTTTCCTTGTTTTGTCGAAATTCTGTTGCAAGACAAAAATGCCGGCATGGTGGCGCAGCAGTAGAGTTGCTGCCTGGCAGTGCTTGTCATAAGTGATAGGAGAAGAATTAAGCCATTCGGCCCATCATGTCTATGTTGCCATTCAATCATGGCTGATCTATCTCTGCCTCCTAACCCATTTTCCTGCCATCTCCACATAACCACTGACACCTGTAATAATCAGGAATCTATCTATAAGGTCATAAGTGATAGGAGTATAAATTGCAGCACCGGAGACCTGGGTTCAATTCCGACTACGATTCGCGTCTGTGCGTTCTCCCAATAACCATGTGGGTTTTTCCTGAGGTCTTCAGTTTCCTCCCACACTCCAAAGGCGTACAGGTTTGTAGGCTAATTAGCTTGGTAAAAGCGTAAATTGTCCCCAGTGTGTGTAGGAAAGTGTTAATACACGGGGATCGCTGGTCAGTGTGGACTCAGTGGGCCGAAGGGTCTGTTTCCGTGCTGTATCTCTAAACTAAACAAAAGTAAATCCGGTGGTAATTTTTGAGAACATTTATTCAAGCATGAGCAAGGCTGTTTGAGAATCTGAATATGATATAAGCTAAACTGCCTTTGAAAGGAAGAGCTGGTGAAACTGGGAGTCTGTCAGCCTGCATAGCAGCTGACGTTCTTTAGGAAGGAGGCCCTGCTGTGTTTACTCATTCTGGCGTAGATGTGACTCCGGTTAAAAACAAGGATCAGGCCGAGCATATTAATCTGCAGCTCAAAGAATGACCCACTGTAAGCTTCACTGGGCAATCAAGGCAAACCTTGACACAAATGCTCATATCCTGAGAAGGCTTAAAAAAAAACTGTATTTATTCTGCACAGCTTATCCAAAAGTTTAGTTTAGTGTCAAGATAGAGCACGGAATCAGACCCTTCAGCCCACCGAGTCCGCGCTGACCAACCATCCCCGCACATTAGCACTATCCTACACACACTAGGGACAATTTACACTTATACCAAGCTAATTAACCCACAAACCTGTAGGTCTTTGGAGTGTGGGAGGGAGCCGAAGATCTCGGGGAAAACCCACGCGGTCACGGGGAGAACGTACAAACTCCGTACAGACAGCACCCGTAGTCGGGATCAAAGCGCTGTAAGGCAGCAACTCTACTGCTGCGCCATCAAGCTGTTTATTATGATGAATCCTCAAGGAGCATGAGCCCCATGATATCCCTCATTGATTCAGAAAACAAGAACAAATAGGTTGCTTACAAATACAAACTATAATCGTACAGGACTGTCAAAATCTACAAGCGCGTTTGTCAGCATGATAGATCACACACTTTTGCAAAGAAGTTAACATTCTCCATTTCTAAAATGCAATTATGAGGTCGGGCCTCCAAGTTATGATTGGAACTCTTTCTCTGTCTGCAATCTTACCTTGGTCAATTCTGTTTTGAAGAAAGAGCATTGATCCGAAATATTAACTGCTTTTCTCTTCACGAATGCTGCATAGCCTCTTGAGATATTGCAGTGCTTTCTGATTTTGTCTTCCTCCAAATGGTGCTCGGAGAAGAGTCAAGAGTCAAAAGAGTTTTATTGTCATGTGTCCCAGATAGGATAATGAAATTCTTACTTGCTGCAGCACCACAGAATATGTAAACATAATACAGAACCAGCAAAACCAAGGAACTGATTGTGGACTTTGGAAGGGGTAGGATAGTGTCCACAATCCCGTTTATATCAAAATGGTGGAAAAGGTAAAAAAATTCAAATTCCTGGGCGTGCCTATTTCCAAAGATCTTTCCTGGTCCCAGCACACTGATGCAATCATAAAGAAGGCTCATCAGCGCCTCTAGTTCCTGAGATGATTACGGAGAGTCGGTATGTCAAAGAGGACAGGTGCACAGTAGAGCATACTGACTGGCTGCTGCATGGCCTGGTACGGCAACTTGAACGTCCAGCAGCAGAAAAGACTGCAGAAAGTTGTGACCACCGCCCAGTCCACCATCGAAGGGATCTATCGCAGTCGCTGCTTCATAAAGGCTGCTAACATCATCAAAGACACACACCATCCAGGTCACACACTCGTCTCTCCATTGCCACCGGGAAGAAGGTACAGGAGCTTAAAATCTGTAACATCCAGGTTCAGGAACAGCTTCTTGCCTACAACCATCAGGCTATTAAACTCGTCATCAAAACTCTGAACTATAACAATCTATTATTACTATTGTACTTTATCTGTTTATTTATTGTGTATATATGGTCTATGGTCTATAGACAAACTGAATTTTATCTCCCGTTCTGGTTTAAAACAATGGCAGCATAGACATTAGGAAGAATTACAGTGAGAGATTAGTGTGCAAGAATCAGATTTCAGTGTTTCACCCAGTACACAAACATTATTTCATGGGGTGGCACAGTAGCACAGCGGTAGAGCTGCCATCTTACAGCACCAGAGACCTGGGTTCGTTCCTAACTGCAAATGCTATCTGTATGGAGTATGTATGTTCTCCCTGTGACTGCGTGGGTTTTCCCCGGGAGCTTCTCTTTTCTCCCACATTCCAAAGACATACAGGTTTATTGGTTCATTCGCATCGGTAAAAATCTAAATTGTCCAGTATTCCAGTATTTACTTTAATGTCATTTTAACTGAGTACTTACATACACAGAATAAACAAAAAAATGTTTCTCAATCAGTTCCCATCAGTGCAGTTAATAAAAACAAAATAAAAAAATTAAAAAAATTAAAATGAACATATCTAAAAGTAGGCCTAAAATTTGAACTAAAAACATACATTCAGACCGAACAGTAGCATGCTTTGACAGGTGCCTAGCTGTCAAAGTATGGGCGAGGTTAGATGATTTGGTGTGTGATGTATGGGGAGGGGACACAGTCCGTTAACCAGTCTTATTGCCTGTGGGAAGAAGCTGTGTAGCATCCTGCTGGTTTTGCAGCCAATGCTCCTGTACCTCTTCCCAGATGGCAGAATGGAGAAGATGTTATATGATGGGTGATGTGGGTCCTTAATAATGGAGATGGCTTTACGGATGCTGTGCTTCTGATAGATCTCCAACAGGAAAGGGAGTGGAGCACCAATGATCCTACTGGCTGTCTTCACTATCCTGTTAAGTTGTTTTTCTTCATAAGCCTTGCAGCTCCCAAACCAGGAAGTGATGCCATAGGTCAATATACCCTGCAGAAGGTCGTGAGGTGAACAGTAGGGAGACCTGCTTTTCTTAGTCTCCGGAGAAGGTGGAGCCGCTGCTGTGCTCTTTTGATGACTGCTGTGGTGTTGGTCGTAGAGGTCAGGTCGTCCCCCAGGTGAAGTCCCAAGAACTTCACACTGCTGACCCTCTCCACAGCAGCACCATCAATATGCAGCGGTGTGTGATGGTGTTCTCCAGCCCTCCTGAAATCGATCACCATCTCCTTTGTTTTTTCCATGTTGTGGATGAGATTATGAGAACTGCACCATTCTGTAAGGAGCTCCACCTCCATCCTGTATGTCGACTCATTGTTGTCACTGATGAGACCCACCACTGTTGTATCATCAGCGAACTTGTTGATGTAATTATTGCTGAGTCTGGCAGTACAGTCGTGAGTAAGCAGACTGAACAGCAGGGGGCTTAGGACACAGCCTTGGGGTGAGCCAATGCTCACTGCGATGGTTGTTGATGTCCGACTGCCCACCCTGACTGTCCTTAGCGCTCAGGATAGCGCTAGTGTGTGGGTGGTCCCTTATTGGCGTGGACTCGGTGGGCCGAAGGGGCCGTTTCTCCAAAGAAGGAGCTATATCTCCAAAGTAAAGTCTAATGTAAACTAAAGATGACACCAGTCAATGTTTACATTTATTCACTGCCACAGGTTTTTCTCTCTGGGTAGCTCTGGTTTCCTCCCATATTCTGTAGACGTACAGGTTTGGAGGTCAATTGGCTTCAGTAAATTGTCCCAAAGATTACCAAAGGGCCTGTTTCCGCGCTGTATCTCTGAACTAAACTAAACTAAATGGATGACCTTCAAGTACCCATCTGATGCTAATCCAGTTTACCAATATTTGGTCCATAGTTTCCCATGCCTTGGCAACTCAAGTGCCAGTTGAGAATCTTCTTAGATGGTGTGAGAGATATCTGTCTCCACCAACTTCTGAGACAAGCCGCTGCAGATCGCAACTACCCGCTGGGTGAGGAAGTTCTTCCTTGGGTTCCCTCTAAACCTCTAACATCTTATCCTAAATCTATGATATCTGGTTTTAGCCACCTCTGCAATGGTAAAAGTTTCTCACTATCTACTTTATCTCCTTATAATGTATAGCACACTCCTCAGACTTCCCCACTACAAACCCAGCCTCTTCAGTTCCTTCTCATTACTGAAGCACCACCCTTGGCAGCATCCTGGGGAAGAGGAATGGAGATGGTGCAGAGATCATTCACTAGACCTTTGACTGGGGCATGGAGCATTTTAAGACTAGAGAGACTGGAGAGGTTGGATTGGTTTTCCATGGAGCAAGGGAGGTTGCAAGGGAACTTTGATTCAGATATTTAAAATTATGAGGGATACTGATAAGGTAGAAGCTTGAAAGTGTTTCCAATGTTAGAGATGAATAAAATGAGAGGACATGGATTTAGGATAAATTGTAATTGTAATTAATTTATTAGCCAAGTGCGTAAAAACATACAAAGAATTTGATTTGCCATAGTCTTACCAAAAAAGCAACAAAACACACAACTACATAAAAATCAACACAAACATCCACCACAGTGCACTGTGATGGAAGGCAATCACGTATTATCTTCTTCAGTCCTTTTCTCCGGCAGTCGGGGTGATCGAAGCTCCCACAGCCGGCGATCGAAGGTCCCATGTCGGGGCGATCAAAGCTCCTGCAGTTGGAGCTCCTGAGGTTGATCTCTAACCAAGGGAGCACGAGCTCCACGATGTTAGGCGTGAGAGATATACGATAAAGGATGAGAGATATACAGGGGATCTGAGGTAGTTGGTGAGAGAGTGGAAATATTCCACGTGAGAGAGTGATTGGAGCAGAGGCACTGATGAGCATTCGAATGGCCCAGGTATAAAAGGCTAGAAATGCTAAAAAATGGGGTGACAATGGATTGGTGCCCATTGCTTACTGTGAATATAGGGAGATACATGACCTGTTTCCATGCTGTATGGCCCATACCCCCCCCCCAAACCTGTCCTTTCCATGTAGCTGTCCAAATGTTTTGCAATGTTTAAAGCCCTGTCCCATGGTACGAGTTCATTCCAAGAGCTCTCCCGAGTTTAAAAAAAATGGAACTCGTGGTAAGCACGGAGAATGAACGTAGCGAGTACGTCGGAGCTCGGGGACGTCTCTTTGCGCTAACGGCAGGTACTCAGGAAGACTAGCTTACGGCAGGTAAGCACGGGAAGACTCGTGAAGAATTTTCAACATGATGAAAAATGTCCACGAGAGCCCCAAGTACCGACAAGTGGCCCGAATCAGGGCAAACTCGGGAGAACTCTTGCAATGAACTCATACCGTGGGATAGGGCTTTTAAGAAACATGTGGACAGGTAGATGGATAGGGCAGGTTTAGAGGGATATGGGCCAAATGCTGGCAGGTGGGACTAGTGTAAATGGGACATGTGGGTCGGTGTGGGCAAGTTGGGCTGAAGTGCCTGATTCCAAGCTGTATGTATCAATAATTCTATGACTCTATGTAATCAACTTCACCAGGACAATTGGGGACAGACCATAATGCTGACGTTGGCCGTGATGCCAAGATCCTGAAAAATGAATAATAAAAAATCAGCATGTGTCTGTGCACACCCTGAACCTATCATTTTTCTTTTGGGAAAAAAAACCCCAAAGCAAACAGGTGGTCCTTAAAAAACAAGGATTCAGTAGTCTAACATTCCCATTTAACATTCTCATCCATATTTGTGTTACTCTCTTTGGCCTACCCCTTCTTACTTTTATAACCTCCTCAGGGCAGCACGGTGGCGCAGTGGTAGAGTTGCTGCCTTACTACGCCAGAGACCCAGGTCATTCCCGACCACGGCTGCTGTCTGTACGGAGTTTTTACGTTCTCCCTGTGACCTCGTGGGTTTTCTTCGTATGAATCAATGACTCTATGACTCTCCATGACTGATGCTCCTGGATACTGCATTTGGCTCTAGTTTGGCCACAACTGGAGGGTTGCTACATTGTTTAATTCGGTTTTAAATAATAGAATGACGAGTGTACATCTTCCAAACATTGCAGCAAGAAGGCGATGGGGTCTCTGAGGATTCATTTACAAAAGCAATCAAACAGAAGATTACATTTAGCCGATTGTGGGGTAACCTGCTCTACTTTGCCTGACACCTTTGCTTTCCTGTAACTAATGAGCCTATATCTCTCCATCACCTCAGTGTGTGAAGAAAAAATGGACTTAAAATAATGTGTTCTAAATTAGCCCAGTTTCATTTCTGCTCAGCTAACAGTTGGAACTGAAGTTGGATTATTCTCGGAAAAAGGAAATGTTTCCATTTTAGTGTTTAGATTTAGACTTTAGGGATACTTCAGCCAACCGAGTCCACACCGACCAGCGATCATCCCCGTACACTAACACTATCCTACACACGAAGGATAATGTTGCAATTTTTAACAAAGCCAATTAACCTACTTTAATTATTGATTAATTAAAGTTTAATTTAATTAACTAATTCACAATTAATGCACTTCTTTGGAGTGTGGGAGGAAACTGGAGCACCCAGAGAAAATCCTTTGTGGTCTCAGGGATAACATACAATCTCCGTACAGACAGCACCTGTAGACAGGATGAAACCCGGTTTTCTGGCACTGTAAAGCAGCAACTCTCCAGCTGCCCCACTGTTTTGGTTTTAGTAATTCACAGAATATCGGCATTACCAACCACCTTTCTCCAAGTTCCCTAAATTAAGGAGCAACATTTGGGATAAAAGTGACATTTTCCTTTCCCAGAAGCTGATGGACTTTTACAAAACTTCTTTACAAATGTATACTTATTTATATTTACAAATTCAACTTAAATTACCAAGCTGCCATGGTCCGATTTGAAAGCATGCCACCAAACAGACTGGGATTGGCCGTTGGTCAGTGCAGATTGGCAGCATCATCTCCTCCTCACTGACCATCAACACAGGTGCATTCCAAGGCTGCATGCTTAGCCCTCTGCTTTACTCTCTTTACTCCCATGACTGTGAAGCAAAACACAGCTCCTATGCCATGGCACCGAATTAGCAGATGACACCACTTTTATTGGTTGAATTATGAATCGGCATACAGGAGAAAGATAGAACACCTGGTTGAGTGGTGTCACATCAACACCTCTCTCTCTCATAGTCGAGGAAGAAAAGTCATAGACCTAAGAAAGGGAAATTGAGAGATTTTCATTGGCATGTCGATGGTGGAGGGTTAGCAGTTTCAATTTACCTGGGGCATCACAGTAGCGCAGTGGTAGAGTGCCATTCAAGGGACCATACAGCGCCAGAGACCTGGTTGGATCCCGGCAATGGGTTCTCTTTTTACTTCCGTTTTCCAGGCCCCCACTCCCTCATCTTTACTGCAGATGTTCAGTCACTACACCAAAACATTCCTTCTCTCCAGAGATGCTGCCTGTCCCACTGAGTTACTCCAGCTTTTTTGTGTCTATCTACTAGAATCCCTTTTATGAGGATACTGGTAGATTGGGAATTAGAGGAGGGCACCTGTAAATGTGGAATTAGGGGAGGGTACCAGTAAATGGGGAATTAGGGGAGGGCACCAGTAAATGGGGAATTAGGGGAGGACACCGGTAAATGGGGAATTAGGGGAGGGCACCGGTAAATGGGGAATTAGGGGAGGGCACTGGTAAATGAGGAATTAGGGGAGGGCACCAGTAAATGGGGAATTAGGGGAGGGCACCAGTAAATGAGGAATTAGGGGAGGGCACCAGTAAATGAGGAATTAGGGGAGGGCACCAGTAAATGGGGAATTAGGGGAGGGCACCAGTAAATGAGGAATTAGGGGAGGGCACCAGTAAATGAGGAATTAGGGGAGGGCACCAGTAAATGGGGAATTAGGGGAGGGCACCAGTAAATGGGGAAAGGGGAGGGCACCGGTAAATGGGGAATTAGGGGAGGGCACCAGTAAATGGGGAATCACTGGAGGGAACCAGTAAACTGACGGAACAGTTGTTTAATTTATTGTCACGTGTGCTGAGACAGTAAAAAGCTTTTGTTGTGTGCTAACCATTCAGCAGAAAGGCAATACATGATCCCAATCGATCCATTTACAGTTTACAATTATGTGATAATGTATCTGCACCTACAACAGAATCTATCGATTGATTAGTACAGGTGTCAGGGGTTATGGGGCGAAGGCTGAGGAGGGAGAGATAGATCAGCCATGATTGAATGACACAGTAGACTTGATGGGCCAAATGGCCTAATTCTGCTCCTATCACCTATGAACCATCCCCCATCTGGAAGGTCTTAAAGCCCTCCGTTTCCTCTTCGACCAGCCAATTTCCCCTCTATAAAACTCCGCCTGGCAGAGCTGGTAAAAAAATGAGGCTGAAGAAGGGTCTCAACCCGAAATGTCACCCATTCCTTCTAACCAGATATTCTGCCTGTCCCGCTGAGTTACTCCAGCATTTTGTGTCTATCCTTCTTCATTGAGTTTTTACATTCTCCCTGTGACTATGTAGGTTTTCTCCAGCTATTCAGGTTTCCTCCCATATTCCTAAGACGTGCAGGTTTATAGGTTTTAATTGACTTCTGTAAATTGTCCCTAATGCATTTGTTTTTCAATTCTCCTCTTATAGTAATGCCTTGTTTTGAAACAATGCTTTTTTTCTTTGCACTGTTGCATAATTTATGTGTAAACTGTATAATTTATATTTTGCGCTTATGACTGAGTCTATGTACCACTGATTTAGTTTAGTTTTAGAGATACAGTGTGGAAACAGGCCCTTCGGCCCCTGAGTCCACGCCGACCAGTGATCCCCACACATTAACTCTATCCTACACACACTAGGGACAATTCAAAATTGTACCAAGCCAATTAACCTACAAACCTGTATGTCTTTGGAGTGTGGGAGGAAACCGGAGTTCCCGGGGAAAACCCACGCAGTCCACGGGGAGAACGTACAAAGTCCGTACAGACATCACCCGCAGTCAGAATTGAACCCGGGTCTCCGACGCTGTGAGGCAGCAACTCTACCGTTGAGCGACCGTGCCACCTCCAAATGCCGTTGCAAGCAGGATTTTCATTGTACCTATATCTCACCTTGTGATCATAAACGTGACGTGGACTTGCATTAATCGCTTTGTGACAGCATCCCTGGTTTAACTGGTCACGTTTACCTTAATATGCTTACACTGAGAGCACAACGAGTCTGAGAAATTCAGTCAGGAGCAGAATCCGTGAAAGCGGGGAATACAGCTCACAGCTCTACCTCTTTGGGCAGGATTATTTACCTTCTCTCCCTGGTGTATCATGCAGATTCACCTAGAAAGACATATAGGGAGGGCTAGACATGTTGGAATCCTTTCCCAGCTGGTAAGATACAGTCACAAATCTTTCATCCTGCTTTGATTTTACACCCCACCGAGTTTTATTTAGCAAATTGTATTCCAGCAAAGATTTGTTGCCCTGTGGACGGCTGTGAATATTCTGACACGAACACGATTGCAAATGAACGCAGGTCCCAGCATTACAAATGGATGCAATTAATGGCTGTTTTGGATACATCAATCATTTTTCAATTTCGGGAAATGAAGTTACTTTATTAACTTGCTTTGGCAATTTTGCGGGGCTAATTCCGAACCTTGTACATTTAGAAAATATATTTGATAGGACAATATATGTGATCAAGATGCATTTTTAGCATAATACATAAATACATTATGCCGTGACCAAAAAAGACATTGCGATTTCTATCCCAATCACAGGGCCTCAGTGAGGGCAGGATTTGACAGATCGTTCTATCAGTTTATTGGTTTTGTTCTATTGTCTGCACTGAGCTGCACTGCAATAAAACAAACAGTTATGATCTTGGAATGTATTCAGGGCTGATTCCTTAATCAATATTGTATGACCAATGAGTTGTAAGAAATGCTACATCTCTCCCCAAGCAACAAACTGAGGCTTCCTTGGATAATTAAGAAGAATATATTGCTGTAATTTTATCATCCAAAGGATATTTTAATATTTCATTGAAATGCTCTGGATTACACAGTAGGTGTAGGATATAATCCCCCTGTTTGTTACATCACCTCCACTTTCTGAGAGGAATACCAAGCAGATTAGCACCATAATACCCACTAAACCCCCTCCCCGAGAGAGGAGTCTTTCTAGCAATATTGAATACAATCCTACACTACGTATTAATAGAGTTTTCATGTTTAGTCACCCCTTGGGCTGAGAAAAAACAAAGGTAGGAGGAGCGTTTGTTTTGTTTTTAGTTGAGAGATACAGCGCGGAAACAGGCCCTTTGGCCCACCGAGTCCGCACCAACCAGCGATCCCTGCATACTAACATTATCCGACACACAACTCGGGACAATCTACATTTACACCAAGCCAATTAACCTCCAAACCTGTACGTCTTTGCAGTGCGGGAGGAAACTGAAGATCTCTGAGAAAACTGTCTCCGACCGGAAAGCACTGCAGAGTGTGGTGAAAAACTGCCCAACGCATCACCGGTTCCTCACGCCCCTCCATTGAGTCTGTCCAGAGCAAGCGATGTCTGCAAAGGGCATGCAGCATCGTCAAGGACTGCTCTCACCCCAACCACAGACTGTTTACCCTCCTCCCATCTGGGAGGCGCTACAGGTCTCTCCGTTGCCGGACCAGCAGGTTCAGGAACAGCTTCTTCCCTGCGGCTGTTGCCCTACTTGACTCTGCACCTTGGTGATTGCCAGTCACCACCCCCCCCCGGACACTCCTTCCCCCAGTAACTGATCTCCCCTCCCCCCAAAATTGCACTACACATATATATATATATATATATATATATATTTTACTGTTCCATTAATCTGTGTTCGCACTTCTGGGTGAGATGCTAATTGCATTTCGTTGTCTCTGTACTTGTACACTGCACAATGACAAGAAAGTTTGAATCTGAATCTAAAAACTCACGCAGGTCACGGGGAGAATGTACAAACTCCGTACAGACAGCACCCATAGTCAGGATTGAACTCTGGTCTCCCGTGCTGCAAGCGCTGTAAGGCAGCAACTCTACCGCTGTAAGGCAGCAACTCTACCAAGAGGAAAAGGCAGAAACATGTGAGAATATTCATCATATGTCAATATTTGCAGCTATGTACTCAAGCCACAACACCCTGAGCTTTAGAATTCCCTCCAAGGATCAGTCTGCTTCTCTGCTTCCTTTTTCCTTCTTTAAGAAGGTTAAGACATCTCTCTTTGTACAAACTTCTAGCAACCTGCTTTAATAGAAAGAATGGGTGACGTTTCAGGTTGAGACCCTATTGAAGGAGGGTCTTGCCCCTGAAATGTCACCCATTCCTTCTCTCCAGAGATGCTGCCTGTCCCGCTGAATTACTCCAGCATTTTGTGTCTGTCTTCAGTGTAAATCAGCATTTCCTTCCTGCACATTTCACCCACTTTAATATTTATTTTGTGAAAACTGCTGAAGGATCTCAGCGGGTCAAGCAGCAACTGAGAAAGGAGTGTTAACAAACTGGCTTCTGAATGGCCCTTCCATCAGCTAAGGTACTGTTTGATTCAGCTCAGCCCCATTGCCGATCTTGGACTTTGTCCATGGTACTGATGCGCTACAATGCTGAGAACTATATCCTGCAGATAGACACAAAATGCTGGAGTGACTATATCCTGCACTCTGTATCTCCTCCTTTGCTCTATATAGTTTTCCTGCGTTTGACTTCAGGATTTGCTTCTACAGGTGCACATAAGAGAGCATACTGACTGGTTGCACCGTGGTCTGGTACAGCAACTTGAACGTCCAGGAATGGAAAAGACTGCAAAATGTTGTGACCACTGCCTACTCCATCACCGGCTTTGACCTCCCCACCATCGAAGGGATCTATCAAAGTCGCTGCCTCAAAAAGGCAGACGACATCATCAAAGACCCACACCATCCTGGCCGCACACTCATTTCACCATTGCCAATAGGAAGAAGGTACGGGAGCCTGAAAACTCTAACGTCCAGGTTCAGGAACAGCTTCTTCCCTACAGCCATCAGGCTATTAAACACAATAACAAATAAGCTTGGAACTGTAAGAGACTATCATTATTATTGCACTATATATGTATACGCACACTAAACTTTTTCTTTGTCCCGTTGTGTACTATGTTTACATCTTCTGTTGTGCTGCAGCAAGTAAGAATTTCATTGTCCTATCTGGGACATATGACAATAAAACACTCTTGACTCTTGTATTTTTGCATAGTATCATCTGATCAGATTGGATAGCATGCAAAACATTTCATTGTACCACAGTGCTCGTGACTATAATAAACCTAAACCTATCCTAGACATGCTGGAAGAACTGGAGCAAATAACAAAATCCTGATGCAATGTCGACACGCCCTCCATCTCCACAGAAGCTACGACCCATTCAGTTCCTCTAGCAGTTTGTTTTTGCCTCCAATTTTCAGAATCTGCAGTCTTTTTTGCCTCCATTTTAATATCTACTTAAGTGCCTCAGTGCTTTGTTTGGCAATGCCGTAGTGAAATGCTGAGAACGTTTCTACTCCATTAAGGACCATACTAATTGAACGTAAACAGATAATGTAGGAAATACTCAGCCGGTCAGGCAGCATCCGTGGAAGGAGAGACAGAGCTAACATTTAGCAATGCTTTAGTGAAATGCTGAGAATTATTCTACTCCATTCAGGGCACCATGTCAAAATTGAACGTAAACAGAAAATGCAGGAAACACTCAGCAGGTCAGGCAGCATTTGTGGAAGGAGAAACAGAGCTATCGTTTCAGATTTGATTCAGATTGTTAGTTCCAAAGTGTGCTTTTGAATAGAATATCTCAGACTTTCAAATTGGGAGCAAGAAAGCAGTTAAAGTGATATTAAAATTAATGGTGACCCACATGATTATAAACTGATGACTACAATTCAGAAGGATTTAAAATAACCAAATAGTAAGTGAGCAAGTGAATGGAAAATATAAAGTCCATTTTTGTTTTGTCCAAACTTTCTCTATTTTTCTTTTCTTCGCCATGTTTAATATCACATTTAAATTTGAAGCAGCCAGTAATGAGATTTAATTCTGTAGAAAACTGCACTTTAATAAAGTATCAAATTAAAGCGATTTTGAATTAAAATACTTAACACTG
The DNA here is from genome assembly GCA_035221665.1 of Okamejei kenojei. Taxonomy (NCBI): domain Eukaryota; kingdom Metazoa; phylum Chordata; class Chondrichthyes; order Rajiformes; family Rajidae; genus Okamejei; species Okamejei kenojei. Next base: position 16,578,979 of record CM069132.1, read on the forward strand.
GGTCAACCAAACTGATTGTAAGTATTAGCCAGTTTGATAAATAATTGCTTTGGTGCCCACAACCAGATCCTAGTTAGGTTGATGCTTTACATTAATGCGATCAAGACATTATTTTAATTGGCAATCCGAGTGACCCACAAGTTATGGTTGAAGTGTAAGTAATTACAATTTAGTGTTTATTAAAATGTATTATTTTGCAGATTGGATATGATTGCTTTCATTTATTTAAATTGTGTAGCTTTCAAAACCTGTAAGGGGGAGATGTGCTCTGAAGCTAAACAAGTAGGTAGAGGCTGAGGTCAACTGATTATGCACTTCTTTCCTGAGGTCCTCTGACGTGAGATACCAGGATGTTGGCAGGCAGGTTCAGCAAGCAAATAGTTGGGGACTGACCTTCACTCCAAGAGTACAAAAGTGTGAAAGTCTTGAAGCAACTATCAAGAACTTTAATGAAATCTCACCTGGAATATCACATATAGTTTTGGTTACTCTATTTGCCTTGAAGATAATGCAGAGAAGGTTCACTAAATTGATTCCAGATATGAAGGACTTGTCCCCATATTTACTTAGAAGGAGGATCCAGAATTCATTGCCACAGAAGGATGTGGAGGCCGTCAATGGATGTTTTCAAGGTGGATCTTGACAGATTCTTGATTAGTACGGGCTTCAGAGATTATGGGGAGAAAGCAGGAGAATGGGGTTGAGAGGGAAAAATAGATTGGCCATGATTGAACATGTTGGGAGGAGCTACAGACACTGGTTTAAACCGAAGACAGACAGGTCTACATGTATATCTCTCATTCCTCTTTCCCCTGCCTCTCAATCCGAAGAAGGGTCGCAACCTGAAACGTCTCCTATTTCTTTTCTCCAGAGATGTGTCAGTCATGATTGAATGGCGGAGTAGGCTTGATGGGCCGAATGGCTTAATTCTGCTCCTACAACTCATGACCATGAACTCATGAACCTGTACTAAACAAAAACTGTCAACCTCTGCCTTAAAAATATCCATTGATGGCCTCTACAGCCGTCTGTGGCAATGAATTCCACAGATTCATCACCCTCTGACTGAAGAAATTCCTCCTCATCTCCTTTCTAAAGGTACATCCTTTTATTCTGAAGCTATGAAATCTGGTCCTAAACTCTCCCTCTAATGGAAACATCCTCTCTACATCCATTGTATCCAGGCCTTTCACTATTTGGTAAGTTTCAATGAGGTCTCCCCTTCATCCTTCTAAACTCCAGCGCATGCAGGCCCAGTGCCATCAAACACTCATCATATACAAATCCACTCATTCCTGGGATCATTCTCGCAAACCTTCTCTGGACCCTCTCCAACCACAGCACATCCTTCCTCATATATGAGGCCCAGAGCTGCTCACGATATGAGTATTATCACACTGGAAAATAATGTGGTTATGAAACTTTAAAAAATCTCAGCCTGTTCTGTTATTATTGAGTAAAATAGCACAACTTTCAACTCAAAGATATTATATAACATATATATATATAAATGTAAAATATTACTTTTTATAATAAAAATATGCAAGAGGGATAGATCTAAAATACTAACCAATATTGATAACAAAACTAGTTATTCGTGGCCTATTATTCAAAAAGAAATTGGAAAAACGTCTTCCAAAACACTATGATGTGGAATGAATTATCAATCTTCTCAATTTTAATGCAATGTCGACTTTCACTTCCAATGTGTGGGTGGGCCAGGAAGGATCCTGTGTTCCTTATCCACCGAGTTACTCAGGCATTTTGTGCCTTTCCTTATCTTCTCATTTTGAATAGGAGTATTCAAACTTTGAGGAGCCGTTTCTACTTTCATGGTGTAAACCTATTTCTTGATATTCTGTTGGAAACCCGTTCACAATTAACCTGGTTAACTTCTGGACGAGATTCAGTATATTTTGAGCACCCACACGATGTCCCATTCCTGTGCTCCATAGATTAATTGAATAGCAATGCAAAGTTAATCTACTTAGGGTTCAAGCAGAGAAGATCACGTCCTGCTAGTCTTTTATATTTATTTTGTTAGTTAAGGACTTCAACTTATTCCCACAGAGCCACTTCAATGTAACAGCAGTTTTATAGTCATTCACAATGAGGCAAAGCAGTAAGTTTGTAGTTAGTGACATAACAGAATGGTCAACGGCCCGTCCCACTTTCACGACCTAATTCCCTACCTTTGCCGAGTTTGCCCTTGACTCATACTCGCAGCATGGTCGTCGCGAGGTTGTAGGAGGTCGTAGGTACGTCGTAGCAGGTTGTGATGCTAGTCGCAGGTACTCGTGGCATCAAGTAGTTCGTGCCGATCTTTCTAGCCTGATGAAAAATGTCCATGAGTAAAAACGGTCATGAACTAGGTTGTGAAAGTGGGACAGGCCCTTTAATCGTGGGAAAATCTTGGACTAAGGCAAGAGGTGTGGAAAAGTAAAGGAATCTGAGAATCATTCGAGCTAGTGGGGGCACTATCCCTACATGGCAAGACAAGAAATGTTTCACTCCTGCTGCTTACTATTTTACCGTGACATTCTTACAGGTTATATGCTTCTGACAGTTGCAAAGGACACCATCAAAGTTATTTTTTTGTTTCCTGAGGTAGCGATATGGTGGGGGATTGGGATGGATTCTTCAGAAGGGTCTGAAGATGGGTCTTGACCTGAAACAATACCCATTCCTTCTCTCCAGACATGCTGCCTGTCCCGCTGACTTACTCCAGCATTTTGTGTCTAAGTTCGGATGAAAGCAGCATCTGCAGTTCATTCCTACACATTTTGTTTCAGCATACCGGCATCTATAAAAGGTTAAACATCATTATGTTGTTAACTGGCTACCTGCCATGTTTGTTTATTAATCATATGTACTAGCACCATTTTGTCTATGAGGAAAATATTGTAGTTTCTATAAGTTGGATGTGGTATAATACTGGAGTCACATATTAGGTCAAGGACAGTGACATGTAGAAACAAGGAACTGCCGATGTTGGTTTACACAATAGGACACAAAGTTGCTGGAATAACTCAATGGGTCAGGCAGCATCTCAGAAGAACTTGGATAGGTGATGTTTCAGGTCAGGACCCTTTTTCAGTCAGTATCACCCCTCACTAAAAGATATGAGAGCACACACCTACAAGCATCACAAACATTGTGCCAAAATTCTCTCACAGAGGGATGCAAACTTCTGGAATTCTCTCCCCCAAAATTGGTGGATTAAGATGATTAAAAATATTTAAGGCGAAAGATCAGAGAACTGATGGTATTGGAGAATTGACATTGAGAAGAGGGTTGAGGCCAATATAAATCAGCCGTGATCATATTGAACGGTGCAGCAGGCCTGAGAGGCTTGGTGACCTATCTCGGCTCTTGCGTTCCTGCGTTCTTTTAAACATACCAGAATGTTATCCCAGATATAGGTTTCTTGGTTCAAGGTTCAAGGTCTATTATTGTCACGTGTACCAATTAAGGTACAGTGATATTTGATTTATCATACAGCCATACCAAAAAAAGTAACAAGACACACAACCATATAAAAGTTAACATAAACATCCACCACAGCGGATTCTCCACATTCCTCACTGTGATGGAAGGTAATAAAGTCCATTCTTCCCTCTTTATTCTCCCATGGTCGGGACAGTCGAACCATCCCCAGTCGGGGCGGTCAAAGCTCCCGTGTCAGGTCGATTGAAGCTCCTGCGATCAGGGCGGTTGAAGCTCCTGCGGCTTGGAGCTCCCAAAGTTGGAGCTACCAAAGTCGATCTCCGGCAGAGGCCACCAGCTTGTCGATGTTAGGCCGTAGTGCGGACAGAGATACGACATGGAAAAAATCACATCTTCGTCGAGGTAAGAGATTTTAAAGTTTCCCACACCCAACCCCCACACGTCAAACAAGCTAAAGAACACCAAAATGTACATTTAACACATACTATAAAACAACAAAGAAGGAATGGACGAGACAGATTGTTGGCGAGGCAGCCATTTTCTAATCATGAAAGTGGGATAATGTAGAACCAGTGAGAAGATGAGATATAGATTTAGCTCTCAGGGTTAATGGAATGAAGGGATATGGGGAGAAAGCAGGAACGGGGAACTGATTTTGGATGATCACCCATGATCATATTGAATGGCAGTGCTGGCTGGAAGGGCCAAATGGCCTACGCCTGCACCTATTTTCTGTGTTTTTGTGTTTCTATGAGAGCAAGATGGTTGGCATGGACTCTGTGGGCCTGTTTTCACGCTGTGTCTTTCAATTAATTTTTCAATCTGATTGAATTCCTGGCGGTGGGCAATTAACTCATTAGTTGGAGGAGGAGAGCTCATGGTTATCTCTGTCCTCAAGAACAGTGGTACCCAGCTTAGTAGCACAAAGGACATAGTTGAAAGGTTGAGGCCTTCAACCAGAGGAGCCGGTCCGATGTGGGCCCTGCTATCATAGATGCCAGGTCGAAGCCTTCGCGTTTGATTTGCCCACCAGCTCTTGCCTATGGAGATCTTATTGATCCTCGTTCTGATTGATATCCTTCAAAAGCTAGTTAAGTCACACCCCTCGGCTGCATTGCAGCTGAACCAGTAAAATGGCCTGAATACTTTTTAACATTTCTGATGGTCACAATAATTCAAAAGCAATCTTTTTTTGGGGGGAAAAATAACTAAAATGAATAAAAGATTGAAAATAAAGAGATTAAAACAATTGAATGGATGTCATTGATTCAATTAAATAAACTTATGTAAATGAGGTGAATTTTGCATATTTACCTTGAAGTCAATTTTCCCGATGAAATGGAGTTGCTGAGGCAGAGAAAATGTGCATAGGGTGGGCTTTGCAGTATAACTGATGAGGAACACGAGAGCTTCACACTGGGCTATGGTGGTGGTCAAGTTATTTGAATAGTAATCTAGATATCTGGAAATGGTATTTGAAAAAGAAAGGGGAATTCAAAACTGAATATTTCTCATGGTGCTTTTAAATTCAGTTAATAATCTGATACTGGTTCTTAGAGTTATACAGCGTTGAAACAGGCCCTTCGACCCAACTTGCCGATACCGACCAACATGTCCCATCTGCACGTCCCACCTGCCCACTTTTAGCCAAAATCCCTCTAAACCAGTCCAATCCAGGTACCTGTCTAAATGTTTCTTAAACATTGCGATAGTACCTGACTCAACTACCTACTCTGGCAGCTCATTCCATACACCCGCCACCCTTTGTGTGAAAAAGATACCCCTCAGGTTCCTATCTGTCCCCCCCCCCTCACCTTAATCCTGTGTCCTCTGGTTCTCGATTTCCCTACTGTAGGCAAGAGACTGTGCGTCTAACTGATCTATTCCTCTCATAATTTTGCCACCTCTATAAGATCGCCCCTCATCCTCCTGTGCTCCAAGGAATAAAGTCCTTCCCTGCTCAACCTCTCTCTATAGCTCAGGGCCTTGAATCCTAACAGCATCCATGCAAATCTTCTCCGCACCCTTTCTGGCTTGAATCCTTATGAATCCTTGATAATGTTGGCTGGATTCCCTAGGCATGGCAAAATGTTGATAGAGTCAATGGGGGGAGTGAATTGTTTTGTGTGATGGGCTGTGATCTGTCCACAATCTTTAATTTCTTGCGGTCCTGGGCAGAGCTGTTGAAAATAGACCAAAGGAATCTTCCATGTTGAAAACCTGGAAGAAATGCTGAAAACAGTTTGCACTCTGATTGGAGGACTTCGATGTGCATCTCCAAGAGTGGCTTAGTAGCATAATCTGAAGGGTCTGAAGAGGGGTCTCAACCCAAAACGTCACCCATTCCTTCTATCCAGCGATACTGTCAGTCCAGCTGGTTTACTCCAGCATTTGGTGTCTCACAATCATTCACCAAGTTTGAAGGACACACTCGCCAGACTTGGTCCGTGGTAATAGTGTGTGAACCAGCATAAGATATGTAAGGGGGTGTGAGGATCATGGGCAGATGGGGGAGATGGGGGAGATGAAGTGAGGCATTGCTGAGGCCGAGATTGAAAGGTGTTAGATGGAAACATGAGAAAAGAAAAATTACGGCTCTACCAACTGTGTTTCACACGTGTGGGAAGGGAGGAGGGAAGGTAGAGACAGCAGTTGGCAGACAAATACTTCTTGGACTCGAACTCCCCACCTGTGGCATTTGTCCATGACAACACTGTTGGAAGTGACCACCATAGAGACTGCGTGGAGACAGAATTCTGTGTTCTCATCAAGAAAATTAACATTTGGCAATAAAAGTATGATGTCGGATAAGTAATGAAAATACTTGGTAGCACAAATATGGGCAACCATAAGCAACAGAAATGTTCAATCTGTGACTCTCACCCTACCATTACCATGAAGCCCAGGCTTCAACCTTAGTTTAAAGAGAAATGCAAAAAGAGCTGCCAGGAGAGGTAGAATGCATGCTTAAAAATAGTAAGATTAAACGAGAACTTACCAGTTCGAAGTTTGATAGTTATTTTATGAGGAGTTACGATGAGGGATTACGTGAAGAAGGCCGTCCCCACGCATGCGCGTCAATCTTCAGAGCAACGGTGTGAAGTCACAGATAACAGTTGTTGAACTAACATAGTAAGATTATATATGACTAGAACTACCAGATGATCGTTAAGTTACGAGGGTAGGGAGCGAAGGGCACGTAATCCCTCATCGTAACTCCTCATAAAATATCAATCAAACTTCGAACTGGTAAGTTCTCATTTAATCTTACTATTTTGTTTCGGAGTCATGTGAGTGACTTTGTGAAGACTTTGAAGGTTTGTGATTTCATGCCGAGGAACGAACGCACGCGTCACAGCTGCATCAATTGACAAGGACGAGTGTGAAAATTAATGCATTCAAACATGACGTGTTTTAACAATAGTAACGGTTTAATAACAGAAAAGAAAAACAAACAGTGACCCCTCTCACCCAGGGGGAAACTGTGAAACAGAACTTAAAACCGAGTGAGCAAAACCCCAGGATCTGGCGACAGGCTTATTGTAAAACCTCTGGTACTTCCTCTCATTCGACCATCCCGCAGCTGCTAGAATTTGGTCAAGAGGAATGTCCATGTCCCTTGCTGCTGACGTCGACACAGCCCTGGTGGAATGAGGTTTAAAAATGTCAGTGTCCACACCTGCATACGCCAGAACCTGTTTGATCCATCTAGAGATGGTCTGCACCGTAACCTGTTTGTGAGGTTTGGTGTGACTGACCAAAAAGGAGAGTTCCGAGCCTCACAGGCTCCTGGTGACCTTAATGTAGGTTATGGATGATACGACACACTTGAGGATCTGAGGGATATGCCATGAAACTCAACTTGAGTCCTAGTACCCCTGGCCTGCTCTGTATGATGAAGTCCCTAATAGAAACATAGAAACATAGAAATTAGGTGCAGGAGTAGGCCATTCGGCCCTTCGAGCCTGCACTGCCATTCAATATGATCATGGCTGATCATCCAACTCAGTAACCCGTACCTGCCTTCTGTCCATACCCTCTGCTCCCCCTAGCCACAAGGGCCACATCTAACTCCCTCTTAAATATAGCCAATGAACTGGCCTCCACTACCCTCTGTGGCAGAGAGATCCAGAGACCCACCACTCTCTGTGTGAAAAAAGTCCTTCTCATCTCGATCCTAAAGAATTTCCCTCTTATCCTTAAGCTGTGACCCCTTGTCCTGGACCTCCCCAACATCGGGAACAATCTTCCTGCATCTAGCCTGTCCAACCCCTTAAGAATTTTGTAAGTTTCTATAAGATCCCCTCTCAATCTCCTAAATTCTAGAGAGTATAAACCAAGTCAGGCATTCAGGCATAATTCAGGCATAATTCAGGCATTCCGGCGGTCCGACTCGGAGCTGTGGCGGCTTTCCGGTGGCGGCTGCAGCGACTTCGGAGACCCGGCCGCGGGCCCAGTGGAAGGCATCGTCAGGAGCTCGCAGGTTGGTGACCTGTTTTTCCGGAGCTCCCGCGGCAACAGCTGCGTCCGCTGGACTGGAGGGCGGCAGCTTCGGCAGCTTCGACCGCCCCGGGCCGCGGAGTTTAACCGGCCCGCTCGCGGAGCGCGGTTCATCCGTGGGACTTATTTACATCACCCGGTGCGGTCACAACATCGGAGGCCTGGGTTGCCTCAGCGCAGAGGAACAGCAAGTGGAAGAAGGGAAGAGACAAAGACAAGATTTTTGCCTTCCACCACAGTGAGAAGGTGTCTGGTGAACTCACTGTGGTGGATGCTAAATATGTGTTTATTGTGCGTTTTTGTTATTTACTATATGTATGACTGCAGGCAAAGAAATTTCGTTCAGACCGCAAGGTCTGAATGACAATAAAGTTTTCCAAGTTCCAAGAGTCTATCCAGTCTTTCTTCATAAGACAGTCCTGACATCCCAGGAATCAGTCTGGTGAACCTTCTCTGCACTCCCTCTATGGCAATAATGTCCTTCCTCAGATTTGGAGACCAGAACTGTACGCAATACTCCAGGTGCGGTCTCACCAAGACCCTATACAACTGAAGTAGAACCTCCCTGTTCCTATACTCAAATCCTTTTGCTATGAAAGCTAACATACCATTCACTTTCTTCACTGCCTGCTGCACCTGCATGCCTACTTTCAATGACTGGTGTACCATGACACCCAGGTCGCGCTGCATCTCCCCTTTTCCTAATCGGCCACCATTTAGATAATAGTCTGCTTTCCTGTTTTTTCCCACCAAAGTGGATAACCTCACATTTATCCACATTATACTGTTTCTGCCAAACAATGAAAAAGGTGACATTATTGCCAGACAAACTCATACTGTCCAGTCTAAGATTGTGTCGTGTTTGGACCCATTGTGCTGAGGCCAGGGCCATGAGCATAACTACTTTCAATGTCAGGTGGTGTAGGGACAGAGATGAAACTGGAACCCACTGACGGAGCAGCGTGAGGACCATGCTGACATCCCAAATATGAGTGTATCTGGGTCTAGGTGGAGTAGAATTAAAAACGCCCTTCATAAATTTAGTTATTAGAGGGTGGGACCCTAACGTGTGATGTGCTAACTAACTAACTAATAATTATTTACTAACTGTAAATAATTGGACAGAGCACTGCGGGCACTGTTAATGGCACTATAACTCAGTTTACTATCATGATAGAGTGATGATAGAAACTCTAAGACATCAGTAATTGTAGCTGTGTGGTATGAAATGTGAGAGCGGGAACAGTACATCTCTCATTTTCTTATGTGAGAAATATACTGTTTCTGAGTGCTCTTCCTCCAGACCGCAGTGATGACATCAACGGTATGCTCTGAAAGCCCGAGCCCCAGGAACGGTCTCCTCAGAATCTGCAAACCAACAGATTTATACGGTCATGAAGAGGGTGGCTATCCTCTGTCACTGGGTTTACCAGCAGATTTCTGCTCTAGGGCATTGCCATAAAAGACTGTGTGATTAAAGCTAGCACCAGAGGGAACCAATGCTGAGTAGGCCAGTCTGGCACTACCAGCATACCAGTAGCGGAATCTTTCTGGATCTTAGCCACACATCAGGTAATGAGGCAGAATGGAGGAAATACATACACACATTTTCCACCCCAATGCATCCATCACTACTACCCCTGGGTCTGGCTCCCAAGACACATAAATTAGGAACTGATGATTAAGCCGCGAAGCAAACAGATCAATATCCGGCACACCATAACGAAGGACAATATCATTGAACACTTTGTGATTTAACATCTATTCTTTGTTATCATTGAACTCTCGTGACCTGGTGTCTGCCACTGTGTTATACCTTCCTGGTAAATAGATAGCTGAAACCCAGATACACCAATACACCAGTGCCAGAGAACATTGGACAACCTACAGACTTACTGCCACCCACGTGATTAATGTACGCTACTGCAGTAGTATTGTCAATCTGAATAGTGGACATGCACATGATGTCTGTCGGTACAAAAGGTTTTCAACCCATAGAGTGCACCCAACAACTCTAAATAGTTAATGCCGTGTGTTTGAAGCATGGATGCTTCCTGCAGGTCCCATCTGCCACTGCAGCTTGAGACAGTATCCATAGCACCCCAACCTAGTGCACTGGCATCAGACGGCAGGATAATTGATGGTGTATTGACTATGATAGTAGCAGAGCAGCACTGAATATTGGCTATCCACCATTGTAACTCAGTTAGAGCGGCAGCTGATAGCTGCATGGGTCTATCAAAATGACCTCTCTGAAGTGTAAGTGCCTGTTCCTTTGCACGCTGTAAATTTTGGTAGTGCAAAGCCCCGAATTGAGCAGCTGGGAATGCTGCCACTAATTTCCCAATTACCCGAGCCACATGTCTAATAGACGGGTGATTATCAACAATGAGTTTCCTGCAGGCTTCAATTAAGTCTAATTGTTTGCCCTGAGGCAGAGTCCCTGAGATGTGTACTGAGTTAATGGTGAACCCCAAATAGTCAATTATCTTAGATAGCACCAATTTAGACTTAACTGGATGAATAATGAATCCAATCTTTTCGAAAACGAGTTTTGTAGCTGCCACAGATGATTCAGCTAATTCAAAAGTCATCCCAATGACTAAAATGTCGTCCAAATATGCCATGACAATATGATTTTGTGCTCTGAGTAACCCCAGGACTGGTTTGTGCAATTTTGTGAATAGTCTGGAAACCGAAATTAATCCGTTAGGCAAAGCTTTAAACTGCCAGAACTGACACATCCAGTTAAACTTCAAATAATTTCTGTGCTGCTCATGAATGGCCACTGAATAGTAAGCATCTTTGAGATCAATGCTTGCCATATAACATCCCCTGGAAAGCAGTTGTTTAGCTGTAATAAACTTTTCCATTTTGAAATGTTTATATTGCACAAAAGTGTTAAGCTCTGTCAAATCTAAAATAATTCTACATCCTCCATCCTTTTTTGGCCTCATGAAGATGTTGGACATAAATTGATAAGACTCACGCCTTGCCCTTTTATTTACACCTTTTTAAAACAAAGACTCTAGCTCTTTTTGTGCACTAACACACTCCTGTTGTGAGAACACAAACTTACGGCCAGGTGTGTGCTGAGTAGGTGGAGGCAAGTCAGATATGAACTCAATTTGAAAACCTTGAATACTATGTAGTATAACCGGGTTAGATGTTATCCACGGTCATTCATATAAGAAAAATTGCAATCTCCCCCCAACTTGTAATGTATCCATTGCAGTCGCACCTACCTTAGGATTTACCGGCAGTAACGTCGCTGCTTCTGCCCCGAGGTCTGGGGGGTAGGACTGCTGGAGGGCACCGCATCTTGAACATGGCCCGGCTCAGGCCCTGCCCTAAAAAAGGCCTCTGTGTAGTTTGCTCCACACTTCGTCCACCATACCCAGTGAACCGTTTTGTAGCCCCTGAGGGTAGGGATATAGTCTGCGAAAAGACAACACCTTTGGAGGCACCTTGATGAACCCAACAGTCTGAGACTCTCTGTCCAAATCTTTCACCTGTTTACTCGGGTTTTCTCCAAATAGGAGGTCTGGGGGTTGAGCTATCCCCGATTACAAAGTCCAGCAAATTTAGGGTTGATGGTAGGACGGGTGGCATTTTTACGGATACAATTAATTTCAAACTGTGCATTGCACATTAATGCCAACGCGTCATCCTGAGTCTTTGAGAGAGGCGCCCTCTCCACTGACCTTGCAAAGACCGTGATGCCCGAGGCGAGTAGCCGGAGTACCTTCTGTAATTTAAACTCCTGGGCTCTGACGCCCCCTCCAATATGCCCCCATATAGATTGGTTTACTATGGGGACACTCAGTGAGGCACAGTTCTGTGGAGTAGTGTACAGGCAGTGGTCTCCTCCATCGTCTGTTCTTGCAGAGGATGGGAAGCCATATAATTTATGTTCTCGGAGAGCTCTGTGTCCAATGGCTCGCCGGTGAGCGCTGTGACCGCAAATCTGGATGCAATGGCCAATACACCCGATGGTCCCTCTAGCCCAACTGTGCCTCCGTACTCTGGGTCAGCAGACCTCGTACGCTCCCTTCATCAGACAGGGAGATATCACGCAGCCCTGTCACAGGCGCTGCTGCCTCAGGTACAATAAACACCCCGGGCCCCCATAACTCCTTCCTCTGGAGCGTATCGTGCTGGAGTAACCTCTCCACAAGGCTCTCCAGCTGGGCCAGCCTGCCAGTAACACTGCCCTGAGGAGGGAACTCGTCCACCTCCTCCTGGCCCGACTCCTCAGAGTCCAGGGCCCTTACAGACTTCCTAGTGGCTTTCCTCCCCCGTGGAGTAGCCAAGGTGCCTTCTGGCCGCACCAAGTCTGTGGCTGCTGGCTGCTCTACCAGCAGCTTTTTAGGTGAATTTGGCGGTCGCACGCTGCCCGTGGTCTTCTGCAGCCGTTTTCGCCGCGGCTCGCCTCTTCACCTTCGACATATTTGCACAAACACAATACGAAAATTTTCTTCAACAAATGTACTCCAAACCGGGAGCAACGATTCCAGCAAAAGCTGTTTGAAAAAACACTTACCTGGACCTTTTAAACTTACCCGCTGGAAGGAGCGATGCGCCTGCCAGTCGGCTGTTGTGCAATGCGTCAGACGTAATGATGCGCATGCGTGGAGACGGCCTTCTCCATGTAGTCACTCACGTGACTCCGAAGTAAAATTACGATACATAGAACTGAAGTTACTCTGCGGCTCAGGCACCATCTCTGGTGAACATGGATGGGTGATTCAGGTCTTCAGACTGATTGTGGAGGGGTAGGAGGGCAAGAAAGCTGGAAGAGGAGAGGGGCAAGGCAAAGCCTGACACATAATAGGTTTATGTGAGATGTGTGATAACTGAGACCAGTTAATTGGCTATATTTAAGAGGGAGTTAGATGCGGCCCTTGTGGCTAAAGGGATCAGGGGGTATGGAGAGATGGCAGGTACAGGATACTGAGTTGATGATCAGCCATGATCATGTTGAATGGCGGTGCAGTCTTGAAGGGCCGAATGACCTACTCCTGCACCTATTTTCTATGTTTCTATGTTTCTATCCCCCAGAGTTTCCCTCCACCCCTCCGCCCCCTTCTGACTCTAGCCCTTAGCCTGTCACGTTTTCAGCGGGACCGGCAGCATCTCTGGAAAGAAGGAATGGGTGATGTTTCGGGTTGAGACCCTACTTCAGACCTTTATTTTTGACGTACCCTACAAAGAGGCAGGTATAGCTGGGACCCATACGAGTGCCCATAGTTACGCCTTGGATTTGGAGAAAGTGGGAGGAATCAAAGGAGGAGTTGTTAAGAGTAAGGACTTGTTCTGCTAGGCAAAATAGAGTGTTGGTAGTAGGAAATTGGCAGATTCTGTAGTTGAGGAAGAAATGGAGAGCTTTAAGAACTTCTTGGTGGTGGATGGGGGTAAAAGTGACTGAACATCCACAGTAAAAATGAGAGAGTGGGGGACACCAATCTATATTCTCCAGAGATGCTGCCTGACCTGCTGAGTTACTTCAGCACTCTTAAGGATATGCACATCAGCGACATCCATATTCCACTAATGAGACCAAAATGAACCAGACACTGACAAAGATGCTTATCTAAGTAGTTCTATATTGAAGACCAAAGTTCTATGATACAGTAACTTAGTAGTTAAGTAGCTGAATAAGCATTCAAAGGTGATTAAGAGACATAAATTTAAATCCCATTACATCTGCTGAATGAATTTGATTTCAAGTACAGAGCTCAGGAATAGACACAAAATGCTGGAGTAACTCAGTGGGACTGGCAGCATCTCTGGAGAGAGGAATGGGTGACGTTTCAGATCGACACCCTTCTTCAGGCGAGTCGAACCAAAATGTCACTCATTCCTGCTCTCCAGAGATGCTGCCTGTCCCGCTGAGTTACTCCAGCACTTTGTGTCTATCTTTAGGAACAATTAATGCCAGAGTTTCTAACACTATCCATATCCTGTGAATGACTGGTTTAAAAAAATCTTCCATCTCTACCCAGAATAAGTATTTTGAGAGGAAGGAATACAAAGAGTTAATTGAACAGTGCTTTACTCTTTAATGTTTTAGAGTTCTTCTGGAGCCCAACCCCTCGAAATCAATTTAATATGAAATTAGCCATCCCACTAGCATGGAAGGGATACATACTGTAACAATATATGGAGCAAGATTAACCATCGTCTGTCATATACAGGATAGACCATGTTTACTATCATGATTTACAACAGACAGTTAATTGGTAAACCTTCCCTGCTTCTGTCTTTGAACCCTGTTCTTCAGTGCTGTACTGTATATCTGTCTTTGATCTCGTCATTATCCACATCCCTCTTCCTGACCCCAAACCACAAAAGCTGCACTGCTCTGCTTATCTAACAGAATTTCATTCAGCTTGATTGGATTAATGAATTAAGGAATAATAGGGCTCCAATGTGATTTACATCCATTGATTAAATGTCAGGTTTGAAAAGCGGCAGGTTAAATTATGGCAGACATACAGGATAAAGCTAAGGAGGTTGTAACCTTATTTAACGCAGCGACTTATAAATCCACCGTGTCATTTATATGGTAGTTTGTCACATTTAATGCTTGAAATCCACTTCTGAAGGCTTTTAACTCTCTGTGTCCGACTTCTCTGGAGGTTTTTCGTATTTGCTAGCTTGTCTGGCAAACCTTCACCATGTACAACTGTGAATGCAAATCGCTTCGGTAATAATGTATTGCTTCCCATGGATAATATCTGAGCTTAAAATGATGAGTAGCGAGCCAACATTTAAAGACACAAAGTGCTTGGGTAACTCGGTGGGTCAAGCAGCACCTATAGACAACATGGACATGGAGTTTCGGGTCAGTAACCTTCAGACTATTCATGTTTTCCAGAATTGCTGCCTGATCAGTTGAGTTACTCCAGCACTTTGTTGCCTTTTTAGGAACTCTTTATGGTACATTGTATTTATTTTAGTCTTTACTACACATTCATCCATTTGGTTGAGCGAAACAGCCACGGAGTCTATGTTTGGTCTCGCCAATGTACAGGAGCCCACATAGGGAACACTGGATGCAGGGATGAGGAGAGAGGAGTTTCATGTGAACCCCTGTCTAACCTGAAAAGACTGTTGGGGTCCCTGGATGGTGTCAAGGGTGGTATAAGGACAGGTGTTGTACCTCCCGCAGTTGCAGAGGACAGTGCCTGGGGAGGCGGCGGTTTGGGTGGGACTGGATGAGTGAACCTGAGGGAGGAGGTATAAAGAGGAGGTATTCGGTCCTGCTCTTTTCTCACCACCACCCACCCCCTACTTTCCGTCTGAAGAAGGATTCCGACCCAAAACGCCACCGATTCTTTTTCTCCAGAAATACTGCCCGACTCCAGCACTTTGTGTCTATCTTTGGTATAAACCAGCATCTGCAGTTCTTTGTCTCGAAACTAAACAGGCCTGTCGGCCCAACTTGTCCATGCTGACCAAGATGCCTCATCTAAGATGGTCCCATTAGCCTGCTTTATGCCCATATTACACTAAACCTTTCCTATCCATGTACCTGTCCAAGTGTCATTGAATTGTTGTTATTGTACTTGCCTCACGTACCTCCTCTAGCAACTCGTTCCATATACCCGCCACCCTCTGAGTGAAAATGTTGCCCTTGGGGTTCCTATTAAATCTTTCGGCTCTCAACTTAAACCAACGTTCCCTTTTTTTTTTACCCCGAGTAAAAGCCAGTGCATTAATCCTAGCAATTCCCCTCGTGATGTTATATGTTTCTGTTAGAACTTTTGTCTCCAGTCAGTGTCTTTAGTCAATGCATTCTTAGCCACGTGGTGGCTGGCCCTGTTTGTGTTTGAACGGGTCTGAGTTAAGTGTTACTGATTTTTATTTTCAACAGCAGATTGCGGATTGTCAGTCCGGGGAGAGACCAGTGGTCGATTGATCACTGCTCAAAACTAGACTCTGACGTGGTTCCCTAAGCATTGGCCGTGGGCTCATTAATTATGAAACATCTTCTTGCCTCAGAAGAATCAATGTGTGAGAAAACAGTGCTCTCATCAAATTTAAGTGATTTGTTATCCATATCAAATGTATATTTTTTATTTACCTCACTTTTACTGGAGTTTTTGAAGTGTAAGTAACTCTTCATAGCTTAAGATTATAAGGACAGAGGATGGTGGCACAGTGGCTCACTGGTAGAGTTGCTGCCTTAAGGGCCCACTGTACGAGGTAATGCAAGTGTTCCCCTGATTCGAACTCGGAGAATTACGGTAATAGCAATTCGTAGATACTCGGGGCTCTCGTGGACATTTTTCACACTGTTGAAAAACTTCACGAGCTTACCGTGTTTCCCGAGTACCTGCCGTTAGCGATACCGGCCGCTAAGAGACGTCCTGAGCTCCGACGTACTCGCTACATACATTCTACGTACTTATCACGAGTTTGATTTTTTTTTAAACTCGGGAGAGCTCTTGGGTAAACTCGTATAGTGGGACAGGCCCATTACAGTGCCAAAGACCTGGGTTCGATACTAACTTGGGCTGCTGTCTTAATATTCTCCTTATGACCAAGAGGGTTTCCTCCAGGTGTTTCGGTTTCCTCCAACACTCCAAAGACAAATGGCTTTGTAGGTTAAATGGCGTTGGTAAAAATGGTAAATTGTCCCAAGTGTGCAGGATGGGGTGAGTGTACCGGGATGATCATTGATCGGTGTGGACTCAGTTGGCAGAAGGTCCTGTTTCCACACTGTGTCCCTCTGCAGTCTAAAGTCTAAATTGCTGTGCATATTTTGCACAAAGCAAAGCTCACTATAATTCAAGTCATTTTTACTATGTGGGGTGGGAGATTGCAACCTTCACGTGGTCCACCCTGTTTCGACTAATGCACAAACAAATAGAACAAATAGAACAAATTGACCTACAACTTTAGGCTCCGCACGCTAAACACAAGAAGGTTTTCACTAAGTAGTAAATTTCAGCATCCTTAAAAATATGCATTGGCTTGGCCCCCAAAGCCTTCTGTGGCAATGATTTCCACAGATTCAACACCCTCTGACTAAAGAACTTCCTCCTCATCTGCTTTCTAAAGGTACGTCCTTTTGTTCTGAGGCCTCTGGTCCTAGATTCTCCCACTAGCGGTAACATCCTCTTCACATCCATTCTATCCAGGCCTTTCACTATTTGGTAAGTTTCAATGAGGTTCCCCATCATACTTTCAAACCTCAGCAAGTACAAGCCCCATGCCATCACTTTGTGTGGATGCTCTCGCTCTCACTCTCACTCTCGCTCTCCCCAAATCCCTCTTCCCCCTCTTCCCCCTCTTCCCCCTCTTCCCCCTCTTCCCCTCTTCCCCCTCTTCCCCTTTCCCCCTCCTTTCCCCCTCCTTTCCCCCTCCTTTCCCCCTCCTTTCCCCCTCCTTTCCCCTCCTCTCGCTCTTGCTCTTGCTCTCGCTCTCGCTCTCTCTCTCACTCTCTCCAACTCTCATTCTCTCTCTCTCTCTCCCCCCCACTCTCTGTTGGTGGAGCCTTCAGGGAAGGTCAATAAACTGGTTAATAAAAATGCATGCGACTGTCATTCTCCTTAACCAAAGGCATCAATATTCCACAACACCAAATAATAACAATAAGGAGGTAGGGCTTAAGGTGGCGAGTGAAGCATCGAAGATGCTGACACTACAGTGCAGAATTGATGACCATCTCACCTTTAGAAAATTGAAAGACAAGAAAATATTCCATTATCCTTCAAAATGACACCAGCAGATGGGAAAAGTAAAACAGAAATAAATAGGTTGATTGGTATTGTATTAAAGAAAACAAGTGTTAGATTATTCAAATGTTCTCTCTGTATATATGTACTTTTCTAAACACATTAGCCACTAAACATCCTAGTGGTTAATACAACTCCTAAATAACAAGCACTTTATGTAGAATTATTATTGCATGGAGAATGGCCATTAGCTTTATTTAGTCTATGTGGGCTCCGAGAAAAATAATCCCTTAGTTCTTGTTCCGACAACTCAGCAACATACCCTCACTCAATGCCTATTTAATTTCTCTTAAAAGTTTTAATTGATTCTGTTTCACCATACTTTCAGACATTGAGCTCCAATTATAACTATTCTTTGTCTAAAAATGTTTTCTTTCTCCTGCGCTTTCTATCGTTTGCCCAAAATGTTGAAGTTGCATTTCCTGGTCCTTCATCCATCCACTAATGGTAACAATTGTCTTTATCTGAAAGCATCATGATCTTGTACACCATGAATGGATCGCTTCTCAACCCTCATTTCTACTAGAACATCTCAACTTCTCAAGAAACCATTTAAGCAAATCTTTTCTTCAACCCACCTCTGACTTCGACATTCTTCCCACAGTATGCTGGTTCATTTTGCATGCATTACTCTGATTGTGTGCCTACCTCACCTGTATCCGCCTATCACTTGTCAGGTTTAGTCCCGTCCACAGCTTTCTCCCCCTCCCAACACTATATTCAGGTTGAAGAAGGCACCAGACCCAAGACATCACTTATCCATTCGGGCGGCATCCATAGATGCCGCCCGACCTGCTGAGTTGCTCCAGCATTTTGTGTTTTGCTCAAGGTTCCAGCATCTGTACTTCCTTGAATCTCCAGTGAACTCATTTGTGTTTTGTGCAAGACTAGCATAAACTGTATTACTCTTACATGCAATGCCTTGATTTAGGAAGGTATGGATCCCATATTCTTCTCAAACCACTTGCAATATATTCTGTTGCAACCAAGGCCCTATGCACATAGATATCCAAGTTTCCCTCTTCTTTATACTCTCATTAGAGCTGTAAAATGTACCCTATTTGGTTCTCCTTTGTAGATGTGGATGGACCATGTAATCGTCAGTAAATATCCCTGCTGACCATCAGGTAGAGACAAGATCACTGTTGAAATGTCTGAAGATGGTTGGGATTAAGCCAATGCATTGAGGAACTCTTACTTGTGTTCTGGAGCTCGGATAATTGATCCCCAACTAAATCCAACCAAATTTATTTGTGTGAGACACAATTCCAGCCTTGGGAAAGTATTCCCCTTAAAGTCCATTGTGTTTAATATTACCAGGGCTTTGTGATGTTCAGAGCAGTCATTCTCTCCTCGCTTTTGGAATTCACCTCTTTGGTCCAAGGCAGTGAAGACCCAAGGATAGATCCTAGCAAAGCTTAAACAGGTCTTCAGTGAGCAGGTAAGGTAATCCCAATTGATAGCACTATTTGCTTTGCTGAGGGAGGGAAGTCTGATTAGCCATTAATTTGTAGGATTGGATTTTTAGTTTAGTTTAGTTTAGAGATACCGCACGGAAACAGGCCCTTCAGCCCACCGAGTCCGCACCGACCACACATTTACAGTATCTTACACATACCAGGGGCAATTTACACTTATACCAAGCCAATTTACCTACATAACTGTACGTCTTTGGAGTGTGGGAGGGAACCATAGATCTCGGAGAAAACCCACGCGGTCACGGGGAGAACGTACAAATTCTATACAGACAGCACCCATGGTCGGGATGGAACCCGGGTCTCATGTGCCCCAAGTCTCAGTGAAAAGCATGCTGTCGAATTAAAACAGATAATTATGTTACATAAGTACAATCAAGCCAAACACGAGCATAGCAGGTCGGGTAAATGGCAAAATACCAAACTGCAGTTTTGTAGTGTAACAGTTCAGAGAAAAAGCCCAATGTCTGCAGCAAAGTAAGTTGGAGAATCGGGCCCATACCCTAGCTAATGGAAGGACCATTCAGAAGTCTGATAACAGAGGGCTCTATATGGAGCGCTGGATCCAGAAGGTAGCTAATATCATCAAAGACCCATGCTAGTCTCGCTCTCCTCTCACTGCTATCATCGGGAAGACAACGTTCTTGAGAACCTTTGCCTCCAGATTCAAGAAATGACTTTGTGCGTCATCCATCAGGTTCTTGATCCACCTACAGACTACCACAGACTTTACTTTCCTAAGCTTGCACATAAGGATATAAGTGATAGGAGCAGAATTAGACCATGCGGCCCAACAAGACTACTCCGCCATTCAATCATGGCTGATCTATCTCTCCCTCCGAACCCCATTCACCTGTGGTGAGCCCTGTCAACTGACCTCAGTCAGGTGAACGATAACAAACAGAGAGAGCAGCAGCGCCCCGGCTTGGCGCCAACCCGGAGCATGCGCCCTTTTTTAGGGCGAGCACATTCGGATGTCCAACCGGATGAATCGCCCTGCTGCAGACTTCTGCTGCCTCAAATGCAAGAAGAAATTTAACTGATAATTTATTACATAATTATCTTTTGTTGCATTGTTGTATTTAGTGTGCCTGTAAAGCTGTAGCAAGTAAGAAGGTCATTGTTCCAATCCCAGTATACGTGGCAATTGAACACTCTAGACTTTTGACTCCAGCGATGGGTCATCCATTTGATATTTTGGTTTTAGTTGGCTACAAAATCCTTGGCCTGGTCTTTTTTGAAATTGGGTAAAATAGCACACATTCAAATCGCTGATAAGCTATTCTATTTACACCATGGAAAAAGTAACCTTTAAACAGCAACCCAAAAACCTTTAAACATTTAAACATTAAATGTTATTGCACCTTAATTCTCAAAAAAATGAATATTATTTGTGTCTCTCTATATTTCTTTGATCTTTCCCTTGCATTTTTAACGCTGCTTAATGTTCATTGCCAAAGTGGTAAAAAAAAAAAAATCTTTGGTCAGCACAGGTTTAGCTGTGGGGGTTCATTATCATTTCAAAATTCCCTTTGTCCTTGCAGATAAGTTTGCGTTCTTTTTTTTGTTTGAAAAACAATTCTGACTAGGTTGCTGACGGGCACAGAAACCTGGCTTTGCTCTGCTCTAAGTCCTTAGGTCACTGATGTTCATTATTTGTCAATGACTTTTACCAGTCAGGAATGACATTACTGATAACAATCGTTCCATTGCTGGCAATAGGTAGTAAGAGATGGCAGAAGTAAGTGCTGACACACAAGAACATCTTTACACTTAAGCAATTTAGTTAAATTCAATTTTTGTCCTGAAGCACGCAATGGTTTCAATTATTCTCCCCTCTTCTTGGCAACAAGGGACAGATGTTTCAGTGTCTAATGTCTCCTTTCCATGGCAATTTTTCGTCACCAAGTTTATCAAAGCAATTTTTTTAAATAAACCTAAATCAAATCTAAAATATCAGTCCAAATGTAGCTTTAATGGTACTGTGCATATTCTTAATGCTATAGTCTAGGATTATCTCCACAAATGAAAATTGTAGAGAAAAAGGTTATATGAGGTATATATTAACATAACAGCAAGACATCATATAAAAAATAAGGCCCTTGAAATGTCGAGTAGGTACGTGGTAAGTACAGTTTAAGACAAACTTGTCAAAATAGGAGATACAAAATATGAGTGGATGGAATGGCATCATACAGGGAAGGACAACTTTAGAGATTATAGGACTTTGGTTCAGCCGCATTTGGAGTACACATGGGCCGCGGAACCGTGGGGGGGGGGGGGGGGGGGCGCTGGGGGGGCTGCAGCCCCTCCACTTTTTTGGCGAGACATGCTTCATAACTGGAAATTATCCGGACCGCAGGCGTATTTTACTTCGGAGTCACGTGAGCGACTACGTCAAGAAGCCCTGCCAGGCACATGCGCGTCATTACATCAGATGCATGGTGCACCGACGGGCTAGAGCGCAGCTCCACCAATGGTAAGCAGCAACCCACAGGTAAATCAATGTTAAACCTTCCCTGCGAGTATTTTAAACTCTAAATCTGGCTCGGGAGCCAGCGAGAGTTAGTGGTATGGAGGGTGTTGCAAATGTAACTGCCGTAGTAGGAGCGAACGCGCGGGGACCGCGGTTACCGCTTATAGTTCGGGTCGGGAGATAACGGCTGTGCTAATGCCGGCTCCGCGATTACCGCTTATAGATCGGGTTGGGAGATAACGGCTGCGCTAATGCCGGCTCCGCGATTACCGCTTATAGATCGGGTTGGGAGATAACGGCTGAGCTAATGCCAGCTCCAATACCGGCTACTGTTTCTACCGGCAGCTCAACTGCCTCCATCAGTTCCAGTGCTTCAGGTCACTGAGTCCACTCCACCAGGGAGGAAGGCCAAAAGAACCTTAAAGCACTCTCAGGCCCATCTTATCTGATGATGTGGAAGACTCCCCTTCTTTTAATATAAAGGTATGGGGACGGCTCAACCAAATGGAGAAATGCTCCAAACTTAATGAGCCATGTAAAATTTCAATCGGGGTTGAATGCTCCTGGTATTCCCCACACAGCCTCTCGCAGAGGACCGATACAGTGAAGAAGAAAACACCGCTTATGGATACCAGTGGGAATCACTCTCTCCAGCACCTTGTTTAGGGCTGGAAGAACCTCCCTAGAGCAACACTCGGGAGAGCCAGGGCAGGAGGAGTCTAACCTTGAAGTTGGTGTCACTGCTTTTGGGTACACACCAAAGCACATGAGCCATGCTCCAGATGTCACGGATGTAGCAAGGATCTTTGCTATTCAGGAAGGTACTGGTGAGGCCATGGAGGAAAACCTGGCGGCCAACATCAATTACATGGCCTCTCACCAGTTACAAGATGAACAAACAGCCACCTGATACATAACACCTGTGAATTGTGCGTCGCTCAAAGTGCCCACTGTGAACTCTGCTACCTGGACACAAATGAGTGCAACGATGCATGGACGAGATTCCAGCAGGTCATCAAATTGGTGGGAGCAGGCATCATGGCTTTTAGCAAAATGGTCGGAGGGGACCGATGTCCGGCACACAACAGGATGTGCTGGCCCTGCTGTGGAATGCATTTTCAAAGTGAATTGCATCTGGAAAATAGCCATAAAACCTACACTAAACCCATGATTTGCAGCTTTATGCAGGTCGACCAATATTCAAGCACCAAATTATTTATTTGGGGAGGACCTGCTCAAACAAGTCAAAGACCTGGAGGAAGAGGCCAAGACAATAGGCCACATGAAGACTACGTCCCTTCTGCCAGGATGCCACCTCGCAGGTCGGTTTCGAAACGAAGGGGGTCATATCCGGGGGCAGGGCCAAGCAGAGTGGGGCCAGTGGGACGACGGTATTACCCACTTGTACACGCCAATTACAACCCCAAATATGGCGAATAAGACAAGAACTCCAAGGTCGACTATAGATGATTCTACCAGTTCAGGATAAATCTTCTGGGGAACAACCTCCATTTTGGGGTAGGTTGCAGTTATTTTATGATGAATGGTGCTGCATAACATCTGATCTGTTTATACTGGACACTGTCTCAGGGTATCGAATAGAGTTTATGTCAGGAATTCATCCACCTGCACAAAATATGCCTTGTCGGGTATTGGGATTTCTGCACCAGAAACTCAGCAAGTAAATGAAGAAATTGCGGGTTTGTGCCAAAAAAAGGCGTAATTAAGAGGACGACATATCATCCTCAACAATTTGTGTCCAATATATTCCCCAGACAGAAAAAGATGGTGGATGTCGAGTTATTCTTGGTCTAACTCAGTTAAATTCCTATGTCCAGTATAGGCATTTTAAAAAAAGGACACCTTCAATACGGCTAAACAGCTGTTATCAGAAGGTTGTTATGTGGCAAACATAGATCTGAAAGATGCATATTACACAGTACCAAGTCATCATCAGTACCGAAGATACTTGAAATATAGTTGGATGGGATAGCTGTGGCAATTAAAGCATTACCCAATGGGTTAACCTCAGCTCCTAGGTTATTCACAAAATTGTTAAAACCAGTGCTGGCGCTACATCGTGCCCAGAATTACATTGTAATGGCTTATCTAGATTATATCTTAATCATAAGCAACACTTAGGAGACAGCTGAGGAGTTGGTTTCAGCAACCAAATACCTGTTTGAAAGGGTACACAAAAAGCTGGAGAAACTCAGCGGGTGCAGCAGCATCTAAGGAGCGAAGGAGATAGGCGACGTTTCGGGTCGAGACCCTTCTTCAGACTGGTCAGGGATCAGGGAAACGAGAGATATAGACGGTGATGTGAGGAGCATCTCCTTCGCTCCTTAGATGCTGCTGCACCCGCTGAGTTTCTCCAGATTTTTGTGTACCCTCGATTCTCCAGCATCTGCAGTTCCTTCTTTAACACCTATTTGAAAGGTAACGTTTCTGGTCCAGCCAACAGAAATCCAAGTTAGAACCATCCCAAAAAATTGATTATGTGGGTTTGTCATTGATTCAGTTGATATGTCAGTGACTTTGCCTACAGCCAAGGCTGTGGAAATCAGGGAGGTCTGTTCTAGTCTCGCTGAAAAACAACACCCCTCCATATGGGAAGTAGCCAGTGTTATTGGCAAATTGATGGCGGCTTTCTCTGCAGTGGAGTTTGGACCCCTGCACGATCAAAGTCAGCAATGGGCTAGACAACAAGCACTTAAAGAACATTCAGGTCATTTTGATATGCAATTGCCAGCCAGAGCCATCGCGGAATTACAATAGTGGATTATGAATGTGGCACAAACTACCAAAAATATTTTGGTTCAACAACCTTCAGTGGTTTTACAAACAGATGTGAGTGCTTTTGGATGGGGAGCCACAGACAGTGCGTCTAGCTGTGGTGGTAGATGGAGTGTGCAAGAGGGATGGTATAAATTACTTAGAATTGCTGGGGGCATTCTATGGGTTAAAAGCTTATTGTTCAGCAATGAATATTTACATGTTCAGCTCCAGATTCACAATACCAGGGCTGTTGCCTATATCAACACACATGGGAGAAATAAGGTAAGTATCATGTGATAATCTGGCAAACCTCTTTTGGAACTGGTGTATTCCAGAAATATCTGGGCCTCTGGTATCTACCTAGCAGGTATAGATAATGTGGTGGCAGACAACAGGTCACGGAAATTTAATGACAACATAGAATGGATGCTAAATCCTGCTGTGTAAAATGATTGTCAGTCGCTTTGGTTTGCCAGATATTGATCTGTGGCATCCAGGCTAAATCACCAGTTGCCTAAATATGTTTCGTGGGAACCAGATCCAGGAGCAGTAGCGGAGGATGCATTCTCGCTACATTGGGGACATACGTTATTTTACGCTTTTCCCCCATTCTGCCTCATTAGGCAATGCCTCACCAAAATAGAGCAGGACTCCGCCTCAGGACTGGCCTACACTGCCATGGTTCCCATTGGTGCTGAGAATTGATGTCCCCAACTGCAGTAATTGTTGGTGCATCCAGAAACAGGAGAACGTCATCCATTACATGATTGTATTAATTTGTTAATCTGCAGGTTCTGACCAGACCATTCCAAGAGTTGGACTGTCAAGTAGGACCATGGATGTGATAACTGCAGCTTGGAGAGATAGCACTAAAAATCAATATGTGTCTCATATTAAGAAATGAGAGATGTTTGCTTGCAGTCAGATATATCTTATCGTACTGCAAGCATTCCGGATGTATTGGAGTTCCTTGCTACATTGCATTTTGATGAACACTTGAGCTACAGTGCCATTAATAGTGCTCGGAGTGCTTTGTCCTCCTATTTAGGGTAATTTTCAGAACAACAATCTATCGGGTCTCGTCCGTTAGTATCCTGAATCATGAGAGGAATCTTTAACAAGAACGCTCCTAAGTCTAGATATATAGAAATCTGGGATGTCAGTATAGTTCTAACACTGCTTCAGCAATGGACTCCAATTACGTCACTGTGTTACAGAAGTTAACACTTAAAGTGGTTATGCTCATGGCGCTAGTATCAGCGCAATAAGTTCAAACATTGCAAAAGCTACAGTTAGATAGGATGTACTTTCTGTAGATAACATTACGTTTTATATGTATTATAAATGAAAACTTTACAAGCTCTTAAGTGTACAACATCTTTTAATGATAGCACTGGGTATTACACACACCTTCAAGCACCGGCTACATTTTCCTACTGAGGGGAAGGCGTTATGATTGATGTTAACTGGGCGGGGTTAATGGGAGTGAGGTAACTATATTATTGGTTGCATATAAACCATCTACATCCTTCCCCTTAGAAATCAAGAAAACAGATTGTTGTCACGACAACCGAATTAAACAGCAGAATTAAACGAAATCGCCGTAGCGAACAGGCGGCTTACTGATCCTGCCCGAGCGCGTACGGATGTCTCCCCCTCCCCCCGAAAGAGCAGAAGAAGCAGGAGGACGCAAGGCAGCCGGGGAACCAGGGAAGGGCATTGGGGTGGGAGAAACAGGAGAGGGAGAACCGCGATCGGCAACAGGGGACCCGCGCAGAGGGGAACCAGGCGCCCGCGACGGGGACCGAGGCATGCAGGGAACACCAGCCGGGGCGGCAGCCGGCTGCTGATAGGAGAGTGGAGGGGCATAGGGCCCAGGGGGCTGCGGCTGTGGCTCATTAACCGCAAGCAGGTGTTGTCGGCTTCTTCGGTAGATGGAACCCTCACAGTCGACCAGATACGAACGAGGTGAGTCGAAACAGAGATCAGATTGCAGCAGCATGTTTAGACTGGGACTGGAAGCTTGTGCCTGGCTCCCACGGGAACGGAGTAAGCGACAGGAGGCTGAGAAATGGTTCAGCTTTTTACAAAAGTTACAGGTTTTACCAAAGGCGGGACACGTCGACAGTCTATGGTGCATGTAGTTACAGTTCGGGCACCTTTTTCGGGGCACATCGCCAGGTCCAGGGCGGGCACGCGGCAGAAAAACATTGTTGAGGCTGTGGGCTCCTAAACCCAGCCAGGTTGACAGATTTATTGCCCAAATCCCGGTGGTCCTCTTGCAAAACAACGACCTCAGACAATCTGCAGGCATGCATAGCTTTGTCCAACGTTAGATCCGGATCCCTCAAAAGCTCACATCGCAGCTTCTGGTCACGCATGCCAGTTACTAAAATGTCTCTAGTGAGCTGGTCTCCGATTGGAGGCGTGGGTTCGAATCCCACTTCTGACACCATGTAAATGAAAACTTTACAAGCTCTTAAGTGTACAACATCTTTTAATGATAGCACTGGGTATTACACACACCTTCAAGCACCGGCTACATTTTCCTACTGAGGGGAAGGCGTTATGATTGATGTTAACTGGGCGGGGTTAATGGGAGTGAGGTAACTATATTATTGGTTGCATATAAACCATCTACATGTATGATTTAATCAAACAAAGCAGGCCAGGAATGGCCAGAACCAAAGTAAGCTTAAAGCATACCCCGTTGACCAAACGTTATGTGTAGTCAAGCACCTGAGTCAATGTATCGAGGTAACTAAGAGTCTCAGAGGCTCTGAGACAGTAATGTTCATCAGCCAGAACAAAACTCATAAAAAAGGTGTCATGACAAACTATTTATAGATGGTTAAAACAGGTTTTGGATTGTGCTGGAGTAGACACTCATGTGTAAATCTCACTCCAGCAGGGCGGCATCAATATCCGCAGCGAAGGCGCAGGATTTGCCTCTAGACCAAAATCCTCGGGGCCGCAGGATGGTCTAATGAGGCGAACGTCTCCAAATGTTATGATAAACCTGTCCTGACAGTGCAAGGTTTTGGGCATGCTGTTTTGGGTTCGGTTTGATTTCTTTTCTTTCTAAATTTCATTTGTGATTTCCCCCTGGGACAGAGGGGTTATTACTGTTTTGTTATTTAAAAAATGATTATTGGATAATTTGAAGCAATGTTCAATACATTATTTATTCACTACTGTGTCAACTGAAGCAGTGTGTCGTGTGGAATGGATCTACGGCATGAAATCACAGAGCTTTGAAATCTTTGCATAGTCACTCACGTGACTCCGAAGTAAAATAGTAAGATTAAATGAGAACTTACTGGTTTGAAGTTTGATCTTTATTTTATGAGGAGTTACGATGAGGGATTATGTGCCCTCCGCTCCCGGCCCTCATAATCGCAAAGATCATCTGGTAGTTCTAGTCTTCTGAGCCTTACTATATCACTTCAACTATATGTTTCTGTGTTTTCACGCCGATGCTTTGAAGTATGACGCGCATGCGCCTGGCAGGGCTTCTTCACGTAATCCCTCATCGTAACCATTGAAAGTTGTCCGGAGGCCAACTTTAATTTATCTAATAAGCTGTTACAATTTTGCAGGTTGTCTATTATTTCACCATTTCCGTACTTGATTCATTTTTAATTGAAAATATTGAAATGTCACCTTGCCCCAAATAACAGGGAAGTTAGCCTATTTATGAGCTGGAAACAGCGACTCTAAATAGTTCCAAACCAGGAAATAATTATACTACATTCCCCTTGAAGCGACAAATGGCCTTGTCAAATGATTCCTTGCATAAGCAAAGTATCTCTGCCATAGGTTGCTGCTTTGGCACCTGTTGTATAGAACACCAGAAATGCATGATTGAAGCATACGCCCCAACAACTGAGGCGAGAAGATAGACACAAAATGCTGGAGTAACTCAGTATACAGGCAGCATCTCTGGAGAGATGGAGTGGGTGACATTTCGGGTCAAGTCCCTTCTTCAGTCTGAAGTTACTCCAGCATTTTGTGTCAATCTTCTGTGCAAACCAGCATCTGCAGTTCCTTCCTACACAACTGATGCAATAAGGTGTATATGCAGATAGGATTTGTTTTGTCCTTTAGTTTTTAGTTTTAGTTCCAGAGACACAGCATGGTAACAGTCCCTTTTGGCCTACCGAGTCTGCATTGATGTGCGATCCCTGTACACTAACACTGTCCTACACACACAATAGGGACAATTTTACATTTATACCAAGCCAATTAACTTACACACCTGCATGTCTTTGGAGTGTGGGAGGAAACGGAATATCTCGGTGAAAACCCACTCAGGTCACGAGAAGAATGTACAAACTTTGTACAGACAGCACCCATTGTCAGGATCAAACCAGGGTCTCTGGCGCTGTAAGGCAGCAACTCTACCGCTATGCCACCGTGCTGCCCATCCTGTTTTGTATAAATGAAGCCTTGTGCCTGCACGTGAGCAACAAACTTTACCTGATGTAAAGTGACTTGACTTGGCTTGACATTAAAATGCAACAGCTTAGCAAAAGCATTGCTGGCTTTATCTAAGCAACTGAGGTTAAGAGGTATTTGGACTTTTGTTTTTAGACTTGAGACATACAATACAGAAAAAAAGCCCTTCGGCATACTGAGTCCTCGATGACCAGCAATCACCACCGTCACTAACTTACACACACCAGTGACAATTTTACAACTTCACCTAAACATTTTCCTACCCCTATGGCAAAGCAATGTTTTTCAGGAAAATAATAACAACATTAAATTTTGAAAAGGTGCTCTCATTTCATGAGAAGTTTGAAAATCATAAATATGAATTAGATGCTAATAACTCCAAAGAGAAATGTATGAGTAATTGTTTGATCCATTCAGTGTGGGTGAAGGTACCACAAGGTAGCATTGTGAATGAGTAGCATTAAGGTATTTAGGAGGAAGCTGATGAGGCAGAAAGAAATTGACCAGAAATAGTGGCCTGTTTCTGCACTGTAAATTCCACATTAAACGCTTTAGATTTTCGCAGCTTCTGTACTTCAATCTCGGAAAGAATATTGAGCATCATATGTGTTTGTTTGGGAGCAATGTGGGGCTTTCAATGGAACTATAAATCTTGATGAATTTGATCACGCTGGATCTTAGTAGAACATAGAACTTTACAGAAGATAGAATCTGAAGAAGGGTCTTGACCCAAAATGTTACCCATCCTTTTTCACCAGAGATACTGCCTGACCCTCTGAGTTACTCCAGCACTTTGTGTCTATCTTCTATATATACCAGCATCTGCAGTTCTTTTCTACATTGAACAGTACAGCACAAGAACAGGCCATTCAGCCCAACATGTCTGTCATAACCATGGTGCCAAACTAACGAATCCCATTTGCCGACACATGGTCTGTGTCTCTCTCCTGCTGCTCGTGTGTCTGAATAAATACCTCTTAAACGTTGCTATTTTATCTGCTTCCACCACCATCCCTGACAGCTCAATCCAAGCGCATATCACTCTGATAGGCATATCCCACTTAGGCAATTTTTTCGGCGACTAGGCTGTCGCCTGTATGGTTGTGAGTAGTCTCCTCAAGTCGCCTAAAGATATTATTCAGCGACTGTGGGCTTGACATAGCTTGTCTTCTCCTGTCGTAGGTGCTGTCGTAGGTTGTCGCCAGGATGACACAGGTTCTCACCAGGTGATGTTGGTTGTTGCCAGGTGCTGACTGGTGAATTCCATTGGCAACTACCTACGTCAACCTACGTCAACCGGCGACAGGTAGCGGCCACTGAATTGTCTTAAGTTCTCTTCAGTTGTCGCCGGCAGGGTCGTTACTTGTCATAGCTTATCACGGGTGGATATACGTTGACTTTGGTTGCTGTAGGTTGTCGCCTGTGTGGTCCTAGGTTGTCGTAGGTGTGGTTGTAGGTGGACGTCCTAAGGAGTCGCCGGTTGTCGGTAGCTTAACGTCGCTAGGTGGTAGGTTGTCGTAGCTCGTTGTAGACATTTTCATGGGGGGGGGGGGGGTCCAGTCGTATCTTTTTTGGTGATCTGTTATGACTGTGGCAGTCGCCAGCAGTCGCCGAAAAAATTGCCTAAGTGGGACAGGCCCAATGCTTTGCACATCACCTTTAAACTTTTCCCCTCTCACCTTAAAGCTATTCCCTTTACTATTTGACATTTCCATCTTGGGAAAATGATTCACTGCCTACCCATCCATGCCTCTCATGATTTTATATATTTCAGTGCAGGGTGACTTGGACAGGTTGGGGGAGTGGGAAGATGCATGGCAGATGCCGTTTAATGTGGATAAATATGAGGTTATCCACTTTGGTAGCAAAAACAGGCAGACAGATTATTATCTGAATGGTGACAAGTTGGAAAAGGGGAAGTACAACGGGATCTGAGGGTCCTTGTTCATCAGTCAATGAAAGTAAGCATGCAGGTACAGCAGGCAATGAAGAATGCGAATGGCATGTTGGCTTTTATAACATGAGGAGTTGAGTATAGGAGCAAATGTATCCTTCTTCAGTTGTACATGGCCCTAGTGAGACCACACCTGGAGTATTGTGTGCAGTTTTGTTCTCCAAATTTGAGGAAGAACATTCTTGCTATTGAAGCAAGTAGGTTCACCAGGTTAATTCCCGGGATGGCGGGATTGTCATATGCTGAGAGAATGGATCAGCTGGGCTTGTATACTCTTGAATTTAGAAGGATGAGAGGGCATCTTATTGAAACATATAAGATTATTAAGGGTTTGGACACGCCAGAGGCAGGAAACATGTTCCCGATGTTGGGGGAGTCCAGAACCAGGGGCCACAGTTTAAGAATATGTGGTAGGCCATTTAGAACAGAGATGAGAAAACGTTTTTCCACACAGAGAGTAGTGAGTCTGTGGAATTCTCAGGGCGGTGGAGGCCGGTTCTCTGGAAACTTTCAAGAAAGGGCTAGACAGGGCTCTTGAAGATAGCGGAGTCAAGGGATATGTGGAGAAGGAAGGAACGGGGTACTGATTGTGGATGATCAGCCATGATCACATTGAAGGGCGGTGCTGGCTTGAAGGGCCGTATCGCCTACTCCTGCACCTATTATCTATAACCAGGAAGCCCTCCCAGCCTCCCATGCCGAGAGAAAACAGTCCAAATGTGTCCCACCTCTCCTTATTGCTGATGCACTCCAATGCAGGCATTGTTTAGATTAGAGATACAGCTTTGAAACAGGCCTTCGGCCCACCGAGTCCACACCGACCAGCAATCACCCGTACACTAGTTCTCTCCTAGGGACAATTTTACTTCGGAGTCACGTGAGCGACTACGTGAAGAAGGCCGTCAGCCCGCATGTGCGTCATTACATCTACCAATTGCGCAACGGCTGACTGGCGGGCGCGTTGCTCCTTCCAGCGGAAAGTTTAAACCTGAAGGTAAGTTTTCAACTTATTCCCAGGTTTTGTTTTTTCTCTTTCTGCAGGAATCTCTGTCACAGAGATTTTCCTGTTGGACTAATTTGGGGCGAAGTCTGGACGGGCCGCGAAACCGGTTATGGACGCGAGGAATCCTGGTCTCGGACCTAGGATACCGGGATCAGGGGGAACCGGCGGAAGTGCGGGTAGCCGGCGGCCGTCGGGTACGCCACCCAAGTCACTGACAGCACAGTCAGTGGCTTCCAGACTGGCTGTGGTTCCCAGGAAGGGGGTAAAACCAACAACAAGCCGGTAAGATCTGTGAAGTCAGGCCAGGAGGGACCCCCCCCTCTCCCGACATACAGGGGCCAGCTGCTTCCAGACCGCTATGGTTCCCCAGGAAGGGGGTAAAACCAAAAGCAAGTTGGGTAGGTCTGTGGAAGTCAGGCCAGGAGGGACCCCTCCAACATATAGCGGTCAGCCGCTTCCAGACCGCTGTGGGTCCCCAGGAGGGGGTAAAACCAAAAGTAAGTTGGTCAGGCCTGTGGACTAGGGGAGTCAGGCCAAGAGGGTTCCCCTCCTTCAATGGGTAGCGTCTGCGGACGTCTAAACCCACATGGAGCACCTGATGGAGAGGTTGCTCCACAATGATACTCCAAAGGAGGGAGTTATCAGCGCGGGTCTCCTATGGAGCCCACGGCAGCGGTACCTGTTTCAGGGCTGCACAATGTCTCCCTCTCTGAGGAGGGGAGCATCCGGGGTCAGTTCCTGTCTGTCTCAGAGCAACATTCCTGATATAGGTCCGTAGGAGGGGCCATGTCAGCACAGGTATCCTCTGGGGCCTGCGGCAGCACCTGTTTTCAGGGCTGCCTAAGAATCTCCCTCCCTGTGGAGGGGAGTGCGAGTGGTCAGTGTGTAACTGACTTCAACATTGAAAGTATGTCCGTGGAACATACTGGAGCATGTGCATATGGCTTCAAGAGATACTCGCAAACGAAGGTGTTGCTGCCGAAAGAGTTGGTCTCCAGCTGTTAGAATACCCGGAAGGGGCCAGTGTTCCCCTCACGCTACAAGTACCGGCAGTGAACAGCGCTATCAGGGTGACATTGGAGGGGCATGAATCCAGGAAATGAAACCAGCCGCCGAATCCTCTCTTCAGGTAAGTCTTATCCAACAGGTAAGACCTGGATGAGGAAGCAAAAGCTATCAGACTAATCAAGACCGACGAGGAGCAAAGCTTCATCGGTAGGCGACGACACACCCCACGCCTCCATCGGGGGTAAGCGGTTCGCTGAAGCCAGTGGCAGCTTGAAAGCTGGGCATGGAAATATGGCCAGAGTTGTCTTTCGAGGCAGGCTCAGAATTATGGCCAGAGTTGTCTTTTGAGGCAGGCTGAGTATGATGAGGTTTTTCAGACCAAGGCCCAAACCGGTCTCAGGGAAAATATGGAATCCACGCACCCTGCCAGTCCTACTCTCCAATCAAGGACGGAAAAAGAACCTGCATCAGGGGCCTTTGGGCTTACCATAAGACCACCGGTAGCCATGGAGGTAGGTGGGCCTGGTTCTTCCGAAACATGGGGTTGTGGACCATTTACAAGGTAATATTTACACTTGGTTTTTTGTACAAGTGACAATGATAACATGAGATTCAGATCAGTTTTGAAAAACTGATGATAACATGTGATTAATTTATACTGTACAACATACAAAGGTTCCAAGATGGTTTGGAATTAGGGCCAGAGTTGTCTTTCAAGGCAGGCCCTGTATTATGGCCAGGATTGACTTTCAGGACAGGGTGAAAGATGGAGGAAGTCACCTCATCAGATTTAACTCGTATGTGCAGTATAGACTTTCAGAATAGGAAACTTCGTTACTGTCTAACAATTAATTTCCATAGGATCTTTATGGCAAGCATCGATCTCAAAGATGCATGCTATTCAGTTCCCATTCACAGGGATCACCGGAGATATTTGAAATTTATCTGGATGGGGCAATGATAACAGTTAAAGCATTGCAAAATGGGCTAACTTCAGCTCCCAGGTTATTTACCAAATTACTAAAACCGGTGCTTGGACTGCTCAGAGCTCAAGAACATTTCTTATCGCCTCACTGGATGATGTTTTAAATGCTGTATTTTATTAAAATTAACTGTTGCTGCCCCAAACTATTTTTGAGAAATTGGGGTTCCTCATCAATCCAGTTAAATTTAAGTTGATACCAATCAGAACTATTGATTATTGGGATTTAACTTTAACCATCAACTTAACAGTGACTCCGCCCTGGGGCAAGAGATTGGAATTAACATAAGCCTGTAACAACCTTGTTGTTATGAAGCAGCCTTCTATTCATCAAGTGTGATTGGCAATATAGTAGCTGTGTTTCAGCTGTGCAATTTGGGCCTTTGCATTATCAGAACTTACAACGTGCAAAGAATTAACCTCTCAAGTACCATATAGGTCATCAGTAACAGACCTATGCTATTACCAGCTGAAGCTACCAGTCACAATGGTGGCAGTTTTCAGCATTGCTCCAGTAATTTTGGTCAGTAATCTTCAGTAATTACAAACTGATGCTAGTGCTCAAAGATGAGAAATTACGAATGCCATCTCCAGTTACGGAGACGGATGCATTTGCATGAGTTACCAATTTTTCAGTTATTGGTATCAACTACCTATAAACACTGGGTGCATTCAATAGGTTAAAGGTTATTGTGTGAATATGCATAATCTGCATGCTCAACTCCAAGTTGATACACTGTGGTGGTGGCATATGTTAGTCCCATGGGTGCAATCCAGTTAAAGTATCCTGTGACATTTACCTAACCTCATTTGACAATATTGTATCATCACGTGAAATCAATGACAACACAGAATGGATGTTGGATCACAAAGTATTTAATGTCATTATGGCTCGATGAAACACCGAATATCGATATGTTTACATCCAGGCTCATTCACCAGTTGCAAAATATGTGGCATACAGTGGCGAGAGATACATTATCGCCACACTGGGGAGGAATGTTCTTTCATGTCTTTCCTCTCTTCTGCCTCATCAGTCGGGTCTTGCAATAAATCCAGCAAGATCCCACTTCAGGCTTTTCGAACTGCCTAACTGGCACACGCAGCCATGGTTTCCGCTAATATTGGGAATAATATAGAACCTTATATGGTTATTCTAAACATAAAACTTGCTGGTTCAGCCTGTGACTCGGGAAACAGCCTCCGCATCATTAATCAATTAATTGACTTGTAGACTCTGAGACGACTATTCCTGCGGCTCGGGTTGTCAAATCAATGCATGTAACTGCTCGCTGCAGAGTGCAGGGATAGCACCCAAAAAGGCAGTACATTTCCTCTTCAGGAGATGGGAAGCGTTTTTGTTTAAATACACATGTTACATATAATACAGCACGGATAACTGACGTCTTGGAGTTCATTTTCAAATGGGTCTTAGACAATAATTAAGTTATAGTGCCAATAACTGTGCCAACATGCTTTCTCATCATATTTGCTGCAGCAAGTGGGACCCACACTGTCGGGTCTCACCCTCTGATATCCAGAATTATATAGGATATCTTTAACACAAGTTCTCCCAGGCCCAGTTACACGGAAGTATGGGACATTGACGTTATGTTAACATTACTTCACCAGGGGGCTCCAGCTACATCCTTATCTTTAGCCGGCTCTCATAAGGTAGTGTCCTCATGGCACTGGCCTCAGTGCAACGGGTCCAGTCACTACATAAATTGCGACTGGACAGGATGGTTAGATTTGCTAATAACATAATATTTTATGTTTATGATTTAATTAACCAGAACAAACCAGAGGCGCTAGGTCTCAAACTAGTTTTCATGGCATACCCCATGGACCTTCAGTAATGTGTGCTCACAACAATACTTCTAGGTCACCTAGAGCCTGAAAGGCTCCAAACTAGCAATGTTTGTTAGTTACTAAAAACCTCATAAGAAGGTTTTTAATTAATTCTACCATCTCCAGGTGGTTAAAACGGGATTTTGGCTAATGCATGAGTCGATACTAATATTTTTAGCTCTCACTCCACCAGGGCTGCTACTACATCAGCTCCAAGGGTAATGTTCCGCTAGACCACATCCTAGTAGCTGCAGGGTGGTCAAACTAACATACTTTCCAAACATTTTATAATAACCCATTGCCAGACCGGGGGTATTTGCCAATTCCATTTTAGATTCTGTTTTATAGTTTCCCCCTGGATGAGAGGGGTCACTATTATTTTCCTTTGATGATTAAAGCATCAGCATTTTTAACAAACTAAGTCATGTCTGAATGCATTAATCTTTTTCATTCATCCATGGTCAATTCATGCAGTGTGTGACGCATAGACTCGTTTCCGGCATGAAATCACAGAGCTTTGAAATCTTCACATAGTCACTCACATGACTCCGAAGTAAAATAGTAAGATTAAACGAGAACTTACCAGTTTGAAGTTTGAGCGATTACGTGCCCACCACTCCCAACCCTCGTATCATAGAGGTCATCTGGTATTTCTACTCTTCTGTAATCTTACTATGTTCAGTTCAACTATTGTTATCTGTGATTTCACACCGCTGCTTTGAAGATTGATGTGCATTCGGGCTGATGGCCTTCTTCACGTAATCGCTCATCGTAACTCCTCATAAAATAAAGATCAAACTTCAAACTGGTAAGTTCTCATTTAATCTTACTATTTTACAGAATTAACCGGCAAACCTGCACATCTTTGGATTGTGGGAGGAAACCAGAGGATCCGGAGAGTAGGTTTAACATTTAAAAGGATCCTTAAAGCTCTTTCCCACTGTACGAGTTAATTCAAGAGTTCTCCCGAGTTTACCCTGATTCGAACTCGGAGATTTACGCTAATGGCCGCTCGTAGGTACTCGGGGCTCTCCGTGGACATTTTTCAACATGTTGAAAAATCTTCACGAGTCTTCCCGAGCTTACCGCGTTTCTCGAGTACCCGCCGTTAGCGTTACGAGCAGCTAAGAGATGACCCTGAACTCCAACGTTCCAGCTACGTACATTCTACATGCTTACCATGAGTTTGATTTTATTTTAAACTCGGGAGAGCTCTTGAATGCTCATACAGTGGGACAGGGCTATAAAGGGTAACTTTTCTTACACAATGAGAGATGGGTATATGTAATGAGCTGCCGGAGGCAGTTGTTGAAACAGGTATTATTGCAAAGTTTAAATAACAAAATTAGACTGGTACATGGATAGAATAGGTTTGGAGGGATATGGGTCAATCGCAGGTAGGTAGGACTAGTGTAGCCAGGACATGTTGGTTGGTGTGGGCAAGTTGGGCCAAAGGCCCTGTTCCACACAGTATGTCTCTATGACTTTATGACACTAAGACTAATTGCCCTTGTTCATCAGTTGACCAAAATAATTTGTGTTGGTGGATAATCTGGGCATCTATCTTACCAACGACATTCCATTGCTCTCTGTGTTCCTCTGGTTTTGGTAGACTGCGAAGTGAAGTGTCAGAAGAAAAGGGATAAGCCTGAAGCCCAGGCGGAATGTGCATCATGCTGTTGTCATGCCTACTGCACTCTATGTCTGCAAGACATGGACAGTTACAGCAGACAAACTGGACGGCTTAATCACCTCTAGATCACTTATCTGTATCGGATACTTCACATCATGTGACAAGACATGATTTCAGACACACAGATTCTGTCCCAGACAATCTCTAGACTTAGACTTTAGAGTTACAGCAGGGAAACTGGCCCTTCAGCTCACCAAGTCCACACTGACCAGCGTTCCCCACACACTAACACTATCCTACACCCACTAGGGACAATTTTACATTAATACCAAGCCAATTAACCTACAAACCTGAGCGCCATTGAAGTGTGGGTGGAAAACTGAAGATCTTGGAGAAAACCCATGCAGGGCACGGGGAGAAGATCATACAAACTCCGTACAGACAGCACCCGTAGCCAAGGATCGAACCCGGGTCTCTGACGCTGTAAGGCCATCGCTCTACCACTAGGCCGCTGTGCCGCCTTTTATACTTTATAGATCAGGCGTGGAAACAGGCCCAATGAGTCTGCGTCAATCAGAGATCGCAGTACACTAACACTATCCACACACACTAGGGACAATTTTTTCTTACCAAACCCAATTAATCTAAAAAACCTGCACATCTTTGGAGTGTGGGAGAAAACTGGAGTACCTGGAGAAAACCCATGCGGTCACAGGGAGAACGTACAAACTCCGTACAGGCAGCAGCTGTAGTCCGGATGGGACCTGGGTCTCTGGCGCTGTAAGGCAGCAACTCTACTGCTGTGCCATTGTACTGCCAGCATCTGCAAATTGCTGCAAAAATCACAGATTCATTGGGCAGGACATGACTGACTGACATCTGAATGATATCCGATGCCAGGATATCAAAGCAGCTACTTTATGGAGCACAGACTGGGGGCAAGAGATCATGTGGTGAGCAGAAAAAAGAGATTTAAGTACTCTCTTAGAATATTTGAGAAGAGTTTCAACATTGTGTGGCACGGTGGCGCAGCGGTAGGGTTGCTGCCTTACAGTGCTTATGTATGTTTGTACGGTCTCCCCGTGACCGCGTGGGTTTTCTCAGAGATCTTCGGTTTCCTCCCACACTCCAAAGACGTACAAGTCTGTAAGTTAATTTGCTTGGTATAAATATAAATTGTCCCTCCTGTGTGAAGGATAGTGTTAGTGTGCGGGGTTCGCTTGTCAGTGTGGACTTGGTGGGCCAAAGGGCCTGTTTCCACTCTGTGTCACTAAACTAAACTAAATCACCATACATCATCGGGAACAACAGGCATAGGATCGCCTTGTATGGTATGCCTGCATCAAAAGCAGTGCTCATTCATAAGATGAGTCAAGTGGAGGAAGTAAAGAGGAAAAAACCGATGTGCAGGT
Organism: Okamejei kenojei; assembly: GCA_035221665.1. Classification (NCBI taxonomy): domain Eukaryota; kingdom Metazoa; phylum Chordata; class Chondrichthyes; order Rajiformes; family Rajidae; genus Okamejei; species Okamejei kenojei. The sequence goes on from CM069132.1 coordinate 16,617,702, forward strand.
GGATCTCAACAGTTCAGGTAGCATCTGTGAAGGGAAGGAGCAGAAGGGGAATAGAGAATCCCGAAAATTAAGGACTACTGATGTTACTGCATCCCTACACTTCCATGTTCAAACCCAGGCTGCTCCAGTCAGCAACTTCCATACTCATCATATAAAGACGGACTAGATGACAAAGTTAGTGTTAGTCATACAGCACGGAAACAGTCCCTTCTATGCCTACCCACCTACATTAATCCCACATACTATTGTCCCCACATTCTCATCGACTGCCTTCAAGGGTGAATTGCGGGAGATTGGGGTTAGGAGGGAGAGAGGATTCGCCATGATTGAATCGCAGAGGCGGACTTCATGGGCCGAATGGCATAATTCTACTCGTATCACTTCTGAATTTATGAAGATTCTATGCCTCACAAACACACACACACTCTAGAGACAATTTACAGTGGTCAATTAATCTACCGACCTACACGTCTTTGGGACATGCAAGAAAACCAAAGCACCCTGGGGAAAGCATGGTCTTACTTGAGAAACTCTGACAACAACTTATCTCGCCCTCTCTGCAACTTAGATTGCACTTGATTTGAAACGTTTCCAATTCTGAGGAAGAGTCGATGAACTGAATCGTTGCCTGTGTGCTTCTCAGTTGCTGCCTAACCAATTGAGTGTCTTTGTTTTTTTTTCTTTTTTTGCGGGGAGAACAAGGATCATTTTTTTCCTCCTAATCTCCAAACATGGAATAAATGTGGATTTCAATCTGATGCGGGGAATAGCGATGAAGCGGAGTGACAGAAACGACTCATCGTGTCCCATGTGTCGGATGGAAATGCTGATACTGGTTTTCACCGAAGATAGACATATGGAAAATAAAAATACATAATACATATGGAACAAGCGAAAGTGGTTGCCAGAGAAAGTGGTTAATGTAGGTACAATAACGATATTTAAAAGACACAAAATGCTGGAGTAACTCAGCGGGTCAGGCAGCATCTCTGGAGAGAAGGAATGGGTGATGTTTCGGGTCGACCTGAGGAAGGCTCGACCCGCAAAACATCACCCATTCCTTCTGTCCAGAGATGCCGCCTGTCCCTGTGCGTTACTCCAGCAATTTGTGTCTCTCTTCATCATGGCCCATACTTAGTTATCAGAGAACAACTACAGCCACGACTCAGTACATGACACCGTGACATTATTAATACAAAACTGTCAGCATGCAACATGTTAAGTTCCCGGGGGATTAACCCTGGTTTGTATTATATTTCTGCAGGAAAAACAAAGCAACAAATCAATAAGTCGATGCATTATTTCTGCTCCAAGTATAATTACCATCCTTACCATATACCCCATGCTTTAGTCCTATTATGCAAACTGGTAATTGGAACAAGTATTGCACAGAAGGAGAAAATCTAATGACATTGTTTGCCGCGAAGAGCAGCAGTAACTCTTTAACTGTCTCGCTGCAGTCTTGTCACGAGCATATGGCAGTAATTTATTACCACAGCCACAAAACCTTTTCAGGAATATAATGATAGAATGGGGCTCGAATTCAATAACTAACTCATAGCGGAGGCTGGCACAACCTATTGAGTGTCAAAAACAAAAGGAATGGTTAGTCTACCCGAAAGGACACAAAGTGCTGGAATAACCCAGCGAGTCAGGCAACATCGCTGGAGAACATGGATAAATGGCCTTTTGAGTCGGGACCCTTTTCAGACTTTTGGCTGTCATGCCCTTTCTGTGCATTACTTTCAGTTTCTTTTAGTTGAAATATAGACATTTAGTTCAGTTTAGTTCAGTTTAGTTTAGTTTATTGTCACGTGTACTGAGGTACAGTGAAAAGTTTTTGTTGCGTGCTAACCAGCCAGTGGAAAAACAATACATGATTGGAATCGAGCCATTCACAGTGTACAGATACATGATACAGGAAATAACGATTGGTGCAAGGTAAAGCCAGTAGAGTCCGATCAATGATCATCCGATAGTAGTTCAGGACTACTCACTGGTTGTGATAGGATGGTTCAGTTGCCTGATAACAACTGAAACTGATCCTGAATCTGGAGGTGTGCATTAGATTTAAAGAAAAGATGCAAGTGATTTTTGTTAAAAAACTGTGCTTACTGTTTCAAGTGAAATACTACAATAGTGGTACAAATGGGACTTTATTGTCACAGCAACCAAGGTGCAGTGAAATTAATTTTTTGCATACAGTTCAGTAAATCTTACTGCACATGGGCGCAATCATACTTAAGTACAGGAGTGTAAGAATAATAGAATACAACGCGGCGGTTTACAAGAGTCGCCACCTTGTATCCTTCAAAGTTGTTAAAAAATGTGAAGACTTGACTTGGCTGCAACAGGCCTGTGGTGCTAGTGGCTCACTGGATCGGAGTTGCAGGGGTCGGCCTGGACAGACAATGTTGTTGATGTCCCCCACAGCTGCTCTGCCGTTCCGTGCCGCTGCAGGCCCCGTCCAATCTACGCGCTCGGCCTCTAGCGGGGCCTCCATTCCAGCGGCCCACTCCACCAACACATCGATCCGGACAGGTCAACCCGCGAACATACCGTCCCTCGCCTCACGAGACCTGCGCTCTGCCTCCGTGTCCCGCAGCTGATGCTGGAACCCTCAGAGTGTTTATGAGGGTGCCGGAGGTGAGACCCCTTATCCCTCTCACAGGCACCGTTCTTTTACTGCATCCTCTGCTTTCAGCGCCATCTTAAAACTCACTGACCACTGAATACGTAACCCGCCCAATGTTCTCTTCCACCCATCTCTGATGCAGCAGAGAATGGTTGCAGCATGAACAAGATTCTGCTAGCCAATATCCTTTTAACAACACCTCCAATACACCGGTCTCTGACATTTTAGGATAAGGACAGTAGACAGCACAGCCACCTGGAGTTTAATGTTGTTTAGTTTATTGTCACTTGTACCGAGGTACAGTCAAAACCTTTTGTTGCGTGCTATCCAGTCAGCAGAAAGACAATACATGATTACAATCGAGCCAATTACAGTGTACACATACATGATAAGGGAATAACATTTACTACAAGGTAAAGCCAGCAAAGATCGACCAAGTCCGAGGGTCACCAAAAAGGAGTTTCGAAAGACAGTTCATCACCACCATCTCAAACAGATTAATTCCCCTGTCCCACTTAGGAAACCTGAACAGAAACCTCTGGAGACTTTGCGTCCCACCCAAGGTTTCAGTGCGGTTCCCGGAGGTTTTTGTCAGTCTCCCTAATGGTCGAAAGTGGTTTCTGTTTTAAAAATCGGCAATTTCGTAGTCAAAGCCAGTTGCGATGCAAGTTGAAGGTGGTTGCCGGGGGACAAAAACCTCCGCTAATCTCCGGGAACCGCACGGAAACATTGGGTGGGGCGCAAAGTCTCCAGAGGTTTCCGTTCAGGTTTCCTAAGTGGGACAGGGGCATTAGTGATTGGGCAGGAAATACATGGCCTCAACCTTGGTATTGATATCCCACACAAACCTACGGTACATATGAGGTTGAAATAGGCTGAAGGGCCTATTTCTATGCTGTACAACTGTCTGACTCTCTGACACAAGGTTCGGTCTGGATGGTGTAATTTGTCACATTGTAAGGGCAGTTGCGGTTCCTTAACTTTATGGCCAACTTTGCCAGACAGAACAGAAGAATAAAGATGGGGATAGACACAAAATGCTGGAGTTATGCCCCTGTCCCACTTAGGAAACCTGAACGAAAACCTCTGGAGACTTTTCGCCCCACCCAAGGTTTCCGTGCAGTTCCCGGATGGTTTTGTCAGTCTCCCTAATGGTCAAAAGTGGTTTCCACTTGTTCTATGTTCCGGCGATTATTTCAAAAAATTCAAAACCGGCCGCGACTAAAATTAGGTTTCCGTTTTAAAAATCGGTAATTTTTTAGTCGAAGCCGGTTGCGATGCTAGTTGAAGGTGATTGCCGGAGGTTGCAGGTATTGGAATGTAAGACCTTTTTTTCACCCAGTTTTATTCCACCAGGGAGGTCTTACCCTCCACTACCTGCAACTTCCGGCAACCACCTTCAACTAGCATCAGGTAGCGGGAGATCAGGGTGTAACAGCGAGAGAGAGGGGGCAGATGCGAGTGGGAGATAGGGGAGAGCGCGCACACAAACCAGCGCCTCATCTGCGACCGGGATCATACCCCCCGGGTCCCCAGCGCCACAAGCGCTGCCGAACCTCCACTGGACCGCTCCATCCCCCCCCCCTCCCGAGTGTTCCAACCCCGCTCAGGGGGGCGGCCGGAGACATCCCAGCGGCCCCAGGCAGCGTGGAGAAGAAGTGCCAACCACAGCTCAACTCCGCCTGTCCTGCCGGGCCAACCGACAGCTCCGGACCAACGACACCAGCGACCCAGGCCCACAGCCAGTGTGGAGAAGAAGCGCCAACTCCAACCCAACCACGCTCCAAACCCCGAGGAACCTGCTCCTCAACGGGTCGGGTGCCGCTGGCCAATCCCCCCCCCCCCCGCGCGCTGGCTGCAAGCCTGACCCAACGCCTCCGGCCGCCCCCAGACAGGACAACACCCCGTGGCGACGGCCAGCAGCAACTAACAATGCCCTCATGATGGACGAGCATGATCTCGCGCATAATGGAATAAAAATGACAAAATAATCTTAGCTTTTATTTCACAGTTTGAAAGCAGTATTTTCGTAGATAGCCGAACTCTGATTAGCAAGCGAGATGCAAATAAATAACCATCGGCCACCCACTGTGGACACAGGAGAAAATCAGCCCAAACTCTGGAAAACTACCATCTCCAGCTGTTCACAAGGAATTCTGCCAGACCTTACCGGATTGAACGCTGGAGGCTAACTGCTTCCCCACCAATTTTCAACCTTATTTTACTGATAATTTTTGGATGGACCTGACTGCAGATGATGGAGTGCGGCGATAAGCAGTAAAGGAACAGACAAGTGCAGGATAGCCTGCGGCGTTTTTCCTCAGCTCCATGCCATCCTCGCCTTCAGGGGAGCGCGGGGGGGGGCGTGGCTGGAGGGGGAAAGTGGAGGACAGTGAGCCGGGCGTGCAGCAGCAGCAGCAATGATTTTGCCTTCCTCCAGCCGGGCTGGGGGGGGGGTGGCGGAAGGGTAGGGGGATAAGTGGAGGTGAGCGGGGCAGCAGCCGATGAGAAGGTGGCCAACAGGAGGCGACAAAATGAGGAAGGATTTTATTAATCATGTGTACAGAAAGAATGACTAAATTTAATGAGGAGTGGATGTGCACATATAAAAGTGAAATTGCTAGCGAAATGGTAAAAACCTCAGCGTTTTTGCGTCTGGTTTTGGCGGAATAACAAATAAAAGGCCAAAAATATGACACACACACACACACACACACACACACACACACACACACACACACACACACACACACACACACACACACACAGCTTTAAAAGTATATAGAAGATATCAAGTGGGCTGGGAATGCACTTTGTGTAAAAGGTGAGAAAACAATTGCTAAATGGATAATCCTTTCAAATGGAGTAACCGTTTGCTAGTGGGTGAGTTTTGGGCTAATTGAAGCCTCTCGTTATTTAAATTTGCCTGCAGGTGCTGAAATCACCAATTTGACTTTATCATTCTTAATGACTCATCAAATGGATACTTAGTCATACAGCGCAGAAATAGGCCCTTCAGTGCAACTCATAGCCTTATAGAAACATTTAAAATTCTTAAGGGATTGGACAGACTAGATGTAGGAAAATGTTCCCGATGTTCGGGGAAGTCCAGACCCAAGGGTCACAGTTTAAGAATAAGGGTTAGGCCATTTAGGACTGAGATTAGGAAAGAGTTTTTCACCCAGAGAGTTGTGAATCTGTAGAATTTTCTGCCACAGAAGGCAATGGAGGCCAATTTACTGGAGGTTTACAAGAGAGATTTAGCTCTTAGGGCTAAAAAAAAATCAAAGGATATGGGGAGAAAGCAGGAATGGGATACTAATTTTGGATGATCAGCCATGATCACTTTGAATGACGGTGCTGGCTTAAAGGGCCAAATGGCCTACTCCTGCACCTCTTTTCTAAGTTTCTATGTTTCTTTGTTAACTCATCCACACCAACCAAAAATGCCTCATCTAAGCTAGTCTCATTTGCCCATGTTAGATCCATATCCCTCCAAACCTTTCATATCTGTATACCTGCCTAAATGTTTTTTAATGTGATTATTGTAGCTGCCTCAAATACTTCCTCTGGCAGCTTATTCCACATACATACCACACTCTGTTAAAAAATAGTTGGCTCTTGGGTTTATTAAATCTTTTCCTTCTCACCTTAAATCTATGGCCTCCAGTTCTTGAACACCCAACCCTGTATAAAAAACTGTGCATTCGTCCTATCTTTGCCGCACATTATTTCAGACACCTCGAGAGATCGCACTTCAGTCTCCTGCACACCAAGGAATATAATCCTTGTCTACCCAATCTTTCCCTAGAACTCAGTGCCTCAAGGCGTGGCAACATCCTCGTATACTGTTTCCCGCTTGTATCACTGCAACAGACTCTTGCTAGATTCTACACTCCATATCGCAGAATGCCAACATGCCAAAAACCTTATTTAGCTCCAAATCTGTGGAATTCATCATCACAGACGGCTGTGGAACCCAGGGCATTGGGTATTTTAAAAGTGGAGGACAAACATTGTGAGCTGAAGGGCCTGTTTCTGTTTTTATACTGTTCTATGTTCTATATCTCTCTAGTAGGGCCCTCTATACATTGTCTGAGGAAACTTTCCTGAACACATTTCACAAAACACATACCATTTAAGGTCTTAACACTTTGGCGTTCCAAGTGTACGTTGGGATAGGTAAAAAATCCTCTACTGTGACCAGCCTATATCTCCAGTTTTCCTCCCACACCCCAAAGACCTACATGTTTGTAGGTTAATTGGCTTGGTATAATGGTAAATTGTTCCTAGTGTGTAGGATAGTGTTAATGTGGGATCGCTGGTCCGCACGGACTTGGTGGGCAGAAAGGGGCTGTTTCCTCACTGTATGTCTAAGCTAAACAAACTAAACTAAACCTCACGTATCCATTTGATACAACTATAGATAATTCTGGCAATCAATAGTCAATAATTCATATTTAGGTGATGAAGCAGCATCATCATTTCAGATGGGACGGCAGCTTTTGGTATTTCCCACTGCTGTCTTCAGGATCATCACAGTCTACTGCTTAAAAAGATATGTATTGCTGGAGTAACTCAATGGGACAGGCAACATCTCTGGAGAACACGGAAATGTAATGTTTCGGATCTGGGCCCTTGTCCAGACTGAAGAAGGGTCTTGTTCCAAAACATCACCTATTCATGTTCTCGAGAGAAACAGGCTGATGATGCAGATCCATGTTTCTACTGTCTACTGCTTTTAGTTTAGTTTAGAGATGCAGCGCAGAAACAGGCCCATTGGACCACCAAGTCTGCGATGACCAATGATCCCTGTACACCAGCACTATCCTACATACTAGGGACAATTTACAATTTTTTATCAAAGCCAATTTACCTCCAAACCTGTACGTCATTGGAATGCGGGAGGAAACCGGAGAACCAGAGAAAACCCACACGGTCACTGGGAGAACGGACAAACTCCATACAGACAGTACCCATGGTCTCTGGTGCGGTAAGGCAGCAACCTTACCACTGCGCCACCTTTGTTTTGCTTGTTTTGTTCCACTGATTTGCATAGGAGCTTCATAAAGACTGGCTCCTAATGATTGCTTCAGTGGGGTGGGAAATTGCAACCGTGTGATCCACCCTGTTTCAACGAATGCAATCAACCTGGCGTGCACAAACAGAAGATCAAACAGAACAAGTTGTCTTACAACTTTAGGCTGTGCACGCCATACGCAGGAAGAAGAAGATTGCTTCAGTCAGATCACAATTTTTTTTCCTCAGCACCATTTGACTCCCACGATACCTTTAATATCTTATTCCTTTAATATGTTATTCCCTCAATATCTAAAATCCATTATCTCTCTCTTAACTTAATCAGTACATGTTGGAATCCTGCAAACATGTTGTTGCAAGAGCCTGTTCAAAGTTGGCTTTGATGTGCTTATATGAAGTAACTTATCAATCCATATGCAACTCCTTCCACCAATCTGTTCCTACCAATGTAAGTCTATTAACATAATGACCACTATAACTGGTAGCCTGAACTCATGCCCATTTTAAACAGCTACTCATCCATCGTGCCGGTGCCAAAACACTCCACTGCGGCGAGCCTCAACGACCTCCGCCCAGTTGCACTTACTCCCATCAACACCAAGTACTTCGAGAGGCTGGTCCTGGCACACCTCAAAGGCTGCCTACCTCCCACACTGGATCCCTATCAGTTTGCCTACTGCAAGAATAGGAGTACGGAGGATGCCATCTCAACGGCACTCCACTCCGCCCTCTCCCACCTCGATAACAGAGACACCTACGTGAGAATGCTGTTCATTGACTTTAGCTCAGCGTTTAACACCATTATCCCCTCAAAATTGATCACCAAACTCGGCGACCTGGTCATCAACCCCTCTCTCTGCAACTGGATACTGGACTTCCTGACGAACAGACCACAGTCTGTTAGGTTGGACAACCACACCTCTTCAACCTGACCCTGAACACCGGCGTTCCACAGGGCTGTGTACTGAGCCCCCTCCTCTACTCCCTCTTCACCTACAACTGCACACCTGTACATGGTTCTAACACCATCATCAAGTATGCAGATGATACAATGGTGATTGGCCTCATCAGCGACAATGATCAGTCGGCCTATAGGGAGGAGGTTCAGCTCCTAGCAGCATGGTGCGCCAACAACAACCTGGCCCTTAACTCCAAGAAGACCAAGGAGCTCATTGTGGACTATAGAAGGTCTAGGGGCTGCACGCACACCCCCATCCATTAAATGGCACGGAGGTGTTTCCAGCTTCAGGTTTCTGAGGGTCAACATCTCTGATGACCTCTCTTGGACCCACAATACCTCTACACTGGTCAAGAAGGCTCACCAGCATCTCTTCTTCCTGAGGAGACTAAAGAAGGTTCATCTGTCTCCTCAGATTCTGGTGAACTTCTACCGCTGCACCATCGGGAGCATCCGTACCAACTGTATCAACCCAGCCACAGACTGTTTACCCTCCTCCCATCTGGGAGGCGCTACAGGTCCCTCCGTTGCCGGACCAGCAGGTTCAAGAACAGCTTCTTTCCTGCGGCTGTTACAATACTTAACTCTGCACCTCGGTGATTGCCAGGCACCCCCCCCCCCCCCCACCCCGGACACTCCTTCCCCCAGTATAATTGCACTACTGATACTGTTTGTACATATATATATTTTTTACCGTTCATTATTCTAAGTTCGCTCTTCTGGGAAGATGCTAACTGCATTTCGTTGTCTCTGTACTGTACACTGCACAATGACAATTAACGATTGAATTGAATTGAAAATCGCACTTGTTCAAACCTCTCAATGGCACCCAAGAATATTCTTAATTTTAAACTGTTCTCACCAATGCTAACTGTCTAAACTTCTAGTTGCAATTATCCTATCTGATGATGTAATATTTCACAGCTGCATACATTTATATATTAGTGTTTCTATTATTGATGCTTTCTATTATTTAAGTTTATTTTAATCACTGCTAATGTGTATTCAAATCTGTTCTTCACTTTGCTTATCTATCTCTGTGTTTTGTTATTCTCTCTTCTGAAGCTTTCTATTTAATTGCTTCTGTTCCAGTGGGACTTTGCTTGATTGTCACTCGCCCAGCTTAATGTCATTCATAGACAGACACAGCATGGGCCAAGGCCCTTCGGTCCATTCAGTCCACGTTGACCTGCAACTACCCATTTACTCTAATCCTACATTCATTGTCTGTTATATACCCACGCAGGTCACGGGGAGAAGGTAGAAACTCTGTGCAGACAAGCACCCGTAATCAGGATCGAACCCAGGTCTCTGGCGCTGTAAGGCAGCAACTCTACTGCTGCGCCACGGTGCCGCACAATTATTAGAAAGACTTCACACATAGTGAATATGAAAGTACTGGCCAGAAAATGTATCTTTGGCTTGGTATTGACTAAAGGAACCTGTGATGGATGTGCTGTACATGATGGTTGTGGAAGTATCTCCCACAGCTAAACATAGGCACCAGCAAAAGCATTTTAGAAACATTGAAAATAGGTGCAGGGGGTGGCCATTCGGCCCTTCGAGCCAGCGCCGCCATTCATTGTGATCATGGCTGATCGTCCCCTATCAATAACCCGTGCCTGCCTTTTCCCCATTTCCCTAGACTCCACTAGCACCTAGAGTATCTAACTCTCTCTTAAATCCATCCAGTGACTTGGCCTCCCCTGCCCTCTGTGACCTAATTCTACTCCTTTCATTTATGATTTTATGATCTTATGGTCTTACGATCAATGTAGAGCACTGTGTTTTCGGGAAGAACTTTAGCACAGATCCACCAGAACAAAAAATGTGTTAAAATATGAGGTAGTCTGCATACTCCATGCTTGTAGCTTCTTGAATAGGGAAGATTAAGGGATCAAACAGAGGGGGTTGTGATACAGTAAATGAAGAGGAATCGTTTACTTCAGTCACTTCAGAATCTTAAAGAACAGTAGGCACATCAAAACACTGGGACTCAACTAAAAATGGTTAGCTTGATAGATTTTTATTCAAGACAGTAAATTGAGTTAAAATGCAGTCTGAAGAAGGGTCTCGACCCGAAACATCATCCATTCCTTCTCTCCAGAGATGCTGCCTGTCCCACTGAGTTACTCCAGCATTTTGTGTCTATCTTTGGTTTAAACCAGCATCTGCAGTTCCTTCATACATGAGTTAAGCCTTGATCTAAATGAGCAACGGAACAGGCTTGAGGGTGCTGGTTGGCCTATTTCTTTCAAGGTTCCTAATCTATATTCTTGCTCCGCCATGTACTGCGATTATTATTTTGAACAAAATGCACTTACAATGATATGAAGATACAATACACAGAATGTTCTGAATCTTCCCTTCAAAGTGTTCCATCAGGATTAAGACATTGACTTCAACATCAAACAAGAACAAAGCTTTTACTATCCGATGGTCTTCTAAGTGTTCCTTTGGCTGCAACATCACACAAAGTTTTTCATTTTATAAAGATCTGTCGGTCACATATAATTACGCTTTCAACGATTTTTTTTATGTCATTCTTAGGATGTGGCTGTCTCTACCTAGATTGACATTTATTGACTGTGTGTAATTGCCTTAGAGAAGATGATGGCGAATCACCTTCTTGAACTTCCACAGTTCTTGAGGTGAAGGTACTCCCACAATCTGTAGATGCAAGGAACTACAGATGCTGGTTTACCAAGGAAAGACATAAAATGCTGGAGTAACTCATTTTGACAAGTACATGGATAGGATAGGTGTAGAGGAATATGGGACAAATGCAAGCAGGTGGGACTAGTGTAGATGGGGCTTGTGGATCGGTGTGGGCATATTGGGCGGAAGTGCCGATTTTCATGCTGTATGACTCTTTGACTCTCTATGACTCTATGAGTCGGGTAGTATCCCTGGAGAACTTGGATAGATGATCAGGCAGCACAGTGGCACAGCGGTAGAGTTGCTGCCTGACAGCGCAAAGGCCCGGGTTCGATCCTGACTACAGGTGCTTGTCTGTAATGACGTTTGTGCGTTCTCCCCGTTACCTACGTGGGTTTCCTCCGGGATCTCCGGTTTCCTCCCACACTCCAAAGACGCACAGATCTGTCGGTTAATTGGCTTGGTATAATTGTAAATTGTCCCTAGTGTGTATAGGGTAGTGTAAGTGTGCAGGGATCGCTGGTCGGAGCGGGCTGGGTGGGCCTGTGTCCACGCTGTATCTCTAAACTAAACTAAACTAAACTACAGGCGATGTTTCAGGCCGGGAACCTTCAGATTGATCTGAAATCTGACATCAACTGTCAGATGGCGAATCACCTTCTTGAACTGTTTCAGATCAACTGACATCAGTGTGATATCAACCACCTCTACTTCTTTTTTCCCAGTACCCACTCCAATCTCACCCCCTCTGAACGAGAGTCTCTCCACCCACTCAGCAACATTCTCAACATTATCATTAAACCCGCCGACAAGGGAGGTGCCATTGCACTCTGGCAGGCTGACCACTGTGCTGAGAGCAGGCACCAGCTCTCAGACACGCCCTCAAACCCACCCCTTGACCATGACCCCACAGACAAATACCAGGCCACCACTTCAAAGACTGTTTCTGATCTCATCACTTGTGGTGATAACCCCTCCATAGCCTCCAGCCTTATAATTCCCTAGCATTGGACTGCCCATTCTATCCCCTCCCCAAAATCCACAAACAGAACTGCCCTGGCAGACCCATTGTTTATGCCTGCTCCTGCCCCCACCGAATGGCATAGTGGTGCAGCGGTAGAGTTGCTGCCTTACAGCGCCAGAGACCTGGGTTTGATCCTGACTATGGGTGCTGTCTGTACAGAGTTCTCATGTTCTCCCTGGTCACATGGACTTTCTCTGGGTGCTCTAGTTTCTTCCCACATTCCAAAGACCTGCAGGTTTGTAGGTTAATTGGCTTCTGTAAATTGTCTCGTGTGTAAGATAGAACTAGTGTGTAGGAAGGAATTGCAGATACTTGTTTAAACCAAAGCTAGAAACAAAAAGACGGAGTAACTCAGTGGGTCAGATAGCATCTCTGGAGAAAAGGAATGGGTGACGAAGGGTCTCGACTCAAAACATCACCTATTCCTTTTCTCCAGAGATGCTGTTTATGGAGATGAGTTTGGATTAGTTTTAGTTTTAGAGATACAGCATTGAAAACAGGCCCTTCAGCCCACTGAGTCCATGCCGACCAATGATCACCCAAACACTAGTTCATCAGAAGAAGGGTCTCGACCCGAAAGATCACCCATTCCTTCTCTCCAGAGATAGTTACTCCAGCTTTTTGTGTCTAAGTTCGGTTTAAACCCAGCATCTGCAGCTCCTTCCTACTCATCTACACACACCTCGATTCCATCCTATCCCCACCTTGTCCAGTCCCTTCCAACGTCAGCCTGAGAGATGGGTTTCCCCTGACTGGAGAGGAACCAAAATGCTGGCGGGGGATTCTACTAGTTCTACTGTTGTTTAAGCATAATAAATGCAATTCCATGCTAAATTGTCCAAGTTAATTTGCATCAAAAATTCCATGGCCGACCTCCCATGTTAACATAGAACATGCATTGATCGTAGAGACTTACATAACAGGAACAGGCCTTTTGGCCCACAATCTCCATGCCGAACATGCTTTAAAGTTAAATTAATCTATTCTGCCTGCATGTGATCCATGTCCCTCCATTCCCTGCATATCAACATGCCTATCCAAAAGCCCCTTAAATGCCTCTATTGTATTTACCTCCCACCACCCTAGCAGTGCTTAACAGTCACCTAGGATAACAACAATGAAGTGAAAATCGTTAATATAGGTGACAAAAGACACTGGATCACTGCAGCACATCATTAGTCACAGGATTTCAATCTGAATAAAACCTTCCACTAACAGACTCTATTAAGAGAAATGCTGCTTGGTTTGCCGAATTCCTCCAGCACATTTTTTTTTTGCTGTGACTTTAAATGGTGCTATTTGCAAGCCTTGTGGCTAGGCTCAGCCGATTGTAATCGAGTATAGTCTTTCCGCTGACAGGTTAGCATGCAACAAAAGCTTTTCACAGTACCTCGGTACACGTGACAATAAACTCGACTCAACCCTCTGTCTTCTTTTGTGCATCCACTTGGCCATCTCACCATGGACCCCATGAGATCTAATCTTCCAGACCAGTGCACCATGCAGGACTATGCCAAAGGACTTGCTGAGGTTCACTTACAAAATGTTTACCGCCCTGTCAAGTCAAGTCAAACAAACTTTATTGTCATTTAGAAATACATCGATATATGCAATTCCAAACCAAATTCTGTTGCATTTGGCTCCCCGTGCAACACGATAATTAATAGAAGGACAAAATGGATATAAAAGGATAAAAGGATAAAAGGATAAATAGACAATGGCGGCAGCCCATTACATGGCATTCGGGAGTCTGATGGCTCGTGGGAAGAAGCTGTTGCAGAACCTTGATTTCTGCTCCTTATGCTACGATATCTTTTGCCCGAGGACAGCAGAGTGCACAGTCCGTGATGGAGATGTGTGGGGTCCTTTATAATACTGCTGGCCTTAGACACGCAACGTTTGGTCGCAATATCGAGGCTTTGCAGTCTCCAAACCAGACAGAGATACAGCTGGTCAGAACACTCTCTATGGTACCCCTGTAGAAAGTGGTGAGGATGGGATGGAGGAGGTGGGCTCTTCTCATCCGGCGCAGAAACTGCAACCGCTGCTGCGCTCTCTTAACTGTTGATGAGATGTTATTTGACCAGGTCAGACTGTTAGTGATCTGCACCCCCAGGAACTTAGTGCTACTGACCACCTCCACATCGCTGTCATTGATGTGAAGTGGTGTGGGACTGTGCCGGTTTTTCCTGAAGTCGACGATGACATCCTTTGTTTTTTCGACATTCAGGATCAGGTTGTTCGTATTGCACCAGTCCACCAGTTGTTTCACCTCCTCCCTGTAAGCCAGCTCATTGTCATCCCGGATGAGGCCCTCCACACACACGGTGGAACACATGGAACACTCATACACACACACACAAACACATCGCAAAGGCAGGGGACAAGGCATTGTCGTCCCTGTCCTCAGCAAATCCTCTTTGTCATCTCTTCCAAAACCCAATCAAATTTTTGAGATCCCCTCTCCCATCAGGCAAGGGGTACAGAAGCATGAAAACGCGCACCTCCAGATGCAGGGGCAGTTTCTTCCCAGCTGTTAACAGGCAACTGCACCATCCTATGAACAACTAGAGAGCTACCATCTACCTCATTGGAGACCCTCAGACTATCGTTAATTATACTATACTGGACTTTAAATTGCTCTAAATGTTATTCCCTTTATTATGTATCCGTACACTCTGGATGGCTCGATTGTAATCTTGTGTGGTCTTTCTGCTGACTGGTTAGCTCTCAACAAAAGCTTTTCACTGTACCTCGGTGCGCATGACAATGAACTGAACGAAACAAACTAAATCAAGATATGATTTTCCAGGTACAAACCCATACAGTATCCCCAATCAGTCCTTGTTATCCCTCAGTTTCATAACCAGTAGTTGTTACACCACTGATGTTAAGGTTTAAGGTGAAAGCTTAATGGGCCTGTCCCACTTAGGCAATTTTTCAGCGGACTGCTGGCGACTGTCAAGTTGCCGGCAGTCGCCTGAAAAACCGGCAACTGGGACGGGGACTGTCAGAGTGGAACACTCATACACATACACACACACAAACACATCACAAAGGCAGGGGACAAGGCAAGCAGGGGTAGCACTGTCTGAAATTCACACAGTGCAAAGCCAAGGTGATACAGGCACACACCGCGATGAACAGGAAGGTTGGCGCTGTAAAAAGACAGCTAAAGCACAGTGTGCGGTAAATCCTTTAAAAGAGGGGGGAGAAGGAGGGAGAAGGAGTGGAGACAACTTTTAAGAAGCCAGGCAAATTTTAAGAAGTCAGAGCTACATGGCTGTGAAGCTCGGCGGACATTAACATTACTGGTCGGTTATCCTCGCTTCTGAAAACTACTGCTTACGTTTTTTTTCCACAATGACCGAATGAAATTCACCAGTCAGCACCGGCGAGAACCTACGGGAACCTACGAGAACCTTCGACCTCCTAGCAACCCACTAGGACCTCCTGGTGACCCACCTACGGCACGCGAATTCTCGCTACTCTCCATGGCATCTTCATTCTAGTCGCCGTTAATTTTTCAACCCATTGAAAATTCTGCGGTGACCATAATGAGGCAGTGACTAGTTCCCAGAATGTGGGAACTCCTCGCGACCATGAAGGCGACTCCCAGGCAACCAACCCGCGAACATGTGGTGACCATGTGGCGACTACATAGTCTCCTGCAACGCCTAAAAAGTCACCTAAGTGGGACAGGCCCATAAAGGTGAGAGGGGCAAAGATAGCATGGGATACTTACAAGGTACGTATTTTACACAGAGAGTGGTAGGTGCTGCCAGGTAGGTCGTGGAAGAAGATACAAGCGCAACATTTAAAAGGCATTTTGAACAGGCATATGCACCAACAGGGAATAGAGGGATATAGGCCATGTGCAGATAAATGGGATTAATTAGATTGGCATAATGGTCATAAATTCATGTTCGGCTTATCCATTCTACTCCGCCATTCCATCGTGGCTAATCTATCTCTCCCTCCTTACCTCATTCTCCTGCCTTCTCTCCATAACCCCTGACACCTGTACTAATCAAAAATCTGTCTATCTCTGCCTTAAAAATATCCATTGACTTGATTTCCGCAGCCTTCTGTGGCAATGATTTCCACAGATTCACCACCATCTGACAAGAATTTTTTCCTCATATCCTTCCTGAAGGAACGTCCTTTAATTCTGAGGCTATGGTCTCTGGTCCTAGACTCTCGCACTAGTGGAAACATCCTCTCCACATCCACTCTATCCAGGCCTTTCACGATTTGGTAAGTTTTAATGAGGTCCCCATTAAACTCAGCGTAGACATTGTGGGTGGAGGGGCCTATTCCAGGAGCGTATTGTTCCATGTTCTACAAATAGTAGCACAGGGTCTTTCCATCCAACTGAGAAGCCATACAAAGCCTCAATTTAACATCTCATCCACAGAAGGGTACGTCCAACTGGGCAGCACTGTTGCGCATTTGTGCTAAATTTGATTTTTGAGTTTGAGGCAAACTACTAAAAGCTAACAAGGTATAAGATGAATGCTGCTTAAGAATCACATCAGAAAATACAAAGGAGCCACAAATATCAGAGAAAGGAATGCAGCTGACGATTATTGATTTGCCTGTGACAACAAGTAAATGCCAAATCCCACTGATTTCTTTTATCCTCCCTTGATCAATCATTTAAGCCTTTCTAACCTGTGGCTCACAGATTCTCTGCAATCTACAGTTTTCAAATGTTACATTCATTATTTACTCTGTGCATTAAGAACCATTAACACTCCATTGCTAACACGCCTTTAAATTAGCCCTATATTATCGTGCCTGAAGAAGCAAGGGATTTCAATTAGCCAGTAAATGACTGGCATCAGAGCCTGCAAATGGTTAACTCATTTTCTCATGTGTCGAAGAGCTGTAGTTAATTGATAATTTAATCGACATTCTGTCTGTAGGAAATCGACTGATTGGAGCTAATAACGAGAGGAAATTGATTTTTCCTTCTTTTAAAGTCGGTGCTATCAACTTATTGTAACCATCATTCAAATGTTCAGGCACGGGTGCTGGAAACTTGTTAAAGCTGGATAATTGCTCATCATGGCTCCTTTAGAATTAGGAAATGTTGATTTAACTCATAGGTCAGGCTGGTTGGATTGACGTTGAAGGATTGTACAAATCATCAGTCTATTCTTTACAGATTTTAAGGTATGTGTAATATGCTTTACAATACATTTGTTCACCTGGTGATCGAAGTGTGTCCTGACCTGAACCGTTGCCTGTTCATTTCCCTCCAAGGATGTTGCCCGACCCGCTGAGGTCCTCTGGCATTTTGTGCTTTGATCTAAGAGTGTGTGTGTGTGTGTCTGTGTTTCTGTGCAGGCGTTTATGTTACTGTGCACGTGGGCGAGTCTATTCATGTACGTAAGGTTTGGTGGTAGGGGAGGGGTAGATATTTATTTTATAGTGTTTTAAAAAGCCTTAATTTTAAAAGGCATGTCAGTCAGATCTAAAAAGAAAAGGGTAACTGAAAAGTTAATGCACAATTTTAAGCAACGCAAAGTTGAAGTATTTTCTTCTCCCTCTTGTCGAATATTCTTTACCCACAATTATACTTTATTCCTAACTATTACAGTAATACATTCAGGCCATACTTGCTCAATTTGCCTGTAAGTCGCATTATATGTAACCTTCAGCCTATGATTTTCCCTGATAACAATAGGCGGCTCAGTGGCACAGCTGGTAGAGCCGGTACCTCACAGCTCACCGGAGACCAGGGTTCGATCCTGGCCTCGGGTGCTGTCTGTGTGGAATTTGAACATCAAAACCTCAGGTCTGGTCCAAAGCTCATGATCTATCATAAAGCCATAAGAATAAAACAGCACGGAAACAACCCTCCAAGCCTTCTGTGTATCTGCACATGTCTTTTAAATATTAGTAACAAGGAACTGCTTGACCAAAGAAAGACACAAAGTGCTGGCGTAACTCAGCGGGTCAGGCAGCATCTCTGGAGAAAAAGGATGGGTGACATTTCCGTTCAGGTCTTGGATCCTGAACTGAAGCATCACCTATCCATGTTCTTTAGAGATACTGCCTGGATCCGCTGAGTTAATCCAGCATTTTGTGTCTTTTAAATATTGTTGTTCTGCTTATCTCAACCACTTTCTCTGGCAGCTTGTTCCATGCACCCATCACCCTCAGAAGACATTGCGCTGCAGGTCCCTTTAAAATCTTTCCCACTAACTAAAAGTCTACAACCTCTAGTTTTTGCTTTCCTTTCCATGGAAAAAAATACTATAGAGATTCACATTATATATGCCCCACATGATTTTATCAGGCAGCATTAATCCTAATTAACCGAATGACTATGAGCCTGACACATTTTAGATTTGCACTAACTACCACATGTACTTCAATGCATAAGAAAAATCCATGTAAAATCCATGTACCTGTCCAAATGTTTTTTAAACTTTGTGATAGTGCCTGCCTCAACTACCTCCTCAGACAGCTTGTCCCATATACCTACTACCTTTTGAGTAAAAAAAAAGTGCCCCTCAGGTTCCCATTAAGACTCCCCCCCTCACCTTAAACCTATGTATTCTTGTTCTTGATTCCCCTACTTTGGATAGAAGACTCGATGCATTTACCCTATCTGTTCCTCTCATGATCTTATACACTACCATAAGATCACCCCTCCTCCTCCAAGGAATAGCGTCCTATCCTGCTCAACCTCTCCCTATAGCTCAGGCCCTCGAGTCCTGCTCCACCATGGCCGTGGAGAAGGCAGAGGGTAGCTGGATCATTGTGTGATTGGGAAGGGAAGTTGGAATGATATGCAACTGGAAGCTCAAGGTGGGCATACGACTTTATTGATCCCGGAGCGAAATTGGTCAGACAACAGTCAAAAGATACAGTTACAAGGCATTGAAAGTGCCATGTGCATTATAATAATAACGATACTTAAGTGACCAGTTATTGCACAGCATGTATGTAACAAACATTAAATTAAATTATTGAGTGGCGCTCTGTGCTGCTTTGGTGGGAACAGTCTGCTGCTGAAGGTGCTCCACAGGTTGACCAGTGTGTTATGGATTGTCCAAGATGCTCTGCAGTTTGAGGAGCATCCTCCTTTCCAAGACCACCGCCAATAAATCCAACTCCGCTCCCAGGATAGAGCCAGCCTTCCTGACGAGCTTGTTGATCCTGTTGGCGTCCGCGGTCTTCACCATGCTGCCCCATCACACAACAGCATAGAATATGGCAGGCCACCACTGATTGATAGAACATCTGCAGTATCTTACTGCAGACGTTGAAAGAGGCATTATGGATCGAATGTGGGTGTTCTGCAAAACAGTTGGCTGGTCTACACTTGGCCTGGCCCATGAAGAGAAGACCACATCACAATCTCTGAATGCAATAGAATAGGTGGGAGGAGCTGCCTCACCTGGAATGAACAAACAAGGGAGGCTGAGGCGTGAACTTATGGAGGTGTATAAAATAATGAGAGGAATAGATCCGGTAGTCTCTTGCCCAGAGTAATGGAATTGAGAACCGGAAGACGTAGGTTTAAGGTGAGGGGTGAAATATTTAATAGGAACCTGAGGGGTAGCTTTTTCACACAAGAGGTTGTGGGTGTATGGAACGAGCTGCCGGAGGAGGTAGTTGAGGCAGGTACTATCGCAAAATTTAAGAAATATTCAGACAAGTACATGGATAGGATAGGTTTACAGCGATATGGGCCAAATGCAGGCAGGTGGAACTAGTGTAGCTGAGGCATGTTGGTCGATGTGGACACATTGGACCGAAGGGCCTGTTTTCACGCTGTAAAACTCTATGACTCTATGAGTGATTGGCTAGGACCAAGGTGGGAGAAGGATGGCTTTGGCAGGTGTTGGGATCCCGTTGACGCTAGTGGAAGGAATATGCTGGATACTGAGGGTCCACTAATTTTACTGATGGGTGATCGGCGAGGACCAGGGGACCTCTATTTCTGTTCTGTTTGTGGAGACAGGGGGTTTGAGAGCGGACATGCCAGAAGCGGAGGAAAAGTACATGAAGGTTTCATCAGCCATGGAATAGGTTTCTCATGTCTCCAGCTAGTAGAACTGCCAGCATACAGCTGTAGTGGCCCAGGTATGATCCAGATCTCCAGTGCTGTGTGGAGTTTGCATGTTCACCCCATGACTGTCTTGGGTTTCTTCTCACATCGCAAAGGCGCGGAGGTAGATTAACTCTCCACTGTAAATTGCCCCAAAATATAAGTAAGCGACAGGAAAAACACGGGGAATGAATCTTTCCAAAGTCTTTCCACTGACCGATTAGCGCGCAACAAAGGCATTTCACTGTACCCTGGTACATGTGACAATAAACTAAACTAATAGGCAGAAGATAGACACAAAATGCTGGAGTAACTCAGCAGGACAGGCAGCATCTCCGGAGAGAAGGAATGGGTGACGTTTCGGGTTGAGACTGAGAGGCAGGCGAGAAGAAATCTAAAGATATGCAAGGGTAAGGTTTGAAAAAGGCTAATCAAAGCAGATTATGATAAGGAAATATAGACTGGTTCATCATTAGTTGATGGGGAAGGTTGGCATACAATCAGTAATATTTAATCAGGAGAACAGTAGAACTAGTCAGGGAACTAGGATGGGGGAGGGACAGAGAGAGAAGGAAAGCAAGGTTTACTTGAGTCAATGTTAGATAAATCAATGCTGATTCCACTGGATTGTAAGCTGCCCAAGCATAATAAAAACATGGGCTAGAACTGATTACGGAGAAATATGTGGGGGAATGGGACAGATGGGATCGCTCTGAAAGCCGCCAGAGATTTGATGAGCCAAATGATCATTTGTGTCAAAAAGAGGAATTCCCTGTCTCGTTCCCGAGTCAAAGTGGAGAAGGACCATTCGCAGTAATAATATTGCAAATCTTAAGGCCAATGTATTAGAAGCATATGGAAGCCCAGGAGTGGTGATGGAGGCAGCAGATCCCCACGTAGACCACTCACTGCCTTCTGCTCCATCAGTGTAAGATTCTGTGATCCCCACATCATCCTCATCAGTCAACGGCCTAGTCATCTTTAATCACAAATTTCTGGGGCAACTCAGCAGATCAGACACCATCTCTGAAGAACATGGGTTGGTGATGTTTCGGGCAGTGACCCTTGTAACTCAATGAGTCAGGCAGCATCTCTGGAGAAGATGGATCAGTGACGTTTTGGGTTGGGACCCTTCTTCAAAAAGTCTGAAGAAGAGTCCCACCTGAAACGTCACCTATCCATGTTCTCCAGAGATGCTGCCTGACCCGCTGAGTTACTCCGGCACTTAGTTTTGGTTTATTTAGTTTATTGTCGTGTCTATGAAGGTACAGTGAAAAGCTGTTGTGTGTTATCCAGTCAGCAGAAAGACGATACTTGATTACAAGAGAGCCATTTACAGTGCATAGAGAGATTTGAGAGTGTGGAGCGATTATAATATGAGTTTGTAGATCTGCTTCTGTGGCTAGCATGCAGATAGTTGGCCATCTTGGAAAGTTGTCAGTGTTTTTTTTGTAGTAAACCAGCATCTGCAGTTCCTTGTGGCTTTAATAACTAGGGACTACCTAAGGAGACAGCGATAGTGACAGACAGTTTGTGCATAGCCAACTCACAAAATACTGCAAGCAGATGATGACAGACTAATATTTCTAACCATATCGATTGAGGAATTAGCATTGACCAGGGCACAAAGGATACTGTCAAAAAAGTGCTGTGAAATCCCTTACCTTGCCTTGAGAGAAAATGTTGTGCCTCTGACTGAAGATCTCATCAGAAAGACAGTTATCAGCTACAGAACAGCAGCAGAATGCCAGGGTAGAATTCTGGATTAAAAAATGTTAAGAATTACTTTTAAAAATGAAAGAGACAAAAGTGGGCATAAGTGAATGTGCTATCCTTTCTAAATCTTCCCATAAATATCCGTTTCTTTTCACCTATACAAAAGTATAAAAGGTTAACAATCATAGTTATTACAAAGGCAACAATATCACCCACAGCAGAAGCATTTTATCGTAATTGCTTCCACCAATTCAAATGACTTTTTGACGTTTAGAATGCGGAGCTCTGTAAACATTTCTCTACTGAGATCGGTTAATTTAAGGACACAGCACCAGGCAATAAATAACGGAGTCTAACCACATACAAAAGACACATAATTACGTTGATTTAAGTCGGGAGCAAAGTACTTATCTTTTAACAGGGCCAGGAAAATTTCAGACAGGGTTACTGCAGCCAAAATCAAAGTCAAAATGAAGTCAACTGAAGTCAAAATGCAACCATTACTAACATTTGTTTTTCTGTCTGGATGTGTTATTTACTTATCATCTGGGTTTCATGTACATTTATTATTCATGCGGAATAATTCTGGACCCCACAATGTGACAGCGATAGTTAGTAGTGTTGCTGACTGCTTCAATAATGTTGTCCAGTGGTTCATTTGCATAACAGGCTATCAACGTTGACACCTTCAGAGTGAAAATTGGCATTAAGAACAAAACTGGATATTTGAATTAAAAAACATAAAACACTGTAAATACTCTGTAGATCAGCCAGCATCTTCAGAGGTGGACGGAAATCATTAGATGTAATTATGATACTGGAGTCATGAATGACAGCAGATGCTATGGAGTTATATATTCATATACAGCACGGAAACAGGCCCTTCTGCCTAACTTGCCCATGTAATTCCAACATGCCCCTTCTGAATTAGTCTCATCTACCTGCATTTTGTCCATATCCTTCTAAACCTATCCTATCCATATACCTGTCCAAATGTTATTATCTTGACTGTCACTGGCTGGTTAGCACGCAACTAAAGCTTTTTACTGTACCTTCATACACGTGACAATAAACTAAACTGTACTACTAGAGAAACACAAAATGTTACAGGGCTTTGTCTCGTGACATCGAGCATCCCACCACAGGTACTTTGCTTGGCTGCAAAGCCAAAATAAAAATTGAGACTGCTGGAAACATTCAGCAGGCCAGGCAGCATGTGTGGAAAGATAAATAATGTTAATCTTTCAGGTTCAAGATCTTATAACAGAGCCTTGAAAGAAAAAAAAAACAGTTTGTTTTCAGTTGCCGAAAGAGTGGGGAAGGGATGAGTGGAAGAAATGGAATAGTTCTGAAAGGGTGAAACAGGTTCATGTGACAGTTAGAAACAGATATTTATTCAGATCATTTACTTAGTTTAGTTTATTGTCACTTGTACCGAGGTACAGTGAATTTTTTTTAATGCGTGCTAACCAGTCAATGGAAAGACTATACATGATTACAATCGAGCCGTTCACAGACTACGGACACAAGATGAAGGGAATAATGTTTAGTGCAAGATAAGGTCCAGTAGAGTCCAATTAAAGTTAGTCTGTGGGTCTCCAATGAAGCAGATAGTGGCTAAGGACTGCTCTCTAACTGTTGACAGGATGGTTCAGTTCATAACAACAGGGAAGAAAATGTCCCATGCTTCTTTGTCTGTGTATGTGTTGCTAATAACAGTGGTGTGTACAACATGCCAGACCATATTCATGGTAATAAATCTGGACTCAAAGGCAGAAACTTCTCAAAATAGTAGGGCAGCACAACAGTGCATCTGATAGAGCTGCTGCCTAGCTGCACCAGAGACCTGTTTCGATCCTGACCGCTGGTGCTGTTCTGTTTCCAATTTCTCCCACATCCCAGTGACATTGGTAGGTTAAAAAAAAGGACAAAAAAAGTGATGGATTAACTCAATGTGTCAGGCAGCATCCCAGGAGAACACGGATAGGTGACGTTTCAGGTCGGGAATCTATCTTTAGGGCGGCACGGTGGCGCTGCCAAGTACGATTCCAACTACGGGTGCTGCCTCTACGGAATTTGTACGTTTTCCCTATGACCACATGGGTTTTCTCCCAGATCTTTGGTTTCCTCCAACACTCCAAATACGGACAGGTTTGTAGGTTAATTGGCTTGGTATAAGTGTAAATTGTCCCTAGTGTGCGTAGGATCTCTGGTCAGTGTGGACTCTGTGGGCCTGTTACCATGATGTATGTCTAAACTAACTAAACTTTTGGCTGGTACATTAATTTGTCTCTGAAAATTGCCCCTAGTGTGTAGGGAACGGATGAGAAAGAGTGATAACATAGATCTGGTGAGAAATGGTGATCGATGCTCAATGTTCACCCTGTGGGTTGATGGGCCTCATTCTATGCTGTATCTTTAAACTAAACTAAAGTTTAAAAAAACATTACAAAGAAAGATGTATTCAGTGAAGATAATGGGTTCCCAGCTATAATGCAAATTAGAGAAGTATGTCTTCATATTAACAGAGTTATGAAGCAAGTAGTTTATGGATGATGTTTCGGATCAAGACCCTTCTTCAGACTTCTCTGGATAGAAGGAATGGGTGACGTTTTAGGTCAAGACTGAAGAAGGGTCTCAACCTGAAACATCACCATTCCTTCTCTCCAGTGATGCGGCCTGTCCCGCTGGGTTACTCCAGCAATTTTTGCAAACCAGCATCTGCATTTCCTTGTCTAAACATTTCATCATGTGAGCCAGCCTTGTCAATGTCCTTGCAGTTAGAACAAGTTGCTCTGGACATTGCAAGGTGATCCAAGGTAGTGCATAAGATTATGTTTACAGATACAGCATGGAAACAGACCCGTCAGCCCACTGAGTCCGCGCTGACCAATGATCACCCGTTTACACTTGTTCTATGTTATCATAATTTCACATCCTACACACGAGGGGAAATTTATAATGAAACAAAATTAGATTCCAAACTTTGTGAGGACACACAATTAAAAGCTTTTGTCGAGAAGATGCTTTTAAGGAATGACTAAAGGAATTCTTCTTCTTCTTGCGTATTTGATCTTATTTGGTTGTGCACGCCAGGTTGATTGCATTCATCGAAACAGGGCGGACCACGTGAAGGTTGCAATCTCCCACCCCCTAAATGAATTCCAGAGTGCAGGACTGAAGAAACTAAAGACATGGTTGTCACTGGTGGAACAATAAATCTTGGGAGGTTGATATTGGAGGAACACAGATGCCATGAAGAGTTGTAGGCTCAAAGCAGTTTACAGAAATAAGGAAAAGCAAAGAAGGTGGAATATGCTTTAAGCTGCATCTCAAACATTACCCATGTTACTTGCAAACACCGGTGACATTAGTTTTAATTGCTGATACATTTTCAGGTGCATTTAGAGTATTGTGTTCAGTTCTAGGCACCATGATATAGAAAATATGTTTTTAAGGTGAAAAGGGTACAGAGATGATTCACAAGGATGTTGCCAGGGCAAGAGGGTCTAAGCTATAGGGGGAGGTTGAGCAGGCTGGGACTCTATTCCTTGGAGCACAGGAGGATGAGTGGTGATCTTATAGAGGTGTATAAGTTCATGTGGGGAATAGATCGGGTAGATGCGTAGAGTCCCTTGCCCAGAGTAGGGAATCGTGGACCAGATACATAGGTTTAAGGTGGAAAAATATTTCACAGGAACCTGAGGAGTAGCATAAAGGGTGTTGGGAGTATGGAACAAGCTGCCAGAGGAGGTAGTTGAGGCAGAAAACTATCCCAACATTTAAGAAACAGTTAGACAGGTACATGGATAGGACATGCAATAGAATAGGTGGGAAGAGCAACTTGTGAATCACTACCTCACCTGGAATGAACAAACTAGGGAGGCTGAGGGGGTGATCTTATAGAGGTGTACAAAATAATGAGAGGAATAGAACAGGTAGTCGCACAAAGTCACTTACCCAGAGTAGGGGAATCGAGAACAAGGGGACGTAGGTTTATCGTGAGGGGGGAAATATTTAATAGGAACCTGAGGGGTAGCCACAGGAAAATAGGACGCCCTGTGACATTGTGTGCACTCTGAACTTATCACAAAAAATATCCTCCGGTAAGTCATCTCCAGTATATTTATACATGGTTTCCTCTCATGATTTGAGGAGTTACAACATTCACTGAATTCTGCTCCATTTATAATTCATCGGGAAGGAACTGCGGATGCTGGTTTAAAACCGGCATAGACACGAAAAGCTGGAGTAACTCAACGGGACAGCAGCATCTCTGGAGAGAAGGAATAGGTGACATCTCAGGTCTCATCCCGAAACGTCACCCATTCCTTCTCTCCAGAGATACTGCCTGTCCCGCTGATTTACTCCAGCTTTTTGTGTCTATCTTCGATTTATAGTTCTACTGATGAAGAATCAGTCTGTGCCAGTCTACAGTAGGAAAATGGAAAACACCCAGAGCTGGCAAGAGGGAGATAACCTTTAGACTGCATCTTTGCTGGGTCTGATGATGACACTTCCATTGCCTTATTTTTCGCCCAATCAAAAGGGTCACCAATGGTGGAATTCAGCTGGACCTGATGAATTATCACCATGGCTAAATCTCAGCATGAGCAGCTCATGCCCTGATCTCTCTTCCGACAAGGTCAAGCAGGGAACATAGCAGCTGCAAAAACACTTAAGAACCTCAACATCATCCAGCAGGAGATAATGCTGAAACTCCCCTTCTACCACAGAACGTTGATGAATGAGAATCCGAGCACATATTTCAGTGTCCACCTTTCCTTAATGGGATTTTTAGCCTTATTTTTCAAGCTGATCCACCCCCACACAGAGTCAGGCTTTTGCCGCAGATCTGAAGTTGTAACTCTGGGCTTCCTTCCGTGACCGGGTGTTTCACTTTTGGAAGAGATACCATTCAGTGGAGAAACTAAACTTGAGAGCACAGTTGTTCTCCTGGATGGATTTAAATAAATACTTCTCTTTCGCCCCATGTCAAAATCATGGCTACAGGTGCTGTCTGTGCAGAATGTGTAAGTTCTTCCAGGGACTATGTGGGTTCCCAAGATGAGGCTTTACATTCTAGGACATCCAAGATGTTCTCTTTCTTTAGTAAACATGGTTTCCTCCCCGCTATTATAAATGGAACAAAAACCCCTTAACCTGTATCTAACTATTGCCTGACAGGCTATGTCCTGTCCCTCCTCTATTCCAGCTTTCTCCCCCTCCCTCCAACAGAATTACTCTGAAGAAGGGTCCTGACCCGAAAAGTCACCTATATATGTTCTCCAGAGATGCTGCCTGACCTGCTGAGCTACTCTAGCACTTTGTGTCTTTTTTTAGCATCCGCAATTCCATGTTTCCACACAGAAAGTGAAACAGGCAAGGTATAGAAGAAGAAGGTTCCAATTATGGCAAATTATATTTGCGTAGATGGGCAACTGGGTTGGTGTGGTGTGTGGGCCAAAGGACATCTTTTGTGCTGTAGAACTTTCTGGCTCTGTAAGAACCTCCAAAATCCACCAACCTCCTAGTATCCTGGATAAGAGCATACCCACGGCTAAACACATAGCACTGGAAGAACTCTGCTGGCCAGGCAGCATCTGTGGAGGGAATGGACAGGCAACATTTTGGATCTGGACCCTTCTTCAGACTGAAGGATCCCGATCCAATATGTTGTCTGTGCAATCCCTCCACAGATGCTGCCTGACCTGTTGAGTTCCACCTCCAGCACTTTGTGTTTTGCTCTGGTTCCTAGATGTTTCTTGTATATCTCCAGATAACCACAGCATACTCTCAAAAATCGATTATCTACTTATTTATGCTTACATTGGTGCAGATTTTTCCAAATTGTACCAGCAAATGCAACTCATAAAAAGCACATAATTTGCTTTCATCTGATCTGTAATGTTTGGGGGTCTTGGATAGTTGAGTATAAAAGATGTTTAAATGGTTTTTTTTTTCAGTGGTATCTTCTGGTCACTATCAATATACTTGGATTTGGAATTTATTAATTATACTTTTACATCTGTAGTCACTTTGTTACCCTGTAAAATTAATTGGGCTCGAACTTGTCCATCTTAGTGATCTTAATACCTTCTTGTCACTAATTGTTATCTTTGGACTTGTCGGTAAATGTCAAGAATAGCACAGGAAATAATTAAGGCTTTTGATCACTTTTCTCAGCAGCCATTAACAATTTGCATGTGGTAAATCTATTGGATGTATGATTAATTCATTGTGTCACACTCCCAATTAGCTGCTACAAAGACAATCGCAATGAACATGTAAAGTGCATTAGCTAATGAAGTCACTGGCACTTCACATCCAATGACTGAAGAACGGCTGAGGAACTAAGCAGTCCAGGAATTATACTTCCTTAGAAGGCTTAGGATGTCCCCAACAACTCTTACCAACTTCTACAGTAAAA
Organism: Okamejei kenojei; assembly: GCA_035221665.1. Classification (NCBI taxonomy): domain Eukaryota; kingdom Metazoa; phylum Chordata; class Chondrichthyes; order Rajiformes; family Rajidae; genus Okamejei; species Okamejei kenojei. Next base: position 16,646,231 of record CM069132.1, read on the forward strand.
ATCATTTTGTGGGAATGCATCACAGGATACTTTGGGAACAGTTCCATCCAAGACCACGAGAAATACAGAGTTGTGGACACAGCCCAGACCATCACGCAAACCAACCTCCCTTCTATTGACTCCATTTATACCTCACACTGCCTCGGCAAGGCCACCAGTGTAATTAAGAATGAATCTCACATGGGACACTCCCTCTTCTTCCCTCTCCTATCAGGCAAGAGGTACAGAAGTGTGAAAATGCACATCTCCAGATTCAGGGACAGTTTGTTCCCAGCTTTCATCAGGCAACTGAACCATCCTCTCATCAACTCTGAGCTACCATCTACCTCATTGGAGACCATCGGACTTTCTTTAATCGGACCTTATTGGACTTTATCTTGCACTAAAACTAATTCCCTTATTCCCTTTATCCTGTATCTGTATACTGTGGTTGTCACAATTGTAATCAGGTACAGTCTTTTCACTAACTGAATAGCACATAACAAAAAGCTTTACACTGTAACTCGGTATGAGTGACAATAAATTATACTAAACTCTTTCAAGAAATATTGCACTGTAAAGGGATATGGGCCAAATGCAGGCTAATAGGAATGGCTCTGTTATAAAACCTGGACATTCTGGCTTCCCCCACACCCAAAATATGTGTGCATTAATAGATCAATTTTGCTGTAAATTGTCCCTACTCTGCAAATGGGTGATAAAATCTGTGGAAAGGTGGTAGGAATATGGGGAGAATGAAGTTGGTGAAATATAAATGGGTCCATGATGATTTGTGAAGATATGTTGAAACAAATAATCTTTTATCCAAGATGGAAAACTCTCTGAATTTGTGACAAAGGTATTTATTTAGTCTCTGGAGATAAATATTATCAGGCATGGTGTGTTGCGAGTATTATTTTCACATCTGAATTATTTCTATGAATATTGTTACGTTTTTGCATGATAAGCTGTTTCATTCTCTGCATAGATGCAGATGGACTAAACATTGTTCTATCATCAGAAAACATCCTCACTTCCAACATTATGATGGAAGGAAGGTCATTTCTGAAAATAAATAGGCCCATATATTGCCCTGAGGAGTTCTTGTAGTGAAGCCCTGGGGTTGTGATGATTGCCCCCAACAGTGACCACCATCATCAGTTACATAAGGTATGAATCCAACTCTTGGAACTTTATTCATTTTGATGTCCATTGACTTCAGTTTTACCATGGCTCTATGATGCCACACTCAGTGCCTTTCGTCGCCCGACTATTTCAGCGGTGGAGGAAATAAAAATTAGCTTCTAATGCTGTGAACACCGACAACGGGGACGGATTTCACGTAGGGGACAGGTAAAGGAAAGCCATTTATTTTTTCATATAAACTTGCTTGTTAAGATGACCTTAATCAACATTTCATGTTGCAAAATGGTGATTTATTCCCCATACAAACCGGCAGTAATTTTCCTGCCGATATGGGGTTTAAATTCACCGCAACCGCAACCTTCCAATCCATCGCGTTCCATAAAATCCCACTCGCAAGCTGATTTAAATGGCCATTTATTTACGGGCATTAAACACTACATTCCTTCAATTTGGCCTATAAATTCATAACAATGAGATTTAAAAATCATGTTATATTGTGAATTCTTGTGTGACTTATTTGGACACTTAGGCTTTTTTTTTAAATGTTAATATTTTCTTAAGAAATGGATAGATGTTTAGATCTAGTCATTGAATTTTGTGATTAGCTACAATTGGGTAACTAACTTTAACTATGCTTTAATTTCAGGCCATCCAAGTAAGATTGTTTCATATTTGATTCAGAATGCTTCAATCTATAATAACTGAAATTTTCTTTCAGTTCTCTTAATTTTTAAGAAAGTTATGGGCTTTTGACTGTCCTCGATCACAACTTTTGTGTTAAGTCAATGAAAAACAATAGGGAACAAGATGCTAATTTCCGAGTATGAAAATGGCCATAACATTTTTAATACTGAAGATATGAAAGTGAATTAGGTGTCAAATTAAACTTATTTTTATGCTTTATCTGATGGGATAAATTGCAGACTTGATTTTTAAAATCTCAAAATGTTGTAACATTGCTACATAAGTGATAGGTCATAAAGCATAAATGATAGGAGCATAATTAGCACATTTGACCCATCAAGTCTACTCTGCCCTTCAATCATGGCTGATCTATCCTTTCCTCTAAACCCCATTCTCCTGCCTTCTCCCCATAACTCCTGACACCCGTACAAATCAAGAATCTATCTATCTCTGCCTTAAAAATATCCATTGACATGGTCTCCACAGCCTCTTATGGCAATGAAATCCACAGATTCACCACACTCTGACTAAAGAAATGTCTCCTTGTCGTCTTGCTAAATGAACACCCTTCAATTCTGAGGCTATGACCTCTGATCCTGGACTCTCGCACAAGTGGAAACATCTTCTCCACATCCACTCTATCCAGGTGCGATCCTGACTACAGATGCTGTCTGCACGGAGTTTGTACGTTCTACATGTGACTGTATAGGTTTTCTCCGGGTTCTTCCCACACTCCAAATTTATAGGCTAATTGTCTTCTATAAATTGTAAATTGTCCCTAGTGGATAGTGTGTGGGGTGATCGCTGGACAATGCGGACTTGGTGGGCCGAAAGGCCTGTTTCCTAAACGCTGTATCTCTAAAGTCTAAAGGTCAAATGTCTAAAGTCTACAGTCTAAAGATACCTTGATATCAAAGAAATGTACTCTCACCTTTTCCTTTACTGTTCATACATGAGAATTGACAGGGCAGTGATTGGTTATTTTTGAATTGCCATATTTTTATAACCAGTTTTATTTACCTTGGAAATCTTTCAGTTTGATCGGCAAAGGTCTACTGAAATTATTTGCATCTCGTAAGATTAGGATTTAATCCAACGGCAACCAAGGGCTACCATTATACGATTCGATACGATACGATAGAATTTTATTTATCCCAGGAGGGAAATTGGTCTGCCAACAGTCATAAAACACAACAAGATACATGAAACATGAAATTAAAGTGACGAGTGGAAAGTCCAGGATGGGAGATGTGCAAAGATTGGGGGGGAGGGGATCAATATAACCCTGCAGAAGGGGGAGGAATTTTACAGTATCTGTATCACTTGGCATGTCAATGCATTGAGTCTCTTCTCAAGGTCAGGTGTAAGAAAGGGACTTGGCTGGTGATTGGCACATATGACGATAGAACTTTATTTATCCCAGGAGGGACCAGTGTTTCATTGTGAGCCAGGTTCAATTGGCTACCATGTACATTTGATTGAAGATGTTTGGTTGACTGCCGTGCCTCGGGTCATTGTGGCTGGTCTTGATTGATCCTGGTCTGGTCTCGTCTCTAGCTCTTCACTCCCTCCCCCATCACCCCTACCCCCTCCCTACATTCAGTCTGAAGAAGGGCCCCAACTGAAACATCATCAATCCGTTTTCTCCCGAGAAGCTGCTTGACCTGCTGAGTTACTTCAGCACTTTGTGCCCATCTTTGGTATAAACCAACATCTGTAGTTCCTTGTTTCTACTCTTGATAAATCTTACCTTTTGTCTTGCATTTATGAGCTGCCGTGGGTGAGGAAGGAGAGGTCATGTTGTCTGACCTTCAGTTGTTGAGAGGTTTACTGTAGCCCGTACTGTGTACAGGAGGGCCATGGAGCATGTTCTAATCAGCAAGACGGCTCTGGGCTGTATGTATAGTGCTTTGTTTTCCACTTTTCCTTTAATGTTATACCTTGAATCAGATTTAACGATAAATATTACATGCTATTAATGAAGATGCCTCACAAACCTTAGGTGTAAACACATTCTTCACCCGTGGCTAAACCATGCCCATGGAGCGGGATACAATAAACCATCAGTCAGAGTAGTTTAGTTTAGAGATACAGTGTGGAAACAGGCCAATCAGCCCACAGAGCCCACGCCAACCAGCACTATCCTACACACACTAGGGCCAATTTGCATCTATACCAAGCCATTACCTAAACCTACACGTCTTAGGAGTGTGGACGGAAAACAAAGATCTCTGAGGAAACCCACTTGGTCACGGGGAGAACGTACAAACTCCGTAGAGTCAGCACCCGTAGTCAGGATCAAACCCGGGTGTCTGGCACTGAAAGCGCTGTAAGGTGTCAATTCAACCGCTACCAATCATGCCACCTCAAGAAAGGTTTCAACCAGAAACGTTGTCTATTTCCTTCACTCCATAATTGCTGCCTCACCCGCTGAGTTTCTCCAGCATTTTTGTCTCCCTTGTGCCACCTCAAATGTTGTAGAATTTGAGAGGTCATGTTGCAGTTGTATAAGATGGTGTCGAGCTGGGAAGGGTTCAGAGAAGATTCGTGAGGATGTTGCCAGGACACGAGGGCGTGAGCTATAGGGAGAGGTTGAGTAGGCTGGGACTCTATTCCATGGAGCGCGGGAGGTTGAGGGGTGATCTTATAGAGATGTATAAAATCATGAGAGGAATAGATCGGATAGATGCACAGAATCCCTTGCCCAGAGCAGGGGAATCGAGGAGATATACAGTATGTTTAAGGTCAAGGGGAAAAGATTTAATTGGAATGTGAGGGGTAACTTTTTTACACAAAGGGTGATGGGTGTATAGAACAAGCTGCCAGAGAAGGTAGTTGAGGCTGGGACTATCCCAACAGTTAAGAAACAATTAGACAGGTACATTGGTAGGACAGGTTTGGAGGGATATGGACCAAACGCAGGCAGGTGGGACTAGTGTAGCTGGGATATGTTGGCCAATGTGGACAAGTTGGGATGAAGAGCATGTTTCCACACTGTATCACTCAATGACTCTATGACTCTATAAGCAAACATCCATGCATGCACACATATACAGACACGTGTGAAACCAGTCTGAGAAAGGGTCCCGACCCGAAACGTCACCCATCCTTTTCCTCCAGAGATGCTGCCTGACCCGCTGAGTTACTCCATCACTTGATGCCGATCTTTGGTATAAACCAGCATCTGCAGTTCCTAGTTTCTACGCTTGTGAGAACATCCACGTGCACATATGGCCATACAATGTACATATGCTTCCAATATTCCCATATGATCCCTTATACACCAGAATATAAGCTATTCATTCATGCACAGGGATTAACAGAAGCACACACAAACGGACAAGCAAAGAGCACAAATGTGCATGTAGATAATTGTGTCAATATCCACACATACACACACAAATGTATACATTCTCTTGCACTCACCACACATTATACTATAATCAGACGACTGCGATCTAACATGAATTTTTATCTAGGCCTCTTTCATTTTCACTTTTCCCTATCTAAATGAAAAATGGAGTTTAACATTGCTTATTCACTGAAAACATTGCTGTTAAAAATGCGAGAGAAAACTAACATTTTGAAGGTATGAAGACAATGGATTCTGCAATTCAGAACAGCTGGTTATCTCATGGTTGAATAGATTCCTTTTTTCCCTTGTTTCTGCTATTTTTCTTATCAACTAATCACCGGGGTATGCATTAAAGCATTTCTTAATTTTCTATTCTGGCCAGCACACACGGCATGTAAAAATTAAACATGATTTTAAAACTGTAAGAGGTTAAAAGAAAGTTCAAAAAGAAAGTAAACAAAATACGAGACGTTTGCTTGAGCTCTTTGTGTTCCGTGAACTGAAATGCTCATTTTGAAATACTTGCCCTTTCAACAGAGTTACAAAAATATTTATTACACTAGTCTAAGTGGGACCCATTGGGTCCCATGTTCCCACGGGAGGGCTGCTCCCCCAACGCAATATTCCACCTCTCCACCAATTCCAATATTGGTGACCAGTGGGGGGGGGGGGGGGGGTTCTGGAACGCTAGTATGCGTGTTTTGGGCCAAAGGGACTGGTTTCCAGAAGGCTAGTATGGACATTGTGGGCCGAATGGATTATTGAACTGGCAGCTCTGTCACTCTGGCCTGGTGTGCTGGCAGCTCACATTCAGGCCTGGTGGGCTGGCAGCTCAGTCACTCAGGCCTCATGGGCTGGAACTCAGTCACTCAGGCCGGGTGGGCTAGCAGCTCAATCACTCAGCCTGGTGGGCTGGCAGCTCAGAAACTGCCATAAATTCTGCCAAAAAACAAGAAAGAGACTTTGTAAGAGAGAAGGGAGAGAGGGCGGAGAATCAATTTTATACATTTTTCATACTTTTCTGAAGATCACAGCAGTAAAGGATGAAAGTCTATCCTGGCCTGGATCTCACAGGGAGCAAATGAAGGGAGGGAGAAAAATACTGGGGTAAGGTTTAATACTTGCAGGGGGAATACTTATTGATGGGCCAAAGGGACTCCTCCTGGCTAATACAGGCCTGAAGGGCCGAAGGAGATCTTTAAAACAAAAATTGGAGTGAAATCTCAGTGAAAGGCAAATTTTCTGGACTTTGCCTGTCCTGGCATGGGCCTCTTGGGCCAAAATGCTCCTCCTGGGCTAATACGGGTATTTTGGGCAAAATTGACTGGTTTCTCATCTAATAGGGGCCTTGTGAGCTGAAATTTGTGGTTTCAGGCAGGCCAAACAACTCATTTCAGTTCATTTCCATTTCAATTTCAAGCACTGGGCAGGCTGAACAGCTGATTGCTTCACTTCCATTGCCATTGCAGTTTCAAGCACAGGGCAGGCCAAGCCAAACAGCTGATTGCATTTTCATTTCACTTCCATTGCCATTGCAGTTTCAAGCACCGGGCAGGCCAAGCCAAACAGCTGATTGCATTTTCATTTCACTTCCATAGCCATTGCAGTTTCAAGCATAGGGCAGGCCAAGCCAAACAGCTGATTGCATTTTCATTTCACTTCCACCTTGCCTTTGCAGTTACAAGCACAGGGCAGGCCAAGCCAAGCAGCTCATTGCATTTTTATTTCACTTACATTGCCATTGTAGTTTCAAGCACAGAGCAGGCCAAGCCGAACAGCTCATTGCATTTTCATTTCACTTCCATTACCATTGCAGTTTCAAGCACAGGGCAGGCCAAGCCAAACAGCTCATTGCATTTTCAGTTCATTCCTATTGCAGGTTCAAGCACAGGACAGGCCAAACAACTAATTTAATTTTCATTAAGGGCTAATAAATCATTTATTGCAAGTACATTGCAGACTCACATTTCAGTTGATTAACAGCCTAGAATGAGAGTCGTGGCCTCTCCCTCGCAATCTTGCTGAGTGACTGAGTCATGTTCAGGCATCTGGGGTTTTATAGTCCCCCCCCCCCCCCCTCCCGGAAGGGGCATTACCTTCATCACGGTGATTGACAGGCGAGAGGCTCTCAAGGTTTTTTATACACTCATTACTGTTTTACTTTTCATTGATGGGAAAAATCCTCAGGGCCTGCTCAGTGGAGGAGGACTGTGAGTAAGATTGCCAAAAATCATAGCGATATATGGTAGCATTTTTTCTAAAATCAATATAGAGCAGAGACAGGAAGTGGTCGATGAGACTTTTAATTATATAGATTACCAATGTGTTATCAACATGCATATAGCAAGGAGTGGAAAATAACCGCTACCCACTCAGAACAGGGCCAATAAATTTGTCAAAAAAGTATTAGAATAAAATGGTGCTGCAACTAAAAACCAGCTTGTAGAATTGAACAATTCTGCACATTTGATGGAGTTTATCATCTGTTGCGAAATTCAACCATTGGCTTTTTGTTGAGTGTTTCATTTGCCTTAGCACTGTTTTACTGAGGTGAGTTGTTCCACATGACCTCAACATAGACTCACATAGCTAGAGTACGGGGCGATCGCTGGTCGGTCCAGATTCGTTGGGCTGAAGGGCCTGTTTCCATGCTGTATTTCAAAAAAACCCAAATGAACTAAAGCTGTACAACATGGAAACAGGCCCTTCAGCCCACCTTGTCCCTGCCGACCAAGTAGACAATAAACAATAGATAATAGGTGCAGGAGTAGGCCATTTGGCCCTTCGAGCCAGCACCACCATTCAATGTGATCATGGCTGATCATCCCCAATCAGTACCCCGTTCCTGCCTTCTCCCCATGTCCCCGGACTCCGCTATCTAGCTCTCTCTTGAAAGCATCCAGAAAACCTGCCTCCACCGCACTCTGAGGCAGAGAATTCCACAGACTCACCACTCTCTGTGAGAAAAAGTGTTTCCTCATCTCCGTTCTAAATGGCCTAATCCTTATTCTCTAACTGTGCCCCCTGGTTCAGGACTCCCCCAACATCGGGAACATGTTTCCTGCCTCTAGTGAGTCCAAGCCCTTAACAATGTTTCAATGAGATACCCTCTCATCCTTCTAAAGTCCAGAGTGTCCTTCCTCAAATTAGGGGACCAAAACTGCACAAAACCAGCTGTGGTCTCACTAGGACTCTGTATAACTGCAGAAGGACCTCTTTGCTCCTATATTCGATTCCTCTTGTTATAAAGCCAACATGCCATTCGCTTTCTTCACTTGCCATTCGCTTTCTTAACTATAGGTAGGTATATGTACTGTAGGTATATTGGGCTGGTCCATTTGCTCACATTTGGCCCATGTCCCTCTCAAACCCTTCCTATCCACATATCTAGCCAGGGTACACAAAAGGCTGGAGAAACTCAGCGGGTGCAGCAGCATCTAAGGAGCGAAGGAGATAGGCGACGTTTCAGGTCGAGACCCTTCTTCAGACTGGTCAGGGATCAGCGAAACGAGAGATATAGACGGTGATGTGGAGAGATAAAGAACAATGAATGAAAGATATGCAAAAAAGTATCGATGATAAAGGGAACAAGCCATTGTAAGCTGTTTGTAGTGTGAAAATGAGAAACGATCGCCAAGCCTCCGCTTGGTCTCACCGATATAGATCATCTGGCATCTGGATGCAGTAGATGATGTTGGAGGAGGTGCAGGTGAACCTCTGTTGGACCTGGAAGGACTGCTTGGGTCCCTGAAAGGAGTGGAGGGGGGAGGTGAAGGGACAAGTGTAGCATCTACTGGAACACCTCATCCTGGGAGCAGATGCGGCGTAGACGGAGGAGGGTGTCAGTGGACGGGTATGGGTTGCTCCTCTGGTCAAGGAAGAAATGGAGGGCTTTGAGACCGTCCTGGTGGGGGATGGAGGTGTGGAGTGACTGGATGTCCATGGTAAAGATGATAGGATGGGGGCATGGTGAATGGACCTCACCATCTCTATTGCAGGTGATACACTCTTGACCGACATCCACTACAAACCAACTGACTCCCACAGCTACCTGGACTACTCTTCCTCCCACCTTGCTTCCTGTAAGGACTCTATCCCCTATTTCCAATTCCTCCGTCTATGCCGCATCTGCTCCCAGGATGAGGTGTTCCACACCAGATCATCACAAATGTCCTCATTCTTCAGAGAACGGGGATTTCCCTCCCCCACTATAGATGAGGCTCGCACCAGGGTCTCCACCATACCCTGCAACACTGCCCTCTTTCCCCATTTCCCCATTCCCCCACTCGCAACAAGGGCAGAGTCCAACTGGTCCTCACCTTTCATCCCACCAGCTGGAAAATACAACACATAGTCCTCCGCCAGTTTCGCCACCTCCAACGTGACCCCTCCACTCGCCACATCTTCCCATCTCCCCCCCTGTCTGCCTTCCGCAAAGACCGCTCCCTCCGCAACTCCCTTGTCAATTCTTCCCTTCCCTCCCGCTCTACCCCTTCCCCGGGCACTTTCCCTTACAACCGCAAGAAATGCTACACTTGTCCCTTCACCTCCCCCCTCCACTCCTTTCAGGGACCCAAGCAGTCCTTCCAGGACTGACAGAGGTTCACCTGCACCTCCTCCAACCTCATCTACTGCATCCGCTGTTCCAGATGCCAGATGATTTATATCGGTGAGACCAAGCGGAGGCTTGGCGATCGTTTCGCCGAACACCTCCGCAGGCAGTGGTAATATCCAACTAGAGAGAATCCATCCGCCATAACCAACTCGACCTCCCGGTGGCTCAGCACTTCAACTCCCCCTCCCATTCCGTATCCGACCTCTCGGTCCTGGGCCTCATCCATGGCCAGAGTGAGCAACACCGCAAGTTGGAGGAGCAGCACCTCATATTCCGCTTGGGGAGTCTGCATCCTCTGGGCTTGAACATTGAATTTTCTCAATTCTGTTAACCCTTGCTGTCTCCTCCGCTTCCCACCTCTCCCTCAGCCCTCGGGCCCTGGCATTCCCTCTCTCTCTATCTCTCCCCCACCCTAGTCGCACTAGCTTCTCATTTTCTCACTACAAACAGCTTACAATGGCTTGTTCCCTTTATCATCGATACTTTTTTGCATATCTTTCATTCATTGTTCTTTATCTCTCCACATCACCGTCTATATCTCTCGTTTCGCTGATCCCTGACCAGTCTGAAGAAGGGTCTCGACCCGAAACGTTGCCTATCTCCTTCGCTCCTTAGATGCTGCTGCACCCGCTGAGTTTCTCCAACCTTTTGTGTACCCTCGATTCTCCAGCATCTGCAGTTCCTTCTTTAACACATATCTAGCCAAATGGCTTACAGTGTAAATGGTCCTGAAGAAGGTTCTCGAGCTGAAATGTCATCCATTCCTTCTCTCCAGAGATGCTGCCTGTCCCGCTGAGTTACTCCAGCTTTTTGTGTCTATCTCTGGCTTTTAAAAGTTGGCATTCTATCTGCTTCTATAGTGTCTTCTGGCAGCTCATTCCAGCTATTCTCTACCTTGTGAAGGGAAAGGTTTCCGTAGAGGTCCCTCTTAATTCTCTTCTCTCTCACCTTAAGCCTATGCCCCCTAGTTTTAGAATCCTCTACCCTGGAGTAAAAATCTGTGAGCATTCACTTTATCCATGCTCCTCATGATCTTGTACGCCCCAACAAAGTCATCCCTCAGCCACCGACGCTCCAATAAAGAAAGGTCCCAGCCTATCAAGCCTCTCCCTACAACTCAAGCCCACAAGTCCAGGTAACATTCTGGCGAATCTTTTTTGCACCTTTTCCAACTTGATAACATACTTCCCATAGGTGGGTGACCAGAACTGTGTACGGTATCTCCAAGTGTGGTCTCACCAATGACATGTATAGCTGCATCATGATGCTCCAATTGTAATTGATACCCTTCCCAATGAAGGCAGGCAGAACAAACACTTTATTTGCCATAATGCCCACCCAACTGAGCGAAGGTGTTCCCCTCAAGTGGAAAGATCCATAATTTTGGCAGATGGCAGGAGAAGACTGTCTAAATTAATTCCACTCTGCCAGAAAGCTGAGTTAGGTTGATTTAGAAATCTTCAATAATTTTCAATTATTTAAGAAATATCCTTGGACTGCTTCAATTTTTGAGGGTGGCGATTGCTGCAGGGACAGCACAAATAACTCTTGTATGTCGCTGAGATATTTCACAGGGAGGCATTCTACTTTGTATTTTTTTGTAGCTTATGGGGAATGATAGTTCTTGCCTAGGTATGGTTGCATGGCAACCTGCTCCTTCTCTCTTATCTCATCCCACCATTGAATGGACTATCTAGATCCATCATGACAATGATAATGAATAGACTATCTAGATGAGCTTTACCAGAATGCTGCCAGGGCTAAAGGGTGTTACCTCTAAGGAGAAGTTGGACAAACTGTTTTCTCTGGAATGTTGGAGGTTGGGAGGAGACCAGATAGAAATACGTAAAATTATGAGAGGCATAGATAGAGCAGAAAATAAAAAACGGTTTGCCAGGATGGAAATGAAAGGATTAGAGGGCAGGGTTAAAACCTTGACCTCTAGTCCTTGCAGTTCCATCCTGGGACAAAGCAAGAGGGTCAATGTTTAAAGGAAATGTATGGGATTTTACACAGAGAATGGTGCCTGGAATGCACCACCATGGGTGATGTTGGAGGCAGATATGGCAATGGCATTTAGATAGGCTCATGGAGATGCATGGAATGAAGTGATATAGATTATTTACAGAGGTTAATTATGCAGGCAAGAGTTGGTCGTTGCATTATGTTCGGCAAAGACATTGTGGGCCAAAGGGTTTAGTTTGGTTTACTTTCAGGCCCTTCGGCCCACCAGGTCCGCACCGGCCAGCGATCCCCACACGATCCTACACCCACATTTATACATTTACCAATTAACCTACAAACCTGTACGTCTTTGGAATGTGGGAGGAAACCGAAGATCTCAGAGATAACCTGCGCACGATCACGGGGAGAACGAACAAACTCCATACAGACAGCACCCATATTCGAACCCGGGTCTCCGGCGCTGCATTCGCTCTAAGGCAGCAACTCTACCACTGCGCCACCGTGACTGCGGTCTGTTCGTGTGCTGTACTGTTTTATGTTTCAAGTTTAAACAAAACCACACACAAAATGCTGTGCATTTATCAAACTGAGGAGTCCTAGATGGAGCTTTCATTTCCATTCGATGTCTTCATTACCATAACTCTGCTTTAGACTTGACTTTATTTTAGACTTTTGAGTTACAGTGTGGAAACAGGCCATTCAGCACACTGAGTCCAGCCGACCAGTGATCACTCCGTACATGAACGCCATCCTACACACGAGGGACAATTTACATTTTTACCGAAGGCAATTAACCTGCAAACCTGTGTGTCTTTGGTGTATGGGAGGAAACCGGAGAACCACGAGAAAACCCAGGTGGACACAAGCTTCATACAGACAACACCCACAGTCAGGATCGAACTCGGGTCTCTGGAGCTGTGAGGCAGCAACTCAACCGCCGTGCCGCTGTGCTGCCCCTTAGTGCACACCTCTGCATTCAGAGTCTCGCCGCACTTGAAAAGTAAGCAAGGAATACGATTCACAAGTTCAATTTCCAAAACCCATTCTTTGTGCAAAGCTGCAGTTAAACCTGATACTTACCGTGCAATAAACAAAACATAGGTCATCGCTTGCATCGGTTGTCAGATCACTGTGAGTGGTACAAAGCATGTAATGGCAATCCACGCCTGAGCAAATATTGGTAATGGCCACGGAATAAATACAAGTAAATAGGATGATATACAGCTTGCATTTGTACCTGCACTAAAATGGTTTGATTTGATAATATTTCCGCTCAGTGAGCACAATGGGGCGTTCTCACTGTGGTGTAAGGCTGGATACCCAGTATTTATCCTCAATGCATTTCAGCAGTCGCAGAGGCCGGGGTAGTTTCCTTGTCGCATTTCAAGAGCTCATGTTTCACGAGTAATCAGAGCGGTGAAGATTCACCGACCAGAGACAGCATGATGGATATCCGTTGCTCGTAAATCCACACAGCAGCATGTAGCGGGACTGTCAGTAGCTGCTTGTTTAGTGCTCACTCAGATATGTATGGAGTTTTGCCCTCTGACCCGAGGGAGTACCGACTTGACATGGTTTGTGCGGTGAGGCCATTATCCCATTTCCAACGTGCCCTGTTGGAAACAACAGCATCTAATTTATTGCCTTGCAGAGAATTGGTTTTGGTGGCCTGGGAAGCAGTCGGTTGCCTGCTCCGGCCCATTTGTTCCACATTTAATAAATAGCGGAGCCAAGTTTGTGATTAATTTCATAAAATAGCTTCCAACAGCCGCTGCTCTATTTGGTTCAGGCCACGGTAAAGAATTAACGCAAAGCAACCATTTGAAAAAAAAGTGGATTGATGTTGCAAAAATATCCTTTTGATTTTGTGACACCTCATTTCACATGAAGGTATTGTTGTATTCTTTCTGTGATCATAGATTCTCTGCATTGTGACTGTGTAACCTTTTTTTGCATTAATATAGCTGCCAGACTGATGCTGCTGGCAACATGGGCTTAGCAATTTTGCTGATAGTTTATTTATTTATTTTTTTGTTTATTTTATTAAAGTTAATTCAGTACAAAACAATACAGTGGAACCTAAAATTAGGTACAACTATGTCATAACGTAATACATTCTATGTACAACCTCTACTTTTATGTTTTTGAAAAGGAAGTAAAAAAAGACAAGAGAAGAAAAAGAGGAAAAATAGATAGTAGAAAATAGAAAAACGTGAAGTGTGTATATAAGAAAAGAAAAAGTAGAAAGTAGAAGTAGGAGAAAAAGACCCTTAAAAAATAAAATTTTCAAATCTTTGTTCGGAGATGTAATTCTATCCACGACCTGACCTGAAATCAGTAATCTTTACGGTACTGCTGCATCACATGATTCCAAAAAGTCGATGAAAGGGGACCAACTCCTTAAGAATTGGTCATATTTATCTATTAGGCGGAGTCTCTTCAAGGTGAGCTATGTCCTTCATATTATTAATCCACATTTTAATAGTTGGTATAGCTGTATTTTTCCAAAATTTAAGTATCAATTTCTTTCCAATTATTAACCCATAATTAAATACTTTTTGGTCTTTGTTAAAATTGATATCTTCTACTATTATTCCAAATATAATCCATTCCGTATTAGGTTCTATTCTTAACTTTGAAGAGCTTTGTAAATATATCAAATATATCGCTCCAAAATTTATTTTAACTTTATACATCCTACAAATGAATGTGTTATATTGGCATTTTGAAGCAAACATGTATCGCATGTAGGAGAGACGTTTGAGTAGAATTTATTCAACCTCGTTTTTGAATAATATAGTCTATGTAATAAATTAAATTGAATTAAATTATGTCTTGCATTAATGGAACAATTATGTGTGTTCATCAGATACTTTTCCCATCTATCTTTCGGAATCTTTATCATTAGTTCATGTTCCCAATCTTCTCTTAGTGCCTCTGTTGAGAGTAATTCTCTATTTAATATACTATTATAAAACTATGATATTAGTTTTTGTGAATATTATATTTCATATTATTAATATTCATTGCTTCTTCTAAAGGGTCTAAAAATATAGTTTGAAATCTATGTATATATTTCTTCATAAAGTCACATATCTGTATATATTAAAAATATTGATTATCATTCAGTTTAAATTTTGATTTTAATTGTTGAAATGATAACAATTTACCCAATTCATACTTATCTCCTACTTTCCTAATTCCCAGTCTATCCCATTGTTTATATGTTTTGTCGATAAGAGATGGTTTGAATGCAGAATTATTCAATATTGGAGTTAGTACTGATAGATTATTTAATTTCAAGGATAATTTTAATTGTTTCCAAATTCTTATTGTATTGTGAATAATTGGGTTCTTCTTATGTATTATACTATTCAATTTTATCGGTGAGAACAAGATCGTTCCTATATCGTACAGGAAACACTCCTCTTTCTCCATTCTTATCCACTCCGACTGGTGGTGGGACTATCCAACCAGTACATTACGTTCTTAATATGCACTGCCCAGTAGTAATATGTAAAGTTAGGTAATGATAAACCCACAACTTCTTTAGGGTTACACAGATGCTTTCATTGAATTCTGTGTGCTCTATAATCCCACATAAAATTAATGATATTAGAATCTAGTTTTTTCAAAAAATATTTTGGAATATATATTGGGGTCGCTTGAAACAAATATATTAATTGTGATAAGAAATTAATTTTTATAGCATTAATTCTACCTATCAATGAGAGTGGTAGCATTTTCCAAAATTTAATCATAACATTCAGTTTATTAAATAGTGGGATAAAATTGGCACTAAATAATGATTTGTGTCTTCTCGTAATTTGAATACCCAAATACATGAATTTTTCTGTTGCAATTTTGAAATGGAATTTTAAAAAGTCTCGCATCCTCTGGTTTCAAAGACATAATTTTGTTTTTATTCCAATTTATTCTATTTCCTGAAAAAGAACCAAATTCCTCGATTAGTATTAATAAGGTGGGGATACTCGTTTGTGTATTATATAATATAATATATAAAGGAACATCGTCAGCATATAATGAAATTTTATTCTTTGAGTCCTTAGTATTATATTTGTGAATATTCGGATGATTTCCAATCCTTTCAGCCAGCGGTTCTATCATAAGGGCAAATAGCAATGGTGATAAGGCACAACCCTGCCTATTATCCCTTGATAAATAAAATTTTGGAGATAACATATTATTCGTTAATATTCTTGCCGTAGGTTTATCATAAAGTAGTTTAACCCTTCTAATAAAATTCTCTTCTGTATTAAATTTTTGGAGTACCTTATATAAATTCTGCCATTCTACCTGATCAAATGCCTTCTCTGCATCCAACGTAACGACTGAAATATCTTCAATGTCCTATTTGTGAGAGTATATTATATTGAAAAACCTTCTCAAGTTATTAAATGATTGTCTTTTGGGTATAAATCCTGTTTGATCCGGGTTTACCAATTTGTTAATATAATTATTCAGTCTTCTTGCTAGAATCTTTGCTAAAATTTTCTGATCCGTATTTAGAAGTGATATAGCTCTGTAAGAACCCGGTTCTTCTAAGTCTTTATCTTTTTTTGGTATAACCGTTATTGTTGATTCTGCTAAATTTTCTGGTAGTTTATTTTCGGTATAAGCTAGCGTGTATAAGTTGAGTAATCTTGGTACAATTGACTCCTGAAATTGTTTATTGTTTCATTGCTAAAACCATCTGGTCCTGGGGTCTTCCCATTTTTCAATGAGTTTATTGTTTGTTTTATTTCTTCACTAGTAATCCATGCTCCTAATTCCTCTTGTTCTAAATTATCCAAATTAGGGAGGTTGCAATTATCTAAAAAAATTGTAATTTTACTATCATCTGTATTTATTTTAGTTGTGTATAAATTACGATAAAATTGGGCAAACCTTTTATTAATATCCTTTGGTAGTGTTAGAAGCAAATTTAATTGTCAGATTTAATTTTAGTGATAGTATTTTCCTTTCCTTGTTGCTTCAGTTGCCTCGCTAGTTGCTGATAGTTGCTGATAGTTTATAATGGAAATAATCACTCTCCTGTATCAGAATTCCATCATACATGCTTGCTATATTAAAGTATCTTGATTGGGAATTTACCACCAAAGCCTATGGTTTTCTGACTGACTAAAATCACGGAATTTGCAGGATGGAATCCCATTCCAAATACCTACCGATCTTCGTGCGAAATAGTTGCCCCTCGGGTCCCCACCTCAAACCTCTGTCCTCTGATCCTTCATTCACCTTCCCTGGGAAAAAGACTGAGAATTCACCCTTTCTATTCCCTTCATGATTTTCTACAGCTCCAGAAGACCAGCCCTTGTCCTCCTACGCTCAAAGGAACAAAGTCCAGGACTGCCCAACCTTTACTTGTAGATCAATACCTCGATTCCTGGCATCATCCTTGTGAATCTTCTCATCATGTTTACGGATTTAATGTATTTTTTTCCTACGGTGGCTTGACCAAAATAGAACACAATACTTCAATTGCTACCAAACCCGACCAACGGTCACCCATACACTAATTCTTTGTCATCACATTTTTGCTTATACCACACTAGGGACAATTTTGCAGATGCCAATTCATCTACAAACCTGCACGTCTCTGGAATGTGGGAGGAATCCGGAGCATCCGGAGAACACCCACGTGGTCACAGGATGTACAAACTCCGTATAGATGGCAGCTATAGTCAGGATTGAATCCGGGTCCCCGGCCTGAAGGCAGCAACTCTACCGCTGCACCGCCGCAAGGTGTTGTCAAGTTAATTGTGGGCATCGGACAATAAAGTGCTGGAAGAACTCAGCAGTCAGGCTGCATGATTTTATACACCTCTACAAATTCAAGATTAGGTTACAGGGAAAAATATGGGAAGACAGGATCGCTTCCGTTGTCTCCCAACATACCTGATGTCAAAATGATCTCCATTTATGTCCTTTTGTATAGAGTATGGAAATTAAACTAAGCTAAACTATTGGTGAGCCTCACTTCTGAAGGCAGTTTTTCAACAAAACAATTCCAAAAATTGTTGACATAATGTTTAAATATATATTTAGGGGGCGGCGCAGTGGTGCAGTGGTAGGGTTGCTGCCTTACAGCACCAGACATTCAGGTTCGAAACTGACAATAGGTGCTGTCTGTAAGTACGTTCTCCTTGTGATCACATGGGATTTCTCCGGTTACTCTGGTTTCCTTCCACACTCAAAAAGACGTACAGGATTGTAGGTTAATAGTCTTCAGTAAAATTGCAAATTGTCCCTAAGGTGTAGGGAAGTGTGTTAGCATACGGGATGATAGTTGGTCAGCTTGGACTCGGTGGGCTGTAGGGCCTGTTTCCGCACTGTATCTCTAAAGGAAAGTTAAATCATATTTTGCTTGTCATCAATGTCAGAGGATAAAACAATTCAGCTGGGACAAATATAAAATAGCAGCTGCATTAATGCTGCCCAAATTCTTCTGGTAGCATTAAAGATCTATCTAACGGGTGATGAAAATAAATTGCAATGTTGCCAGTTAATTGCAGAATTAGTAACCTCTCCTTCTCGCAGTACCCACCATGAAGTCTCTCTGATAGTGCTTTCAAATGGATCATCACATGAAGCGGTCTTCAATCATCTCCAAGTCTCCCACAAACACCAAGAGCACCTGCATGAGGAAGTGTCTTAAATATAATTAGCCTTGTAATAGCCAGCATGAAACTGATTGCTATGCACACATGTTAAAAGTGCGTGAAAGGATTTAATTGATGAAACCTGAACAAGCCTCTTGCAGTCTATTAATCCCTTAATCAGATGCATTCAAAATTAGAAATGGACCAACAGCGGCAATTGAATGTTGAGTGCCACAGTTTAAGACTTTAGATCATCCTTCTGGTAAAACTTTGCGTACTTTTCTGTGAAAGGTCAGCAGAGGTGAAGATGTCAGTGAGATTCAGGCAGGGCATCAGAACCATGCATGGTTGATTTGATGAAAGGTAGTTTGATCTTAACACTAAGTGCTGGAAGGAACTCACTGGGTCAGACAGCATCTGGGGAGGGAATCGACAAGTGACATTTTGGGTCAGAACTGAAGAAGGGTCTGACGCGAAACCTCGCCAGTCCAGTCTCCACCCCAGATGCTGCCTGGCCAGCCGAGTTCCTCCAGCACTTTGTTTTGCTCAAGACTCCAGCACCTGCAGTTTATTGTGTCCCGATAGTTTGATCTTCTGTGATTGTTTAAATTTTTTCTACTGCTGAAGAGAATAGGATGTGGGTATGTTTGAAAATAAGTTTCCATTTGTATGAGGCAAATGACTAAAGAGAAGTAGTATTGCATGATTTTAATATTATCAGTTGAAACAAGTTAAACTGACACTAGCTGAACCTAATCCAAATAATTATATTGTGTGTTCAACTATCGGGACGTTTACCAATTTAATTTCAGCTGCACATTGACTGTGGTTTTCTTTCTTTGAATTAATTCACAGAGATATGGAAGGGTAAGGAGTGAAAACGAGAGATCACTGCTTATCCTTCCATATCTCTGTGTCTCCCACTTCCCTCAGTCTGAAGAAGGGGCTCAACCCGAAACGTCACCCATTCCTCCTGTCCAGAGATGCTGCCAGTGTCGCTGAGTTACTCCAGCATTTTGTATCTATCTTCGGTGTAAACCAGCATCTGCAGTTTCTTCCTACACAAAGTATTTTAGGATTCAGAGATAGGGAAAAGGGAGGTAGGAAAAATAAGTTTATGATAGAGCGGACAGCAAGAAAAATTAAATGACAAAAGGAATACTAATATATGGCAATGGACAACTAAGAAAATGTGGAGAGAGAAAAAATGAAAATGAATATCAGGTGTAATCTGAAATTTATGAACTCAGTATTGGTCTGGAAGACTAGAGTTCATAAGGTCATCCGCTCAGAAGGAATAGGAGTAGAATTAGGCCATTCGGCCCATCAAGTCTACTTCTCCATTCAATCATGGCTGATCTATCTCTCCCTCCTAACCCCATTCTCCTGCCTTCTCCCCATAAGCTCTGACACCTGTAGAATTGTAGGCGAAATCTCTCAAACTTCATTCGTGCAAATTAGCCATATAATGAGTGAGAAAATGCACCCACTAAATACACAGTTCCCATATCATCATAAGCCATAAGTAAACTGTTTCCACTGGCAGGCAGCAACCTGAGATCTCAAAGTATAACCTTAAAGTATTTCAACAAAGAACCAGCAGGGGGAGATGAGGAATATTTTTATTTTAGTTTTTCACAAAGCTGAAATGGTCATGGTCAATTACTGGGAATGAAGGAAAAGAATGGGTAATGGGAAGATTCTTTTGAGTGGAATGTGCAGCATAGCTGTATAAACAACCAGCAAGGAAGTAGTGGTGGACATCTACCGTACGTCATGATATTTTAAATTGTGGATTTTTTTTTAAATTTCATTCTCCGCCGATCGAAAGGTAATGCAATTGCCAGGTTTGAAATTCTTCCTGAGTTATTAAGTGGTCGTGCAATGTTGCTTTGAAGAATATTGCAAATTAATGCCAAGGGCCATCTAGGATGCCTCATGAGCATGTTCATTCATTCAGTAAGATCATGACTCACACCCTCCATCTCCCACACCCACCCATCATTTCTCACACACACACACTCACACCATCCATCACACACTCTCACACACAACACATATATGACAGTAAAACTTGAATCTACTCACGCGGTTGAGCGTGGCCTCTCCCCTGAGCGGGACTTCCGCTGTGAGCGGGACTTCCAGAATGAGCACGAGATTCAGTTCAAGCAGCACAGTTTGCAGACCAACCCTTCAATTCAGTTCAAGCAGCACAGTTTGCAGACCAATCCTTCAATTCAGTTCAAGCAGCACAGTTTGCAGACCAACCCTTCAATTCAGTTCAAGCAGCACAGTTTGCAGACTCACAGTTAGTTCACTCACAGCGTAGACTCACAGTTCTGGACTCAACTCTTACTCACGGTCTTCCAGGGTGACTGACTCATGTCCGGCCTCTAGGGATTTATTTTCCTGGCACCCTTGTGGAGTTACCTTCATCATGGTGACTGAGCGGCGAGAAGACCAATCTGTTCATCTCATGATTTTTTAAACATTCATAACTTTTTTATTATTTCACCGATCGGAAAAAACCTTGGGGCGGTTGGAGGACAGGAGGACAGTGAGTAAGATGGCAAAAAACTCATAGCGGTATAGGGTAGCATTTTTTCTAAAATGTATTTACAACGTAGACAGGAAGTGGTCAAGATGAGACTTTTAGTAATAGTATAGACGGACCAAACGTGGGCAGGTGGGATTAGTGTAGCTGGAACATGTTGGCCAGCAGGGGCAAGTTGGGCTGAAGGACCTGTTTCCGTGCTGTATCACTCTATGACTATGACTCTATGACCTGTTTTATTATCTCTGGTGTTTGTCCAACCATCTGCTTATTAAATAACCCTCCTTACCTATGTTTATCTATTACCAACCATGTTTTGTTCTTGACCTCTTCCCTTCTGGCTTTATTTCTCCCTTCCCCCACAATCAGCCTGAAGAAGGGTCCCGGCCCAAAATGCCACCTACCCATGCTTTCCAAACATGTTGCCTGATACGCGGAGTTACTCAAGCACTTTGTCTTTTTTTTTTGCAATGTCCATTTCACATTCAATCCCATAAATAACCTGATTCCCACACTGTTCCGAATCAGTTCATTTCAATGGACTTCCGGGTTAAAGAATTTCAAAGATTCCTATTGTTTGTAACTTCTCACCTCAGTGCTAAATGGCTGTCCCTCTATCCCAACACTTTGCCTCCAATCTTTAAATTCACCAAAAGCTCCTTTGCCACTTCAAACAACTCCCTGTACAAATTATCATTAAAATTTAACCAGTTACGGCAACTTACAGTAAATTTTTGTCTTGGAAAATGAGTCTGATACTCATGCATTATTGGATGTCATTGAGATCTCATACCAAAAGCCAACACCAATGCAAAGATCTTAATTGCCACGCACAGTGTTAAAATCATTAATTCAGGAATTAATCTGTGCCATCAGTCATCTCATTGTGTGTTACCATGAGAAGAGGTCAGAGAAATACTGTATACAGATTTACAGTAGCAAAATCTATGCATCCTTAACAAGCATAAATATGAACATAAAAAGCCAGGAACAAGTAGAGACGAGTCATCCCTTCTAACCTGCATCACCATTTCATAAGATCATGGCTGATCAGATTGTAACTTCAATTTCACATTTCCGGCTACATTGCCAACCTTTAGGTTCTCTGCTTATTTATCTACTTTTGACTTCATCTATTTCCTTTTAACTTTAAAATATCCAAAGCCTCGGCATTTGATGGCACGGTGCCATAGTGGTGGCATGTAAGTACAGCAGGAAAGATCAGGGTGCCATCCTGACTATGGGTGCTGTCTGTACAGCGTTTGTACGTTCTCCCTGTGACTGGGTGAGTTTTCTCCAAGTAATCCGGTTTCCTCCCACATTCCAAAGATGTAAAGATTTGTAGATTAATTTGGCTTCGGTAAAAACTAT
Organism: Okamejei kenojei; assembly: GCA_035221665.1. Lineage (NCBI taxonomy): Eukaryota > Metazoa > Chordata > Chondrichthyes > Rajiformes > Rajidae > Okamejei > Okamejei kenojei. The sequence goes on from CM069132.1 coordinate 16,668,523, forward strand.
AAATAGTAAATTGTTCCTTCTTTCAAACCCAAAACGTCACCTATTCTGTTTCTCCAGAGATGCTGCCTGATCCGCCGAGTTACCCAGAATGTTGTGCTTATCTGGGGTGTAAACAATGCTGTCTTCATCAACAGAGTTGCCACAGAGATGGTTGACAGCTTCAAGTTCCTAGATATCCATATTGCCAGCAACATAAACTGATTCCTTCATGCTTATATGACCATCAAGAAAGCGCATCAATGTATTTACTTTCTTAGGCTTCTGAATAGATTCACCGTCCATGAGGATTCTCTTCAGCTTCTACAGATCATCAGGTCATAAGGGATAGGAGTAACATTATGCCATTTGGGCCATCTAGTCTACTCCACCATTCAATCATGGCTGATCTATCTCTGCCTCCAAAACCCCATTCTCCTGTCTTCTCCCCATAACCCCTGACATCCGTACTAATCAAGACACTATCTATCTCTGCCTTAGAAATATCCATTTACTTGCCCTCCACAGCCTTCTGTGGCAAAGAATTCCATAGATTCAACTAAAGGAATTTCTCCTCATCTCCTTCCTAAAAGGAACGTCCTTTACTTCTGAGGCAATGACCACTGGTCCTAGATTCTCCCACTAGTGGAAACATCATCTCCATATCCACTATATCCAAGCCTTTCACTGTTTGGGAAGTTTTAATAAAGACCCTCCCCCCCATCCTTCTAAAGTAAAGGCCCAGTGCCGGCAAATGCTGATCATGTGTACAGATGCATAATAGAGAGTATTTTGATCTCAGCTTGGTAGGGACACTGCTCTACTCTTGACTGCCTGAACCTGCATTGAGTGCTGAACACAGCCAAGTCCATCACAGGCTCCTCACTTCCTTCCATCCACTCCACCTTCATGGTGTGTTGAATCAAGAGCGTTATAAGTATCGCCTTGGATGCCTGTTACACTGGCTATTCCTTTAGTTCCACCTTCTTCCAGAAGATACAGGAGCTTGAAAGGCAGAGTTGTAGACTTAAGAACAGCTTCTTCCTGACGGCTAACAAAGTCCTTAACCAATCTCCTTTCTCAAAACCACTTTCCATAGGACCTGCCATATACACTTACTCTTAATTCTATCTTATTTAGTTATTCATTGTTGCAATTTTGTACTTTTTTGCAAAGTACTTCAGATTGCACTATAATCTTTGCACCATGCTGCCGTTTTATATTTGTGGTTTTATTTAATGTTGTGTTTATCGTTACCATATATTTTGTTTACTCTGAGCATCATTCGATTTCATTGCATCTTGATGGAACGAGACCTGGTTAGGGTGGATGTCGAAAGGATGTTTCCAGTATCATGTTCTTCCAGGAGAGTCTAGGACCAGAGGGCAGAGCCTCAGAATAATAATAAACCTTTAGAATAGAGATGAAGAGGAATTTCTCCATGGTCAAAGTGTGATGAATCTATGGAATGCATTGCCACTGACGGCTGTGGAGGCCAATTCACTGGGTATTTTAAGGCGGAGATTGATTAGAAAGGGCATCAAAAGTTAAGGGGAGAAGGTTGGAGATTGGGGTTGAGAGAGAAAAATAGATCAGCCATGATCGAATAGTGGATCAGACTCGATGGGCCAAATGGCCTAAATTGTGCTCCTATGTCTTATGATCTTCTGATGACAGTAAAACTAATGTGAATAAGAGTAAGAAGACTTGCATGGGTTGCTCACGAAGGGACAATTATTTTTACACAGAGCGTGATAGATGCATTGAACGCACTGCCGAGGAGATGGAAGAGTCAGATTTGATAGTGGCATTTAAGAGACTTTTAGATAGATACATGGATGGATAGATCAAGTCAAGTCAAGTTTATTTGTCACATACACATGCAAGATGTGCAGTGAAATGAAAGTGGCAACGCCTGCGTGTTGTGCAAAAAACTACAGAACTGGATAGAATAGAATCAGTATTTACATATTAGAAAAAAAAACAGCAATTTTATAAAGACACAACACAACAGTAAATTAGTACAGTAAATGAGTCCCTGGTGAGATAAGAGTTTACAGTCCTGATGGCCTGTGCGAAGAAACTCCGTCTCATCCTCTCTGTTTTCACAGCGTGACAGCGGAGGTGTTTGCCTGACCGTAGCAGCTGGATTAGTACGGGTGTCAGAGGTTATGGAGAGAAGGCAGGAGAATGGGGTTAGGATGAAGAGATAGATCAGTCATGATTGAATGGTGGAGTAGACTTGATGAGCCGAATGGCCTAATTCTGCTCCCATCACTTATGATCTTATGACATGATATACAGGGAATAGAAGGATATGGATCATGTGCAGGCAAAATGAATTAGTTTATTAGTATCATGCCTGTCATGGACATGACGGGCCAAAGGGCCTGTTTCTGTGCTACACGGTACCTAGTGGGATAATATTATTGCACAAATTTATTAAAACTGATCAAGCATCCATTTTCCCTTTGGAGCTTTATACCTGGTACTGCAACAGCTGCAGGCACAGTGACATTAGATCTTGACTTCAAATGCAGTGTTAAATGATGAGCATCACCATTAACAGGATCACATAAGATATACCCTAGGACACAAAGTGAATGAATGGATTAATAAGTTTATTGGCCAAGTATTCACATACAAGGAATTTGCCTTAATGCTCTGCCCGCAAGTGACAACGGCATACAGTGACAGTTAGGAATGACACATAAAACATTAAACATTAAAAATAAAACATTATTGATTAAACATGTGAATTAAATAAAATACCAGAGCAAAAGGAGGCTACAGATTTTTGGCTACTACTCGTGGAAAAAAAGCAGTTTTTATGTCTGGCTGTGACAGCTTTGACAGTCCGGAGTCGCCTTCCAGAGGGAAGTGATTCAAAGAGTTTGTGACCAGGGTGAGAGGGGTCAGAGATGATTTTACCCACTCGCTTCCTGACCGTTGCAGTGTACAGTTCATCAATAGAGGGAAGGTTGAAGCCAATAAACCTCTCAGCTGATCGGACGATTTGCTGCAGCTTCCGGACGTCGTGCTTGGTGGTTGAGCCAAACCAGCCCATGATGGAGAAGGTGAGGACAGACTCTACGATGGCCGTGTAGAATTGGACCATCATTGCCTGTGACAGATTGTGCTTCCTCAGCTGCCGCAGGAAGTACATCCTCTGTTGTGCCTTTTTGACTGTGGAGTCGATCGTGGCCCCCCACTTAAGGTCGTTGGAAATGATGATTCCCAGGAGCTTTTGACTCCACAGATGTGACTGTGGTGTTGTTGATGGTGAGTGGGATGAGGGGAGGAGGAGCTCTCTTAAAGTCTACTATCAATTCCACTGTCTTCAGAGCATTGAGCTCCAGGTTGTTACAATGGCACCAGGACGTCAGCTGTGTCACTTTGTGTGTATAGGCAGATTCTTCCCCATCCTGGATCAGTCCAATCAGGGTTGTGTCATCCGCAAACTTGAGAAGCTTGACAGAGGAGTCAGTGGAGGTGCAGTCATTGGAGTAAAGAGAGTAGAGGAGAGGGGAGAATATGCAGACTTGCAGTGCTCCTCTGCGGAGGGTTTCCGCATCCGAGATGTGCTTTCCCAGCTGGAGTAACTCAGGCAGTATCTCTCTTCAGACATGCAATCCAGAGATGTTGCCTGACCCGCTGAGTTACTCCAGCATTTTGTGTCCTTTTGTGTAAATCAGCATCTGCAGCTCTTTGATTCTACATTAAGATATACCTTTTGTTTTTTAGTTTTTTAGTTTTAGAGATGCAGCATGGAAACAGGTCCTTCAACCCACCGAATCCACACCGACCATCGATCTCTGCACACTAACACTATCCCACACACGCAAGGGACAATTTTACATTTATACCAAGCCAATTAACCTACTAAACCTGGAATGTGGGTGGAAACCGAAGATCTAGGAGAAAACCCACATGTCACAGAGAGAAGGTACAAACTCCTTACAGACAGCACCCGTAGTCCGGGATCGAACCCGGGTCTCTGGCACTGTAAGCTCTGTAAAGCAGCAACTCTAACGCTGTTATCCAAAGATGCTGCCTGACCCGCTGAGTTACTCCATCATTTTGAGTCCTTTTGTGAAAACAGCAACTGCAGTTCCTTGTTACTACACTAAGATATTCATTTTGTCTCTCAAAATCTCATGTCTTTTGAAACTCATCTCATTTACATCCCTCACTCGCAACTTGGAATTAATGTTCATTGTCAGGAATGGAATTCCACATTCTTGATATTCATTTTCAGTGTCAGAGAGGTTGAACAGAAATAATTGTCACGTATCAAGTTGGTAAATGTGAAGTTGGACTGAAATAATTTGATGCAACTTTCTATGGTGCATTTGCCATGTACTTACAGGGAAAGTACAGGTGCTTCACAATGTGCCCTTTTCAAGCAGAACAGCATGTCTTTGAAGCAATTCTCTGAGTCTGACACTTAATCGAACGTCTGCTTCTGCCTCAAGCTGCTGTACTCTGTGCTAATAAATAATAATGAGAGCTATTTGCCCTGGTCTTATTTTAGTTTACAGGTTGGAAACAGGCCCTTCAGCCACTCGAGTTCACACCGACCAGTGATCCCCATACATTAACATTACCCTACACACACAGGGGACAATTCTTTACAATTATACATTCATACATGTCAATTGGTATTGCTACAAACCTGTATGTCTTGTGGAGTGTAGGAGGACACTGAAGATATCAAAGAAAACTCATGCAGGTCTGGGGGGGGGGAGGGAATGTCATGGCAGCTCTAGTCTTGGTCTCAATAGCACCTTTACACTCTTATGCAGAAACCTCTTGACCCTTTATCTGGTCACATGTTTTGTTAATCTCTGTCCTGAATATATTGAATGACTCCACCTGCACAGCTCTCTAGGGTTCCAAAAACCCTTGGAGAGAAGAAATTCTTCCGCACCTCCGTTTTAAGCAGAAAATACTAAATTTATGCCTCCGGGATCTAGAAACCTCACAAGGAGAAACATCCTATCAGCTTCCGACCTGACAACCCACCTCGGAATCTTATATGTTTATGTGAGATCATTCCTCATTCTTCTAAACTCAAGAATTGTAACCCAAATCTTTTAACCTCCATTTCTTCCTCGACCGCAGACGTTCAGTCACTCTACACCTCCATCCCTCACCAGGAAGGTTTATCTTTTAACCTCCATTTCTTCCTCGGCCACAGAACCAGCCAATTTCCATCTTCTAAGCTGGTCCCCGCCATTTAACAACTTCTCCTTCGACTCCTCCCATTTCCTCCAAATCCAAGGCGTAGCTATGGGCACTCGTATGGGCCCCTGCTATGCCTGCCTCTTTGTAGGGTGCATTGAACAATCCATGTTCCAGGTGTACACTAACCCAATCCCCAAACTCTATATCAGTTATATTGATGACTGCATCGGTGCTACCTCCTGCATCCATGCAGAACTCAAGGACTTCATTTAATTTACCACCAATTTCCATCCTGCACACAAATTGTAAACCAAGAGATGGTCCGCTTGGACCATCTCTGACACCTCCCTCCCATGATCTCACTGTCTCCATCACGGGAGATAGACTATCGACTATTAGAGACCCACTGACTCCCACAACCATCTCAACTACACTTCGTCCCACCCTGCTTCCTGCAAAGACTCTCTCCCCTACTCCTAATTCCTTTGTCTACGCCACATTTGCGCCCAAGATGAGGTGTTCCATACCAGGACATCTGAGATGTTCTCCTTCTTGAGACAACGGGGGTTCCCCTCTTCCATCATAGATGAGGCCCTCACATGTATCTCCTTGGTACCCTGCAGCTTCGCCCTTGCTCCCCCTCCCTCCAGTCGCAACAGAGACAGTGTCCCCCTAGTCCTTACCATTAGCCCCATCAACCCTCGCATACAACACATAATCCTCTGACATTTTTGCCACCTCCAATAGGATCCCACCATGTCACATCTTCCCTTCTCCACCCCTTTCCGCCTTTGGCAGAGATCATTCCCTCCGCAACTCCCTGGTTAACAGATCCCTTCCCACCCTTCCCACCCTTCTCACCCCCTCCCCAGGTACCTTTCTCTGCAACCACAGGGGATGCAATGCCTGTCACTATAAATCCTCCCTCGACTCTGTCCAGGGACCCCAACAGTCCTTTCAGGTTAGGCAGAGGTTCACTTGCACCTCCTCCAACCTCATCTACTATATCCGTGATTCAACGTGTGGACTCTTGTACATCGGCGAGACCAAACATAGACTGGGCGATCGTTTAGCTGAATACCTTCGTTCTGATGGCCTTGACCTACGTGATCTCCCAGTTGCCAAACACTTTAACTTCCCTTCCCATTCCCACACTGGCCTTTGTGTCCTGGGCCTCCTCCATCATCAGAAAGAGGCCAAATGCAAATTGGGGGAACAGCACCTCATATTTCACTTGGCTGCTTGCACACCAGCAGTATAAATATTGGTCACAGGGAGAACGTACAAACTCCGTACAGAAAGCACCCTTAGTCAGGATTGAACCCGGGTCTCTGGCGCTGTAAGGCAGCAACTCTACTGTTGTGCCACCGTGCTGAGATATATAACAAGAGTTTTGATAAGATTGCCTCGCCATGGAGAATCATTAATTAAATGCCCACAATGTCCTCACACACACCACTGGTGGACAAAGATCTGTGTTTGGAGCAGACATTTGGAAACCAGTGGTTCACACAGCAGAGTCCCCACAGGAGGATATCTGGAATTGTCGGGCATATTGCACTTTTAAAGCTAAACGGCAAAAGTAATTTGTGAAACATTGCAGAGTGAAGTTGCTGGCACTGCTAATCTGTAATGTCCTTGACACATCTGCATGAATGACAATACCCTCCATTCCCAAGCACAAACATATTTCACGTTAATAGACACAAATATTTACCAAAATTAAAATCAGGCAGCAAATCTTCTGGTCTTTTGGTGTTTATTAATTTCCATCCATTTTGGAAGACAAATGCTAGCTTATTTCTCAATTCATCAGCCGGTGAACAGAAGAAATTGCAAGATATGAAATCACTTAGTTACCAAGCACAACGGCAGCAGTGCTTTGTATCTGTACCCTTTCAGACACTGCAAACAATGCTTTAACCTTGAATCCGTAATGAATGAAAATCGAGCATGAAATGTTGGTTATCAGAATGTAGCGTTTCAGTCAACCATCACTGAGGACAATTATAATGGAACAATGAATGTATTTTAATGTTGCTCGTGAAGGAGCTCCTTTAAATGACAATACAGAGGCAGGGCACTTGCAAACGCCATTCTGACTTGCCATGGTGTTACTTCACCGTTCACCTGTTCAGTAAGGACATGGAACTAACTCCGTTGGTCGTTAACTTCTTTTTGTCTTCCTTTTGTGACCTTCCGACAGATATTGATAATGATATCTGACAGCTGATGCTCACTCAGTTTCATAAACGCAGTGGCTTTCTTTACTGTAGTTTAGTTTAGTTTGGTTTAGAGATACAGCCATGCAAACAGGCTCTTCGGCCCAGCAACTCCATGCCGACCTGCATTCTAACACTATCCTACCCACACTAGGCATAAATTTAAAGTTTTACAGAAGCCAATTAACCTGCAAACCTGTAGGTCTATGGAGTGTGGGAGGAAATTGGAGCTCCCGGAGAAAACCCTCGTAGGTCACTGGGGAGAGCGAACAAGCTCCGTGTAAGCAGCCCCTGTAGTCAGGATCAAACCCGGATCTCTGGCGCTGTAAGGCTGCAACTCTACCGCCGCGCCACCGTGCCACCCTGTTAAGCACATTTCTATTGACGACATGACTTGCAATACAAGTTTATGGAAGTTTGACCAGGCTGTGTTGTTGTTCCACACGCACAAAATGGAGGCCCTTTGACATTGAACAAACCAGCAGACCTTTGCTGCCGTTAAAGTCTGGTGGAAATATTTGCCGTGTTATAAAAATAATTTGGATGTGAGTGAGTGAAGGAGTCGGGAGAGCGAAGATTAGGAAGACTCCCAGATTCATAATTGCCGGCTCAATTCATCTGGCTCACAGTCATTCAAGAGCAGTGTGGTTGCATTAACAACCTTAATGATAATCTAAATCTCAGATCAAATTCCCATCTTCAATATATCCTTTAATAAAGCTTCCATTGCCTATCTCTTGGCCTTAATTATTGCATCCACTCTCCCTTGATGATCAAATTAAAAGGTACCAGCTGGAAATGAAACCAGTCTTCCTCTCTGCGTCCTAAATCCGCACTCACCTTGAGGGAAGGAGAGATGCCCTCTGATATCAAGATTTTTCGCACTGATTGCAGCCGTTGGTTGATAAAGGATTCCAAAAATACACATTTTTATAATCTAATATTGATTCTGATTTCCTACCTTTTCCCATTCGAGGGCAATGCAAAGATTCGGCGACACAAAGATCTTCAGCGAACGCTGCAGGCGACCCACTGCCTGTCGGATTTACTGATTTTAAAAAGGGCAGTGTAAGTGAATTTCAACAGACAAGTAGAGGCAGCTGCTCCTTGCAAGATAGCTGAGTAAAAAGGTGTCCTAAGCTAAAGACCGAAACATCTAACATTTGCGTTTCACATTTGTTTCCAGCTTAGTAGGCTAACTTTCTGAATTTGTTTTAGTTTAGCTTAGTTTAGAGATACAGCGAGGAAACAGGCCCCTCGGCCCACCGAGTCCACGCCGACCAGCGTTCACCCCATACACTCGCACTATCCAACACGCTACGGACTATTTACAATTTTTTTTAACAACGCCTTTAGGGACCATTCTTCAGACTATCTTCTGAAGGGAGATAAGGAACTGCAGATGCCGGTTCAAACTGAAAATAGAGCCACAATGCTGGAGTCCCGCTCTCCCGCTGAGTTACGACAGCGTTTTGTGTCTATCTTTGGAAGCTAAATGTACATGGTCAAAGCCCTAATTTCCAATGTCAGACTCCATGGTCATGACAAGCACGTCACCTTTAAGAAAGACTGAGCCTCAAATGACTTGTGAAGGTGGGCATCTGATAAAAGTGTGTACAATTATAAGCAACATAGATGGGGCAGATATAGTCATCTTCACAGAGTGCAAATGGCAAATATCAGAGGACAGAGTGTACAGGAAGGAACTGCAGATGCTGGTTTAAACAGAAGAATGACACAAAAAACTGGAGTAACTCAGCAGAACAGGCAGCATCTCTGGAGAGAAGGAATGGGTGATGTTTCGGGTCGAGACCTTTCTTCAGGCTTTCTTCAGAATTTAGAAGACTGAGGGGGGATCGTATAGAAACTTACAAAATTCTCAAGGGGTTGGATAGGCTAAATGCAGGAAGATTGTTCCCGATGTTGGGGAGGTCCAGAACAAGGGGTCACAGTCTAAGGATAAGGGGGAATTCCTTTAGGACCGAGATGAGGAAAACATTTTTCACACAGAGAGTGGTGAGTATCCAGAATGATCTGCCACAGAAGGTAGTTGAGGCCAGTTCATTGGCTATATTTAAGAGGGAGTTAGATGTGGCCCTTGTGGCTAAAGGAATCCGGGGATATGGAGAGAAGGTAGGTACAGGATACTGAGTTGGATGATCAGCCATGATCATATTGAATGGCGGTGCAGGCTCAAAGGGCCGAATGGCCTACTCCTGCACCTATTTTCTATGTTTCTATGTTTCTATGTCACCTGTTCCTTCTCTCCAGAGATGATGTCTGTCCGGCTGAGTTCTCCAACTTTTTGTGTCCAATTTCACACATCCACACATTTATCTCCTCTTGCCTAGATTACTGCAACTCCCTTTACACTGGCATCAGCCAATCTTCCCTGTCCTGCCTGCAACTGGTCCAAAACGCCGCAGTGAGACTCCTGACGGGCACCCGAAAAAGGGACCACATCACCCCGATCCTGGCCTCTCTCCATTGGCTCCCTGTGCGCTTCCATATAAATTTCAAGATCCTCCTCTATGTCTACAAAGCCCTCAATGGGCTTGCCCCCACCTACATTAAAAGTCTTCTCACTCATCACTCCACCTCCAGGTCCCTCAGGTCGGCCCACTTGGGGTTGCTGAATATCCCGCGGTCTAGGCATAAGCTCAGGGGCGACCGCGCCTTTGCGGTTGCAGCTCCTAAACTGTGGAACAGCATCCCTCGTCCCATCAGAACTGCCCCCTCCATCGACTCCTTTAAGTCAAGACCAAAAACTTATCTGTACTCCCAAGCCTTTCTTGACGTCCTCTGAGCGAGGGCTATGTATATATGTATGTAGTTTGTTTGTTAATACTATTCTTACAACAAATGTAAAGCACTTTGGCCAACGAGAGTTGTTTTTTAAATGTGCTATACAAATAAATGTGACTTGACTTGACTTGATTAATTTCAGGATAGAGTGCACAGTTATGCTGCCCAAAACAGCGGGTGTGACTTCCAAATTGTTCTTTTTTCTTATGTCTCATTATAAATATTATCCCATGGGCATCAGTTTTATATACAAAACTAACAAATGGCACCCTGCCAAATGTTGTTTGCAAACGCACCCACACACATCTACTTCACAGTCTTTATCCACTGTCTCTATTCCTGATCAAACAGCTCCATCATATTACTAATTTGCCATTTCACATCAACAAATTCATCTCAGATCCTCTTTATTGATCAATTATTGTTCAAGTGGCTGTTAATTTTCTCCTTATTACTCTTTCTGAAAACCATAACATGAAGCCAACTGGTCTATAATTGTGGAAACAAGGAACTGCTGATGCTTGGGTTTATACCACAGAGAGACACAAAGTGTTGGAGTTACCAAGCAGGTCAGGGAGCATCTCTGGAGAAAAGGGATAGAAAAAGGATCCTTTCTCACCAGAGATGTTGCCTGACCCACTGAGTCACTCCAGCACTTTTGTGTCTATCTTTGGCCTTTAATTGCGTTTCGTCATTCCAACCACGTGGCTTTGTCCGTGAATCCGAGTGAAATAGGGACGTTATTTTCCTCACCTCACATATTTCAATCAGGCTGGGGGATGTGACCCGACCTGAGACGTCACCTATCCATGTTCTTCGGTGATGCTTGCTGACCTGCTGGGTTACTCCAGCACTCCGTGTTTTCTTTTGTGAACCAGCATCTGCAGTTCTTTATCTCTAAACTTCAACTGTTATTTCCTGAGTTCATCAGCAGGAACATTTATACTAACTAGAGCATTATTACAATGCTGATGACTATGTGGAAACATATTCAATGATTAAAGCCAGGTTGAAGAAGTCACCAGCATCAGGTCAGGTGTAGACAAGTTACAAGAACAATGAAGGAAAAGGCCTGCAAATATATGCAAGCATATTTGGGCTAAAGAATGACCAGATCATTTCAGTTAACTTAATCAACCTTTGAAATGGGCAAGCTAGATATTCAACAGTATCATTACTATGGAGACACAAGGGACTGCTGATGTGGAAATCCTAGTAAATACAAAATGTTAGGAGAACTCAGCGGGTCAGGCAGCATCTGTAGAAGGAATGGACAGATGACATTTGAAGGCTCAGACTGAAGAAGGTCCTGATTCTAAAGGTTATTTGTGCATTTCACCCACAGTGGCTGCCTGACCCGCTGAGTTCCTTCATTTTATGTTTTGCTTTGGTATCATTACTATAGCAGGGCAGCATGGTGGTGCAGTGGTAGAGTTACTACTGTCTTGCAGTGCCAGGGTTCTGGGTTTGATCCTGACTACACGTGTTCTCTATACGGAGTTTGTACATTTTCCCTGTGACCATGGGGGTTTTCTCCGTGTGCTCCAGTTTTCTCCCACACTGAGAAAAGAGGTACAGGTTTGTAGGTTAATTAGCATCGGTAAAATTGTTAAAATTGGCCCCAGTGTGTAGGATAATCCTAGTGTATGGGGATTGCTGGTTGTCGCAGACTCAGTGGGCCGAAGATCCTGTTTCCACGCTATAACAAAATTAAACTAAACTAAACTAAACTAAACTATACTGGTTCGTGAAGGACACTCAACATCATCTTCACAGGGGCAACAATGGAGATGAACAATAAATGAGAGCCTTGCTGGTGACATCCAGATTCTGTCCCTCAGAAAAAAGGGGAAAACCTGAGCCATTCTTGCCTGCCTTTTTTCCAGGTGAGTGATCGGGTGCAGCATTCAAACCCTGCATTTTAAGGGTGAAGCCTCACGTCCAGGAGATGGGGGAGATGAAGCAAGCCTCAGGAAACAGCTGGCCCGGGGCTTCAAACCAGGGCACTGCAAGTCCAGCAGAGCAGGTTTGGAGAGGAGTGGAAGGCAGTAGCAGTCCAACAAGCAGTCCAGGACATCAAAAAATGGATGCAGCGGTTCACACAAAAGCACTAAAAGCAGAAACATGCAGGGAAATGAACAGCAAAACAAAATTTGCTGAGTTCTAAACTTAATTCCAGCAATTACATCCACCACTTTGCTAATTTTGAAGTTGATTATTTTACTCGAGTGTGCTCCCTGCTGAATTGAAGGTGAATTGCAGCAAATTGTGTGTGACAAGTGACTTGGATAGTCACAATGCTTAAGTACTTAGCAAGAATAACAATTCAGCTCGCACTAGAACTATCCTAATTTTAATTTATCTGCATTGACAACTTACACTTGTGAAGCACTTTTAAAGTAATGAAATAGCCCAAGGAAACATAACCGGAGATAAATTAACTGAGCCAAAATGAAGTTGGTGGGGGGACAGTTAAACAGACAGGATTACTAGCACCTTAGAGATGTGGGTGGATTTAGGAAGAGAAGTTCAGAATCCTGAGCCAAGTTCTGGGACATTTGCCATTTTGAAGTTTACATTTTCTTGGAAAAGGACAAGATTTTATTTGGGCATCAATGACACTCATCAAACAATTCATTATTTTAGTTTTTGAATCTTTAATTTTATATAATGTTTGTAATAAGCAGAACGGCTGATGGAAGTAGTAATAGAGCATAAATAGTTCTTTTGTATTACTGATAGTATTTTTGAGTAGGTTGTTAGCTTCTCAAGCATGGTATTTTATGTGAATGCTATCCTGATAGTTTGACTTCTAAACAGATAAAGCAGGTAATCATTCAGATATTGATTCTCCCTTGCAGCTTGCATGTTAACAAAGTGGAGCTCAGCATTACCTTGTGTAAGAACAACCTGGTAAATAGGCTGGGGTATTTTCAATATTAAGGGTGCTATCTGAATGCAAGCCAAGGGCTTGATAATAACGAGATAATAACGAGAGCTCCTCCTGTCTTTATCTGGGTGAATCTTCATTGCACACATCTCCCTGTCCTGAAGTATGTATTTATTTAGTGGTTGTATTTTTCAAAGATTTCTCCTCAGACATTCAAAGCAATGGATACTGAGCTCACAAGTAGAAATGCTTGAAGATCAAGATAACTTGGAAAATACAAAATATAACTTTTTTCACAAATTTATTGGAAGTAGTTCAGAGAAGGTATCTCTAGTTAAAAGCTAGATTTTCCTTTAGGAAATGTTGAGTAAATGTGACTTTTCTCTGCTGGAGCAAAATAAAAGTGCTGGGGAAACTCACTGGGTCAAGCAGCATCTGTGGAGGGAAATGGACAGACAGAATTGGGTTTGGGATCCTTCTTCAGACTGATTAAGGATCCTGCCGCAATACATTATCTGTCCACTTCTCCATCTTCTTTCCACTAACGTTCATAGATGCTGTCTGATCCATAGAATTCTGTTTAGTTTAGTTTACTTTACATGATACAACAAGGAAACAGGCCCTGCAGCCCACCGTGTCCGCATCAACAGACGATCCCCGTAAACTAGCACTATCCTACATACTAGGACAACTTACAATCTTTACCGAAGCCAATCAACCTACAAACTTGTATGTCTTTGGAGTGTGGGATAAAATTGGAGTACCCGGAGAAAACCCACGCAGTCATAGGGAGAATGAACACACTCCATCAGGATCAAACCCAGGTCTCTGGCACTTTAAGGCAGCAACTATACCATTGCACCACCATGCCACCCCCAATTCATCAGCTCTTTGTTTCTTGCTTATAATTCGAACGTCCACAGTCCCCTGTGTCTCTCTTGTCTTGTGTTTCTTCTGGACTTTAGAAGATGAGAGTGGATTTGACTAAAACATATAAGATTCTGAGTGGAGATGGAGAGGTTGCTTCATTTCATGGGATAATCTAAAACTAGGGTTCATGGTTTAACGCCAAGAGGTCATCCATTTAAGGAAGAGATGAGGGAAATTACTTTCTCTCAAAATGATCATATGTAAGGCCAGTGGAAGCTGAACATTTGAAAGGTTTTATTGATAATCAATAAAGAAAGGGGTGAAAGGTTACTGGGATTAGGCAGTAATGCAGGATTTACATAGATTATCCTCAAGGCTCAAGTGATTCCTCATCCCCTGGCTTTCTCTTCCTGAAGTCCGCAATCAGCTCCTTGGTCTTGCTAACATTGAGAGCATGATTGCTGTTCTGGCACCAATGACCTAGATCATGGAGAACCCGGCATGGGGGGGACTGCCGTGAGGGAGGAGGGAGAACGAAAGTAGAGCTAGCGCGGGATACTTTGTAACTTTGTACGTGCTCTTTATGTGGAGACTATTAGCATACCTTGGGTATCCAAGCAATGAATCTCACTGTGGCTTGTCACATGTGGCAAGGAAATATTAGATCATTCATTCATTATCCATCTCTCTTGTACTCTGACTTATCATTACCCATCGTGCATCTCACAATGGTGATATTGTCAACATATTTAAAGATAGCATCAAATCTGTTTCTGTCCACATGGTCGAGGGCATACAGAGTGGAGCAGAGGACTGAACACGCAGCCTGGAACTACTCCAGTGTTGATGGTCAGTGTGAAAGAGTTGCAAATTGGAGGAACAGCATCTCATATTTCACTTGGGCAGCTTACAACCCAGTGGTATTAATATTGATTTCTCTCACCGTAACCCCGGCATTCCCTCTCTCTCCATCCCTCCCCCACTCAAGTCACACCAGCTTCTCATTTTCACCCGACAACCAGCTAACAATGGCATGTATGCTTTATCATCATTATTTTTTTTGCATATCTTTCATTCATTTGTTCTATATCCCTCCACACGATCTTCTATATCTCTCGTTTTCCTTTCCTGTGAGTTTCAGTCAGAAGAAGGGTCTCGACCCGAAACGTCACCCATTCCTTCTCTCCAGAGGTGCTGCCTATCCAGCTGAGTTACTCCAGCATTTTGTGTCTATCTTCAGTGAGAAAGAGGTGTTGCTGTCAATTTGTACTGAGTGAGACCTGCCGATATGGAAGGCAAGGATTCAGTTGCATAGGGATGGGCAGATATCCAATTCCTTCGGTTTGATGAATTGTATAGACTGGATTTATGGTGTAAAAAGCCGAACAGCGGACAATAGGCAATGACTTGACGTGTGTGTTCTTATACAATGGTGCAGTGGCTGAGTGGGGAGCCATTGAGATTGCTTTCATTGTTGATCTGTTGTGGCAGTATGCGAAGTGTAATGGTCTAAATCCATACCACTTGGACCATTGGCAGGTGTTGACATGCGGTATAACTAACCATGCAAAACATTTAATCGCAATGGATGTGAGTGCCACCCGTCAGTGCTCATTGCAGCCTATTACCCTGTTCTTCAGGGACACTGCTATTATTGACACAAAAAGCTGGAGCAACTCTGCGGGTCAGGCTGCATCTCTGGAGAAAAGGAATAGGTGACGTTTCGGGCCGGAACCCTTCTCCAGTCTCAACCTGAAACGTCACCTACAGTATTCCATCTCTCCAGAGATGCTGTCTGACCCGCTGAGTTACTCCAGCATTTTGTGTCTATCTTCGGTGTAAACCAGTATCTGCACTTCCTTCCCACACTGGTATTATTGATGTATTTTTAAAGCAGGTGGGGGCCTTGGTATTGAGGGGTTGCAGATGTCTGTGAAAACTCCAGATGGTTAGTCTATGCAGGTTTTATTAATGTGGTCAGGTACAGCGTCAGGTTCAAATGCTTTCTGAAGGTTCACTATCGTGAAGGATCTTCTGTAGTCAGCTTCAGAGACAATGATCACAGTGCCGCCGGGGACTCTAGGAGACGTGAAGGTCCATCATCGTTCTTCTTTTCAAAATGAACACAGAAAGCATTGAGCTCGTCTGGGAATGATGCGTTGCTGTCACTTGAAATATTTGGTTTCACCTTAGTTTAGTTGATTATTGTTACGTGTGAAAGGTTATTGGGAATAGGCAGGAATGCAGGATTTAGATTATCATCAGACCTATTGTTTGCATGCTATCAATCAATCGATATTAATCGGTACAATCGAGCCGTCCGCAGTACACGGATAAAGGATAAAGGGTACGACATTTAGTGCAAATATAACACTGAAGTCCGTCAATGTCTGATCAAAGATAGTTCAAAGGTTTCCAGTGAGGTAGATCAGGACCACAGTCTAGCTGATGAGAGGACCGTTCAGTTGCTCACAAACAGCTGGGATAACTGTTTCTGAATCTGGAGGTATGTATTTTCAACCTCCAGCCTGATGGGAGAGGGGAGAAGAGGGAGTGACCAAGGTGAGGCTGGTCTTTCATTAGGCTGGCAGCCTGGCCGAGGCAGCTTGAAGTGTAGATGGACTCAACGGAAGGGAGACTGGTTTGTGTGATCACCTGGGCTACATCCACAGCTCTCTACAATTCCTTAAAGGAAATAATGGTGCCGGTTTACCAAGCATAATGTGCCATAATGTCCTCATAACGTGTCAATACTCATTATAAATCCAAACATTCATGTAAGCGCTGCATTTATTTAGAATTTCCTCATTTGTGCTACACATGTGGTGGACCATCACTTACTGGTGATTTTATTGGTTGAAAGTTATTACTTCTCATCCCTAATGTCCTAAGAAACAAATTTAGCATTGCTTAATATTATTATTTATTATTATTATTATTATTATTATTGTTTTTTTTTATTGTGACAGTATCATTTCTAATGATTAAAGCTAACCAGCAATGATTTTGAAAGATGGACACATCTCCCCTCAGTCTGAATGAGTGAGGATGCACCAAGGCCGGTGGAGTGGGATGAGAGGTAGGGGGATGCAGTCCATTTGCACATTAAAGATGAATATTTAACAAGGAATCTAGAACTCATGTGTAGGAACAGCAGATACTGGTTTAATCGGATAGACACAAATAGCTGGAGTAAAGGACCAGTCCCACTTTCACGATCTAATTCACAACCTCTGCCGAGTTTGCCCTTAATTCATGCTCACAGCATGGTCGTCACGAGGTCATAGGAGGTCGTAGGTAGGTCGTAGGAGGTCGTGATGCTAGTCGTAGGTACTCGTGGCATCAAGTAGGTCACGGCGTTTTTTCTAGCATGATGACAAATGTCCAAGAGTAAAAAAGGTTGTGAATTTGGTCGTGAAAGTGGGACAGGCCCTTAACTCAGCAGGACAGGCAGCATCTCTGGAGAGAAGGATTTGGTGACGTTTCGTAGTAGAGACCCTTCATCACACTGAGATCTGAAACTTCTTCAGAGTCTGAAGAAGGGTCTCGACCCGAAACGTCACCCATTCCTTCTCTCAGAGATGCTGCCTGTCCTGCTGAGTTACTCCAGCATTTTGAGTCCATCTAGAACTCATGCAGCATTGTGATTGTTCATGGGCCTGCAATAACTCTGTCATTGTGTAGAGGTGAGATTCTCCTGCGTTTCCCAATTGCAAATTTTATTCCGACTCACGTCAGAGGTGAAAGATCGAAACTTCCAGTTGGACTTGTGAGGGATGTGCAGTGCATTCAGAAATTATTCAGACCCCTTCATTTTTTCCACATTTTGTTACGTTAGAGCCTTATTTTAAAATGGATTAAATTCATTTTTTTTTATCATCAATCTACACACAATGCCCCAAAATTAAGAAACGAAAACAGGTGTTTAGAAATTTTTGCTAAGCAATTCAAAATAAATAACTGAAATATCACATTTACATGAGTATTCAGATCCTTTGCCATGACACTCAAAATTGTCCATAGACCTCCAAGGCAGGATTGTGTCGAGACACAGATCTATGGAAGAGTATTACACAATTTTTCTTATCATGAACCATCAGGACTCTTCATAGAGCTGGCCGCCTGGCCAAACTGACCAATTGGGGGAGAAGGGCCTTGGTCAGGGAGGTGACAGGGCCTTGGTCAAGGAGGTCACTCTGACAGAGCTCCAGGTTTCCTCTGTGGAGATAGGAGAACCTTCCAGAAGAACAACTATATCTGCAGCACTCCACCAATCAGGCCTTTGTGGTAGAATTGCCAGACGGAAGCCACTCCTCAGTAAAAGGCACATGACAGCCCACTTGGAGTTTGCCAAAAGGACTCTCAGACCATGAGAAACAAGATTCTCTGGTCTGATGAAACCAAGATTGAAATCTTTGGCCTGAATGCCAAGCATCACGTCTGGAGGAAACCAGGCACCGCTCATGCTGTGGAGATGTTTTCAACGGCAGGAACTGGGAGATTAGTCAGGATCGAGGGAAAGATGAACGTAGCAAACTACAGAGAGATCCTTGATGAAAACCTGCTCCTGAGCGTTCTGGACCTCAGACTGGGACAGAGGTTCACCTTCCAACAGGGCAACGACCCTAACCACACAGCCAAGACAACGCAGGAATGGCTTCATGACAGGTCTGTGTATGTCCTTGAGTGGCCCAGCCAGAGCCCGGACTTGAACCCGATCGAACATCTCTGGGGGGACCTGAAATTAGCTGTGCATCGACATTCCCCGTCCAGCCTGACAGAGCTTGAGAGGATCTGCAGAGAAGAATGGGAGAAATTACCCAAATACAGGTGTGCCAAGTTTGTAGCGTCGTACCCAAGAAAACTTGAGGCTGTAATTGCTGCCAAAGGTGCCTCAACATAGTACTGAGTAAAGGGTCTGAATACTTATGGAAATGTGATATTTCAGTTATTTCTTTTTCATTACTTTGCAAAAAATTCTGTATTTTGTAGAAAACACCTGTTTTCACTTTTTTATTTTGGGGTATTGTGTGTAGATTGATGATAAGAAAAAAATAATCTAATCCATTTTAGAATAAATCTGTAACATAACAAAAATATGGAAAAAGTGAAGGGGTCTGAATACTTTCAGAATGCACTGTATGTACACTACCCCTCCGAGGAATTAAATAGAGGAAAAATCTTTTCATTTGCACTTTCAGGACTTCGAACTTTATCAATTCAAATGTTCCATCAGGAACCAGGTGACAGCTGCACACATTCAGTGTGTACAATATGAAGAAAGCTGATGACTATAGAGCTCATAGTAAGATTTGGCACTCACCTTCGCGAGTTAATCTGAGACTGCCACCCTGATATGATTTAGAAGCTCAGAGTAAATTAGGTGAAGGATTTCGACTGATCCATTTTCAATGTTTGTTGAGCCATACATGATCTTTATAGTGACTGGTTTGCTAATACACTGAAACAGATACACCTACCCAGCAAAAACTGCAGCCTCATTCAACAATCCAAAACCGATGTTATTTTGGATACTCCGGAAGGAAACTTTGTCACAGCTTTTCAGGCAAAATTCAAGAATAATTATATGCTTCTACAATATATGCAGCAAATGCTTGTCTGTGTTTTGCCTCTTAACTCTGGTTCAATATGTAGTTGGCGCTGTGATCATATGCAAAATCACGATAACTATCTCCCTGTTCTTTCAGTAATTCTCGTCAGATACGATATGATACGATAGAACCTTATTTATTCCATGATGGAAATTAATCTGCCTACACTCATAAAAACACAAAATACATGAAATTAAAGTGACGAGTGGAAAGGATTGGGGTTGTGCTAAGATATGGAAGGTGCGGGGGGTGGGGTAGGGAGTCAGTCTCAGTCTACCCCACGACAGAAGGGGGAGGAGTTGTACAGTTGTGATTGTGAATAAATTGTTTGCACTGTGATGAAGATTTTTGATCTGAGGTATGCAGAAACATCACCTATGCTGTCTCTCCAGAGATGCTGCCTGTCCCACTGAGTTGCTCCAGCATTTTGTGTCTATCTAATTAATAAGTTAGGAACTGCTGATATGAGAAATGCTTACTCAAGTATCATGTTCCGATAGAAATGCACAAGAAGCCTTTTTTTATATCCGAAAGCTGATGTTTAATTCTGTGTCGCATGTTGTGTATGTAGGACAATCGCTGATAAACTAGCAACGCGAGCCACATAGTTTTGACTGTGATACCTCTCAGGCTGCTGATTTGAGGTATGGGATGCCATTTTTGACTGGGGAAACATGCGAAGATTGGGTCAAGGACACATCCACTGTTCAAAAATTGTGGCTGAGCCTTGTTCTTATTCCTGTCTGTGAAGGTAATCCCAAAACATCCATGGCCATTTCATGGTCGAGTACTCTCCTATCTGGATGCTCCATAAATCCTAAGCTCCTTGTTCCCATAGCAACCACGGTGACCAATTGCTAACTTGCAGTTTCAAGCTTGTTCTGATTGTGTGTTATATGTGTCCAACTTATAAATTGGCTTGGTTCGCCTTGTTATTATAGATTATAGACTAACAAAAAAAAAACATATCAGAATGTAGAAAGACTGTGGATCAAATTTATCCAGAGCCCACACTCATCAGTAGAATAAGTATGGATCTTTTTCTTCCTCTCGCTTTACTCAACTCTGCTTATTCTATTTGAGTTTCAATAATTAGTTATTACAAAGTAATTGTAAATAAAGTTGTCAGCACAGGCTCACAAGATTGTTGCTAAATAGGTAAAGGGTCACCACAGTTTTCATCTGCTGACATCTATACGTCATTTATTACAATAGGTGTCCTTTCCACTAGAAATATTTGGACCGTCTCATCATTTTTTATGCTCTGATAAGAAATAATGAGTTCTCAGATGGTAATCCCACTGCTTGAGGGGATGAAAAACTGAGCAGACCCAATGATCGAGGGATTGATTTCATATGTGTGTTCGTGTACGTGGGGAGCGGGGACAGGGATGCGAGTTTCAAGCTGCAAAAGGCTTCAAAGTGGCTGGGCCAGAGACGGACAGAAAGCTTGTTGCCTGAGTCGCCAGTCTTAAGGACCCTTCATCATCGCCATGTACGTGGCGACTCTGCATACTTTTGTGTACTGCATGTAAAACAAAGGCTTCCACTGTACCAAGTACATGTGACAATAAGGTATCAATACAGTGCAAACCCATTCCTGTGCTCTACTATTCTATGTTCTATCTGTATAGCAGACATAGCCATCACTGGGCTACGCTTGAATAAATGGGAATTATGGAGGTGGTGTCAGGACATGCGTTGTGTGTTGTTCGAAGGGTGTTGGGGAGAAGGCAGGAGAATGGGATAGATCAGCCATGATTGAATGGCGGAGTAGACTTGATGGGCCGAATAACCTAATTCTGCTCCTATCACTTATGACCTTATGACATTACTGTTGGAGTACTACTGTGTATTAGTGTGTATGAAACGTGAAGGACTTGGAAAGACAACGACAGACTTTGCATTCTGTTCATAAATAATCTAATTTCCCAGACTCATTATGTCTCGTGAGAATACAACTGAGCGTATTATTGACTGCGCCTGGTATTTCGAGGCTCTGGTGGTAAAGGAAATTGTCACAGAAAGGAAATTATCATCGGAAGACATTTACAGTCTTGTAAATTAAATGACACCTCATTTGAGAACATAAGGGGTCTGGACGTGATGGAATTGGAAGATAGAAAGAGTTCTGAGAGAGGCAATTGGAAAGGCTGGGACCTACGTCAGCCAGGATGGCTTTATCATGTTAGATGCTCTCTGATCATTGTGTTTCAAATCTTTGAAGAAGTAACAGTGTATCGACGAGAGCAGGGAAGTAGATGCCATTTACATGGACTATGATAAGGTGTTAGATAATTATCATAATTTCATGTTATATGAGCAAACCTAGGCCATTCATCCCATCAAGACTACTCCGCCATTCTATTATGGCTGCTCTATCTCGCCCTCTCATCCCTATTCTCCCGCCTTCTCCCCATAACCCCTGACACCCGCACTAATCAAGAATCTATCTATCTTTGCCTATATCCATTGATATAGCCTCCACAGCCTTCTGTGGCAATGAATTCAACACATTCACTACCCTCTGACTAAAGAAATTCCTCCTCATCTCCTTTCTAAAGGAGGAATTTCTTTAGTCCTTTTATTCTGAGGCTATAGCCTCTTGTTTTAGACTCGCCCACTAGTAGAAATATCCTCTTCACATCCACTCTACCCAGGTCTTTTCACTATTTGGTGAATTTCAATGAGGTGTCCCCTCATCCTTCGAAACTCCAGCGAGGACAGGCCCAGTGATGACAAATGCTCATCATATTTCGACCCAATCATTCCTTGGATCATCCTTGTAACCTCCTCTCGCTGTTCCCTGCCTGGGGTGGCATGGTGGCGCAGCACTAGATTTGTTGCCTGTCCCACTTTCCCGAGTCCTCTGCCGAGTTGAAAGGACCCTAAAAAAAAAAATCAAGATTTTTGTGATCTACGAAAGTTGCAAATTTTTCTCCTCCGGACTATCTTTTTACTCGTGGACTTTGTTGTCATGCTGGAAAAAACGTCCCAACTTACCTGATGCCCCGAGTACCTACTGCTGGCATAACGAGCCGCTATGATATATCTACGGACTCCTACGGCCTCCTACGGACATTTTCCGAGTTTGAATCGAGGGGAAAACTCGGGAGATTTCGTGAGTAACTCAGGAAAGTGGGACAGGCCCTTTACATTGCTTGCAGCGCAGGAGACCTGGGTTCGATCCCGACTATGGGTGCAGTCTGTACGGTGTTTGTACATTCTCCCCGTGACCACATGGGTTTTCTCCAAAATTTACAGTTTTCTCCCACACTACAAAGGCATGCAGATATGTAGGTTAATTGGCTTGGCATGAGTGTAAATTGTCCATAGTGTGTGTAGGATAGTGTTAATGGTCAGGGATCGCTGGTCGGTGTGGACTCGGTGGGCTGAATGGCCTGCTTCCACGCTGTATCTCAAAACGAAATTGTTCATGTGTCTGTCTAAATGCCTCTTAAATACCACTATTGTACCTGCTTTCCCCACTTCCTCTGACAGCACATTCCAGGCACCCACAGCTCTCTGTATAAAAATCTTGCGATGCATATTTCCTTTAATTTTTTCCCCTCTCCCTTTAAAGGTACACCCTCTGGTATTTGCCATTTGCACTCTATGAAGATCACTCTATCTGCCCCGTCTATGCTGCTCATAATTGTACACACTTTTATTAGATGCCCACCTTCACAAGTCATTTGAGGCTTGGCTCAGTATTTCTTAACGGTGACCTGCTTGTCACGACCATGGAGTCTGGCATTGGGACTTAGGGCTTTGACCATGTACATTTAGCTTCCAACGATAGACACAAAACGCTGGCGGGAGAGCAGGACTCCAGCATTTTGTGTTTATCTTCGGTTCAAACCAGTATCTGCAGTTTCTTCCTGAACAGGTACTGGAAAAAAATCAAGGCTGAACTGCCCCAATCTCAGTAACACATTCTGCATGATTCCAAATGCACTGTCTTTTTTGCAATCATTGTTTTGCTTTGTTTGGGAGAATCATTGTCCTTTGGAAATCATTGTCGATAATGGCTAGTATGACATGTTTTAAGGATTGACAGGAATATTGCAATATTTTGTTCTGAGATGCCAGAGGCAGTAATTGCCGGAATATCCCGGCAATGGGAATTCAGCGGCTTTCTCCTGCTCTCTGCCACATAATCATTCAAAATATATTGATTCTAAAGGTGTGAATGATAAGTTTACTGGCCATAGGAACTCTTACTTTACACAGTAAAAATAGGAAACAATAATTATAGAGAAAGCATCTTCTTCATGACGTTCACTGGGGTATCCAGACTGAATTCACAGAATCCAAAATAACAAACGTGGTTCAACTGGTCTATCTGAAGTATTGTTTGTCTAATGCGGGGCTCCCGCAGTGAATCACTGCAAACTGGAAAGACTAGATTTGGGTCTCTGGTTTCTATTGAGCTAGATGTTCTGAACTGGTGTGATAACACCAGCGACTCAAGGCCTAGAAAAATATTGGTCAAAATCATATTTGTGCAATTGAGCATGCATGTGCATTTGTGCATGCATCCAGTAATGGGATCACGGGTTCCATTGTGCATACTGCAGGCTGTATGTGTGGGTGTGTGACTTTGTGTGTGCATGGGTGTGTGTGTGTGTGTGTGTGTGTGTGTGTGTGTGTGTGTGTGTGTGTGTGTGTGTGTGTGCGCGCGCATGGGTGTGTGTGTGTGTGTGTATATGTGTGCGTGGGTGTGCGTGGGTGTGTGTGTGTGTGGGTGTGTGCATATGTGTGTGTGTGTGTATGTGCGTGCGTGGGTGTGTGTGTGCATGCATGCCTGTGTGCATGCATCCAGTAATGGGTTCACGGGTGTGTGTATGTGCCTTTGTGTGTGCGTGTGCATGCCTCTGTGTGTGTGTGTGTGTGTGTGTGTGTGTGTGTGTGTGTGTGTGTGTGTGTGTGTGTGTGTGTGTGTGTGTGTGTGTGTGTGTGTTTGTTTGTTTGTATGTGTGTAGTGGGGTGTGGGTGTGCATGTGCCTCTGTGTGTGCACCTGTGTGCCTGTGCATGTGTATGTGTGTGTGTGGGGGGTGGGGGGGGGGGGGGTGTGTATGTGTCTCTGTGTGTCTGCATGCATCTGTGTGTGTTTGTTTGTTTTTGTGTGTGGGGTGTGTGGGTGTGCATGTGCCTCTGTGTGTGCGCGTGTAAGCCTGTGTGTGTGTGTGTGTGTGTGTGTGTGTGTGTGTGTGTGTGTGTGTGTTTGGGGGGCTGTTGGTGTATATGTGCCTCTGTGTGTGCGCGTGTGTGCCTGTGCATGTGTGGTGGGGGGGGGGGGGGATTGTTGTGGGTGTGTATATGCTTCTGTGTGTGTGCATGCATCTGTGTGCGTGTGTGTGTTTGTTTGTGTGTGTGCGAGGTGCGGGTGTGTATCTGCCTCTGTGTGTGTGTGCGTTTGTGTGTGTTTGTGTTTGTTTGTGCGTGTTTGGGGGGGGTAAGTGTGTGTATGTGCCTCTGTGTGTGCACATGTAAGCCTGTGCATGTATTTGGGGGGATGTGGGTGTGTATGTGCATCTGTGTGTGCACATGTGTGTGCACATGTGTGTGTGTGCCTCTGTGTGTGTCTGTGTACATGCATGGTCATGTGTGTGTCCATAATGGGTTCATGCATTCTATTATGCATACTGCATGGTGTGTGTATGTGTGCATGCATATCTTGTAGTTGAAGAGGTCTTTGAAGTGTGTCTTCCAGCCGCCATGACTGCCTCTTTGTGTCCGCTGAGTTCACCCGTGATCTTGGCTCTCAGTAGGACAGGGGTTTTACAGAAGTGAAGAACTCACGCATGTCATACCTGTCAGCATGTTGCTGAGCCATCTGTGCTCCCTCCATCCACCCATCTGTTCTTTAGGTCACCGCTTGTTTTGTTGGAAATCTGCCTCCGGCTGCCTGCAAAGTTGTTTATTTTCCCTCGAACAACCCTGCAATCCTTTGTCTTTGACATGAAGGACCTTGACTCCATCCCATAGCAACCAATTTAGACCCAGCCTTGCTGCCATCCCTAACCGACATGAAGTCGAGAAAGTCATACCAACATCTCCTAGAAAGGAAAGAATGGATCGACTGGGCTTATATTCACTGGAATTTAGAAGGATGAAAGAGGAACTTATTGAAACATATAAAATTCTTAAGGCATTGTATAGGCTGGATGCAGGAAAACGTTCCTGATGCTGGGGCAGTCCAGAACCAGGGGTCACAGTTTAAGAATAAGGGGTGGGCCATTTAGGATTGAGATGAGGAGAAACTTTTTCACCCAGAGAGTTGTGAATCTGTGGAATTCTCTGCCACAGAAGGCAGTGGGGGCCAATTCACAGGATGTTTTCAAGGGAGAGTTAGCTATAAATCTTCGGGCTAAAGGAATCAAGGGATATGGGGAGAAAGCAGGAACGGGGGGTACTGATTCTGGATGATCAGCCATGATCGTATTGAATGGCGGTGCTGGCTCAAAGGACCGAATCACTTACTCTTGCACCTATTTTCTATGTTTCTATGTCCAACTGTGGTAACTGCCAAGGGATTTGATACTAAGAGTGTCACCAGCACCCTTCCCAGTGGATAAAGAGGTTCTTCCTTATCATGGTATGGATTTCATCCACGTGGAGGGACAGTAGGCACACTCTTCATATGTGAACATTTGGAGAAAAATGCAGGGGTTGGGGGCTTTGCAACACCAGTCACCATCCGTGACCTGCTTCAACCTCATTGAAGCCTTTAGCTCAATCAATTAACAGGACTGGAAAACACCCTGTTAAACTTGGCCACCCACCGAAATTCATCCCTCTTCCACAGTTACTAGTCCAGTCGTCACATTAAGTCAAATCAAGTTAAATCAAGCCTATTGTCATGTGCACAAGTACGATGAGGCGCGCATACAATAAAAATCTTGCCTGCAACATCTTCAAAGGCACATAGACTCGACAGCACACGGAGGCAATGATTAAACATAAATTAGAAAGAAATTAGAAAGATATTCTACAAGACAGCAAAAATAAAAAGAGTATGCAAGACGCAAGGGCTGCATGGTGGGGCAGCGGTGCAGCTGCTGCCTTGCAGCGTTGTATACATACAGATTGTTTGTCTATCAGCACTTGAAGCAAATCAGACTGAAGAAGGGTCTCGACCCAAAATATCACCCATTCCTTCTCTCCAGAGATGCTGCCTGTCCCGTTGAATTACTCCAGCATGTTGTGTCTATCTTCGGTTTAAACCAGCATCTACAGTTCCTTCCAGCACCTGAAGCTAATATGGCCACACTGCAGCATCCTACAGAACTCGACAGATGCCCAAATTTACGCAAAGAAAAGTTAGTAGATCAAGGTACTCACGATGATTGATGAATATCAGACCTCATGTGTATCACTACTTTCAGAGGAAGCAAGTTGAAGCCCGGAGAAGTAAACACATTAAAAGATAATTAATTGAATTGGAACAGAATCACTATGCTCTGTCTTCTAAACTTGACTCACCTCACTAAATTCTAGGATTTATCCACTTCACAAAAATGGGTTGCTGTGAACTGAATTCTTCCCTCTACGAGTTTAACTTCATGAAGTAAATCAGACAATGAACGCTCACATATATAAAGCACGTCGAACTGAATAAAATATCCTAACCTGCTTCAAAAGACATGTGACACAGAGGTACAAGAGAAGATATTTGGCAAAAACACCTGGATAAACGGAGAAGATGAAGAGAGAAGAGGAAGGGGAAGAGGGGAAGAGGAAAATAAAGGGAAAGAAGAAGAAAAAAAGAAGAAGAGAGAAAAGCAGGAGGAGGAGGAGAGAATTCCAGCATAGAGCCAGGTAGATAACAACCACTGTTACCGAAGGACGTAAAATAGTTCACGCGCAAGGACCAAAGCCAGGGAGGTACAGTAACGCAGCGGTAGAGTTGCTGCCTTACAGCACTAGAAACTCGAGTTCGATCCTGACTACGGGTGTTGTCTGTATGGAATTTGTACGTTCTCCTTATGATGGCGTGGGTTTTTTTCCGGGTGATCTGGTTTCCTCCCACACTACAAAGACCTGCCGGTTTATAGGTTAATTGGCTTTGGTAAAAGCAATTGTGCATTGTCCCTAGTGCGCAGGATAGTGCTAGGTTACATGGCGATCATTGGTCGGCACGTAGGGCCTGTTTCTGCGCTGTATCTCTGTATCAGTATCTGCAACTTAGAACTCAGATATCTCAGGGGTTTATAGTTCAGAAACATTTTACAGAAGTAGGGATGGGTAAGCCAATGGGAAGATTTGAAATCAAGAATGACTCTTTGAAATTGCCAGATCTAAAGTCAAATGAGGGCAAGGTGCACAATGGTGGTAGGAATTGGTGCACTCCAAATAGTTAAAAATACCAATGGATTTGCTTATTATTTAAGCAAGTGTTTCAAACAATTAAAACACATCACTCTGTGCTGAACCAAAAAGAGATCACAAATGAAGAACCTTGACTTGAAAATTATACTAAAAGAGTCCACTAAATAAAATAACTGCATAATAGCAGCAAACCTCAGATACGCTCAGTTTAATTGGCAAAAACAGGTGAGAAATGGCTTATCTTGCAGTCTTGACATCTATTCAATGCATGAGCGCTGTTTATTGCCTCTTAAGCTTGACAGCGCAACATATTGTATTTAATAGTCCTCCTTCTCTTACAAATAACATAAATTACGCTTTTACTAAACTTGAAGAATTTAATTGTTTCCTAAACATTTAAAGGCATATTTAGTGTTGCAGTCACATAACAAGAGAAAAATAAACTCAGCACTCAATACAACTGTACTCCTTGCCTATAACAAAATGAGACTCAGCATTTACATAGCGCCTTTCACAGCTCATCCCATCCAATGATGGCACCGCTGTGGGAAATGCTGCTGTCAACTGGCAGCTGTGAACACCAGCAAAATGGAGCTGGAAGAGCTGCAGCCTCACAGCACCATCGATCCAAGTTTGATCTTGACATTGGATGCTGTCCGTAAGGAATTTGCACGTTCTCCCAGTGATCACATAGGTTTCCTTCAGGTGTTCCGATTTCCACCCACATCCCTGGTGCGTAAGTTAGTGGCTGAGAAAATGGGATAACATTGCACTGGAGTGAACGGGCAATTGCTGGTCATTTTCAGGCAAAACCGAAACGTCACCCATTCCTTCCCTCCAGAGATGCTGCTTGTCCCTCTGAGTTACTCCAGCATTTAGCGACCATCTACAATGAAATTTTTCCTGAAATTTGTCACTCCTCATCTTTTCTTCTCCCTGTTCCTGTCTGGCAGAACATAAAGGAGCTTGAAAGTGTGCATCACCGGACTCAGAAACGGATTATTTCCCTCCATTATCATGTTTCTATGTTTCTATATCAGGCTTCTGAACAATCCTTCCACAAACGAAGGTACTGCGCGATTCCCTTCTACCCCCTTGAGGCCATTGGACTTTGTTTAAGGCAATGATGCACTGCAATGCGCTATAATGCCAGGAACTATATTCTGCACTCTGTATCTTCCACTTTGCTTTATCCTATTGTACTTGTGTTTGAGATAGACACAAAAAGCTGGAATAACTCAGGCAGCATCTTTGGAAAGAAGGAATGGGTGACATTTTTCGGGTCACGACCCTTCTTTAGACTTTTGAGTTTAAATTGATTGTATCTATGTATGCTGTATCTGATCTATTTGGAAAGCATGCAAAACAAAGCCTTTCACTGTACATCAGTAGATGTGACGATAATAAGCCTATTTGACGGTCGCAAGAACGACAACTTAGTTTTGCAACTTATTTTATTCACAAAATAGCTTCTTAGCTCACAGGTTCTCACAACACGTCTGGCCACAATGGTGGTCAGCACTGAACTGCCGTGCAAAATCAAAACCACGTGAAAACTAGCAGCCCCTCCTGAGTCACGTGACCACGGCTTCCGAACGCTGGGTTCCATACTTTCGTGCACCAGTAGGCGCCGCTACACCTACAGCTATACTGAAAACTAATCACTAAATCACTTGTAACATTAAATTGTGGCACAGTGGCGCAGCGGTAGAGCTGTTTCCTTACTGTAGATATGGGAGTTGTGGTAGAACTGTCCCGTGGGGCCATGCTCGCGGCGGGCGTGTCCCGGGGTTCCTTGCGGACCTGATCCACCCCCCGAACAACCGCGCCGCCGATGACCAGAACGATGACCAGAACGCACCCCCAGGCCTTCCAGGGGACTGCGTTAAAGCCAGGCGGCGAGGCCTGTCTGGGCCGAAGGAGCCTCAGAGGTGGCGGCGATTGGAGACTCAGCAGTAGCAGCGGGTGCCTCGGCGGCAGTGGGAGACTCAGCGACAGCGGGGCCTCATTGGCAGTGGGTGCCCTGGCTGCAAAGTGGGCCTCGGCAGCAACGGGGGACTCAGTGGAGGTGGGGCCTTGTGGTTGATGAGCGTGAGGAGGGAGGGGAAGACAATGGGGACTGGACGTGGGGGGACAGCCATGAGGGACGGTGGAGAGCTAAGGGGGGCCAGTGTGGGGGATGGGGAAGGGGGGACACCCTAGCTTACAATCCTCTGCCCAGGGGATAAGTCTGTGTTCATTTGTTTGTTTGATCATTTGTCCCGGTGAAGGCGCTGTGCACATGGCAGCCAGACAACAGTCGTTAAGTTTTATTTTTATTTTCACTCTTAATTTCAAGTTGTTGTGTACCTTGTGTGTTGTGACTGTCGGCAGACCAATTTCCCTCCGGGGATGAATAAAGTTTTATCGTATCGTATCTTTACAGCGTCAGTGACCCGGGTTCGATCCTCACTCTGGAGTTTGTATGTTCTCCCTGCGACTGCGTGGGATTTCTTCAGGTGCTCCAATTTCCTCCCACATTCCAAAGGTGTGCAGGTATGTAGGTTAATTGGCCTCTGTAAATTGTAAAATTGTCCCTAGTGCCCCTAGTGTGTAGGATAGAACTAGAGTACGGATGAGCACTGGTCGGCGCTGATTGGGTGGGCCAAAAAACCTGTTTTAATGCTGCACCTCTAAACTAAACTAAATTAAGGCCTGCATTGAACTGTGCTGGAAGGGACCCAGGACCAGTCCGCTACCTCATGGAAAATGATGCGATGTGGATGTGAGAGGATGCAACTAATGAAACAAATCTGGGCTAGTAGATCTCCTCAAAGTTCACTTATTCTACACCTAAACCAAAATGTAATCACTGAATCACTAGTGACTTTAACTGGCCGCACAGTGGCTTGGTGGTAGAGTTGCTTCTTTACAGCGCCGGAGACCCGGGTTCCATCTAGTTTTCTTATTTTAAGTAAACTTTCTAAAGTGCGAGGAAAACAAACAAGGACCTAATTCATGTTGTCGCATCCCCTCGGGTGAGTGACTGTACAATCATTTGTATGCCTTTTTGATCTCTCCACCTCAGTCAGAACCATGTCTGATGCCACTTTACGTGCATAACCAATTCATTACAAATCTCAAGTGGTAAAGAGTCGAGAGTCAAGAGTGTTTTATTGTCATATGTTCCCATATAGAAAAATGTCATTCTTACTTGCTGCAGCACAACAGAAAATGTAAACATAGTACACTGTAAACAATATGATAGAGATTAAAAAAAGACACATACAAGTACACACACATATATATATGTATATGTATATGTATATATATGTATATGTATATATATATATATATATATATGTATATGTATAGATATATGTGTATGTGTATGTGTATATGTATATGTATATGTATATATATATATACACATATATATATACATACACGCACATACACATACCCACAAACTCTAAAAACAAAATGTGTATATATATATGTGTGTGTGTATATATATATATATATATATGTATATGTATATGTATATGTATATGTATATGTATATGTATATGTATATATATATATATGTATGTATATGTATACATATGTATACACACACACATATATATATATATATATATATATATATATATATATATATATATGTGTGTGTATATATGTAGATAGATATATATATATATATATATGTGTGTGTGTGTGTGTATATATGTAG
Source organism: Okamejei kenojei (assembly GCA_035221665.1). Taxonomy (NCBI): domain Eukaryota; kingdom Metazoa; phylum Chordata; class Chondrichthyes; order Rajiformes; family Rajidae; genus Okamejei; species Okamejei kenojei. Next base: position 16,700,132 of record CM069132.1, read on the forward strand.
CCCTGTGTAACTTCATATCCATTACTATTTCATTAGTTTTCTTAATAAGAACTTTATATAAGTTTGCTGTGAATAGGTGTTTTATGTCATCAGCTGGTTCACATTGAGATGTGCTACTGCCCCTTTAAATATTTTTCTTTTTTTTTGTAAAATATTTTTATTAGAAGTAAATACATATTAAGAAGAAATAATATAAAATCGAAAAAAAAGAAACATATTATTCGTCACGTACATTCTTAATATTTTTAAAATTTACAGTCATTCTTATTTATACTTCTATATTTTTTATTATTTTATAACAGTAGGAAGTAAAGGGAAATAATAAAAAGATATAAGATAGAAATAAAAAATCGATAAAATGAGTGGAGTATGAAGCAAGATATTCTTCATTGGAGATATATGCATGGTCTATTGTATATAATTCGTCATCTATTCCTTCATTCAGGCTTCAGTCAGGGCCTCGAACCGGACCACCTTAACCCTTTAAGTATTCAATAAATGGAGACCATATTCCTCTGAATTGATCTAGCCTGTCCATCAGGACAAGTCTTAATCTTTCCAGGTGAAGTGTCTCCGACATTTCTGTAATCCACATTTTGATTGTGGGGGATGTGGGACCTTTCCAAAATCTCAGTATTAGTTTTTTACCAATTATTAAACTATAACCAATAAAAATTATTTGCCGTGTTGTTAGTAGCTGATCCGTTTCTAATATTCCTAATATGATTAATTTTGAGTCTGGAGTTAAATTTGCATTAAGTACATTTGAGATTATCTTAAAAATTTCTATCCAAAAATTAGTAATTTTGTGAATGAATGCGTTAGATTAGCTTCTAACTGCTGACATTTATCACATATAGCAGAAACATTTGAAAAAATTCTGTTTAATAGTAGGATTAAACGAGAACTTACCAGTTTGAAGTTTGATCTTTATTTTATGAGGAGTCGAGTTGAGGGACTACGTGAATAGAAGCCCGTACAGCCGTTGGTGCGTCAATCTTCAAAGCAGCGGAATGAATTCACAGCTAACAATGACCGAAGTATAACGGTAAGATGATAAAACTAGAACTACCAGATGAGATCTATGAGGGTGGGAGCGGAGGGCACGTAGTCCCTCAACTCGACTCCTCATAAAATAAAGATCAAACGTCAAACTGGTAAGTTCTCGTTTAATCTTACTATTTTACTTCGGAGTCACGTGAGTGACTACGTGAAGACTTCAAAGCACTGTGAATTCACGCCGCAGACTCAAATCCGAAGTTCACACTGCCTGGATTGACTCAAAAGTCGTTAACAATCAATCATGCATCAGTAATACATTTGTTAAATGAAATAACAGTTTATTTACAAACAAATCATAACAAACCCCTCTAACTCAGGGGAAAAATGTAACAGTACTGACACCAGAATCAGCAAACACCCCGAGCCTTGAAATCGGCTTGTGATAAAACCTCTGAAAAGTTAGCTCACTGGACCATCCTGCGGCCGCGAGGACCTTGAAATCGTTTGCTCCGACACCTTACTGTGTGGTTTTTTGTGACTAATAAACAAAGCCAACTCTGTTCCTCTCAGAGGTTTAGTAATCTCAATGTAACGAGATAAATGTGAGACTATACAGAAGCGATCATCTGCGGGGTATGCTGAAAACACAATCTTACATCCTGTCATGCCTCTTTTATTATGTTTAAGCAAATCATAGACATAAAATATAATGGCATCAGCCGACACATGCATTCTATCTAGCCGTAGCTTTTGCAATGTTTGTACACGTTGGGCTGAAACCAACACCATAAGCATGACCACCTTCATAGTTAATTTGGCTATAGATAGGCTTGTAACCGGAGCCCACTGGCGAAGAAGCATAAGAACCTCACTCACATTCCAAATACCGGCATACCTGGGTTTAGGAGGATTAGAATTGAAAACTCCCTTCATGAATCGTGAACTAACGGATGTGTCCCTACTGTATGCAATTCTGCATTCATAGGTAAATAAGAAGACAGAGCACTTCTGGCTGAATTAATCGCACTGTAACTTAATTTTTTGGTCAAAATAAAGAGTTGACAAACTCCAATACATCCGTGATCCCTGCAGTGTGATATACAATATCCTGCTGTAGGCAGAATTGCTCCCACTTCCTTATATAGGTGATATATTGCTGCTGTGTACTATCCCTGCAGGCCGACGTGAGAACATCCACCGTCCGATGAGACAGTCCTCTCCCCAGGTATGGCCTCCTTAAAATCTGCAAATTAACAGATCAATACGATCCTATAAAGGATGTTGATCCCCAGTGACTGGATTTACCAGTAGATTTTTATTCTTGGGCATAAGCATGTAAGGCTCCCTAGCCATTTGTAATACAATGGGAAACCATGCTCGTGTAGGCCAATCTGGCACTACCAATACCCCTGAAGCGGAGTCCTCCTTGATCTTTTGCAAACATCTGCTGATGAGACAGAATGAAGGAAATACATACACAAACATTCCTCCCCCAATGCAGCAAAAATGCATCCACTGCTACTGCCCCAGGATCTGGTTACCATGAAACATATCTAGGTAACTGATGATTTAATCGAGATGCAAACAAGTCAATATCTGGCAATGCATACTGATCAATCATTTGGTTAAATACATCCTGATTTAACATCCATTCAATGTTGTCATTAAACTGACGTGACCTCTTCCTGGCAAATAAAGTGCTGCAAGCCAGATATTTTGGTCAATACACCAGCTCCAAATCTGGTTAGCCAGTCTATCACAAGACTGTGACTTAACTCCACCCATGTGGTTTACATATGCCACTGCTGTGGTGTTGTCAATCTGACCTGCACATGCAGATCCCTCCTTGTAGAACAATAAGCTTTGAGCCCATACCAGGTGCCCAACAACTCTAAATAATTAATCCCTCTTAATTGAGGAAGCGATGTCTCATCCACATTCCATCTGCCTCCACAACTAGAAGACATATCTGTTGCACCCCAACCCAGTGCACTCAGTGACGGTGATTCCACCAAACCTTCCTTAAATTTTTTGAAACATGTACTATCCACCATTGTATGTCAGCAATCGCCCCAGCTGACAACTGCATAGGCCTATCAAAAATGGCCCCTTTGTATTCTCAGTGCCTGTTCCTTTGATGGTTGTAATTGTTGATAATGCAGAGGACCATACTGCACAGCTGGAAAGGCTGCAACAACTTCCCAATAAAACTGGCTACTTGTCTAATCGAAGGCCGTTGTTCTCCAACGAGATTAACACAGTCCTCAATTAACTGATTCAATTTATCCCTGGGCAAAGTTACCAACATGTGATTGGAATTAATGGTAAATCCCAGATAATCAATAATTTGGACTGGTGATAATTTAGATTTATCTGGGTGAATAACAAATCCCATTTGTTCAAAAGTGATTTTAACAACTGAAACTGATGATTGAGTTTCAGCATGAGTCTTTCCAACAATCAGAATATCATCTAAATAGGCCATTACCACATGCCCCTGAGCTCTAAAAATGCTAACACAGGTTTTACCAATTTAGTAAATAACCTAGGAGCTGAAGTTAATCCATTTGGCAATGTCCTGAATTGCCACAGCTCAGTCATCCAAATAAATTTCAAATATCTTCTATCATCACCATGAATAGACACTGCGTAATACGCATTCTTTAAATCAATGGTTCCCCGTGGTAAAGGTCTCCATTTTGAAATGCCTATAACAAACAACTTTGTTCGATAAATCCAGAATAATTCTACATCCCCCAGTCTTTTTAGATCTGGGAAATATACTTGACAGAAATTGTTGACTTTGATAGACAGAAGGCTCAATTACCTCTTCTTATGTAACGACTGAATCTCTGCTTGAATAAGCACATTTTCCTCATCTGAAAAATAAGTTTATGACTAGGAAAATGTTGATTAGGTAGACTGTCCTTATAGTAAAATCCAATGTTTCACCCCTTCAATACACTAAGTATGAACAAATCTGATGTCAACTGCTGCCATTGTTTGAGAACAATTTTAACCTTCCCCAATTTGAACAGGAACATCAGTTAATTCATCGTCTGTCAATGTTATATTCCTTACCAGCATCTTTCCTTGCGGCCTTGTTGTCCTCGACTTCTTGTAGAGAACCTTTTTTGCCTTGCTTCCAGCTGGCTTAATGAGGGCCATGGTTATAACAACATCATAATAGTCTTTGACCCTTTTTGCAAGGTTACCACCAAACAACAGATTTCGTGGTGGTACACTGGTTGGTTTGCACAACTCGCCAAATTCGGGTTAGCACTGGCCTAATAGCGGCCCTCCCGATATTATTAATTTCAAAATGCATTACAAAGGAGTCCCAGTTCATCCTGGTGTGCTTCAACCATATAATTTGTATCAATAACTTTCACCACAGCTGTAATACCTGCTGACAACAGTTTAAGCACTTTTTAAAAACTTCATCTCCTGGGCCCTAGCAGGCAAACCCATCTATGCAAATTTGGTGATTAACCACCGGTACCTTCAGGAGATCACAATTAACAGGAGCTTTATAGTTCTTTGCTACTTCATCCATAGCTAGCTCCTGTAACTGATGGGAGAGCATATACTGAATGGCTTCGGCCAATTCTACATCAATCGCCTTTCCTGCCTCTACACTCAGCAAACTTCCCAGCAATGTTCGGAATTACCTCCAACCGAACACCTTTACTGCTCTTCCCCAGCATAGAAACAGTGTCAGCAAACTGCCCTGATAGAACATCCTCCTCACAGGCAGGATAGTTCTGCAGCCCTGAAACAGGTGCTGCTAGCACAAGCTCTCCATCAGCCTGGCTTGGGCACCACTCCTCCTCACGGAGCTGGAACATCCTCCTCACAGGCAGGATAATTCTGCAGCCCTGAAACAGGTGCTGCTAGCACAAGCTCTCCATCAGCCTGGCTTGGGCACCACTCCTCCCCACGGAGCTGGTCCCTGTTGAGCATTCTTTTGAAATAGAATCTCGACGTGGGAGAGCCGTGAGCAAACGGACTCTCCTATGGAGGGTATAACCTCCAGGCCCGACTCATTTACGGGCCACAGAGACTTGCCAGTGGCCTTCCACCCTACTGACAAGCCTCCACTGCCCCCCGGCAGTGGGTCCGCAACCACTGGCTGTGTAGCCAGCACCGGACCAGGTGTACCAGACGGGCCTCCATTCTCAACACTCTCCTGCCACTTTTCCTTTCTACCCCCGGAGCGCCTCGCCGACACCTTCTTCCCTTTCTGCAACATTCTCTACCCAAACCGTTTCAGAAATTGAACATACGGTAAAATTTTTAAAAAACCTTACCTCTTTAAACTTGTTTAACGAAGAACTGCAAATGCTGGAGAATCGAGGGTGAAGTATGAAGAAGGGTCTCGACCCGCAACGTCGCCCATCTCCCTCGCTCCTTAGATGCTGCTGCACCCGCCGAATTCTCCAGCTCTTCGAATAACCCGCGGTTTTAAACTTACCGCTCGGAGGAGCGCTGCTGCTCCAACCGGCCGACTGCACCAGCGTCTGACGTCATGACGCACCAACGGCTGTACGGGCTTCTATTCACGTAGTCACTCACGTGACTCCGAAGTAAAATTTGGATTTTGAGAAGTGTAATCTATGTAAAACTTTAAATTGTATCAAGGAGTGTCTGGCATTTAATGAGCAGTGGTGTATATGTTGTAAACTTTTATTCCATACTTCTACACTAATTGTTTGACCTAATTCGTTTTCCCATGCTTGTCTATATTTTTCCGTGTTTGCTAAATCATTTTCCAGTAAGATATTATAAATATATGATATTAATTTTTCTGTATTCGGATGTTTATTTAGATATTCATCTAAAATTTCTGTCTTTCTATTCCTAAAATCTGGTGTGTGTGATTTAACATAATCTCTAATTTGTAAATATCTAAAGTACTCTTTTGAGTGTAATCCGTAATTTTGTTGTAATTCCTGAAATGAAAGAAATAAACTTTCCTTGTAGAGATCACCCATCTTATTTATTCCATACTTCTTCCATTTTAAAAAACCTTTATCCATCAATGAAGGTTTAAAAGTAATGTTGTTTACAATTGGAAGAGCCAGTGGTATACTCTCTAATTTTAATGTTTTCTTTAATTGTTTCCAAATACGTATACCACTTTCTATTATTGGGTTTCCTCTATAAATTTTCTTATGTATTTTAGTGTTAGCAAATAAAATCAAGCTAATTTCGAAAGGTGAACAGTCTTCCTTTTCCATTTTTAACCAGTTTGGTTGTTTATCTACTTCTTCCAACCAAAAATTCATATTTTTTATATTAACTGCCCAGTAATAAAACATAAAATTAGGCAATGCAAAACCTCCATTCATTTTTGATTTACATAGATGTTTTTTTAATTATTCTATGGCTCTTATAATCCCAAATAACATTGGTAACTATAGAGTCCACTTTCTTAAAAAAATCTTTAGGAAGATATATCGGGATCAGTTGAAACAGGTATAATAATTACGGAAAAAAAATCATTTTTATCGCATTAATTTTACCTAGCATTGAAATAGGTAATGTTTTCCAATATAGGATATTCTTAAGCAGTTTATTCAATAAGGGTGGGAAATTAGATTTCAAATAAAGAATCATATCTTTTTGTTACATAAATTCCAAGATATTTGATTTTTTCATTTGCTATCTTAAAAGGATATTGTTGTAATATATGTGTTATTTCCCCATTATTGGCATGTTCACTTTTATTCCAATTAATTCTATATCCTGAAAACAATCCAAATTGAGTTATTGAATCTAATAAGTTAGGAATACTAATTTCCGGCTTTGTAATATAAAGTAATACATCATCTGCGTATAAAGAGATTTTATTTTCAGTTTCTTTAGTTTCATACCCGCATATTTCAGGATGTAATCTCACGGATTTTGCTAGTGGTTCTATTGCAAGTGCAAACAGTAGTGGAGATAAAGGATAACCTTGTCTGCAGCCTCGGGATAAGTTAAATTTAGTTGTTAACATTTGATTTATTAATATTCTAGCTGTTGGCTTGGTATATAGTAGCTTAACCCATGTTATAAACTTATAAACCCTGGGTCATCCAAATTTTTATCTGATTTAGGTATGAGCGTTATAATAGATTCATTTAATGTTTCTGGTAATTTCTGTTGTGCATAAATGTGTTCATAAAGTGTCTTCAAACGTGGAGCTATCATATCATAAAATGTTTTATAAAATTCTGATCCAATACCATCTGGTCCTGGAGTTTTACCATTTTTTAAATAACCTAATAGCTTCTTCGATTTCTTTAGTAGTTATTTCAACGTTTAATAATTCTCTATTTTCTAAATCCAGTCCTTTTAGATTACAATTTTTTAGGAATGTTTCTACTCCTGTCCGATTTTCTGTAGTTTTGGCTGAATATAATTTTTTATAATATTGCAAAAATCTCTCGTTTATATCTTTAGTTTGTACTAGTAATTCCCCTTTGTCTGATTTAATCCTTTAGATTAATTTTTCTCCCTCCAATTTTCATAATTGACGAGAAAATAATTTATGTGGTTTATCTCCAAATTCAAATTGTATTTGTTTAGTATATTGGTATAGTTTTACAACTTGGTCTGACTGTATTTTATTTAGTTTATATTTCAATGCAACGATTTTATTATGTTTTATCATGGTTGGATTAACAGCGTTCTCTGTGTCTAATTGTTTGATCTCCCTTTCCAATGCCTGTTGTTCCCTCCGATTCTCTTTATTATAAAATGCTTGAGAGGATATCATAATTCCCCGAACATACGCTTTAAAAGTTTCCCATAATAGGGACGAAGATATTTCTGGCGTATCATTTATTTCAAAGAAAATCTTGATCTGTTTTGTGATGTATTCTTGAGTTATTTTGTCTTTTAAAATTTGTGGGTTAAATCTCCATTGTCCCTGTTTTTCCATTTTACCAGTTATTTTCATCATAAAAGTTAAAGGTGCATGATCTGAAATTATAATATTATGATATTTTGAATTATACGTAAGTGGGATAAGTTTTAAATCTACCAAAAAATAATCTATTCTTGAATAAGTTTTATGCACAGGTGAGTATTCTCGTCCAGTTGGGTTTTGCATTCTCCAAACATCTTTAATATTACTAGTATCTGTATATGCATTTATTAACTCACTGGAATGCGATTTAAGTTTCCATTGTTTTGATGATCTGTCCAACTAAGGATCTAGTGTACAATGTAAACCTCCTCCAATTATTAGATTGTGTTGTGATAATTCCGGGATGGTATTAAATATTTTTTTTAAAAAGCGGGCTATCAAAATTTGGGCCATATACATTGACAAAAATCATTTTTTGTGTGTATAATTCTCATGTTACAATAATATATCTACCGTCACTATCAGTTATTGTTGAAGTATGTTTAAATGCAGTGCCTTTACGAATTAATATTGCTACACCTCTAGATTTGTGTGTGAAAGAAGAATGATAGACTTTGTCAATCCATTTAGCCTTTAATCTATGTCTGGCTCTTTTTTTAGATGTGTCTCTTGGATGAATGCCACATCTACTTTAAGTGCTTTTAAATGTGCTAATACTTTACCTCTCTTAATTGGTTCATTAATACCTTTAACATTCCAGCTACAAAACATTATTTCTCCATTCCCCATATCCGTGTGTAAGTCTTGCATCTTTTATCTAAAGAAATATATAATAGAGCGAATGGTTCAGTTCAACATACCCGACTTTACACCTGAACTCCGAGTAGATGAATTTCAAGACCCTTGAGTATCTCTCACATATATATCTCCTTTGCATTAATTTATAATTCCACTCAAATGTAAAATAACAATAACAAGAAATAATATTAAAAAAGGGATAGATTAAGAGATTAGTAAGGTGCACAAAGAAAGAAAAAAACTACATCTAATATTGGTGTAGTTAGTGTTAGCCATACTACCATGGCTAGCACTCTATAGACTTCCGTAGTCAATGTTACATACTTATCCATCTCCATGATTCACTAAAATTATTATTCCATAAAAATATTTAAACCGGGAGTATTAAACTGTGATGTGTACAAAGTTCATCAGTCAAGTATATACTAATATATATACTTAATACTTATTAAAAGCTATAATAATAATAAGAAAATATAAAAAATAAAGTGAAAATAAAAAATGAGAAAAAGGGTAAAAAAAATATAGAAAAAATAAAAAATAAAAAAACAAATAAAAAGTACCAGGGGGGATAAATAAAGTCAAAGTTTATATTTTGTGTATTTATATTTACTATTTACTTAATTCTAGGTTAATCGGCTATAATTAATTATTAATCATTAATTGGTAGTTATTAGCTTTAATTAATAATGATACCAGTGTATTAATTTTAGTATATGTTAGTTATTAATATTAGTAGTGTTAGTATTCTAATTATTAGTATCCATAAAATAGTCTCCAACCCGTATCTCCTCGAATCTCCCATCCGCATCCTTCTCCATCTTCTTTAGATGAAACAAGTCCATAGTCTGTTCCAATCTTGAAAGTACGGTTTAATTATTCGTATAGTTCATCTTTGAAGATTTCTTTCAGTCTAGCTCTCGCTCCGTAATCCCTTGGGCAAAGCTCATTGCGTCCGCTGGGTTTTTAAAATAATGTTCTTCCTGGTTGTAGGTGACTCTCAGTGTGGCTGGGTATCTCAGACTGTACTTCAGATTCTTCACTTCCTTCAAAATTCTTTTGGTCTCTTTGAACGCATTTCGTTTCTTGGAGACCTCTGCTGGATAGTCTCGGTAAATGCTGATCGAATCTTCTTCATATGTAAGATTTCTACTTTTTACAATTTTATTCATCATTTCCTCCAAAACGTGATCATACTGGACTTTTACTATCATTTGTCTTGGAGGAGCATCTCATTACTCTGTGTGCTCGGGCTAACAAAGGCTTTTGTTCCAGAGATAAAACCTTTTGCAATAAGTTTCCAGTAAACTCTCGGGTATCTTGATTCTTTTCTCTCCCTTCTCGAATACCCACGATCCTTAGGTTCTGCCTTCTCTGGCGTCCTTCCAACTCAGTACACTTATCAGTGATTTTGCCCAGTAAGTCAGATAATCGTTGATTTTCTGTGTTTTCGTAGTCTGAGTACTTGTTTCGACTAGTTCTTCAAGATATTTTATGGCTGTTGATTGTTCCTTAATTTCTTCCACCATAGGTTCCATTTCCATTTCCACCTTATTTTCAATTTTTTCATTCATCTCTACAATACACTTGCAGATTGATCCGTCAATATTTCTGCAATTTCCTTTCGCAGCTTGTCTGATAATTCCGTGGCCGAAATATTGATTTCGGACTTTAACTCCTTCATCTCCGCCTTGATTTTTTCTATTTCTTCCTTAAAATTCATTTTTTCCAGATCAGTCTTTAATTCCAACTTTATTTCTTTCTTTAACTCTGCCATTTCTTGTACAAAAAACATTTTGAGTTCTTTCATTTCCGATTTTTTCTTTGATTGTTTCGACACATCTTCTAGGGACAGTGTCCTACCTGAGGCCGAGGCTTCAGTGGGGCCTTGTTCTTGTTCTGCCATTTTCCTTGTGTACCGGAGTTTTGTTTTTTCCATGGGTGGGCCTGATGACGTCACTCACGGCAGCCGGTGCAGAAACAGCAGGTGCAGAAACAGCAGGCAGCAGGTAGGTCTTTTCTCCCCGTTTTTTCCTCGTTTTTTTACAGAGGTGGCTGGCATTGCTTTCTAGTCCTCCATAGTGCCACCGGAAGTCCCTTTAAATATTTTTCTGCAGTGTACCTGGTGAACATGTGTGGTGATTGATTGGGGGCGGGAGCTTAGGAATTGTGGGTGATATGGTGAGGGGGAAGAAGGAGGAGAAGAAGGCCTGGGCAGGAGGAGAGAGAGACATGTGAAGAACAGAGACTGAGACAGTTTTGACTGTCCTACTCAGTCAGTAAACAGCTTAAATATTTTTCCTCGTGGTGAGGTAAGATTAAGACTTTAATAAAGACTGTTGCTGTCTGGACTTTGAGATTATGGGGAGTGTGGGAGCAATGGTTAGATGAGCCCGGGAGACACCGAGGGAGAAGGAAGACTCCTACCACATGGGGTCCTCTCTGGTCAGCCAACTTGCAAGCAACTTGCCATTCGCCCGCCATCTTGTGAACTTCTGCACTGTGCACTTGTTGGCTTCAACTGTATTTGGCCTCGACCCACTACAGCTTCGACCAGGCCTGCAATGTGGGGTTATTCTTGTTTTGTGTTCATGTTGCCGGCTTGTGTGAGTGAGTGTGTGGGCCCACATAGTAATTAATACTTAAAGGTTGATTTATTGAGTGGTGTTGTTTGAACATCTGTGTGAAAAACACCAGTAAAACACCATATTTTTGGTTATTGATATTCTATTTTGTATTTCCCTGAGCAACATATTTTTAATGTTAATTAATAGAATAAATGTGAAGGTAATTCATTGGAACATAGTTGTCAGTTGATTTATTTTAACTGTTTCTACAGTAGGGTATACCATTTAATATTGAAATTGAAGGTGCACTAGTGTCCAAATTTAAAGAGTGCATAAATACTTAAATTAAGGGTTAACTAACACCTATAAGGGAATTAAAGTTTACGAACCTGGGGCGCAGCTCATGTAGAGGGCAAAGAAGCGCTATATATATACATGGTTTTCAAATTTTTTTACAAATAAAAAAAACTGAAAAGTGTGGCGTGCAAAAGTATTCAGCCCCCTTTACTCTGATACCCCTAAATACAATCCAGTGCAACCAATTGCCATCAGAAGTCACCTAACATCTCACGGAGCACTGTTCAATCCATCATCTGAAAATGGAAAGAATATGGCACAACTGCAAACCTACCAAGACATGGCCGTCCACCTAAACTGACAGGCTGGACAAGGAGAGCATTGATCAGAGAAGCAGCCAAGAAGCCCATGGTAACTCTGGAGGAGCTGCAGAGATCAACAGCTCAGGTGGGAAAATCTGTCCACTGGACACTATTAGTCATGCACTCCACAAACCGGGCCTTTATTGAAGAGTGGCAAGAAGAAAGCCATTGTTGAAACAAAGCCATAAGAAGTCCCGTTTGCAGTTTGCCACAAGCCATGGGGGTACACAGCAAACATGTGGGGAAAGGTGCTCTGGTCTGATGAGACCAAAATTGAAGTTTTTGGCCTAAATGCAAAACGCTATGTGTGGCGGAAAACTAACACTGCACATCACCCTGAACACACCATCCCCACAGTGAAACATGGTGGTGGCAGCATCATGCTGTGGGGATGCTTTTCTTCAGCAGGGACAGGGAAGCTGGTCAGTGTTGATGGGAAGATGGATGGAGCCAAATACAGGGCAATCTTGGAAGAAAACCTGTTAGAGTCTGCAAAAGACTTGAGACTGGGAAGGTTCACCTTCCAGCAGGACAACGTCCCTAAACATACAGCCAGAGCTAGAATGGAATGGTTTAGATCAAAGCATATTCATGTGTTAGAATGGCCCAGTCAAAGTCCAGACCTAAATCCAATTGAGAATCTCTGGCAAGACTTGAAAATTGCTGTTCACAGACACTCTCCATCCAATCTGACTGAGTTTGAGCTATTTTGCAAAGAAGAATGGGCAAAATTTTCAGTCTCTAGATGTGCAAAGCTGGTAGAAACATACCCCAAAAGACTTGCAGCTGTAATTACAGTGAAAGGTGGTTCCGCAAAGTATTGACTCAGGGGGGCAGAATACTTTTGCACACCACACTTTTCAGTTTTTTATTTGTAATAAAATTTGTAATACCATGTATCATTTTCCTTCCACTTCACAATTATGAACCACTTTGTGTTGGTCTATCACATAAAATCCCAATAAAATACATTTACATTTGTGGTTGTAACGTGACAAAATGTGGAAAAGTTCAAGGGGTATGAAAACTTGTGCAAGCCACTGTATATACACACATATATACACATACACACATATATACACATACACACATATATACACATACACATACACTTACCCACATACTCAAAAAACAAACAATAGCAGTGTAATAATAATAATAATATTAATAATAATAATAATAATAATAATAATAATAAATAATAATAGTAATAATAGTCTAACATAGTTCAGAGCTTATTTGAGGTTGTAGTGTTTAATAACGTGTATTGGCTGTTGGGAAGGAGCTGTTCCTGAACCTGGACGTTAGAATTTTCAGGCTCCTGTACCTTCTTCCCAATGTCAGGGGTGTAATGAGTGTGTGTCCTGGGTGGTGTGGGTCTCTGATGATGTTGGCTGCCTTTTTGAAGCAGTGACTCCGGTAAATTCCTTCGATGGTGGGAAGGTCAGAGCCCAGTGGTGGACTGGGTAGAGTTCACAACATTTTGCAGATTCTGACATACCAAATCTCCTTAGTCTTCTCAGGAAGTAGAGGCGTTGATGTGCTTTTTTTATAATTGCATCAGTGTGTTGGGTCCAGGAAAGATCTTCGGAAATATGCACGCCCAGGAATTTTAAGTTTTTGACTCTCTCCACCATTGTTGATATAACCAGGATTGTGGGTTCTCATCCTTCCTCTTCCAAAATCCACAATCAGTTCATTGGTTTTACTGATATTGAGAGCCAGGTTGTTGTGTTGTCAATCGGTCGATCTCGCTTCTAAACCTAGGATCCTTGGAGACAGAGAGAAATCATAACTTTTATTACTTTTGGAAGCCACTTGTTGTGCAAGCCCAGAAGGCAACCATGCTATTCAGTAACCCGCTTGTTCTGTGCTTCCCGGTGGTGGCTGAACTGTTTGTATGACAAATGTCTTCCTATTGCTCATAAGAATTATCTGCTGTCTGAACGCCAGTAATTCTTCCTCCAGGGGTGAGTACAGTTTAAATTTATTGCCTCCATAATTCATTGTGCAAAAAAATCTGTGTCGAAAAGAGTGAATTTCATCAATGAGCCAAAATATTTGATCTCAAACGCTGCTGTCACTTTTGGAGGATGTGACTGTAGTGTCACTTGATTTTAAACTTAGTGCGATAGTGGAATCGTATAGCTACCATGGTGGCACAGTGGGACAAACGATGAGCAGGTGGGACTCAAAATGCTCGAATAACCCAGCGGCACAGGCAGCATCACTGGAGAGAAGGAATGGGTGACGTTTCGGGTCGAGACCCTTCTTCAGACTCTATAGAATGGTCTCGACCCAACTCCAGCAACTTGAGGCTGAGTTTGGTTTAAACCAGCATTTTCAATTCCTTCCTACACAATGAGTAGGTGAGGTTCGGCTTGAGTACCAGGTCTCCCTGCAGATCTGGTCAAATAGGAAATTAAAACTATACCCAACTTATGAAGTTATTACACTTGAGAATAGTAAGATAAAACGAGAACTTACCAGTTTGAAGTTTGATCTTTATTTTATGAGGAGTCGAGTTGAGGGACTACGTGAATAGAAGCCCGTACAGCCGTTGGTGCGTCAATCTTCAAAGCAGCGGAATGAATTCACAGCTAACAATGACCGAAGTATAACGGTAAGATGATAAAACTAGAACTACCAGATGAGATCTATGAGGGTGGGAGCGGAGGGCACGTAGTCCCTCAACTCGACTCCTCATAAAATAAAGATCAAACTTCAAACTGGTAAGTTCTCGTTTAATCTTACTATTTTACTTCGGAGTCACGTGAGTGACTACGTGAAGACTTCAAAGCACTGTGAATTCACGCCGCAGACTCAAATCCGACGTTCACACTGCCTGGATTGACTCAAAAGTCGTTAACAATCAATCATGCATCAGTAATACATTTGTTAAATGGAATAACAGTTTATTTACAAACAGATCATAACAAACCCCTCTAACTCAGGGGAAAAATGTAACAGTACTGACACCAGAATCGGCAAACACCCCGAGCCTTGAAATCGGCTTGTGACAAAACCTCTGAAAATTAGCTCACTGGACCATCCTGCGGCCGCGAGGACCTTGCAATTGTTTGCACCGACACCTTACTGTGTGGTTTTTTGTGACTAATAAACAAAGCCAACTCTGTTCCTCTCAGAGGTTTAGTAATCTCAATGTAAAGAGATAAATGTGAGACTATACAGAAGCGATCATCTGCGGGGTATGCTGAAAACACCATCTTACATCCTGTCATGCCTCTTTTATTATGTTTAAGCAAATCATAGATATAAAATATAATGGCATCAGCCGACACATGCATTCTATCTAGCCGTAGCTTTTGCAATGTTTGTACACGTTGGGCTGAAACCAACACCAGAAGCATGACCACCTTCATAGTTACTTTGGCTATAGATGGGCTTGTAACCGGAGCCCACTGGCGAAGAAGCATAAAAACCTCACTCACTTGCAAATACCGGCATACCTGAGTTTAGGAGGATTAGAATTGAAACTCCCTTCATGAATCGTGAACTAACGGATGTGTCCCTACTGTATGCAATTCTGCATTCATAGGTAAATAAGAAGACAGAGCACTTCTGGCTGAATTAATTGCACTGTAACTTAATTTTTTGGTCAAAATAAAGAGTTGACAACTCCAATACATCCGTGATCCCTGACGTGTGGTATACAATATCCTGCTGTAGGCAGAATTGCTCCCACTTCCTTATATAGGTGATATATTGCTGCTGTGTACTATCCCTGCAGGCCGACGTGAGAACATCCACCGTCCGATGAGACAGTCCTCTCCCCAGGTATGGCCTCCTTATAATCTGCAAATTAACAGATCAATACGATCCTATAAAGGATGTTGATCCCCAGTGACTGGATTTACCAGTAGATTTTTATTCTTGGGCATAAGCATGTAAGGCTCCCTAGCCATTTGTAATACAACGGGAAACCATGCTCGTGTAGGCCAATCTGGTACTACCAATACCCCTGAAGCGGAGTCCTCCTTGATCTTTTGCAAACATCTGCTGATGAGACAGAATGAAGGAAATACATACACAAACATTCCTCCCCCAATGCAGCGAAAATGCATCCACTGCTACTGCCCCAGTATCTGGTTACCATGAAACATATCTAGGTAACTGATGATTTAATCGAGATGCAAACAAGTCAATATCTGGCAATGCATACTGATCAATCATTTGGTTAAACACATCCTGATTTAACATCCATTCAATGTTGTCATTAACTGACGTGACCTCTTCCTGGCAAATAAAGTGCTGAAAGCCAGATATTTTGGTCAATACACCAGCTCCAAATCTGGTTAGCCAGTCTATCACAAGACTGTGACTTAACTCCACCCATGTGGTTTACATATGCCACTGCTGTGGTGTTGTCAATCTGACCTGCACATGCAGATCCCTCCTTGCAGAACAATAAGCTTTGAGCCCATACCAGGTGCCCAACAACTCTAAATAATCAGTCCCTCTTAATTGAGGAAGCGATGTCTCATCCACATTCCATCTGCCTCCACAACTAGAAGACATATCTGTTGCACCCCAACCCAGTGCACTCACATCAGTCTGTAATATCAGTGACGGTGATTCCACGAAACCTTCCTTAAATTTTTTGAAACATGTACTATCCACCATTGTATGTCAGCAATCGCCCCAGCTGACAACTGCATAGGCCTATCAAAAAATAGCCCCTTTGTATTCTCAGTGCCTGTTCCTTTGATGGTTGTAATTGTTGATAATGCAGAGGACAATACTGCACAGCTGGAAAAGCTGCAACAACTTCCCAATAAAACTGGCTACTTGTCTAATCAAAGGCCGTTGTTCTCCAACGAGATTAACACAGTCCTCAATTAACTGATTCAATTTATCCCTGGGCAAAGTTACCAACATGTGATTGGAATTAATGCTAAATCCCAGATAATCAATAATTTGGACTGGTGATAATTTAGATTTACCTGGGTGAATAACAAATCCCATTTGTTCAAAAATGATTTTAACAACTGAAACTGATGATTGAGTTTCAGCATGAGTCTTTCCAACAATTAGAAATCATCTAAATAGGCCATTACCACATGCCCCTGAGCTCTAAGCAATGCTAACACAGGTTTTACCAATTTAGTAAATAATCTAGGAGCTGAAGTTAATCCATTCGGCAATGTCCTGAATTGCCACAGCTCAGTCATCCAAATAAATTTCAAATATCTTCTATCATCACCATGAATAGACACTGCGTAATATGCATTCTTTAAATCAATGGTTGCCATATAATACCCTTTGGACACTAGATGTTTGCCCGTGGTAAATTTCTCCATTTTGAAATGCCTATAACAAACAAATTTGGTCAAATTCGATAAATCCAGAATAATTCTACATCCCCCAGTCTTTTTAGATCTGGGAAATATACTTGACAGAAATTGTTGACTTTGATAGACAGAAGGCTCAATTACCCCTTCTCATGTAACGACTGAATCTCTGCTTGAATAAGCACATTTTCCTCATCTGAAAATAAGTTTACTACTAGGAAAATGTTGACTAGGTAGACTGTCCTTATAGTAAAATCCAATTTTTCACCCCTTCAATACACTAAGTATGAACAAATCTGATGTCAACTGCTGCCATTGTTTGAGAAACAATTTTTACCTTCCCCAATTTGAACAGGAACATCAGTTAATTCATTGTCTGTCAATGGTAATTCCTTACCAGCATCTTTCCTTGCGGCCTTGTTGTCCTCGACTTCTTGTAGAGAACCTTTTTTGCCTTGCTTCCAGCTGGCTTAATGAGAGCCATGGTTATAACAACCTCATAACAGTCTTTGACCCTTTTTGCAAAATTACCACCAAACAACAGATTTCGTGGTGGTACACTGGTTTCAAAATGCATTACAAAGGAGTTCCAGTTCATCCTGCTGTGCTTCAATCATATCATTTGTATCAATAACTTTCACCACAGCTGTAATACCTGCTGACAACAGTTTAAGCACTTTTTAAAACTTCATCTCCTGGGCCCTAGAAGGTAAACCCATCTATGACCAAATTTGGTGACTAACCACCGGTACCTTCAGGAGATCTCAATTAACAGGAGCTTTATAGTTTTTTGCTACTTCATCCATAGCTAGCTCCTGTAACTGGTGGGAGAGCATATACTGAATGGCTTCAGCCAATTCTACATCAATCGCCTTTCCTGCCTCTCTACACTCAGCAAACTTCCCAGCAATGTTCGGAATTACCTCCCACCGAACACCTTTACTGCTCTCCCCCAGCAAACTGCCCTGATAGAACATCCTCCTCACAGGCGGGATAGTTCTGCAGCCCTGAAACAGGTGCTGCTAGCACAAGCTCTCCATCAGCCTGGCTTGGGCATCACTCCTCCTCACGGAGCTGGAACATCCTCCTCACAGGCAGGATAGTTCTGCAGCCCTGAAACAGGTGCTGCTAGCACAAGCTCTCCATCAGCCTGGCTTGGGCATCACTCCTCCTCACGGAGCTGGAACATCCTCCTCACAGGCAGGATAGTTCTGCAGCCCTGAAACAGGTGCTGCTAGCACAAGCTCTCCATCAGCCTGGCTTGGGCACCACTCCTCCCCACGGAGCTGGTCCCTGTCGAGCATTCTTTTGAAATAGAATCTCGACGTGGGAGAGCCGTGAGCAAACGGACTCTCCTATGGAGGGTATAACCTCCAGGCCCGACTCATTTACGGGCCACAGAGACTTGCCAGCGGCCCCCTACTGACAAGCCTCCACTGCCCCCCGGCAGTGGGTCCGCAACCACTGGCTGTGTAGCCAGCACCGGACCAGGTGTACCAGACGGGCCTCCATCCTCAACACTCTCCTGCCACTTTACCTTTCTACCCCCGGAGCGCCTCGCCGACACCTTCTTCCCTTTCTGCAACATATCTACAAAAAACTCCCAACCGTTGCAGAAAAAGACCTGTGGTAAAGTATTTCAACAAACCTTACCTCGTTTCAACTTGTTAACGAAAACTGCTGGAGAATGGAGGGTGAAGTCTGAAGAAGGGTCTCGACCCGAAACGTCGCCCATCTCCTTCGCTCCTTAGATGCCGCTGCACCCGCTGAATTCTCCAGCTTTCCATGTAACCCGCGGTTTAAACTTACCGCTCGGAGGAGCGCTGCTGCTCCCCCCGCCCGACTGCACCAGCGTCTGACGTCATGACGCACCAACGGCTGTACGGGCTTCTATTCACGTAGTCACTCACGTGACTCCGAAGTAAAATTTAGAGTTACAGCACTTGATCTTGAAATGGCCAATGCTCTCAGCCTCCAGGGTCCACTCCAACTGATCCAATTTCTCCCCTTTACTCAAGCATACAGGTCCAGGTAACATTGTGGCAAGTCTTTCCTATATGTGTATACATATATATGTGTGTGAGTATGTGTACGTATACCCTCACTGAACTTTTTCTCTTGTTTATTATATTGTTCACAGTGTTTACATATTCCGTTGTGCTGCTGCAAGTAAGAATTTCATTGTTCTATCTGGGTCATATGACAGTAAAACATTCTTGACTCTTGACTCTTGATGTACCTACATTTCAGTGACTCCAACTCTCCCGCTTTCGGCGGGAGATCGCCCACTGAAAGGCCATTTTCGAAAAATCTCCCGCTCTCCCGCTTGAGATTTAATTTCTCCTGCCCGGGAACCATGCACCTATACTCTCTCTGTTGGTTATAATGTCATAGGGTCATACAGCGTGAAAACAGTCCCTTCGGCCCAACATGCCCACACCGACCAACTTGTCCCATCTACACTAGGCCTAGTTGCCTGCGTTTAGCCCATATTTCTCTAAACCTGTCCTGTCCACATACATGACTAATTATTCTTAAACGTGGCGCTAGTCTCCGCCTCAATTACCTTCTTTGGCAGCTCGTACAATACACCCACCACCCTTTGTGTGAAAAAGTTACCCCTCAGATTCCAATAAAATCTTTCCCCTTTCACCTTAAATCTATGCCCTCTGGTTCTCGATTCTTCTAGGTAAGACACTCTGTGTGTCTACCCGATCTATTCCTCTCATGATTTTATACACCTCTATATGATCACCCCCCATCCTCTTATGCTCCAGGGAATGGAGTGACAGCCTGCTCAACCTCTCCCTATAGCTCACACCCTCAAATCCTGGCAACATTCTTGTAAATCTTCTCTGCACCCTTTCCAACTAAACAACAAATTTCCTATAACATGGTGCCCAGAACTGAACACAATACTTTAAATGTGTGGGAAATAACTGCAGGCGCTGGTTTACTGTAAATCGAAGGAAGACACAAAATGCTGGAGTAACTCAGTGGGTCAGGCAGCATCTCTGGAGATAAGGAATGGGTGACATTTCGGTTCGATACCCTTCTTCAGACTGATGTCTGGGGAGGGGGTGGGACAAAGATGGAATGTAGTCAGAGACATTAACACTAGTGGGAGAACTGGAAACGGGGAGGGGATGGAGAGAGAAAGCAAGAGCTATCTGAAGTTAGAGGTCAATGTTCACACCGCTGTAAACTGCCCAAGCGAAATATGAGGTGCTGTTTCTACAATACTCTAAATGCTTCCTCGCCAACATCTTATACAACTGCAACATGACCTTCCAACAACTATAATCAATCCTCTGACTGATGAAGGCCAATGTGCCAAAAGCTCTTTTGACCACCCTATCTACCTGCGAGGAATTATGTACCTGCTGCTTCTTCAATGACCTTCCTTCAATCATAAGTTCAGGAATAGGGATGTTTGTTGATGATTGCACAATGATTGCACAATGTTTTGCACCATTTGCTCGTCATCAGATAATGAAGCTATCCACATCCAAATGCAGCAAGACCTGGACAATGACCAGACCTGCATTGATACATAGTATGTAACAATCGCTCCACGCAGTACCAGGCAGTGGTAATATCCAACTAGGGAAAATCCATCCGCAATAACCAACTCGACCTCCCGGTGGCTCAGCACTTCAACTCGCCCTCCCATTCTGTATCTAACTTCTCGGTCCTGGGCCTCCTCCACGGCCAGAGTGAGCAGCACCGCAAGTAGGAGGAACAGCACCTCATATTCCGCTTGGGGAGTCTGCATCCTCTGGGTTTGAACATTGAATGTTCTCAATTCTGTTAACCCATGCTGTCTCCTCCCCTTCCCATCTCTCCCTCAGCCCTTGGGCCCTGGCATTCCCTCTCTCTCTATCTTTCTCCCCCACCCTAGTTGCACTAGCTTCTCATTTTCACACTACAAACAGCTTACAATGGCTTGTTCCCTTTATCATCGATACTTTTTTGCATATCTTTCACTCATTGTTCTTTATCTCTCCACATCACCGTCTATATCTCTCGTTCCCCTGATCCCTGACCAGTCTGAAGAAGGGTCTCGACCCGAAACGTCACCTATCTCCTTCGCTCCTTAGATGCTGCTGCACCCGCTGAGTTTCTCCAGCCTTTTGTGTACCCCAGAGAGAATCCATCTATCAGTTCCTGACATTCTATAAGATCCTCATTTCTAAATTTCCCATCATCAATATTTTGATGATTACCATTGACCAGAATCAGTCGTTGGGTGGTACAGCAGCATAGTGGCAGAGTTACTGCCTTACAGCAGCAAAGACCTGGGTTTAATCCTGACCACCTATGCTGTCTGTATGGAGTTTTATGTTCTCCCTGTGACCATGTGGGTTTTCTCCGGGCGCTCTGTTTTCCTCCCATACTCCAAAGACGTACAGGTTTGTAGGTTAATTGGCTTTGTAAAAATTGTAAATATTCCCTAGCATGTAGGATAGTGTTAGTGTACGGGATGACCGCTGGTCGGCGATGACGGTGGGCCGAAGTGCCTGTTTCCACGTTGTATCTCTGAAGACTAAAGTCTAAAGTCTAAATGTATTCTTTCTTT
Source organism: Okamejei kenojei (assembly GCA_035221665.1). NCBI lineage: Eukaryota > Metazoa > Chordata > Chondrichthyes > Rajiformes > Rajidae > Okamejei > Okamejei kenojei. The sequence goes on from CM069132.1 coordinate 16,721,905, forward strand.
GTAGACTTCACCAGTCTCCCAAAACAAAACATGACTAATTGTATTAGTTGTTATTTATCAAGGAGTTTGAAGACTTAGTCAGGCTGTAATCATAAATCTAAATAACAAACAAAGATGATAATTAATAAATCAAGATGTATCATAAAGCTAAGATCATGGAGAAAACCCATGCAGGTCATGCGGAAAACGTACAAACTCCGTACAGACAGTACCCGTAGTCAGAATCTAACCTGGCCTTGTAATATTGGAGCGATCCTTCTTTCACCAATGATGTTGAATAATACAAATTACAACAAAAATCCAATTATACATAGTACAATCAGAATTTGGAAACAAATAAAATATAACTTAAAATTAAGAAATCTATCTCTCCTATCCCCTATCGCTAAAAACCCTTTGTTTAAACCCTCAATTATAGATAAAACGTTTATACAATGAGAAAGAGCAGGAATTAAAACTTTGGGAGATTTGTATGAAATGGGAAAACTATTACCATTTAAACAATTACAACTAAAATACAATTTGGGTAACAATCAGTATTTTAAATATTTCCAAATATGTGATTATCTGAAAAAATATGCACAAGAATTTCACAATATGCCATCAGATTTACTGGATGACCAATGAATACAAAGGCTGAATTAGCAAATTTAATCTCATATATATAATATTAATCTAAATGCAGAAATACCAACAACTAAAGGTATCAGAAGAGACTGGGAAAATGAATTAAGAATAAAAATTTCCAAAGAAAGGTGGAAAGAACACTTATTGAATGTGCATAAATGTTCAATTAACGTAAGACACACTTTAATACAATTTAAAATCTTACACAGATTATACTATTCAAAAACTAAATTAAGTAACATTTTCCCAAAGTCTCACCTATTTGCGATAAATGCCAGTCTCAAGAAGCTACTATAGCGGATTCATTTGCTTTTTGTACAAAAATTCAAAAATTTTGGATTGAAATCTTTGAAATCTTTACAAAACTATTTAAAATAAAACTGACACCAAAGGCAGACTGGATTATTTTCGGAATAACGGAAGGCAGCCCTGAATTAAATGTGTTTCAAAAATATCTATTTGAATATGGATTAATAATAGGAAAAAAGCTAATCTTAAAATTCTGGAAAAATGCCCTTATACCATCAGTAGATATATGGATTTCAACTATGTTTGAAACACTACATCTGGAAGATAAGAGTCGCCACCTGGCAGGAAAAACAGATCGTTTCTATCAGACGTGGTCTGCATTTATAGATTTGCTATAAAGATAGGGTACAAGATACCTCAAAAAGGTACCGACGTCGGGCCTTAGTCAAGGGGAATGAAAAACTATCAAGTTGGTAAATTCCTTTTGCGTGATGTTTATAATATAGTAACTGACTTTTCCTTTTTTTCCCTTCTCTCTCTCTTTTCTTTTTTCTCTTTTCTAGGGTCTATCTCTTAATCTTCTATCTCTAACTCTTTGACCAAGGGCTCTCTTTTTTTTCTTCCCTTTGGCATGCTTTTTCACTTTCACAACTTTTCTCACTCTCTTCACTCTCTGTTTCTACTCTTTTTCTTTAAAAGCATTAAAATTAAGGGGTACTAGACCAAGTGCAGACCCATTAGGTCTGTTCCCCCGGTTGCGGGGGGTTGGGGCAGCATGTGACGTCACACACACAATAACTACCATCCCGCACAAACGCTAACTACCCCCCTTGATATTATATTAATATTATTAATTTGCTCCTTTTACCGCATAACCGCCCTATGCACTGACGCATAGCCCCCAACTCGCAGGCATGTCTCGGGGGGGGGGGGGCTAGAGAGTGAGGGCAGAGAGAGAGTGGTGAGGGACAGACAGAGAGGGGCAGAGACAGAAGGGCAAGAGACAGAGAGAGAGAGGGGGTCGAGGGGAGGAGGAGAGGATAGGTGGGTGAGGGGGGGAGGGTGGGGAGAGAATGGGGAGGGGGATTGGGAGATGGGGAGAGAGTGTGGAGGGGAGATGGGGAGGGGGAGGAGAGGGGAGGGGGAAGGGAGAGAGAGGGGGATGAGGATGGGGGAGGGGACGAGAGCGGGGGGGGTTAAAGGAGGAGACAAGGGTAGGGGGAAGGGGGTGGTAGAGGGTATGAACTTATGAACTAATTGACACTGTGAGTTGTCCCTTGTATGCAGTTGAGATTTGAGTCAGGGGAAAGTTCAGAAGAGAGTGGGGAGAGTAAAGAATAAATTTACATTTTACTTCGGAGTCACGTGAGTGACTACGTGAAGAAGGCCCGCCTGGTGCTGGAACGGCATCACGTCGACGTTGACGGCAGAAGCAGGAAGTTGCAGAGCGCAGCTCCTCGCAGCTGTCGGAACGGACCCGCAGATAAGTGTAGGGAAAGTGGGGACGTTCTAAAAAAGACGTTACGCTGGTAAAACCAGCAAAAAAGTGAAAGTAAAAGTAAAAATCAGAGTCACGCTGGCGTACTGATTTAGCCAGATAAATGGAAAAGAAAATGGAGAAATCGCAAAGGAAAATTTCGCGGGTAAAAAGATCATCCCGGGGTGAAGCTAAAAATACGGGACAAGAGATTAGTGCGGATCCGGTTCCGATACCGGTGGCCGCTGATTCACCCGTTAGTGAGATTTTAATTTCTCCAGAAATACTAACCACGGAGGGAAATGTTCCTAAAAAATGTAAAAAGAAATCTGTGAGGCCCGTGGTTTCTGATAATGACTCTGATAATGAAAGTCCTCCGGATAATAAGACTATGTGGCTAAAAATGGAGCATATGGAGAAAGTACTCCAAAAAATTATGAGACAAGGGTCACAGTACCCAGAAGTTTCCCAAAAAGACCCTGAGGGGCTTGAATATACAGAATATGGCTATGTGCCAAATTGGGAATTTGAAACTCCGGACCCAGGATTCAGGGCGGAGGAAGTCTCATTGGATATAATTCCAAGTGGATCAGGGCTGCAAAAGACAGACCCTGCAAGTGATGATGTGGATTATGAATGCACACCACAAATAAAAAAGAAAAGGCCAGATGTGCCTGGGATAGCAAAAGATTTTGCTATACCTGAAGGAAGTGGTGAGGCTATGGAAGAAAACCTAGCTGCCAACATTAATTATATGGTATCTCACCAACTTCAAGATTCTGTGATGATTGAAACAGCAGAATTATATAAAACACCGGATAATTGTGCCTCATTGGAGGTACCTACGGTTAATCCGTCTATATGGACATCTATAACCCCAAGCATGAGAGGACAAGAAATGAGATTTCAAAGAATCCTCAAATTAATTTCTGCTGCCATTACGGCTTGTGGAAGACAAATGGAGGGGTTGGAGATGGATAAAATTCAAAAAGATACTTTGGGCTTATTATGCAATTCCTTCTATGAAATTAATTGTATGAGAAAGATTGCGATTCGGCCCATATTTCACCCAAGGTTTGCAAGTCTGTGTCGAGCAAGTGGTGTTCAAGCTCCTGGTTATCTGTTTGGAGAAAACCTGCCTAAACAAATAAAAGATATGGATGAAGAAGCTAAATCTATTAGCCACATGAGACCTTTCGTCTTTGGACAAAAAACGTATTTTTCGCCAAGAAGGGGATTTGATTTTGGAAACAGAGGCAGGAGTATGTCATGGAAATATTATCATCCGACACAGCCTAATGTTTACCCGTATACGGGGAGAAGGAGACCACCACGTTCATATGGAGAAGTACTAAAGATTTATTCTATGCTTAAAGAAACTGTGGACAAATCTCCAGTTGGAGGGAGATTACAAATGTTTTATGATGAATGGCTTACTATCACATCTGATCGGTTTATTTTACAAACAGTTTCAGGAGTTACTATTACATTTAAAGAAGGTGTTAACTCTCCAGTACAGAATAAACCTGCTTATGCTTTCGTGTTTTCTGCAAAGGAAAAAGCAGAAATAAATGGGGAAATTGACAAATTGTTTAAAAAAGGTGTTATTGAAAAAACTGTTGAACACGAGCATCAATTTGTGTCAAATATATTTCCAAGAGATAAAAAAGATGGTGATTGCAGAATTATTCTGGACCTTACAAATCTTAATAAATTTGTAGAATACAAACATTTTAAAATGGAAACGTTTAATACTGCAAGACATTTGATATTAGCAGGTGGTTATATGGCTACAATTGATTTAAAGGACGCTTATTATTCTGTATCAATACATCAGTTTTTTCGAAGGTATTTAAAATTTAATTGGCTGGGACAGCTGTGGCAATTCAGAGCTTTAACAAATGGGTTAAGTTCAGCTCCCAGGCTCTTTACAAAGCTGTTGAAACCAGTTTTAGCTCAATTAAGAGCACAAAAACACATCGTTATGGCTTATCTCAATGACATTTTAATCATCAATGACAATCAGGAATCAGCTGAGAAATCAGTTTCAGCAACTAAAGCTTTGTTTGAAAAGTTAGGGTTCTTGATTCATCCAATTAAATCCCAGCTGCAGTCAATTAACTATTTGGGGTTTGTAATTAACTCAGTTACTATGTTAGTAACTTTACCAACAGATAAAATTGATGATATTTTGGTGACTTGTAGGGGTCTCATTCACAAACCTTATCCCTCCATCCGAGAAGTAGCAAAGATTATTGGTAAGCTAGTAGCAGCATTTCCTGCAGTGGAATTTGGTCCATTACATTACCAAAACCTTCAAAGGGACAAAATAAGAGCTCTAAAAAAGAGAGCAGGCCATTTTGATAGGCCTATGCAATTAACAAAAGAAGCTTTGTTGGAATTACAATGGTGGATTGAAAATGTCCCACAAGCTGCTAAAAACATTCTGATACAACAGCCTGAAGTGATTTTACAAACAGATGCTAGCGCTCTCGGATGGGGGGCAACAGATTCATTCTCCAGTTGTGGAGGTAGATGGACTGTCCAAGAGGAAATGTTTCTCCAAACATATGGTATTAACTATTTAGAATTATTGGGTGCTTTTTATGGACTAAATGCATATTGTTCTACAAAAAAGAATCTACATGTATTAATACAATTAGACAATAAAACAGCTGTTGCATATATTAATCACATGGGCAGAGTCAGATCGGTATCATGTGATTGTCTGGTCAATGAGATATGGCAATGGTGTATTAATCACCAAATTTGGATCTCGGCAAACTACATTCCAGGTAAAGACAATGTGGTGGCAGATAATAGATCAAGGATATTTAAAGATAACACAGAATGGATGCTTAACCCAGTAATTTTCAGTAAAATTGTGATTCGATATGGGTTACCAGACATTGATCTGTTCGCATCAAGACTAAATCATCAGTTGCCTAAATATGTGTCTTGGGAACCAGACCCAGATGCAGTAGCAGTAGATGCTTTTTCATTACACTGGGGAATATGTTCTTTTATGCTTTTCCACCATTTGCTTTGGTTCAGCAATGTCTGAAGAAAATAGGACAAGACTCTGCCACAGGATTGTTGGTAATCCCAAATTGGCCGACACAACCTTAGTTCCCATTGATGTTAAACATGATTAAAGAACCATATATGTCAATTCCTAACAGCAGTGATTTATTGATAAAACCAGTAACCAAAGAAATTCATCCATTACATGCTTATATGAATTTGTTAATCTGCAGGTTTTGACCAGACCACTACAGGAGCTTGGATTGTCGGATAGAACTATGGATGTTATAGCCGCATCATGGCGAGATAGCACACAGAGACAATATATGACACATATAAAGAAATGGGAAGGATTTTGCAGACAGTCAAACATATCTTATCATACTGTGAACATTGCAAATGTATTGGAGTTCCTTGCCGAATTGCATTTTGAACAACACTTAAGTTACAGTGCCATTAATAGTGCACGTAGTGCCTTATCATCTTATTTAGGACAAATATCTGATCAGAAATCAATTGGATCACATCCATTAATATCCAGATTTATGAAAGGAATCTTTAACAAAAATCCACCCAAACCAAGATATACAGAGATTTGGGATGTTAGCATTGTACTTACTTTACTTAGGCAATGGACTCCAATCGAAGGTTTGTCATTGGAAAGATTAACATTCAAATTAATAATGTTAATGTCATTGGTTTCAGCTCAAAGGGTGCAAACATTACAAATGTTGCGTTTAGACTGTATGCATGTGACTACAGATAACATTGTGTTCTATGTTTACGATCTGATCAAACAAAGCAGACCAGGAAGAACTGGAGCAAAGGTAACCTTTCAAGCTTATCCTATTGATCCAACATTGTGTGTGGTTAGACATTTGAACCAATATATAAAAATTACCAAAACTCTTCGAGGTAATGAAAAAACGTTAATGATTACGCATAAGAAACCACACACAAAAGCTTCAGTACAAACAATCTCAAGGTGGTTAAAACAGGTGTTACTTTTAGCAGGAGTAGACACTGATGTGTTCAAATCTCACTCCACCAGGGCAGCAGCTACATCCGCAGCGAAGGTGCAGGACGTACCGCTCGAGCATATTTTAGAAACCGCAGGGTGGAGTAAAGAAGAAACTTTTTCAAAGTTCTACAATAAACCTGTTCACACAATGACAGGCTTTGGACACGCGGTGTTGGGTTCACTATAGTCACCTGCTTTGTTTCACTATTGATTAATATGATCAATTATGTTATCACATATCTTTTATCACTTTGTAATGGTTCCCTCGGGTATAAAGAGGGTTATTATATGTTCTTTTATCATTAAAAATTTTTATGGAAAGAACTAAAACCAGTCTGGTTTTCTCATGTATGTGTTGACCTAGCCGGACTGTCGTATGGAAGAATTCTACGACATGAAAAACACAGAAAGCTTCAAACTCTTCACGTAGTCACTCACGTGACTCCGAAGTAAAATAGTAAGATTAAACGAGAACTTACCTGTTCGAAGTTTGATCTTTATTTTATGAGGAGTAACGATGAGGGATTACGTGCCCTCCACTCCACACCCTCATAAAATGAATGATCATCTGGTAGTTCTAAATCTATAATGAGCCTTACTATCTTACTCCGGCTATTGTGTTCTGTGTTTTTCATGCCGCTGCTTTGAAGTATGCCGTTCCAGCGCCAGGCGGGCCTTCTTCACGTAATCCCTCATCGTTACTCCTCATAAAATAAAGATCAAACTTCGAACAGGTAAGTTCTCGTTTAATCTTACTATTAAAAAGAAGAGGGTAACCAGGAAAAGCTCAAGAATACAGGAGGGAAGTTATGCTTGTAGTCAGAGGATGTAGGTGAGGTACTAAATGAGTACTTTCCATCTGTATTCATCAAGGGGAAGGACATGAAAGATAGTGAGGTCTCTGTGGGAAAAATAAATATGTGAGGGCAATATATGTTAGGGAGTCTCCAGCAATGTGAGGCAGCAGTTCTACCAGCTGTGCCACAGTGCTGTCCTGGTTTGGTTGGTTGCCTACATGGATTTTAGCAAGGCATTTAATGAAGTCTCACATGGTTGGCTGAACCGGAAGATCAAGATGCACGGGATCCTCAGAGTTATAGTCTTTTGGCTTCAGAACTCGCTTATTGATAGAAGACATAGGGTTGTAATGGCAGAGTGTTATTCTGGTTGAAGATCAGTGACCAGTAAAGTTTACATGGATCTGTGCTGGCACCATTGTTATTTGTGATATATTTAAATGACTTGGAGATAAATATAGACGGAGGTACAAAGGACTGCAGATAGTGGAATCTCACATAAAGTGCTGGAGTAACTCCGCAGGTCCGGCAGCATCCCTGGAGGATAGGGATAGGCGATATTTCAGGTCGGAAACCTTCTCAAGGGTAGTGTAGGAGCCATTTATGTTTAGGCTAGTTACTGTTGGCATATTATATTATTTTGTCTAGATATATCTTGCCATATTATTTTGGACACTTGGGGGCGGTCATTAGATGCACAGAGTGGCGTATATATAGGGGCATAGTGGACAAGGAGTGGCAGACCAGGCACAGGGTGGAGAGCATACAGTTTTCACCAGACTGGGGAGAACAGCTAGCTACAACTTGTAGGCAGAATAAGCAATGCTCATCTCTTTGTTTGTACAACTACTTCAATATAGAACTGGCAATAATGACGGGAAAATCTGTACTATTTGGTCTGCTTAAGATCACATGACTTATCTGTGTAGTAATGGCAATGGAAAGTTGGACACTGGAAGAGTCGGAAATTTGCCACTACAGGTAGATTGGTTGATGAGTAAGTTTGCAGTTGCCACTAAAATTGATAGAGTGGCAGACAGTGAGAAAGGCTGTCAAAGTATACAGCAGGATTTAGATCAGATACAGATACGGGCAGAGAAATGGTAGATGGAGTTTAATCCAAGAAAGTGTGAGGATCCTTAACAGCATTCCTATGCAGAGGGATTCTATACATTAAAAATCCTTATCTCTGCCCTGAACAGAAGCACCATAAATTTAAGACTGTGACCCTGCTTCTACATACCCAATCACTGAAATATAAATCATCATCTCTTCTAATCAAGTCCTGTAAGCATTTTTAATGGTTCAATGAGATCATTTTCATTCTGCGCAATTTACTTAATTTCACCCAAAATGGCAAACCCACCAATCTGAGAATCAATCTCTTACACACACACACACACAAGTTGCATAACATACCAATCATGACACTTCCAATACAAAAGCCCAATTTCCCAGAAAACAAACTGGCCTCCCATATAGTCATAGTGTGCAGCTCCTGAGAAACATCACAATGTGAGGAGACGAGTGCAGAATTGGCAGCCAAAACGTGTAGGATGAAACTGCAGATGATGGTTTGTACTGAAGATGGATGCAGAATAGATGACGGTTTGGGTCGGAAACGTTCTTCAGAAATGTGGATACTCTGAAGAAGGGTTCCAACCCGAAACAGCTACCTATTCTTTTTCTCCACAGATTCTGCCTGACCTGCTTAGTTGCTGCAGTGTTTTATGACTATCTGCAAAATCTTCCGCATTGATTTACAAACACAGTTTTATTCTTCCACCCCGTTCAATTCTTCATATAGGTGATTACAAATGGGACAGAAACAGGCCCTTTGACCCACCATGTCCATGTGGACCATAAGTACCCACCTATACTAATCCTATCTAGCAGCACTAGGTCTATGGCATGGCAATTCATGTTGTGTGAATACCTGCCTCCACCACCCCATCAGGCAGGGTATTCTAAACTCCATCCATCTTCCAGGTGAAAAGGTTCTTTCCCAGCCCCCCCCCCCCCCCCCCCCCCCCCCCCCAACCCCCCCCCCCCCCCCCCCCCCCCCCCACCTCGAAAACTCTTACACCCTTCTTAATCCAATTCCCTCTATTTTCAGACATCTCCATAATAGGTTTCAGTTTCCTACTTTTAATCCTTTCTCTGCCCCTAACTAGAGTCATACATCATGGAAGCAGGCCCTTTGGCCTAAATTGCTCACTCTGACCAACATGTCCCATCTACACCAGTCCCACCTGCCTGCATTTGGCCCTTATCCCTTTAAACCTGTCCTATCCATGTACCTGTTTAAACGCTTCTTAAACATTGTGATAGTACCTGCCACAACTACCTCCTCCGGCAGCTCGTTCCATACACCTACCACCCCTTTTGTGTGAAAAGGTACCCCTCAGATTTTTATTAATTCTTTCCACCCTCACCTTAAACCTTTGTCGCCCTTGATTCCATTACTCTGGGCAAGAGACTCGGTGCATCTCCCTGATCTATTCCTCTCATGATTTTGTGCAGAATATGATAAGATAGGTAACGTATGACAGGGAAAGGAGCCGGAAAGTCTATCCTGTCAAGTAACGAGGACTTCTTTTTGCATGACTTTCTTTGAGTCCTTGACAACAAACGGCAAGCTTCCAGCTCAGTGTCATGTCATCTCATGTGAGGAAGCACATCCTATAAAAAACAAAAGGATGACAAATGATGCAACCGGCAACTATTTGACAATATTTGGATACCAGACATCTTGACACCAAAGAAGTCCAACAACAGACATGACAAAGATGTATGTGAGCAGAGAACAGCCAAGTGGAAGAAAGATCATGAACAGGTAGTTTTTGATAGCTTCTGTGGTTTCATCGGGGCTGTATAGAAAGGTAATAAGATATCATTACTCTTGAGAGAGAGTTAGATTTATCTCTTAGGGCCAAGGGAACCAGGGGGTAGGGGGAAAAAGGCAGAATGGTGTACTGATTTTGGATGATCAGCCATGATCATATTGAATGGCGGTTCTGGCTCGAAGGACTGAATGCCTACTCCTGCACCAGTTTCTATGTTTCTATGGTTCTATCATAACTCTTGTCACAGTCACAAATCCTTGACTTTATGATGATGAAATAGGCAGGTAGAGTGCGTGCATTGTTATTTCTACTTAAGGTGTAAAAAGTGTGAACAAGAGTAAAGGGTTCTAAGAAGACTAGAGACTAGTTTATCCGACAGTGCAATCGAAAACATTTAGAGAAAACACAAGCTACGATTAGAAATTAATGAGTTAATGTCTCCATTAACAGAGCAGAGGAGGGTTGGTATGTGAAGCGTTTATTGTGCTTTTGAAATAGTGACTAATAAAATCTGAAAACCTAAGTGTGCTATTATGGTGAAGCTAGTCAGATGGGTTTACCAGGTCTTGAATTCTTCAATTCTCGTAAGCATAACAAAAGGTAGAAAAGAAACTTCCTGCCTGTAAATCACTGTGAAATATCTTCAGGGTAAAGTTTTGACTTTGTATTGGCTAGGGACAACTTTGCTGATAGCATGCATTGAAAATATAAGAGTTAGATGCATGTGTGGCTCCTCGTACCTACTCCGCCATTCAATATATCACAGCTGAGACTTTATCTCATCCATATTCCTGTCCAGTCCCCTTGTCCCCTGATTGCTTAAGTGGTATTCAATCTTGAACATACTCAGCAACTGCACAACTGCTGCGATAGACAATTGCAAAGATTCACAATGCACTGAGCAAAATAACTTGGGGTCATCTCAGCCCCAATTTCTTATCTGTCTGTTCCCTTGTTCCAGATGGGGAAGCCTCTTTGCACCCACCTGGGTCATTTCCACTCACAGCCGTGCTTATTTAAATGGGTGGTGAATCTGTGGAATTCTTTGTTGTGGAGGTTGTGGAGGCCAAGTCAAAGGATATTTTTAAGGCATAGATAGATAGATAGATTCTTGATTAGCACAGGTGTCAGCAGGGGTTATGGGGAGATGGCAGGAGAATGGGATGAGGAGGGAGAGATAGATCAGCTATGACTGAATGATGGAGTGGACTTGATGGGCTGAATGGCCTAATTGTGGTCCTATCACGAATGACCTTATGATCACTTTGCATTCAATAATCTAATTGGGATAAATCAACAATGGAAAAAGAGTGGAGCGTGTGAGGTGAGAGGCAGAGTGTGTTTTATGATTAACATTTTGCACTATGTTCCTGATGCATGTTGCTTTCTCCCTGGGGGATACATACTACATGAAAAGCAAAAGGTGGAAACATCACCTTGTGGTTTATTGTTCACAAAAGAAAAAAAACATCCACAATCCCAAATCCAGATCACATATCTTTCATTTCAACTCAGTTCAGCCATAATGTCCGTTTCAATCAGTTCCATCCAGGAACACGATAGTGGAAAATTACCACTCACATCTGGGAGTTTTATTCTTCTTTTTCACCAATACATCTCTTAACACTCTCCTACGCTCACTGAGCAGAATGTTTGATAAATAAATGCACTGATGCTCAAAGAGAAGAATAATCAGCCTCCCAACAATTTCGAAACAAAGAATATTTTCAAGCGTCCCTCAGCTCAACAGGGACGATTGCCTCTCGAGTGTCGATTGGCAGTGGGAGAAGCTCACGGTGCAGGGAGAGATTAGAAAATTCCCATGAGGGAAAATAAGTACAAACTCGATACAGAGAGCACCCATTGTCGGGATCGAACCCGGGTACTTTGGCGCAGCAAGAGCAGCAACTCCACCGCTGTGCCACCGTGCTGCACATTTAAAAGACATGTGGACAAATGGGATTAATTTAGGTCAGCATGGATGAGTTGGGCCGAAGGGCCTGTTTCTATGCTCTATGACACCATGACCAGATGTATCCAGCTGTAGCGATGTGTTAGCCGCATGATAGAGCTACATCTGACAACAGATTCATTTTGGAGTATCTGCTATGCTGAGATGGATATGGATAGTTTGCTGCATGGGTGGTAACCCAACAGAAATGGAACAGGGTAGCCGCCAAGGGAGTGTAGAAAGGGGCAAGACGTGCAGAAATCCCCTGTGGTCATCCCTACTTGTGTTTAACAAGTATATTGCTTTGGATTCCCATGGTAGAGATGGCTTCCCTTGAGAAATACAGTAGCCGTTACTGTTTTAATGGCACTCTGAACTGCACAAATGGAGGGAGAGGTGTGAAGAGGTGGCAATGGCTCGGGAGTGCAACAGATAGGTGTTCCTGCGGCCACAATATGACTCAGGATGATACATTGTACGAGGTTAAATTTAATTGAGTTTTGTTTAGTGTACCAAGGTAAAGTGAAAAGCCTTTGTGCCGTGCTAACCAGTCAGTGGATAAATGATACGTGGGCAGTCATGGTGGCGCAGCGGTAGAGTTGCTGCTTTACAGCGAATGCAGTGCTGTCTGTATGGAGTTTGTACGTTCTCCCCCTTGACCTGCGTGGATTTTCTCTGAGATCTTCGGTTTCCTCCCACACTCCAAAGACGTACAAGTTTGTAGGTTAATTGGCTTGGTAAATGTAAAAATTGTCCCCAGTGGATAGTGTTAATGTGCGGGGATCGCAGGTTGGCACGGACCCAGTGGGCCGAAACGATGTACAGGTTTGGAGGTTAATTGGGTTCAGTAAAATTGTTAACTTTTCCCAGGTGTGTAAGACAGCATTAGTGTACGGGGTGATTGCTGGTCGGCACGTTCTCAGTGGACTGAAAGGCCTGTTTCTGCACTGTATCTCTAACATCTAAAGTCTAAAGTCTAAAGAGAGAAAGGAAAGATAAAAGAGGATAAAGCAAAAATGCTAAACAAGTTGTGAGAGGATAGGGGAAGGATACAACAAACAAATGCAAGAGTTCTGATAACTAAAAAAAAAGACAGATCAAGGGATGGTGCCTTGGCATGGAGCATTCTCAGCAAGGTAAATGGCCCCATAGCAGAAGCGTCCACGTCGCGGGGCTGGAAACTGGAAGGATCCTGAGCTAATTCTGCTACCACCATCATCTATTGTGACAAGTGATGGCTCCCACTGATTGTCGCCGGAAGCTTGCGTGCTATTCAGGACGGACGATGACAGCGAGGCCAACATTTGTAACAAGATGGACATGAAAAGAAGAATAAGCAAGGTTAACTAATTAATTATGCAAATAGATACAAAGGGTATTGATATTGTTGCTTTTGTGGAGACAAAATGATCGTAGGGTGACCAAGGGTGGGGACTGAACATACAATGGAATCAACATTTAGGAAGAAAAGGCTAAAAGAAAATTAAAGTGAGTGTTGTCCGTAAAAGGGGTGGGAGATAGTTTAAAATAAATCAGAGATGGGACATCCAGGAATGAAGATCAGGAGTGTAATGAAACACTAAAATTGATTGGAAAAAAGTCAGAATTTAATTTGAATCCGTTTTTAGTGCAGAAGGTTATAATTTGCTGAGGAGAATGATGCAATGTTATTGCTGCTTCCACTGAGCTCCATTGGACCAGTGTTCAGTGTGAAAGACAGGAAGATCAGAAAGGGAAAGAGAGATTGAGTTAAAGAGGCAATTTACCAGTAATTCGGAGTTTTACATAAAACAGCACAGCAGTCTGCTAATGAGTTCATACGGGAGATGCTGCACTGTGAGTGGAAAAGGAAATAATGAATATAATGTACATGCATTCATAATAAAGTCTATGGAACTTAATGCTGCAACATAATTCCTGTCTTCACACTGAGGACACCCTGTGTAGCACAGCAATTGTGCTAAATGGGATAGAGAGAACAGATCTGGCAACTCCAAACTGAGCCTCCATGAGCATTGTGAACCATCAGCAGCAGAAGAAATAGTAATCGAGTCTTAACACCATGAAAACAAACCCTTAGTTCCAACTCGTCCATGACAGTTAAGTCTATTTGAGCTAGTCCCATCTGCCTGCATTTGGCCCATATCTCTCCAAACTATTTCCATCCAGATACCTGGATAGAAACGTCTTCTATCCATGTTCTCCATAGATGCTGCCTGACCCGCTAATTACTCCAGCACTTGCCCTTTTTTGTAAACCAGTGTCTGCAGTTTCTTGTTTCCATGGGTACCTTTCCAATTTTTTTCTTTAACGTTGAAATTTTTCTTGCTTCTACATCTTAGATCTACAGCTCATTCCATATCCACACTACCATCTGTGTGAAAAACATGTACCTCAGATCCCTTTTAAATATTTCCCTTCTTGCCTTGAGAAGATGGGGGTGGATTCCACCTTTATCTCCTGAATATACAACTGCCTGACGGGTCGACCACAGTTTGTTAAGCTAGGGGACTGTGTCTCTGGCACAGTGGTGTGCAATGTTGGAGCTCCACAGGGAACAGTTCTGGCCCCGTTCCTCTTCACCCTGTATACTGCAGACTTTAATTATGTCTGACACATGCCACATACAGAAATATTCAGATGACATAGCGATTGTGGCATGTGTAAGGAACGGGCTTAAGGAGGAATACAGGAACTTGACTAGTGCCTTCTGTGCCTGGAGTAAAGAGAACTGTCTCATCCTGAACACAACTAAGACTAAAGAGATGGTGGTTAACTTTGGAAGGTCCAAGCTCCCCCCTCAGCTGGTCAACCCTGCAGGGGCTGACATTGAGGTGGTGCAGACATATAAATACCTTGGAGTGCACCTGGATAACAAACTGGACTGGTCTGTCAACTCTGACGCCCTCTACAAAAAAGGCCAGACTCCTTTTCCTCAGAAGGCTCAAATCCTTCAATGTGCGTAATGACATGCTGCGCATGTTTTACAACACTGTGGTTGCAAGTGTAATTTTCTACGCTGTTGTTTGCTGGGGCAACGGCATTAGTGCAAGAAACAACAAGAAGCTGGACAAACTGTTTAAACGGGCTAGCTCAGTGCTGGAGGGGAGAGTGGACTATGGGATGGATGTGTTTGAGAGGCATATGAGGCGCAAGGTGCAGGTCATCTTGAAAAACCCCAGACATCCCCTCCATGTAATTCTGGAGAGTCAAAAGAGCACTCGGAACAACAACCGACTCCTCTCCCTGCCCTGTAGAACGGAACCGTTCAGGAGATCCTTCACCCCTGCAGCCATTAGATTTTATAATTCTGACCGCTAGGCTGTAGGGGGATGCATTTTTACATTTTTTAAATTTAATTTTTTTTTTAAATGTTAATTATTGGTCTATTTAAGTATTTGTTGCTCTTAGGTAGTGTCCACATTGTATTTTATGTATTTTCTGTCTGCGTTCGTTTTGAATGTGTGGGTTTGTTGGTTGGGGGATTCTGGACATGTGAATTTCCCTGAGGTGTTCAATAAAGTATTTTATTATTATTATTATTATTATTATTATTATTATTATATTATTATTATTATTTAATTATATTATTATATCTATACCTTCTAGTTTTAGACTCCACCACGCTGGGGAAAAGTTGTCTATAGCCCATCATGAATTTGCATATCTATGAACAGTGGCACAGTGGCACAGCAGTAGAGTTACTGCCTTATAGCGCCAAAGATCAGGGTTCGATCCTGACTACTGGTGCTGTCTGTACAGAGTTTTGTACGTTCTCCCTGTGAATGCGTGGGTTTTTCTCCGGCTGCTTCCCATATTCTTCCCATATTCCAAAGACGCTCTATCCCAACTACGGGTGGCTGTCGGTACGGAGTTTGTACGTTCTCGACATGACCTGCGTTGATTTTCTCTGAGATCGGTTTCCTCCCATACTCCAAAGACATACAGGTATGAAGGTAAATTGACTTGGTGTATGAGTAAATTATCCTTAGTGTGTGTAGGATTGTGTTAATGTGCGGGGATCGCTGGTCGGTGCTGTCTCGGTGGGCTGAAGGGCCTGTTTCTGCGCTGTATCTCTAAACTGAATTAAACTAAACTAAATTAAGCAAAACTAAACTACAACGCATGGATACAATGTTCAAACTCAAGTACAATAGTTAGAGCAAAGGAGAAGATACAAAATGCAGAATATAGTTCTCAGCAATGTAACTCATTGTAATACCTTAGTGCCTTCCTATAGGGCCTGTCCCACTTGGGCGACATTTTAGGCGACAGCCTGAAACATAGAAACATAGAAATTAGTTGCAGGAGTAGGCCATTCAGCCCTTCGAGCCTGCACCGCCATTCAATATGATCATGGCTGATCATCCAACTCAGTATCCCGTACCTGCCTTCTCTCCATACCCTCTGATCCCCTTAGCCAACAAGGCCACATCCCACTCCTCTTAAATATAGCCAATGAACTGGCCTCAACTACCCTCTGGTGGCAGAGAGTTCCAGAGACTCACCACTCTCTGTGTGAAGAAAGTCTTTCTCATCTCGGTCTTAAAGGATTTTCCCCCTTATCCTTAAGCTGTGACCCCTTGTCCTGGACTTCCCCAACATCGGGAACAATCTTCCTGCATCTAGCCTGTCCAACCCCTTAAGAATTTTTGTAAGTTTCTATAAGATCCCCTCTTAATCTCCTAAATTCCAGAGAGTATAAAACCGAGTCTATCATCTTTCTTCATAAGACAGTCCTGACATCCCAGGAATCAGTCTGGTGAACCTTCTCTGCACTCCCTCTATGGCAATAATGTCCTTCCTCAGATTTGGAGACCAAAACTGCAACGCTATCCAGGTGTGGTCTCACCAAGACCCTGTACAACTGAAGTAGAACCTCCCTGCTCCTGTACTCAAATCTTTTGCTATGAAAAGCTAACATACCATTCGCTTTTTTTCACTGCCTGCGCACCTGCATGCCTACTTTCATGGACGGTGTACATGACAACCAGGTCTCGCTGCATCTCCCCTTTTCCCCAATCGGCCACCATTTAAATAATAGTCCGCTTTCCTGTTTTGCCACCAAAGTGGATAACCTCACATTTATCCACATTATACTGCATCGCCAAACATTTGCCCACTCCACCCCAGCCTATCCAAGTCACCTGCAGTCTCCTAGCATCCTCCTCACAGCGAACACTGCCCCCCAGCTAGTGTCATCCCGCAAACTGGGAGATAGCCTTCAATTCCCTCATCCAGATCATTAATATATATTGTAAATAGCTGGGGTCCCAGCACTGAGCCCTGCGGTACCCCACTAGTTACTGCCTGCCATTGTGAAAAGGACCCGTTTACTCCTACTCTTTGCTTCCTGTTTGCCAGCCAGTTCTCTATCCACAAAAAGAGGTTGTCGCATCGTGGTTGGGTCGTGACGCATCATGACTCGTGGTGACTCAAGTAGTGACGCGCCGTGTCCCCCTGCCGCCCCAGGATTTTGGAATGTTCAAAATCCTCACGCGACATCTGCGTGTCTGATCTTGTCGTGCGCCCTTTCACACGATGACGTACGGGTGACGTGTGGTGGCACATGATGTCGCACGGTCATTGCCTATGCTAATTTATTGTGCGATATCGTGCATCACCATGCGTCACTATACGTCACTATGTGACAATGATGCGCCCATGATGCGTCGCGATGTTGCCCCAAATGACGTAACCTGTCATGTCTTGCCGTATAATGACGCGGGTGGACCTACATTGACGCCGCTTGACGGCTGCCATGTCCACAGGTGCTGTTCTAATCTGTCATAATGCTGTTGCAATGCCATCATATGCATTTTGCATGGTGACGAGTGCCTGTCCTATGGTGACGCATGGTGACGCGTGGAAATTGGTGACGCATGGTGACGTGGAGTGTCGTACCCTGACGCGGCTGTGACATGGCTGTTGTATTACTTGATGTTTTTTAGGCAACATCGGGTGTCAGTCACTGGACGCTCGTTGTCACCCATTAAAATCGCAAGTGGGACAGGCCCTTATAGCTGGGTGACCTGAGCTGTACACAACCACACCCCTACATCCTTGTTGCTGGGATAAGCCTCACTCCAGCATTACAAACTACACCCAGAAGATCAGTTCTGGTTCAGTGTGAGAGTGAAAAAGAGCACATCAGGAGCAGAAGCAGGCAAACTTAATACTGAGGTGCTAACATGGTGCAGCTGTAACACAGGACGACATGCAGTATGCAGTACATATAACTAAAAGCATTTCACAAACATTAGATAGATCAATGATCTGTGGTTCTACTGTACGTGCTTGGGAGTGGTGGTGCGCAACTAAACAGCTAATGTGTGTAGAAGATGGAGAACATATCTCCATCTATATCTCCTCGTTTCCCTTTCCCCTGACTCTTCAGTCTGAAGAAGGGTCTCAAACACGAAACGTCAACCTATCCCTTTTTCTCCAGAGTGCTGTTCTGACCCGCTGACTTACTCCAGCTTTTCGTGTCTATCTTCAGTTATAGCCCATCATCTGCAGATCCTTCTTACTGATGCGATCAACATCCCCATCTTAAATGATTGTGGAGCCCAACACAAGAGTGGCAAAGACGAGTGTGAAGTTTTTGCAACCGTGATAAGCCTGAAATGCTCAATACAGCTCTGCTTCAATCGACAATAGACAATAGGTGCAGGAGTAGGCCTTTCGGCCCTTCGAGCCAGCACCGCCATTCAATGTGATCATGGCTGAACATCCCCAATCGGTACCCCGTTCCTGCCTTCTCCCTATATCCCCTGACTCCGCTATCTTTAAAAGCCCTATCTAGCTCTCTCTTGAATGTATCCAGAGAACCTGCCTCAACCGCCCTCTGAGGCACAGAATTCCACAGATTGAGGCAGAGAATTCCACAGACTGAGGCACAGAATTCCACAGGCATTCCTTCTTAGAACCCCATCACTGAAGCCAGTCTATATTAAGATAATATTAAGATAATACTCCAATGATTTTGGAAGCAGAGAGCCGCGTAACTGCAGTGCTGACGACTTTCTTTTAAGAAGTGTACAAGATGTTGGCATGGCCGCATTTGGAGGACTGTGTTCTGTTTTGGCCACCCTGCCATAGGAAGGAAGTAATTACGCTGGAAAAAGTGTAGGGAATATTTACATGGATGTTTCGCTATTTACAAGGATGTTGCCAAGACTCGAGGGTCTGAGCCACAGAGAGGCTGGGCAAGCTTGGACGTCTATTCCTAAGCGTGCAGGAGGCTGAGGGGTGATCTAATAGAGATACACAAAACCATGAGGGGAATAGATAGGGTGAATGCACAAAGTGTTTTGCCCAGGCTACGGGAATCCAGAATCTGGGAAATACTAGGTTTAAGTTGGGTAAGATTTAATTAGGAGCCTATGAGGCAATGTTTTAATTCAGATGGTAGTGATTATATGAAACAAGCTGCCAGAGGAAGTAGTTTAGGCTGATATTATGAAAGCATTTAAAAGAAACCTGAACAGGATTGGAAAGATTTTGAGAGGTATGGACCGAATGTGGGCAAATTGGATGAGTGTGGCGCCACCTGTGTGGTTAGGCCACTTACTGAGTGAACCCTTGAACACTAGGACTGGCAGGGTCATATGACTATGTTTGGCAGGAAGAGGTCGTCATGGGGTTGAGGGGTGTGCCCCTCAGCGGATCTATAATTTCATATCAAACTTTTCCAAATAAAAAGAACAAGAATGAACAAATGCAGTTAGAAGAACGAATTAGACAATTGGACCTAGATAACGCTAAAGAGCCAACTATTGATAAACATAATAAAATGACAATATTGGAATTTAAATTAAATAGAATATTATCTGCAAAAGCTATAAGAATATTTCAAATTACAAAACAGGAACATTTTGAATTTGGTGATAAACCACATAAACTTTTGGCACGTCAACTGAAAAAACGGGAAAAAGATCATACGATTTTAAAGATTAAATCAGATAAAGGTGAATTGTTAACATTACCTAATGATATTAATAAAAGATTTGCTCAATTTTATCAAAATGTATATACATCTAAAATGTCAGCAGATAGTACCAAAGTTATAGAGTTCTCGGATAACTGTAATCTCCCAAAACTTAATCTGCTTGAACAAGAGGAATTAGGAGCACAGGTCTCTAAGGAAATAGAAGAAACAATAAACTCATTGAAGAATGGTAAAACACCAGGACCAGATGGATTCAGTAATTAATTTTATAAACGATCTTATGAGATAATTTCACCACGTTTATATAAAATGTACACATATGTTTCAAAGAACAAACATTACCAGAAACATTAGCGGAATCAACGATTACACTTATACCTAAAAAAGATAAAGATTTAGAAGACCCTGGCTCATATAGAGCCATTGCACTGTTAAATACAGATCAAAAAATATTAGTGAAAACATTAGCAAGAAAATTAAGTAAATATGTTAGTAAATTAATAAATATGGATCAAACGGGGTTTATACCCAAGAGATACTCATGCAATAATTTGAGATGTCTGTTTAATATAATGCATTCATATAAAACTGAAGAACAAGACTTATCAATTATTTCATTGGACGCAGAAAAATCATTTGATCAAGTGGTTTGGGACTACCTCGTTAAAGTATTGCATAAATTTCAAATGGGGAGAGAATTTTATCCTCATGGGTAAAAACTATTATATGACAGGCCCACTGCTAGAATATTAACTAATAACATGTTGTCTCTGAAATTTCAATTATCCAGGGTCAATAGACAGGGATGCCACTATTCACCTCTGCTATATTTCCTCTTGTAATAAACCTCTAGCTGAAACATTAGAACACATCCGAATATTCATGGTTAAAATACAAAATATTCAAATAACAAAATATCATTATAACCAGATGATGTACTACTGTATATTTACAAAATCACAAATCAATATACAAAATATATTCAAATCTAATAGATGAATTTGGATCCTTTTCAGGATACAGAATAAATTGGAATAAAAGTGAAATTATGATGATAAAACCTCAAGACTCGACACACCTGTTAAAATTCCATTTTAAAATTGCTACAGAAAAATTTAAATATTTGGAATTGAAATCACCAGAACATATAAATCTTATTTAATGCAAGCTATAATGACCCTACTTACTAAATTAAATGGCCTAATTAAATTTAGGAAAACTCTTCCGAAGTCTTTAATAGGCTGAATCAATGCTATGAAAATGATCTTTCCTACCCACAAATTTTATATTTATTCCAATCAATACCAATATACTTACCTAAAAAGTTTTTTTTTATAATGGATTCTGATATCACAAATTTTATATGGGACTATAAATCCCATAGAATTCAAAGAAGACATTTGTGCAAAACTAAAGAATTTGGTGGATTAACACTCCCTAATATTTTGTATTATTATTGGGCAGCAAATGTCAAAAATGGGATTCACCTGTTGAACAATTCTGCCCAACAGGTGGATTGGATAGTAATGGAGAGAGAGCTTTGCTCCCCTTTTAATATAGGAGCGATCTTTTTCTCACCAATAAAACTGAATAATGCAATATATAGTAAAAATCCAATTATTCATTGTAATATTAGAATTTGGAAACAAATAAAATTAACACATAAATTAAGAATGTATCCCTTTCTCTCCCCCATAGTTAATAATCCGTCATTTAAACCTTCCATTATATAAATCATTTTCACATTGGGAAATAATAGGAATTAAATTGTTTGGAGACATTATGAAAATGGAATTTTTTATCATTCCAACTACAACTTAAATACAATCTGAGAAGTAATCAATATTTTAAATATTTTCAAATCCGGGATTATTTGAAAAATATATACAAGAATACCAAAATTTGACTCCAGACCTATTAGACGAAGTTATGAATAGAAAGGCAGGCTCAACTAAGTTAATAGCATACTTGTATAATATCATCCTAAATACAGAAATACCATCATCCGATAGAATTAGAAGAGATTGGGAACAAGAAACAGCTATAAAAATCTCGAAAGAGAGTTGGGATAAACACTTGCTATATGTAGACAAATGCTCGATCAATGTAAGACATATTCTAATCCAATTTAAAACCCTACATAGATTATATTAATTCAAAAAACTAAATAAGTAAATTCCTTCCAAATGTCTCCCCCCATTTGTGATAAATGTCTATGTCAAGAAGCAACTATAGGCACATTCCTTTGTTTTTTGCATAAAAAATCCAAACATTTGGCTATGAAATCTTTGAAAATTTTACAAATTATTTAAAATAAAACTGAAACCGAACGCAGAATTGATTATTTTTGGAACAATGGAAGTCAGCTTTGAGCTGACTGCATTCCCAAATGATCTTCCTTAATTAATGCTTAATAATGGCCAAAAAACCTCACACTTAAATTATGGAAAAACGCTCCCACACCACCTGTAAAAGTGCGGAATGTCAAATATGTCCGAAAGGTTACACCTTGAAGATATGAGAATCCGTCCTAGCAGGTAAATCAGACCATTTCCAAAAGATTTGTCTCCATTTAATCGACTTATTACAAGCAGAGGGTGCCAACATAACTTTGAAAATAAATGGTTTCAGGACCTGGTGAGGGGTGTGTAAAGATACGAAGCAGGTACATCCCTTTATCTTAATTTACTTTCCTTATATTTTCTTTTTCTATTTTTCTCTTTCCTATTTTTTTTTTAAAATATTCTTTCTCTTGTTCTAACGTTTCTTTCTAACGGGTTCTTCCTTATCACTTTTCACACACTTACTATTCTTATCTAACTTTTCATTTTTCTTCTTCTTAAAGTTTGTATTATGTTATTTTGGCTTATACCACTGTAATGTACATCTAATAAAATAAAATATATATTTTTTTAAAAATTAAATAAAAGTTATGAGTGTATAAAAAACCTTGAAATCCCTCCGCCTGTCAATCACCGCAATGAAGGTAATGCCCCTTCCGGGGGGGAATGGCAGGATAATAAAACCCCGGATGCCTGAAAATGCAGGCACTCTGCAGGGAGAGGCCACGACTCTCATTCTAGGTAGTGAATCAATTAAACTGTGAGTCTGCAATGTACTTGCAATAAATGATTTTGTTAGCCCTTAATGAAAATGAAATAGTTTCTGCCCTGTGCTTGAAACAGCAATGGCAAAATGGAAATGAATGCAAATACAATGAGCCTGTTTGGCCTGCCCTGTTGCTTGAAACTTGCAATGCAATGGAAATGAAATGCAAATGCAATGAGCTGTTTGGCTTGGACTGCCCTGTGCTTGAAACTGCAATGGCAATGGAAATGAATGAGAAATGCATTCAGTTGTGTGGCTTGGTTGCCCTGTGCTTGAAACTGCAATGGCAATGGTAATGAAGTGAAAAAAATGCCAGGCCAGGGAAAGTCCAGAAAAGTGCCTTTCACTGAAATTTCACTCTGATCTTTTATTAAAGAGCCTCTTCGGCCCATCAGGCCTGTACTAGCCCTGGAGATTCCTTCGGCTGATCAGTAAGTATCCCCCTTCAAGTATTAAACCTCACCCCAATATATTCTCCCTCCCTTCATTGGCTCCTTGAGATTTCAGGCCAGAATAAACTTTTCATCCTTCATTGCTGTGATCTGCAGAAGAAAGATGAAAAATGTCTAAAATTGATTCTCCACCCCTCTCCCCATCTCTCTCACAGAGTCTCTCACCTGGTTTGAGGCGTATTTCTGGCAGTATCTGAGCTCCATGCCCACCAGGCCTGAGTGACAGAGCTGCCAGCCCACCAGGCCTGCATGACTGAGCTGCCAGCCCACCAGGCCTGAGTGACTGAGCTGCTAGCCCACCAGGCCTGAGTGACTGAGCTGCCAGCCCACCAGATCTGAGTGATTGATTAGCCACCCACCAGGCCTGTCACTGAGCTCCCAGCCAACCATGCCAGAGTGACTGAGCTGCCAGCCCAAGAATCCATTCAGTCCACAATGTCCATACTAGTCCCTGAAACCAGTCCGTTCGGCACACAACACCCATAATAGCACCCAGAAAGACTCTCCCCCCCCCCCCCCCCTACCCCCACCACTGGCCACCCAATGGGTCCCACTTAGTCTAGTTAATTAATAAAGATCACTTTTGATTCACAACATATGGCTCACTATACTAGCTAAGATGGATATCTAGATTGGCATGGATGAGTTGGTCACAAAACTTCTGTAGTGCAGTATGTGCAATCCCTGGCAAAGGGGCCACCAGCTCCATGATGTTAGACCGCAGTGTGGACGGAGATACGAATGTGGGAAAAAAAAAATCGCATCTCTGTTGAGATAAGAGATTTAAAAATGTTTTTTAAAAAGTTTTCCCCAACCACACCTCCCCCCATATAACAAAACAAGAGCACCGTAACATACATTAACACATACTAAAAAACAACAAAGAAAAAAAATGAACAAAAGGACGAGACAGACTGTTGGCGAGACAAACCGTTGACGATCTGTATCTCCAAAAATAAACTAAAAAAAAGGTTATACCTTTGTATTCCCACTTCAATGCAGTATAGCACTGGGTCCTTTCTAAGCATCACCATCTTATTGAGAGGTATCCATTCCATCAATTAGAGATTGAGCTGCACATGTTTTGCCTTTTGAAAGTGAACATTCTTGCAAAGCTGTTACTCCCGAGTAGGCAATTTGCAAACACTTGTCTATCAGTCAAATTGCTTTATTAATTTTCCCAGAGGCAACAAACAGAGTACACTGCATTTTTTTTTACCAATGTCGGGTTTCCCCAAAGAACTGGAGTTATTATTGAACATGTTTGCCAAAGAAGGCAAAAAGGTAGCTTTAATTTCTAGAGGCGCAGGACACAAAAACATGTAAAGAATGCTGAAGCATCAAAATATTAGAAAAGTAAAAATGAACTATTATGTATATTTTAGCAATTTCAAAAGCAATTGGAATTTTCAGGTGTTATAGTCACTTTAACTAAAATGTAAGCATTTATCAAAACAAAAAAACTGCACTTCAGGTTAATATGTTCCATCTGTGTCAAAATTCCAATTAGAGTTGGACAAATACATTTTTTAAGTGTTACTCTCCTGAAAGGTTTTCCAGATTGGTATTTAATTAAAGGTTTTCCGATGCTCCATGTCATTGGCCAGTTTATCTTAGTAATTTTGTTGACAAGGACTACTGATTGGGAGAAATAGAAAATGCTCATTGTTTGTCTCAGTTTGCCCTCTGATATGGTCACAGGAGGTTTATATAAAACATGAATAGTGTATGACTGACAGTATGTATACGTAATTTTAGAGTCATACTAGTGTGGAAACAGGCCCTCATCCCAACTTGCCCATGCCGGCCAACATGTCCCAGCTGCTCTCTAGACCCACCTGCTCGCTTATTGGTCCATATCCCTCCAAACTCATGCAACTCATTGGAGTGGTGTATACACTGCATGTAAGTCTACTGATTTGTCAGTGGCCGTATCCAAGACATTGTGAGGCTGTACTTGGAGTGTTGTGTTCAGTGTCGTCCACCCTGCTATAGAAAAGATGCAATGAAGCTGGAAATCCTGTCGCACATGCCATATTTAATTAGATGATTATGATATGAAAGAACATAGACATTTGGTGAGGCCACATTTACAGTATTTGTACAAGACATGCCTAAGAGTATTGTGTTTCAGTTTTAGTCACAGTATTCAGCCAATTAACGTACAAACCTTATGTCTGTGGAGTGTGAAGGGAAACATGAGGCACCTGGGGAAAACCCACGTGTCACAGGGAAGCGCACAAACTCCATACAGACAGCACCTGTAGTCAGGATAGAACCTGGGTCTCTGGTGCTGTAAGGCAGCATCCTACCACTGCGCCACCTTAAGTCTTGAGTCAATGGATAGCAATTGCATAACTGATCAAAGTTGGTTTGAAAGTCCAACTCTAAGTAATGAAATCAAACATTTAGCACGTTTTCCAGTCTAGTATTTGAGCCACATGGTGCCAGCTACTGCTGGTATTTAATACTGAGGCAAGTTTCAGATCACCTATCCTTACTGTCATCAAAGTCGTATGTTTCCAAACCTACCTTGTGTAGTAATATCAGCTAAATCACTGCTGAAACTTAGAAGCATGTTCATTTGACATAATTCAACATAGGTTAGACCCAAATTAATGTTTCACAATGATGAATGAGGCAATTCTGCCCCTCAATTCTGTGACAAATCTTTGCAGAGCAATGATGCAATTTGTCTGTTCCATACAAGATGGAACAACAAGTAGGAACAGAATGCTTGCAAGGATTTATCCTATTTTCCAATTTGTTTTCAATCTCCTCCATATTCTAACTCTCACTAATAACTCTGTAATCTTGTTTGAACCCCCTTTGATGAGACCTACAGGAAGCACTGCCTCAAGAGAGCTGTACCGTCCAAGACCTGCACCAGCCTGTCCATGCCTCCTCATGGCTACCATTGCGAAGAAAGTATACGAGCTAGAGTGCCATGACTCCCAGGTTCAAGAACAGCATCTACCCATCAAATATCAGGCTCTTGGACCACCCTGCACAACGCTAACCACATCCTTACCCTCAGCACCGAACTACAATGAACTATGGGATAAGGTTATACTTTTTCGTATTTTTAGTTTGGAGCTACAGCGCGGAAACAGGCCCTGCGGCTCACTGAGTCTGCATCGACCAGCGACCCCCCCACCCACTAACACTATCCTACACATGCTGATACCGGCTCCATTGCTTTGCCACTGCGCACACCCCTAAGTTGCGCATAACTGCACTATTTTAATCTGCTACCTAGAATACCTGATAATCTATTGCATTATTGCTCATCTTTATTTGTTTGTGGTTGCATATTTGATGTGCCCGTAAAGCTGTTTTTTTGATAAAATTCCTTTGTTTCCAGTCCAAGTGCATAGACGCGGAGGGAGTTTAAACACATTTGACTCTCAGGAAATCTACATTCCACTATTCCAGACAGCCTTCCACTGTTTGCCTCCTCCACATCATTGAAAACCGCTTTGCTGAGCACTTGCTAATCTGTCCACTGCGATCTTGGCCCGTTGCCGTCCATTCTAATTCCCCTCCAATTTCCCCACACCAGCAGGTCTGTGCTGCTTCCAACCTCCCCATTGCCGGGAATAGCCATACACAAAATTCCAAGGAACGAGCTTTAATATTCTGTCTGGTATCTAAAACCTGATGGCGATGACATTGAATCCACTAATTTAACGAACGCCCCCATCTCGTCCTGTATCCCACAATCCCACAGCCCCTTATTTCCTATCTCTCACCTCTTCCCCCTGGACCTCTCACACACTACTACGCCCAGCTCCGTATCAACCTGGGCTTCTTCTCCCAAGCCCCCACTTATTCCAGGCCAATCACCCTACATTCTTCGCCTGGATCCCCTCTGTCCACTGATCACCTCCACATCACTCTGTTATTTCCCACCTGTTACCACCCCTCCTCATTCCAGTTCCACACTTCATCTTTTCCCAGATAGGATTCCAAAGTTGCAGTCTTTATTATCTACTATTCATCTCTCCGCCTCTTAGGTATCTCTCTTTCGCACTCTCAACCCAATACATCCGACACACTCCTCAGTTTAATCTTGTTTAGAAGCAATTGCAGATGCTGGTTTAAACTGAAATGACACAAAAAAGCTTGATCTACTACGGCAGGACAGCAATATCTCGGAGAGAAGGACTGGGTGACGTTTTGTGGTCGAGACCCCTTCTTCAACTCTGAGATCTGAGACTTCTTCAGAGCCGAAGAAGGGCTTGACCCGAAATATCACCCATTCCTCCTTCTCTCAGAGAGAGGCTGCCTGCCCCCCGCCTGACTTACTCCAGCTTTTTGTGTTTTAACTACCTATCACTTGCTGGCTTCTTGTCAACCCCCCCCCCCCCCCCCCCCTCCACCTCTTTAAACCCGCTACTTCCCACGACTCCTTTAAGTTTAAGAAGGGTTTCAACGCAAGACATTGACTGTCCATTTTTCCTCCACTGGTACTGACCCACATTGAGTTTGCTCCCAGCCTGCTCATTTGCCTCTAATTTGTCCCTCTTGATCACTCCAGTTTACTCCTCCGCTATGCTGGGCTCTCCATTCCATTAAGCTTTTTTGTGTCATCTTCTTCCTGGAAGTCTCTCTACTCCTCAATCTCTCTTCTTCTTCGCATTCTGCTTTTTAAAAATCTATCATTTTAAATCCAAGTTGGTGGTGCAAAGCGGAGTTGCTGCCATTTACCGCACCAGAGACTTGGATTGGATCCTGACCATGGGTCTGGTCTATATTGGAGTTTTTTCTTTACTCCCTGTATAACCTCAAAACCGCGTGGCATTTTCCTTCTCTGGTGCTCGGTTCCTCCCAATACTCCAAAGACAAACGGTTTGTAGGTTAATTGGCTTGGTAAAAATGTAAATTGTCCCATATGTGCAAGTGCAGCTGGTGCTCAGTGTACAGGGATCGCCGTCGGTGTGAACACAGTGAGCTTGAACGGGCCTGTTTCTAAAAAGTAAGAGTAAAGTAAGAGTGGTTGGATATCAATACTATTTATCATCCTTAAGTTACTCAGTGTCAAATGCTGTACACTCTGGTTGAAATGCTCTGGAAGGTTTGTGTGGCCTTTGAAGACACTATAAAAACGGTTGCAAGTTATTGTTGCTGTATGTACTAACTGAGTAAAATCAACTACACACAAATTAGGGAGAGCCAACTGAGAAAAATGCCAGTGAGGAAAATAAATTTAAAAATTGAAAAAGAGATGCAGGAGACAGAAAAAAGTAATGAACATTTTTAAAAAATGTAACAGGCAACATTGGAAAAGCGCAAATAAAAAAATGGACAATTGAAGAAAAAAAGAGAAATACAATGGAAGTAAAATTGTGCATGGCAACAAATAACAGTCAACCGAAAGATATTTTGAAAGGCAGTGAGAACTTGCGAATTAAGAGCAAAACCGAAGAACGAACCGTAAGGGAGAATTATAGTAGTAGGAGATAAAACGGGCAAAAAGCCCAGAGAAGAAAAATAAGCCACCAGCAGGTGGCGGAATGTACACAAAAGAAGAATAAGACATTTAAACTGCATCAGCTGCTTGAAGCAAATATTCGAAACCATGCATAGAATCGATGATTGTAGTTTTAAGAAGGTCTTCTGTGAGGTATACCTCGTGACATGAGACTATTGGGATAGTTTACTGATGCACTTTATGATACAATGATGAAGTGTTTAAGAAACACAGGTCTGGAGATGAAGCCACATGATCTGACTGTTCAAGATCGATCTTGCGTTCTTGTGGACCGCTCTGAAAAGGGTTCTCGACCCGAACATCACCCATTCCATTTTCGCCAATATGCTGCCTTCCCGAAGAGACTCTACTTTTTTGTGTCTATCATCGGTTTAAAAGCATCTGCATATCTACCTACTCTAGCATCTCCTGGTTGGAAAATAGCATTAGCCTCTCTACACCAACGACTGCACCTCCACAGCACTGTTAAGCTTCTCAAGTTTGCGACTACACAACCCTGATTGACTGATCCAGGAATCTCTCAGAACAACGATGTGTCACAGGCTTGCATCCTCCTGGTGTTGTAGCAATAACCCTAGAGCACAATGCCTTAAGACAGTTAAATTGATTGAACTTTAGGAGAGCTCCCCCTCCCTCACCCCACTCAACCCATCAACAAACACCACAATCACATCTTTGGATTACTTTTAAGTTCCTTGTAACCATAATCTCCAAGGACCTTAAGTAGGGGGCAACCATCGACTCCACATCCATAAAACACAACAGAGGATGTACTCCCTACGCAAGCTGAGGAAGCCACAATCTGGCCACAGGCAACGATGGACCAATTCTACACAGCCATCAAGAGTCTGTTTCTCACCTTCTCCATCATGGCCTGGTTGGGCTCAGCCACCAAGCATGACACCTGGAGGCTGCAGCGAATCGTCCGATCAGCAGAGAAGGTTATTGGCTGCAGCCTTCCCTCCATTGATGAACTGTACGCTGCAAGGGCCAGGAAGCGAGCGGGCAAGATCATCTCTGACCCCTCTCACCCTGGCCACAAACTCTTTGAATCACTTCCCCCTGGAAGGCGACACCGGATTGTCAAAGCTGCCGCAGCCAAACATAAAAACAGTTTTTATCCACGAGTAGTTGCTCTACTCAACAGCCAAAAATCTGTAGCCTCCCTTTAATCGGTATTTTGTTAGTTCACATGCTTAATCAATGGTGTTTTATCATTAATGTTTTATTATTATTGTTTAGTATTTTCTGAGACATTCGTAACTGTCACTGTATGTCATGTTGTTACTTGTGGGCGGAGCACCAAGGCAAATTCCTTGTATGTGAATACTTGGTCAATAAACTTACTTACTTATTTACTTACTTACCTATGTGTAAATTGGTGACTGCCTCTTAATTTTGTTTACATGTTCTTGAGCTTTGAAATAAAAACGGATAATTCCAGGAACACTCACCAAGTCAGTCATCTTCTGTGAAGGAGGCAACAAAGATGACATTTCAGGATGATATCTTTAGACTTTAGAGATACAGGGCCTTTGGTCCACCTCCGAGGTGTCCAGCGATCACCCCTGAAGTTGGTTGTAAAGATAGTTTCTGGTGAGGCACTTGGCTGGTTTTCCTTTAATTAGTTTAATTTTACATTATTTTATTAGTCTCTACAGTTCAACTTTTAGATTTGTACAGCATGGACAAAGGCTCTTCACCACCAACTTACCCACGCTGACCAACGTGCTCCAGTAAATAGTGTTGCAACAGGTAGATCCGATCTTGACCCCAGGTTCTGCCTGCATGGAATTGCCGTGATTTGCCTGTGACCACCCTATCACCAAGTCGAGAGTGGTCCTGAGCTACTATCTTGAGTAAACATTACTCCTTTTATCATATATCTTTACACTGTGGATGGCACGATTGCAATCATGTATAGTCTTTCCACTGACTGGTTTGCACCCAACACAAGCTTTCCACTGTACGTTGGTAAATGTGAAAATAAACTAAAGCTAAATTAAAAAAATATCATCAGCAAAATTACTGCATTTGATAGTTGCGTAAAGAACGTTTCAAACATGTGGGATCATCGAAATAGCTTGTTAAACAGTTTTAGTTAGAGAATAATCAATATTACACGTCAAATCTAGTCAAGTCAAGTCAAGTCACTTTTATTTCTATAGCACATTTAAAAAACAACTCTCGTTGACCAAAGTGCTTTACATTGGTGGAGGTACTAATGTTATACAACAGTGGTTCACAGATTAAGTACATACATAAATAAATACATATAGCCATGTTATATTGTGTGTTTTTTTATTCACAGCAATGAAATAGCATTGTCAAGAAACTGTGTTTTCAAAGTGCACATTACTGCAGTTACTGTAGGTTGGTGGTGTCAGTGAAAGTGAAAAAGACCTTAAAAAAAAACATATTATTTTCTTCCTTGAGGTAAACGGTAAGCCCAATCACTTCCTCCCTTTCATCCAGCTGAATCATCCAGGACAGTACTGTAAAAGTCAAATTAAATTAGCAGAAATGGGGTATTGCTGGTCCACCACTGATTTTCCGGCACTCTTGGTTCCAGAGCCTTTCTGGATTATCCGTTTTGCCAGACCAACAGAGGTCGCGGCCTTTGGGGGGGGGGGGGGGGGGGGGGGGGGGGGGGGGGGGATGGAGTCAGGAACCAACCCTCAAAGCCGGCTCTGGAAGGCTGCTATGGCAATGGATCTGCCGGATCCACCCAGGTCGAAATTCTAGAGCCTCGGCCGCAGGGGGCAAATTCTACCCACCGATCGGCGCGGAATCTCGATGAGGTTGAGATTGGACGCCCCACCTGACCTAGGCACCACATTATCTCCAGGAGGAGAAGTCTTATATCCACTATGGGGTACAGGTGAATTGGACAGTACCCTGGATTCTGCACTGGTTGTTCAGAAGCTTGATCACAGAGGGGAAGGAGCTGTTCCTTAATCTGGTGGTGTGCACTTTCAAGCGTATGTACCTTCTGCCTAACAGGAGTGTGGAGAAGAAGGAATGACTGTGATGGGACAAAACTTTGATTAAGTTGACTGGTCTTTGATTATGAAAGATAGACGCAAAATGCTGGAGTAACTCAGCGGGTCAGGCAGTATCTTTGGATAGAAGGAATGGGTGACTTTTCGGGTCGAGACCCTTCTTCGGACTTTGATTATGTTAGCTAGTGATTTCATTATGTTTAGTTTAGTACACTTGAAAGATGGAGATATAGAGATGCAGACACAACTATTTCAGTCCTACTGCTGGTCTGAACACAAGGAAGAAAATAATTCCAATTCCAAGTATATAGGTTATATACGGACTGCCACATATTCATAAACATTTAACTATATGTTCAAAAATACACAAACATCGCTCAGTATGGTAACCATGCCTCCACGGCATTGCTATGAATGGCATCAAAAGCACACAAGATAAATAAGAAAAACTATTACTCAAAGCAGAGAGAGAAAACTATTTCTGCCATGTAAGCTTGATTTTTGTGTGAGTGTCCATCGCCTGCATGTTCATAACTCAGGGACAGCTATTTTCTTGAATTATGTTCCATGGTTTTTATGTTTTGTTTCAAAATGGAATCTCATGTAATTCTGTTCATGATATTGAAATATATAACATGGTATCCTTCCTGAGTTATAGTCATGTTAAGTCAAGGTGCGTTTATTGTTATTTGACAAGCAGGACCAATGGAAAACTTGTGTGCAGCAGCATAACATGCACTTTGACTCAAACCACACACTGAACATAATTATACATAGAAACATAGAAAATTGGTGCAGGAGTAGGTCATTTGGCCCTACGAGCCAGCACCGTCATTCATTGTGATCATGGCCTATCATCCACAATCATTAACCCGTGCCTGCCTTCTCCCCATATCCCTTGATTCCACTAGCACCCTGGATCTTTTAAATTCATCTAGTAAATTGGCCTCTCCTGCCTTCTGTGGCAGAGAATTCCACAAATTCACAACTCGCTGGGTGAAACATTTTTTCTCATCTCAGTTTTAAATGGCCTCCCTTTTATTCTTGGACTGTGGCCCCTGTTCTGGACTCCCCCATCATTGGGAACATTTTACCTTCATCTAGCTTACCCAGTCCTTTTTGAATTTTATTTGTTTTTGACAAGATCCATAATTATCCAAAATTATCCAAACAGCGAAATAAAAAAAACAGTGCAAGAACAGTCAAAGGTGGTTTCCATATGCACCTGAACCAGACAATTAAATTCTGGAGAATTTCTGGTTTTGACCCGAAACGCCACCCATTCCTTCTCTCCAGAGGACTGGAGAATGGATTTTAAATGCTCGGTGAATGATACAAGGAGGAAGTGATGAAGCACTTCCATTAAAGTGTGCAACCCAGAATTCATAGGCTGTCAGGTGGTGGAAGCATATTAATCAGAAGTTTCAATATGATTTGGACAGGCAAGAGGGAGAGAATAAGTTACAAAACTGTTGGAAATGAGTGATTTACTTTTGGTTCAGGCCCTTACGAAAACTCACGTGGTCACAGGCAAAACGTACAAACTGTAAGAACAACAGCTGTAGTTAGGATCAAACGCCCGGGGGGGGATTAGGTGCGGCACAGTTAGGTTCAGCTGTAGAGCTGCAGCCTCACAGCACCGTTGGCTCGGGTTTGATTCTGACTACGGATGCTGTCTGTACAGATTTAGCACATTCTCCCCCTACCGTATGGGCTTTCTCCGATTACTTCGGTTTCCTCCCTCATCCCAAAGACGTGCATGTTTGTGGGTTAATTGGCCTCTGTAAATTGCTCCTGGTATGTAGGGAGTGGATGGGAAAGTGGGATAACATAGAACTACAGTGAACGGATGATCGTTTGTCGACATGGACCCGGGGGACCGAAGGGCCTTTTCCATGCTGTATCTTGCAACCACTTTCCCGACTGTGCTGCTGAAGTACACACCGCTGTTGTGTTGATGGTGATTAGTACTGGTGAAAAATTATAGTGGACACAACTAGTCACATCAACATTCCAGATTTTGCCCACTAGGACCTCCTAGCGACCCACCTATGGCACCAGAATTCTCGCTACTCTCCATGGCAGCTTCATTCTAGTCAACGCTAGTTTTTCAACAT
Source organism: Okamejei kenojei (assembly GCA_035221665.1). Taxonomy (NCBI): domain Eukaryota; kingdom Metazoa; phylum Chordata; class Chondrichthyes; order Rajiformes; family Rajidae; genus Okamejei; species Okamejei kenojei. The sequence goes on from CM069132.1 coordinate 16,756,021, forward strand.
GTTAAAAAATACGCGGCGACCATAATGAGGCCACGTCTAGTTCCCAGAATGCGGGAACTCCTCACGACCATGAAGGCGATTACCCGGCAACCACCTGCGAACATGTGGTGACTATGTGGCGACTGCATAGTCTCCTGCAATCGCTTAAAAAGCAGCCATAGTGGTACAGGCCCATTACAGCACCAGAGGCCCTGGTTCGATCCTGGCTATGAGTGCTGTCTGTACGGCATTTGTATGTTCTCTCCATGACCTGCGTGGGTTTTCTCCAGTTTCTTCCCACACTCCAAAGACTTGCAGGTTTTTAGGCTAATTGGCTTGGTAACATTGTAAATTGTCCCTAGAGTGTGTAGGGTAGTGTTAGTACGCGGAATCGCTGGTCGGCTTGGTCAACCGAAGGACCTGTTCTGTGCTGTATCTCTAAGGTCATAAGGTCACAGCTGATAGGAGCAGAATTAGGGCATTCGACCCATCAAGTCTACTCCGCCATTCAATCATGGCTGATCTATCTCTCCCTCCTAACCCCATTCTCCTCCCTTATCCCCATAACCCCTAGCACCCGTACTAATCAAGAATCTATCTATCCCTAGCTTAAAAATATCCACTGATTGGCTTCCACAGCCTCTCTATCCAAGCCTTTTAATATTCGGTGTTTTTCAATGAGCTCCCCCCTCATTCTTCTGAACTACAGCGAATACAGGCCCAGTGCCGACATGTGGAGGCACGTGTGTGGAGCTGCATAATTACTTTGCAGTGAATCATTCCACACCAACCATCTCCAGGTTTATCCAGCTGGAACTGTTTCCTCCTGCTTCCTATTGACCCAGAGTTCTTGTCCTAGTGGCCTTGTCTGTCATTTTCAAGTCACTCTGAAATGGATGATGAATTAAAGCACTTTGGTGCGTGTCTAGAACCGAGCACCAAAGTCTCCGATGGAAGTCACGATTTATCATAAGACCATAAGTCATTGGGGCAGAATTAGGCCATTCGGCCCATCAAGTCTACTTTGCCATTCAATGATGCCTGATCTATTGTTCCCTCTGAACCCCATCCTTCTGCATTCTCTCTGAGATTAGTATACAAACTTAAAGCATTCGGTATTAGGGGTTCAGTATTGATGTGGATAGAGAACTGGCTGGCAAACAGGAAGCAAAGAGTAGGAGTAAACGGGTCCTTTTCACAATGGCAGGCAGTAACTAGTGGGGTACCGCAGGGCTCAGTGCTGGGACCCCAGCTATTTACAATATATATTAATGATCTGGATGAGGGAATTGAAGGCAATATCTCCAAGTTTGCGGATGACACTAAGCTGGGGGGCGGTGTTCGCTGTGAGGAGGAATCTACCGAGACTGCAAGGTGACTTGGATAGGCTGGGTGAGTGGGCAAATGTTTTGGCAGATGCAGTATAATGTGGATAAATGTGAGGTTATCCACTTTGGTGGCAAAAACAGGAAAAGCAGACTATTATTTAAATGGTGGCCGATTAGGAAAAGGGAGATGCCGCGAGACCTGGGTGTCATGGTACACCAGTCATTGAAAGTAGGCATGCAGGTGCAGCAGGCAGTGAAAAAAGCGAATGGTATGTTGCTTTCATAGCTAAAGGGATTTGAGTACAGGAGCAGGGAGGTTCTACTTCAGTTGTACAGGGTCTTGTGAGACCACACCTGGAGTATTGCGTACACCTGGAGTATTTTGGTCTCCAAATCTGAGGAAGGACATTATTGCCATAGAGGGAGTTGCAGAGAAGGTTCACCAGACTGATTCCTGGGATGTCAGGACTGTCTTATGAAGAAAGACTGGATAAGACCGGTTTATACTCTCTGGAATTTAGGAGATTGAGAGGGGATCTTATAGAAACTTACAAAATTCTTAAGGTGATTTGGACAGGCTAGATGCAGGAAGATTGTTCCCGATGTTGGGAAGTCCAGGACAAGGGTCCACAGCTTAAGGATAAGGGGGAAATTTCCTTTAAGACACGAGATGAGAAAGACTTTTTTTGTTCACACAGAGAGTGGTGAGTCTCTGGAACTCTCTGCCACAGAGGGTAGTTGAGGCCAGTTCATTGGCTATATTTAAGAGTGAGTTGGATGTGGCCCTTGTGGCTAAGGGGATCAGAGGGTATGGAGAGAAGGCAGGTACGGGATACTGAGTTGGATGATCAGCCATGATCATATTGAATGGCGGTGCAGGCTCGAAGGGCTGAATGGCCTACTCCTGCACCTAATTTCTATGTTTCTATGTTTCTATGTTTCTCTAGAGCTTATGATACTCTTACTAATTAGGAACCTATAAATCTCTGCTTGAAAAATACCCAATGACGACCTCCATCACCATCTGTGGCAATGAATTCCACAGATTCACCACACTCTAGCTGAAGAAATACCTCCTCATATCCATTCTAAAGTTACAACCTTTTATTCTGAGATTGTGCCCTCTGGTCCTAGACTCTCCCACTACCGGAAACATGGTCTCCATATCCACTCTATCTAGACCTTTCATTATTTGGTAGGTTTCAATGAGGTCCTCCCTCATCCTTCTGAACTCCACAGAGCACAGGTCCAGAGCCATGAAATCCTCCTCATATGTCAACCCAATCATCCCCAGGATCATTCTCATAAACCTTCTCTGGACCTTCTCCCACGCCAGCACATCCTTCCTCAGATATGGGGCCCAAAAGTGCTCACAACCGAACGGTTTAGTTTAGTTTTAGTTTAGTTTAGTTTATTGTCATGTGTACTGAGGTACAGTGAAAAGCTTTTGCTGGGTGCTAATCAGTCAGCAGAAAGACAATACATGATTACAGTCAAGCCATCCACAGTGTACAGATACATAATAAAGGGAATAATGTGAATAATGTTTAGTGCATGATGAAGTCGAGTAAAATCCGATCAAAAATAGTCCAAGGGTCTCCAATGAGGTAGATAGTAGCTCAGGACTGCACTCTAGTTGTTGTTAGGATGGTTCAGTTGCCTGATAACAGCTGGGAAGAAACTGTCCCTGAATCTGGAGGTGTGCGTTTTCACACTTCTATACATTTTGCCCAATGGGGAAGGGGAGAAGAGGGAGTGGCTAGGGTGCAATGTGTCCTTAATTATGCTGGTGGCCTTGCCGAGGCAGCTGAGGTGTAAATGTAGTCAATGGAAGGAAGGTTGGTTTGTGGGATGGTCTGGGTTGTCCACAATTCGGTGCAACTTCTTAATGTCCTGGATGGGGGCTTCAACCTCCATGGATCTCGCTCTGTGAGTGTGAGAATCTACCTTGAAAAGCTTGACTCCCATAATTCATGGGTACATACTACCGGGAGTAAAATCACTGGTGAAATAAAAGTCTAGTCTACTAGTTTTTAATTAATTTACAGTAAGTCTGATACTGCTTTGCAGTGCAACCCATCCTCCAATATACCAGTGCCCTTTATCACTCTTTGCAGCCTCACAACACAATGGAATCTTTCACAAAGATGCTATCTCAAATAGGTCTTGCTATATAACACCACCTATAATATCATTTGATGCTGTGTGATGTAAACATTAATTTTGCATGTGCTTCCTTCCCTCCCTCGTGTTTTGAATATGCACAGGATTCTGGTTCCTATTTGATATTTTTGTTTTAATAGCGCAAACTGACAAAGGCTTAAATCACAAATGAATGCGGCGTACCGAAAGAGAAGCCTTAATGCCATTTCCCATCATTGCTTCTGATGTATGCTAATGGCAGCAGTGGGTCACGAGCAGTTAAGTCAGGGAGACATGACATTTCCTTTTCCTGTGGAAATATTTTCTCTTGGCTGTTTGCTTGGTGAATGTGTGCAGTTGCCAGAAGAAAGAGTCAAATGAAGTAGAGAGACTGACGAGGGAAGTAGTTGTTCAACAGACATGCTGAAGGTATTGGAAGAATGAACATGTAAGAGGAAAAAAGTAGTAGTCCTGAGTTGTGTACCTTATTCACAAAAAAGCACTACTTCAGTAATTTTTCATGTTCAAATGTATTGTGATTGCCCAAGAACAATATTACAGAAAGTTATAATTCGATGGAGTATGTATGAGCTAAAAAAGTCCTTGAATGCAATGCAGTCCAATAAAACAGTGATTATTAATTTCTACAATTGCCTTCACTGAAAATACCGAGGGGAAGGGTCAAGGTCTTTTTTTTTTTTTGCTGGTTGATAAACCTAGAGGAGGGGTTAAAATTGGTAGTGAGCATGGGGGAGAATCAAGATCCATTATGCAAGTCATCAAAAATGGAAATAGTCGGAGAGATGAGGAGGAAGCAAAAAAGCTGTATTTATGTAGCACATCTTCACATCCTCCTTCAGACTGGTGATTTTATGTGGTGTGCTGCCATTAAATGCATGGCCAAGAAGTTGGCAGCTGAATACATTGTGGCAAACATTTACGTTATCATTTTGGTAAAAAAATGAAATAGTAATTGATGATTTAAATAGTTAATATTATATTAAGGTCATATTAATATGGAACAAGAAATATAAAGCAGTGGATGTAAAACAAAGTATATAAATAATTCAGTAAATACAAAACTATAACATATAAACATAAAATATTGCAATACAGGGAACTGGGCTGTGACCTTAGATAGACACAAATGTTGGAGTAACTCAGAAGGACAGGCAGCATCTCTGGATAGAAGGAATGGGTGGCGTTTTGGGTCCAGACCCTTCGTCAGACTGAGGCCTTAAGTGGAGACCCTACTTCAGACTGAAGAAGGGTCTCGAGCCAAAACGTCTCCCATTCCTTCTAACAGAGATGCCTGAATTAGTGAGTTGCTCCAGCATTTTGTGTGTATCTTAGGTTTAAAACAGCATCTCCAATTCCTACCCACACATTTGGTCTGTGACCATTATTGCCTATGCCGTATATTTTGACAACATTCCTCACAAACATCAACTCCAGCAATCGTGGGTCTACATCTGCACATGTACTAACCATCCCGTCTAAATTTGTGTCCAAGTGACCAGACAGGATGGTTGGTAAGTTTGCAAATTACATCAAAATTGCTGGGGTTCAGGACTGTGAGGAAGGCCGTCAAAGTATATGGCCAAATATAGATTGGCTACAGAAGTGTAAATACGCTCCTGAAGCTTACCCCACTAGTCTAGTTCAGTAACAAAAACACTGACTCAAGCACTGGACCAACTAAACTTTTTTTAGAACGAACAGCAAATTCCCCTGTACGACACCTAAACCACCATGGGTTAAATCATTGTCTCTGCCTGTCCAAGCCCTTCAGCCTCATGCAAGCAGACACAGCCCAAAATGTCACGCAGTCCCAAGCGCCCTTCCAGAATATCGACACCGATCCAAAATGGGGCTACCTTTTACAGGTCCATGAACCTTGAGGGGCCGAACTACATAGGGGTGGTCCCCTTACAATCCAATCAAACATTTCAATTATATCAATGCATTATTGACAGTTCCCCAATCCAATTATAGAAAGTCTACGACAACGTTTCTTACAGAAGCTTCTGGAAGGAAGCTAGTCAACTGAATATTGCAACATTTACCCTGGAACACAAAACAATTCTGCTAGGGCTTAACACTTTGGCCAAACAACAAACAGCTGGGTAACTGTCTTGCAACATTATTTACATTATTTACAATTCCTTTGGAGCAAGCCAATCAAACTCATGCATTTACAATACTTTGGAGGTCCTCTGCAAGAATCTCATACATATTTACATTTGCAGAGATACTTAGACCTTCCTTATCTGAAACACTGACCCGGGAACTAGACTTCCTGGCACCAACCAGCAGCCTGTGGCTTCTCCTCTAGAAATACAGAATTGGCCAAAAAGGCCTTGTAATGCATTAATCCACTGCTTTATTTTGGCTCTATTCTGGCTCTATTTTGGCCAGAATTTACGGTAGTGGGTGGTGAAATGGTATATGAAGTTTGGTCTGAACAAGTGTGAGAAGTTGTACTTTAGGAGGTTGAATGTAAGCGGAAATTATACAATAAATGGCATGATCCTTAACAGCATTAAATGTACAGAGGGATCTTGAGGTCCAAGTTTATAACTCCCTGAACTTGGCAACACAAGGAGATAGAGTGGTATAGAATGTATATGGCATGCCTGTTGTCATTTTTCAGATCATTATAAGAGTCTGGAGGTGATGCTGCAGCTTTATAGGACCTGAGCCAGTAGATTTGGTGTGGCCGCATTTGGGGTATTGCATGTAGTTCTGGTCGCCATATTACAGGGAGGATGTGGATGATTTGGGAAGGGTGCCAAGAAGGTTTACCAGAATGATATCGGGATTAGAGAGTAATGGCTACAGGGAGAGATTGGACAGATTTGGATTGTTTTCTCCAAAATGCCCGAGGTTGCACGGAGACCCGATGGAAATACATAAAATTATGGGAGGCATAGGTAGGGTAGGCAGTCAAATCCTATTTCCCAGGACGGAAATATCAAATACCAGAGGGCATAGCTTTAAGGTGAGAGGGACAAAGTTTAAACTTTGGAAGTACATGGCAAGATATAGATCGACTACAGAAGTGTAAATATGCTCCTAAAGCTTACCCCCCTAATCTAGTTCAGTAACAAAAACACAGAAGAAACAATGAAGAAACACTTAAGAATAAGGAGTAAGCCATTTAAAACGGAGACGAGGAAACACTTTCTCACAGAGATGGTGAGTCTGTGGAATTATCTGCCTCAGAGGGCGGTGGAGGCAGGTTCCCTGGATGCTTTCAAGAGAGAGCTAGATAATAGCAATAGCAGAGTCAGGGGATATGGGGAGAAGGCAGGAATGGGGTACTGATTGGGGATGATCAGCCATGATCTCATTTAATGGCAGTGCTGGCTCGAAGGGCCGAATGGCCTACTGGTGCACCTATTGTCAATTGTCTAAAGGATTTGCAGGGCAGGGTTGTTACACAGTGGGTGCCTGGAAAACGCTACTGGGGGTGGCGGTGGGGATAGATACAGTAGTGGCATTTAAGACACCTTTGGATAAACTCAGGGACCTGCAGAGAATGGAGGAATATAGATTATGTGCAGGCAGATAAGGGCTGATTTTGGCATCATGTTCGGCACAGGCATTGTGGACTGAAGGGCCTGTTCCTGTGCTGTACTCTTCTGTATTCTATGTCTATGTTATAAATGGATCTAGTTGTCCCAGTGCATGAAACTAAACTAAACAAAAAACTAATAAGAGAAAATCCATCATGTTATACAAGTATTTTTAAGTGAAATTAGATGAGGAAACGTCATGTAAACATGTTACTGTTTTCAGAATTTATGTATTTTATTTTTTTGCAATATTACTAAACACTGTTGATGAATTAAACTGTAAAGTGTATGTCAATGAGTCCATGATTATACACTCCTATTTCATTTTGCATAGTTACATGGCAGATGTTTGCATCCTAAAGATGCTGACCCAAAGACCATATATAGTACAGGAAGATGAACAGCTAAATTAATTCTTGTCAAACGTAACTGTCTCCATCTGCCATTTCTGATACACAGTGCAGGGGGTTAGCTATCAGATCATATAGGTAGTCCATACAGTTACATATAACTTTTTATTTCACCAGAAATAGATGCAAATTCTGGCCATTTTTTAAAATCCCTCCTGAGACTTGTTGTAAATCTCGTTTGGTCCCTGTTAGTAACCTACAATCCCCGTCTGCTACTTTGGTTAAATAGATTTACAGTTGTGCTAAAATTATGACAAGTAGAACACTGTTGAACCCCATTTGGAATCTGTCTGTTGACATCCACTTCTCAGCAATTATTTCAGAACCAATGTCCATTAGGGTTTATGTCGGAAAGAACTGCAGATGCCGGTTTAAATTGAAGCTAGACACAAAATGCTGGAGTAACTCAGCAGGACAGGCAGCATCTCTGGAGAGAAGGAATCGGTGATGTTTCGGTTCGAGACCCTTCTTCAGACAGAAGGGTCTCGGCCCGAAACGTCACCAATTCCTTCTCTCCGGAGATGCTGCCTGTCCCGTTGAGTTACTCCAGCATTTTGTGTCTTTCTTCCATTAGCATTTAGTTCTTTGTCACCTCACCCATGAAGGAGCATAGGCAACAAAATTGTGACCTGTAATACTGATGTGATGACGTGAAGAAGGAAGAGAAGAGACGCCCAGAATAGGAAATAAAAAAGAATTGCAGATGCTGGTTTATACCAAGGATGTGCACAAAGCGCTGGCGTAACTCAGCTGATATGAGAATTCTGCCTGCAGGGAAAGGCCATTTTCCCCTGAAACGGTCGGAGGTTTATCATGATATGCACACAATGGTGATTTGCAAACAACAGAAACATCAACCTATTTTCTCCAGAACATTGGAGGTTGAGGAAAGACCTAATTGTCGTATTTAAAAATATGAGTCAGTGGTAGTCAGATTGACCCTTTCCCCAAGGTGGACATGCCATAGGCTGGAGGGCATAGCTTTAAGGTGAAGTGAGATGTGCAGGTAAATTTGTTTTACACATAGATGCATGGAGTGCGCTGCCAAAGGTGGTGGAGGAAGAAACAAGGCTGTGGCATTAAAGAGGCTTTTAGATATGCAGGGAATGGAGGGATATGGATCACGTGCAAGCAGAGGAGATTAGGTTAACTTGCCATTATGTTCGGCATGTACATTGCAGGCTGAAGAGCCTGTTATTGTGCTGTACAGTTCTATGTTCCATGATCCCAAATTGTCCCGAAAAGCATATGATGAAATAAACTGATGACAAATTAAAACCTAAGTGGGTCTGCAAGGTCAGAGCAATTCAACAGAAGTGGTTTGGTTGGCAATGTCTTTCAAGTTTTCATTCACCTGTGCCCTTGAGTTCACAGTAACTTGCTTTTCCAATTGACACGGTTATCATCACCAATAGATTTTCCAGTGCATTTTTTTCATAGTTAACCAAGTGATTTAAAGATATAAACTGCTACCACATGGAGTGCTTGAGATGAATAGTACAGTTGCATTGATGAGAAAGCTAGATAACACCGTGATGGCAGCTTCCCCACTGAGGGAGCAGCAGGGGCTGGGAAGGAAAAGACTCCGTCACAACCTCAGTGTTTTAATGTTCCTTATTTCTGAGGAGTGGATCTCGGAGACACAACAACAAATTTGTTTATGGCAGGATCCCTCCCACTGGGTGGCGCAGTGGTGCAGCAGGTAGCACTGCGGTTCAATATCTCAGCAGCGCAGGTTCGATCCTGATCTTGGGTACTGACTGTGCGGAGCTTGCATGTTCCCCTACTGACTTAATGAGCGTCCTCCAATTTTCTCCTACATCCCAAAGACAGACAGGAAATTGGCCAATCTAAATTTCCCCTGGCGTGGATGGGTGCTAGAAAAAATCAGAGGGGAACTAACAAATACGTAAAAGAGCAGGAACACAGAAATAACTGGGAGCACAGAATTGATAGGGTTCTTCTGAATATAGCACAGACCCGAAGGGTCGAATAGCCTCATTCTACATCATAATAAAATATATCTGAAAAATGAGCTGAACAGCCAAAGTGCTTCAGTATTCCCTGCCCAGGGTCATCCACATATGCCTGGTGTCCGCATGCTCTTGGTATGGCACTGTGCTGAGCAAATGGCCAGGACATTTCGGTGTAAATGGATCTTTATGGATTCCATGACCATGATTACCTAAAGCTAATGGTATTTTTCATCGAGAGGCACACCAAAGGAAACTCTTTACCCCAAATCATTATAAAAGAGCTGAGATCTGTTTAGCCAGCTCTTTTAAAAATACGCAAAGTGCTGGAGTAGCTTAGCATGTCAGGCAGCATCTCTGAAGAACATGGATAGGGTAATGTTTCAGGTCGGGACCTTTGTTCAAGGGTTGCAACCCAAAACGTCACCTATCCACGTTCTCCAGAGATGCTGCCTGACCCATTAAGTTACTTCAGCACTTTGTGTCTTTTTTAATGTAAACCAGCATCTGCAGTTCCTTGATTCTACATTAGCCAACTCATAAGCCTTCTTGTTGAGAAATGTTCTACAGATGGAAATAATTTCTTTGCACGCATTTCCCACCTTGCATTTTGTTTAAAAGGCAATCCTCAGTAGGAAATTCGCAAAAAAAAGAAACAGCTGTAAAATCAAAGAAGAACTTCTCATGGTTTATAATGTTTTAATTTTACTCTTGATGCTTCTTCTCTTTAAACGCGTCCTGTCAAAGATGAGCTCAATAGCAGCTGCACAGAGGAGCTGGTCTCCAGGGAGTAGCAGATCATAGCTTTACGCCCACTGTTCTTCACATGATGAATTGTCAGCCTCAACCATACAATCACGAGCTAATAAGTGGAGATCAAGAAATTCACTGCGAGGAACATAGAAAAAGAAAAAAATAGGTGCAAAATCCTATCTATGCCTCTCATAATGTTATAGACTTCTATTGGTGGGGGGGAGGACTGAAAAAGGGCGGTGGGGGGGGGGGGGGGAGAGACTATCTACACTAGTCCATCTGCCTGTGTTTGGTCCATATGTCTCTAAACCTGAAAATAGGCACAACATTCTGGAGTTGCTCAGCGGGACAGGCAGCACACCTGGAGAGGCACGGGAGAAAAAGGGTCTTGACCCAAAACGTCACCCATTCCTTCTCTCCAGAGGTGCTGCCTGTCCCGCTGAGTTACTCCAGATTGTTGTGTCTATGTTTCGGTTTAAGCCAGCATCTGCAGTTCCTTCCTACAGATCTCTCTAAACCTATCCTATCCATGTACCTATCCAAATGTTTCTTAAATGTTGTGATAGTACCTGCCTCAACTATCTCCTCCAGCAGCTCATTCCATATACCGACCACCCTTTCTGTAAAAAAATGTTGCCCCTCAGATTCCTATTAAACCTTTCCCTTAAACCTATGTCCTCTGTTTCTCGATTCCTCTACTCTGGGTAAAAGACTGGGTAAAAGAGATTCCTCTATGGGTAAATTTACCCGATCTATTCGTCTCGAGAGAGAGAGAGCGCAGGTACAGTTTCACCAGACCCCTGCATAACTGCAACCAGATGTTACAACTCTTATACTTAAATCCTCTGTAATAGAGTCCAACATAACCTTTACCTTCCTAATTGCTTGCTATAACTTGTGATTCTTGTACAAAAACTGTTAAGTCCCCTTGGACAATTTCTCAACATTTAAAAAATATTCCACCTTCCTACTTTTTTCCACCCAAGTAAATGACCTGAAACCTATTGGGGGAAAATTTCATTAAAATATGTTGAAGGAAATAATAAATGAGAAAAATAGAAAGTATAGACAGGCCAACTAAAACATGTCTACAATCCCAATAGAGGACAGAACAAAAAACATTCTAATTTAGTTTAGACATACAGCATGGAAACAGGCCCTTTGGCCCACTGAGTTCATGCCGACTTTCGATATTCGTTCACACTCGTTCTATTTTATCCCATTTGCGCATTCCACTACTTACACACTATGGGCATTTTGCAGAGCTATGGGCAGAGGGCCAATTAACCAGCATGTCTTTGGGATGTGGGAAGAAACCGGAGCACCCGGAATAAACCCATGCAGTCACAAGGAGAACGGGCAAACTCCACATGGACAGCAGCTGAGGTCAGGATTAAACCCGGGTCTCAGGTGCTTTAAGGCAGCAGTTCTACCAGCTATGCCACTGTGCCGTTTGGTTGGTTGCCTCAGCAACAATGCAACAGAGGAGGCATCTGCCAGCTTCATAATCAATGGGTGGGGTCAGGTGGCAAAGCAATTGTCATTTCTGGAGGAAAAGTGATATTGAAATGCAAGGTAGTGGTCACCATCCTACTGGAGGAAAATGCACCATGCTCCGGTTCTTCCCACACTCCAAAGACGTACAGGTTTCTAGGTTCATTGGCTTTGGTTAAGATTGTAAATTGTCCCTAGTGTGTAGGATAGTGCTAGTGTATGGGGATCGCTGGTCAGTGCGGACTCAGTGGGCCATAGGGCCTGTTTCTGCCCAGTATCTGCATCTCTAAACTAAACAATAGACAATAGACAATAGATGCAGTAGTAGGCCATTCGGCCCTTTGATCCAGCACCGCCATTTAATGTCATCATGGCTGATCATCCCCAATCAGTATCCCGTTCCTGCCTTCTCCCCATATCCCCTGACTCCGCTATTTTTAAGAGCCCTATCCCGCTCTCTCATGAAAGCATCCAGAGAGCCTGCCTCCAATGCTCTCTGAGGCAGAGAATTCCACAGACTCACCACTCTCTGTGTCAAAAAGTGTTTCCTCGTCTCCGTTCCAAATGGCTTACTCCTTATTCTTAAACTGTGGCCCCTGGTTCTGGACACATAGTTTTCAAACGTATTTGAAAACGATATGACTGACAATGTGAAGGAAGTCAACATTGACTAGATCTCTTCTTGTCGATGATTTTACACTTTTAACGTGAATTGAAAAGTGGCCAAACTGCCTAGAATTGCTGAAGAGCCAGAAGTAGTGACCTACATGTTATTGACCATCTCATTAAATGGTGCTCCATGCATTCTGCTGGAAATGATGTGTGTAGATCCAGAACATTAGAGCTGGCAGTTAATCAGAAATAGCATAATTTGGCAACATTATCTGTCCCTTTTGGTCACTGCTGGTTGTTACTGGTTGAACCTTTACAGATACGACATCACAATTTCCAAACTTGGGCACCATTGAGTTGGATTTCACCCTTGGGTTGTTAAATTACAAATAATTACCAATGTAAGTAGAATAATGTCATACCATTTACCAATGCAAGTAAAATAATGTTATTATGTTTTTTAAAAGAGCTGGGTGATACTTCAAAGGAAAAATAGAAACTAATTCAGTGAATAGACTGCAAAGTAGGATCTAACTGGCATGAAACAGAGAAGCAATCAAAGCATTCACAGTGGCACATTTACACATGGACACAGGGGGCGGAAATCCTGGGGGGGCCAGGTGGGACACGCCCCTCCTCTGTTTTGAGAGATGGGGGAACGATCCCCCCCCCCCCCAATTTTTTGTAATCCGGATTTTAAAACCCGGTGAAATCACCACTTTCCGCAAGACAGTGGGAGTGGGATACTGATCCAGGGCGCCGATTGGATGAGAGAGACGTCGGTCAGCAGGCAATGGGGGCAGGACATGATGATTCAGCGCGATGATTGGAGGAGGGAGGTGTCAGTCAGAGGCGGCAGTAGGGGGGGGTGGGACTGAGGATAGAGTGCGGTGATTGGAGGAGGGAGATGTGGCACAGACCTGCACCTATCCGCAGCCAGGATCAATCCCGGCTCTCCGGCGCTGTCCTGTCCCCACCCGAGTGCTCCACCCCCCCAGCCCGGGGTTGGCCATAGTCGTCGGGAGTCAGACGGGAGCATTGCCCCCTGGCCCACAGCCAGCGCAGAGAAGCAGCACTAAACCCAGCTCAACTCTGCCTGTCCCGCCAGGTTAACCTACTGCCCTGCCTGGACTTGCGGGAAATATGGCCCAGGTTTACAGCCAGTGCGGAGAAGCAGCGCTGGTGTCCCGTCAGTTCAGGCAGGGCTGTAGGTTAACCCGGCGAGACAGGCAGTGTTGAGCTGCATTTAGCGCTGGATTAAGCTTCCGAAGCCTCGCGTGTGTGTGTGTGTGTGTGAGTGTGCACATGCATGTGCGGCCACCAAGAAATTGTGTTCCCCCCCATGATGGACGCATATCCATGCTCCCAGCTCTAAATTTTCTATACTTCCTTTCGACATAGAACATAGAACTGAGTCTGAAGAAGGGTTCAAACCCGAAATGTCACCCATCCTTTTTCTCCAGAGATGCTTCATAACCCGCTGAGTTACTCCAGCACTTTGTGTCTATCTTGGGTATACATAGATACATCGACAATAGGTGCAGGAGTAGGCCATTCGGCCTTTCGAGCCAGCACGGCCATTCAATGTGATCATGGCTGATCATCCACAATCAGTACCTGCCTTCTCCTATATTCCTTGATTCCATTAGCCCTAAGAACTCTATCTAACTCCCTTTTGAATGCTTTTGAGGAACAGTTCTACCGTGTTGAAATTGATTTATCCCCATACTCTCTTCTCCAGAGTTTGTAACATGCTCGCTCCCAAAGTCTCACATTTTTGTCCTGATTCTTCCACTCTGTTGTCAGGCTTCCGAACAGTCCTTGTATAAGCCAGGGTACTAACCAATTCACTTGTATCCCATGTGGACATTGGAATGTGTCTATGGAACTGATATTCTACAATGCTGAGAACTATGTATAAAACATCATCTGCAGTTCCTTCCTACACATAGAACAGTACAGCACAGAAACAGGCCTTTCAGCCCACAATATCTAGACGAACATGACACCAAGATAAACTATCCTTGTATGCCTGCACGTGATCATATCTAGCCTTTCTCTGCATATCCATGTGGTTATCTAAAAGCCTCAACAGCACATTCCAGGCACCGATGTGTAAACAGAATTGTCCCGTTCATCTCCTTTAAACTTTGCCCCTCTCATCTTAACACTATGCCCTTTAGTCTTTGACATTTTCACTCATTCAAATAGGTTCTGACTGTCTACCCTATCTCTGCCTCTATAACTTATATCCTTCTATCAAAGTAAGAAGCATTTCAGCCCAAATGCTGGTTCACAGTGCAAATCTATTCCCCACTATTTTTTCCCCTGTAACCTATTCTCTCCACATTCCCATCAATTGTCCCCCTGCATTCTGCACACCAGGGGCAATTTATAGGGGCCAATTAACCGCATGTCCATGAGTTGTGGGAGGAAACTGGAGCACCTGAGAACATCCACATTTTCACAGGGAATGTGCAAACTTCACACGGAGATCAGATTAGAAACCAGTGGGACAGGCAGCATCTCTGGAGAGAAGAAATGGGTGCTGTTTCGGGTCAAGATGCTTCCTCAGACTGATGGAAGAGTCTTGACCCAAAACGACATCAGTCTGAAGAAGAGTCTCGACCCGAAACGCCACCCATTCCTTCTCTGCAGAGGTGCTGCTTGTCCCGCCAAGTTACTCCAGCATTTTATTCAAACCAGAATCTTCTGATTCAAACCTGAATCTGCAATTCCTTCCCAAACAGAATAGAAACAGTGTGATAGATAGACACAAAATGCTGGAGTTACTCAGCGGGACAGGCAGCATCTCTGTAGAGAAGGAAAAGATGATGTTTCAGGTCGAGACCCTTGTTCAGAATCTGAAGAAGGGTCCTGACCCAAAATGTCACCCAGTCGTTTTAATCCAGAGATGCTGCCTGTTTCGCTGAGTTACTCCAGCTTTCTGTGCCTATCTTCGGTTCAAACCATCATCTGCAGTTCCTGCCTTATCAATTCAGCGAGATCAGCCTGCTTGTTTAACAATCACCATCTCAAGGACAATTCCAGATGAGAAATAAATGCTGACCTTACCAGTGATGCCTATTTCCTACGAGCAGCCTGTGAATTACGTATTACCATTCAGAAAGATGGTTTGCTTTGGCAACTTTTTTTCTTATCTTTTGGTCAGATCCACCAGTCTGATTTTCCATGTTAGGTAGACTTGTTTAGATTGTTAACAAAGCTGAATGGCCCCTGGAATAAAATGCAGATGGAGCAATGTGGGTGGCTAATTGATTTAGTCGCAAGAGAAAAGCTAAGAAAAATGTTTTCTATGCTAGGGATATAGTTCCGATCTTCCAATCAACCTGAATCTAGTATCTCTAAACTAAACTAAACTAAACTACCTCATTGATGCCCCTGCACCTTTTCTTTTACCTGCTCTTACTTTGTAACTGTAACACTCTAGTCTGTTTATTTTCTTTATTGCACTATCTGATATCATCATATGTAGATATGAACTGCCTGGATAGCATGAATAGCAAGATAGCATGCCAAATAACGTTTTTTATTGTATCTCAGTAAACATGACAATAATAACCAGTACTAATACTAATGAGCAAGTTGTTCACCAGGGGTCAGTGCTGGTACCACTACTTTACTTGACTTCATTGATAACCTGTGTTTGGGGTTTGGGGAAATAATCTCACTGATTGCAAATAGGATGTACACTGAGCTGTCAAAAGGATGACATTAGACTTCAGGAGAGAAAAGCTAATTTCAATGGGATGGAATACCATACCATAGAAAGGGTTAAGGTTCAAATCTAAAAGTAAGGCAAACACCAGATAAATAAATGTATAAATCTTCAGCGATGGCAACATAATTTGAGAAAGTGGTTGTGAAAACACACAGGGTCCTAGGCATCATAACCAAAGGTATGGACTTAAGGAGTCATGAGCCTCTATAACTCATTCGTTTGTCCACTGATGAAGTACACTGCCCAATTCTGGTCATCATACTCAAGAAATACGGTAGAAGATTGCAACCTTCATGTGGTTTGCCCTGTTTCGACTAATGCAATCAACTCGACGTGCACAAACAGAAGATCAAATAGAACAAGTTGTCCGACAACTTTAGGCTGTGCACGCCACACGAAAGAAGAAGAAGAGGACTCGAGAAATAATGTGAAGGCTTTTAAAAATCAATCTTGTAATGAAGTAGAGGCCTTGATGGGATTATTTATGATCACACGAGTACGCTAGGTCAAGCATAGATCTTCAAAGAAATGCACAACTGGTAACTTCTCTCCACCACCGACCCATCGATGAAGGCAGGTTTGTGGACAGAGGCGTGGATGAGATTTTATTGTAATTGCAATCAATGCGCTGGGCCCAGGACAGATAATCAGAGATGCATACACCCCGGAACTTGAACCTATCGACTCTCCACCTTACCTCTGATAAAGACAGAGGCATGAACCCTTGCTTTTCACTTCCTGAAGTATTTATAACATTACGAAAAAGATTGTTGCTCTGATACCACCGCGGTGCTTCTGGCTGCGAGGCGGCAGGGACTTTAAATCTTCGACCACCGGCCTGCGGCCTACACCAACCTGAAGCCGCGGTCTCCGGTGGGGAAGAGCCGATTCTGGACTTACCTGGACTTTTACCTGTCTGTACATCTGGACGCCCGCAGCGGCGGCTGCGGAGGGTTGAGGTCCCGACCTCGGGGGAAAATGGAGGAGGACTGGCCAAATTTTTGTGCCTTCCACCACAGTGATGAATGTTGTGGTGGATGTTTGTGTTAAATTTTCAGTGTGTTTTTGTGTGTTCTTTATCATTGTACCGCTGCTGGCAAATTCATTTCACTTGCACTTTATGTGCAATGTGATGAATAAAACTGATATTGATTGATTGATTGACTCAATCTGATTACCAATCTCCCTCCTGTAATCTGATTCGTTGTTACGCATTATTTGTCCGCGTGCAGTTGGATCGCACAGATTTTGAGAATGTCACCAGGCACACATCAGGGTTGGATGCTCTCTGAAGGTCCACCCTCGTGAAGGACCTTATGATGTCGGCCTCAAAAGCTGAGACCACAGGATTGTCGTGGGCTCATGATGGTATGTCATTGTTCACCCTTCTCCAAACAAGTTTGGAAAGCATTGGGCTTGTCCAGGAGTGATGAATTGCTTTCACTTGAACTACTGGGTTTCACCTTGCAGGAAGTGATGGTTTACAAGCCCTGCCACAGTTGCTGTTCAATCATCTGAGCCTCCAGTTTAGACCGGATGTGTCTCCTTCAATTCTTGATGCCATTCAGGAGGTTATAACTTGACTTTTTGCATGACCCTGGACTACCAGATTTGAATGCTGCATATCTGGTCCTCGGTAGAATTCAGATCCCCTGGTTCATCCAAGGCTTTTGGCTTGGGAACATTTGGATGGTCTTTGTAGGAACTACTCCTCCACATATTCTCTTATGAGGAGGGTGACCACCATGTAGCAATGTTACAAAATTTTGAGATTTAAAAAAACAAGTCTGCAATTTATCCCATCAGATAAAGCATAATAAGAAGTTTAACTTGACACCTAATTCACTTTCATATCTTCAGTATTAAAACAGTTATGGCCATTTTCATACTCAGAAATTAGCATCTTGTTCCACATTGCCTTTCCATTGACTTAACACAAAAGCTGTGATCTAGGACAGTCAAAAGCCCATAACTTTATTAAAAATTAAGAGAACTCAATGAAATTTTCAGTTATTATAGATTGAAGCATTCTGAAACAAATATGAAACAATATTACTTGGATAACCTGAAATTAAAGCATATAATTAGTTAGTTACCTAATTGTAGCTAATTACAAAATTCATTTACTAGATCTAAACATCTATCCATTTCTTATGAAAAGATAAACTTTTCAAAATTGCCTGTGTCCAAATAGCATTCACACAATAATTCACAATATAACATGATTTTTAAATCTCATTTTCATGAATTTATAGGCCAAATGGAAGGAATTTAGTGTTTAATTCCTGTAAATTAATGGCCATTTAAATCAACTAGCGAGTGGGTTTTAGTGGAACGCGGTGGATTAGAACGTTGCGGTTTGCGGTGAATTCGGCATGAAAAACACTGCCGGTTCATACATTTTTTTTGTCCCCATTTCGCAACATGAAAATGTGATTAAAGCCTTCCTAAAACCAAGTTTTAATGTAAAAATAAACTGTGCACTTTATTTTCTCCCCTACGTAAAATCCTTCCCGTTGTCGGCGCTCACGGCTTTAGAAGATGATTTTTAAATTACTCTAGTTAATAAATAATCTAGCGTAATTTAAAAATACCTTCATGAATGAAATGTCGGAGCGATTTTTCTTCAGCAACGAAATCGCCCGACATGGATCGATTTGCCCTGTCTATGGAAAAACGGCACTTTAAACATGCCCCCCTCTGAAAGGCGCCAAAGTCATGCACATGGGGAGCAGCAGAACTGCAGCGCTGCTCAAGGTAAGTTTTGTAACGTACCTACACCATGGCATATTCATTCATTGCCAGATCCTTCTACTTTGCCCAGTGTACCGATATCAAGCAGTTTTGCAAAGTCACTTCACTGCTCTCCCTGACCAGCTCTGAACAATCCTCGCCGCTGGTGTTGTGCTCTTCAATCACTGCCTGTATGCTAGAAGAAGGAGCACTGGCAGGTGGTCCAATTTTCTAAAGTGGGGGTGAGGGATGGAGCGATCAGCATCTCTTATGTTGGAGTAGCAGTGGTCGAGAGTGTTTGATCCTTGGCGCAGCAGGAGAGGAGCTGATGGTATTTTGGAAGTGTCTTTTACACGCTCGTCCCCGGCAATGGTAGAGAGGGCATGAGAGTACACCATCTGGTGTTTGTTGACCACGCCATGTAGTTGCACAAGTCCTAGCCAAACAAAAGTCTGGGGCAAGACGCAGGTTACAGTCGGATGTTCCCGGTGTCCAGGTTGGACAATACTACCACGTCTGAGCACCACAAAGTTTACCACAAGACAGATGCTGCCATCTCTCTCTTTTCTTCATAATACCTTCCAGTCCATGTGATGGAGCGAGAAATCTTCAGGCTGGAGGGCCGAGTCTGAAGAGCTGGGGGGAATGCCTTGTCTTCATGGAACAGAGTATACAACATTTCCTCATGACCCTTTGTAAGTAAGTAAGTACTTTTATTGACCAAGTATTCACATACGAGGAATTTGCCTTGGTGCTCCGCCCACAAGTAACAACATGACATACAGTGACAGTTACGAATGACTCAGAAAACAATAAACAATAATAATAAAACATTAATGATAAAACACCATTGATTAAGCATGTGAACCAACAAAATACCGGATCAGAGGGAGGCTACAGATTTTTGGCTGTTGAGTAGAGCAACTACTCGTGGATAAAAACTGTTTTTATGTTTGGCTGTGGCAGCTTTGACAGTCCGGAGTCGCCTTCCAGGGGGAAGTGATTCAAAGAGTTTGTGGCCAGGGTGAGAGGGGTCAGAGATGATCTTGCCCGCTCGCTTCCTGGCCCTAGCAGTGTACAGTTCATCAATGGAGGGAAGGCTGCAGCCAATAACCTTCTCTGCTGATCGGACGATTTGCTGCAGCCTCCAGGTGTCATGCTTGGTGGCTGAGCCAAACCAGATCATGATGGAGAAGGTGAGAACAGACTCTACGATGGCTGTGTAGAATTGGACCATCGTTGCCTGTGGCAGATTGTGCTTCCTCAGCTGCCGCAGGAAGTACATCCTCTGTTGTGTTTTATTGACTGTGGAGTCGATGGTAGCCCCCTACTTAAGGTCCTTGGAGATGATGGTTCCCAGGAACTTAAAAGACTCCACAGATGTGACTGTGGTGTTGTTATTGGTGAGTGGGGTGAGGGGAGGGGGAGCTCTCCTAAAGTCTACAATCAATTCAACTGTCTTAAGAGCATTGAGCTCTAGGTTGTTGCTACGACACCAGGACGCCAGCTGTGCCACTTCTGTGACTCAGAAAACACTAAACATTAATAATAATAAAACATTAATGATAAAACACCATTGATCAAGCATGTGAACCAACAAAATACCAGATCAAAGGGAGGCTACTGATCACTTTGGCAAAGTGATCTTGCCTATAGGTCCTCAAAATTACTTTCTGGGGACTGTGATACTGCATGATCATACTGAATGATGGGGCAAGTTGGAAGACCTTGGTCGCCTCGTGCTACAATTATCTTCTGCCCTATTGTTAAATGCTAGGGCAACAAAAGGAATGTATCAATGATAA
The DNA here is from genome assembly GCA_035221665.1 of Okamejei kenojei. Lineage (NCBI taxonomy): Eukaryota > Metazoa > Chordata > Chondrichthyes > Rajiformes > Rajidae > Okamejei > Okamejei kenojei. Next base: position 16,776,570 of record CM069132.1, read on the forward strand.
ATCCACATCAACAAAATGTACATAATTCCCCCGGACATATTACCTGGATCTTTACAAAGACAGACACAACAAACACTTGGCATTCGGCCAAGTTTGAATCATTTATCTATCTTACTTCACACTGAGCAAGTCTATGTGCAGGAAAGTTATTCAATTTGCATTCATTAAAATCAGTACAACAGATTGTTGCATAAATGTAGAAAAGAGGCTTTCATTCATTATTCACTGTGATAGACTACTGCTGAATAACTTCTAATCATACACCTATATTCGTGTGGGATATTACGCTTACACTTACACCTTACGCTTCCATATCTCTGTGTCTCGCTCTCCCCTGACACTCACTGACACTCGACCCAAAACCTCACACATTCTTTCTCTCCAGAGATGCTGCCAGTCCTGCTGAGCTACTCCAGCTTTTTGTGTCTACCTTCGGTTTAAACCAGCATCTGCAGATCCTTCCTACACCTAGATTATGGCGGCTGGTTTCCTGCTTATCATTGTCCTCACAGTTTCTGATTTTATTTTTAAAACACTTGTCAGTTGCCTGGATGTTTACATCCAAGAGTGGATGAACTGGGACAGGATCATAAAGTCATCGAATTATACAGCACGGAAACAGACCCGACCAAGATGTCCCATCTAAGCTAGCCTTGCCCACATTTGCTCAAATTTTGTCCTTATCCCTCTAAACCTTTCCTATTCATGTACCTGCCCAAGTGTCTCTTAAATGTTGTTATTGTACGTCTCAACTACCTCCTCTGGCAGCTCATTCCATATACCCACAACCGTCTGAGTCAAAATGTTGCCCCTCAGGTTCCGATTTAATCTTGCCCCTCTCATCTTAAATCCGTGTCCTCTGGTTTTTGATTCCACCATCCCGAGTAAAACGCTCTTGTGCACTCACCCCATCAATTCCTCTAGTGAGTTTATGCATCTTCATATGATCACCCCTTACCCTCATGCGCTCCATAGAATAAAGTCCTTTCAGCATGCCTTCATCTCTCCATTCTGCATTCAATGAATGAAGATCTACAGGTTGGCAGTGCCCTGCTCCCAGGAGAAGGGATTGGCAATGTAAATATTTTAATGAAGCTGACAATCTGACTGAGACTGGTTTGCAGGTTTACTTGTTCAGCACTTTAGCCTGCAGCTGAGTTTCATTGAACTTAGTGTATTTTTGTTTTAGAGGTACAGCGCAGAAGCAGACCCTTTTGCCCACCGTGTCTGCACCGACCAACGATCCTTGCACATTAACACAAGCCGATACGCACTGGGGACAATTTACACTCATACCAAGTATACAAACCCAAGCCAATTAACCCACAAACCTGTACATCTTTGGAGTGTGGGAGGAAACTGAAGATATCGGAGAAAACCCACAAACTCACGGGGAGAACGTGCAAACTCTGAACAGACAGCACCAATAGTCGGGATCGAACCCAGGTCTCTAGCGCTGCAGGCGCTGTAAGGCAGCAACTCTACCGCTGCGCTACATTGCTGCCCAATTTTTAATTAATAGAGCGCGGAAGAAATACAGGGTGGGGAAGAGAAAGGGTGGAAGAGAGGAGGTTGCATTGCCAGGCAGATGACCAATGGAAGAGTTAAGGTGACAAAAACACTAAGAGGAATCTTACAATTGGATAGTAGACACATAATACTGGAGTAACTCAGCGGGACGGACAGCATCTCTGTATAGAAGGAATGGGTGACCTTTCGGGTCAAGACCCTTGGATAGGCTGGATAGGTGGTGGGAATAGAGGAAAAGGTTGAATAGTTTCCATTAATTCTGAGATTAGTAGGAAATTTGTTGGAGGTGAGGCATAGCATTTACAACCAAAAAGCCTGAGGAAATTGTAAAGTATTTACACCATTTTGCATTGAGATTGGATCTGATGGGGAGCTTTGGTAAGATCACAGTCTGCAGGCCTTCATGAAGCAAATAGAAGATGAGAACAATTAAGTGGTGCAACTGGTAGAGTCACAGGTTCGATCCTGACCTCAGATGCAGCCTGTGTAGAGGTTGCAAGTTCACCCTGTGATACAATACATTTCCTCTGGGTACTCCAGTTTCAACGAACATTGCAAAGACATGTGGGTTAATTAGCCTGTGTAAAATGTTACCTCGTGTATAGGAAGTGGATACGTAAGTGGAATCACATAGAGCTAGTGTGTATGTGATCAATGGTCAGCGTGGACTCAGTGCACCATTGGGCTTGTTTCCATGCTGTATCTTTCAAGTTATTTTTATTTCTTTGGGCAACCATGTTCTCTGAGAAGGGAACATCTGCAGTCCCTCCCAATTGAGAAAGGGTCTGAGGGATGTTAGAAAAAGGCCATGCATCGTGGTCGATGTTGGTCAGTGCATTTCTGTCGCTGGAGTTGTCGTGTGATTAAGATCATTTTCACGGTCCCTTGAGACAGAATTAACTCACATTTCCTCATGATTACCATATTTCTGAGTGTGAGAATGTCAAATAACTCAGAATCCATACATGAGTATGTCATTTATTAAGCAAACACACAGAGCTCAAATACATAGGTGTTGTAAGCTCAAGCTCTATGAAAAATCTAACTAGAGGCTGAACTAGCAGGCTGGATAATATATGAGATGCTCAAACCAGATAGCTGATTGAGTGTGCCATGGTATGCAGTAAAACATGACATGGATCAGGTCAACTAGTACTGTGATCTACATCCTCCTTCTTAAGTACAATAAATCATGCAACTAAATAAGCATACAACTAACATTTCCTATGTATAGTAGGAAGATACAGTGCTTTATAAATCATAACTAAACCATGAAGGATATGAATAAGGAGGAATACAATATGGCCTAGGTAATGGAAACTGTAATCAGCTTCTAATACAGTCTTTGTATTTAGGGTTAGGCCGACAAACCTATCATATACGCATACGGTACAGGCCCTCTACTGGAGGAGCGGTTGACATCATATCAGGCGGTGGTTCCACCAGTGGCTCTTTTGCCTTTGGGGAGCCATTGCGGTTTAAACCCACAGTCCCTCCATTAGTCTTTGGAACAAAGTCCGGGATACTGATGTAGCCATATGAGAACTGCTGAGATGGTCTTGATTCGCTCACCGGCAGAAAATGTTTTCTATTGCGCCTTTAAATTCCTCCTTCTGAACGGACTAGATAGGAATGTGGCTCCGGGCAGGTTTCTGCCACTACGCCTATGTGGTCATGCCGTTTCTGTGTTTGTAGGCGGACCGTTTGACCGGGAGACAAAGGCGAGAGGGGGCAGCTGTTTTGGTCGTAACACATTTTTTGAACTTGCCGTTTGTGTTGTAGTTGGGCATCGACAAACCTGAGGTTGTAGCAGTTGCTTAGGTACTGGAAGGGTAGTGCAGGTTTGTCCGGACATCATTGGCGTACTGGCAGAAAACCTGCCCGGTTAAACGCGGGTTCCTATACACCCAACTGGAGGCATGCGTTCAAATCACACTCCTGACACCATGTGAGATAACTCAGAATCCATACATGAGTATGACTTGTTTATTAAGCAATCACACAGAGCGCAAATACATAGGTGTTGTAAGCTCAAGCTTGAAGACAAATCTAACTAGAGGCTGGACTAGCAGGCTAGATAATATATGAGACACTCAAACCAGATAGCTGATTGAGTGTGCCGTGGTATGCGGTAAAAGATGACATGGATTAGGTCAACTGGTACTGACTGATCTACACTGAGGTCTCCTGTAAACCTCTCCTCTCCCGGACATGGACGACAAGGTTATGAATTCATGGCTGAAGTTCCCATCCGATCAAATCGAGTCATTCAGGGTTTGCTGTGAAGCTGGATCAACAGGCATGGAGTCCAAGACTGAGTTACAATTGCGACTCTTCAAACTGTTCCTTCTGGTGGGTGTTGATTATCGACTACCTTGCTCTTGAAATTATATCTCTGATCCTGGCTCACATTTGGGTTTCTGGGCTTGTCAGTGAATTGTTTGATTTCCTGCACGTTTTACACCCATCATCTCGTTTTCAGGTCATGGGTGTTCTGTTGGACATCAGCCTATGGACCTGCTTATTTTCCCTTGAACCAAGTTTCCAATCAAAGAACACCTTCCATTTGTGGTGCATTAGATCCTCTATATATTGGTCATTCACATCAAACCCGAAAAGCTAAGAGTTTCTCAATAGATCTTAATTATAGCGGCATTCACGGTATTCCAGATGCTGTAGATACCTTTTGGTTCCTGTTGGTTATGGGTTATGGGTTAACATGTTGTCAGTCCTGCAACCATCGATATCTCCCATGGCATGGGTAATGAGGACATCCTATTGCTCAGAGGATGACACAATCCAACAAGTGCCAATGCATCAGATTGGGAATGATGCCACAAGGCCTTGTGCTACTCTTTCTGGCAAATCTCCAGAGTTACTTTTTGTGTCTATTGAGGATGACCAAGCTGCAGGCAAGCAAAGAACAAGCAAGACTCAGTTCCGAAAATGATAAGGATTGTCAGCCTTGTTTATCACTCCACAGCCCTTCACCATGGCAAAGATGATGCGGGCAGAGCTGTGATTATGGTCAACTGCTACTACCGGTTGTAATGCTAGTTGTCTACATGTTGGATTCCTGCTCCTATTACTGTGTTCTTTTGTTCCTAACCTTTCCCTCTTCTGTTAAGACTCATCTGTGGCAAAGAAGGCTTATGGGATGCTTGCTTCCACAGGTCACTCCTTGAGTGTAAGAGTCAGGAAGTCATGATGTAGATTTACAGGACTTTGGTTTGGCCTCATTTGAAGCATAATGTGCAGTCCTGGTCACCCCATTACAGGAAGGATGTGGAGGCTTTGGAAAGAATACAGAGGAGGTCTACCAGAATAATGCCGGATTAGGGGTTACTGGCCACAGGGAGAAGTTGGACAGATTTGAACAGTTTTCTCTGGATTTCCAAGGTATGTGTGGAGACTTGATAGAAGTATATAAAATTATGAGATGCATAGATAGGGTAGATAGTCAGAATCATTTTCCCAGAATAGAAAAATCAAGTACTAGAGGGCATAGCTTTAAGGTGAGAGGGGCAAAGTTTAAAGGAGAGGGGCGGGGCAAGTTGTTGTGGTGAGTTCCTGGAGTGCGCTGTCGGGGATGGTGGTTACTGAGACATAGAGTCATAGAGTGATACAGTGCGGAAACAGGCCCTTCCGCCTAACTGGCCCACACCAGCCAACATGTCCCAGCTACACTAGTCCCATCTGCCTGAGCTTGGTCACTATCACTCCAAACGTGTTCTATCCATGTAATGTAATCCATGCAATGCTATCCGGTTGAAGCAAATATGTTAGTGGCAATTAAAAGACCTGGATAGGCATATGGTTCTGCAGGGAATGGAAAGCAATAGGTTATGTGTAGGGAGATTAGTGATGGTCTTCACATCATGTTCGGCACATTGCGGGTCGCAGATCCTGTTCTTGTGCTCTACTTTTCTATGTTATATGTTCTTAACGCCACAAAGTTGAGCTATCCTTCTTTGACTTTGCTGTAGTATTTTTTTTTTTAAGTTTGAGGCACTTTAAGACTTTTTTACAACCTGAAGGGCCTGTTCCACTTGCGCAATTTATTAGGCGACTACAGGCGACTAGACTGTCGCTACATGGTCGCCGGGGTGTCGCATGTATGGTCGTGAGTAGCCTCCTCAGTCGCCCAAAGAGTCATAGCGTCTTTCTGGTCAGTGCTGGATTTTCAACATGTTGAAAAAATTTCGGAGACAGTCGGCGACAGTGGGTTTGATGCCAATGAGCGTAGCTTGGCTTCTCCTGATGTAGGTGCTGTCGTAGTTGTCCCCTGGATGACGTAGGTTGTCGCTGGTGCTGACTTAGTTTTTTTATTGTTGTTAAAGAAATGATTCTATTTTCTAATTCTGTGTCGAAGGGGGTCCAGTCGCCGGTTTTTCGGCGACCCGCTACGACTATGACAGTCGCCGGCAGTCGCCTAAAAATAGCCTAAGTGGGACAGGCCCATTAAAGGTACAAAAGATTAGTATGCAGGTGACATAACTCTGCACCCAGCTCTCCATGAACTAAACCCTCTACCAACAGCCACCTCTGTATGCTTGGGAAGAGGAGGTGGGGAGGGTTGCAGAGGAGATGAGTTGGGTGGGTGTGTGTAGCTTGAGAACCAGACAATCAGGGTCTCCTGGGTTTTGAATTATGTGTGTTTGATTTGACTGTTTAGTATTCTAGCCTATTAATTTGAAGCAAGTTAATGTCATTAAAATAATGCACACAGAAATGTGTTTTAAGCACATTCACTGACGTGTAAAATTATGATTTATGTGTTTATTGAATTTAAAGTACATTTTTAATTGTCTACTAGTGAAGCAGAGCTAATTTAGATGTTACACAACAACAGGCTCCAAATCTTTAGCACCTTTTATGCTGTATAAAAAAAGTTTCAAGGTGCCTCAAATCCTCAGGAAAAACAATGCTACAACAAAATCAAAGAAAAGCAGGTCTATTTACAGCCATTGAGACGTGTCTTAAAGGAAAAGGAAAGGTAAGAATATAAGAACATAGTTGTAGGGACGCACATTCAAAATGTAGACCATCACGCTAACTCCGTCATTCTGTAAGATCATGGCCCAACTTAACTTAGGTTGCAATGTTTTGCAATAGTCTGGTTCCCTGGCGCAAAGATAAGTAGGCACACATTAATGCAGTGCTGTTGATGGTAATCTCAGTGGGTCTAGGTGCCATAACTCTGGAGAAATTTTTTTTCTGGAGGGAGAGAGAAAACCCCAGGGAATTAAACAGACCTTGTTGTAGTCTAATCGGTAATTGGGGGTCTGCTATCTATTATAAAAGATGGGATGCCATTACCATTTGGAATTTTGTCAGCGGAGAAATCATTGGACAAAGTCAAGCCATGGATTTACGAATTTGGTAAATCATAGGGGCTGACGGTGATTTATTGAATTTTTTGACGATAACTCCCAGTAGAGTGGATAAGGGAGAACCCTGGATCCATATCTGGACTTTCAGAAGGCATTTCCACAAAGTCCTCACACAAGAGGCACCATATAGTATACAAACTTAAATCGCATGCCATAAAGTACACTGGTATTGCCGCTGTTCAAAGTATTTTTGATGGGTATAGAGAACTGTGGCAACAAAGCAACTCAGTTAGTAGAGTTAATCGACATCCCCCATTTTTTTTTTAATGGCAGGTGACTAGTGGGGTAGCCACAAGGCTCAAGCTGGACAAGCTCTCAAATCTCGAAGTTTGTGGATGACACAAGCTGGGGGGCATATGTTAGCTCTGAGGAGGATGCTAGGAGGCTGCAAAATCTACTTTGCATAGACTGGGTGAGTGGGAAAATGCTATGAGCAGAATGCAGTATAATCCAATAAATGTGAGGTAACATATCCAACTTTGGTGGCAAAAACTCAGTGAAAGTGACTAGTTTTCCATGAATGGTCCCGAAAGGAATCGCCCAATTTGGGGCGATGCAACCAGGACCTGGGTGTCATGGTTACACAGTTACTTACGTTGAAAGTAGGGCATTGCAGGTGCAGGCAGGCTTGAAGAAAGCAATGGTATGTTGGGCATTCTAGCAAAAGGTTTGTGTTTGACAAGATGCATGGGAGTAGGTCTCTATCTGCCAAGTTGTATTAGGGTTGCGGTCTTGGTGCCACACTGGAGTATTGACGTACATGATTTTTTGGTCTCCTAACTCTGAGTTTGGACATTCTCAATAAGAGGGAGTACAGAGAAGGTTCACCAGCAGGGGTTGACTTCCATATTGGAGAAAGAGTGGATAGACTTGGCTTGTACTCGCTGGAACATTTAGAAGATTGAGGGGGGATCTCTAGGAGACTTACAAAATTCCGTTAAGGGGTTGGAGGCTAGATGCAGGAAGGTTGTTCCGATGTTGGGCCGTAAGTCCAGGACCAAGGGTCACAATAAGGATAAGGGGGAAGTCTTTTCCAGGACCGAGATGAGAACACTCGTTTTTCACACAGAGAGTGGTGAAGGTTCTGTCTGGAGCGGCATTACTCTGCCACAGAAGGTAGTTGGCCTATTCTGAGGGATTGGCTGTGGCCGTCTTGTGCAGCTGAAGGATCAGGGCTGGAGAGAAGGCTGAGTGGGGTACAGGATACTGAGTTGGATGATCAGCCATGATCATATTGAATGGTGGTTGCTCCAGGCTCGAAGGGCCGAATGGCCGTGCTCTGAATACTGCATCTAAAGTTTCTCCGATGTTTCTCAACAAATGAAAAGGAATTAGGTGACAGTTTCAGGTCAATAATGGGTCCCTTCTTCAGACTGAAATAGCAAGGGAGAGTGAAACCTAGAGGTATGAAAATGGGGATTTACAACACAAATCAGACCAGCACTGATGATTGAGATCAAGTGGAGCCCACAATGGTTGCATTGTTGGCTGTGGAAGAGGTGATAATGAGGTGTTTTGTGTCTATATCCGGTTTTTGAACCAGCATCTGCAGGTTTTTTTCCTATTTGTAGGTTAATTGGCTTGGTAAATAAAAATAGTCTTAGCTAGTACGTGTGGCGCGATAGTTGTTACTATGGCAGGGATCGCTGGTCGGCATGGCTGGTGGGCCAAAGGGCCTGTTTCCAATGCTGTATCTGTAAACTATAAGTAAAATTGGGTGTTTTGTCTTCTGGAGTTCAAGTTCAAGTGCCACATTTATTGTTACATGCACCAATGGCTGGTACAGTAAAAATTTGAGTTATATAGCCATACGAATAAAAAGAACACAATACACAATTGAATTTAATATCAACATCCACCACAACGGAATCAACCTTTCTCACTGTGACCTGGAAGGCAATTAGTTCAGTCATCATCCTCTTGGTTCACCCGTGGTCGGAGCCTAGAACCCCCGCAGTCGCCGCTACTGACGGCCCAATGTCCAGGGCCCCATGCCGGGATGATCGAAACTCCAGCGTCGGAATGGATCAGAACACACTCTGTGGCTCGGAGTTTCCGAATCAGCCGTTTCTTACCGGAGACCGCGGCTTCAGGCCGAGCTGGGCGGAGCTCCAACACTGGCGATCATCGGCAAAAGATCCCAAGCCTCCGCGATGTTAAAGTCAGTGTCGCGCCTGCAGCTAGAGCTCCGTAGACCACAGCTCCACGGTGTTAAAGTCAGCAGGCCCCACTGGACGGAGCTCCAACACTGGCGATCCTCGACAGGATCCCAGGCTCCGCGATGGTAAATCAGCGCAGCACCTGCTGCTGAAGCTCTGGGCCAGTCTCCAGCAGGAAAGGCCTCGCCAATCCAGTTGGTAGGCCGCGAGGGGGGGCAAAGATGCGACATGGAGAAAAGATGAATCTCCGTCCAGGTAAGTGACTGAAAAATGGTTTCCCCCTATTCCCCCCACCACCCCCCCACATAAGACATACTGAGGAAAATTAAAATATACATATAGATGCACTAAATATAACAAATTAGGCAAAAGGACTGACGAGCTGCTGGCAAGGCAGCCATTGCAGTGGCGCCACCCGATGGAATCCGCCACCTCTACTTCTTCCAGATTGCCACACAATTCATCTGGCATCCCGCTCACACCTTATACGTTTAAATTAGACCACCAGCCATTCTTCTAGATGCCAATGAGTCCAGGCCCAAGTTGCTCCATCTTTCCTCATGTGACAAACATTTCCCCCAATAAATGAACGTACTGTAGCTAAGATTTATTGAACTGCCTCCAATGCAGCCGAACAATGATGCAGTTTTGCTGCCATGATCAAACAAGTGTGATCTTGTCAAAAACTTGTCAAGTGGAAAATAAAGATTTCCCTGCTTTTAAACATCAATCCCTTTGCTATAAAGCTAAACCGTGGGCACACCACAATGGCACAATAGATAGTGCTTCTGTTTCTCAGCTCAATCAGTCCAAGCCTTGGGTTGCTATCTGTGTTGTAAGCACACATTCCCCATTTGGACACAAGGGTTTCCCTCTTGCTATTTAAGCTAATGAAATCCATATTGATCTTGTGGCCTCTGTCAAATCTTCATTCCAACTTTTATTTGTTCCAAAGCAGGTATTTTACTTCGGAGTCACGTGAGTGACTTCGTGAAGACCCCTCCAGCACGCATGCGCGGTATTCAGATAGCAGGGACGGTCGCATTGAGCGGTTGGAGCTCTTAGTGGAGCAACTCCTCCAGCGGGACCGGGAACGTGAAGAGCGGGACTCGCGGGCATCCACTAGCCGTGCGAGGACCCCATCCAGCATCTCATCGTCTCCAGCCAGAATGTAGTGAGTCTGAGATCCCAATCTTCTAAGACGACCCGGGACAGCCAATGACCGCTAGCCAGAGCATGAGGAGGATATTCTGGAAGTGGTGGAGTAAGTTTGCCGCTACCACCCAGAATCAGTCTGTGAACCTTCTGCACCACAATTGGCGGGCACCATTGATTACCTGACTACGCCCAACTTCAGAGTCAGGTTTCTCAGATTAGGAGAAAAAAAACCGCCCGAGAACTGCTCCTCAGTGTGCCCTTAATGCACCAGATCTGGGGACTTGAGTACGGCCAACTGCAGGATGTCCCTCTAGTGTACTCTTAAAAGTCTCTCCACATACCACGGTGTTTCTTCACAGGACCTGGATGGGGAAATGGTGTACCAGTGACACCCAGCAAGATCACTGGCACTCCTATGCAACCCCAAATGAAAATAGTCTACTGCCTGCGTAAGAGCCTCACATTTAAGCATCATGCATTTCTCAACCCCAATTTTGCTGCCGACCATCAACAGCTCCACTGCCCCAGCTTCGGAGACCTGTCCCGCAAACAGGTGAAGATGTTGCGAGGAGGCCAAAAACAGCGGGCCTCATGAAACCTCCGTCAACCAAATGCATTAATAATATTGTAAATAGCCATGCTGCCGTATAGGGCACCCTACCTACCTGCCATCCTCAAACACAACGGACCTTTTTTAGGGCAAGGTCAACAGCGGGCCTGCTGGAAAATCGGCCGCCAGCCCCGTCAACCTCCACATCACGTCAACCCAAAACACCATACCGTACTTTAGGAACCGTCGCTAACCTGGAGGTAAGGGGGACTGGTTCTTCTCACGCCATAGCATCTTTCTCCCGCACGAATAGGTGGGCGATACGTTTCTTGGACAATGGAAAACTGTCACCACAGATGAGTTACCTTTTACAAAGTGTTCAAGGATACCACTTTATAAATTGCTATTGGAGGTATAAACTCCCCCTACTCAACATTCGCCTCATAGGAAGTTTTCTCTATCCCTTTTTAAAAAGATTTTCTCCAGAGGCTGCTGACCCGCTAGATAATTGGCACTCCAGCATTTTGAGTTTGTGTCTAATTATTTTCACCAGTTAAAAAAGATTGGGGGATGTCGGATTAAATAGACTTTAAGAGTTGTGCCAATTCACTTTTGTACACTATACCCAAATTTACAAAATGGATCACTTTAGAAAACAAATGCTGGCAGATGCTTTTAACCCAGGTACTTTATGGCATGCATCGATTTGAAAGATGCTACTAATGGTGCCCATTGAGACTCACAGAAATTTCTGAAGAGTTTGTCTGGAAGGGTCAATTATGGGAGTACAAGGCATTACCCAATGGAATCACCACAGCCCCTAGGCTGTTTACCAAATTGGTAAAATATATATTGGCTCTTCTCCACTGACAAAATTATATGGTAATGGCATATTTGGATGATATTATATAGAAAATTGGCATTTCAAGGAGTGGCTGCAACCAAGGCTCTGTTTGAATTCACGGGGTTTGTACATGACAAATGTCCGCCTTCAAATAGATAATACTACAGTGGTGGCTTACATCAATCATATGGGTGGTATCAGGTCGCTATCTTGTGATGAATTGGCTAATACAATTTGGCACTGGTGCATTGAAAGAAATATTTGGATTACTGCGACCTATTTGCCTGGGAAGCTTAATACAGTGGCGGACACCAGGTCACGAGTTTTCAATGACAACATCGAGTGGATGTTGAACCCCCAAATTTTTGGAGATATTATAGCTCATTTTGGGACACCAGATATTGACCTATTTGCGTCCAGGCTGAACCATCAGATACCAACGTATGCGTCATGGGAACCAGACCCTGGGGCATTAGCAATGGATGCATTTTCTATCCATTGGGGGAATTGGTTTTGCTACGCTTTTCCCCCATTTTGCCTCATCAGTCGGGTATTGCAGAAAATTAAATTAGATTCTGCAACTGGCATATTGATCATCCCCGACTGGCCTACATAACCATGGTACCTGATGGTCATTAAAATTTTTAAATAACCATGGATGGCGATTGGGAAACACCCCACATTGATTACTCACCCCATTACAGGGGTTAGTCATCCTTGCCATGGTCATTTAAACTTGTTGGCCTGCAGGTTTTGAAAAGACCACTCATCCGGGCAGGAATCTCTTCACGAGCCATAGACCTTATCGCCGCATCATGCCGAGAGTCAACTCGGAAACAGTACCTCGCCCAGATCAGAAAATGGGAGGCATTCTGTGCCCGGACCAACAAGTCTTCAAACTCAGCAACAATACCAGATGTCCTGGAGTTTCTAGCGGGCCTCCATTTCGATGCTGGCCTCAGCTACAGTGCCATTAACAGCACCAGGAGTGCGCTGTCCTCATACCTGGATATAGGTATCAGCTCCAACCACCTGGTGTCTAAACTAATGAGGGGAGTGTTCAACACCAACCCTCCACGACCCAGATATACAGTAACGTGGGATGTGGGGATCGTGCTGACCCTACTTAGGAGCTGGGCTCCAATGAATGAGCTACCACTGAAACAGCTCACCCTCAAGGTGGTGATGCTGATGGCACTGACTACAGCCCAACGAGTCCAGACGTTACAAAAACTGCGACTGGACAGCATGGTGGCCACCCCTGGTCAAATAAATTTCTTTGTCAAAGAATTATTAAAACAGCACAGGCCAGGGGCGCATGGCTGCAGTTGGAATTTCGGGCGTACCCTGTAGATGCCACTCTCTGCATAGTCACCCATCTCCACCACTACATCCGAGTTACTGGAGTTATCAGGATGAAGGAACAGGGGCTCCTCATCAGTCATAAACCTCCGCATCATCGGGTGACTACACAGACTATCGCCAGGTGGCTCAGGGTGGTGCTGGATGCAGCAGGAGTTGCTACTGACATCTTTAAGTCTCATTCCACCAGGGCTGCATCCACATCAGCGGCGAGGGCCATGGAGGTGCCCATGGACCACATTCTTGCCACGGCGGGCTGGGCCAGTGAAGAAACCTTTCAACGGTTCTATAACAAGCCACTGGTCACCCCTGCGACATTCGCAGAAGCTATCCTGGGAACCGCTCAGTGAATGTCTGTCCCCGAATTAGGGGTTATTTGTTGTTTATTTGATTAATAAATTTTGTTGATTTTTCAGCCAGTTTCGACTGAACTCCATTAACAGCCTTCCTCCATCAGAATGGCGGCAGTGTGATAAGCATGGACGTTGTCCAGGGTGTGAAATCACAGAGCTTTGAAATCTTCACGAAGTCACTCACGTGACTCCGAAGTAAAATAGTAAGATTAAACGAGAACTTACCAAGTTTGAAGGTTGATCTGTATTTTACGAGGAGTCGCGGTGAGGGATTTCGTGCCGACCACTCCCACCCTCTATCATAAGGTCAACCAGGAAGTTCTAAGTTTTTCATCTTACTATTTTTTAGTCATGGTTTGGTTCTGTGATTCCACACCGCTCCTTTGAAGGATGTCGCGCATGCGTGCTGGCGGGGTCTTCACGAAATCCCTCACGGCGACTCCTCGTAAAATACAGATCAACCTTCAAACTTGGTAAGTTCTCGTTTAATCTTACTAGTTTAGATTACTTCCTATAATCCTCTGCCATTCCTTAAACCATCTCAGTCAAACTTACATGTAACTTTCTCCCATTCACTTCACTTTTCCTGGACTAGTCTCCCTGCATTTAGTGGGAGAAATTTTGCTGCTGGTTTCAGATTCCTCCATTACAAAATAGATTTAGTCTCCCACACAAATTGGTCTTAGTTTCAGTGCAATAGACTGTTTGCTGTGAATTATATACCATTCAAAACCTCCCACACATCCACTGATAGAGTGTGGCCAATATACTCTCAACTAAAATATTACTCCAAATCTTACTTTATTGATATGGACCATTTCATCAGAAGAAAATGAAGCTTGATTTACTGGCTAAGGTTAAGTCAAAGGAGTAGAACTGTAATATAGTTCCAGGCAACCATGACCCATCACGGACCCTAATAAAATGGCACTATGTGTTTTACAAAGTGCCCATCAATTTTGAAAACCCAGAATCAATCAAGATCACATCAAGATCACATGAAGAAGGATCCCAACCCGAAACATCATCAGATTGTTTCCTCCACAGATGTTGTCTGACCCGTTGCGTTACTCCAGCACTCTATGTTTTGTTTAGGATTCCAACATCTGCAGTCCCTTGTGCCCTCAACCACAGATCCCTGCTGTACTTAAATTGCTCATTTTATTGCAAGCTTATTGGAATTTCCATCAGGTGTACTGGCACTTCGACATTGTCTTTCAGAAAACCGACAAGGGTTTTAATAACAAAAATTTGATTATATCGAGGTGGCATGCAGTATTAATGGGGACCTTCAGAAGAGAACCTTCACTGATAGTCAGTGGAGCATAAAAATGTCAGGAATGTTGGTCTTAAGTGTCTTCTGGCACCCTTAATTTAGGGAGATGTTGCTGTATCAATCTATATCTAAAAGACTAATTTATCCAACTCTTTTCTGAAGGGGTTTAGCTGTCAATAATCATTACTTAGAGTGATGTGTCCCCTTTGCCATGAAGGAGACGATTCTCCCAGCAAAGGAAACCGATTAAACATATTTAAATTATTTAAAGCAAAGCATGCTATCATTTTCTTGAGGTCTAAATCCATAACTCCATGAAAGTGGCAACACAAGTAGATAGAGTGGTAAGGAAGGCATATGGTATGCTTGCTTTCATAGATCAGGACATTGAGTTTAAGTATTAGGAAGCCATGATGCTGCTTTATAAGACATTGGTGATGCTGCCTTTGGGGTGTTGTGTTCAGTTCTGGTCACCCCATTACAGGAAGGATGTGAAGGCTTTGGAAAGGGTGCAGAGGAGGTTTACCAGAATGATGCCTGGACTAGTGGGCATTAAAAAACAGGGAGATGTTGGACAGACTTGGATTGTTTTCTCTGGAATGGCAGAGGTTGTAGTGAGACCGGGTAGAAGTATGTAAAATTATGAGAGGCATAGATAGGGTGGACAGTCAGAACATATTTTGAAAGATGGAAAAATCAAATACTAGAGGGCATAGCTTTAAGGTGAGAAGTTTAAAGAGAATGTACAGGCAAGATTTTCACACAGGGGGTGGTGAGTGCCTGGAATGCACTGCTGGAGGTGGGGGTTGAAGCAGATATGAAGCAAAACCACTTTTGGATAGGCATTTGGATATGCAGGCAATGGAGGCATATGGGTTGTATGCAGGTAGATAAGTGATGATCTGGCATGATGTTCACCAGGCATTGTGAGACAAAGGGTTTGTTCTTGTGCTTTACCCTTGTACGTTCTATGTTCTATGTGTAAATTCTACCAAAGATTATAATTTTAACAAGGGCTAGACTAACTGGGACCCGTTGGGTCCCATGTTCACACTGGAGTCCTGGTCCCCCAACGCAATATTCCACCTCTCCACAAATTCCAATATTGGTGACCACTGGGTGGGGGGAGGGCTTTCTGGAGTGCTAGTATGTGTGTCGTGGGCCGAAGGGACTGGTTTCCAGAGGGCTAGTGTGGAAATTGTGGGCCGAATGTATTCTTGGGCTGGCAGCTCAGTCACTCAGGCCTGGTGGGCTGGTAGCTCAGTCACTCAGGCCTGGTGGGCTGGCAGCTCAGTCACTCAGGCCTGGTGGGCTGGCAGCTCAGTCACTCAGGCCTGATGGGCTGGCAGCTCAGTCACTCAGGCCTGGTGGGCTGGCAGCTCAGTCACTCAGGCCTGGTGGGCTGGCTGCTCAGTCACTCAGGCCTGCTGTGCTGGCAGCTCAGAAACTGCCAGAAATTCTGCTGAAACGGTAAGATACTCTGTGAGAGAGAAGGGGGAGAGGGTGGAGATTCAACTTTAGACATTTTTCTTTTTTTTTCTGCCGATCAAAACAATTAAAGAGGAAAATCTATCCTGGCCTGGATCTCACAGGGAGCCAATGAAGGAAGGGAGAAGGAATACTGGGGTGAGGTTTAATACTTGCATGGGGAATACTTACTGATGCTGGTGGCCTTGCCGAGGCAGCGTGAAATGGAGGCAATTTCTTACGGTCTTGGAAGGAGCTGTTCCCAAACCATGCTGTAAAATGTTTTCTACGGAGCATCTGGGTGGCCCATCTTCAGCTATTCCAACTTTTGTAGTCTGTTCATTGACAATTTAATTGTATTCTTCAGAGGTCAGCATAGCCCATGCTAGCCTACAGTAGAATTTCTTTAATATTTAGGTTTGGATTAATGTACAACAGGTGACATACAGACCATACAAGTTTTGGGATAATGTCCGACTTTAATGAGAAAATTGGCAGCCATCTTCTCTTCTCCTTCCTTTTCATCTCTGGATGATAAACATTAATCAAGAATGGTATCAATCTCATGTCCACCAAAACATGGTGGAAGCTGATTTTCTTATGACTGGTGGCACACCTCTCTACCTCTTAAGGTAGATTCATAACAATGCATAAAACAACAGCTTAACCACAATAAATTTATAACAACAACTTCAATTCATACCAAGCTTTTAACATAATCACGTGAAGTAAACTAAAGATCGATGCCAAAGTCACATTATAGAGCAGATTTGAGCAGATGACCAAAGGATTGGTCAAGGAATAGGATTTCAAGAAACGTTCTATGACATTAATTTGCGTGGGAAAGGTTTTCGGAGCAGATGCATGAATTTAGGCCTGGAAGCACAATACATTGAAGTTGAGGATGTGCATAAATTAGAAGAGTATAGATATTCTGGAGCACATATGGGTGGAGGAAGGGGAAGGGTGAGACTAGGGCAGGCATGTTAAATGATGGCCTCCTTGTATCCTGTAAGGTTTGATGCCCCTAATGATTCTAATCCCTCGATCACACATTCTACAAACTACTGTCAGATTGAATGGATCAATGCAGTTTGTCATGGACTAGATATAAAACACGGACTGAATCTATAAATGCAATCTCTCCAGAGACATGTGGCTCACAAACCTAAGAGCAGTCAATGTCTGGAGCAGGATGTATTGACAGATGATAATGATTACAGATGGAAAGGTCTGCCCCCTGGGTGTAACATTGAGGCATTGCAGTTTTTTTTACTTCAAATAATAGGGTTCATTGCTTTGTTACACACTGTAACCATTTGGATGAGTACTTCTAGCCCTATAGAGCTGTCCATTGGAACACAAGAGTCTGGCACAAAGGCAAACAGGTTAAGTTGGGATGAAAATCAACAAGCAAATAATGAGTGGTAGGACAAGATGGAGGGGCTGAGTGGACAGTCCTTAGGTTTAGTTTAGTTTAGAGATACAATGCGGAAACAGGCCCTTCTGCCCACCGAGTCTGCTCCAACCAGCGATCCCCACCGACTATGCTGTACACACCAGGGACAATTTAAACATTTTATACCAAGCCAATTAACCTACAAACCTGTCATCTGTGGAGCGTGGGAGGGAACTGAAGAACTTAGAGAAAACCCCATGCAGTCATGGGGAGAACATACAAACTCCAGACGGGCGGCACCTGTAGTCAGGATCGAACCCGGGTCTCTGCCGCTGTAAGCGTCGTAAGGCAGCAATACTACCACTGCCCCAACATGCCGCCTGGTTAAGAATCGAAAGAATAAGGAGAGCACAGTAAACACCTGCCAAAATATCCAACTGAATCTGCAGATTTACTGCACTTAAGTTAAAAGCATCAGAATAATTCTGCTTTTCCAGATGCACATTTTGCCGGTACATTTATTCTTCAAATTGGTATTGCAATATTAGCCTTTGAATGTCCCATAAAATTTAGCAAAATGTAATGCTATTAACGTTGTTTAGTTCCATCTTGTTATATATACATTGATGGCATTTTCACCAGTATTTAAATTGAACAGAATAGTGTTTAATTTCCAGCTGACTCTCTCCTTAATGATAGGTGAGAACATATCATAGAAAGGTTGAGAAAATCTGCCCCTAATTTATCAACTCCAGCTTCTCCTCCTTATTGCTCCATTTTCTACTTTTGCTCTAAAATAGGAACAGTTCCCTTTAGGCCGTACCACATAAAAACTAAAATAGAGATCAATCTGCACCATGAGAATCTCTCCCCAGATAAAAAACAGAAGAGACATTTATTGGGCGACGACACCAGTGTTGCCCATTAAGTAGCATCACCCATACTCAAAGGTAGCACCATCATGTCTGCTTTGATGGTTGACAGTGATCTCTCAGTAGACATCGAACAAGGACGTAAGAGGAGCGGAAAGTAAGTGGGGTTTCTGCGCATTTGGACTTCAGCAATACAGAGATGGAGGGTGCCAAGGCATTTTATACATACATTCCTCTTCTTATCCAGTCCATACACAACATTAGAAGTTGTTCAGCCAGAGCTGAACACACTGCTTGGCATCTGCACACAATGGTGTCTGTCTTGTTGCTTCTTGTGCGTGGTGGTGGAAAGAATGGTTGAAACAGGGCCGCGACGTGAACGCTCTTTCCTTGTCCCCATACATACATTAAAAAGAGTGTAACGAAGGAGAGGGTGGGACCACACCAGGATAAGGGAGGGACTTTATGCTTGGAGTCAGTATATGTAGGTGAGCTACAAAACAAGTATTTTGCATCAATATTCACTAAGGGGAAGGACATCGGGGATAGTTGGCAGTGTGGAGTATACTGGTATGCTTGGACACTTTGAAATCAAGAAAGAGGCAGTATTGAGCCTCTTGAAGAGTATTGAAGTATTTAATCCCCAGGGACCAATGGCATCTATTCCAGGTTATTGAGAGGGGCAAGAAAAGAGAATGCAGGGATTGACAAAGATCTTGTATCCTCTCTAGCCACAGGCGAGAAGCTGAAAGACTGGAGAGTAGTCAATGGTGTTTCTTTGATTATGCAGCGAAATAGGGATAATCCGGGAAGTTCTAGGCTGATGTGTTTTATGTGAGTGGTAGGGAAGTTACTGGAGAGGATTTACCTGTATTGGCAGAGAGTGAGGTCATTACGGAGCGACAGCAAGGTTTCATCAGTCTGAAGAAGGGTTTTGGCCCGAAGCGTTGCCTACTTCTTTCGCTCCATAGATGCTGCCGCACCCGCTGAGTTTCTCCAGCATTTTTGTACCTAAGGTTTCATGCAAGGTAGGTCATGTCTTACAAACATGATTGATTTTTTGAGGAGTTGATGAATGTAATTGAAGAGGGTAGGACAGTGGATGTTGACTGACTCTCAGTCTGAAGAAGGGTTTCGACCCAAAATGTCACCCATTCCTTCCCTGCAGAGATGATGCCTGTTATGCTGAATTACTCCAGTATTCTGTGTCTATCTTTGTTGTAGACCAGCATCTGCAGTTCCTTCCCAGACAAAGGATACAGCGAAGGATATCAAATAATTATAGATAAGGGCAGAGAAACGGCAGATGCCATTTAATCTGGGCAAGTTGCACTAAAGGTGATCAAATATATGGGGATAGTACACAATTGATAGCAGGACTTAATAGCACTGATGCACAGATAGATGTTGGGGTTCAAGACCATAGATACCTGAAAGTAGCAACATAATTAGATAATGTGACAAAGAAGGCGTATAATACGCTTGCCTTCATCGGTTGGGTCATTGAGTTCAAGGGTCAAGAAGTCAAATTGCAGCTTCATAAAGTCTGGTAAGACCGCACTTGAAATATAATGTGCATTTCTGGTCGTCCCAGTTGCAGGAAAGATGTGGCTGCTCTGGAAAGATTGCAGAATAACTTTATCTGGACACTGCTTGGATTAGGGAGTTCCAGCAAAATAAGTGCGGGGCAAACTTGTTTATTATTCTCTGGAGATTCGCAGGCAAAGGGGTGACCTTACAAGTTTATAAAATCATATAAGGCACAGTTAGAATAAACAATCAAAATTCTTTTTCCAGGATGGAAAAGTGGAATACCAGAGGGGATGGCTTTAAGATGAGAGGGAGAAAGTTTAAAGGAGATGTGTGGGGCAGGTCTTTTTTTATGCAGAGAGTGGTAGATGCCATGAGTGGTGGTGGGAGCAGATACTATAGTGGTGTTTAAGAGGGTTTTCAGATATGTACATAAATATGCAAGGAATGGAAGAATGTGGATCATGTATGTACATGCAGAATGGATTAGTTTAATTTGGCATCATATTCAGCATAGACATCATGGGCTACAGGGCCTGTTCTTATGACATACTGTTTGCTGTTATATGTTCTATGCTCTGATAGAATTCAATATTAACCACTTTTATTAGATTTTAGACTTTAGAGATACAGTGTGGAAACAGGCCCTTCGGCCCTCCGATTCCACGCCGGCCAGCAATCATCCCCATACACTTACACTGTCAATAGACAATAGACAATAGGTGCAGGAGTAGGCCATTCAGCCCTTCGAGCAAGCACTGCCATTCCCTGTGATCATGGCTGATCATCCACAATCAGCACCCCATTCCTGCCTTCTCCCCATATCCCTTGACTCCGCAACTCTACTGCTGCGCCACAGTGCTGCCCACCATAATTGAATCCAAAACTTAACCATTTTGATCTGAAGTCTGCAATGGGCGAAATGTAGCTGTATGTGCAATGCTCATTTTAACTTTTCATTTATTCATTCACAAGATTACAAAGCCAGCAATTATTGTCGATCCATAAAGAGCCCTGAGCTGATGAGGCAGTTTAGTCGCAGAGGGTGGTTGGGGTCAGGTAAGGATGACAGATATCCTTCACTGAAAGGTTTGAGTGAACTATGAGGGCCTTTACTTGGTTATCATTGCTGATATAATAAACTTTACACTTCCAGATTTCCTTTATTTAAATTTAAATTAACTAGCTGCCGCAATGGGATTGAACTAATGTATCCAGATCGATAATGCAGGCCTCTCGATGTTAGTCCAGTTAAATAACTTAATCATGTGGGAAAAGTAACATTAACATTAGAAGGATTTGCTTCAGTGATACAGTGAAGTAGTGACACCATATCTGGAGTAGTGTGTACAGTATTGGTCACATTATCTCTCTAAGGAAGAATTTGGTGCATTACAAGTGCTTCAGAGGAGGTTTAATTACTTACCAAGGCAACATATTACTTATTAAGGAGAGTATTCTGGTTTCTCCTTGATAAAGCAATCCCTTTAATCCTGTTCCCCTTCTCCCTTACCGCTGTTTATAACTTTATTTCTCTCTCACGTGACATAGAACATTGAACTCCCGGCCCTTTGGCTCACAATACCTGTGCCAAACATGATGCCAAGTTAAACTTATCTCATCTACCTGTAGTATATGATCCATATCCCTCTATTCCCTGCACATCCAAGTTCCTATCCAAAAGTCTGTTTAAATGCCACTATCGTATTGCCAGGGGTGGTGGTGGAGAATCAAATCAGGGATCAGGTTGTCCAAAGTTGCAAATCAAATGGCTTGAGACGCAAGCTGTTGGAGCAAAGGTGACCTGCTAACATTAGCGGAAACACTGCCAATTGAAGCTACATTTGAAGCTGTGGAAACCCAGTTTCAGACCATGATATCTGGGACACTATCAAGGGACACAGTCGCGGCTAGGGTCATTCCAAAGCTTGAACATGATTGTGAGTGTTTTGGATGTGGGTAATCTCCAACATTTTTGGCAAGGTTTTGTGCGGCCCGGACAAGGGGGGAAGTGTGCAGAAAGTGTGGCAAATAAAATAATTTTGCAAAGAAGTGTCGAGCCCCAGTCAGGTAGGGGGAAGAGTGGTGGATACCGTCAAAATTTACTCCATGTTGATGAATGTTCATGTGGATGTAAACGTGATGAAACACAAACGGACACAGGATATTCTTCTGCTATCAACAGTAAGCATGCAGAGGTGCCAGTAAGGATTGGAGGTGTGGTGGTAGACATCATTCTAGACTCTGGAAGTGATAGCAATGTTATTGATAGAGCATTGTTCATAAAGTTCATACGTTTCAGGAGCAGACTTAGGCCATTCGGCCCATCGTCAAGCGACTCTGCTATTCAATCATGGCTGATTTATCTTTCCCTCTCGGCCCCATTATCCTGCCTTTGCCCCGTTACCCCGGATGGCCATATTAATTAAGAGTTTATCTATCTCCGCCTTGAAAGTATCTATTGACTTTCCTCCACAACCGGTGTTGCGGCGCCTTGTGGCTGCGGCTCACCCGCAGTCCGTCTGTCTTTTTTCTTTTTTTTTTGTCTTGTTAGAGTATGTTTTCGGTTTATTTTTAGTTGTGTATATTTGGGGAGTGGGAAACTTTTAAACTTTTTAATCTCTTCCCTGAACGGAGACACGACCTTTTGCTGGTCGTGTCTCCGTTTCGCTAGGGTCTAACATCGTGAAGCTGGAGGCCCACAACCGGAATCGACCTGAGGGCCCCAGTCGCAGAGTGTGCGGACTCACTTACCATCATGGAGCTGGCTGACTCGGAGGCTGTGGTGGCGCGGTGGGAGGTAAAATCGGGAGCTCGCAGGTCCCTGGTGGGAGACCGATTTGCGGGAGCTCCCACAACGGCAACTTTGCCCACCCTGAATCGTGGGGTTTGAATCGGCCCGTCGCAGGGCCTTACATCGCCCGGTGCGGCTTAATCGGCCACGGGACTTACCAACACCCGCCGGGGGTTTTAACATCAAGAGCCTCGATCGCCTTGACACGGGAGAAGAACAAAGAACAGAGAGGAGATAAGACTTTTGCCTTCCATCACAGTGAGGAGGTGTTTGGAGATTCACTGTGATGGATATTTGTGTGAAACTGTGCTAATAGTGTGTTATGTTTATTTTACTGTTATGACTGCAGGGAACAAAATTTTGTTCAAACCTTTGTTTGTTTGAATGACAATAAAGGCAAGTTGTAGTTGTATTTGTATTTGTATTTGTACAACCGTCTGTGGCAATTAATTCCACAGGTTCTCCACCCTCTCACTAAAAAAATTCCTCCTCATCTCCTTTCTAAAGCTATGTCTTTTAATTCTGAGTCTATGGCCTCTGGTCCTAGATGCGCTGTAGAAAACATTTTATTAGGATGCATCAAAGCCTGGTTTGGGAACAGCTCCATCGAAGGCCGCAAGAAATTGCAGCTAATTGTGAGCGCAGCCGAGACCACTACACGAATATTGACTCCATTTATACCTCACGTTGCCTCGGCAAGGCCAGGAGCATAAAGGATGAGTCACACCCTGGCCACTCCCACTTTTCCCCTCTGCCATTGGGTAAAAGGAAGTGTGAAAACACACACCTCCAGATTCAGGGACAGTTTCTTCCTTAGCTGTTATCAGGCAACTGTGACATCCTACCGCAGCTCGAGAGCTGTGCTGAGCTACTACTTACTTCATTGGTGACCCTTGGACCATCCTTGATCAGACATTACTGGCTTTACCTAGTGCTAAACATTATTCCCTTATCATGTATTTACGCTCTGTAAATTGCTCGATTAAAATCATACATTATCTTTCCGCTGGCATGATAGTACATAACAAAAGCTTTTCACTGTACCTCAGTACACGTGACAACAAAAATAAACAAACTTAAACTAAACTAAATTAAACTACATATCTTTTAAATGCTGTTACAATGCTTGTCTTAACTACCACCTCTGGCAGCTTTTTCCCTATACTCATCAAGGCACTCCAATTTCCAATTCCACGACCAATTTTCCTCCTGGGATAAATAAAGTTCTATCGTATCGTAACGTAAATGCAGCCTCACCAATGTTTGATACAACTGTAACATAATGCCCTGAGTATCATCAATACCCTCCATATTTTTGCATATGTTTAATCCAGAAGTACAAAGAAACATGAAATGCAAGGGGTGAAAAGTTGCTGCAGATGGGATGGGAATGTGAAGTTTAAATTATGATCAGATCAGCCATAATCTCACTAAAGGGCAGAGCTAGCTTAAAGGACTATGTGTCTCACTCCACCGCTTAACTCAGATGCTTGCATGCTACCAGGATTTTAGGATTACTGCAAGGAACACTTGCATTGTTACCTCCCAAGTTACCGGCAACAATATGTTTAAACCGCACCGAGCCAGTGTGAGAAATAATTCCATCATTTCATCTCTGCGGGAACCCAACGAGAGCTTGTGGCATTTAATCGACACCAAGATGCAAGAAGCCTAGCAGCTGTCAGCCTTTGTTTTTATGCTATTGCACAAGGGATCTCTGCAGACTTGGCTCTGATTATGATGAGCTCATGCTGGGTTTGCGACGGAACCAACTTACTAACTAAAAGTTAGATCACTTGTCTCTAATTCCTATAGTGTGTAACTGAAATTCTATTCCATCCCCGCTGCTTCCTGCGCAGCTTTTGTCATCGCTGTATTGGATTTGGGCAAAGTTAATATTCAGCACCGTTGTCATCAGCTTCCATTTAACGAAACTGCCTGAATTCAGTTATGCTGCATTACTGCACAGTGCAGACATGTGGAGCCCTATCATGGCCACTTGAATGGTTTCGAAATCTTTTGGCTTTTGGGAATACAGCAGAATATATCCATTTAAAGCTACTTCGCCTTTAAAAGACCACTCGGTCTTTTAATTTGTAATTCTCTCGGTCAATTCAGTCAGGAATTCATTGTGAATGCCTACTTCCAGAAGACTAGACATGGGTCAGTTAATTGTGAATTTCCTGACATGCAAAGCTTGAAGATCCAATTTCCTCCAATTAAGTCCGTGTTGGTCCCATTCACTTATTGCACTATGAGAGACACCGCTGTGAGAGCGTAGAGAAGATTTACAAATTTGTTGCCACAACTGGAGGGCCTGAACAATAGAGATAGGTCTTTATTCATTGTGTTGGGCCAAAAGGCCTGTTTCCATACTGTGCAACTTTATGAATCGTTCTTTATAGTCAATCCTTTGTTTGGTTGACGGGCGGGAGCCAGTTAGTGCAGATCACTTCTGGATAAATGTAATCATAATTATTAACAGGAAAAGATACTGTGACTGAGGGAGATGGACGGAAAGACCATTATCTGTGAGGAAAAAAATGGGCTGTGACTAAACAAGAGAAGATTACATTTCAAATTCACACATTCCATTAGGTGCTGCTGACTTCTAAACTCTTGGAAAATATGATTACATTTGAACATTTCTTGCATCATTTGTACTAATCCTGGAGTCACAGTGATCAAAAATGATGGCCACTCAATAGATTGAATCTTATCAAATATATGAGCTTACTTCTGCCATTGAAAGTGACCTGCGTTGAGTCAGCATAAATAAAGGATATCGGGGAAGTCTAACAGCTCATATTTTTAAGACTCTCTCATCAAATTCCCTCTGGAATATATTTGAACTGGTTATATAAAATAGCAAGGTGCTCTCTGCAGGCTGAAATAAATATGCTGTTGCAGTAACGAGATAGGTTCTCCAGAAAGACTGGAAATGAACTGCAGATTATTAAAGCACGTGCCATAGAAAAGCAAGTACATTGTTAAATAACAAAGCACATTAGTGTTCCCTGAATTCGGTAATCATGGAATCCACCACAAGTGCTCTCCAGCAAGGCAGTATTTCATTCCAGTTACATTTTCTCCTCTTCATTCTTCCCACTGTAATCGGAAAAGTGTTGACGCATTGAAACAATAACAACAAACATCCATTTATACTGTAGATCATCCTTACCATGGCAAAATGCTCCCAGTCAATTTACAGAGGCATTTTCTAACGGAATTTGATACCAAGCCCTCAAGGAGATATAACAGCAGGTACCAAAACCACAATCAAAGACTCTCAAAAGGGGAAAAGAGGGGTGGAAATGGCAAGAGGGCTTTAGGAGGAAATTCCTGACCTTAGCTCCTTGACACCAATGCTGTGGGGATAATCAAAAGGATACTATTAGAGAACAGAAATTGTAATAGATCATTCAGATCGTGTTTATTTGAGGATCAACAAACTCATCAGGAAGGCTGGCTGCGTTCTGGGGGAGGAGTTGGATTCATGGGAGGTGGTCTTGAGGGGAGGTTGCCCATCAAACTGTGGTGCATCCTGGACAATACAGCTCACCCCTTCCATGACACACTGGTCAACCTGAGGAGCACCTTCAGCAACAGACTGGTTCCACCAAGATGCAGGCCAGAATGCCAAAGGAGATCCATCTTCCATGGGGCTATCAAACTGTACAACTCCTCCCCCTTCTGTTGTGGGGTAGACTGAGACTGACTAACTACCCCCCCCCCCCCCCCCCCCCCCCCCCAGCCCCCCCCCCCCCCCCCCCCCCCCCCCCCCCCAATCTTTGCACATCCCCAATCCTTTCCACTCGTCACTTTAATTTCATGTTTCATGTAATTTGTGTTATTTATGACTGTTTGGCAGATCAATATCCCTCCTGGGATAAATAAGTTTCTATCTTATCATATTGTTTCGTATCGTTTTAACATCACAGGAAAGTGCAAAGTTCGACATGGATGAAGTTGCGAAGGGAAATGACAGAGATCGGGATTCTCAACTCTGGTGGTTGCTTAAGCAGGAGTGAATGCAAGTCAATAATAGGTGTACATGACTTTACTCGAGTTGGGGCAAGAGTAAAAAAATTCTCGATGAGGTTAACAGAGGGCAGAACAAGGAAGGCAGACAAAGAGGTAGAAACAAGGAACTCCGGATGCTAGCTTACGAAAGAAGCTCCAGAGTGCTGGAGTTGCACAGCGGGTCAGGCAGCATCTCAAGTGAACATGGATAAGGGTCCCGAAGTTCTGAAGAGGGGCCGTGAACTGAAACGTTGATTATCCATGATCTCCTGAAATGCTGCCAGACCCGCTGACCTGCTTCACAACTCTGTCTCTTCTTGTCTTGCTGACAAAGAGTGGATAGGAATACTCAAATCCAGAAAAGCCTATCAGTGCATGGCAATTGTGTCATTGTGGCTGCTGATTCCCTGCTGGCCACTGAAGTTAGCATAGACTATGTGGTCTTGTGTTCTATTATCTCTATACATCCCTCGGTATAGTTACAAATTGATTGAATCCCTATTTATTTGTAACTCTTTAATCTCACATATTACACCTTAGAATGTTTTTTTGTGTAGGAAGGAACTGCACTTGCTGGTTTAAACGGGACAGGCAGCATCTCTAGAGAGAAGGAATGGGTGATGTTTCGGGTCGAGACCCTTCTTCAGGCTAGGGTCTGCGGAAGGGTCTCGATCCTTGCTTTCCCTCTCTCTCCATCCCTTCCCCATCCTGGTTCTACCACCACTGTCCTCTTGATTAAATTTTATCTTTGTATGCCTCCTTGTCACCTTCCCCAGCTAACAATGATCTATTTTACATTTTCCTTGAACTTTATCCCCCTTGATCTCTCATTTTCACACCTTACCCTTCCATGTCTCAGTGTCTCCCTGACTCTCAGTCTGAAGAAGGGTCTCGACCCAAAATGTCACCCTTTATTCTCTCCAGAGATGCTGCCTGTCCTGCTGAGTTACTCTAGCATTTTGTGTCTATCTTTAGTGTTAGTGCAGTTCCTTCAAACTCGTCAGGTAATATAACTCTATGTTTCTATGTAACTCACTTAAAGGAGGGGAAGGATAGGTAGAGGGGGCAGGAGGTTTGTAGAGAGAATACGTGATCTTGAGCATGCATTAGGGTTAGGAAATACTCAAGAAATAAGGCCAATCACGAAACAAGGATGGGACGTATTTGGAGAGGAATAGAAATTTGAGATTGGACGGCTGGTGGAGATGAGAAGCAGAATAAGGAAGGATAGAATGATGGAGAAAACAGGCAAAGGAATTTAGAAATTAGGAATGCAGAAAAAGGAGCCAAAATATGATCATAACTACAGCAGCAATGGATGAATAGGACTTGGTATGATTTAGGACAATGGGGACAGAGATTTGAATACATCTAATTTAACAGGTCACAAGATTAAAGAGTGGCTGGGAGATCTGGGGAACATCCAAGTGTTAAGGTAAGAAAGTCATGATGTTTTCAATTGCAAGTGAGCTGTGATAAGGGAAATGAAGGAGAGTGATTCCGGAATGGTTCTGGAAATAGGAAGTAGATGGAGTTAGCTTTTAAACACTTCAAACGATTTTCTCTAAGCTAGAGAATTGCAAGTTTCATTGACATCCTGCCTTTAGCATAGTAACATATCACAATATATTTTTCAAGAGATGGACAAATAT
Source organism: Okamejei kenojei (assembly GCA_035221665.1). Taxonomy (NCBI): domain Eukaryota; kingdom Metazoa; phylum Chordata; class Chondrichthyes; order Rajiformes; family Rajidae; genus Okamejei; species Okamejei kenojei. Next base: position 16,804,932 of record CM069132.1, read on the forward strand.
ATTCAAAGCTTGAAGTTTCTTGTAGTAACAAATAAAATGGCAGACAGTGTTCTTCTTTACAAGATTAATTGATTGAAAGATATAGTAAAAAAACAGGTCCCTTGGTTCACCGAGTCCAAACCGACCATCGCACAATTGCCACGTTATTCTATGTTCACACAAGTTCTTTATTATTCCACTTTCCCATCCACTTCCTGCATGCCACGGGCAATCTACAGAGACGAATTAACTGACAAATCCACATGTCATTGGGAAGTGGGAGAAACTCGAGCACCCGGTGGAAACCCAAGCAATCGCAGGGAGAATGTGGAAACTCCACACAGGCAGCATGTGAGGTCAGGACTTTCATATGAGGAAAGACTGGATAGACTTGGCTTGTACTCGCTAGAATTTAGAAGACTGAGGGGGATCTTATAGAAACTTACAAAATTCTTAAGGTGTTGGATAGGCTAGATGCAGGAAGATTGTTCCCGATGTTGGGGAGGTCCAGAACAAGGGGTCACAGTCTAAGGATAAGGGGGAATTCCTTTAGGACCGAGATGAGGAAACCATTTTTCACACAGAGAGTGGTGAGTCTCTGGAATTCTCTGCCACAGAAGGTAGTTGAGGCCAGTTCATTGGCTATATTTAAGAGGGAGTTAGATGTGGCCCTTGTGGCTAAAGGGATCAGGGGGTATGGAGAGAAGGCAGGTACAGAATACTGAGTTGGATGATCAGCCGTGATCATATTGAATGGTGGTGCAGGCTCGAAGGGCCGAATGGCCTACTCCTGCAACTTTTTTCTATGTTTCTATGTTTCTAGGACCAAACCTGGATCTCCAGCATTGTGATGCAGCAGCCCCACCAGCTGCACCACTGTGCTGCCCTTTTAAAATTAAATCTAGAATGCTTAAAAAAAGCTGGTCGACCCCAAGTTAAAGTCAGACTGTGTCTGTTCATACTTTATCTTTTGGTTGGCACCTTTGTACAGCTGAGGTTCATCAGTTTTTTGGGGGTAATATACTAAATGCAGTCAATACCAAAGTAAAATAAGAATATAATTGATTGACAAGCAGTCAATAAACCCAGATAAAAATGGTGGATTTAAACAATTCGAAGCTCCATTATAAAAACAGTCATTTTTGAACCAGGTTACTTGACATAAATGTTTCATAATCATTATAAACTTTCAAACGCAAACTTTCAAACACTCAAATAATAAATTTTTTATTATATGCAGACGACATATTATTATATATTACAAATTTGCAAATTAGCATACCAAATATACTAAATTTAATAGAGGAATTTGGTTCTTTTTCAGGATATAGAATAAATTGGAACAAAAGCGAAATTATGACGATAAAACCTCAAGAGTCGACACATCTGTTGAAATTCCCTTTTAGAATTACAACAGAAAAATTTAAGTATTTGGGCATCCAAATTACTAGGAAACTATAAATCATTACTCAACGCAAACTATATGCCCTTTATTAACTAAAATTAAATGGGTTGATTAAATTTTGGAAGAACTGCCGATTCTTTAATAGCAGAATAAAAAACGCGATAAAAATGATCTTCTTACCAACAAATATTGTTACTATTTCAATCAATACCAATATACTTACCTAAAAAATTCTTCAAAAAATTAGATTCTGATATTATAAACTTCATATGGGATTATAAATCACACAGAATTAAAAAAAAAAAACTTGTGTAAATCTAAAGAATCAGGGGGACTGACACTCCCTAACTTATTGTATTATTTATTGGGCAGTGAATATTAAAAATATTATCTACTGGTTGGACAGTTCTGCCCAACAGGTAGATTGGATAAGAATGGCAAAAGAGGATTGTTCCCCTTACAATATAGGAGCGCCCTTCTTTCCCCAATAAAACTGAACAATGTAATATACAAGAAGAATCCAATTATTCATAGTATAATACGAATTTGGAAACAAATAAAATTAACTTTAAAATTAAGAAAATTATTGCTTCTTTCTCCAATAGCTAATAATCCCTCATTCAAACCATCCATTATTGATAAAACGTTTATCCATTGGGAAAGAATAGGAATTAAAAAGATGGGAGATATGTATAAAATGGGAACATTTTATCATTCCAACAACTACAACTAAAATATAGTTTGAAAAGTAATCGATATTTCAAATACATTCAAATTCAAGATTATTTGAAAAAGTATACACAAGGATATCAAACTTTAACCCCAGATCTATTGGAGAAGGAATGATAGAAAGGCAGAATCAAGCAATTTAATATCTTACTTATATAATATAATTCTAAATATAGAAACACCAACGACAGAGGCAATTAGAAGATACTGGGAACAAGAGTTATTGATAAAAATTCCGAACGATAGGTGGGATAAAAATTTATTATATGTAAATCAAATGGTTCAATGAATGTAAGACAAACCTATTCAATTTAAATTTTTACATAGATTATATTATTCGAAAACAAGACTGAATAAAAATATTTTAAATGTTTCCCCCATCTGCGACAAATGTCTAACTCAAAATGCCACTATAGCACATTCCTTTGTCTCTTGTACAAAACTGTATACATTTTTGGGATGAAATTTTTGGAATTTTTACAAAAACTATTTAACACAAAATTGAACCCCAATATCGAATTTATTATCTTTGGATCAATGGAAAGAGGGAGTAGTAAACTACACTATATTCCAAGAACTATATCTTTTCTTAATTATTGTCTAATAACATCAGCAAAAAAACAATACTTATATTTTGGGAAAAAACGCACCTAGCGCCAACATTCAAAATGTGGATCTCAAACATGTCTGAAATGCTACATCTTGAGAAATGAGATTTCCGCTTACTAGCAAAGTAGACCAATTCTTAAAGATTTGGTCTCCGGTTTATTAACTTTTTACAAAGCTGCAACATAACATAACCTTAGAATATTAATGGTTTAGAACTGGGTGACGGATGGGCAAAAATATGAGATAGGTAGATTACTCCTAATCTCTCTTTTTTTAACTTTTTCCTTTTCCTTCAATCTTTTAACTTCTCATCTCTGTCCTTTATTTCTTTTGTTTTCTGTTTCTACTCGCTTGTCTATCTATTCCGACACTCTTTATTTCTTTTTTCTCTCACTGTTCTTTTATTATTGAACCAAAAGTATGAAGTTGTACAAGAATGAAAATATGTATTTATGTATTAGGTACTTAAGTATCAGACTACTGTACTTACTTCTAACAAAAATAAACAAACAAAACTATTAAAAAAAAATAAAAAAATAAAAAAATAAAAACTTTCAAACGCAGTATTTCCTATACACAGCTTAAACAAACCCTAGGCAGGCAATATCTACTTTAATTTGCCCACCACTGGTGCTTCAGGTTAATTACAGTTCCAAGCATATGATATATCTTGCTCCCCTCTATGACTGGTGTAGGTGTTGCATTCTCCTGAGGTGGCCTGCAGAAAGCACATTGCAGGCATTTCCTGTTAAAAAGGTGTCCTTGCTCAGGCCAGTAGTGGTTGATTTTGTCGCTCCTGCAACATTTTTCTTGTTATTTTTATTTTTTTTATTTTTAATTAAAAACAAATATAATAACAAAGTACATTTATTTTACATGATGAAAAAACATGTATTTAAATGATATATTCGTACTGTTTATTTTATGTAATTATTAATGATTATAAGATTTTAGATTATATATTTTTTTATCAATTGGAATACATAGTAATACATTCATAATAATTTGAAATATACTCTCTGTGATATATTTGGAATTGTTCTCCGATTGTGATAAGAGACCATTATTATTAATAATAAAAATACTAATTACTCGTAAACTTTTATGTAGTGATTAGTATTCTTATTATGTTAATAAATATTGATTTATTTTTTATAAAAAATTTTATATAATTGACAAACTTGATACTAATACACTTTTCTAATAGGATATTTATATTCGTCTGATAATTAAAAATTTTAATGATTATGTGTTTCTATAGCTTTTTCTAATTTTTAAAAGTATGAAAGATAGAAAGACGTGTGAAAAGTTAGACTGGAGAAATGGAAATATACTCATTATCCGTCCTTGGAGATATATTCATGATTTAAATTATATATATTTTTACTTTCAAATATTAGTCACAGTCAAGTCCCCCTGGCCGCCGAACCAATTGATGACTGTTAAATATTTTAATAATGGGAGACACATTCCCTTGAAGAGATCTACCTTCCATTAGGACAAGCTCAATATCTCCAAGATGAAGTTGTCTTCGACTTTTCTTAGTTCTCATTTGATTGTTGGATTTGGGCTTCCAAATTTTATATTAATTTTTTCCCAATTATTAAACATAATAGTCGATAAAAAGTTCTTTGGTTCATTGTTATTAGTTTGGTCAGTTTCAAGTATTCCAATATTATTAACTTAGGATCAGGAGTCAAAGTTATATTGACATCATTCGAAATTATCTTAAATATTTCATTCCAGTATTTTACAATTTTTTATACAGTTAGTGAATGAGTGTGACAAATTTGCTTCTGAGATTTGACATTTATCACATATAGAAGGATATTTTTGGGAAAAATTATTATGTAATTTAGATTTGGAATAATGTAATCTATGTAGTATTTTAAACTGTATAAGGGAATGTTTAGCATTTAACGAAACAATGATGTATATGTTGTAAAATTTCATCCCATATTTCTGGTCTTATAATTTGACCTAATTCATTTTCCCAAGATTGTCTATGTATTTCTGTTGATGGGACATCACTTTCCAATAAAATATTGTATATATATGATATCATTTTTTTCCGTATTTGGATGTTTATTCAAGCATTCATCTAAAATTTCTGTCTTTCTATTTCTAAGTTCTTGTGTATTTGCAGAAACATAATTTCTGATTTGTAAATATCTAAATTTCTTTTATTGTGTAGTCCATAAGTTTGTTGTAACTCTTGAAATGAGAGAAAAGAGATTTTCCTTATAAAGATCACCCATCTTAGAAATTCCTTTATTTTTCCATTGTAAAAAAAGCCTTATCCATCATTGAAGGTTTTTGAACGTAAGATTATTGGTGATGGTAAGACCTAACATGGTATAAATTTAGTTTTAATGTTTTCTTTATTTGTTTCCAGATGCGGATTCCGTTTCTCTATTATCGGAATTTTTCATCTATAAAATTTTCTTAGCTACGTTAGTTGTTAGCAAATATTATAGAGCTAATTGCAAATGGAGAACAATCTTCTTTTTCCATATTTAAACCAATTTGGTTTATTATCTATTTCTTCTAGCCAAAAATTCATATTTTTAATATTGACTGCCAGTAATAAAACATAGATTGGTAATGCCTAATCCTCCAATTTATTTTAGGTTTACATAAATGTTTTTTATTTATTCTATGGCTCTTGTAATCCCAGATAAAGTTAGTAATTAGAGAATCTACTTTTTTGAAAAAATTTTAGGGAGATATATAGGAATTAATTGAAATAGATATAATAATTGTGGGAGAAAAATCATTTTTATTGCATTAATTTTACCTAACATTGAAATAGGTAAGCTTTTCCAGTATAATATATTCTTATTTAATTTATTCAGTAATGGAGGGAAATTAAATTTAAATAAAGAATCAAATCTTTTTGTAACGAAAACCCAAGAATATTTAATATTTTCGTTGTTATCTTAAAAGGGAATTGTTGTAATATATGTAAATTATTCACCGTTATTGGCATGAGTTCACTTTTATTCCAATTGATACTGTATCCTGAGAGAGATCCGAATTCGTTATTAGTTTTAACAAATTTCGGATACTTGTTTCTGGTTCAGTGATGTAAAGTAATACATCATCCGCATATAAGGAGATTTTATTTTTAGTATCTCTAGTATCATATCCATGTATTTCCGGGTGTAATCTCACCCTCTGGGCGAGAGGTTCTATTGCAAGCGCAAACAATAAAGGTGATAAAGGACAACCTTGTCTACAACTTCGAGATTCACTGAATTTAGTTGATAACATTCGGTTTGTTGTTATTCTAGCTATTGGATTTGTATATAACAATTAATCCAAGTAGTAACTTCTCTCCCAATTTGAAAGCTTCCATAACCAAAATTAGTGTAAGGCCATTCCACTTGATCAAAAGCTTTTTCAGCGTCCAAGCGAAAATGACTTACTAAAATCTTTTTTATCAAAACGTTCTTTACTTCGATATATAATATTAAATAACCGTCTTAAATTGTATGAGGAATATCTTTTTGGAGTATAAATCCTGTTTGATCGGGATGGATTAATTCGTTAACGACTGGAACTTAGTCTTTGTGCTAGTATTTTTGTTAATATCTTTTGATCTGTATTTAATAGAGCTATTTGCCTCTTTATGATCCTGTTCATCCAAGTCTTTATTTATTTTAGGGTATAAGTGTTATAATAGATTCATTCAACGTGTCTGGTAATTTCTGTTTGTGTATATCTGTTCATATAAATGATTTCAGATGCGGAACCATATGATCATGAAATATTTTATAAAATTCCGAACCTATACCATCTGGTGGTCCCGGTGTTTTACCATTTTTTAATGATCTTTTTGGCAACATTTTTCACTCAGTAAGAATCCGATTGTTACGGCCAGTTGGGAAGGGTTCCTACTTTGTTGAGGTCATAAGGTCATAAGGGCATAAGTAATAGAAGTAGAATTAGGCCATTCGGCCCATCAAGTCAATGCTGTGCCATTCAATTGTAGTCGATCTATCTCTCCCTCCAATCTTCTGCCTTCTTCCCATAGCCTCTGACACCCATACTAATCAAGAATCTATCTATCTCTGCATTAAAGATAACCATTGACTTGGACCCCACAGCCTTCTGTGGCAAGGAATTCCACAGATTCACAACCCTCTGACTAAATAAATTTATCCTCATCGCCTTCCTAAAAGAACGTCCTTTAATTCTGAGGCTATGACCACGAGTGGAAACATCCTCTCCACATCCACTCTGTCCAAGCCTTTCACTATTCTGCATGTTTCAATGAGGTCCCCCCTCGTGAAGTGAGTCACCACAATCATTACATTCAGTTGCTTTAGCGGCATGTCTCTGCTCCATCAAACCTTTTTGTGTTATTCCCCCCTTGCAATATAAAATATTAAACTTTAAATCATGCAAACATAACTCATATTTTGCTAAATTAAAGCACAGTCCGTTTGAATGAAGCACCTATTGATTTTGGGAACATGGCAAGAGTAAGCCAAATGGCTCTTGAATCTGTGACATGATAATGTCTGATGACGACTAAGTGTCATCACCCAGAGGTGAAAGAATGGATCGACTGGGCTTATGTTCACTGGAATTTAGAAGGATGAGAGCAGATCTTATAGAAACATATACAATTATTAAGGGATTGGACAGGCTAGGTGCTGGAAAAACATTCCCGATGTTGGGGGAGTCCAGACCTAGGGTCATAGTTTAAGGGGTGGGCCATTTAGGACTGAGATGAGGAAACATTTATCACCAAGAGAGTTGTGAATCTGTGGAATTGTCTACCACAGAAGGCAGTGCTGGTCAATTAACTGGATGTTTTCAAGAGAGAGTTGGATATAGCTCTTTGGGTAACCAAATCAAGGGATATGGGGAGAAAGCAGGATCGGGGTACTGATTTTGGATGATCAGCCAAGATCATATTAAATGGCGGTGCTGGCTCGAAGGGTCGAATGGCCTACTCCTGCACTTAGTTTCTATGTTCCCATGTTTCAAAGGTACATAGTTTCCAGAAATCTCTTAATATTTCTGATTTAATTTTTTTTTATCAACCTCAGATTCAAAATTAACAACTGGTTGAGAATTAATCACCATTTGTGATGGGAGTAGACCATTAGGTTTTTGTGTTTAATCCTCAGGAGTGGCATTTGAACCTAGAATCTTCTAACTAGGAAGTGAGAATGCTATTAACTGAAACAACGGGGTAGTGAAGTTAATCAAAGCCCACCAATATTACCGTTATCCATTTCCTGCTGCATGCAAGTGTTTCCTAATTTCCTTCCAGAAAAGTCAGCAAAGGTTGGAAACACTCAGTATGTCAGGCAGCATCTGAAGGAGAAACAGAATTAAGGGCCAACGATCCTTTGTCAATCCTTGATAAGTGTTTCCCTCAGTTTCTGCTTTTGTTTCATGATTGAGGCATCTGCAGTATGTTGATTTTGGAAGGAAAACTTTTATTGTCATTCAGACCTTTCGGTTCTGAACGAAATTTCTTTGCTGCAGTCATTACATATAGTGAATAACAAAACAGAACAATAAACACATATTTAACATCCAACAGTGAGTTCACTAGACACCTCCTCACTGTGATGGAGGCAAAAATTATGTCTTTGTTTCTTCCCTTCTTCCTCTTCCTCTGCGCTGAGGCGACCCGGGCCTCCGATGTTGTGACCGCACCGGGTGATGTAAATAAGTCCTGCGGCTTGAACCGCGCTATTTGGTCACGAGCGGGCCAGTTGAACTCTGCGGCCGGGGCGGTCGAAGCTGCCGAAGCTGCCACCCTCCGTCCAGCGGACGCAGCTGTTGCCGCGGAGCTCCGGAAATACAGGTCTCCAACTGTGACCTGCCGAGCTCCCGACACATGTCATCCACTGGGCCCGCGGCCGGGCCTCCGAAGTCGCTGCGGCGCCACCGCGCCACGAGAGCCGCCACACCGCCGAGTCGGGCCGTCTGAACGCCTGAACCCGCCACAGCTCCGAAGTCGGCCAGCCCGCGCTGGTAAGTACTGGGCTGGCTCTGCCTCCGGAAGCCTCGAGGCTCGGTTGCAGTTGGGGGCGCCAGCTCCCCATTATGCTTCAGCGCAGGGGAAGTCGGGGGATACGACAAGAAAGTCGCGTCCCCCCCCCAAAGGAAGAGACTAAAACGTTTCTCCCCACCCTTCCCACACACATACACTACATAATAACTCAAATTAACACACTAAAACAAGACAAGAAAACAACAAAAAAAAGAAAAACAGACGGACTGCCAGGTATGAGCGGCTGCTACTACGAGTGCCGCCCCACGAGGTAATTTGAACCTTAAGGAGTAAATTTTCATTTACTCCTTAAAGTTAGGTTCAAATTGTATACAATGTGCACAATTCTTGTCTCCCCATTCAGCAAAAATAGTTTTTCCTCTCTTCCGACTTTGAAGTTTTTAGTTTCTCTCACAATGCTGTGTTATGTTATTGGGAAATGTGGGCAAATACACTTACTGAATTACGATTAATCATGCAGTGGGACACAATTGGTTTGGAGCTAACTCACCGGGTCAGGCCTTGTTTTAGCAGATTCTCCTGGGACACAAAATGGAATAGGTGTATATTTTTGGTGTCAGAAGGAACTGCCAGATTTGGGTAAATTCCGCTAAAGGCACGTAAAAGCAGGAGGGTAATCTCAGTCAGGACATCCAGCATAACTCTGAGCGAGGGATGATGGGTGAGTGATTTGAGCCTGAGACCCTTCAGATGGTTAGGTAAGGAAATTTATTATTATAGACATGGCATGCGGAGAGATATAAGAAACAATGAATGAAAGATATGCGCTAAAAGTAATGATGATAAAGAGAGGAACAAGCCATTGTTAGTGTTTGTATGGTCTGATATGAGAAGCTAGTGCGAACTTGAGGTGGGAGATGATAGAAGTGAGAAGGAAATGCCGGGGGCTACCTTAAGTTGAGGAAAATCAATTTTCTCATCCCCTCAGATGCGTTCTGATTTTGTTTGGTACCTTTTTGATGGCTTGTTTTCCTTCTACCTCCCTGATTCACAGTTCTGAGGAGAGTGTCTCCACCCAAAACCGCTGTTGTCTTTTCTCAGAGATGCTTCCGAACAGTCTCAGCTAAGACTCATTTGATTCCTATCTTTGCGTTTGTTACAGTATCTGCAATGTGTCCTATTCTACATCACTGAGTTTATGCATTCAGTTTCTGAACAACTAATCTATCTGTGTAAAGTTTTATATTACAGCAAGATAGAGAGAGGTGGAGAGGGAAGAGGAAAAGTGGGGGGGAGGAGGGTGGTGGTTTGTGAGGGAGAGAAGCGGAGAGAGGGGGGGAAGGGAGCCTGGAGGAGGGGAGAGAGAGGGGGAGGAGATGGAGAGGAGAGAGGGGAGGGGAGAGAGAGAGAGGGGAGGGAGAGGGGAAGAGACAGGGGGGAGTGGGGGCGAGGGAGGGGGACAGGCGGGGGCACAGGACGACAGGAGGGGGAGGAGCGCAAGGAGGAAGAATAGGGGACTCTCGAGGGCGTCGATGGAGGAGAGAGAGGAAGCAGAGGGAGAGAGGGATTGGGGAGAGGGGACAGACAGACACAAATTAGGGAGAGTGTGGGAGAGAGAAATTGCCCATTTGTTTAAAACTAGGTTACATGTTAAGTGTAAGGTTTCACGATTATTACCATCCTTCAAGTAGCAATGATTACTTGGATGGTCAGTTGCGGAGGCACTCTGATGTCTCAGCCTGCAATAAGAGAATAGAAATAATTCAATTCTCTTTTTAAAAACAATTTAGAAGTCTATTTGATTCAGGCTTGGCTCTAAAACAACTAGACTCGCACACTGCGAGTAATATAGGTAAAAATCAATTGTACTAACATCCTGACCTGTTCCACGATTCTGATCAATCTTCACTGTCCAGTTCATTCAGTTAATAGCATTCTCAGTTCCTAGTTGAAGACACTAGGTTCAAAACTCACACCCGAGGCTTAGGCACGAAAATCTAAGCTCATGTTAAAGTGCAAAATAATAAAACTTCAATAATCCAGCACCCTCGGGACTTCTGTAGTGACAGATTTCCTGAAGTATTAGATGTTACTCATGGAGTCAGACAGGCATAAACAGGTCCTTCGGCCCATCATATCCATACCAAACAGGATGCGCCATCCAAGTTAGTCTCATTTGCCCATATTTAGCCCATATACCTCTAAACAATTCCTTTCCATGTACCTAGACAAATGTTTGTTAAAATACTTGCCTCAACTCCTTCCAATACATTAATATTAATCATATTAATTCTTGATTTATAAGTAATATGATACTTTTCATGCTAATTCCAAAACCTAGTATTTCACGTGGGAAGAAACCGCAGATGGTGGTTTACACTGAAGATAAACACAGAATGCTGGAGTAACTCAGAATATAGAATAGTTTCTTTATTGTCATTGTAACATGAACCATGTACAATGAAATTTTTAAAAACAGTCAGCCAGTCAGTGCACCATTCAAACATTTCTAAAAGCAAACGACACATACAAGGTAAAATATTAAAAAAAGATAAACAACTAAAATAAATATGAAAATAGCACGCATAAACACGCAACCCTACATCCTGCTGTGGATTTCACAGTGTACCAACCACAGTCCCTTAGTCCCTGCGTTCCTTGGCAGCTACATTTAGTGCCTTTATAGCAGTGGGGTAAAAAAAAACTGTTTTTAAGTCTGTTTGTCCTTGTCCTTGTAGATCTGTACGAACGTTCTGCCTGACTCTCGGCAACAGTTGCAAACAGGGAGTGGCCGGGTGAAATGTCCTTTATAAATATTCTGGGATTTTTTTGATGCAGCGGGAACTGTGTAAGCTTCCAAGGTAGGGAGAAGGTAGCGACAATCCTCTGGGCGTTGTCCATGGCCCTCTGGAGCGCTTTCCTTGAGCCGCTGTGCAGCTGGTGTAACACACGCATAACACTGTATGTTAGGATGCTCTCAATGGAAGCACCGATAAAAGGACAGCAGCAGTCTCTGAGTGATGTTATTCTCCTGAGCACCCTCAGGAAGTGCAGTCTCTGCTGGATCTTTTTCAGCAGCGCAGAAGTGTTCACGCTCCACGTCAGGTCCTCCTCAATATGGAATTCCCGGGAAGCGGAAATCCGCGACCTCTGTATCTGATTGGGATCAGTGGTGTACTATGTCCGTTTTGTTCTTCCTGAAGTCTATTATTATCTCCTTGGTCTTTAAGGTGTTGAGGAGGAGGTTATTTGCTCCACACCACATGACTGTCAGTGTTCCGCCTCATCCCGATTAGGCGTACTCATCCCCCCCGGAGATGGTCCCACCACCGTAGTGTAGTGTCATCCACAAATTTGACAGTGGTGTGGTGGGTGGGGGTGCAGTCATGTGTGCAGATGGTGTAGAGCAGGGGGCTCAGCACGCAGCCCTGTGGAAGAGCCGTGGTACTGAGGCTGAGGGCCGGATGTGTGATGGCCCACTCTGACTCTCTGGCTGCGACCCGTAGGAAGCTATTTATCACATTCAGGTGGAGTGTTGGATAGTCCCAAGTCCCCAGTTTGTCCACCAGTTTTTTTGTGGGGAAAGGATAGTATTAAAAGCAGAGCTGTAGTCCACAAAGAGCATCCGCACGTAGCCCCAGCTGCTCCAGGTGGGCGGACAGTGCAAGCATGGAGAAGCTGTGGCTACAGAGCGCCCTCTGTGGCGATCTATTCGCTCTGTACGCAAACTGGTGGGGGTCAAAGCTTCGGGGGGCAGGAGTGATGTGCTTATATGACCCGGACCAGTTTTTCAAAAACTTCATCACCACTGGTGTGAGTGCGGAATGGCCGGTAGTCCTTGAGGCTGGAAATGTGGGTTTTTTTTTGGGCAAGGGGACTATGGTTGCGGAACTGTCAGGCAGGGTTGGAAATCAGTGGGGCTGGGCCAGAGACTGGTTAAAAATCCTCGTGAGGACTCCAGCCAGCTGGTCTGCGCAGTCCTTCAGCACGCGTCCAGAGACGCCGTCGGGTCCAGTGGCCTTCCTTGGATTGATGGCCCGCAGCGTGCGCCTCACCTCATGCTCCTCTATTTTGAGATCCTGCCTCAGCGGGTCAGGCAGGATCTCTGGAGAAAAGGAATAGGTAACATTGCGGGTCAAGATCCTTCGTCCGTCTAAGTTACTCCAGCATTTTATGTCTGTACCTTGTATTTCACTTAGTTTAAACGTTACACCGTGATAGAATACATTTTACAGGAAAACCAATGGGTTTACCAACGGAAAACCAATGAGCAAGATGGCGCCTGCCTGCGGCGACTTTTGCGGAGCACCAGAACAGAAAAGGTTCACCTACAACTTCTATCAACTCACCTGGATCAGGGAAACAACAGTAATCAGTGCCGTTTCAGACAAGCTGCTGGAAATTTTGCGATCTCCCGCAGCTGTGGGAGCTCCGGACTTTAAATGTTCCCACGCTGGCTGTGTAACTCCTGACCAGACTGAGGATCCCAGCTACTGTACCTGGAAACCCCGGGATGACCTCCAGAGCCAACGGGCTGGATCTCCCAGAAACAATGAAGCTGGAGCTGCAGCTGCCGACTTTGGGGGAACCCCCTTTCGTTACGGAGCTGGAGCTGCCGTCTGTGAAGGAATCCCCGTTCCAGCGCAGTTTGTCCGCAGAGACGCAGAAACAGCATAGCAGGTTACAGTTAACTCAGTTGTCTGGAAACATAGGGGAAGCCTCCATTGTCCGGAGGATCGTGGCCTGCGGGCAAGGAACTTCAAGGTCCAGACTTGAAGCGCAGGGGACTTCGGCCTATCCTCTCCCTATATCCTATGGCCAATGTACTTTCATTGAAAATTAGAGTGGAGGACTAATGCCCCTGCCCCACTTAGGAAACCTGAACGGAAACCTTTGGAAACTTTGCACCCACCCAAGATTTTCACCCCCAGCTACAGACTCAGCCTGAAGGGTTCTCCATCCAGCGTTATGGACCGTTACACTGGCTTTGGGAAAGGGAGGTGAGGAGGGGGTTCTGCCTCATAGTCAAACTCTGCGTGGTGCTCAGACTGGCAGTTTCTTGTCCAACTCCTGTCTCGCACCTGGAAACATCTGGCGGTGAAGTGCCGTCCCTTCTATCTCCCAAGGGAATTCACTCCATATCCTGACCGCGGTGCTACATTTACCACCCAGCCAGACGTCCGTTGGCACTGGAGGAGCTGCACGCCGTGGTCAACAAACACCAGACATCTTACCCCGAGACATTTACCACCATTTGCTGGGGACTTCAATAAGGCAAAACCTAAAGAAATCACTGCCCTACTTTCCACCAACACGGTCTCTCTGCTGCTACCAGAGGACCAAAAACATCCTCGACCACTGCTACACCCACCATCAAGAATGCCTATCGTTCTATCACCTCGCCCTCACTTCGGTAAATCTGACCATACCGCGTGCTGCTTCTCCCTGCCTTCAGGCAGCCAATTGAAGAGCGCACCTCAGTGGTGAGGACAGTACAGAGCTGGTCAGGGGAGGCAGAGAGGAACAAACTCCAGGACTGTTTGGAGTTTGTAGACTGGGAAATGTTCAAGGACTCGGCAACGGACTTGAACGAATACTCCACAGTCGTTACAGACTTCATAAAGAAATGTGTGAAGGACTGCATCCCCACCAAAACCTTCCGAGTGTTTCCCAATCAGAAACCTTGGATGAACATTGAGATCCACACTCTTCTGAAGTCCAGACACCGGGCATTCACGTCTGATGATACAGTGGCCTACAAGAAGCCCAGATACGACCTTGGTAAGGCCATCAAAAAGGCCAAAAGGGACTTCTGCTCCAAACTGGAGGATGAGACAGATGTTCGGCAGCTGTGGCGGGGCTTGAATGCAATCACCTCCTACAAGGCGAAACTAGGAGGCAGCTCGAATGTCGGCGAAACATCACTCCCTGACGAGCTCAATGCGCCTTCGCGAGCCCCCATTCGCTGTGATGGTATTTCAGTCTCAGTCACAGAGGCCGACGTCAGAAAATCCTTCAGAAGGGTGAACCCTCGAAAAGCGCCTGGACTTGATATTATACCCGGTCGTGTTCTAAAAACCTGTGCGGACCAACTGGCAGGAATTTTACGGACATTTTCAACCTCTCACTTCTGAGGTCTGAGGTTCACACCTGCTTTAAAAGGGCATCAATTATACCAGTGCCCAGGAAGACTAAGGTGACATGCCTCAATGACTATTCGACCAGTGGCACTAACGCCAGTGGTGATGAAGCGCTTTGTGAGGTTGATCATGGAGCAAATCAGCTCCTACCTCGACAAAAACCTGGACCCACTGCTGTTTGTTATGGCCACAAAACAGATCAACGGTGGATGCGATTTTGCTGGCCCTCCACTCTGCTCTGGGAACCACTTGGACAAACAAAAAACTCATATGTCAGGCTGTTATTCATGGACTACAGCTCGGACATTTAACACAACATACCCTCCAAGTGAGTTACACAAACTCACAGAAATGGGTCTCTGCACATCCCTCTGCAAATTGGATACCTCGACTTCTTCATTCACAGAGCACAGTCTGTTTGCTATTGTGGAAATTGTGTCAGCCTCGATAACAATCAGCACGGGAGCAACACTCAAGGGCTGCGTGCTCAGCCTTGCTGTACTCACTCTATACTCATGACTGCGTAGCCAATCACAGTGCGAACTCCATCATCAAGTTCGCCGACGACACCCACTGTTGTGGGACGTATCTCTGATGGGGATGAGTTGGTGTATAGAAGTTGAGATCGAGCAAACTGTCCATATGGTGCCAGCACAATAACCTGGCCCTCAACACCAGCAAAACCAAGGAAGCTGATTGTGGACTTTGGATGGAGTAGAATGGGGACCTACAGTCCCATTTATTATGGTTTGAAAGGGTCAAGAGCTTCAAATTCCTGGGCGGCACATCTCTGAAGATCTTTCCCTGGTCGAGAACACTAATTGCCAATTATCATGAAAAGCCACTATTGCGCCTCTACTTCCTGGAGAAGATTACAGAGCGTTTGGTTTTGTCAAGGAGGACTCTCTCTAACTTCTACAGGTGCACAGTAGAGAGCCTTGCTGGACCAGTTGCATCGTTGGCTTGGTTCGGCAACTTGAGCGGCCTGGAGAGGAAAAGACTACAACAAAGTAGTAAACACTGCCCCCAGGTCCATCATCGGCTCTGACCTTCCTTCATCGAGGGGATTTATCGCAGTCGCTACCTCAAAAAGGCTGGCAGTATCATCAAAAGATCCATACCATCCTGACCACACACTCATCTCCCTGCTACCTTCAGGTAGAAGGTACAGGAGCCTGAAGACTGTAACAACCAGGTTCAGGAATAGCTACTTCCCCACAGCCATCAGGCTATTAAACCTGGCTCGGACAAAACTCTGATCATTAATAACCCATTATCTGTTATTTGCACTTGATCAGTTTATTTATTCACGTGTGTATATATTTATATATGGTATATGGACACACTGATCTGTTTTGTAGTAAATGCCTTCTATGTTCTGTGTGCTGAGGCAAAGCAAGAATTCCATTGTCCTATCAGGGACACATGACACTAAACTCACTTGAACTTGAACTTTAAATGAAGCCAAAAACCTATGAATGCTCTGGACCCCAGCTCTGGCTTTAAACCTTCCCATGTCCCTGACCTTCAGTGCTCTGAACCTCACCCTGGATCCAGTGGCACACAGCGGTACATAGGCAGCACGGTGGGGCCGATATGGAGTTGCTGCCTCACTGCGCCAGAGACTCGGGTTCGATCCTGACTATGGGTGCTGTCTGTGACGCTTTGACCAAGTGGGTTTTCTCCAGGTGCTCCGGTTTCGTCCCGCACTCCAAAGATGTCCAGGTTTGCAAGTTGGACACAAAATGCTGGATGGAGTAACTCAGCGGCACAGGCAGCATCTCTGGCGAGACCAACTGGGTGACGTTTCAGGTCGAGACCCTTCTTCAGACCCAAAAGGTCATCCATTCCTTCTCTCCAGAGATGCTGTTGGTCCCGTTGCATTACTCCAGCACTTCGTGTCCTATTTCTGTGTAAACCAGCATCTGCAGCTCCTTGTTTCTGTAATGCTAGTATTAGTCCTCGGGTAATGTTTCCCGTGTTGAAATTGTAACAACATTTGTTTATAGTCATATGGCATTAAAATCATTGTATATTTTGATGGTATTGTAACAGGTCTTAGCCTTGGGGCTGTTGAGAAAATTTGATGCAAGATTTTAGTAAGCAGGGTGCAGTTGGAATGCATTAATATATTTTGCAGCTGTGCCTCTCTCTCTCTCTATGTACTTATGTTGACAGATTCAATTTCATGAACGTGAAAGCTATTCTGCTCAACAAGATCATAAATTATTTTATAAAGCAGGCTTCTGAATCTTATGGTTCACAGTGAAGAGAAGATAGCTTCTCCCTCTTTGCTTTAATGGGTGACAGATGAGCTAATTGCATTTTTTGGTGAATTAATGTCGCAGGCATGCCTTTGAATTCGAATCTGCTCTGCATTCCCACCCAAGTTCTTCCATCGAACTGAATGGTCACCTGCTTCCAGCACAGAGCGTGGACCATCTAAAAATGAACTGCTATTACTCACCTGGAATATTTCAATGTCACCTCCCAATAGATAGATTCTCGATTAGTCTGGGTGTCGGGGGTTATGGGGAGAAGGCAGGAGAATGGGGTTAGGACGGAGAGAAGGATCAGCCATGGTTGAATGGCGAAGTAGACTTGATGGGCTGAATGGCCGAATTCTGCTCCTATCACTTGTGAACACCATGTTCTCTACCACCATGAAACTGGCAGGCAGCAAGTGCATTGGAACATCACCGCCAGCTGGTTTCACTCCGAGTTACACCGTGCTAATTCGCAAATATATTTCTCACTGTTGCATCTAATTCCTGAACTCCTTAAACTGCTGCACTTTGGAGAACCATCACCAGAAAGGCTAAAGGTGGTCAAGAAGATGGCAATGTACAGGTGTCAGAGGTCATGGGAAGAAGGCAGGAGAATGGGGTCAGGAGGGAGAGATAGATCAGCCATGGTTGGATGGCAGAGTAGACTTGATGGGCCGAATGGCTTAATTCTACTCCTATCACTTATGACCTTATGGTCTAACCCATCTGGATACAGTTCACTGCACTTTCTAAACCATGTTTTCAGTTTCCTTGCAATCTGCTCTGTAACTTTAACTATTACTCACATGTACCTTTACCTCGTGACAACTTTGGACATAGCTCATCGCGCCAATCAGAGAGGAATCGGTTCCTCGGAGTTCAGGAAATAAATCCGTCCAACACCCTCTGTCAGCCTTCATGGTGAGAGGATTCTAGTGCAATCCTAGATGGCTTGCTGCATTTATACGAAGGCATGGCAAGACCATGCCTTGAGTATTTTGTGCCATTCTGGTAGAGATACAGCATGGAAACAGGTCCTTTGGCCCATTGAGTCCACAAGGACCATCGATTACCTGTTCACGCTAGTTCCATGTTATCCCACACTCACATCCACACACTAGAGGCAATTAATGACGCCAATTAACCTACAAACCCGAAGATAGAATCACAATGCTGGAGTAACTCAGCGGGACCGGCAGCATCTCTGGACAAAAGGAATGGGTGATGTTTCGGATCGAGACTCTTCCCCAGAACTACAAACCCATATGTCTTGGGGATGGGGATGGAAACTGGAACACCTGGAGGAAATCCACGCGGTCACAGGAAGAACATGTAACCTTCACACAGTCAGCATCCAAGGGCATGATTCAACCTGGCTATCTGGCACTGTGACAGCAGTTCTACCAGCTACACCACTGTGCCACCTCTTATTTGCAGAAGAATGTTCTTGCTATGGAGGAAGTATATTAAAGGTTTACCTGACTGATCCCTGAGATAACAGGACTGATGGAGCCCCAGATTCACACAGCATAGAAATAATCCATCAATGGTTCAAGAAATCAATGGTCCTTTATTGTCATGTGCACTAAGGTACAGTGAATTTTGATATACCATCCAGTCTTACCAAAAAAAGCACCAAGATAAAAAACTACATAAAGATTAAAAATAAATATTTAAGCCCAACGCATCCATGCTGACCAAATTTTAGAACTATGTGTTCATAAGGTCATAAGTGATAGGAGTAACATTAGGCCATTCGGCCTATCAAGTCTACTTCGTCATTCAATCATGGCTGATCTATCTTTGTTTCCTAACCTCATTCACCTGCCTTCTCCCCATAACCCCTGACACCCATACTAATCAAATATCTATCTATCTCTGTTTTTGGCCCACATCCCTCTAAACATTTCCTGTCCCAGTCTAAATGTGTTTCAAACGTTATCATTATGTCCTCCTCCACAGCTTCGCAGAGGATATAATGTTGCCATTATATGCACCTCCTCCTGCTTGACAGCACCAGACACCCGGGTTTGATCCTGACCACGAGTGCTGTTAGTGTTAGTGGCTGAACACAGGTTAATGGAAGTCGAGAGGAAAGATAGATCAGCCACGAATGAATGTACTTGAATGGGCTGAATGTACAGGAGTGTACTTGATGGGCTGAATGGCCGAATTCTGCTCCTATAACCTATGAACGTGAATTACTAAACCAACAGTGAAACAAATTCTCACCAAGTATCCGTTGAGTTGAAACAGAAGGTTTTGAGTGGCCACCTGCACTAGGTGGCAATGTGTAGTATGATTAAAAAGCCCCATCCATGTGAGGAATATATTGCATCCAGAACACGTCCTGGGGTCTTTAAAAAAATCATGTCACACATAGAGGGATCAGACTTGTATAAGTATCAGTATTATCTGCAAAGTGTCTGTCATACCTGAAACGTGGACTTAAATATCATCTTCATAAAAATACCATAAATCATGGTAAAATGAGCAGTGCTGATTATCTTTAATATGACAGAGCAAATGGGAAAGCTGCCAATGACAAGAGCAAGGCAGTAAATTTTCTCCAAAAGAGAATGAGCAAGTTTGGGGAAGGAGAACCAATAAAAAAAAAGCTCAAATCATTTAGATGTTGACATACTTTAACAGTCCTCTGAAGGATTACAATAGAAATACTTTTCCCAAAATCCTCCATCATGTCTGCTGTTCCCCCACTAAACTTCCAGCGGGAGAGATCCCGGAGAATGAAGGCACAAGGAACCGCAGAAGCTGGAATCTTGAGCAAAACACAAAGTGCAGGAGGAACTCAGCGGGCCAGGCAGCATCAGTGGAGAGAATAGACAGGCAACATTTCAAGTGAGGAAGGGTCCCGACTCAAAACGTTGCCTGTTTATACACTCCACAGATGCTACCTGAACTGTTGAGGTCTTCCAGCACTTTGTGTTTTGCTCCCCGAGTTTGACGTACTGAGCTACCATTCCCAGCCTGAGGTTTATGATGAAGATAGACATAAAATGCTGAAGTAGGTTCATAAATTCATAAATTCTAGGGGTAAAATTATGTCATTCAGCCCATTGAGTCAACTCTGCCATTCAATCATGGCTGATTTCTGCCTCCTAATCCCATTTTCCTGCCTTCTCCCCATAACCCTGGACACCCTATCTATCTCTGCTTTAAATATATCCACTGACTTGGCCTCCACAGCCCACTGTGGCAATGGGTTCCACAGATCAACTACCCTCTGACTAAAGAAATACCTCCTCACCTCCTTTCTAGAAGAGCGCCCTTTAATGCTGAGGCTATGAACTCTGGTCCTTCTGAGGCTATGACTCTTCCACCAGTGGAAACATCCTTTCCACATCCACTATCTATGCCTTTCATTATTCTGTAAGTTTCACTGAGGTCCACTCTCAACCTTCTAAACTCCAGCGAGTACAGGCCCAGTGCTGTCAAAATGCTCATCATATGCTAACCCACTCATGCCTGGAATCATTCTTGTAAACCTCCTCTGGAGCATCCCCAGAGGCAGTACATCCTTCCTCAGATCTGGGGCCCAAGTTTTAGAAACATAGAAACATAGAAAATAGGTGCAGGAGTAGGCCATTCGAGCCTGCACCGCCATTCAATATGATCATGGCTGATCATCCAACTCAGTATCCTGTACCTGCCTTCTCTCCATACCCCCTGATCCCCTTTAGCCACAAGGGCCACATCTAACTCCCTATTAAATATAGTCAATGAACTGGCCTCAACTGCCTTCTGTGGCAGAGAATTCCCATTAGGACTCACCACTTTCTGTGTAAAAAAATGTTTTCCTCATTCGGTCCTATAAAGGAATTCCCCTTATTACTTTAGACTGTGGGACCCCTTGTTCTAGACCTCCCCAACATCGGGGAGCAATCTTCCTGCATCTAGCCTATCCAACCGCTTAAGAATTTTATAAGTTTCTATAAGATCCCCCCACAGTCTTCTAAATTCTAGCGAGTACAAGCCAAGTCTATCCAGTCTTTCCTCATATGAAATTGTCCTGACATCCAGGAATCAGTCTCGTGAACCTTCTCTGTACCCCCTCTATGGCAAGAATGTCTTTCCTCAGCTTTGGAGACCAAAACTGCATTCAAACCTCCAGGTGTGGTCTCACCAAAACCCTGTACAACTGCAGTAGAACCTCCCTGCTCCTATACTCAAATCCTTTTCGCTATGAATGTAACCTAATTTGCTTTCTTCACTGCCTGCTACACCTGCATGCCTACTTTCTATGATTGGTGTACCATGACACCCAGGTCTCATTGCATCTCCCCTTTTCCTAATTTGCCACCATTCAGATAATAGTCTACCCTCATGTTTTTTGGCCACCAAAGTGGATAACCTCACATTTATCCAACATTATTACTGCATCTGCCATGCATTTTGCCCACTCAACCCAGCCTATCCAAGTCACCTTGCAGCGCTCCTAGCATCCTCCGCACACCTATACACTACCCCCCAGCTTAGTGTCACCCGCAAAACTTGGAGATGTTTGCATTCAATTTCCTCGTCCAAAGCAATTTTTATATATTGTAAATAGCTGGGGTCCCACTGCACTGAACCTTGCGGTTACCCCACTAGTCACCGCCTGCCATTCTGAAAAGGACCCGATTTTACTCCTACCATTTGCTTCCTGTCTGCCAGCCAGTTCTCTATCCACATCAATACTGAAACCCCCAATACCGTGTGCTTTAAGTTTGGTATACTAATCTCTTATCTGGGACCTTGGTCGAAAGCCTTCTGAAAGTCTAGATTATAAACACATCCACTGGTTCTCCCTTTTCCACTCTACGTAGTTTACATCCTTGAAAAATACTATAAGATTCGTCAGACATGATTTACCTTTCGTAAAATCCATGCTGAAACTTTGTCCATGATTTCACCACTTTCCAAAAATGTACTGCTATCCCATCTTTAATAACTGACTCTAGCAGTTTCCCCACTACCGTGTTAGACTAACTGGATCTGTAATTCCCCGTTTTTTTTCTCATCCCTCCTTTTTTCAAAAAGTGGGTTACATTAAGCTACCCTCCAATCCTCAGGAACTACTCCAGAATCTGAGTTTTGAAAAATTATCATTAAATGCATCCACTATTTCTGTGGCTTACTTCCTTGAGTACTATGGGATGCAGACTATTGGCCCTGGAGATTTGATCGGCCTTCAATTCCATTCAATTTACCCAACACCACTTCCCGGCTAACTGGATTTCACTCAGTTCCTCCACCTTATTTTGAACCCCAGTCCCCTGCTATTTCTGGCAGATTTTTTTATTGTCTTCCAATAGTGAAAGACAGAACCAAAGTAGTTATTCAATTGGTCTGCCATGTCCTTGTTCCCCATGATCAATTCCCTGTTTCTGGCCTGCAAGGGACCTACATTTGTTTTAACTAATCTCTTTCTCTTCACATATCTATAAAAACTTTTGCAGTCAATTTTTATGTTCCCTGCCTGTTTTTTTTCATAATCTATTTTCCCTTTCCTAATTAAGCCCTTTGTCCTCCTCTGCTGGAGTCTGAATGTCTCCCAGTCCTCTGGTAGGCTGCTTTTTCTGGCTAATTTGTATGCTTCATCTTTTGTTTTTATACTAGCCCTGATTTTCCCTTGTTATCCATGGATGCACTACCTTCCCTGATTTATTCTTTTGCCAAACTGGGATGAACAATTGTTGTAGTTCATCCATGCAGTCTTTAAATACCTTCCATTGCACATCCACTGTCAATCCTTTAAGAATCACTTGCCAGTCTATCTTGGCCAAGTACTCAAAATGCAGCCTGACCAGCACCTTATTGAACCTCAGCATTACATCTCTGTTTTTGTATTCCAGTCCTCTTGATATAAATGCTAGCATTGAATTTGAGTAACTCAGGCAGCATCTCTGGAGAAAAGGAATGGGTGATGCTTCTGTATGGTTCTGAATAAAACTGGGCTAGGGTGGGATAATAATCAAAAACTATATCAAAACTGATCAAATTGTGCCAATAGAACCAAGGCAAACTGTATAATGGACTTTCTAAGACAATATGTCCCACAAGTTAAATGTAGTTGGGACCTTGTATAACAAGATTGTCCCATACACTCTATTATACTCTATTGTCCCAACTTCTGATAGAGTAACAGCTAATGTAAGTACCAATGACTGTGAACCTACCAAATTGACATAAATACTTAATTTGTTCACAAATATCCTTCAGGAAGGCAAATCCGCTCTCCTTACTAATCTGGCCTCTATCTGGCTTGTGGATGCACAAACTTCTGGAATGTTTTGAGGATGTAACAAGTGGAATGGATAAGGGAGAGCCAGTGGATGTAGTGTATCTGGACTTTCAAAAAGCCTTTGACAGGGTCCCACACAAGAGCAACATTGTGGGACCCTGATAAAAGCAACATTGGTCTATAAAATACTGCGAATGGAAGATATTTTGCTCAGTGCATAAACTCAATCCAGGTCATTTCTAACAGCCCACGTTCAAGGAAAGGTTGACAGCATCATCACCTGATCTTTCCTCCCCTGGTGAAAAGCAATGGTGGTGTATCGCACAGAGGCACCAAAACTCTTGCATCTCGTACAAGTTCCTCACGTTGCACCTGTCAAAGAAATTGTTGAATGCAAATTGGCTGCTCTGTTTCCAAAGTAAATAAGTAAGTTTATTGGCCAAGTATTCACATACAAGGGATTTGCCTTGGTGCTCTGCCCACAAGTAAAAACATGACATACAGTGACAGTTACGAATGACTCAGAAAACACTAAACATTAATAATAATAAGACATTAATGATAAAACACCATTGATCAAGCATGTGAACCAATAAAATACCAGATCAAAGGGAGGCTACAGATTTTTGGCTGTTGAGTAGAGCAACTACTCGTGGATAAAAACTGTTTTCATGTTTAGCTGTGGCAGCTTTGACAATCTGGAGTCGCCTTCCAGAGGGAAGTGATTCAAAGAGTTTGTGACCAGGATGAGAGAGGTTTTAGAGATGATCTTGCCCAACATCGCTTTCCTGGCCCTTGCAGTGTACAGTTCATCAGTGATGGGAAGGTTGCAGCCAATAATCTTCTCTGCTGATCGGACGCTTCACTGCAGCCTCCAGGTTGTTGTGCTTGGTGGCTGAGCCAAACCAGACCATGATGGAGAAAGGTGAGAACAGGACTCTATGATGGCCCGAGTAGAATTGGGTACCATCATTGCCTGTGGCAGATTGTGCTTCCTCAGCTGCCGCAGGAAGTACATCCTCTGTTGTGCCTTTTTGACTGTGGGAGTCGATGGTAGCCCCTCACTTAAGGTCCTTGGAGATGATGGTTCCCAGGAACTTAAAAGACTCCACAGATGTGACTGTGGTGTTGTTGATGGTGAGTGGGGTAAGGGGAGGGGGTGCTCTCCTAAAGTCTACAATCAATTCCACTGTCTTAAGAGCATTGAGGTCTAGGTTGTTGCTACAGCACCAGGACGCCAGCTGTGACACTTCCTGTCTGTACGCAGATTCCTCCCCATCCTGGATCAGTCCAATCAGGGTTGTGTCGTCCGCAAACTTGAGAAGCTTGACAGAGGTGTGCTGTGGAGGTGCATTCCTACATTCCAAACATGACTAAACTTCGGAAAGTATTGCGGTGGCCGTAAAGAACTTTGGAACAAGCCGGTGGTCTGAAAGGCAATGTATAAAATAATTATTTTATATTCTGTAATTCTGTGCCCAATAATATTAGCTGCATGGATTCATGAAAGCTGTAATGCAATAACACACTCAAAGCATTTAAATCTTATGAGGTTTAATGATTAAATCACATCATACTCATACCACTAATTAAATTAAGTATCTGTTACTCATTTGGAAGAGCTGGAAGAAACATTAATTTGAAACCAAAAATACCACAGGTGCTGGAAGTCTAAATTAGCAACAGAAAATGTTGGGAATAATCGGCAGGTCTAAGGGCATCGAGGAGAAGAAAAAAACGATTTAATACTCCAGGTTCGTGACTTTCACTGGACTCTGATGTAAGGTAATTAATCTGAGGCATTAATTATGTTTCTCTGGCTATGGACACTGCCCCGACTGTTAAGCATTTCCAGAATGTTCTTTTTTTAGAACAATAAAAACATTGTTAGAGAATATCACTAGCTGAAAAACTGAATGAGCAACAAATTTAGCACTCTGAAGTGTGAATTTGATTCTGGGATCTGTGTTTTGCCAAAGGAACTGCTGGAGAATGTAGAGCCACAGAAGACACCCCCTTGTAATGAGTGGACAAAGCTAACAATTACAAGGATGAATTCCTTAAAGCCCTGTCCCACAGTACGAGTTCATTCCAAGAGCTCTCCCGAGTTTGCCCAGATTCGAACTTGGAGATTTACGGTAATGACCACTCGTCGGTACTCGGGGCTCTTGTGGACATTTTTCAACATGTTGAAAAAACCTCACGAGTCTTCCCGTGCTTACCTGCCGTTAGCGAGTCTTCCCGAGTACCTGCCATTAGCGTTATGAGTCGCTAAGAGATGTACCCAAGCTCCGACATACCTACTATGTTCATTCTCCATGCTTACCACAAATTTGATTTTTTTAAACTCAGGAGAGCTCTTGGAATGAACTCGTACCGTGGGACATGGCTATTACGCCTCCAGGTAAACTCGGATGGCAGTCAGCTACCTTTTTGATCTGTTGCAGTACCTGGTTATGGTTCTGTTGGGAAACAGTTCTTAGATTTAGAACCAGTAGCAATGAAGGAACATGAGATGCTTCCAAGACTAGATGCAGAATGCATGCAGAATATTCTCTTTCCATCAACCTATTTCCCTTGTCTTCTGGATGGCAAAGATAATGGTTAAGAAGATTATGGTAATGCAGCCTATACAAGTAACTAGGGAGCAATTTGTAGATTGAATGATGGTAGAGTGAATTAATACACCGGGTGTGGTTGGCAGCCTGCTTTGTTCAGGATGGTGTCATAGAGTCACAGAGCCATACAGCGTGTAACCAGGCCCTTCAGCCCATCTTACCCACGCCAACCAACGTATCCCATCTACACTAGTCCCACCTGCCTGCGCTTGGCCCATATTCCTCTCATCATATCCTATTCATATACCTGACTAAATGCTTCTTAAAAGTTTTGATAGTACCCACTTCAACTACCTCCTCCGGCAGCTTATTCCATACACCCACCACCCTTTGTGTAAAAGACGTTACCGCTCAGGTTCCTATTAAATCTTTCACCCCTCCTCACTTTAAACCTATGTTCTCCGGTTCTCGATTACCCACTCTGGTCAAGAGACTGTGCATCTATCAAATCAATTCCTCTCAAGATCATCTCTATAAGATCCTCCTGTCTTCCAAGGAATAAAGTTCTCCCTATAGCTCAGGCCCTCGATTCCTGGCAACATCCTCATAAATCGTCTCTGCACCTTCCGGATTGAAGCTGCATTCATCCAGGCAAGTGGAAGAGTATTCCATCGCACTCCCCACCTCTGCTTTGTAGAAGGAAGAACATCTTTGGCATGTAATAGGGTAAGTTACTTATAGAATTATATTCAAACTTTAACCAATATTACAGCTTAGTTTAGTTTAGTTTAGTTTAGTTTAGAGATACAGCATGGAAACCGACTCTTTGGCCCACCGAGTCCATGCCGACCAGCGATCACCCATATACTAGTTCTATCTAACACACTAGGGACAAGTTACAGAAGTCAATGAACATACAAACCTGCACGACTTTGGGATGTGGGAGGAAACCAGAGCATCCGGAGAAAACCCACGTGGTCACAGGGAGAACGTGCAAACTCCGCACAGATTGCACCCGTAGTCAGGAACATACCCAGGTCTCTGACACTGTAAGGCAGCAACTCTGCTGCTGCACCACTGTGGCTCCCAACGATAGTATTTATATAGTTAGTCAAGTTGAGTTCCTGATCAATGGCAGCCCCCAGCATATTGAAGCTGAGAGACACAGTCATGGCATTCAAATGGAATATAAAGGTAATAGGTGGTCATTATCTGCCACATGTGTAGCAGAGAAGGCTGTAGAGGCCAAGTCAGTGGATATTATTAAGGCAGAGTTAGATAGATTCTTGATTAGTACGGGTGTCAGAGTTTATGGGGAGAAGGCAGGAGAATGGGGTTAAGAGGGAGAGATAGATCAGTCATGATTGAATGACGGAGTAGACTTGATGGCCCGAATGGCCTAATTCTGCTCCTATCATTTATGTCCTTATGAACATGTTATTTGCCACTTAGCAGCTCATGCCAGTTGCATTTAATTCCTTTTTCAACTTTCACACTTGTTCTGTCCATTTACTTTGCTCTTTCATCCCTGGCACCTTCCATTCATTGATGTGCCATCTTTATCACAATAAAACATCTTTAGTTGCTTAAAACTAGCTAAAGTGGGATGGGGGGAAAAGGCTGGCAGAGGAGGCACAAGAGACTGCAGACGCTGAGATCACGAATTAAAAGCAAACCGCTGGAGGACTCCAGCCGGTCAGACAGCAACGGGGGAGGCGACGTTTTGGGTTAGGAATCGTCTTCAGTCTCAGTCGACGTTTCAGATCAGGACCCTTCTTCAGACACAAGGACCCAGTTTATGGGCATGTGTTTAGCTGTACGCAATGAGGTCTACCGTTTTCCTGACGATGCTTGCATTTGTTGGGAACACCAGCCAGTGCATAGAGAAACATAGAAACATAGAAAAATAGGTGCAGGAGTAGGACATTCGGTCCTTCACACCGCCATTCAATATGATCGTGGCTGACCATCTAAAATCAGTACCCCATTCCTTCTTTCTCCCCATATCCCTTGATTCCATTCACCCTAAGAACTCTAGCTAACTCTCTCTTGAATACATCCAGTGAATTTGGCCTCCACTGCCCTCTGTGGCAGAGAATTCCACAGATTCACAACTTTCTGGGTGAAAAAGTTTTTCCTCATCTCAGTCCTAAATGGCCTACCCCTTATCCTTAAACTGTGACCCCTGGTTCTGGACTCCACCAAAATGGGGAATATTGTTCTTGCATATCGCCTGTCCAATCCTTTAAGAAAGGATGTATGTTTCTAGACGCAGAAGACAACGCAGTCATTATTACACTTGCTATTCTGTTCAAAGCCACAAAATTTGGACATGCCCTTTGTCAGATGTACTGGCCTCTCATTCTCTCATCAGTGTTCTGCCAAGTAACACTCCCACCGGGCCCAGAGTCTCGGAAAAAATGTACCCTATTATTACACAAAATAAACCAACGCCTGAAGATATAAAAAAGATTCTGCGGGGTGCCTTGCCATCACAATGCACCAGATGCATCATGTTCTGACACTGATTTACTGCTTTACACACCCTGTGCTATAAATCTAGGTGTAAAGTTGCTGTTCCATCAGGGAGCAAGTACTAAGCTGTAATTATTAACTGCATGCTGCATTTACTCAGCAAGCAACAGCTTCATGTTGTATTTACTCAAACTGACTTTTTTATGGGAAAATTACTTGCAGCAGGAAGCTGTTTTTCTCTCCAATTTACTTCTATGCTTTGCACAAAGCCATTTCATTACAAGTACTAATGATCCCACACACTGTTAAAAGTCTTTTCTGCCATTCCTGGAAATATTTGGATGGTTTTCCAGCAAGTAATGCTTTGTTGAGAAATCGCAATGCAAAGGGCCCTGTGATGAACTTCTCACAGTATCAGCATGGAAACCTGTGAGGTTATCCTTTAGAGCTTAAGAAAAGGCAGATCATTTTTTTTCAGTGATGAGATATGGAACGATGTTGATGATCAGAGGAAACTAGACATCCTTGCACAAGAATCGTTGGAGGATTGCAGCAAGCCATCAAAGGCAAACGATATCTTGGTCACAAGAGGACTTGAGTAGAAAAGTGAAGGGCGGCACTGTGGTGCAGGTGGTAGAGTAGCCGCCTCACAGTGCCAGAGATCCAGGTTCCATTCTGACCTTGGATGCTGTCTGTGCGGAGTTTGCACGTTCTCCCTGTGACCATGTGGGTTTCTTCCGGGCGCTCCAGTTTTCTCCCACTTCCCAAAGACGTGCAGGTTTGTAGGTTAATTGGCTCTGGAAAAATTGCAAATTGTCCCTAGTGTGTTGGGTAGCGCTAGTGGCCTTTAAATTGCCCCTAATGTGTAGGGAAAAATTAATGGGATGACGTGGGACTTAGTGTGAACGGGTGATCTATGGTCAGCGTGGACCTGTTTCCATGCTGCGTCTCTAAACTAAACTAAATTAAACTAAATGCGTTATCATAATTGTATGGGTACCTGGAGCAACCACATCTGGTATATTACCAACAGGTCTTCTCTCCATGAGCTTTAGATCAATGACATCCTATGATAAAAAGAGATTGAGAATTCTGTGACTATATATTTTTATGAAGAATGAACATGATCAATTTAGTTTAGTTTAGTTTAGTTTAGTTTAGAGATACAGCCCGGAAGCAGGCCCTTCGGCCCACCAAGTCCATGCCGGCCTGCAATTCCCGCCAACTAGGGAACATTTACAATTTTACGAATAAGCCAAATTAGCCTACAAACCTGCACGTCGTTGGAGTGTGGGAGGACACAGGAGCACCCGGAGAAAACCCACGCAGGTCGCAGGGGAAAACGTACAAACTCCTTACAGACAGCACCCTTAGTCGGGATCGAATCGGGGTCTCGGGTGCTATAAGGCAGCCACTCTGCCGCTGCACCACCGTGCTGTTCAAGAACATTGAAACATGCAAAGTTCTTGAGTCACTTGGTAGGATAGAGAAATTGTGTGTCCCTTGGCTATAGTAATTGTATCCTGGAAGCATTCAAGTCAAGTCAAGTCAAGTCACATTTATTTATATAGCACATTTAAAAAATAACTCTCGTTGACCAAAGTGCTTTACATATGTTATAAGAGTAGTGTACATAAGCTGGCTACATACATATATACAAATAGCCCTCGTTCAGAGGCCGTCAGGAAAGGCTTGGGAGGAAAGATACGTTTTTAGACTAGACTTAAAGGAGTCGATGGAGGGGGCAGTTCTAATGGCGAGGGGGATGCTGTTCTACAGTCTAGGAGCAGCGACCGCAAAGGCGCCAAGTTGCCCGATCTGAGGGACCTGGAGGTGGTGTAGTGGGTGAGAAGACTTTTAATGTAGGTGGGTGCAAGCCCATTGAGGGCTTTGTAGACAAAGAGGAGGGTCTTGAAATTTATTCGGAATCGCACAGGGAGAGAGGCCAGGATCGGGGTGATGTGGTCCCTTTTTCGGGTGCCCGTCAGGAGTCTCGCTGCGGCGTTTTGGACCAGTTGCAGGCAGGACAGGGAAGATTGGCTGATGCCAGTGTAAAGGGAGTTGCAGTAATCTAGGCGGGAGGAGATTCAGGATGGAGAAAGAAGAGATTCCTTCACCAGTTGGTTAGTGAGTATTTGGATTCACCTGAAAGACACAGGCTTACTCACTGAGCCTATTCAAGGAACGTTGATTACATTTTTAGATTTAATTTAGAGATACAGCGCGGGAACAGGCCCTTCAGCCCACCGGATCCGCGTTGACCAATGATTCCCACATATTAACACTATCCTACACACACTAGGGACACATTTAATATACACAAGCCTACATACCTACATACCTGTACGTCTTTGGAGTGTGGGAGGAAACAGAAGATCTCAGAGAAAACCCACGCAGGTCACAGGGAGAACGTACAAACTCCGTGCAGACAGATCCCGTAGTCAGGTTCGAACCCGGGTCTCTGGCGCTGTCAGCTCTGTAAGGCAGCAATTCTACCGCTCCGCCACCGTGCCGCCCACGCAGATAATGAGGAAACCAATAGATCTTTAGACACAAAGAAAATAGTAAGATTAAGTGAGAGCTTACCACTTTGAAGTTTGATCTTGATTTTATGAGGCGTTACGATGAGCGATTACGTGAAGAAGGCCGTCAGTCCACTGAGCGCGTCAATCTTCAAAGCAGCGGTGTGAAATCACAGATAACAGTTGTTGAACTGAACATAGTAAGATTAGAGAAGAGTAGAACTACCAGATGACCTTAATAATATGAGGGTTGGGAAGCGTGGCACGTAATCGCTCATTTGTAAAACTCCTCTAAAATCAAGATCAAACCTCAAACTGGTAAGTTCTCATTTAATCTATAATATTTTACTTCGGTGTCACGTGGAGTGATACCGTGAAGATTTCATAGCTCTGTGATTTTCACGCGGTTTCGAGTCCAGGCGTCACACACTGAATGGATTGACCATGGGATGAATGAAAAAATGAATGCACTCAGGACATGACTTAACTTGTTAAAATGCTGATAGCTTTAATCATCCAAAGAAAATAATTGTGACCCCTTTCATCAAGGGGGAAGCATAAACAGAATCTTAAACGGAGTTGGGGCAAATACCCCCGGTTTTTGCCAATGATTAATTAAAATGTTGGTAAAGTATGTTCGTTTTGACCATCCTGCAGTGCTAGGCTGTGGTCCTGTGGAACGTAACATTACCCTTGGAGCTGATGTAGTAGCAGCCCTGGTGGAGTGCGTGTGGTAAATATTAGTATCAACGCAACATTAGCCAAAAACCATTGTTTGCCTCCTGGAGATTGTGGAACTAATTACTTCTATGAAGTTTTTTTGTACCCAATAAACATAGCTAGTGAGGAGCCTTGGAGCTCTAGGTGACCTAGACGTATAGTATAAAGGTGTGACCACACATTACCGAAAGTCCAGAGGGTAGCTATGAAAACTTGTTTGAGACATAAGCCCCTGGTTAGGTTCTGGTTAATTAAATTCAAAAAACATTAAAATTGTATGTATTAGCAGATGTACCATCCTGTCCAGGTCGCAAAATTTTTACATTAGACTGGCCTCGATGGCACTTGAGGCGAGTGCATGTGGATAAGAACCTTAGAGAGCCGGCTAAAAGCTTAGGATATAGCCGGAACCCCCTGTGAAGTAATGTTAACATTATGTCTATGTCCCATTACTTCCGTGTTCCCAAGGCCTGGGAGAACTTGTATTAAAGAATATCCTTATATTCTGGAGATCGGAGCGTGAGCCCGACAGTGTGGGTCCCACTGCTGCAGCAAATATGATGAGGATAGCATGTTGGCATAGGTGAATGGCACTTTCCCTTAATTATTGACATAGATCCATGTGAGAAATGAACAGTAAGACATCAGTATCGTGCTGTGTTTGTACGTAACAAATGTATATTAGAACAAAAACAGTTCCCATTTCCTGAAGTGGAATAGTACTGCCTTATGGTGCCTCCCCTGCACTCTGCAGTGTGCACTACATGGATTGGCAGACAACCCCAGCTGTAGGCATAGT
Source organism: Okamejei kenojei (assembly GCA_035221665.1). NCBI lineage: Eukaryota > Metazoa > Chordata > Chondrichthyes > Rajiformes > Rajidae > Okamejei > Okamejei kenojei. The sequence continues at coordinate 16,837,359 of CM069132.1, forward strand.
CATCTCAGAGTCTGCAAGTCAATTAATTTGATTTTCTTGCAGGTGGCTGGTTTCCCATGTCACAGGCAGAACCAGCAAGTGTTATGTTTAGAATGACCATATTAGGTTCTATACAATTTCCAACATTAGCGGGCACCCGTGGCTGCGTATGCTAGTCAGGCCATTTGAACGTCTGAAGCGGTGTCTTGCTGGATTAATTGCAAGACCTACTGAAGTGGCAGTATGGAGGAATACCTGCAAGAAAACATTCCTCCCCAGTGTGGTGATAGTGTATTCTCGCCACTGTATGTCATGTAGTAACAACTGGAGAAAGAGCCTGGATGTAAAACATATTTATATTCGCGTGTTCTATCGAGTCCAGATGATGACATTAAACACTTAGTGATCCAACATCCATTCTGTGTTGTCATTGATTTCACTTAATGACACAATAGCCGCAAACGAGGACAGGTAAAAATCATGGGATAGTTAACTTTATTGCACCCATGTGACTAACATATGCCACCACCGTGGTGTATCAACTTGGAGTTGAGCATGCAGATTATGCATATTCGCACAATACCTTTAACCTATAGGATGCACCTAGTGTTATAGGTAGTTGATACCAAACTGAAAATTGGTGATGATGCAAACCGTATCCACCTCATAAACTGGAGAGATTGCAGTCGTAATTTCTCATCTTGATGACTAGCATCAGTTTGTTAATTTTACTTCGGAGTCACGTGAGTGACTACGTTGAAGACCCCGTACCATGCAGATGCGAGACATTTAGCGTTCATGCCAGTGCACCCGCGACGAACGGGAGTTCAAGGCGCTCCCGTACAAATTTGAAAAGTTCGGCCGACAGTAGGTTACCGTGGCACGTGTGTGTCTTTCTCTCTGTGGTCTTGTGGTTCCAGGAAGAGTATGAGCAAGGCCCGAGGAAAGAAGTCTGCAGCTCGCCCCCGTTCGTCCTACCGTTGAGGAATGCTCTTTGGAGGGGGGGCAAGAGGGCGGCGGTTATTAACTACCGAGCCGAGCCCAGCACCGCTATGCTGCCTGAGCAGCGGGCTGAGTACCTGCAGCCGGAAAACCGGGCGGTAGGGTCCGACGTTTCGGGATGATGATGCTTACCGCTCGAGAGGACAGGCAGCGCGCTAAGCCGCATGGAACGGCTTATGGAGCAATTGCTCCACAGCGAGATCTGCTGAGAGAGCAGCATCAGCAGCCTCGCCAAGGGAGTTCAGGCACTCCCGCAGTGCTTATTACGGCACTGGCCATTGCTTCACCTTCTTTTGAAGGCAGCATTGGCGACCAGGTCTGGGAAACTGGTCCAAGAAGAGGGGTCCTGGCTGAAGATATCGGAGTTACGCAGGGTTGTACTGGAACAGGAAGAGCTGCTGGGTGTGGTCAACCCGCTACGTGGCCATTCCACAAGCGGTGTCGGGCCATTAGAGCCGTAAAACTTGCAGCCAGCATTAACCAACCTGTCCTCTAAAATCCCCTACAAGAACAAGTGGTCAATGTAGGCTCTTCAACTATATACAGCCCAGGAAAAATTGTACAATCTTTGAAATGTACCTGCTGTCAATAGCCAAATTTTGGGGACAATTTGGGGCAGAACATCAGAAACCTGGAGGTTGAAGGCTCCAGAAAGATCCTTAAACTCTGACTGCAGAATAAACATCTTATGCTCCTCCATTGATGTGCGGACATCTCCACAAATCAGCAAGGGACACATTAGCTCTGCTGTGCACCACTCAGCATATGAAATAAATAATTTGCGAAAGGAGATTATCAAGCCTGCCCTCAACCCTAAATTTGCGGGACTTTGCCAAAACACCGGGTTCAGAACTCCTATTCTGCTCTTTGGGGAAAGACCTTCCAAAAAGGTGAAAGACCTGGAAGAAGAATCCAAGACCTTTGGTCTCGTGAGGGCAGGTTTGGGACCGAGCATTTTACATGGACCCCTAACAAACCCAGGCAGGGGCAGTACCCCCACATGGCGTTCCACCAGTCGTCGACACACTAATGGGACTGTGAAGCTCGGGGTCGCAACCTCCCCGTAAGCCTTTTATAGGCCAGGGCCCAGAGCGGACCCCATGGAAAATGCGCCACCCCCAACAACATCGAGATCAACATCAACCCCTCTACAGCCCAGCAAGACGCCTCATCACCCAGCGAAGAGGCAGAAGAAGCACCAATATACCATGGAGGTAGGTGGGTCTGGTTCTCTTCAGCATATGTGCAGTAGGGGCTTGTACTAACAGGGGGAGATGATGCACTTGTTTTTGGATGCCATGGGAATCCATCACTAATGGACATAGTATATACTCAGTGCAGCGTTCATGGCTACAAAATTGACTTTGTCCATAAAAATTTTCCACCAGTTCAGCATATAGCCAAAAGGGTATTCACCCTCTCAGTTCAAGAAGAAAACAAGAGGGTCAAAGCTGAACTGATGAGGTTACAAGCTAAAGGTGTCATTGAAAGAACAAAACATGAACCTTTGGAATTTGAGTCTAATATTTTCACTAAAATCAAAAAAGATGGTGGACGACGCATCATCATTGACTTAACTACTTTGAAACAAGTCTGTCCAGGTATATACATTTCAAGATGGATACTTTTGAAACAGCCAGGGACTATTGGTTTCTAGAGGGTACTTTCTAGCAAGCATTGATTTAAAAAGATGCCTACTACTCAGTACCCATACACAAGACCATCGAAAATATTTAAAATTTATTGGATGAAACAGCTATGGCAATATAAAGCCTTACAAATGGGCTAACCTCTGCTCCAAGGTTGTTTCACTAAAATCTTAAAACCTGCCTTGGCATTATTGAGGAAACAAAAGCATATAGTCATGGCGTATTTAGGACGACATTTTAATAGTAGGGAAAACCTTGGGAGACAGCCATTCTGGCAGTCGCAGCCACCAAAACGTTTGTTTTGAAACTTGGGGTTTGTCATACATCCAGAAAAATCCAATCTTACACCGTCCACTGCTGCATGGACTATCTTGGATTTACGATAGATACTGTTCGCATGATTGTAACTCTGCGAAGGGGAAAGCATCAGAATTGTCGCTATCATGCAACAAACTCATGAATAAACATCAGCCAAACCATACGGGAAGTAGCTAGAGTTATGGCAAAAATGTAGCAGCTTTCCCAGCTGTACAATTTGGCCCTTTTGCACTATTCAAAATTTGCAAAGAGCTAAAGTGGCATGCACTAAAGCAAAACTCAGGTCACTTTGACCGAGCTATGAGTTTAAAGAAACTGCTGAAATTCCATTCCAGAGTTACAATGGTGGGCAAGGACGTAAGACTCCAGCTCCAGTCCCATAATGATCACCAACCAGTATTAACCATTCAAACGGATGCAGAATGGCTTTGGGCTGGGGAGCAACTAACATGCAATCCAGCACAGGGGGCAGATGGAGTAAATTTGAATCATCTTGGCCTACAGACACGGGGTATCAACTATTTAGAAATGTTGGGTGCGTTTTATGGGTTAAAAGATATTCATGTAATACGCATCATGCACATGTCCGGTTGCAACTAGATAATTACCACGGTGGTGGCTTATATCATCACTGGTGGTGTAAAGTCGATATCGTGGTGACAAATTTGGCCAACCTAACTGGCAATGGTGTGTTGAACGGCTATTTTGGGTTATCAGCAACTTACCTACCAGTAAGCAAAATACCAGTGGCAGACACAGGGTCACGTAGAATTTAATGATAACATCGAATGGATGTTTAAATCCCAAAGTGTTTGCTGAAAATTACAAAGCAATATGGCACACCAGATCATCGATTCTATTTGCATCCAGGCTGAATCACCATGGTACCAACGTATGTCGCTTGGGAAACCAGACCCCTGAGGCAGCAGCAGTTGATGCATTCTACGCTTGCATTGGGGGAAAATGTTCTTTTATGCTTTTCCTCCCTTCTGCCTCATCCAGTCGGGTATTACGCAAGATTCAATTGGATTCCGCTTCTGGAATCTTGATAATACCTGATGGCCTACACAGCCATGGTTCCCATGGCTTTCGAACATGGCTGTTGAAACACCGTTGGAATTCCCCAGCAGTCGACAGTTTATTAATCCACCCAGTGTCAGGCATTAGTCACCCGTGCATTGACAGAGTCAATCCTCCTGCTTGCAGATTCTAAAAGACCTCTATGGGCCTGGGACTGTCTGAGGGACGCCAATCAACATGATGACCGCAATCCCACCAAGAGTCCACCAGGAGGACAATACCTGACCAATATAAGAAAATGGGAACGGTATTGCTCCCAAAAACAGGAACTACCTACACTACAGCTACAGCACCAGTGGTGTTGTGGAGTTTTCTGCTTGGGATTACATCGGGAAGGACTCAGCTACAGCGCCATTAATACAGCAGGAGTGGCGTTGTCAGCTTATTTGGTTCCAGCAGCAGACATACGACTTGGGGTCCATCCACTAGTGGTCAAATCATGAGGGGCATTTTTTTAACACCAATTCCCCCCTAAGGCCTAGGTACAACTCAGATCTGGGGGATGTCAGCATAGTACTGAACGTACCTTAGGGGATGGCCACCACCCAGGTCACTTACTCTGGAACCAACTTACACTGAAATCAGTCATGCCATGCTCTAGTGTCAGCTCAAAGGGTACAGTCCCTCCACCTTCTGAGGCTGGACAGCATGACAGAGTCATTGGACTGTATCACATTTTCACATTCAGGGGCTGTCAAACAAACTAGACAGGTACCACGCCTCCAGTTATGGAGTTCCGGGCCATATACCCTGACCTACGGTTGTGTGCCAAGACCATCTCGCCAATACATAGACACAACATATAACTTAAGAGGGAGAGAAAAAACCTTATGGATAAGCCACAGAAGCCTCATGGTCAGGTGAACGAGCCAAACCATTTTCAAAGGTGGCTCAAGCAGGTGCTTAAGTCCGCGGAGTCGATACTAATGTGTACAAATCTCATTCACAGGGCTGCATCTACGTCGGCGGCTAGGCGAATGGATGTGCCTATGGACCATATTCTGGCCAGAGCAGGATGGTCCTCGGAAAGAACTTTCCCAAAGGTTTTATAATAAGCCGCTGCGGAGCCTGCTACATTTGCAGACAGAATTTTAGAGTTGCAGATCCTATTTAATTTAAGCCCGGGGGAGCTCTCTGTTTTTTGTTGTTATTAATAAACCTTTTTTGTTCACAAACAGGTTATTGTTGTTGTATAAACATGCTTCCTCCCTCTAAGGTCTTCAGGCAGTGAGTGAAGCATGAGATGGTACACTTCGGATTCACAGAGCTTTGAAGTCTTCCACGTAGTCACTCACGTGACTCCGAAGTAAAATAGTAAAGATTAAATGAGAACTTACCAGTTCGAAGTTTGATCTGTATTTTATGAGGAGTTACCGATGAGGGATTACGTGCCTCCGCTCCCCACCCTCTATTATACAGATCAACTGGTAATTAAGTTCTTATTTTTTCTTATACTATATTTATTTCAATTGTTGTGTTTTCTGTGAATCCACACCGATGCTTTGAAGAAATGTCGCGCATGCGTGCTGGACGGGGTCTTCACGTAATCCCTCATCGTAACTCCTCTAAACTACAGATCAAACTTCGAACTGGTAAGTTCTCATTTAATCTTTACTATTACTGAGGATAACTGACCAAACTTACTGGAGCAATGCTGAATACTGCCACCATGTGACTTTGGTAGCATCAGCTGGGATAGGCCTGGGTCTATTAACAAAGACCTACATGGTACTGAGGGGTTAATTCTTACTGATAATGCAAAGGCCCAATTTGCATGGCTGGAACACAGCTGCTATATTGCCAATTACACTTAATGAGGAGATTGCTGCTTTATAACAACGAGGTTTTTTTATCAGGCTTCTGGTAAAGTTCACCTCCTGCCCAGGCAGAGTCCTGTTAAGTTGATAGTAAAAATTTTAATCCCAACAGTCAATTGTTCTGATTGTCTCAACTTAAAATTTAACTGATGGATTTAAAGACCCCAATCCTCAAATATAGTTTGGGCTGCAACAGTTAATTTAGTAAAATACAGCATTTAAAAAACATTATCCAGATAGGTGATAACAATGTTCTAGAGTTTTGAGCAGCCCAAGCACCGGTTTAACTAATTTTGTAAATAAACCTGGGAGCTGAACTAGCCCATTTGCAACGGTTTTACTGTTGCATTGAACCATCTAGATACATTTCAAATATCTCCGGTGATCCCTGTGAATGGGAACTGAATAGAATGCATCTTTGAGATCGATGCCTGTCATATAGCTCCTATAGAATCAATAATTGGACAGTAACGATGTATCCCATTTTGAAAGTCTATACCGCACATAGGAGTTAAATCTGGATGGTGACATCCTGCATCTTTCACACTATCCTAAAAAAAGGCAATCCAGCCCATAATACTGGGTCCATCTCAAAAGACAACTCCGGCGCCAATTCCAAGCCTGCTTAGAACCTAGTATGTTGTGCAGTATAAAGTAATCACATGTTATCATCAGTTTATTAAACCCAGATCTAAATCTCATTCAAGCATGGTCAGTTGTAGAAAAACACAAGTGTAAATATTGACAACATGTAAATGGTTCACAAACCCATGTCTTGGGAGAACAAGACCCACCTACCTCCATGGCTACCGGTGGTCGTATGCTAACCGTTAGGCTTTGGTCTGAAAACTCTCATCATACTGAACCTGCCTCGTAAGACAGCTCTGGGCACAATTCTGAGCCTGCCTCGAAAGACAACGTTGGCCATATTTCCGTGCACAGCTTTCAAGCTGCCACCGGCTTTAATGAAGCGCTGCCCCCGGTGGAGACGTGGGGTGTGTCGTCGCCTGCCGATGAAGCTTTGCTTGTCGTCGGCCTTGATTAGTCCAACAGCTTTTGCTTCCACATCCTGGTCTTACCTGTGGGAAAGGTCTTACCTGAAGAGAGGATTCGGCGGCCCTATGTCAGGTTTTTGCTTTGGGTCAGACTGTAACTGTCCCTGATTGCTCCCCTCCTCAGAGAGGGAGACATTGTGCAGCCCTGAAAACAGGTGCTGCTGCCTGCGGGTTCTCCACCCGGGCTGATAACTCCCTTGTTTGGAGTATGTCATTGTGGAGCACCTCTCCATCAGGTGCTCCATGTGGGTTTGAACGTTTGAAAACATTACACATATAGGAGGGGATCCTGTCCATCAGAGGAAACCTCCTGGCCTGACTCCTGTAGTCCACAGGCCTGACTGTCTTACCTTAGGTGTGACCCCTTTTCTGGGGACCCACAGCGGTCTGGAAGCGGCTGACTGCTATATGTTGGTGGGATCCCTCAAGGCCTGACTTCCATAGGCCTGCCCCACTGCTGTAGGTTTACCCCCTACGTGGGGAACCACAGCGGTCTGGTTATAGCTGCCCCTGTATGTGTGGGGGAACCCTCCTGGCCTGACTTCCTAGACCTGTCTGGCCTGTGGTTCGTTTACCCCCTACCTGGGAACCACAGCTGGTCTGGAAACAGACATCCCCTGTAGTCGGGTGATGGCTTCCAGACCTTGCCGGCGTGTGGTTCGCTTAACCCCCTTCCCGGGGAATTATTGCCGGTCTGGAGCAGATGCCCCCTGTGTGTCGGGGGTACTCTCCTGGTCAGGCTATAGACCTTGCCAGCGTGTGGTAGTTTAACCCCCTTCCGGGGAGCCACAGCTGTTCTGGATAGCACTGACTGCGATGTCAGTGACTTTCGGGGGCGTCTGACGGCCGCCGGCTACCTGCACTTCCTCGGTCTCTGTAGCCGGGTTCCCCTCGGTCCCGGTATCGGTGGCCGAGTCCGGGATTCCCCACAGTCCATGACCGGTTCCGCGGCCCATCCGGACTTCGCCCCAGTCATGCAGGTACCTCTCTGACCAGAGAGTCCTGCAAAAGAAAAACAGAAGAAACCTGGAAAAAAGGTAACTTACCATCGAGTTGAACTTACCGCTGGACAGAACGGAGCTGCCGCCAGTCGGCTCATTCGAGCTGAGCTTGTAACGTAATGACGCGCTCAGCGGACAGACGGCCTTCTTCACGTAGTCACTCACGTGACTCCGAAGTAAAATTAAGTACTATGATGTGAGTATGGAGTGATGGTATGATAGAGTGATAGAGTCATATGGTGTAGAAACATGCTCTTCAGCCCAACTTGCCCACATCGACCAACACGCTCCATCTACATTAATCCCACCTGCATGCATTTGGTTCATATCCCTCGAATCCCTTTGTCCTATCCATGTTACTATCTAGGTAAAAGATTAGGCAGCATTTTAATAAATGGTGGAGCTGGCATGGATGGGTGAATGGCCAATATATGCTGCTATCCCTTATGGTCTTTAGCTCCAACTTCTAACATGGTCTTGTCTGGCGATCAATTTTGCGGGTAGGAACCTGAGCCTTCCAAAAGTCACTAGATAGAGGCGATGAAGAGAGGATGGTCCCAGTAGTGGGAGGGTCTAGGCCAGAGAATAAAAGGACTTACCTTTAGAAAGGAGATGAGGAGGAATGATATTCAACCAGCATTCACTATGCATTAACATAGAGACTTGCTTCAAATAGAATATTATGCACATTTCAATAAGGAGTTTGCATCGAATTCAAGGAGAGCTGGCTAACTTTATACCATTCCTTCTCTCCAGAGATGCTGCCTGGCCCGCTGAGTTACTCCAGCATTTTGTGTCTACCTAACTGTACACAGAATTGGTTCCATGGAAGGAGGCAGAGGGTGGTGGTGGACCGGTGTTTTTCGGACTGGAGGCCTGTGACTGCTGGAGTGCTTCAGGGATTGGTGCTGGACCCGTTGCTGTTTGTCATCTATATCAACGATTTGGACAAGGCATGATTAGTAAGTTTACAGATAAACACTACAGTAGGTGGGATCATAAACAGCAAAGAACGTTATCAAAAATTATTGCAGGATCTTGATCAAGTCTGGCAAGAGGGCTGACGAATGGCAAACAGAGTTTAATAGCTATAAGTGCAAGGTGTTGGATTTTCGGAAGTCAAATCAGGGCAGAACCTTCTACAGTGAATGGTAAGGCCCTGGGGAGTGCTGTAGATCAGAGGGATCAAGGAGCATTGGTACATAGATCATAGTCTATAGAACAAAGTAGCATCATGGTTAAATAGGTGATAAAGAAGGCTCTTGGTATATTGGCCTTCAAGAATCAAGGAATTGAGTATTAAGATTGGGACATTAGGTTGTAGTGGTACAATAGACAATAGACAATAGACAACATACAACAGACAATAGGTGCAGGAGTAGGCCATTTGGCCCATCGAGCCAGCACCGCCATTCAATTGATCATGGCTGATCATCCCCAATCAGTACCCCGTTCCTGCCTTCTCCCCATAATCCCCTGACTCCGCTATTTTTAAGAGCCCTATCTAGCTCTCTCTTGAAAGCATCCAGAGAACCTGCCTCCACCGCCCTCTGAGGCAGATAATTCCACAGACTCACCACTCTCTGTGAGAAAAAGTGTTTCCTCGTCTCCGTTCTAAATGGCTTACTCCTTATTCTTAAACTGTGGCCCCTGGTTCTAGACTCCCCAAAATCGGGAACATGTTTCATGCCTCTACTGTGTCCAAACCCTTAGCAATCTTATATGTTTCAATGAGATATCCTCTCATCCTTCTAAACTCCAGAGTGTACAAGCCCAGCTGCTCCATTCTCTCAGCATATGACAGTCCCGCCATCCTGGGAATTAACCTTGTAAACCTACGCTGCACTCCCTCAATAGCAAGAATGTCCTTCCTCAACAGTACGAGCTGTTGGTGAGGCCAGATTCAGAGTATTATGTTCATTTTTGGTCACCCAGCTATGAAAAGGATGACATTAAGCTGGAAAGAGTGCAGAGAAGATTTTCAAGAATGTTGCCAGAACTTGAGGGCCTGGGCTATAGGGAGAAATTAGGTAAACTAGGACTTTATTCCTTGGAGGACAGGAGGCTGAGGGATAAACTTAGAAGTGTAGAAAATCATTAGGGGAGCAGATAGGTTGAATATACACAGTCTTTTACCCACGGTATGGGGAATCAAAAACCAGAAGATGTTTAAGTTGATGGGTCAAGATTTAATAGGAACTTGAGGGGCAATGTTTTCACACAGAGGCTGATGGTAAATGGATGGAATGAGCTGCCAGAGGAGGTAGTTGAGGTGTTTGAAAGACACTGGGACAGGTACATGCAGAGGGATTTGGGCAGATGCGGGCAAATGTTCAGCATGGACAGGTTGGGCCGAAGTGCCTGCTTCTGTGTCGTGTGACTCTATGACATTTGTAAAAGTCTCTGGTACATTCAAGATCTTAGAAGAGTGGAGATCACTCTATTTAATACAACCGTTATCTGAAGAGTTGCGGCCTCCATTGGGATAATTAAAATGGATAAAGATCATCGAATATGTGATTCTGTTCCATTCCGTTTGTAGTTTATTTGTTTGTTTGTTTGTTTTTTGCGCGAGCATTGCCACTTTTCATTTCACTGCACATCTCGTATGTGTATGTGACGAATGAACTTGACTTGACTTGACTCAATCTCTGGAGAGTCCAAGCTAAAATAGTTCCCAGCAGCAGATGAGCCCAATAACATATGAACCCAGGAAGAAGGGTCTTGACCAAAACGTCACATATTCCTTTTGTCCAGAGATGCTGCCTGACCCGCTGATCTCCTCCAGTGTTTTGTGTCCATCTTTGGTGTAGACCAGCATCTGCAATTCCTTCCGACACATACAAATCCTAGATGAATATCACTTTGTGAACGATATACATACAAATGACCTGATCACTGTTAGTCTATGATCCTATGACTGGGGCATGTTTAATGGGGCCATGTGGTCTACTCCTCTTCCTGTTTTGTGTTCAAAACTTCAAGCCACTGATATATAGTTTTTGTCCATCTTTAGTGACACAGCATGAAAACACACCCTTGGGACCACCGAATCCATGCTGACCACTAATCAACCTTTTGCGACCTTTTCACCTTGTAGTAAATCGAGCTAAAATATCGCAAAAGTGATATTGCAAAAAAATTTTCACTGCCCAGTGCACACATTACCATAAAGCACCATTCAACCAGTGAACTATTGAAGCCATTCACGTTAGTTCTATCTTATCTCACTTTCTCATTGACTCCCTGTACCCCTCAATCCACATGTCTTTTGTAGTTAGTGGAGGAACCCTACCGGAACCCCCCGGAGGAAACCAACATGGTCATGGGGAGTCCATACAAACTCTGCACAGACAACACCCAATATCAGGATTGAACCCGGGACTCTGGCCCTGTGAGACAGACAAAAATCATAAAGATATATTTATGTGACAAACGTAATTCATGTGTTGTAATGAAGTGAATATTATGTTTTATTTTCAGGCTTCAAATAAAACTGCTATGGAATAAAAAATAAATAAAACTGATTTATTTCCTCTTTATTTGTGAAAGAATAGACTTTCTGTCTGCTCAAGCAATGGTTTACTTGTTTACCAGAATGCAGGTAAGCATTAAATGAATGTCATAATTTCTCCTCCCTACCGTTTTGCAACTTTTAAAAATATTTAATTGTCTTTCTGGATCTGGCATTTGTTGTTTAATGTTATATTGTTATGGTTAAAACTGTGTTGTGACATGTTAATTAAGTACATGACAGATGGGACTAGCCGAGAATGCCAACATGATCTGTACTTACAAAGTGGGCCGAAGGGCTCTTCATGCTGTATGGCTCTACCACTCCATGACACCAATTGAATGGCAAAAGGGCCATGAAGGGCTTCAGATCTGACTATACTTTCTATCGTCAGTGATCTGAAACGTTAGCTTCGTTTGGCACATCATGGACACTGCTTGACCTGGGGTGAGAGTGTGATTAGTTGAGCTGCCGACTCACAGCACGACCATCGGAGGTTCAAGACCCACATCTGGTGCTGTCTGTGTGGAGTCCGCATGTTCTTTTTGTGCCAGTGTAGGTTTGCTCAGGGTCATGCTATTTCCTCCCACACTGCAAAGGCACGTGTGTTGACAAGTAAATCGGACACTGTAGATTGTCAAAAATACGTGGGTGGGTGGTAGAATCTGGGGGAGCTGATAGGACTGTGGAGAAAATAAAATAGAATTAGTGTAAAGGGAAAATTGGTATGGAGAGCTGAAGGGCCTGGTTCAATTCTGTATTATGATATTTCCAAAATTTTCATTTTTTACTATAGATAGACTAAGTGAGACCCGTTGGGTCCCTGTCACACAGGAGGCTTGGTCCCCCAACACAATATTCCACCACTCACCCATAGCCCCCAACAGCACAGGCACAGCTCATTTCCCCTCATCCCTAGCACTCTCTCCCCCTCCTCTTCACCCTCCCTCTTCTTTCCCCTCTCTTCCTCCCCCTCCCAATTCCTCATCTCACCTCTCTCTCTCCTCTCCTCTCCCCTACCCCCATCCTATCACTCACAAGCCCTCCCTCCCTACCTCCCTCCTATCCCTCTATACCCCACTCCTCACCTCCCCCCTATCCCCCACTATCCCTCCTCACGTCCCCCCACTGCCCTTCTCATCCTCTATTCCCCTCTCCTTACCTCAGCCCTATTCCCCTTCCACTTCTACCCCCCCCCCCATCCTCTCCCTCTATCCCCTCTCCTCCCCCACTCTATCGCATCACCTCCTCCCTCTTCTTTTCCCTCTCCTGCTAACCCGCACAATCTCTCCCTCACCTCAACCTTTCCCCTACCCTCAGTCACTCCCTCCCTCTTTCCCAGCATAACTCCTCTCCCGTCCCTACTCCCCTCCTCTCCTTCTATCCCCTCTCCCTGCCCCCCTCCCCCCCCCACCACCCGACCACACTCCCCTCCCCAGGATCTCGAGTTGCCGCTGCTTCCTTCTTGCGTGCCTCATAGGAACATCAACCGTCAGCACGGATCCTCTGCTTGGCCTGGAAGCACTAGCAGCTATGGCTGCGCCAGCGTGTGAGCGGGGGGGAGCGGGGGGGTGTGAGAGCTCGGAGAAAAGATGGGGGAAAGAGCCATGGGGAGAGGGGGGTTTTATCAAAATGGGGGAGGGGGGCAGGAGCCAGTGAGGAGGACCAGAGGGGATGGGGCTGGGGCTGCAGGGAGTTGTGATGGCAGTGCATTTGGGACTCGCAGCGGGTGCTGGGCACTCACCTCCACCAGGATCAGGTTCACCGCTTTCCGTTTGGCGCCATCGGACAAGCAGCTTCCAGTCCGTCTGAAAATTGTGTCAGGTTGGAGATCTCCGCCAGCCAACCTCAGCTCCAGTAAAGACACGATGGCACAAGAAGGGGCGGACCATCCTGCGGAGTGTCAGGAGAAGAGACCAATCCGTGCGGCGCTGACTAGCAGGAGAGGAGACCAATCTGCGCACGCGCTGTTTTTGTTGGATTTTTAATCCTTGTCAACTTTTACAATAGACCACCAATCGGAACGGAACCTGGTGCACTCGCAGCACAGGAGAACGATGCGTGAGCTGGCGAAACATCGTAGCGCTATTGCGTACCGTTTTTGCACAAATAGAAAAAACGTGCAAATCATGTTTAAATCATTACTGTCCATCTGACGTTTGAAGTTTTGGACAAGATATTTTTGGAACTTTTGCTATTTTCTCTTTTTTATTTGGGCGGCACGGCAGCGCAGCGATAGAGTCGCTGGCTTACAGCACCAGACACGCAGGTTCGATCCTGACTATGGGTGCTGTCTGCACTTAGTTTGTACATTCCCCCCATGACAGCATTGGTTTTCTCCGGGTGCTCCGGTTTCCTCCCACACTCCAAGGACGTACATGTTTGCAGGTTAATTGGCTTTGGTAAATTTGTAAATTGTCCCTAGTGTGTCGGAATAGTGTTAGTTTACAGGGTGATCGCTGTTCGGGGACTTGTTTTCATGCTGTGTCTCTAAAGGATCTAAAGTCTAAAGTCTAAAAGTCCCCATGGTTCCGTTAAAGCAGCACGCAGGAAAGGAATCAAAAAACCTTGTGTTCCTCTGACAATGTCAGCAACAGTAATTCCAACTTGTATGTGTCATTTTTATGTCAATATTGTTTTGAGGCTTCATAATGATATGCCATCAAATGATAAAGGAATTTCTACTAGATTTATCATTGTTGCTGATTACCACAGACAACTTTACATTCAGACAAGCAGTTCTCTGTCACTTGCAACATCCTTCTCAACAGGCGCACTCCCCCAGTCTGTACCAACCAGTTGTTCTTGACTGACGTGTGCAATGAAGCTTGCAAGTATTAAGGGACTGTCTCTAAAGTATCACGTTCAAACTGCATATGGTGTGCACAGCCTAAAGTTGTAGGACAACTTGTTCTATTTGATCTTATTTGATTGTGCACGCCGGGTTGGTTGCATTCGTCGAAACATGGCGGACCGCGTGAAGGTTGCAATCTCCCACCCCATTCAAACTGCCGAGATTTTGCCAAGACTAACCCGTGATTCGTGGGCAAATGGTGCCAGCTCAGCCAAGGAACCACAGAGGGGATCATCGAATCCAATATTCAGATCAACATGAATTTTCAGGGAGACAGAAAATTCTGGAGCAACTCAGCGGGACAGGCAGCATCCCTGAAGAGAAGGAATGAGTGTTGTTTTGGGTCAAGTCCCTTCTTCGCGAAACCTCACCCATTCCTTCTCTCCAGAGATGCTGCCTGTCCCGTTGAGTTACTCCAGCATTTCGTGTCTATCTTCAGTTTAAACCAGCGTCTGCAGTTCCTTCCTACACATGAAATTACAGGTAGCATATTTACAGGTTCTCAAGTCATAATTTTTCAATGGTTAATTTTATTTGTTTAAGAATTACAGATATCAGTCCAGGAATTTCTCAGTGTGTGCCACTCATCGAGTGGGGAGTATTGAATCTTGAAATCTCTGCTCACGACCCTGGAAGAAGCCAAGACTGTTTGGATCACTGCCTGGTATGTCAATTCCAAGGCACTAGTTTAGTTTAGACAGCACCCATCGTCAGGATCGAACGAGAGGTTAGATCCAATACGAGACGGCTGCAGAAAGTGTTGAACTCAGCCCAGACCAACATGGATACAGCCTTCTCCACCATCCAAAGCATCTTTGATGAAGCATAGCCTCAAGAAAGTCCCATCTATCATCAAGCATCCACTTTTGCTGGGCCGGAGTTACAAAAAGTTGAAGTCCCACACCACCATGTTCAAGAATAGCTACTTTCTTAGAACCAGCAGGTTCTTGAACAGACTTGAACAACCCTGATCCCATCTTTTCACTGGAACACAACAGGTCACCTCTTGTATTACCATGGACTTGTTTTATAATTGTGTTTTTGCACTAACGTCTTGTTTCCGTGTGGTCTTTTCCTTAATTTATGAATAATTTCCCGAGGCGTTCCCGAGGTGCCGTGTAGCAGAGGCTTCTTGAGGTGCCACGGTCGAAGGCTTGTCAGACAGCCGAGCCCCCACTAAGGCTCGTTGGAAGGTGGTGCCAGTCCGAGGGTTCGTTGGACGGCGGTAACGGGAGGGAATTGCTGGAGACGTCAGACGCAAGGAATGAGCCGGTAGGAGGGTGAACCGGGATAATGCCTCCAGCACCGTCAAGGTCGGCTGCAGGAGAAGAGGGACGTCGGTTTGCGGGCCGATTCAATCGAGAAGGCGATGGAGAGATGCCCTGCAGCTGCCCGGTGCTCACCTGGATTGGGAAACTGCTCCAGTAGACCAAGCATGTGGGCAGACTTTGGACTTTGGACTTTGGAAACGACACTAAAACATGGTGGCGCCTGCATGTGTAAATATGCAAAAGGAATTTCACTGAACAGTTGCATACGTGACAAATAAAGCAACATTGAACCATTGAACCACTTCTGCTTTTGTGTTGTGTGTGATTATGTGCCTGTGAAGTTTCTGCAAGCAAGATTTTCATTGCACCTGTACCTCACCGTACTTGTGCATATGACACATTTGGGCAGCACAGTGACGCAGAGGCAGAGTTGCTGCCTTACAGTGCTAGAGACCCGGGTTCGATCCCGACTACGGGTATTGGCTGTATGGAGTTTGTACGTTCTCCCCGTGACCTGCGTGGGTTTTCTCCAGGAGCTCCGGTTTCCTCCCACACTCCAATGACGTACAGGTTTTATGCTAATTTGCTCGGTAAACATTGTAAATTGTCCCTTGTGCGTGAATGGTAGTGTTAATGTGCGGTGGTCGCTGGTCGGCGCGGACTCGGTGGGCCGACAGGCCTGTTTCCGCGCTGTATCTCTAAACTGAACTAAACTAAATGACGATAAATTTAACTTGGTCGTGAGCTTGGACTTTTCAACATTATCAAAAGTGGACACTCCGAAATCACACCGAAAGCAAAGTCAGTCCTCATTACTGACTTGCGCCACTCGTACTCCGAGCAACTTACACTATTTCACAGTCACAACAAAAGCCATACAATTCCCCAACTGCCTGGAGCCTGTGGTTGGAATCCATCTGATCCTCAGTTTGGCCGGCAACATCTAAGTCAGTCAAATGCTCACCTTCCCTCAAGTGCTTAAATGACAACTCAGTGGGTAAAAGGCATTCTGACAGGCACCTGGATAGGAAAGGAGTACGGTTCAGTTTATTTTATTGTCAACGTGCACCGAGGTACAGTGAGAAAGCTTTTTGTAGACAGGCATGGTCCTAATGCGAGCAAATGTGATTAGCATACATTGGAAGCAGAGTCAATGATTCAATGATTCAGTGCTACTTTATTGCCACATGTACCTAGGTGTAGTGGAATTCATTGTTTTTGCATGCAATGCCCAAAGTGCACAGAAGAGTCGCCACACTTCTGCTGCCGACAAAGTTACAGAAGTACTCATTCGAGTCATGTTGCTCCCTCTTCGTTCTCGGTCCCCCCCCCCCCCCCCCCCCCCACCACCGGGTCCCTCTTTGTCCTTGGCGACGTGGCCTGTCTAGCTCGGCCCAACCACTGGCAAACAGTCGGCGTGGACGAGACGGGCTGAAGGGTCAGTTTCCTGCTGCATAACTCTGTGGTTGTGATCCCAACGTTCATTCAGTGAGTGGAAAGCTTTACAACATTCTATGGGTACGTTGGCTCTGCCGACACTGTCCATTATTTTACCACCATCTTTGCACGTGCTTGGCGATCCCTCCGTTGTGGAGGATCGCTGAATCAAACTACCAAACTCAAGCGCCAGAGCCATTCCCTCATCTCTGTATGTGTGGTTCGTCATTCTTGAGAATGGCCCTTAAGGTACATTGCTGAGTTATTGCTGCCCTTGGCAAGAAAATAATGACGAAGACTCCTGCATCTCAACATGGGAAAATTTCATCAGTGTAGCCAGAGGTTAACTTTACATCTCTGTGGCCTGCGAAGTCAACAGAAGATTTTGTTGTTGTAAAATGAAGGATTGATAGTGGTGAAACGCGACTTTGATTTTGGCTTTCATAAACTGTGGAATGCATATCAGCATGAAACCCTCAGGCATTCCATTATCGTTACCTTAGTTCTGATGGGACATCAGCACATCCTGCTTCAATGCATTTTCATGTCCCTTAGCTTCAGGAATTGCCGAGATGATTCCTTCCTCGAAATATCTCTTTGCTGGAGCCAAAATGAAGTGTTGAAAGTTTCTTATAAGGACGTGTATTTGGATTGGGAAGAAAAAAGCACGTGAGACTGTGACATCATATAATCATAGAAGCATGGAAACATAGAAAATAGGTGCAGGAATAGGCCATTCGGACCTTCAAGCCAGCACCACCATTCAATGTGATCATGGCTGATGATCTAAAATCAGTACCCCATTCCTGCTATCTCCCCATATCGCTTGGTTCCTTTAGCCCTAAAATCTCTCTTGAAAACATCCAGTGAATTGGCCTCCACTGCCTTCTGTCACAGAGAAATCCATAAATTCACAACTCTCTGGGTGAATCTGCTTGGACCTCTCTCTCAACTGTGAACTGTGAGGAGAATGCTATGATAATGCAGGGTGACTTGGACAGGTTGGGTGAGTGGGCAGATGCATGCCAGATGCAGTTTAATTTGGATAAATATGAGGTTATGCACTTTGGTAGCAAAAACAGGAAGGCAGATTACTATCTAAATGGTGTAAAGTTGGGAATAGGGGAAGTACAATGGGATCTGGGGGTCCTTGTTCATCAGTCAATGAAAGTAAGCATACAGGTACAGCAGGCAGTGAAGAATGCGAATGACATGTTGGCCTTCGTAACAAGAGGAGTTGAGTATAGGAGCAAAGAGGTCCTTCTGAAGTTGTACAGGGCCCTAGTGAGACCACACCTGGAGTATTGTGTGCAGTTTTGGTCTCCAATTTTAGGAAGGACATTCTTACTATTGAGGGAGTGCAGATCATTCTCGCTATTGAGGGAGTGCAGTAGGTTCACAAGGTTAATTCCAGGGATGGCTGGACTGTCATATGCTGAGAGAATGGAGCGCCTGGGCTTGTATACTCTGGAATTTAGAAGGATGAGAGGTGATATTATTGAAACTGATAAGATTATTAATGGTTTAGACACGCTAGAGGCAGGAAACATGTTCCCGATGTTGGGGGAGTCCAAAACCAGGGGCCACTGTTTAAGAATAAGGGGTAAGCCATTTCGAACGGAGATGAGGAAACACTTTTTCACACAGAGAGTTGTGAGTCTGTGGAATTCTCAGCCTCAGACGGTGGTGGAGGCCAGTTCACTGGATACTTTCAAGAGAGACCTTGAAAGGGCTCTTAAAGATAGCGGAATTGGGGGATACAGGGAGAAGGCAGGAACGGGGTACTGATTGTGGATGATCAGCCATGATCACATTGAATGGCGGTGCTGGATCGAAGGGCCGAATGGTCTACTCCTGCACCTATTGTTTATTGTCTATTGTCAACATCAACAAACCAAGGAATTGCAAAACCAATACATTTGCAAGACGAGGTGACATGGGTGATAATGTTTGCACACCCAAGGTTAGGAGTGGTGACAAATTTGATGCCAAAGAAGAAATGGGTAAGTACTTGAGTGGGAAAAACATTGCCTGGCTATGGGATGGTTAGAGAAATGGGACCAGCAAGGTTACTGTTTTCTACTGCTGTCACAAACTTGAGCTGAGTACCCTCAGTCTTTGCTATAAGTTGTGTGTTAATCTGTTTGGAACAATATTTTGCAATTTTCAAAACCTACTCAGAGATGCAACCTTGATTTGACTTCTACTTAGAAACACAAATCCTTTCCTAGTCCATCCCTCCCTCGTGTTCCGCTGAAGTGCCTCATGTGTTGGTTCATGGGACTTGAAGCTTTTGTCTCAGAGACCTAATAACAGAACCATACCGACAATATAATGTGGGAAACAAAGAAACTGCTTTGCAGAAGGACATCTTTAGTAGGCAACAGTTTATAACTCGAGAAGAATGGATCATTGTTAAGGCTACATTACAACAGGAGGGTATTGTTAGAACTTCATAGATTGCAATGTCTTCCTATAACCTGTATTTTTAATTATGTTGAGCTAATTTTATATGAATGAATGTACAAACAATTTATATCCAGAAGCCTTATTCTTAAAAACGAATATTCTGCCTGCATAGTTACTGAAATAAAACAGGAATAAGCTGATGATAATGGACACGTTTTGTGCTTTTCTGAAATGCAGATAAACCTGGAGGATGATTTATATAAAACATCAAAATGAAATACTTTGCCGATGATTAATAACAACAGTGAAGTATTAATTCCAATGAAAGCATCTGTACCCAGAATCTTGATTACCAAACCATCGTGTATCCAATCCTTTACTGAATTACACCCTGCAGCACAGTGTCATGTTTACCACTCGTGATATAATGTATGAGTAGGTGTACTTTCTGCTTCATTTAAGAGATGGTTGTTGAAGCAAACTGCAAGATTGCAGTGGCTAATGGTGACGGAATGTACAAAGAAGTACAAGGGACTGCATTGTGCCTCTAAACGATTGAGATTGACGCGCTAATTGTCAGCAGTTTCAATGCTTGGATCCTGAACCGATATTCGTTGTTTTATATGAATGGAGACATTATGTAATGCTAAAATGAATGCAGAGGTCAGTTGAAATATTCAGCAGGTCAGCCAGCATCTGTGAAGAGTGATTCATCTTTCACCTAAACTCTAAACTTTGAACTCAACCGTTCAAGCAGCATCTGCGGAGGGAATGGACAGACAGGTGACGTTTTGCACCCGAACCATTCTAGGGACTATAGAGTCTGAAGAAAGGTCCAGACCAGAAACTTCACCTATCCATTCCCTCCACAAATGCTGCCTGACCTGCTCAGCTCTTCCAGCACTTTGTGAAAGTTCATTTAAAAACTTTGGGTGCTCCGGTTACCCCTGACATCACAAGCACATGCAATTATGTAGGGAGTGGATGGGAAAGTAAGATAACAGAACTGGTGAGAATGGGTGATCAATAGTCGGCGTGGACTTGGTAGACTGAAGGTCCTGATTTCATGCTGTATCTCCAAATGAAACTAACTCTCTCTCTCTCCGTCTGACCCCCACCCGAGTCGTCACACTAGTTTCACTGTCGTCCTGTTGAGTTTCACTGACTGTATAACTCGTTATGAGGCAGCATCTCTGGAGAGAAGGAATGGGTGACGTCCCGAAACATCACCCATTCATTCTCCCCAGAGATGCTGTCTTGTCCCGCTGAGTTACTCCAGCATTTTGTGTCTATCTTCTGTTTAAACGAGCATCTGCAGTTCCTTCCTACACATAACTCATTATCGCCTACCCCACAGACAACAATGGACCATTGTGGGCTTAACCTTTCCTTGATCATTGGTGCTTTTTGCATATCTTTCATTCATTTTGTTTTATTTACCTTCTATATCTCTCGTTTCCCCCTCCCCCGAGTCTCAGTCTGAAGAAGGGTCTCGATCTATTCCTTTTCTCCAGAGCTGCTGCCCGACCCGCCCAGCGTTATGTGCCTATCTTTTTATTAATCAGAATGTGGGGAAATAATATGAGATTAGTGTGAGTGGGTGATAGTTAGTTAGTGAGGATTCAGAGACTTTTTCTGTGCTGTATAATAGCCCTCCTTGTCCATACTGACCATGATGCCTATGTATGCTAATCCCTTATCCCAATGTTACGTTAGTATCTGCTATGCCTTTCCTAAATTAGTGCCTGTCCAAATGCCTTTTATACCTTATACCACCTCCTCTGGCAGCTCCTTCCAGATATTCACCACCTTTCAGGACAGCACGGTAGCACAGTGGTGGAGTTGCTACCTTGCAGCACTAGAGACTCGAGTATGATCCTGAAAATGGGTCCTGACTATACAGAGTTTGCACATTCTCCCTTTCACTGCGTTGGTTTTCTCTGGGTGCTCTGGTTTCCTCCCACATTCCAAGACGCGCAGGTTTTGAGGGTAATTGTAAATTGTCCCCAGTGCACAGGATAGAACTAGTTGTATGGGTGATCACTGATCAGTGGGCTGAAGGGCCTGTTTCCACGCTGCAACTCTAAAATAAAAAACTGAACTTTTCGCAAGAAGCTCACACCTGAAATGTCCTATAATTTTTTTCCCCTCTCACCTTAAACCTATGCCTTTTACTACTAGGTGTGTTGCCCTGGGAAAAATATACTTATTATCTAGAACAGAGAACGGTACAGCACAGGAACAGGCTCTTCAGCCCGCAATGTCTGTGCTGAACCTGATGCCAACACCAACTCTTACCTGCCCGCAGATAATTAATACCCCTTCCATTCCCCGCATATCCACGTGCCTATATAAAAGTCTTTTAAATGTCAATATTGTATCTGCCTCCACCACCATCCCTGGCAGCGCATTCCAGTTATTCACATGCAAATCTCCTTTAAACTTTGCCCCTCTCTCTTTAAAGCCATGCCCTCTACTATTCGATATTTCCATCCTGTGACAAGAATGTTTTGACTATCTGCCGAATCTATGCCTCTCAAAATGTTCAATATTTCTCAGCCTCCAGTGTTCCAGGGAGAACAATTCAAATCTGTCCAACCTCTACCTGTAGCTAATACACCCCAATCCAGCTATCATTCTGGCAAACTTCATTTGCACCCTTTCCAAAGCTTCCACATCCTTTCTGCAATTCGACAATCACCACTGGGTGGCGCCCGTAAGGGCCGCCTCTCCAGCAGTCTGTCTCGTCCTTTCTCTGTTTTTATTATTTTCAGTATGTCTTGAATGTTTGTTTTAATTGTCTCTTGGCATGTTTTATGTGGGGAGTGGGGGGATCGGGGGAAACTTTTTTCAGTCACTTACCTCAAAGGAGATGCGATTTTTCTCTGTCGCATCTCCGTCCCCCTCTGCAGCCTACAACGTGGAGTGGTGCCGCCTTTCCTGGAGACCGGCCTGGTGCTTCAAGCCACAGGCGCGGCGCAGACTTACCATCACGGAGCCTGGGATCTTTTGCCCGAGGATCACCAGTGTAGGAACTCTGACCACGGGGCCTGTGGACTTTAACACCGTGAAGCAGCGGTCTCCGGTAAGAAGCGGCCGACTCGGCAGCTCCATGCCACAGAGTGTTCCGATTCATCCCGACGGGAGGGCTTGAACAGCGGGCCGTCGGCAACGGCAAGTGCGGAGGGTTCAGCCCCGACCACGGGTGAACAAAGGAGGAAGATGACTGAACTTTATTGCCTCCCATCACAGTGAGGAATGTGGATTCCGCTGTGGTAAATATTTATGTTAAATTTTATTATGTGACTGAATTGTGTATTGTTTTTTTTTCTCACTTACTATGGCTCAATGGTAACTCAAATGTCACTGTACCTTAATTGGTACATGAGACAATTAAATTGAACCTTGAATCTTGAACCTGAATACTCTAAATGTGGCCTAACCAAAGTCTCATTGAGCTGTATCGAGACTTCCTCACCCTTATACTCAATGTCTTGACCAATGAAAGCAATCAAACCATCTGCTTTATTTACCACTCTATCTACTTGTGTTGTCACTTACAACGCTTTATGGACTTAGATCTCAAGATCCCTCTGGATATCAGCTTGCTTCCAATCTTGCTTCCAAGATGGCGCCCAACACAGACGGCTATTTGCCTGCTAGCCACAGAAGTAGATCTCCAAATCGATCCACACTCTTAAATCTCTATTCCTACAGCAACATTTTTTACTTTAACTATGATCTTCTTAAACTCCTCTCAGATCTGTCCTTACTTCGACTTCCAGCATCTGAAGACCAACCACATCGACTCCTTGCGCGGTGAGGACCTGAGCAGAGCCGAGGCCCAGCGCGACCGATGAGACCTGCGGCCTATTGCACCCTGGCCGCTCCCTGTTCTCCCTTCTCCCATCATTCAAAAGGTCCAGAAATGTGAAAATGCATAACTCATGATTCAGGGACAGGTACTTCCCAGCGGTTATCAGGCAACTGAATCATCCTACCACAACCAGAGAACAGTTCTGAACTACTATCTACCTTTTTCGTAACCCTCGGGCTATCTTTGATCGGACTTTACTGGCTTTACCTTGCACTAAACGTTATTCCCTTATCATGTATCTATAAATTGTAAATGGATCGATTGTAATCATGTATTGTCTTTCTGCTGTGGTTAGCATGCACCAAAAAGCTTTTCACTGTACCTCGGAACACGTGACAATAAACTCAACTGAACACATCAATGCCACCATTGGTCTTGCCACTAATTTTATATATGCCCATTAATTTTGACTTCCAAAGTGCAACACCTCAAACTTGTTCAGATTAAACATCATCTGTCATTTTTTTTGCCAATTTCTGTACCTAACATCTATCCTACTGTATACTTTGATGCCCTTCCTCACAGTCAGCCACCCCAGCAATCTTGGTGTCATTTGCAAACTTATCAAACTTAACCAATTTATCTACATTTCATTCCAAGTAATGTATATAGCTCACAAACAGCACAGATCCTTGCAGAGCTCCACTGGTTACAGACCACCAGCCTGAATATTGTCCGTCCACCACACCCCTCGTCAGTAAGCTGAGTCTGAATTTATATTGGGTTTCTCAGTTCTATGCCGCTCAAAATGTTTTAAACCCCAACAAGGTCACCACTCAGTCTCTGACATTACCTTGAGAATAAAGCCAGATTTTCCAAACTCTCCTTATAAACATAGCCTTCCATTTCAGGTAACATCCTGGCAAATCTCATCTGTCCTTGCCATCACATCCTTCCTGTAGTGTAGCAACTAGAACTGTCTACAATACTCTCAGTGCCAGCGTAGCCATTCTAACCAGTGTTAACTTCAACTGCTACATGATGTCCCATCTCTTAAACTCAATGCCTCGTCTGAAGACAAGCATACCAAACCCCTTTTCACTACCAATTCACCTATCCCCACCACTTTCAGGGAACTATGGACTTACATCCCAAGGTCACTCTGTACATCAACGCTCTTAAGGTTCCTGCATTTGCTCCATACGTCCAACCAAAATTTGATCTCCCAAAGAGCAATACCTCACACTTGTCTGGATTAAATTCAATCTGCCACTGCGCCATCCAACCTTCCAGTTTATCAATGTCCCAATACATGTTTATACATCCTTCTTCTTTATCTACGACACCACCAACTTTCATGTCATCTCCAGCCAGTATTGATCACACCCCTTACAGTATCATCCAAGTCATATACGTTACAAATACTAAAGGTCCCAGAACCGATCGCAGCCGTGTCCCATTTGTTACAGATTTTCGGTGCACCCAACTACCTTCTGCGTGCGCTGCTGTTTGCCAGTGGAGACTGATTGCTCTGCATTTTTTGGGGATGGTCTGCCATACAGTAAAGTAGTCCCAGTGATTCCCATGGAGCTCCAGGCTTCAAGTCATTGCCAGCTGTGGGTCTATCAATGGATCTGCGATCGGATACATGCAGGTAACATCATGGTTAAAAGAATGGCTGCTAAAGGAGGCACCGGTGCTTCAGCAAACACTTAGGCCATTGAGAAAAAAAAATGGCTGGATGTCAAATAACAGAGGGCATAGTTTTAAGGTAAGAGGGGCAAAGTTTGAAGGAGATGTGTGGACAAGATTTCTACACAGTGGGCAGTGGTGCCTGGCGATGAAGGCAGATACAATAGTTGCATTTAAGAGACTTTTGGATAGGCGCATGGATATGCAGGGAATGGAGCAATATGGATCTTATGCAGGCAGGTAAGAGTTGGTCTTGGCAATATGTCCAGTACAGTCAATGTGGGTCAAAGAGGCTGTCCGTGTGCTCTAATCTTCTATGTTCTACGGTAATATGTGCATGGCATAAAAAAGACATAGATCCTTTAACTGTCACCTCATTTCTAAATGCTGTAAAATGTGCTCATGTTTTGTTTGGGATTGAATGCCAAAGGTCATGGGTTTCCATCAAAATCGTTGATGCCTTCCAGCAGTGGAAAAAAATGTATACTGTGAAACCTACAATGTCATAAGAAGGAACTGCAGATGCTGGTTTATACCGAAGATAGACACAATTTACTGGAGTAACCCAACGGGTCAGGCAGCATCACTGGAGAAAAGCAATAGATAATAGTAAGATTAAATGAGAACTTACCAGTTCGAAGTTTGATGCTTATTTTATGAGGCGTTACAATGTGGGATTACGTGAAGAAGCCCCGCCAGGTGCATGTGCGTCATACTTCAAAGCAGCAGCGTGAAAACAGAAACAATAGCCGAAGTAACATAGTAAGGCTTTGAGAAGACTAGAACTACCAGATGATCCTTTTGATTATGAGGGCCGGGAGCGGAGGGCACGTAATCCCTCATCGTAACTCCTCATAAAATAAGGATCAAACTTCAAACTGGTAAGTTCTCATTTAATCTTACTATTTTACTTCAAAGACATGTGAGTGACTACATGAAGATTTCAAAGCTCTGTGATTTCATGCTGTTGAATCCACTCCATACGACACACAGCTTCAGTTGACATAGTAGTGAATACATAATATATTGAACATTGCTTTGAACTATTCAATAACTATTTTAATAACAATAATAACAAATGACAGTAATAACCCCTCTATCCCAGGGGGAAATTACAAAGAAAATGATATGAAACAAAGCAAACCAAATTAAACGGAACCCAACACAGCATGCCCAAACTCAGGCACTGTCAAAACAGGTTTGTCATAAAACTTAGAAAATGTTGCTTCTTTAGAACATCCTGCGGCCCCGAGGATTTGGTCTAGCGGCACGTCCTGCGCCTTCGCCGCGGATGTTGATGCCGCCCTGGTGGAGTGAGATTTAAACACATGAGTGTCTACTCCAGCGTATCCAGAACCTGTTTTAACCATCTATATA
This sequence comes from Okamejei kenojei, assembly GCA_035221665.1. NCBI lineage: Eukaryota > Metazoa > Chordata > Chondrichthyes > Rajiformes > Rajidae > Okamejei > Okamejei kenojei. Next base: position 16,863,631 of record CM069132.1, read on the forward strand.
TAGTTGTTCTGACACTTTTTTATATGTTTTTTTTGTGGGTAATGAGCATTGCTGTCTCAGAACCTCTGAGATTCTTAGTTACCTCAATATATTGATTCAGATGCTTAACTACACATAACGCTTGGTCAACAGGGTATGCTTTAAAGATTACCTTGACTTGTACTTAACTTTTGGAAAAATACAACCATACCAACGCTTAAAATGTGGATTTCAAACATGTTCAACACTGCACATCTTGAGGAAATGCGATTCCTCCTAATAGATAAATCAGACCGATTTTTAACGAATTGTTCTTCATTTGTCGATTTTTTGGAATCATATGGTGCAACCGTAGAAGCTAACTGTTTCAGGATTGGGTGAGGAATGGTCAAGAATATAGATAACGATCTCCTTAATCTCTTTCTTTCTACTCTTTTTTTCTTTCTTTTCCCTTTTTCATTCTCAACTTTCTTTTTTCACACTATTTTCTTTCTCACACACTATATATCACATGTTTCTCTATCTTTTATTATCTACTCTCTCTTTTTCTTTCTCATTATTAAAAAAATATATAAGAAGCTGTACATAAAATGTAATATGTCAATATATATTAGGCACCTTGGTGCCATATTCCTGTACTTACTTCTAATAACATTTTAAAAATAAAAAAATAAAATAAAGATTACCTTGAATCCAACCATTGTTGGCCTGCTTTGCTTGATTAGATCATAGACATAAAAAGTAATTTTATCTACAGACAAATGCATACAATCTAGTCGTAACATTTGCAATGTTTGTACTCATTGTGCTGATACTGGCACCATGAGCATAACCACTTTAAGTGTTAACTTCTGAAAAGACAGTGACGTAATTGGAGCCCATTGCCGAAGCAGTGTAAGAACTACACTGACATCCCAGATTTCTGTATATCTAGGCTTAGTAGGGTTTTTATTAAAAATTCCTCTCATGAATCGGGATACTAATGGATGAGACCCGATAGATTGTCATTCTGAAAAATGTCCTAAATAGGAGGACAAAGCACTCCGAGCACTATTAATGGCACTATAACTCAAGTGCTGATCAAAATGCAACATAGCAAGGAACTCCAATACATCCGGTATGCTTGCAGTATGATAATATATATCTACCTGTACACAAAACATCTCCCATTTCTTTATATGAGATACATATTGTTTCTTAGTGCTATCTCTCCAAGCTGCAGTTATGACATCCATGGTCCTATCCGACAGTCCAAGGCCTTGGAACGGTCTGGCCAGAACCTGCAGATCAACAAATTAATACGGTCATGTAATGGATGACTTTCTCCTGTTGCTGGATGCATCAACAGATTACTGCAGCTGGGGATCGTCTTGAATGGCTGAGTCATCATTCTGAGCACCAATGGGAAGCATGGCTGTGTAGGCCAGTCTGGAACCACCAAAACGCCTGTGGCAGAGTCCTGCTCTATTTTGGTGAGACATTGCCTAATCAAACAGAATGGGGGAAAAGCATAGAAGAATGTACGTCCCCAATGTAGCGAGAATGCATCCACCGCTACTGCTCCTGGATCCAGTTCCCATGAAACATATTTAGGCAACTGGTGATTTAGCCTGGATCAATATCTGGCAATCCATAGCAGCTGACAATCATTTAAAAAACTTCTGGATTTAACATCCATTCTATATTGTCATTGAACTTTTGTGACCTGTTGTCTGCCACCACGTTGTCTCTACCAGGTATGTAGACAGCTGAGAGCCAGATGTTTCTGGAGATACACCAGTGCCACATGAAGTTGGCCAGATTATCACATGATACTGACCTTACTCCTCCTAGGTGATTGATATATGCCACAGCTGTGGTATTATCAACCTGGAGTTGAACGTGTAAATTATTCATTGTGGAACAATAAGCTTTTAATCCATAAAATGCCCCTAATAATTCCAAATAATTTATACCATGCCTGTGGAGAATCAAATGCTCTTGGACAGTCCACCTACCACCACAGCTAGACTCGCTGTCCGTAGCTCCCCATCCGAGAGCGCTCACATCAGTCTGTAAAACCATTGAAGGTTGCTGAACCAAAATTTTTTTCGTAGTTTGTGCAACATTGATAATCCACCATTGCAATTCAGCTAAGACTCTGGTTGATAACTGCATGGACCTATCAAAATGACCTGCACGCTCTTTTAGTGCTTGTTCTCTGGCTTGTTGCAGACTTTGATAATGCAGAGGTCCAAACTCTACAGCAGGAAAAGCTGCTACCAATTTACCAATAACCCTGGCTACTTCTCGGATAGAGGGATGTGGTTCTCAGCGAGACAAATACAGTCATTCCTGATATCCACAGCCTTGGCTGTTGGCAAAGCTACTGACATATTAACTGAATCAATGACAAAACCCAAATAATCAATTGTTTGGGATGGCTGTAACTTAGATTTTGTTTGATGGATGAAAAAACCTAACCTTTCAAACAGGTGTGTGGTTGCTGAAATCGATTCTTCAGCTGTTTCCTGAGTGTTGCTTATGATTAAAATATCATCTAGATAAGCCATTACAATAGTAAGATTAAATGAGAACTTACCGGTTCGAAGTTTGATCTGTATTTTATGAGGAGTTACGATGAGGGATTACGTGAAGACCCCGTCCAGCACGCATGCACGACATTTCTTCAAAGCAGCGGTGTGGATTCACAGAAAAAACACAACGATTGAAATAAATATAGAAAAGAAAAAACAAGAACTTAATTATCAGTTGATCTGTATAATAGAGGGTGGGAGCGGACGGCACGTAATCCCTCATCGAAACTCCTCATAAAATACAGATCAAACTTCGAACTGGTAAGTTCTCATTTAATCTTATTATTTTATTTCGGAGTCACGTGAGTGACTACGTGAAGACTTCAAAGCTCTGTGATTCCGAACCGTGAACCAGCTCATGCTTCACTCACTGTCTGAAGACCTTTGAAGGAGGAAGTATGTTATCACAATCAACAATAACCTGTTTGTGAACAAAAAGGTTTATTAATAACAACAAAAACAGAGAGCTCCCCCGCACTTAAATTAAATATTATCTGCAGACTCTAAAATTCTGTCTGAAAATGTAGCAGGTTCCGCCAGTGGCTTATTATAAGACCTTTGGAAAGTTATTTCCGAGGACCATCCTGCTCTGGCCAGAATATGGCACGTCTTTCAATGACACCTTTTGCTAGTGGCCTCATCAGTTCAGCTTGACCCTCTTGTTTTTCTTTGACTGAGAGGGTGAGTACCCTTTGGGGTATATGCTGAACTGGTGGCATGTTTTCATGAACGAAGTCAATTTTATAGCCATGAATGCTGCTGAGTATATATTTGTCATTAGTGATAGATTCCCATGTATCCAAAAACAAGTGCAATCTACCCCATGTTAGTATAGAGCCCCTACTGCTCATATGCTGAGATGAACCAGACCCACCTACCTCCATGGTTATTGGTGCTTCTTCTGCCTCTTCGCTGGACGATGAGGTGTCTGCTGGGCTGTAGAGGGCTGCTGTTGATGTTGCTGTTGATGTTGATATTGGGGGTGGCGCATTTTCCATGGGGTCCGCTCTGGACCCTGGCCTAAAAAAGGCTTATGGAGAATGGTTGCGGACCCCGAGCTTTCACCAGTCCCATATGGTAGTCGACGACTGGTGGACGCCGTGGGGTACTGCCGCCTGGGTTTGTTAGGTCTGCTCGGTCCCAAACCTGCCCTCACGAGACCAAATGTCTTGGAGTCTTCCTCCAGGTCTTTCACCTTTTTTGGAAGGTCCTTTCCAAAGAGCAGAATTGGAGGTTCTGAACCCGGTGTTTTGCAAAGTCCTGCAAACTTAGGGTTGAGGGCAGACTTGATGATTTCCTTCTGTAAATTGTTAATCTCATATTGAGTGGTGCACAGCAGAGCTAATGTATCTTGCTGATTTGTGGTGATGTCCACATCATCTATGGACCGAGCATATGATGTTATTCCTGCTGCCAGGAGTTTTAGGGTTTTCTGGAGCTTCAACTCCAGGTTCCTGATGTTCAGCCCCAAATGTCCCCAAATTTGGCTGTTTACAGCTGGTACATTCAATGATGTACAATTTTCTGGGGCTGTATATAATTCAAGAGCCTCATTGACCATCCGATCTTGTAGGGGTTTTGAGGACAGGTGGTCAATGCTGGCTGCAAGTTTCGGCTCTAAAGGCCGACCCGCTCGTGGAATGGCCACGTAGCGGTTGACCACACCCAGCAGCTCTTCCTGATCCTGTACACCCTGCGTACTCCGGACATCTTCAGCCAGTGACCCCTCTTCTTGACCAGCCCAGACCTGGTCGTTCAATAGAAGGTGAAACAATTTCCAGTGCCGTAAAGGGCACTGCGCGAGTGCCTGAGCTCCCTTGGCGAGTCTGCTGCTGCTCTCTCTGCAGATCTTGCTGGAGCAATTGCTCCATAAGCCGTTTCATTCGGCTTAGGCAGCTGCCTTTGCCTCTCTCGAGCGGTGAGGCATCTTCATCCGAATCGTCGGATACTACCGCCCGGTTCTGGCTGCAGGTACCTCCAGCCCGCTACTCAGGCTGCACTAGCGGTGCTGGGCTCGGCTCAGTAGTTAATCCTGCCGCCTCTCGCACCACCCTCCAAAGAACGCTCCACAACGGGAGACGAACGGGGGAGAGCTACAGATTTCTTTCCTCTGGTCTTGCTCATTCTTCCTGGAACACAAAGCAGACCACAGAGAAAATACACACGGCCATGGTAAAACTTACCTGTCGGCCCGACTTTCAAATTGTAGCGGGAGCGCCTTGAACTCCCATTCGTCGCGGGTGCACTGCATGAACGCTAATGTCGCACATGCGTGCTGGACGGGGTCTTCACATAGTCACTCACGTGACTCCGAAATAAAATGTGATTCTGGGCCCTCAGTAGCGCCAGCACTGGTTTCAATAATTTTGTGAACAGCCTAGGAGCTGATGTTAACCCATTAGGTAATGCTTTAAATTGCCACAGCTGTCCCATCCAACCAAATTTCAAGTATCTGTGATCATGATGATGAATTGGTACTGAATAATATGCATCTTTGAGATCTATAGTTGCCATATAGCAGCCTTGTGATAACAGCTGTTTTGCAGTATCGAAGGTGCCCATTTTAAAATGCCTATACTGAATGTAGGAATTTAATTGGGTGAGATCCAGAATGACTCTACAACCCCCATCTTTTTTCGGTCTGGGGAATATATTGGACACAAATTGTTGAGGATGGTTAATCGTCCTCTCAATCACCCCTTTCTGGAACAATTTTTTTATTTCTTCTTTTACCTGCCGAGTTTCTAGTGCAGCAAACACCAAGATTCTATTAGGCATATGCTGTACAGGTGGATCAACTCCTGCAATAAACTCTATTGTAGAGCCTGACACAGTATCTAGTATAAACCGATCAGATGTTATGCAGCACCATTCATCATAAAACAATTGTAATCTAACCCCAACCGGAGGTCGTACCCCAGAATTTTTATCTGTGACGGAATGAAGGTCCTGTACCTCGACACCCAGCCTGGAAGGTCTCCTTCTCCCGATATTGGGGTTGTAGTTGGGCTGTATCGGTGAGTAATATCTTTGCCCCGTTGGCCTCCCTCTGCTGGGCCCTGCCCCAGGATCCGACCCCCTGCGTATCCCACCTGGCTGTTTATATGCCGTCCTGGGAGCAGGGATGAAGGGTTTTTATAAGCCCAATTGTCTTTGCCTCCTCGTCAATGTCCTTAATTTGCTTGGGGATGTCTTCGCCGAATAAGTAATCCGGTGGTTGAATATTACTAGCCTTACACAGGCCTGCAAGCCTCGGATTTAAGGTTGGCCGAATGGCGATCTTCCTCATACAGTTCACCTCAAAGTAGGCATTGCAAAATAATGCGAGCATATCTCATTGAGTCTTTGACATCGGTGACCCTTTGACCATCTTCCCGACCGCCGTAATGCCTGCTGCGACCAGAGGACACGCTGAAAGTGCATTTCCTGTCCTCGCATTGTTGCACTCATGGGTGCCCATATTGCCGAGTTTACGGTGGGCACCCTGAGTGAAGCACAATTAACGGGTGTTACGTATCGGGCTGCTGTTTCCGTCATGATAGTCTCCTGGAGCTGGTGAGAAGCCAAGTAGTTGACATTGGCAGCTAGATTATCATCCATAGCGTCACCAGTCCCTTCCGGTATAGCAAAGTTTTGCGCTATATCCGGGACACCCGGAGCGTGGCTCTTGTGCTCTGGTGTGTGCACATAACCAGGGACACCAGCTTCAGGGTCAGCCTGCCCTGGCACTCCCGAGTCCTGCTCAAGGGAGACCTCATCCAGACCCAAACAAGGTGCTGGAGAGAAAGATTCCCATTCTGTACAGGCACCATATTCTGAATAGGGAACTCTTTGCGAGGTTGCCTGGGGAATCACTGGGGCCTTGGACCCCTGGCTGATGAAGGTGCGGAGCATTTGCTCCATTTGATCGAGCCTCCCCCATATTTTATTCCGATGTGGAGGGGAGCCCTCTTCTTCATCAGACCCGTCAGAAACCACGGTTCTGACAGACTTTCTTTTTGCTTTCTTCCCTATTGTCGTGGCCTCAGTGCCCTGCGACACTGGAGCAGCTGGAGGCAGTTCAATTACCGGGGGAACAGCCACCGGTATCGGAACCAGCGTTACCGCACTTATCTCCCGACCCGATTGCTGAGATGGAGTCGCATCGCTGCGCGACCCACGCTTATTACGAACAGACCTTTTACCAACGCTCTCCATGCTTACCGCTGGTGGAGCTGCGCTCTTCAGCCCGTTCAGTGCAACATGCGTCGACGCAATGACGCGAGTGTGCCTGGTGGGGCTTCTTCACGTAGTCACTCACGTGACTCCGAAGTAAAATAGACAATTAGGTGACGTTTCGGCTCGAAACCCTTCTTCAGACTTGAACATGGACCTGTGACGTTTCTAGTCAGGAACCTCCTTCAGACAGATTGTACCGTTCAGTTTTCTTCCCCTACTACAATCAGTCTGAAGAAGGGTTCTTGCCTGCAACATCACCTTTCCATGCTGCAGTATCTTCTCTTTTTAAATGGACTCTGTTTTGGTAGAAAAAAATGACTCTGTTTGTACCAACTGCTTGATATGAGTCATTTGCCAGTCCCTGCTCTAACGTTTTGACTAAGGCTGCATTGTCGTTTCCTTACCGTGTCTGTACCTTGTGAGTAAAATGGCTTCACCTCTGATATATTCAATATTTGGCATATAGCTTTCACTTCCTGCAAGCTTCTCATTAACTACCTGTCACACTTTAATGGTTACACTGTTAAGTTCCCGTAACACTTTGTGATTTTACTAAACATCAAACAGTATCAACTAAAAATGTACACAAAATATTAAGCACAGACATTGAGCATTCAATCCAACCTCTTATGTTCTAGTTAAATTACATTGAATCCAATTATTAGCAGATTTATTCTATTCTCTCAACTACACTGGCAGGGAAACTATTGGAAAATAAATGATTTAGGACAGGATTTATCTACACTTAAAAGGGGTCAAGGATTGATTAGGGATAGACAGTCTGGCTTTGTTCATGGGGAATTCTCCCTCACTCAATTTAAATTTGTTTGAAGAGGTAACTAAACATATTGACGAGGCCATGTAAAATGTGGCGACCTGGACTTTAGTACAACCTTTGACAAGGTCCAACATGGTAGGCTGGTTCAAAAGGTTGGAGCCCAGGGTATCCAGTTCAAGCTAGCAAAGTACTTGAGCAATGGAGGCACATGGAACTGCAGATGCAGAAGTCTCGAGCAAAACACAAAGTACCGGAGTAACTCGGCTGGTCAGGCAGCACCTGTGGAGGGAATGAACAGGCGACGTTCTTCAGTAGATGCAAGATTGGATCCAGAGGCAGACCTTGGTGGTGAAGGGTTTAAGAAGGAACTGCAGATGCTGGAAAAATCGAAGGTAGATAAAAATGCAGGAGAAACTCAGCGGGTGAGGCAGCATCGATGGAACAAAGGAATAGGAGACGTTTCGGGTTGAGACCCTTCTTCAGACTGATCTGGGGTGGTGGGGGTGGGAAGAAGAAAGGAAGAGGCATTTACAGTGTTAAAGAAGGAACTGCAGATGCTGGAGAATCGAGGGCACACAGGCTGGGGAAACTCAGCGGGTGCAGCAGCATCTAAGGGGCGAAGGAGATATAGGCGACGTTTCGGGTTGAGACCCTTCTTCAGACTGTTCAGGGATCAGGGAAACAGTGGGCTGTGGGAGAGCTGGTGAAGGGTGTTGTTTCTGATGACAAGTCTGTGACCAGTGATGTACCTACCACAAGGGTTTGTGCTGGGACTTTAGATCTATGTGATATCATTAGCAGGTAGCATCCGTGGAGGGAATGGGCAGGCACCATTTCCCGTCTGGAACCCCACTTCAGTGGATACAAGATTGCCTTGAATCGGAGGTAGAGCGTAGAGGTAAGGGATGTTTTTTTTCTGATTAATGGTCTATGACCACAAGGGTTGGTGCTGGAACCCTTTGAGGTTTGTGATATAATTAACGTTGAATGTAAATATAAGGTATGTGATTAGTGAGCTTGTAGATAACACAAAATCGGAGGTGCGTGGGGTTGGCTACACATATAGCATAAGATAGATCAGTTGGAATGTTGGCCAGATGGAATTCAATCCTAGCAAGTGTGAGCTGATACATTCTGGGGTGTGTGTTAAGAGACATTGTGGATGAGCTGTGTGAATTTTGTCCCATATAACCAATCCATGCTCAAGATTCCGGTCAATTTCACTCTGGGACCCTCAGATCCACATGATGTATCACCAATGGACAGTTCCAATGGATTCCCCACAAGAAGTGACATTGCATAACTTCTTGGCTATATTCAATGTCTGTTACTTTTAACATGATGCTGCATTTTCATGGTGAATTCATTTCTACAAGCGACAATGGTTACAGTGAGAAGGGAAAAAATAGATCAGCCATGATCGAATGGCGGAGCAGACTCAATGGGCTGAATGGGCCAATTCTGTTTCTTTGTCTTATGGTCTATGCTATATTCCCCAGCCATTAGCGGTATTAATGTATTAAGTAACACAGACAAGGACACGAACCTAAAGAAAGAAAGTGTGCAGGGACAAACTAAGTGAGCTCCTGATAAAATAGAAGGCTGAATCAAATTTGCTTAAAAATAAAAATAAAATTGACTCACAAGCTTTTTGACACCATCCTTGTTTGGAGAATGAATAAATGAGAACTGTGCAATAACTTAGGCAACTTTTCACCTAAGATCTAATTAAAATTGTGGTTGAGTACACCATTGAGAATTTATGGAGTAGGCATGACAAATAACATTAAGGTAATGGTTGCTTAGTGGGCAATGACCTATGACAGAAGACCATTAGTAGCGTGCATGTGTGTTTGTTTTGCATTACACCAGTTAAAGTGCCATCCTTTATTTTGATAAAACATTTGCTGGAAGCGTGTTCTGCGCTAGCACAGAAGATTTTATGAAATTTAAATTTAATTGTATCGCATTTTAAACTGATAACCGATACTGTTGCATGGCATTTTTTTTAGATATAGTGAAAAATAATTATTGATTTTGTTGTAAAGGAAATAGGAAAATTATAATTTGTTTTAGAGATACAGCATGGAAGCAGGCCCTTCGGCCCACCGAGTCTATGCCGACTATTGGTTGCCGTACACTAGTTCTACATATTCCCATTTTTGCATCCTACACTCTCGGGGCAATTTGTAAAAACAATGAATCTACAAAACTGCAGATCTGGAATGTGGGAGGAAACCTTAGCACCCGGAGAAAATAGTTTTAGAGATGCAGTGCTGAAACAGGCCCTTCAGCCCACCGATTCCGCACTGACCGTCCATCCCCGAACATTAACACAAAAAATCCACACGGTCACAGGGAGAACGTACAAACTCCGCACAGACAGCATCCATAATCAGACCCGTGTCTCGGGCGCTGAGAGGCAGCAGCTCTACCACTGCTCCAATGTGCCGCCCTATCTTGATTAAGAATCCCAGACTGAAATGTTAGGTAGACAAAAGTATTGGAGAAACTCAGCGAGTGAGGCAGCATCTATGGAGCGAAGGAAATAGGCGACGTTTTGGGTCAAGATCCTTCTTCAGACTGATGTGGGGGTGGGGGTGGGAAGAAGAAAGGAAGAGGCGGAGACAGTGGGTTGTGGGAGAGCTGGGAAGGAGAGGAGGGAAGAAGGAGAAACCAGGGACTATCTGAAATTAGAGAAGTCAATGTTCATACCGCTGGGGTGTAAACTACCCGGGCGAAATATGAGATGCTGCTCCTCCAATTTACAGTGGGCCTCACTCTGGCCATGGAGGAGGCCCAGGACAGAAAGGTCGGATTCTGAATGGGAGGGGGAGTTGAAGTGCTGAGCCACCGGGAGATCAGGTTGGTTATTGCGAACGGAGAGGAGGTGTTGGGCGAAGCGATCGCCAAGCCTACACTTGGTCTCACCGATGTAGAGCAGCTGACACCTAGCAACGGATGCAATAGATGAGGTTGGAGGAGGTGCAGGTGAATCTCTGCCGCACCTGGAAAGACTGCTTGGGTCCCTTGATGGAGTCAAGGGGGGAGATTAAGTGACAAGTGTAGCATTTCCTGCAGTTGCAAGGGAATTTGCCAGGTAGAGGTGGTGGTTTGGGTGGGAAGGGACGAATTGACCAGTACTTGGCACATTAGAAGCAATCAGATCAGGTAAACAAAGATTTCTGGACACATTCTGATCTCTTCTTAAGATCGCTAAAGGATGAATTTTACCAGGCTGTCGGTGCAGCCTGATTCAGGAATATGACTGGTCATATGTGAGATAACTGACATGTGGAAACACATGGTGAAATTTCATTGAGGGTCCGGTCATGGGGGTGACACAGTTAAATGAAAAATGCACAATGTAAATGAGAAAATGCAACTCGTAAGAGTAAAGTACCATTTGAAATTATCAAGACTGACTAGTACGTGTGTCTGGGGTTACAGGAAAAAGGTAGGAGAATGGGGTTGAGAGGAAAAGATAGATCAGACATGATTGAATTGCGGAGTGTAAGACTTTTAGTTTTAGTTTTAGAGATACAGTGTGGAAGCAGGCCCTTCGGCCCACCGAGTCCGCACCGACCAGTGATCCCCGAAAAATTAAAATTATCCTACACACACTAGGGCCAATTTTACATTTTTACGCCAAGCCAATTAACCTACAAACCTGTATGTCTTTGGAGTGTGGGAGAAAACCAAAGATCTCAAAGAAAACCCACGCAGGTCACAGGAAGAACATACAAACTTCGTACAGGCAAGCACCCGTAGTCAGGATCGAACCCAGGTCTCTGGTGCTGTTACGCAGTAGTCTACTGCTACACCACCGTGCCGCCCTGGAGTCATGCTACATTTAAACAGGCCCAATGACCCAAACTGTACTATGGAGTTGTGATCACCACACAGAGTGAAAAGCAAATCTTAAAGATATCAGTTTCAGAATTGCCTATTTTTTGTTAGATGAGGAACCGAAAGATATGAAGGTAATGTACATGAATTCACCTGAGGTACAGACCAATATAATGACACAATTGAAGAGAAATGGACTAGTGGTCCGCCTCTTTTCTTCCATATTCCTGCATTCCCTTGCGCCTTTGTTGAGGTTTAATTTTTGTCACAGTTTCCTTTTTCTGCTTGGGTAATTGTTTCTGAGTTCTCAGTCTTTCTCAAAAGTGCACGCATTGGGCTAACAATGGTATGCATAAGATCATAAGTGATAGGAGTAGAATTCGGCCACTCAACCCGTTCAATCATGTCTGATTTATCTCTCCCGCCTAACCCCATTCTCCTGCCTTCTCCCCATAACCCCTGACACCCAATAGCCTCGATGGATACCGGTCCAACAGCACCAGCAGTGTGCAGGTCAAAGCATTTCACATAATTATCACCTCATAACCACCCCTATAAACATACTCTCCATCCTGCCACTGGCCCGCTCTATGCTGAGAGTTTCAGATAGAGTAAACAGGGTGGGAGGAGATGTAGCACAAATATCAGTGCAGACCAGTTCGGACGAATGGCTTTTTTCCTAACCTTTAGAATTCTATGCATTTCTAAGTAGCTTTGGGTATATCATTGCCTTTGGCAGAAGAGTAATCAATATTTGGGGGGGGGGGGGGGGGGACTCTCAGCGGTACTTCATTATAGCAGAAGGTAGACCCACAAATCTAGGAGTAGGCATCTGTAATATCACTCTCCCATAACCCTTACATCCCATGTAATCAAGTTAAGGGACAGCTGATTGCTGATATAAGCTTTGGGGTAAAATGCATAGCTGTGTCGCGAATGTAAATCTAACGAATGATAGAGCACTAGAACGAAAAGCACCAGAGCTGGCCTCAAAGTCGATCAACAATGTGACGCAGCTGAGAATGTGTAGATGGAAAGTCAACTTAACTGTGAAAGTAATTCCTCAGAGTACCAGTTATAACAGTACTAAGTGGCAATGTGACCCAAGAGCAGGCTTCATTGCTTTGCAGTGTACATGCTTCAGTCATATCCCACCAGCTGGTATAATCTGGTGCATTCAGGCAAGAAGTGAATCCAATTTTACTTTTAATAGAGAGGTTGCCTTTGCAAACTACAGTTTAAAAGAGGTAGCAGGGGGAAATAGCAATACTTTGTGTTCAGCTCACCTCCTGACTCTGCAAAAGTAAATATACATTTTTTATAAAAATAGTCATGCCACTTCAAAAGCAGTTGCATCTGCTCTTACACACCGTCAATCCTCCATTCGTCCAAAATACTATCTGATTCACAAACGGCGATACGTAAATGGCACGTGCTGCCTGTGGAGGTGGTCGAGGAAACTGCAATATCAACATTTAAAAGACATTTGCACAGGTACCTGGATAGAAATGGATAGAGGAATGTGAGTCAAATGCTGGCAAAGGGATGAATTTAGATGGGCATAGGGTCATAGAGTGTGGAAACAGTCTCTTCAGCCCAACTTGCCATGCCTGCGTTTGATCTATAACCCTTTAAACCTATTCTATCTATGTACTTGTCCAAGTGTTTTTTAAAGGTTGTGATTATACCTGACATAACTACCTCTTCCAACTGCATGTTACATATACCTACCGTCCTTTGTATAGAAAAGTTGCCCCTCATTCCTACTAAATCGTTCCTCCCTCAGCTAAAGCTATGTCCTCTGGATTTTGATTATATTACTCTAGATAAAAGTACAGTTACCCTGCGCACTTACCCTATCTATTCCTCTCATGATCTTATACACCTCTAGAAGATTACCCCTCATCCTTATGCACTCTAAGGAATAAAGTCTTAGCCTGCTCAACCTCTCCTAATACCTCAGGCACTCCCAGCAGCATCTTCTCTGCACCCTTTCCAGCTTAACAACATCTTTGCTCTAACAGGGTGACCAAAATTGAACACAGTGTTCTATCTTGGTCATAATGGATGCTGTAATGGCACAATTTCTGACTCTTCCAGTGTCCAACTTTCCATTGCCATTACTACGCAGATAAGTAGGAGTGATCTTACGCAGACCAAATAGAACAGATTTTTCCGTCGTTATTTCCAGTTGATTAGTTGTTTATTGAAGTAGTTGTACAAATAGATGAACTTACCAGATTTTCCTTATTCTGCATACAAGTTGTAGCTAGCTGTTCTCCCCAGTCTGGTGAAAACTGCATGCTCTCCACCCTGTGCCTGGTCTGCTACTTCTTGTCCACTATGCCCATATGTATACACCAGTCTGAACATCTAATGACCGCCCCCAAGTATCCAAAATAATACTGCAAGATATAACTAGACAAAATAATATAATATGCCGACAGTAGCTAGCCTGAACATAAATGGCTCCAACAGGCGCGTTGCGCTGAAGGCCTATTTCCATGCTGTGTGACTATGATTGCATCACCCGTTAGGTGAAGAAAGCAGGAACAAAAATGATCCAACCAATTGGTCGTCTGTTGACATGAAATAGGAAATCACATTTCCATCTTTGTTTTTTTTTGTACATATCTTAGCAGAAAAGAGATTAGAAATGCTTTGCGCAAAACATGTTAGATTAAACTGGCGGTGCATGTGGTTAGGGGATTAAATAATTTATTATGGCTCCTTTAAACAGCAAAACTCTGTTGCGCAAGAGGGTGAAGGTCGAATGGTATAAAGTTCCACCAATGGAGAAAATCAGATAGGCCTTGCATTATAGAAACAAGGAACTGCAGATGCTGGTTAATACACCAAAGAATACAAAGCGCTGGAGTAACTCGGCAGGTCAGGCAGCATCTCCGGAGAGCATGAATAGGCAACATTTCGGGTTAGTTTAGTTTAGTTTGTTGTCACGTGTACCAAGGTGTAGTGAAAAGCTCTTGCTGCATGCTAACCAGTCAGCAGAAAGACTATGTATGATTACAATCAAGCCATCCACAGCGTATGATGAAGGAAATACCGTCTAGTACAAGATAAAGTCCAGTAAAATCTGATTAAAGATAGTCCGAGGGCCTCCAATGAGGTAGATAGTAGCTCAGGATCACTCTCTCGTTGTTGATAGGATGGTTCGGTTGCCTGATAACAGCTAGGAAGAAACATAAGATAATAGATAATATATCTACTCATATCCCTTGGCTGTTGAGGAATTTCATTTGTCGGTATTGGCTGCTTCATTTTCTATTCTGAAAATCTGAGGTGAGGAATTCCATATTCCTAAATGATGTCTCAAAATTGGGAAAGGTGATGTAAAAAGGTAAAATTCCCATTTCTCCCATCAACAAGTCCAAAAATGCAGACAACACAAACTTATATCGACCCAATATCCCTACCAGACAGGTTACTCGGAAACAGTCACTTTAGTCCTTCAAGTGTAGGAAGAAACTGCAGATGCTGGTTTAAACTGAAGGTAGACACAAAAAGCTGGAGTAACTCAGCGGGTCAGACAGCATCTCTGGAGAAAAGGAATAGATGATGTTCCGGGTCGACATCCTTCTAAAGACCCGAAATGTCAATGGATATTTTTAGTCCCTTTCCCAATTTTGAAAAATCATTCAGGAATACGGAATTCCTTACTTCAGATTTTCAGGATAGAAAATGAAGGCGGAGATAGATATATTCTTGATTCATACGGGTGTCAGAGGTTATGGGAAGAAGGCAGGAGAATGGGCTAAGGAGGGAGAGAGAGATCAGCCATGATTGAATGGCAAAATAGGGCCTAATTCTGCTCCGATCACTTACAGTATGACCTTATGACTGAAGACGAGTCTCGACCCGAAACGTCACCTAATCCTTCACTCCGTAGATGCAGCCTCACCCGCTGAGTTTCTCCAGCATTTTTGTCTATCTTTGATTTTTCCAGCATCTACAGTTCTTTCTTAAACATTATGACTACAGCATTTTGTGTCTAACTTTAGTCTTCAAGCTGGGTATATTGCGCAAGCAAGACAGCCAGACTGCTGATGAATGCCCTCACTTAACAGCAATCTTCCCAGCACCACAGACAGACCGACAGACAAACATCTTTTAATGAGATAGCTTAAAGGCTTTTGCTGCACTGCAGATCCTTTGGAATTACTGTAAATCATTACGGGTTGATAACTTACACGTTTAAGTCTTATAACAAGACAAGACATTACAAAATATAAATTAACCTGGGCATGAATTCTTTGTTCTATAATGAGTAATTTCCTGAATGACTTAAATGTGATTAGTTTGCACTGACTACCGTGAATTTGTTGGGAAAAGATTCCCTTCTCTGTCGTACGCTGCTGAAAACCAGAAATAAAAGTTGGACAAAGCAACAAAAAAAAAGCCTCCATAAATGACGGCGCCAGATGTTTTGTCAGATAAAACTGAAAGGTTCTGCACACAGCGGACAAATTATCAGTGGAGGAATTCTGTGGCAGTCTCACCTCGGTGGCTAAATGATGGTCACCTTGACTCTGCCTTTCATTGAAGGTTGCTGTCACGGGCTTTTCACTCCACTAACTCGAAGGAGAGGTGATGTACGACTATGAGAAAACGCGGCTGATGTGAATAGTGGCTGGCATCTTATAATCGGCAATATTAACTGGCTAATTTACTGCTGACTCTGCCATAGCCTCATTAGTCTGATGTAAGAAAAATGAAGTGAGGGTTGCCAATAGATGTGCAGGTGATGTCAAGGATCTCTCGGCAATGGAGAGACAGACTGGTTTCGCCTCACTGTTTGTGTCATCTGTTATCAGGCCGGTTCTTGATCTCATTCAGTGACTGATCCTTCTGAAAGGAAACTGAAGTTGCCTTTCTAAACGGACAGTACCACCAACGAGCATTTACATAAAAAAATTAATTGTGTCCTTGCGTGAATCTTTCAAAACTTCAGGACATCACTTGATCGACTGGGCTTATATTCACCGGAATTTAGAAGGATGAGGGGGTATCTTATAGAATCATATCACATTCTTAAGGGATTGGGCAGGGTAGATGCAGGAAAAATGGTCCCGATGTTGGGGGAGTCCAGAACCAGGCGTCACAGTTTAAGAATAAGTGGTAGGCCATTTAGGACTGAGATGAGGAAACTTTTTTTCACCCAGAGAGTCATGAGTCTGTGGAATTCTCTGCCACAGAAGGCAGTGGAGGCCAATTCACTGGATATATTCAAGAGAGAATTAGATATAGCTCTTAGGGCTAACGGAATCAAGGGAGTTGGGGAGAAAGCAGGAACGGGGTATTGATTTTAGATGATCAGCCATGATCATATTGAAGAGCGTGCTGGCTCGAAGGGCCAAATTACCTACTCATGCACCTATTTTCCATGTTCTATGTGTCTATAACATGTTGGTGACAAGACAGGGTGGCGAATCTGTGGAATTAATTGCCACAGAAGGCTGTGGCGGCCGTCAATGGATATTTTTAAGGCAGAGATAGAAGTATTCTTGATTCGTAGATGTGTCAAGGGTTATGGGGAGAAGGGAGGAGAATGGGGTTAGCAGGGAGAGATAGACCAGCCATGAATGAATGACAGTGTCGACTTGCTGGATGACTTAATTCTGTTCCTATAACTCATGAATATATGAATATGGTGAGGTGGTGGTTAGTAATATATATGGAAACTTAGATCTGAAAAAAGGACATGTGACACAAACTAGGAAATTAATACCAGATGTTTAGCAAACGCTCAGCTAGCCAGGCAGCATCCGGAAGGAGAAACAATTAATGTTTTGTGTTCAGCTCCCTTCATCAGAACTAACACTGACCCGAAACATATTGATGAGGATATTTATTGGCAATGACGCATGCTGTATGGACATGCGAATATTCTCTTGCGTAAGTTTGGTGCGTGTACAGATGTGGTGAAGATGTCGCTGTTTAGAGCTTATTGCACACCACTCTATACTGCGCACCTGTGGTCAAACAATGGAAAGACATGTTTGCAGAGACTAAAGGTGTCATATAATGATGCCATGAGAACACAGCTAAGGAAACCTAGATGGTGTAGTGCTAGTAACATGTTTGTGGCTGCAGGAGTCAGTACTTTAGAAGCTATCCTAAGAAATCATATGTATAAATTCATCTGCAGGATAAATGACTCTAAAAATTGGAATTATTGTGGCCTTGTCAAACATAAGGTTTAGCACTATATGCTACAAATCCCAGTTGTGGAGACACTGGTATTGTTGTCTCATTGTAGGACATTGATCATTCTGTTTATTCTGGATTTTAATTCATGTATTGTGATTTGTTTAATATATAATTTATGAAGCTTTTATAAGTGATATACTAAGATTTTATATGTACTTTATGATGTTTTTAATATGCAATGGGCCCTTGTCTGGACCTTGAGTTCGAAATAAAGTTTATTATTATTATTATTATATTATATAAAATATGTATATAAAACTATGAGGCACAGCTTGGGTAAATAGTCAGATCATTTCTCCCAGGTGTAATGTTAATGACTTGAGGACATACACTGTAATTTTAAAGTGAGAGGAACAAACTTTAAAGTTGATGCACAGGGCAAGTTTTTGAATACAGAGAGGGGTGGGTGCCTAGAATATGTCAGAAGTGGTGGTGAGGCAAATACAATAGCGGCATTAAAGAGGCTTTTAGATAGATTTATGAATATATAGGGAATGAAGGATAAGGATCATGAACAGGCAGTGAAAATTAGTTTAATATTCTCCGCACAAAGATTGTGGGCCAAAGGGCCTGTTCCTGTGCTATACTCTTCTACCTTCTATGTAAAACATTCACCTTTCACATGATTCTGCCTGGCATACACCCATTTTCAGCAAATTTTCTTTTAAGATTTCCAACATCTGCAATCTTTTGATTTTCATTACAAAATACCAGTTGAGCCATAAAGGGAGCACCATGGTCAGCTCCGGCCACTTCAGGATGTATATTCAGCTCCTTGAGAGGACGCGGGAAAAAATAATTGGAATGCTTCCCGTGAAGAGAGATTTCAGATTGGATTGGAGAGGTTTGAATTGTGTTGAACAGAGTAAACTGAGTGGAGTTTTGATCGAGGTCCACAAGGTCACAACTAGTTTAGCCCAGTTAAATAATGTGGAGCTGCTCCCAAAAGCAGATACTTCATGGATGTCACCTCCGAAACGTCACCGATCCATCTTCCCCACAGATGCTGCCTGACCCTTTTTACTCCAGCTGTGCCTTTTTTTAGTTCACGGACCATTGGACACAGATTTAAAGTTTTTAGTAAAGGAAAAGTGACTGCTTTGAGGAAAATGGGCATTAGGTCTGACAGCGTCCTTTTGAAGGAGAATGAGTTCATGTTTTACATTAGAAGGGGACAGCACATAAACAGGCGCTTCAGCCTCCAATGACTGTGTGGCGCATAATGCCAAGATAAGCTAATCGCCACTGCCTGCACACGATCCTTATCCCTTCATTCCCTACATATCCATATGTCTATATAAAAGCCTATTTCATATTTTTGCAAATATTTTTATATCATCTGGAATTAACTTCTTGTAAGGATAACAGAAACAGAGTTAATTAAAGCTTAAAAGAGGGAATTGCATTCTCGTTTAGTGGAGAATTGACAGTGGTACGGGAACGAGTAAGATGAATTTGATGGATGGGGTTGTTCTGCACGAAGCCATCACAGACTTGATGGGCCAAATGGGCTTCCGCCCTGTAACAGTTCAATACTTCTTTATGCTAACGGGAACAGGACAGGGAGTAGAGACGCTGCCTCAGCCAGAATCTGAACTCAAACCAAGCTGAAGTAAATTGATTCTCTTGTCTGTGGGCTGCCGACATCTGTGTGAAATAAAATGACTTTGGCGAGCCAGCTTTCAGTTGAACAAACTAAAACAAATGACATATCAGAAGACATAATGCTCAGAAAAATAAAAAAAAGCTGTTTTTATTTAGGCCTGCTTGGAGCCGCATCATTCAGCTGAAGTCATCTTCAGATGACATGCTATTTTCAGTCGTATAATTAAAACTATTAATCTTTTATTTTCAGCACAATGATCAAACGGGATCCTGATCATGGACTCTCACAGGTCCTTCATACTCATCATGGTTTGGGCATTACAGAGAAATCATGATTTACGCAAAAAGCAACTCGTGCTTCCTGAATAAGCTTCTCCAAACTTCTTTTTGTCTGGAAGCACGAAACATGCTGTTGAGCGATTTAGTTTAGTTTAGAGATACAGCATGGAAACAGACCCTTCGGCCCACCGAGTCAGCGCCGACTAGAGATTCCCGTACACTAACATTATCTTGGAGCAATTTACAATTTTACCAAGCCAATTAGCCTACAAACCTATACATCTTAGGAGTGTGGGAGAAGAATCGGAGTACCTGGAGGAAAGCAACGCAGGTCAGACGTACAAACTCCATACGGACAGCACTCATTGTCAGATTGACAATGACTCTACCACTGTGCCATTGTGCTGAATGGTGTGTGTTTTGGTCCGTCTCTAATACTTATTCCATTGTCCAATGTAATTGAACAATGCATATGACACTAACAACTGCGGATGAATTTCAAAGCATATTTGATCGTCTATCAGTGGCCATTCTTTACTTTATTGAACACGTGGATTTATTTGGCAACTCACATAAAATCAAAAGGCCACAAATTGCTCGAGAAACTCAACAGGTCAGGCAGCATCTCTGGAGAACATGTATAGATGGTGTTTCCAGTCGAGACTCTTCTTCAGACTGAGGAGGGGGCTCGAAACGTTCCAAAACCAAAACGTCCTCTATCCATGTTCTCCTGAAATACTGCCGGACCTGCCGGGTTACTCAAGCACTGTGTGTGCTTTTGTGTATTAACCGGTATCTGCGGTTCTTTGGTTCTATGTCTCTCATAAAAGCAACCCTGGCAGCACTTTTCAAAGCCAGAGTCGGAATTGTGATACTTGAAATAGAGCAGATAATTTATGCACATAGAATTCTCAGAAACAACAGTTAAATAAATGGCTTCATTGAATGTGGGTCAAGGGAAATATATTGGCTGGGACGCTGGGAGAAAAGACCATATTCGGCTCCAGAGAGTCCTCGAGAGGGCATATGTGACATCAAGTTAGCCTCTCACCCAAAAGCCATCTCCTCCAAAAGTCTATGAATGATAGTAATCAGACCATAATCAATAGTAATCTGATGAGACACCTTAGCAAACATAACATTCTTGCTGACAACGAACATGCATTTAGGAGGCATAGATCATGCGAATCTCAGCTTATCCTGACGACAAATGACCTGGCCAAGAACCTTGATAGCAATGTCATCACGGATTTAGTAGTGCTGGACTTTTCTAAAGCATTTGATGTCATCCCACACCAGAGACTGCTTTGGATGCTTGACTTCTACGGGTGTTCGTTCCAACACAAAACAATGGATTTCCAGTTTTCTGACAAAACGTTTTCAGCCCGCGTGTGTGAATAGAAAACGCTCTGATTGGCACCCAGTGTTGAGTGGTACACCTCAGGGCACAGTACTTGGCCCACGTTTGTTTTTGCTTTACATTAATGACATCCATGAAAAAGTCACAAGCACGACCAGACTATTCGCTGATGATTGTTTGCTGTACCATCCAATTAGGTCAGCTGATGATAAAGAAGCTCTCCAAAAAGATCTCGATACTATGGTTGAGTGGTCACAACAATGGGGCATGCATTTCAACCCTACCACATTTGAAACCATGCGTGCCACCAGAAAGAGGAAACCAGGCAAAACATCATACAGTATCCTTGGTGCCACCCTTGAAGAATCCAAACAGACCAAGTATCTTGGCATCAAATTACAGAACAATCTACATTGGAATGGTCAGACTCATCATGCAACAGGGAAAGCAACAGGTATCCTAAAGTTTCTGATACGCAACTTTCATCATTGTTCAACTTCTGTCAAGGAGAAGCTATACTTCACCCTCGTTAGACCACATTTGGACTACGCTGTTGCTGCATGAGATCCATACACAAATAGAAAAATGTCTTCCATCGAACGTGTCCAAAGACAAGCAACTCGATCTGTCACTAATACCTATGAGAGAGAAGCGAGTGTTACCAAACTTCTGAATTCACTGGGGTGGGACCCTCTCCAAGACAGACGTAAAGCTCACCGTTTGACATGTTTTTACAAAATGTTAAATGGTCAGCTCGATATAGATTACCAAACCTACATCAAACTCAAATGTATTAGCTGTAGTCGAGGGCATTCAACCCAATTCCAGCTACCAAGACAGATGTGTACAGCAATTCATTCTTCCCCCGCACAATTAATGCATGGAATAGTCTTCACCCTACCATAGTTACTCAACCAGATGCAACTAAATTTAAAGTAGCTCTTCTTCTCCAAGAACCGTTTTTTTTTGCTTAAGTCCACCCTCCGCCACCTCCAGTTTAAATTCCATTTGGAATATTTTTGGAGGACCAAGATCCAAGAAAAAGAAAGAATATGCTGAAATGCCAATACAAGTTATGCATAAAAGGCTCTGAAATGGGATTTCTACCCGCTAGCTTCTAGGCCAGAAGGTTGCCGTTGAATCACCCAGAACACCTCTCCATATCTGCCGAGCCCCTTCTGTGTTCCCTCAACCTTACAACTCTCTGGAGCAACTCAGTGGGTCAGACAGCAGCTCTGGAGAATAAGAAATAGTTGAAGTTTTGGGTCGAAACCCTTCTTCAGACTGAGAATCAGAGGAAAGTGATGCTGTCTGAGTTACTTCAGCATTCTGTGTCTATCTTTGGTTTAAACCAGCGTCTGCACCTTTCTTCCTACACCTTCCAACCCTTTGTATGATTTCAACTGAAATAGTATGATTTCAAGTCCTGAACTCCAATTCTTTCCCCATCCTTGTCTCCTTCTGCGAGACCTTCCTTCAAAAACAGCCTCCTTCTGGTTTATCTTCACCATTCCATGCTAAAACTCTTATGATCACTCTCATAAACAGACTCTACATAAACCAGAATTTTCTTTCAGCTGAACATCACAAGGAGGAACATCAATCAAATATTACCTCAATTTAAAAGCAAAAAAAAGCTTTAGGTGTTTGAGTTAGAGAGGAGAGAAACAGGCCCTGAATAGAAATGGTTTGGTGGGATATGAGTGAAATCTGAGCATATGGGACAAGCCCAGAGAGGGCATCTTGTTTAGCACAGATGAGTTGGATCAATGGGCCTGTTCTCATGTTGTATGACTCTATGACTCTGCGGACTAAAGTTCATGCCAAACAAGGTGACCATGTGAGCTAATCCCATTTGCCTGTGTTTGGCTCATATCCACGTCCCTGCCTAAACGTCTTTGGAAAACAGAAGAAAGATGGGGAACAGCTGCGGATAAGCAGAGTCAATGCTATAGGTCAATGAGCTTTCATCAGAATAGGAGAGAATATGCTGAGAGAATGGAGCGGCTAGGCTTGTACACTCTGGAGTTTAGAAGGATGAGAGGGGATCTTATTGAAACATATAAGATTATTAAAGGTTTGGACACGCTAGAGGCAGGAAACATGTTCCTGATGTTTGGGGAATCCAGAACCAGGGGCCACAGTTTAAGAATAAGGTGTATGCCATTTAGAATGGAGATGAGGAAACACTTTTTCACCCAGAGAGTTGTTGGAATTCTCTGCCTCAGAGGGCGGTAGAGGCCGGTTCTCTGGGTACTTTCAAGAGAGAGCTGGATAGAGTTCTTAAAAATAGCGGAGTCAGGCAATATGTGGAGAAGGCAGGAATAGGGTACTGATTGTGGATGATCAGCCATGATCACATTGAATGGTGGTGCTGGCTTGAAGGGCCGAATGGCCTACTCGTGCACCTATTGTCTATTGTCTATTATCTATTGACCTTTAAACTTTGCCCCTCTCACCTTAAAGCTCTTCAAATGCAACACAATGATACTTTATCAAACATCCATTTCTGTTTAATTAAAACAACCCGTGCCACAACCCCCCCAGGTACACGGTGAATAACGTAAGAGGATGTATGATGGGAAAGGCTATTGAAACACATAGGCTTTGTGTTGTGTGTGGATAACATGAGTACAGCAACGATCTGGAGATTTGAAGTGGGTGCAGAAGAGGTTTACCGGAATGCTGCATGATTATAGGCTATTAGCTAAAAGGGGAGGTTGAACAAAATTGAATTACATTTCTTTGGATTGTCGGAGACTGAGGGAAGACTTGATAGAAGTATATAAAATTATGAGGCATGGAGTCCCTTTCCCAGTGTGCAAATGTCAGACTAGAGAGCATGGATTTAAGGCCAGAGGGGGAAAGTTTAAAGGAGTTGTGCGGGGCAAGTCATTTTATTTTACAATGAGTGGTGGGTGACCAGAACGCACTACCAGCATTTGACGGCACTGGGCCTGTACTCGCTGGAGATTAGAAGGATGAGGGGGGACCTCATTGAAAGGCACAGAATAGTGAAAGGCTTGGATAGAGTAGATGTGGAGAGGATGTTTACACTAGGGGCGGAGTCTAGGACTAGAGGTCATAGCCTCAGGGTGGTGGGCATATGGAATGAGCTGCTGGCGGAGATAATTGAATCAGGTACCATCACAATGTTTAAGAAACATTTAGACAGGTGCATGGAGAGGATAAGCTTGGAGGAATATGGGCCAATAAGCTGAAGTGTTTGTATTTTTTTTTGTACATAGCTTGATTTGTTGCATTAACATGTGCATTAACTTGATTTGTCGCATGTTTATGTGCAGCTGGTCTGGGACAAAGGCAGACAGAGGTACCTCACTGTCAACACAATAGAGGCCTGTGGATCTACACTGTTGCCAGAAGGGGCGGCATGGTGGCACGGCGGTAGAGCCCTGCGTTCGATCCTGACTACGAGTGCTGTCTGTACGGAGTTTACACATTCTCCCCGTGACCATGTGGGTTTTCTTCGGGTGCTCCGGTTTCCGCCCACACTCAAAGATGTGCAGGTTTGTAGGTTAATGGGCTTCAGTACAAATTGTAAATCGTTCCTAGTGTGTAGGTTAGTGCTAGTGTGCGGGGATCGCTGGTTGGCATGGAGCCGCTGGGCAGACGGGCCTGTTCCCACGGTGTATCTCCGAACCCAAACTAAACTAAGAATCAAGTCTTCACCAAATAAATACCAGCCCAACATAGAAAATAGTTTGCAGGCCATTGAAACTTGTCTGTGCCACAAAAATGATTTCCTCCTTGCTACAGTTGGTATGGATGATAATCTAAGTGTTTTTCAAAATGCAGAAGTAATATTACCATCGGCACGTGAAATTGAAACAGTCTAAGTACGCCTTCACACAGCCAGAGGTGGTATGCCTTGGCTGAAGCTGGGGCTAATGGACTGAGACCTGCTACAACGAGACCGGTGTAGTCATGGGAGACAAGTGCCCACAGAGCTTTGTTCATTTCTTGGAATGTTTCGGCATCATTTCTGTTCTTTGCCCAAAAAAACAAGAAGTCGAATTGAACTGATATGCAACAGAAGGTGTCTGAACAATGTCGACACAGTTTTAAGGAAACTTTAAAGGTAGCTTATGATGCTTCCAGTTGCAGTGTGGATGCTGGCAGTGACAGTATTATGGATGATGGGCAGAAACAGGCAATGACACCTGACAATGGACCACAGTTCAATTATGGAGAAACATGTTACTGCAGGTTTATTTTATTAAAAAACACACAGAGCGCTGGGGTAACTCAGCGGGTCAGACAGCGTGTCTGTAGAACATAGGTTCTGATTTATATGGCGGCACAGTGGCGCAGCGGTAGATTTGCTGCCTTACAGCGCCTGCAGCGTTGGAGACCCGGGTTCGATCCTGACTACGGGTGCTGTCAGTATGGAATTTGTACGTTCTCCTCGTGACTGCGTGGGTTTTCTCTGAGATCCTAGGTTTCCTCCCATACTCCAAAGCCAAACAGGTTTGTAGGTTAATTAGCTTAGGTTTGTATAGTTAGTATAAGTGTAAACAGTATATGTAGGATAATGTTAATGTAAATCGCTGGTCGGCGCAAAGTCCGTGTAGTATATTAAAACTAAACGAAAAACTAAACTACAAACCTTTTTCCGCACAGAGGGTGGTAGATATATGGAACGAGCTGCCAGAGGAGGTCGTTGAGGCAGGTACTATAATAATATTTAAAACACAGGAATATGGATAGGAAAGGTATCGAAGGATATGGGCTAAATGCGGGCAGGTGGTAATAGTGTAAATAGGGCATCTTGGTTGGCAACGGCAAGTTGGGCCAAAGGGCCTGTGCCATGCTGTATGACTATACCACCAGCAGTATCCAAGGTCCACCTTTGGATACATTAAAGGTACGCATGAAGCTTCAAACCAAAATACCATCTGCTTTCATGAATCTCTTGTGGAACAAGTTGCTTCCAACCTCGTCTGTCTGGAATATATATAACGGGAGACCTATCAACATGGTTGCTTCCTTGCAGGCCTCTAGAATTAGCCTAGGGGGACATTGAGGCAATTAGGGATGGGTGATAAACGCTGGCCATATCAGTGCTTCCCACAACTAAGAAGGAATAATGAAAAAATAAATGGAAGTGAAGTGAAGAAAATTGTGATGTTTGTGATTTTATAAGATGCACTCTTTTGAGCATTCCTCCTGGAGATGCTGAATTGCAGAATCGCAGGATTTAATCCTTAAACCGTTTCTCCTGGTGGAGTGTAAAGGATCAGTTATTGGGTGTCACATTGTGTTTGCATGATGTGGCAGCTGTTAGACCACAGAGAAATTGAATGCGAACGATTAAGTATCTGATGAACCTTACCATAAACGCGAGAAGCTTAGGGTTTGACTTGCGGCTAATAATCTATTAACGTGAGCAAGAAAAAAAAGTCCAGATCTGATCACTTGGAGAATAAGACAAACATTGATTAAAACATGAGGCAGTCAAGATAAATCAGCCCCAGTCACTATTAATGTTGGGGCTAAGCAATCTGAGAGAGGGAAGATCTCTTTGATTAGTATCAGTCTATGGGGAATACCTCTGAGATAGAAGTGGAACTTTAATTAAATCTCAAAGGTCACAGAAGAACAATTAGAATTATTTTGTCAAAGGAATCTTCGTCGAACATGACTGAAATTACTTAAATTGCGGTGAAGGGCAGGACAGATTGGAGAATCTCTTGGGACAAGGCATTATTAGGATTCAGAACAATGAATGCAAACACATCCTACAAGGCTGATAGGGGAGAGGCGGGAAGGCTATTTGGAAGTACTTTGAGTTTGGGCGGCACAGTGGCGCAGCAGTAGAGTTGCTGCCTTACAGCGTCAGAGACCCGGGTTCGATCCTAACTGTGGATGCTGTCTGTACGGAGTTTGTACGTTCTCCCCGTGACTGCGTGGGTTTCCTCCAGTTTCCTCCCACACTCCCAAGACATACAGGTTTGTAGGTTAATTGGCTTCTGTAAATTGTAAGTTGTCCCTAGTGTGTAGGACTGCGCTAGTGTATGGGGTGATTGCTAGTCAATGCGGACTGGGTGGGCTGAAGGGCTTATTTCCATGCTGTGTCTGTAAAGTCTAAAGTATGAAGAACACAAGTGATTGCAGAAAGTAACAAAAAGGGGGAAACAGCATTTCTATTGCATCATTAAAGACAGAGGGCAGTGCCTAATTATTTCCCATCAAATTATTTTTTTTAGAAGCAGTACTGGGGCCAGACATCCTGGCGAATACCAGAGATCTTGATCAGAACTGTCAGCATTCAACAATTTAAGCTGCAGTGGATCCCAGACTTCAATGCATGCACTATCAAACACAGAAGTCTGTCAGTTGCTAACAGATTCGGAAGGCTAAATTTACCAAGTCTCCATATGACAGAGTCTATAGTCTGGTTGATGTTTCTTCACAGATCCAGAACCAGTTTAAGGCCGGCTCCAGAACCACAATCCTTCTGATTTCAAATGGATTCTGTCAGCATCAGAATATAAAGGAGAATTTATCCATTTTATTTTCATTGTTCTGCTTTTAAAGTATTTTATTATTCATATTTGGACATTTTAAATGTCTTTATTAATCCTTTCTAAATGTTAAATAGTTTTAATTTTGAATTATTTCAGTTTAATTTGGTTTTAATTGTCTCCGAGTTTCTGAGTGGTTTGAAACATTTAAACATCAATTATCACTAACGGTGAGGGGCTGACAAGAGTTCTTTGGTAATAGAGTCTACTCACATTTTTTGGGAAAGGCTCTTCTCCTGGTGGATAGCCTATGGAAACAAACCCAGTCTATCCAGTCCCCCCTCGTAGCTAAAGCACTCTGTCCAGGAACGTCTTGTCAAATTGTCTCTGTACTTTTTCCAGTGTAAACACACACTTCCCATTGCTTTTTTGCCAATCACAAGGGCGGCACAGTGGCGCAGCGGTAGAGTTGCTGCCTTACAGTGCCAAAGACCCGTGTTTCATCCTGACTACAGGTGCTGTCTGTACTGGATTTGCATGTTCTCCCAGTGAACGTGTGAGTTTTCTCAGGGCACTCCGGTTTCCTCCCACACTCCAAAGATGTCCGGGAACATCTTAGCAAATTGCCTCTGTACTTCCTCCATTGCAAACACAGGGGCGCTTTGGTAATGGTGCCTCCGCCCTTTTTTTCTGGGAAATGTTTTGCCATCAGGGGCGGCATGGAGGTGCAGCGGTAGAGTTGCTGCCTTACAGCGCTTGCAGCGCCGGAGACCCGGGTTCAATGCTGACTACGGATGTTGTCTGTACGGAGTTTGTACGTTCTCCCCGTGACCGCGTGGGTGATCCTCCCACGCTCCAAGGATTTACAGGTTTGTAGGTTACTTGGCTTGGTGTAAATGTAAATTGTCTCTAGTGTGTGTAGGATAGTGCTAATGTGCGGGGATCACTGGTCAGTGCGGATTCGGTTGGCCGAAGGTTGTTTCTGCAGTGTATCTCTAAACTAGACTAAACTAAACTAAATCACTGCGATGAATCAACAGGACCAGGGTTTGCTTCAGGACCTCTGCACTTAGGCCGGGCAAATGCAGTTGCTATGGCGACAAAGGCAGTCATTGCTGGGGGGGGGGGGGGGGACAGATGAGCAAGTGCTGTTGAAATGCAACTCCCTGCCTGTACACAGTTCAATCCCACAGTCTGCAAATAGCTACCTCATAGATGTTGGAGATCATCCACAACATGACAACATTTTAAAGCCATGGAGAGCACTCACAACATTATACAATGTGCTAGAAGCTGGTCTCATCAACTAAACTAGCAAGACTTACAGATGTAGTAACAAAGAATTGCAGGTGCTGGTTTACCAGGGAGAGACACAAAATGCTGGAGTAGTGGGAGAGTCTAGGACTAGAGGTTAAATTAGGTCAGAGTAGACTTGAGGGGCCAAATGGTCTAATTCCACTTCTATCACTTATGTCCTTATGACATGACCTCAGAATTAAAGGACGTTCTTTTAGGAAGGAGATGAGGATATATTTCTTTAGTCAGATGGCGGTGAATCTTTTAGGAAGGAGATGAGGATATATTTATTTAGTCAGATGGTGGTGAATCTTTGCCACAGAAGGCTGTATGGGCCAAGTCAGTGGATATATTTAAGGCAGAGATAGATTCTTGATTAGTGCAGGTGTCAGAGGTTATGGGGAGAAGGCAGGAGAATGAGGTTAGGAGGGAGAAATAGATCAGCCACGATTGAATGGCAGAGTAGACTTGATGGGCCGAATGGCCTAATTCTATTCCTATTCCTTATGACCTTATGAGTAAATCTACAGGTCCGGCAGTATCCCTGGAGAACATGGAAAGATAACATTTCAGCTCAGGACCCTTCATCAGTCTGATGAATGGACCCGACCCGAAACGTCACCAATACATGTTCTCCAGGGATACTGCCCGACCTGTTGAGTTGCTCCGGCATTTTGTGTCTATCCCTGGCGGGACTTCAAGATTAGGATTCCCACTAATGAGTTTTGTTCATCATTTTTATTCATGAGCATTCGAGTGCACTAGAAATGTTAGTCCTGAGCACAAATCATATCTTAAAGGTTTCAGAGGTAATGGGGAGAAGGCAGGAGAACGGGGTTAGGAGGGAGAGATTGATCAGCCATGATTGAATGGTGGTGTAGACTTGAGGGGCCGAATGGCCTAATTCCACTCCAATCACTTATGACCTTATGACCTAAAATAATGAATTTAAAAAATTGATTAAGATAACACATCCTCAATGTAATTTTCAAATCTGTACAGAACAAAAGCACAATGCAGTTGCCTCTTTTCCCACATCCCTGCAATATTTCTTCTTTAGATAATAATTTTGAAGGCTGGTTTTGGATCTTGTACCCATTGACCTCTCAGGCAATGCTTTCCAAACCCAAACTTCCTTGCTCCTGATATTTCTGATTAGTCCTTCAGCCTATGCTGACCGTCAAATTCCCATCTGGAGTAATTACATTAAGATCATTCATTAGCAGTTCGAGTGCTTGTCAACATTCTTAAAAGAGCACCAGGCTCCACCATCTTCACAAAGTGTTCTACATTGCAGTGACCCTCAGGGATAAAAAAGCTTCCTGACATCCACGTTGAGGTTTCCTGTCCCCACTCCAAACAAGTGCCCTATGGTTTTAGACTTCTGTTATCGTGGGGAAAGATGTTTACTATCTACCAAATCAGTAATGTTGCATTCTCAATCAGGTCCTCCGCTACTCCACAGAGAACAAACCCAGTCCATCCATTCCCCCCTCATAGCTGAAACATTCTATCCAGCAACATTTTGGCAAATGGTCTCAGCACTTTCTCCAGTGTAAACACATCCTTCCCATAGCACCTTTGCCAATCACAAGAGGGCATCATAGTGGCACAGCAGTAGAGTTGCCACCTTACAGCGCCAAAGACCCGGGTTCAATCCTGACTACCGGTGCTGTCTGTACAGAGTTTGTGTGTTCTCCCAGTGACCACTTGAGTTTTTCCGGGTGCTCCGGTTCCCTCCCACTTTCCAAATATGTACAGGTTTGTTGGTTGACTGGCTTTGGTAAATTCCCTCATGTGTAGGATAGAACTAGTCTATGAGTGATAGTTCAGCACGGACTCAGTGAAGGGTCTGTTTCCACGCAGTATCTCTACACAACAATAACAACTAAACTAAATGCATGCCCACTTTCAATTGTCCTTTCACATTGGAAATAGATCTAATATTTCAGATTCTGTCTAATAATTTTATGATTAAACCATTTCAATTAAATCCCTTCTAAGGCTATTCTGCCCTGAGCATGATAACCTTCAACCTGTCCATTCTACCCTGCAAATTACCATCACAACTGAGTGGAATCTCAGTGCCCAGGACACCATGCTCCTGTCCTTCATCCTGTCCTTCATCCTGTGAATTGGATGAGTAATCATCACCAGCCTGCATGGATCACTTGATGAGGCTGAAAAGACCCCATTTTAATCACGTCACCAATTATTCAATCAAATGCTCTCGTGGTGTAGTAGTTCAGTAGGAAAGTGCTGATTGGGAATCACAGGACTACGTACTAATATTTTCCATCATTCCGTGATGGGATAATTGGATCGTTCCAGTGTTCCCGCCCAGTGCTCCTGTACAGCGTTGGCGCATCACCGTGCTGGTGTTAACTGGGAAACTGGGTCATCATTTCAAGTACGCATCAAACCATTTGCCTCATGTTTCACAATCTAACGTAAGTACAAGGAACTGCAGTTGCTGGTTTACAAAAAAAAAGACATAAAGTGCTGGAGTAGCCCAGTGCATCAAGCAGCATCTCTGGAGAATATGGATAGGCAATGTTTTGGATCGGGCCCTTCTTCAGACTCCGAACATGGATAGGTGATGTTTCAGGTCGAAACATAGATAGGCGATGTTTGCTGTCGGAACATTCTTAAGACTCTGAGGAAGGGTTCTGACCCGAAACGCAGTCTATCCATGTCCTCCAGCGATGCTGCCTGACCTGTTGAGTTACTACAGCACTTTTGGTCTTGTTCACAATCCAATCTTGGGAACTGTGCAGAGACCATTGGCCTGTTTGTGATAGGTCTCTGCAACTACCAGAAGTGAAGTAAATTCTGCGTCTAATTATTGCAAGAATGGGCTCTGTGATAAACATTCAGCCACTCCGAGTTTATAATGTTATAGAGTAATAGTCATAGTGATACAGCACGGAAACAGGCCCTTTGGCCCAACTTGCCCACACATGTCCCATCTACATTAGCCCCACCTGCCTGCTCTTGACCCCTATCCCTCTAAACCTGTCCTATCCATGTGTCTGTCTAAATGTTTCTTAAACATTGCGAAAGTACCTGCCTCAACTACCTCTTCCGGCAGCTCATTCCATACACCCCCCACCCCTTGTATAAAAACGTTACCCTTCACGTTCCAATTAAATCATTCCCCCCTTACCTTAAGCCTATGTCCTCTGGTTCTCAATTCCCCTACTCTGGGCAAAGGATGCTGTGCATTTACCCAATCTTTTCCTCTATGACAAGGCTGTTCCAATTTGGATCTGTCACATTTTGCCCTCTTCATATTTTCCATTTTTGCCTTTTAAGTCCGTTAATCACTAGCATTTGCATCAATGTTTACAGTCCAGCGCTGAATAAATGAATACTCATGGCTAAGATCTTTGCAGAGATGTGCATTTTAGGAAGCAAGTTTGATATTTAGCAAGCGGTAATAATTCCCTCTAGAACTTAATATGCTGTGAGATCATTGACTTCAGTTTGCCTGGGATCAGGTGTTACATTCTGTGAACCTTCTGCGAGTAAATAGCAGGAACGTTATCAGCTTAGCTGGATTTAGTTTACTTCGCAATCTTCCACCACCACTGGGCACTTGCCATTCTGTAAAGGTTAAATTGGAAACTTTCGCTCAACTCCTGTGCAAGTGGTCAGAGCTTCCAGTACAGGCCTCGTAAAAAGGCCTAGTACGTGATACCTGCTAAAACAAGTCCATCCGGCAATTCACGCAGCCGTGAACAGCATGCCAGAGCAAAAGTCTCCAAAAGAAATAATGGCAGCAAAATGATTTCACTGGCACCGGTAGAGCTGCTGCCTCAGAGTGCCAGGAACCCCGGTTCAATCCTGACCCCAGGTGCTGTCCGTGTGGAGTTTGCATGTTCTTCCTATGAGCACATGGGTTTCCTCCGGGTGCTCTGGTTACCTCTCACATTCCAAAGACGTGCGGGTTTGTAGGTTAATTGGCCTCTGTAAAATTGGCCCTGGTGTGTAGGGAGTGGATGGGAAAATGGGATAGCATAGAACCAGTGTGAACGGAGTGATCGGCGTGGACTTGGTAGATCGAATGGCTTGTATCCACGCTGTATCTTTCAGTCGGTCTTTCAAAATCCAGCAACAACTTATTGACCTGATAAATAGATATCACTGTGCTGCATTTTTAAATTTCAAATCAGGGGCTTCACAATGTGGAACTGGACTGTGTGTGATGGGCCTGATGGGCACTTACAATGTAATCTGGCACCAAACAGGGCCATTTTCAGTCAACCACCAGCAAGTTATTAGATTTGTTGTATTTAATCTTTCAAATTACTCCAATAACCAATAGACATTTGGAGCCTTATTTGCAGCATTTGGTTTCTGTTAAATAGTTTCTGATAAAAATTTCTGTTAAATAAAATTTGCGTCAATAAATTAGATCATCTTTTTAAACCCAAAATGTACCAACCTCCCTGTGTTACAATCTCTAAGGTCAATTTCAATCCGTTTAGTTCAGAAACATATGCAGACAGGGTAATGAAACTGGACGGACAGAGGCTACTATGAAGCATTGGGGAGTGGATCAAAAGGACTCTATCAATGCTCTTAGTATTTTTGTACTCTTTAACTGTGAGTTTCGGTCTATTGGTTTTTCATTGCTTCCGATGATAAATCACAAAGAACTGCTGTCGGTCTCTTTCAAGCATTATTTGATGCATTGATATTCCCCCAGGCGTAAGATGTCCAGAACTATAGAGATATCCATAGACCAGTACAGTGCAGCAACAGGCCATTTGTCCCACCGTCCCATCTGTGCAGAACATGATGCCAATCTGTAACTAATCCCATCTGCCTGTACATTTTCTACATCTCTTTATTCCATGCCTGTTCATGTGCCAGTCTTAATGCCTCTTAAACGGTGCTATTGCATGTGTTTTGACCTCTTACCATGGCAGTGCCTTCTGGGCACCTAGCAATCTCGGTGTAAAATAAAATCTAGAGTTCCACATTTCCTTTAAACTTTCCCCCATTCCACTCAAGCTCATAACCTCTGTTATTTGACATGTCCACCCTCAGTCAAAGCCTCTGACTATCTACCCTACCTGTGCCTCTCATAATTTTAGTTTGTCCAAATGCTTTTTCGAGTTAATACTCTCTAATTCAGGCAAGAAGGTTGAGGGGAGACCTCCTTAAAACTTACCGAATACTGAAAGGCTTGGATAGAGTGGATGTTGAGAGGATGTTTCCACTAGAGGGAGAGTTCAGGACCAGAGGGTCAGAGGGTAGTTAATCTGTGGAATTCTTTGCCACAGGTGGCTGTGGAGGCCAAGTCAGTGGATATTTTTTTAAGGCAGAGATCGATAGATTCTTGATCAGCACAGGTGTCAGAGGTTATGGAGGGAAGGCAGGAGAATGGGTTTGGATAGAGAGATCAGCCATGACTGAATGGCAGGGTAGACTTGATGGGCTGAATGGCCTAATTCTGCTGCTATCACTTATGACTGTATGACCTTTTGAATATCCTGGTGAAGCCCTTCTGCACTCTCTCCAAAGCATCCACATCCTTCCTGTAATGAAGGCAACCAGAATTGCGGTGGCACACATCTATTTGTCCAGATGAGGTGTAAAAGCAGCTGCTGGTGTTCAAAGGGCTCTGAGCCATTTGAGTTAATAAGCTTCATTGATGGATCTTCATATGAATTAAATATTATTATTTACTGGAACAAGCAACATGAGCAGTGTACACAATTAACTTATCTGTATTCTCAAAGGTGGGAAAGGAAAGTGGTTTCAGGGTGATTATTAGCCATTCATTGGAAATGTCTATTCAATGTGAATTTGCCATGTACAATCATGTACATGGTGTAGGAAAGAAAAAACTGCAGATGCTGGTTTACACAAAAGGACACAAAGTACTGGAGTAACCCAGCGGGTCAGGCAGCATCTATGGGAAACATGGGTAGGTGATGTTTCAGGTCAGGACCCTTTTTCAGACAAGTTAATGGGACTAAAATGAAAGATGTAGTAAGTTTCTCGATCATAAGTGTTCCATATTTAGAATATTACCTCATGTTGTTGAAACTCTACTTTCCAGATTACATTGAAGGGAGTTCAGCTGAGTGTGGTGAAGGGCAAGCTTGATGGAGCAGTTGGGCTTCTCTAATCCATTGTAAACTCTAACATTTTAGCTCCTACATTAGTAATTAAACACCCAGATTGCTGTTAACTGAAAATTAGGTCACGGCTACTCATTTATTATCCTGCATTAGGAACTGCACATGCTCCAGCCCACAGGGTTCTTAAATGGGAAATGCATGGTGGCATTTGAAAGGGATGCAATAATGTGACATTGACACACACTCTCTCTCTCTCTCACTCTCTCTCCTCTCTCTCTCCCTCTCTCTTTTTTTTTGCCCAGACCAGACTATTTTTTTGCATATTACATTTAATTTACTTTAGTTTGGAGATACAGCACAGGATCAGTGAATCTCTTGCCCAGAGTAGGGGAATCGAGGACCAGAGGACATAGTTCAAAGTGAATGGAGAAAGATTTAATAGGAATCTGAAAGGTAACTTTTTCACACAAAGGGTGGTGGGTATATGGAACAAGCTGCCAGTGGGTGTATGGAACAAGCTGCCAGAGTTGAGGCTTTGACTATCTCAAAGTTTAAGAAAAAGTTAGACAGGTACATGGATATGACAAGTATGGACCAAGGGCAGGCAGGAGGGACTAGTGCAGCTGGGATATGTTGGCCGGTGTGGGCAATTTGGGCCGAAGGGCCTGCTTCCACGCTGTATCACTGTAAGACTCTGTGACTGCCTACTGGACCATCTTTTTTTTTACTACCATGATCCTTCACAAAAGAGCAGATATTCCAGGCTGTATCTCCACTGACAGAGTGCTGCAAAATTGGAGATGGTTGCATCTGACACTAACCTAAGGCTTTTAAGAGAAATTACCCTACCCAATGAGTTGCTTGACCCGGAGTCTTAAATGGAGGGTGTGATAGATTCAATAAAGACTTTCAGCATGCGATTCAATAAATAATATGGAAGGTAGAGTTGGCAGAGATTAGTGTTTAGGACTATGATATTGTGGCCACTGCAGAAACATGGTCACCAGAGGGACATGACTGGCAGCTCAATGTTCTGGGGTTTCATAAGGTCATAAGGTCATGTGATAGTAGTATTAGGCCATTAGGCCCATCAAGCCTACTCCGCCATTCAATTATGGCTGATCTATCTCTCCCTCTTACCTTCTCCCCATAATCCCTGAAATCCATATTAATCAATCTATCTCTGCCTTCAAAATATCTATTGACTTGGACTCCACAGCCTTCTGTGACAAAGAATTCCACAGATTCACCACCCTCTCACTAAAGAAATTCCTCCTCATCTCCTTCCTAAAGGAAAATCCTTTAATTCTGAAGCTATGACCTCTGGTCCTGGACTCTCCCACTAGTGGAAGCGTCCTCTCCACATCCACTCTATCCGGGCCTTTCACTATTCAGTAAGTTTCAATGAGGTCCCCCCCTCATCCTTCTAAACTCAAGCGAGTACAGGCCCAGTGCTGTTAAATGCTCATCATATGTTAACCCACTCATTCCTGGGATCATTCTTGTAAACCTCCTCTGGATCCTCTCCAGAGCCAGCACATCCTTCCTCAGATATGGGGCCCAAAATTGCTCACAATATTCCAAATGTGGCCTTATAGGGCCATAGAATTTTTCGATGATGTAACTAGTAGAGTGAATAAGGGAGAACCAGTGGATGTGTTATATCTGGACTTTCAGAAGGCTTTCGACAAGGTCCCACATAGGAGATTAGTATGCAAACTTAAAGCACACGGTACTGGGGGTTCAGTATTGATGTGGATAGAGAACTGGCTGGCAGACAGGAAGCAAAGGGTAGGAGTAAACGGGTCGTTTTCAGAATGGGGCAGTGGGGTACCAGAAGGCTCAGTGCTGGGACCCCAGCTATTTACAATATATATTAATGATCTGGACGAGGGAATTGAATGCAACATCTCCAGTTTTGTGGATGACACAAAGCTGGGGGGCAGTGTTAGCTGTGAGGAGGATGCTAGGAGGCTGCAAGGTGACTTGGATAGGTTGGGTGAGTGGGAAAATGCATGGGAGATGCCGTATAATGTGGATAAATGTGAGATTATCAATTTGGTGGCAAAAACAGGAAAGTAGACTCTTATCTGAATGGTGGCCGATTAGGAAAAGGGGAGATGCAACGAGACCTGGGTGTCATGGTACACCAGTCATTGAAAGTAGGCATGCAGGTGAAGAAAGCGAATGGTATGTTAGCATTCATAGCAAAAGTATTTGAGTATAGGAGCAGGGAGGTTCTACTGCTGTTGTACAGGGTCTTGGTGAGACCACACCTGGAGTATTGTGTACAGTTTCGGTCTCCTAATCTGAGGAAATACATTCTTACCATAGAGGAAGTATAGAGAAGGTTCACCAGACTGAGCCCTGGAATGTCAGGACTTTCATATGAAGAAAGACTGGATAGACTTGGCTAGAATTTAGAAGATTGAGGGGGGATCTTATAGAAACTTACAAAATTCTTAAGGGGTTGGACAGGCTAGATGCAGGAAAATTGTTCCCGGTGTTGGGGAAGTCCAGAACAAGGGATCACAGTTTAAGGATAAGGGGGAAGTATTTTAGGACCGAGATGAGAAAAACATTTTTCACACAGAGAGTGGTGAATCAATGGAATTCTCTGCCACAGAAGGTAGTTGAGGACAGTTCATTGGCTATATTTAAGAGGGAGTTAGATGTGGCACTTGTGGCTAAAGGGATCAGGGGGTATCGCGAGAAGGCAGGTACAGGATACTGAGTTGGATGATCAGCCATGATCATATTGAATGGCGGTGCAGGCTCGAAGGGCCGACTGGCCTACTCCTGCACCTATTTTCTATGTTTCTATGTTTCTATGTTTTTATCAGTTTTGATGTTTCAAACATAGTCAAGGGGGATGGAAAAGAGATGGAGGAGTTGTGCTACTAATCAGGGACACTGTCACAGTGACACACTCAAAGCAAAGACAGAAAGGACAGACTCCAGGTTCGTCTGCCGAGGTGATGTGCGTAGTGTTTAGAAACAAAAAAGGTATGAGCACTCTAATAGGATTGTACTTTTGGCTTCCATTAGCAAGTGGGAGATAGATGAACAGATATGTTGGCAGTTTACATAAAGATGCCAAAGCAACAGTGGATTCTGACCGCAGTGCGATCTATGTGGAGTTTGCACGTTCTCCCTGTCATCCCATGGATTTCCACTGGAACTCCAGTTTCTTTGCATATCTGGGTTAGTAGGTTAATTGGCCTCTGTAAATTGCCCCTGGTGTGCAGGGAGTGGACGAGAAAGCGGGATAACATAAAATGAGTGTGAATGGGCGATTGCTGGTTGGCATGGGCTCAATGGGCTGTTGGGCCTGTTTCTATGCTGTATCTCTAAAAACAAAAAAAAAACTTTTAAAAAGTAAGATTGTCTTATGGGTGACTTTAACTTCCTCAATATTGACTGGAACTTGTTCAGTGCTAAAGGCTTCAAATGGGAAGAATTTGATCTGAGCAAATCTTGTTCTTTTGAGAAAAGAGTGTTTTTTTGAAACCATTTGTGGATAGTCCAACCCGAGAAGGGAACATGCTGGACCTTGTGTTGGGAAATGAGCCTGGCCAGATGACTGGTGTTACAGTGGAAGACCATTATGGGGATAGTGATTAAAACCCTCTAATTTTTAAGACTGCTTTGAATAGGGGGAAGGTTGAAGCTTGCGGAAAGTTACTAAATTGGAGCAAGGCGAATCACAACGTTATTAGACAGGAGCTGGGAAGGGGATGCTGGAAGCAGTTCTTCTTGGGCAAGTCCCACATCTGACATGTGGGAGTTATTTAAAGGCCAGTTGATTCAGGACCTGCATGTTCCAGTAAGAGAGGGATGAGAGCTTCGGATGATGACGGAGGTTGTAAGTTTAGGCAAAAAGAAAAAAGCAACTGTATGCAAGGTTTATATTTGATGAATATAAAGAAAGGAGGAAATAACTCACCCGGCTGATTAGAAGGGCAGAAAGGGGCCACAAAATGGCTTTGGTAAGTCAGATGAAAGAAAATCTCAAGGTTTTTTACACCTACATTAAAAACAAAAGGAGAAGGTAGGGCTGCTCAAAGATAAAGGAGGGAATTTTTGCTTGGAGTCAAGATATGTAGGTGAGGTACTCAATAGGTACTTTGCATCTGTTTTCACCCCAAGGAGAAGGACATGGAGGACAGTGAAATCAATGTAGAGAATACTAACATGCAAGGGTTAGGTTTGAGATTAGGAATGAGAAGGTGTTGGGGTTTTTGAACACCATTAAGGTGGATAAATCCCTAGGGTCTGATGGAATTTACCCTAGATTATTGGGAGAGACATGAGAAATGATTGCAGGAGCCTTGACAAAGATCTTCGTATCTTCTCCTGCCACAGGTGGGGTTCTGGTGAACTTTCTTCAGAGTACTTTCAGTCTGAAGAAGGGTTCTCGACCCGAAACGTCACCTATTCCTTTTCTCCAGAGATGCTGTCTGACCCTTCAGAGATACTTCAGCCTTTTGTGTCGATCTTCGGTTTAAACCAGCATCTGCAGTTCCTTCCTACACACCCACAGTACTAATGTTGTTCCTTTGTTTAAGAAGTAAAGTCGAGCGAATCCCGGAGAATTATAGAGCAGTAAGTCTTGTGTTAGTGGTAGGGAAACTATTGGAGACAATTCTTCGGGATGGAATTTATTTCCATTTGGAAGAGAATGGGTTAATAATGGACAGTCAGCATGGCTTTGCACATGACAAATTGTGTTTTGCTAATTTGATCTAGTTTTTTGAGGAAGTGACGAAGATGCTCGATGAGGGTGGGGCAGTGGATGGTCTCTTTTAGATGCCGGATTTTAATAAGGCATTTGATAAAGTCCCTCATGGTAGGCTGATCCAGAAGATTAAGATGCATGGGATTAACAGTGACTTGGTCGTATGGATTCAGAACTGGTTTACTGTCACAAGACAGAGGGTTGCGGTGGAAGGATAATATTCAGGCTGAGGTTTGTCACCAGTGGAGTTCTGCAAGGATCTGTGCTGCTGTTTGTGATTTATATAAATGACTTGGAGGTAAACACAGATGGGCTGATTAGCAAGTTTGCAGTTGACACCATGATTGCTGGTGTCGCAGACTGTGAAGGAGCCTGTTAAACTATGCAGTGGGATATAGGCGCTGGAGAAATGGCTGGAGAAATTGCATCCAAGCAAGTATGTAGTGGGATTTTGGGGTCCATGTCTATAACTCCCTGAAAGTGGCAACACAAATTGATAAGAATAGTAAAGAAGGCATGTCGTATGTTTGCTTTTATTGGCCAGGGCATTGAGAATATGTACCAGGAAGTCATGGTGCAGTTTTATAGGACTTTGGTTAGGCCTCTTTGGTGTATGGTGTGTAGTTCTGGTCGCCCCAATACATGAAAGGTATGGAGGCTTTGGAAAGGGTGCATAGGAGGTTTACCAGAATGATGCCTGGAATAGGGCGTATTAGCTACAGGGTGAGGTTTGACAGATTTGGATGGATTTCTCTGGAACATCAAAGGATGAGCGGAGACCTGATAGAGGTATATAAAATTATTAGAGGCATAGATGGGGTAGACAGCCAGAACCTTTTTTTCCAGGATTGAAATATTAACTACGAGAGGGCATAACTTTAAAGTGAGATGGGCACATTTTAAAGGGGATTTGCAGGGCGACATTTTTACACAGATCGTGGTGTGAGCCAGGAATCCACATGCTAGGGGTGAGAGTTGAGGCAGATATGGTAGTGGCATTTAGGAGAGTTCTGGATCGGCAGGGAGCGGAAGGACATGGATTATGTGCAGGCAGATAAGAATTAGTCTTGACGTCATGTTGAGAATAGACTTTGAGGGTTGAGGGACCTGTTTCTGTGCTGTGCTGTTCCATATACGGAGGGCAGGGGAGGGGACTCAATTAGAGATTTCACACAAAGAGTTGCCTCAGACTTAGAATGGCCATCTTCTGGACTGAAACCATTCATGGGTCACTCAAAGGTCTTCACTCGGCGGTCCTCAGGAACAGGAACAACTGTATATTCTCTGAGACATTTTGATGCACTAACTTAACAACGAACCCCAAATAAAATTCTTGCAAGAAATGCCTTATGTACATACCTTCCTTTTACTTAAATGAATCTACAAATGCCTGAGCATGATTGTAGAAGTGTGGGTGGACAGTCACTGTTACAGGCTTCAATACAAGAGCATCAACATCAACAAGGTGGCTGCGGGACTTGGACAAGTAACATTGTGCTCATATCAGGCA
The DNA here is from genome assembly GCA_035221665.1 of Okamejei kenojei. Classification (NCBI taxonomy): domain Eukaryota; kingdom Metazoa; phylum Chordata; class Chondrichthyes; order Rajiformes; family Rajidae; genus Okamejei; species Okamejei kenojei. The sequence continues at coordinate 16,904,627 of CM069132.1, forward strand.
GTGACTAGTGACTGAAGCCACGTCCCACTTCGTCGATTTTTTCGGCGCCTACAAGCGACTAGGCTGTCGCCACATGGTCGCGGGGTTGATGCCTGTATGATCGTGAGTAGTCCATTCAAGTCGTCTAAAGAGTTGTAACATTTTTCTGGTCGGCGCTGGATTTTGAAATGTTCAAAACTTTTTGCCGACTGTGAGCTTGACGTAGCTTGTCTTCTCCTGTCGTAGGTGCTGTCGTAGGTTGTCGCCAGGATGACGCAGGTGACGTTGGTTGTCGCCGGGTGCTGACTTCGGTGAATTCCATTGGCGACTACCTACGTCAACCTACGTCAACCGGCGACAGGTACCGGCGACTGAATTGTCTTCAGTTGTCACCGACAGGGTCATTGCTTGTCGTAGCTTGTCGCGGGTGGACATAGGTTGACTTTGATTGTCGTAGGTTGTCGCCTAAGTGGTCATAGGTTGTCGTAGGTGTGTTCAGAGGTGGACGTCCTAATGGGTCGCCGGTTGTCGGTAGCTTGCTGTAGCTTGTCATCGATTAGGTGGTAGGTTGTCTTAGTTTGTCATAGACATTGTCGTGGGGGGGGGGTCCAGTCGCTGTTTTTACAGCGATGCGCTATCGCCTATGTGGGACAGGCCCTTGAAGGTATTTGTTGTGCCCTTTTCATTGTGCACCTTAAGTTTGAACCATCCTAATGGGCCTGTCCCACTTAGGCAACATTTTAGATGAGTGCAGGAGACTCTGCGATCGCCACATGGTCGCCACATGTTCGCTGGTGGTCTCTGGTGAGTCTCCTTTATGGTCGCGAGGAGTTCCCGCATTCTGGGAACTATCCGCGGCCTCAGTATGGTCGCCGCAAATTTTTCAACATGTTGAAACATTTTCTGCGACCAAAAACTGGTCGCCATGGAGAAAATCGATAATCCTGTAGTCGTAGGTGCGGTTGTAGTGGGGTCGCCATGTAGTTATGGGTAGTCGAGGTAGTCGTAGGTAGGTTTAGTTAATCGCCTTTGCTGACCGGACAGTTTCATTGGCTCATTGGGGAAAAGAAATGCAAGCAAGGGTTTTCAGAACCAGGGATAACCGACCGGTAATGTTAAATGTCTGCCAAACTTCACAGCTGTGTATCTCTGGCTTATTAAAAGTTGTCTAGCTTCTTAAAAGTGATCTGCACTCCTTCTCCAGCCTTCTCCCCCTTCTCCCCTTTCTCCCCTCTTTTAAAAGACTTCCCCTACACTGTGTTAGCCATCTTAATTACAGCGCCAACCTTCCTGTTCATCGTGGTGTGTGTCTGTATCACCATGGCTTTGTACCGTGAGAATTTCAGACAGCGCTCCCTCGCTTGCCCTGGCCCCCGCCTTTGCGATGTGTTTATGTGTTTGTGCTCCACTCTGACAGTCGCCGTTCCCGTTCCCGGTTTTTGAAGCGACTGCCAGCAACTTGACAGTCACCGGCAGACACCTGAAAAATCGCCTAAGTGGGACAGGCCAATAAGAGTTTCTCAACATGAAATGTAGTTTCTTGCCACTCTCCAATTTGCAGTGATTTATTTGTCTTAACACATCGCAGTTCATTAAATAGTTTACTTTAGTTTAGTTTATTGTCACTTGTACCGAGGTACAGTGAAACGCTTTTGTTGCGTGCTATATGAGACGCAATTGCAAATAGCATTTTGCTCTGTTGTAACTTGATTCTGAGTTATTTAATCTTCATAAAATATATATAACTAGTCATCTGCAACATTGCAGCTGTATGTGAAAGCTACAAATTAAAGGACACGGAAATACATAAAAAAGGTCTGAAGAATGGTCCTGACCTAAAACGTCACCCATCCATGTTCTGCAGAGATGCTGCCTGACCTGCTGAGTTATTCCCCCACTGTGTGTCCTTTTGTGTATACCAGCATCTGCAGTTCCTTGTTTTTTTACAAGTAGAACAACAATTTAGTTTTTCCAAACTGGAAGGGATGCTGTTCATAAAGGAAGTGAGGGCTTGGCTTTGTTGAGTAGAGCCTATGTACTGTATTCACTGACTCATTTTCTCAATGTCCTACACTGAGTTGCATAAAGATTGTCATTCCCCACTATTCTGCATAAAGTGTATTTTTTGGGGAAAATCCCACACTGACCTGGTTCAGATACAGAGGTCCAAGCTTGGTGGCTCAGAGCATCATGTGTAATTCTAGGCTCTTGCTTGACAAAATTAAATTGCAGGAGTGCGCCAGAACAGGTTCTGTCCACAAAACTCCCAAGGAGACCTGCGTCAGGTGGAAGCAACATTCCCTCGGCTTCGATGCCTGTCAAAGCTGTCGAGTGTTTTCATTTAAGATAGTCTCTTGCCCAGAGTAGGTGAATCGAGGACCAGATAACATGGCTTAAAGGTGAGGGGGAAAAGGTTACTTTTCACACAAAGGGTGGTGGATGAATGGAACAAGCTGCCAGAGGAGGTAGTTGAGGCAGGGACCATCCCAACATTTAAGAAACAGTTAGACTGGCACATGGATAGGACAGGTTAGGAGGGCCATTTTACCAAACGTGGGCAGGTGCGACTAGTGTAGCTGCGACATGTTACCAGTGTCAGCAAGTTGAGCCGATGTGCCTGTTTCCACACTATATGACTCTATGACTCTATGCTGAGGAAATCCTGGGACTCAATGCCAGAGGCTTGTATGCATGTTTTTGTCTCCATTGTGTACTAATATTCCTTGGATACAAAATGCTGGAGTAACTCAGCGGGTCAGGCAGAAAAGGAATGGGTGATGTTTCTGGTCGAGACCCTTCTTCAGACAGAGTGCGTACTTTGAAGAGTTGCTTCCTCCACAGGTGTCTTCATTTTCTCCCCAATGCTTCTTGACATCTAGCAGAATTATTTTTTTTAACTACAAAAGAGATGTAATCTATATTAATAAAAGTCTCATCTTGACCACTTCCTGTTGCACTGTATATTGATTTCAGAAAAAACGCTGCCACTTACGGCTGTGATTTCTGGCCATCTTACTCAGAGTCTCCCTCTGCTGGTCAGGACAAGAGGATTTTTCCCATCGATGAAAAATAAAAGACTTATTAACGTTTTAAAAATGTTGAGATTCTCTCTCATGAAGGCCACGCCCCTTCTGGAGGGACTATAAAACTGGATGTGTTGAGTGCCTCAGTTAGTCTCTGCAAGATGGGGGAGTGAGAGGGTCATGTCTCTCAGTCTGAGCTGTGAATAACACTGAACATGTCTACTAAACTGTGAGTGCCCTTAATGTGGTTTGCAAATGCTTGCTAAAAGTGTTTTTTGGTTAGAAAATGCTTGCTAAAAGTGTGTTTTGGTTTGAAAATGCAAAAGTTGCCTTTGGTTTGAGAATGCTAAAGGTGCCTTGCCTAATTGGAAAGTTGGTTTGAGGATGCAAAAGTTGCCTAGCCTAATTGAAAAGTTGGTTTGAGAATGCCTTTCCTAATTGAAAAGTTGGTTTGAGAATGCTAAATTTCCCTTGCCTAATTGAAAAGTTGGTTTGAGAATGCTAAAGTTGCCTTGCCTAAGTGAAAAGTTGGTTTGAGAATGCTAAAGTTGCCTTGCCTAAAATGAAAAGTTGGTTTGAGAATGATGAAGTTGCCTTGCCTAAATGAAAAGTTGGTTTGAGAATGCAAAGGTCGCCTTGCCTAATTGAAAAGTTGGTTTGAGAATGCTAAAGTTGCCTTGCCTAATTGAAAAGTTGGTTTGAGAATGCATTGCCTAATTGAAAAGTTGGCTTGAGAATGCTAAAGTTGCCTTGCCTAATTGAAAAGTGGTTTGAGAATGCTAAAGTTGCCTTGCCTAATTGAAAAGTTGGTTTGAGAATGCTAAATAGCCTTGCCTAATTGCTAAGTTGATTTGAGAATGCCTTGCCTAGTTGAAAAGTTGGTTTGAGAATGCCTTGCACAATTGAAAAGTTGGTTTGAGAATGCTAAAGTTGTCTTGCCTCATTGAAAAGTTGGTTTGAGAATGCCTTGCCTAATTGAAAAGTTGGTTTGAGAATGCTAAACTCGCCTTGCCTAATTGAAAATTTAGTGTGAGAATGCTAAGGTTGCCTTGCATAATTGGAAATTTGGTTTGAGAATGCAAAAGTTGCTTGCCTAATTGAAAAGTTGGTTTGAGAATGCTAAAGTTGCCTTGCCTAATTGAAAAGTTGGTATGAGAATGCAAACGTTGCCTTGCCTAATTGAAAATTTGGTTTTAGAATGCTAATGTTGCCATGCCTAACTGAAAAGTTGGTTTGAGAATGCCTTGCCTAATTGAAATCTTGGTTTGAGAATGCAAAAGTTGCCTTGCCCTATTGAAAAGTTGGTTTGAGAATGCCAAAGTTGCCTTGCCATCTATATAATTAAAAGTCTAATCTTGACCACTTTGCGCTCTTTATTGATTTTAGGAAAAACGCTACCACGTACGACTGTGATTGTTGGCCATCTTGCTCAGTCCCCCTCCGCTCATTAGGTGCCGAGGATTTTTCCCATCGATGGAAAATAATAGAGTTATTAGTGTTTAAAAAATGTTGAGATTCTCTCTCCTGTCAGTCACGCCATGAAGGTGACGCCCTTTCTGGTGGGAGGGACTATAAAACCTGGAAGTGTGGGCGTGGCTCAGGCTCTGCAAGAAGAGGAAGGAAGAGGTCACGACTCTCTGTCTTTAGTGGCCTTGCACCCTGCTTGAAATGGTACAAAATCTCATTTGAATTTGGTGGCCTTACACCCTGCTTGAAATGGTAGGAAACTGCACTTGAATTTGGTGGCCTTGCACCCTGCTTGAAATGGTTGGAAACTGCACTCGAATTTGAAGGTCTTGCACCCTGCTTGAAGTGGTAGGAAACTGCACTCGAATTTGGTGGCCCTGCACCCTGCTTGAAGTGGCAGGAAACTGCACTTGAATTTGGTGGCCTTGCACACTGCTTGAAGTGGTATGAAACTGCACTTGAATTTGGTGGCCTTGCACCCTGCTTGAAGAGTCATTTTGAGGAATAGCCGTGAGTTAACTGCCAGCCCACCAGCCTTGAGTGAGTAAGCTGCCAGCACACCAGGCTTGAGTGATTGAGCCGCCAGCCCAAGAATCCATTCGGCCCACAATGTCAATATTAGCCCTCTGGAAACCAGTCCCTTCAGCCCACAACACCCATACTAGCGCTCCAGAAAGCCCCCCCCCACCTCCCCCACAGGCGCCAATATTGGAATTGGTGGTGAAGTGAAATATTGCATTGGGCGACCAGCCCTCCCGTGTGAAGCTGTGACCCAACGGGTCCCACTTAGACTAGTTGACCATTATAAATAACAAAATAAAATGAACTAAAGGCAAATATACTTTTGTATAAGATGAAAAGTTCCTCTAATCAGAAATATATCTTTTTTTAAGTGCGCTCACTGCATTCCTACTTTTCCCATGAAATCTGTAGTGAAGTCAATAGGCTCATGGATCCTGTCCCTGCTCTCCCAGGCACAGCATTCGTGAGCCAATTCCCTGATGTAAAAGCTGAGGAATCTCAGTGGGTCTATGTGCCACCATGTGGTCACGTGCAAAGTCCTGCAGTGGAATTCACTGATACCTGGAATCAGTCCGTAAGTTCAGTACTTGAACAATTCGAAAGGATTTGCCCTGATTTAAGGTGTTCACAAACATCTGAAGTAAATTTGATTCATTTCTTGCTAATAAACGCTTTTTTTGCTTTTTTTTTTAAACGAATATATCCTCAAAAGAATGCAAGAACTTTGATGAAAGCTGGAATTAATATCCATTAGCAGTGTGGATCAAAAGCACTTGAGGAAATTTTGCTTTCATTCCAGTCCGAAGCCAACACAATTATAGAGTTGAGTGATACAGTGTGGAAACAGGCCCTTCGGCCCAACTTGCCCACACCGGCCAACATGTCCCAGCTACACTAGTCCCACCTGCCTGCGTTTGGTCCATATCCCTCCAAGCTTGTCCTATCCATGTACCAGTCTAACTGTTTCTTAGATGTTGGGATAGTCCCAGCCTCAACTACCTCCTCTAGTGGTGAGTGTTTGTTCCAGACACCCATTACCCTTTGTGTGAAAAAGTTACCCCTCAGATTCCTACTAAATCTTTTCCCCTTCACCTTGAACGTACACCCTCTGGTCCTCGATTCCCCCACTCTGGGCAAGAGATTCTGTTTATCTACCCGATTTATTCCCTTCATGATTTTATACAGCTCTATAAGATCATCCCTCATCCTCCTTGCTCTCCCACGAATAGAGACCCAGCCTACTCAATCTCTCCCTGTAGCTCAGACCCTCTAGTCCTGGCACCATCTTTGTAAATCTTCTCTGAACCCTTTCAAGCTTGACAATATATTTCCTATAAATTATGAATTAATCACAACAACAGAATTCAGCATTTATTACACCAGATATTGTACTGTAAATCATCCAACATGCATTATGAAGCCAAATTTGATGCAATGCACTTTGCAATGCAAATTAAGCCACATTGAAGGTGATCAAAAACGCACTGAAAGACATCTGCTTTAAAGACTGATTGAATGAAGGAATAAGATACAGTGTGTAGCAAGGAACCACAGATGCTGGTATGCACCGAAGATAGACACAAAAAGCTAGAGTAACTCAGCGGGACAGGCATCTCTGGAGAGAAGGATTGGGTGACCTTTCGGTTCAAGACCCTTCTTCAGACCTTCTCGACCAGGTACGCTACTCATTCCTTCTCTCCAGAGAAGCTGCCTGTCCCGCTGAGTTACTCCAGCTTTTCGTGTTTCTCTTCGGTTTAAACCAGCATCTGCAGTTCCTTCCTACTCATTTCGTCTGAATAGACCTATTCCTTTTCTCCAGAGATGCTGCCTGACCCGCTGAATTAGATCATTTGACATAAGCCACATTCAAAGGTGATCAAAACAGGTCGCTGAAAGACATCAGCTTCTGGGATTGATTGAATGAAGGAATGGGATACAGAGTTGGAGATGTCTAGGGAGGGAATTCCATGGTGAAGGACCTAGACGTATTGACAGAATATCATCCATGATGGATTAAAAAGGAAATGGGGGCTGAGCAAGAGGGCATAATTGGAAATTGTTGTGTACATTTTTGCAGAGAAATACAATGATCCTGTGGCACTGGTGAGTGATGTGGTATATCCGCTTTATAACAATGTCACAAAGACACCAAATGGAACATGTAGTCTGGGGCTTGATGCTGCAGATTCAACATGGATTAAAGGGTGTTAGGGCTCAGGGAAGATGCACAGTCAGGCAGGGCTGTCCAGGGGAAGTTCGAAAACTGGAATTTAATTCTCACAATGTGGACTGTAATGCGGCGCAGATATTTTACTCAATTTTTATTCGGAGATGTGTTTCTTTCTGGCATTTTAGGAATCCTGAATGGAATTATTCATCTCCTCCAGACAGTGAAAAAACATGGAGATGGTCCAGGACAGTGCCTTATAATATATGGTCTGTTCGAAGAGAAATGTTTGATGGATCAAATAATATTTCAAATTTTAATCACCAACTGAGCGTGAAGTACCAGATGTTGACCATAATGGTCCTCAAGTAATTTGTTAATAGTTCAAAAGTTGGGAAATAATGAGGTGACAGCTGTCAATCAAGCCAACTGCATCCAATAGATAATGCTTAAGCTGCAGTGTGGTGAACTCGTTCAATTGACTTAATGCCATGAAGAATATAACGTCTGCACCGTACACAGAATGGACAAGTAGGTAAAATTGTGCGTAACTAATTCCAAAAATCAACATTCGATAGCGCAGAGGTCAGTACGCATGATGGACTGGGCAACGACTGGGCAACTTTCCTCCTTTCTTCGATGAACATTCGATCACGCAACCAGGCCAAGACACACAGCTAGTCAGTATGCTCTCTTCCTTAGAAGGTCAATAGAGTTTTCAGTGACATGCCACTTCTCAAGAGTCAAGTCAAGATTCAGAGTGTTGTAATGTCAGATGTTCCTGATGCAGAACAATAAAATTCTTACTTGCAGCAGCAAGCAAACCTCAAACATGTGAGGAGGTAATGGATGTAGCAGTGCAGGAAGGAACTCCAGATGCTCGTTCACACCGAAGATAAACACAAAATGCTGGAGTAACCCAGTGGGACGGGCAGCATCTCTGGAAATGCACCCTGTCCCATTGAGTTACTCTAGCATTGCATCTCCAAAATTCATCAGCCCCCTATGTAAATTGCAATCTACTGGACTTCCAAATGCATTAAAGGAGTCAAATATATAATACTCATTGCATAATAAGTATGACAGTGCCATCTTCTTCTCTGTCATGTGCTGGGACAGCAGGGCAAAGGCTGCGGATGGCAACAGGATTAACAAGCTCACTGGGAAGGCAGGCTCCATCCTAGGGATGGATTAATGGGAGGTGGTTTTGGAGGGGAGGATGGTCCTCACACTACAGAGCATCTTGGACAATACAGCTCGCCCCCTCCATGACACACTGGTTTCCTGAGGAATACCTTCAGCAACAGACTGGTTCCACCAACATGCAGTACAGAATGCCACAGGAGATCTTTTTTCACTGTGGCTATTGAACTGTACAGCTCCTCCCCCTTCTGTTGTGGGGTAAACTGACTCCCCCTCCACAATATTTGTACATCGCCAATCCTTTCCACTCGTCACTTTAGTTTCATGTTTCATCTTGTTGTGTTTTATGACTGTTGGCAGACCAATTTCCTTACTGGGATAAATAAGTTCTGTTGTTTTGTATCGTATCATAAAATGCATTTGCTTACTGACCACATTGTTTTAATGAACATGAAAAACTACTGGGAATATAGTTATAACAATAGTTTTAACTGTTAAATTTGAAGAGGGCAAAGAAGGCGTTCACCAGAATGCTGCCTAGATTTAAGGATAGTAGCTATAAGGGGAAGTTAGACAAACATGGATTGTTTTCTCTCAATCATTTGAACTGAGAGGGGACCTGATAAAAGTTAATAAAATTATGAGAGGCATGGATAACGTAGACTGTCAGAACCCTTCTCTCAGGTTAGAAATATCAAATACTAGAGCGCGTAGCTCATAGATCAGAGGATAAATCTTAAAGGAGATGTGTACAAAATCATGAGAGGAATAGATTCGGTAAACGCACAGAGTCTCTTGACCAGAGTAGGGGAATCGAGAACCAGTGGACATAGATTTCAGGTGAGGGGGGAAAGATTTAATAGGAACCTGAGGAATAACCTTTTACACACAAAGGGTGGTGGGTGTATGGAACAAGCTGCCGGTGGAGGTAGTTGAGGCAGGGACTATTGCAAAGTTTAAGAAACATTTAGACAGGCACATGGATAGGACAGGTTTGGAAGGATATGGGGCAAATGCAGGCAGCTGGGGCTAGCATAGATGGGGCATCTTGGTCGGCATGGGCAAGTTGGGCCGAAGGGTTTGTTTCCGTGCTGTAAGACTCTCTAACTGTAAATAATGTGGAATTGTTTCTCACACTGAGGATAAATTGCCACAAACAGGAGAAGTGGAGAGGAAGGAGAGGGTTCTCAACAGACTTCCTGCACCATTATCTCAGATTGACCTGCAAATCAGCGGTGAGGGGTTAAACATCCTAAGGCGGCAGTGCTTATAGGTAGACAAGCCTATAGGGAGACAGTCCTTACACGGGAGACGACCCGACTAACGTTTGCTGTTAGTCTCGTGGGATGAGCAGTCACAGTCACAATCATCAGTGGCAGTCCTCCCAACTAGGCTGAATGCTCTGTAAAAAGATGGATATGCCCGTGATTCTGTGTGGGCAATGAGCAATCGGAAGACTGTGGAGCATTGGCTTTCTGTCACTCGGAGAGAAACAGCACATTTTTATTGCATGTTTCAAGGCATGTGAATGTAAGGTGTCAAAGCATGAGTAGGCCCCTGTGCCTGATCCACCATCCAACAAGATCATAGATGTTCAGCAGCATTTTCCTGCACTAAAAGCCCTGTCCCGCGTTACGAGTTCATTCCAGGAGCTCTCCCGAGTTTAAAAAAAATCGAACTCATGGTAAGCACGGAGAATGAACGTAGTGGGTACCTCGGAGCTCGGGGACGTCTCTTAGCGGCTCATTACGCTAACGGCAGGCACTCGGGAAGACTCGCTAATGGCAGGTAAGCACAGGAAGACTCGTGAAGATTTTTCAACGTGTTGAAAAATGTCCACGAGAGCCCCGAGTACCGACGAGTGGCCATTACCATAAATCTCCGAGTTCAAATCAGGACAAACTCGGGAGAGCTCTTGGAATTAACTCATACCATGGGACAGGGCTTTAACTCCATATACTTTAGTTTCCAGACCATCTAAAAATCTATCAATCTTGAACTGAAGCAACACAACCATTTAGGTAAGCTAGCACAATGATGCAAATTGTTTTTGAAGACATTTATTTTTATTACTGTCCTGCATGGCCAATTACTTGTGGTTAGGGCCACACAGTGGTGTAGTGGTAGAGCTGCTGCCTTAAGAGCCTGTCCCACGAGCATGCGACCTGCATGCGGCAAGCGCGACCAAACTGGAAGCGAGGGCTGCGCGGGGGTCGCGCTGAGGTCGAGTGATCCCCGTACTGGGCCGGTCCCACCAGCATGTGCCTGCATGCGGCGAGCGCGACCAAACCAGAAGCGGGGGTCGCGCGGAGGTCGGGTGAGTGACGTGAAGTTCGAGCGAAGTCCGCGGGAAGTTTGCGCGTGACGTACGACGTCGTGATGCTGCGTACGACATCGAGGCGGTGTGTATGGCATCGAGGCGGCTGTGGGCCGCACGGAATTTTTGAACATGGTCAGTTTTTCGGAGCCCCACACGATGTCAGGACCAGCTCCGCACAACCATATGGCTCTGGCGATCAAAGTGGGACCGGCCCCGCGAGGCCGTCCGACTCAAGCGACCACATTAGGTCGCGCTTGCCACATGGAGTCGCATGCTCGTGGGACAGGCCCTTTACAGCGCCAGAAACCCTGGTTCAATTTTGACTGCGGGTGCTGTCTGTACAATGTTTGTACATTATCCCTGTGACTGCACGAGTTTTCTCTGGGTGAGTTTAAGATTGAGTTTAGTTAATTGCCACATGTAACAAGGTGCAGTGAAAAGCTTTTGTTGTGTGCTAACCAGTCAGCGGAAAGACAATACATGATTACAATCGAGCCCCACACTCCAAAGACGTACAGGATTGCAGGTGAATTGGCTTTGGTAAAATTGTAAATTGTCCTTCGTGCGTGCAAGATAGTGCTAGTGTTCTAAGTGATCACTGGTGCGTGTGGACTAGATGAGTCGAAGAGCTTGTTTCTATGCTGTATCTCTAAAGTCTAAAATCCACTTACCACGGGTTCCAGACATGCTGGGCAAGGGGGAAACAATAATAATAATGGTAAGCCTCGTATCTTCCACTCGGTGCACTGGACTGCCAGCAGCCCGTTTGGTTTTCCATCTTTTTTTTAATTTTTAGTCAGTTTAAAGTTTGTTTTTCGGGGAGTCTTAACTTTTCTATGTGGGGGAGGGGGGCAGGGTAAGGGGGACACTAACTCCCAATTGCTTCCTGGCGTGGACGCGACTATTTCTCCGAGTTGCGTCCTCGCCCCCCACCTTGCGGCCTACCTCCTGGATCGGAGCGGTCTTTCCTGACGGGGACCGGGAACCGGTCCAGAGCTGCAACAGCGGCGGCGCGGCGCTGGAGTCACTGCGGAGCTGGCGATGCCTAACTGGGTCGCCGTTGGAGCTCCGGAGCGTTGGGCCGCTGCTCCAAAATCGTGGAGCTCTGGTTTAGAGAGCTCCCAACGCGGGCGGCTGAACTCCATGGAGTCCTGGGGCCCTTTGCCGAGGGCCTCCAGCGTTGCATCTCCACCCGGCGAAGTCAGTGGACTTTGGGAGCCGCGGACTCCGGTAGGAGGGGGCCGACTCGGGGTCCAGGCCGCTGAGGACATCCCCCAGCCCCGACGTCGGACTTACATCACCCCGGGGAGCGTGCCTGAACATCGGGCCGCCAGTAGCGGCGACTGCAGGGGGCTCGGAGAGGCCCCGACCACGGGGGAACAGTGGGGAACATTGGGAAGAGACTGACTTTGGTGCCTTCCCTCACAGTGGGAAACTTTGATCCTGCTGTGGGGGGATGTTTTATGTTGAATTCTATCTACTCTGTGTTGTGTTCTTTATTTTTACTGTATGGCTGTATGGTGATTTAATTTTGCTGTGCCAAGTGGCACATGTGACAAATAAATGCATCTCATTAACTATATATTTAAGAGGTTACCTCTCAATCTTCCAAATTCAGGAGAACGTAGGCCCACGGTGCTCAAATTCTATTTTGATTCATTTCTAAAACTCTTAAAACTCAATTGGAGTCAGATGCAAAATTAATAATTTTAGGAATGTTGGAGGGCTGTTCTAAATTAACGATATTTCAAAGACGTTCCCTTGATTACGGTTTAATAACTGCGAAAAAACATACTCAAATTCTGGTGATGGTTCAGATGTGAATTACAGAAATGACCGAGACTTTTTCTACATTTAGAAACGATAAGGCTTGTTTTGGCTTATAAATCAGACCTTCTTCAAAACATGGTCTCCTTTCACTGAATTTCCTCAACAAAAGAATGGTCGAACACAAATTTAAAACCAATGCTAGGGATGGGTGAGCGGGGGTCGGGGGGGGCGGGGATAGTGGGGCATATCTCCGTCTTCTTTTATGTCTCTCACTTCTTCGGCAGTTCAGGGGTCTTTTCTCCTCTCTTTTTTGTATTTTTCTTCTTTCTCTTCACTCTTTCCTTTTTACTTTTCTTTTTCCCGATTCACTTATCAATTTATAAAATGTTAAAAATGAAGCTGAACGAAAATTGTATAATTGTTATGTCGATTGCTTTATTCTTGTACAATTGCTTCTAATAAAATAAACATTTAAAAAAAAACTTCACTTCTGATCACAAATCCGCTGTCTAAGTAATGAATGTGTTGAACCTTCATGACTCCCAGATCCCTCCGACCACCATCACCACCATCTCTCACTGTTTTAAGATACTTCACTTTTCACAACCAATATCATTTTCTGGAGAAACTTAACAAGCCATATTTCACACAGCAGGATCCAGCAAGATCAATTTGGTAAACAAAACAACTCCAGTGACCCTGAGTCCTTTTCATTTCTAGCCTTTATCCACTCATGTGCCAGTCAGCCCCCTCTCACCTGTATCCACCTGTCACTGTAATGAAAAGGAACTGCAGATGTTGGTTTATACCAAAGACAGACACAAAATGCTTGAGTAACTCAGCGGGTCAGACAGCGTCTGACCGAGAGAGAAGGAGAACTTCTTTTAAGGAGGCATACCCTGAAGAGAATTCACAGTGGAGCAGTCAAAATGTAATAAAAAGGAACTGCAAATGCCAGTTTTTGAGTCCCAACCCAAAGCATCACCTATCCATTTTCTCCAGAGAAGCTGCCTGACCCACTGAGTTACTCTGGCATTTTTCCCTATCCTATTCCCTATCTACCTATCACTTCCAAGGCTTTGTCTCCCCCAACTGTTTTCCAGCTTTCTCTCCCTTCTACGATCAGTCTGAAGAAGTGTCCTGACCCAAAAAGTCATCTATCATCCCTTACACAGATGCTGCCTGGCCCATTGGGTTACTCCTGCACTTTGTGTTTTACTCAAATTTCCAGCATCTGCAGATCCATGTGTTTCCTGTGACATTAATCAAGCCTTATTTGCCAAATCTTCTGCACTCTTTTTCAAATTATTCCATTGCTGCTACACTTCCATTAGAACGGGTAGATTTCTTAAATGTCACAACCGAGAAACAGTTCTCCAGTCAAACAGTAGGACCTCAGCATATCAGTGTGTTAGGACCACTGTGTTTAGTTTAGTTTAGTTTAGTTATACATTGCGGAAACAGGCCCTTCGGCCCACCGAGTCCACACCGATCCCCACACATTTACGCTATCCTACACACACCAGGGACAATTTACATTTATACCAAGCGAATTAACCTACAAACCTACATAAGTCTTTGAAGTGTTGGAGGAAACTGAAGATCTCAGAGAAAACCCACGTGGTCAAGGGGAGAACATACAAACTCCATACAGATAATAGCTGCTATAGTTTTGCTGCATCTCTGTGTATGCCACAAGACATGAACGAGATCACAATATGTTGTGCTACATGACAATAAAATACTATTTTGAGCACATAGTCACTGCACAATGATTGGAGAGCCACTGGTAGTTTAACAAAATGTATTATTAATGACGGCCAAGTTTGATACACTCTCGACTAAAGCTTGGTTTAACTTACATCACCAGTACAAAGACTCGGAGTTAAACCTTAAGACTTGAGAGTTAAACGATTTGCAAGATGAAATCACAAAGCATGGTAGCAGTGAGGTCTGATTACTCTGAAAATATTCTCTGGAATCACTATAAAATTCATAACAACATATAATAGTGACTATGGGAAAATGTGCAGAGGGTAACCAATAAACACATAAAATAGGTTACTAGATTGAGTGGGACCCGTTGGGTCCCAGCTTCACACGGGATTGCTGGTCCCCCAAAGCAATATTCCACCTCTCCACCAATTCCAATATATACACACACACACACACACACACACACACACACACACACACACACACACACACACACACACACACACACTGACTCACACACACTCACACACTCATGCACACTCATGCACACTCACACACATACACACACCCTCCACCTCACACACACACTCACACACACAGTCACTCACACACACAGACTCACACACTCACACATACACTCACTCACACAGACTCACACATGCACACATTCACACACACATACACTTACACATACACTCACACACACAGACTCAAAAACTCACACACACACACGCTCACACATACACTCACACACATATACATACTCACACATATACATACTCACACACACACAGACTCACACACACACACACACACATATATACTCACACACATACACTCACACCACACACAGACTCACATTCACACATACACTCACACACAGACTCACACACTCACACATACACTCACACACACTCGCACTCACACACTCACAGACTCACACACATACTCACACACACACTCACACACACACAGACTCACACACACACACACACACACACACATACACTCACACACATACACACTCACACTCAAACACATTGACTCACACACCATATATATGACAATAAACTTTCTTGAACCTGCTCACACGGCTGAGCACGGCCTCTCCACTGTGGGGCTTCCGCAGTCAGCAGCACTTCCACAATCAGCGTGAACTCTGCACTTACCGGAAATTACGCAATCAGTGCGACCTCTGCACTCACCGGAAATTACGCAATCAACGCGACCTGTCCACTAAGCGGAAGTCACAAAATCAGCAGGATTTTTGGACGAAACACAGTCGGACCTAATAAAGCATTTATTCCTTCCAAACCCAGTCGGACCTAATAAAGCATTTATTCCTTCCAAACACAGTCGGACTTAATAAAGCATTTATTCCTTCCAAACACAGTCGGATCTAATAAAGCATTTATTCCTTCCAAACACATTCAGACCTAATAAAGCATTTATTCCTTCCAAACACAGTCAGACCTAATAAAACATTTATTCCTTCCAAACTCAGTCGGACCTAATAAAGCATCTATTCCTTCCAAACACAATGGCTTCCTTTCAGCTTCCACCATTGACATTCTTCCTAGCATCTGTCGAGAGCCCTGGAAGTCCATCACGCCCAGTAGTGTTGATTCCTTCTGTTGCTATTTCTGTAACATATTTGTTTTACGAGACAGGGTTGTTAGCCCTGTGTTCAACCTCCAACCTGGAGGACCAGTGGATCGCTCTTCATCTCGCCTCTACCCTTCGACCTGTCCAGCATGGGAGACCCTAACAGGAGACAAATCTCCCACTGGCATAGCTCCAGAGGCCACTGACACACACAAACTCCACAACCACGACAAGGTTGCAATGCAATGGGGAGGTACCCTGCTGTAGCCTTAGACAATCTTCCTCATTGTCCAAATGCAACTAACTCTAATGTCATCCAGAAACTTACTAATTACACATTCTGCATTGTACATAGATTGCATCAAAGTCATTTACACATATATCACAAATGACAAGAGACCCAACAAAATCCCTGTGGTACACAGTTTACCGACCCACAGTTATCTTGTGCAAACAGACACATGAATTACTGTTTTAAAAAAATACGTTAAGGGTACCAGAAATCTGGGAAAAAAAGAAAGTATTGGAATTTCTCAGTAAGCCCAGCAGCAATTGTGAAGGAATAAACAGGCTTAATATATCAGGTCAATGAACAACGATGAAAATAAGCTAGTACAGACTGGCACAGAGTACCAATCAGAAAGTGTCCAACACTATGATAGCGGTATGATAATACCAGTAATTTACCTTCATCCCAATTGATGACCTTTCATCAGAAAGATGTATATTTATTCTTCCCACAGCTCTTGACTCTCACTAATTATAATGTTCCCACACAGCTTTTTAAAATTCATATCTACTCAATTAAATAATAATTTCTCTTTGGGTCTTGCCACTTCTCGCCCTCAAAATGTGTAGTTCCACTTGACTTCATCATGTACCAAACATCTAGTGATTAGTAGCTATATTTATTCTCCTTGTGAATCCTCTTCACCATATCAGCAGTAAAGGCTTTCTGAGTTGCTATTGGAGCAGAGAGGTCCTTCTGCAGTTGTACAGGGCCCTAGTGAGACCACACCTGGAGTATTGTGTGCAGTTTTGGTCTCCTAATTTGAGAAAGGACATTCTTGCTATTGAGGGTGTGCAGCTTAGGTTTACAAGGTTAATTCCCGGGATGGCGGGCCTGTCATATGCTGAGAGAATGGAGCGGCTGGGCTTGTATACTCTGGAATTTAGAAGGCTGAGAGGGGATCTTATTGAAACATATAAGATTATTAAGGGTTTGGACATGCTAGATGCAGGAAACATGTTCCCGATGTTGGGGGAGTCCAGAACCAGGGGCCACCATTTAAGAATAAGGGGTAAGCCATATAGAACGGAGATGAGGAAACACGTTTTCACGCAGAGAGTTGTGAGTCTGTGGAATTCTCTGCCTCAGAGGGCAGTGGAGGCCGGTTCTCTGGATACTTTTAAGAGAGAGCTCGATAGGGTTCTGAAAGATAGCGGAGTCAGGGGATATGGGGAGAAGGCAGGAACAGGGTACTGATTAGGGATGATCAGCCATAATCACATTGAATGTCGGTGCTGGCTCGAAGGGCCGAATGGCCTACTCCTGCACCTATTGTCTATTGTCTATTGTCTTTCAGATGCACATTGATCCTCAGCCTAATGTCGTAGCTGAGACACTACACCTCTACACTGTGGTACACTTGGCCAAGCTGGCCAACCGCCAGTCACGGCACCAGGCGGAAGAGGGCTCTGCCCAAGCCGGCTGCCTGCCCCTTTTCCAGGATTACGTCCGTGCCCTAGTGGTTTCAGAGAGGGACTATGAGCTGTCCACGAGCACCATGGGTGATTTCCGGGACCGTTGGGCACCGCGGGGGAGGGAGGAGGGGGGGTGGTGTGCATCCTCAATAAGAATGGTGATATAGTTGTATAGTAGTTTATGTAGTATATTTGTTGGACTAGTATTATGTTGGTGGGTTTTGTTTTGACTTAATTTGTACTGTAAATATTATTGTAAATAATTGATTAAATTATTTTTGGTTAAAAAAAAAACACTGTGGTGCACCTTCAGCACTGCCTTGGAGTCAGGTTAGCATAATGTTTCTGGAACAGATCTTGAAGCCACCACCGCACATGAACATGTTCACAAATTGAATCATAACCCACAGAAGACTAGAATGAGATTTTTTAGGTTCTGATGAGTACATTTAATAAAAATTCAACAGGAATATTTCCTTCGCTTAGTGATGAGAGGCAAACAATGTAACCATCTCACCGCTGGGGAGAGTTAAGGAGGAATTTCAGAGTGTAGTGCGTTGCTGGACCTTGGGTTACACTGGGGTAAAGGGGAATATTGTACAGACATTGGCAGCAGTAGACACACAGGGGAAAAAAGGTACAAAATATGGAATTATTCTGCTAAAGATCAAGCAAAAAGCTAGCACAGGCATGACACGCCGAATGGTTTTCTAATTGAAAACTTGTGTTCCTTGATGAATATGTATATACCACATATATATATATATAAAGTTTGAAGAAGAATCCCAAACTGTACCGTGTTGTGGAAATTACAAAACTGCCCTGATTGCACGAGAGATTAAGCAAAGAATTGTTTACGTAAGTGCACGTTTATGCTAAGTCACCTATTGCACGTCGGGGAGTGTCTGTATATAGAAAGACACAAAGTGCTGGAGTAACTCAGCGGTATCACTGTTCTTTCAGCATTGCTCAGTCCCAATCCTGAAACTCCTTATTCAGTATCCCCAGAAGGCCATTTCTTTTTGCCATTCAATAAGAAGCTCACCACCACCTTCTCAATGCCGATTAAGGGTGATAAATTAGGTCTTCCTAGATAGCCAGATCCTGAAAAATGGGTGAATAAGAGATAATAAGATTCTGAAAATACAAAAATACGCTTAGATTTAAACCTAAGTTTGAACAGTCACAAATTAAATACTCTTAACCTATCATGTAAATGTTAATTATAAATACTTAAAATGCTTGTAAACATGCAAGCTTTAGAGACACACTCAGTGATTGATGTGAAGTCGTAGGCAGAAGTAAGAGATTGCATAAATCATTCTCTTATAATAAATGTATAATCGTGTATGAAGTAAAATAAATGATTTCTTGGAAAAATGTTTCTATGTTTTAATGGAGCATGGGAATTAGTAAAATATAAAATGGCTTCATTACTGTAATAATAATGGACTGGAGCGCATTTGCATGGTTACATCTGAAACACCTGTAGTTGGTGAATTTTACTGCTTGGGAAAATATCAATGGCATCTTTATGAGCTTACAAGTGGTTATATAATGACTGTGGATTGGAGAGAGTTGAGAAATTACTTTTCTATTGAGCAACACTTCCACTTTTACAGAAGTGATGCTAGTTCTTTACAAGTGAAGAGTTAAGATGAACTAAGCAAGCAACTAATTCATTGTTATAATATTTATTGGTTGCACTGACAGTGACCCCGTGAGAGTTAATGTTCCGGAGCCACAGTTGGTGTGAGATATAATGAGAACAAGGCAGTCCCCATGCAAATCACAAGCACTCTTGTCAATGATCAGAAATATATAAAACTCTTGCCTTATTGTAATGATACCACATCTTTCTGTCACATTGGGTGGAAATGGCTCTCAGAGCAGGCATCAAGCAACCCAGAGCTGTGTAAAAGAGGATAACATTGTAGATCTTCCTAACGTGATCTTCTATATTAAGGATCTTGCCTCAGTCTTCTAGTTTAGTTTAGTTTAGTTTAGTTTAGAGATACAGCACAGAAACAGACCCTTTGGCCCACCGAGTCAACGCCAACCAGTGATTCCCGCATATTAACGTCTTTGGAGTGTGGGAGGAAACTGAAGATCTTGATGAAAACCCACGTGGTCACAGGGAGAACATACAGACTCCGCACAGACAGCACCTGCAGTCGGGATCAAACCCAGTCTCCTGAGCCAAAAGCGCTGTAAGGCAACTCTACCGCTGCACCACCGTGCCGCCCCTCTTCGCTTGGGTAGACAGCTTGGTCTTCATCCCTTGCGTTCCTCTACCATCAAATGTCCAATAATAGAATAGGGCAATCCATATGGTCTAGAGGGATGATGGGAAGGAGCAGAGATATAATAGTGCAGGTACACCATCGATTTTCCCGCACCCTTGGTTCAAAGGTTTCAAATGTTTCAAAGGTCTTTTATTGTCACGTGTACCAATTAAGATACAGTGATGCAAATTATTATACAGACATACTATAAAAAAAGCAACAAGACACACAACTACATAAAAGTTAACATAAACATCCACCACAGCGGATTCCCCACATTCCTCACTGTGAAGGATGGCAATAAAGTCTAATCTTCCCTCATTTTTTCTCCGGCGGTCGGGGCAGTCGAAGCTCCTATGTCGGGTGATCGAAGCTCCCGCGTTGGCGTGATCAAAGCTCCCACGTCGGGCCGGTCGAATCTCCTTCAGCTTGGAGTTCCCGATGTCGGTCTCTAACCAGAGACCGTGGGCTCCACGATGTTAAAGTCCGCAGATACCCACGGTAAAGCTCAGAGGTCGATCCCTGGCCAATGGATCGCGGGCTCCATGATATTAAGTCCGCAGGCTCCCGCGGTGGAGCTCTCAAAGTCGGCCTCCAGCAAAGACCTCCAACTCCTCGATGTTAGGCCCCAGTGCGGACGGAGATATGATATGGAAATCGCATCTCCTTCAAGGTAAGAGATTAAGAGAAAATGTTTTCCCCTACTCCCTCCCCCAACCCCCACGTAAAACAAGCTAAAGAATACTAAAAACATACATTTGACACATACTCAAAAAACAATGAAGAAGAAAGGAACAGACTGTTGGCGAGGCAGCCATTGCTGACGCCACCCAGAGCCTTGCCGGATTATCCATTTTGCCAGACCAACAGAGGTCACACAATAATAATTCAACAATACACCTCTGACCCACTAATTATACCCGTCCCGTGTCTGTTAAGCACTATGGACTGCTAGAAATGTAAATAAAGATTTAACAATGAACAAAGAAGTCAACAATTAACCTTTTCAGGATGGAGGCACACATCCTGAAAGAACGTATGCCCCACACAATGCTCTCGGAAATTTTGTCCGGATTAAAGGGGGTGCCGGACTACCATTGCCGCAAAATCAGTGGTGGAGCTGTATTTCAGTTGGATTTCAGTTTGTTTCAATATTGATTCCTTAGGTGAGAAGAGACTCAACGTTATGGAAACATAGGTGCTAGAGGTGCTAGAGATTTGAAAAGCTATCAAGGTCGATAAATCGCCAGGACATGATCAAATGTGTGCTATGATAATGTGGGAAGCTAGAGGAGAAATTGCAGAGATATTTGTATCATCGGTTGAAGTGCTGGAAGACTGAAGGGAGGTGAATGTTTTTCTTCCGAACGGTCCTTCCATAAGACAGGGTACAGTCTGATTCTCCTCTAAGTCTTTGCTGACATTGGACTCTGCCTTTGGAACAGTTGGGTTTAATGTTGAGAACAATATTCTGCACTCTGTATCTTTCCCTTCATTCTACCTATTGTACGAGTTTGTCTTTGATTGCATTTATGTATAGGATTATTTAATTGGACGACGTGGTGGAGCGGCACGGTGGCGCAGCAGTGGAGTTGCTGCCTTACAGCACTCACGGGACATGATCAAATATGTGCTAAGATAATGTGGGAAGCTAGAGAAGAAATTGCAGGTATATTTAGAAACATAGAAACATAGAAACATAGGAAACATTTGTATCATCGGGTGAAATGCTGGAAGAGTGAAGGGAGGTGAACCTTTTCTGGGTTCGGTCCTGACTATGGGTGCTTATTTCTACGGATTGTGTATGTTCTCTCCGAGATCGTCGGTTTCCTCCCACACTCCAAAAACGTACAGGTTTGTAGGTTAATTGGCTTGGTATAAATATAAATTATCCCTCGCCTGTGTAGGGTAGCATCAGTGTGCATGGATCACTGATTGGCACAGGCTTGGTGGGCCGGGGGGGCCTGTTTCTGCACTATGTCTCTAAATTAAACTAAATTAAGACAAGAAACAAAGCAAAGCATTTCACTGTACCTCGGTACACCTAAATCTCTGAAACTTTGACTCTTCCTGCAAATGCCACTTGACTTGCTGAGTATTTCCAGCATTTCTGTTTTGAATTTGGATTTCCACCATCTGCAGATCTTTTTTTTTTATTTTTTGAATTTATGACGGGGCTGAGGATAATTTTGAAATTGGCCGGGAAGGATCATGTAGAGATGTGATTAGAATAGGAAAGAGTACCAGAGTACCAATTTTTTTCAAGTAAAAATTCCCCTCTGTGTAAGTAACCTTAGACTTTGTTGAGAACTATTTTACATGACATTAAATGAATTGTTGTTTCTTGTTTTGCTTCTCCAACTGCAATGGACGGCAAGATTGTAAACATGTGTTGCCTTTCTGCGGATTGGTTAGCACCCAAAAAAAGCTTTTCACTGTCCCTCAGCCCACGTGACAATTATCTAAACTAAATTAAACTAATCACAATAAAGAGACAAATTATAAAATTTCAATTTTCAAAAAGGTGTATGATCGAAAAAAATTTGATTCAATATAATTGGGGAATTTTGATTCACAAAAAAATGTTACAAATGTTGTCGCTTTACAAAAATGTTACCGATACTGGCAAAACAAATTTATGTTTATTATTAGGGTTTCCGATGATTCGGGTCCTGGCCAATCATGGCAAAAAATATCCTGTCAGTGCATCAGCACCAATGCAATCACTGAGTTACCTGACTGTCTTTAAAAACCTGCTGTAAAATTATGCATTCTAATATATTTTGACAAGAAAATTGCTTGCCTTCTTGCTGATAGTCAACCACATAAATAATGCATTTGCAGTAATAGTTACAGCGGTAATATAAAACTACGTCTGAATACCCATGCAGCATGTTAATTATTAATTGGCCATGTGCAATCAGGTGTTGGTCTTCAGTCTGGATGTTACTACAAACATTTATCGACAATCATTATACCTTCAGAACAAAGAAAATCTACTTTGATTTTTTCTTTCCTCCACACTCATCCTGCATCTGTTTTGTTGCGACACTGGTGCAGCTCCAGCTTAACGGTGCGGTGTTTAAGTTTAGAGATACACCATGGGAATAGGCACTCTGACGGGTCCACGCTGGCCACCGATTACCTGTTCACACTAAGCATCACTGCCTACACGCTAGGGGCAATTGACAGAGGTCAATTAACCTACAAACCCGCACATCTTTGGGATGGCGGGGGAAACCGGAGCACCTGGAGGAAACCCACAAGGTCACAGGCAGACGTAAAAACTCCACACAGACTCCACCTGAGTTCAGGGGCGAACCCGGGTCTCTAACACTGTGAGGCAGTAACTCTACCAGCTGCACCACTGTGGATCTCGGTTATGTTATAAGCAAGTGCAGGAGCTGTTCTGCACACACAGTGCTGCAACTGCAGTTGCTTATAACATAAGCACATAAGTTGCTTATAACATGAGATTTAATCTGAGTGTATAAATGTATGAGAGGTCCAGAAAAGTTAACAGAAAAGTGCCTATTTCCATTAGCCGAGGCATCAGCTCGGACCATAGACCTAAGATAATTGGTAGCAGAATGAGAGGAAGGATGGAGGAAAGTTATTCATGCAGAATTGTGCGGCACTGACATTCAGCCACCAACACATATGGCGGCATAGACAGAAGACCTTATTACTGGAATGAACACTCAGTATGAGAATGCGAATGGGAGTTAAAATAGTTAGCAACCTGGTGATCCGGTAGGCCTTGACAGACCGAGCATAAGTGTTCAGCAAATTAGTCAGGCGGGTCGTTTCAAGAACCTGATGGTTGAAGGAAAGACGCTGTTCCTGAACATGATCGTGTGGGACTTCTGGCATCTGTACCACCTACTGACAGCAACAGTGAGAAAAGAGCGTGACTCAGATAGTGGGGATCCATGATGATTGTTGCTGCAGTGCCGCAAGGTAAATGGTGAGGAGGCAACTCATGTTTATGGCCCAAGTCTTGGTCTAGATGCAGAGCCGAAACAGGCTCTCCGGCCCACTGAGTCCGCACCGACCAGCGATCCCTGCATACTAACACTATCCTAGGGACTATTTACACTTATACCAAGCCAACGAACCTACAAACCTGTACGCGGAGTGTGGGAGGAAACCGAAGAGCTCAGAGAAAACCCATGCAGGTCACGGGGAGAACATATAAACTCCGGACAGGCAGCACCCACAATCGGGATCGAACCTGGGTTTCCGGCACTGCTAGCACTGTAAGGCAGCAACTCTACCTTACAGCGCCGCCTACAATCCTCTGGTTGAACAGCTGATACAATGGTTATTATTCCCTGGTTGTAGGACAAGTATATTATTTCATAAATGACAAGATTTATATTTAATTTAAGAATTATATTGGTTTTTCAAATGTCATAAACTATATCAAATGGTTATAAACTATTGTAAGATGGTTGATTTTACTTCGGAGTCACATGAGTGACTACATGAAGAAAGCCGCTAGCCCGCATGTGCGTCATTACGTCAACCGCATTGCGCCGTGACTGGCTGGCAGGCGCGCTGCTCCACCAGCGATAAGTTTTGGAACCTGAAGGTAAGTTTTGAACTATTTTTTCAGGTTGTGCTTTCTTGCAGGAAGCTCTTTTACAGAGTTCCTGCTGGATTTCGGTCCGGGGTCTAATCCTATCTCCGCGGGGAAACCCGGCTCGGGGAATCATGGCTACGGAGACCATGGGGAATCCCGGCTCGGGGAACCCCGGCCACGGAGACCGCGGGGAATCCCGGCTCCGCAAGGGGAAACCCGGCTCGGGGAACCCCGGCTACGGAGGTCGTGGGGAATCCCAGCTCCGCAAGGGGAGACCCGGCTCGGGGAAACCCGGCTACAGAGGCCGCGATGAATCCCGGCTCTGTGGGGGGACCCACCTCGGCGGGACACCCGGCTAGGAGAAACCCGGCTACGAAAGCCGCGGGGAATCCTGGCTCCTTGGGGAGACCCGGCTCGGCAGGCTGGTAGACTTTGGAAGAGCACGACCAGGAGGGTTCGCCTCCTGCAGTGGGGAGCGTCTTCGGATGTCTTTCCCGGATAGAGCATCTCATGGGAAAGATGCTCCACCATGATATACTCCAAGGAGGGGAGTCATATCAGCGCGGGTCTCGGGGGCCCGCGGCAGCGCCTGGTGCAGGGCTGCAGTATATCTCCCTCTCTGAGGCAGTCAATTTTGGGCTGACTCACAGTTCGGTGGTATGTCGGGGGAACATTCCACGACACGCCAGCTGCGTGAAGGAAATAGGAGGGTTCCCCTCCATGGGTACGTCCTCGGATATTTTCCCAGGTGGAGCATGGATGCGTCCGCAGGGCGTTCATCCCACTGGGGAGATGCTCCATCCTGATATGGTCAGTGGACAGGACCATATCACTGCAGGTCTCGTCGGGGACCTGCAGCAGCGCCTGTTGCAGGGCTGCTTACAAATCTCCCTCTCTGTGGAGATGAGTGCGAGGAGTCAGTGTGTGACTGACTCCCAACTCGGAGTGTGTCCGTGAAACATACGGGAGTGCATTACAGCAACAAAGTGCTGGCAGTGAACAGCGCTATCTGGGGAGACTATGGATCGCGAGGCCAGCAAAGTCCAGCCGCCGAATCTTCTCCTTGGAGAAGACCTAGCCACAAAACCTGGATGAAGTAAATCTGTCGGATTAGTCAAAGTACCTACGACGAGCAAAAGCCTCACTGCTGCGGTGACTACGCCCCTACGACTCCATCGGCAGTAAGTGGTTCACTGAAGCTGGTGGCAGCATGAAGCTGATTATCTCTGCAGAGGTCAATACCCAAGCCGGCCCTGAGGGACAATATGCAATCCACGCACCCCAGCAGTCCTATCCTCCAAATTCAAGGATGCAATCAGAACCTGAGGACGGAAACAGAACCCGCATCAGGGGCCTTTGGGCGCACCATAAGACCACCGATAACCATGGAGGTAGGTGGGTCTGGTTCTTTCCGAAACATGGGGTGCGTGGACTAGTTACGTGTGGTAATAGATTACACTGCTTTTGCACGAATATCGACGAATAGCATCAGATCAGTTTATGCTGCACAGTATACAAGGATTTTGAATTGAATTTCCTATAACTTATTGCCACCCATACAACATACACCAAATTGGAAATCTATTCATTCCAAACAAAAAGGTTTGGGTATAAAAACAGATATCCAAACAAGCAAAAGAGGGATGATGTTGGATCACCCTAGATTAACTCACATTCACATGTGCAGTATCGACTTTTTAATTGGACACTTCGTTACTGTCTAACAATGGATTTCCATTGGATACTTTATGCCATGCATCGACCTCAAAGATTCAGTTCCCGTTCACAGGGTTCACTGGAGATATTTGAAATTTAGCTGGATGGGCAACGATAGCAGTTAAAGCGTTGCGAAATGGGCTAACTTCAGCTCCCAGGTTGCTAACCAAATTACCAAGCCAGTGCTTGGGCTGCTCAAAACTCGAAAATACATATTTATGGCCTATCTGGATGATATTCTAAACACTGAATCTTGCTAAATTAGCTGTTTCAGCCGCAAAACTAATATTTGAGAAATTGGGGTTACTCATCCATCCAGTTAAAATTAAGTTGATACTAACTAGTTATAGATTGCGATTTACCTTTAACTGTTAATTGTCTGTGACTCCGCCCTGGGGAAAGAGATTAGAATTAATGGAAGCTTGTAACTATCTTGTTGTTTATTCATCAAGTGGCCAGTGTAATTGGCAATTTAGTGGCTGTTTTTCAGATGCGTAATTGGGACCTTTGCATTATCAGCACTTACATCGTGCAAAGGAGCAAGCTCAAGTTCCATGTAGGTCATTGTTAACAGATCTATGCTATTAACAGCTGAAGCTATGTCAAATGATGGAAAAATAGTATTCAGCATTGCACCAGTACTTTGGTCATTTAACCTTCAGTTATGTTACAAACTGATGCTAGTGCTCAAAGATGGGAAATTACTATCCCATCTCTAGTCATAGAGGCGGATGGGATGTGCATGAGTTACCAATCCCTCAGTTATGTGGTATCAACTACCTAAAATCACTAGGTGCATTCTATGGGTTAAAGGCTTATTGTGCGAATATGCATATCTGCATGCTCACCTTCAAGTTGACACACTATGGTGGTGGCATATATTAATCACATGGGTTCAATCAAGTTAATATCCTGTGATAGTTTACCTAACCTCATTTGGCGCTGGTGTATCATCACGTAAATCAATGACAACTCAGAATGGACGTTGGATCACAAAGTATTTAATGACATTTAATGACATTGTGGATTGATGGAACACCAAATATCGATGTGCTTGCATCTAGACTCAATCACAAAAATATCTGGCATGGCGGCCATTCTCAGGGGTGGTGGCGATGTATGCATTCTCGCTACACTGGGGAGGAATGTTCGTTATGTCGTTCCTCCATTTTGCCTCATCAGTTGTGCTTGTTTAAAAACCAGCAAAACCCCGCCTCAGGATTTGATAGTGCCTGACTGGCCTACTGACATGCGGGCTGGTGGGTTCTTTACGTAATCCCTCATCGTAACTCCTCATAAAATAAAGATCAAACTTCAAACTGGTAAGTTCTCATTTAATCTTACTATTGGATTTCTGTCAATGTTTCTGTGGCTTTTCTGTGAGATTTGTTTGAAGTTATTTAAAGATAAGTTGATCTTGCTGTGAATAACATTGTTCCCTGTAATTCCTGAATGACAAATTGCTGCCTTAAGTTTATTTTATACTGCTCATCTTCTTGCAATTCTACTTCCAATTCATAACTTTAAAGATGACTGAATCACCTTTGTCAGAGCAAATATTCGAGAATAATTTCTTGCCTTTGGATGTAGACAAAAATGCTGGAGAAACTCAGTGGGTGAGGCAGCATCTATGGAGCAAAGGAAATAGGCTATATTTTGGGTTGTGACACTTCTTCGTTGGTATGCCTTTCTTGCCTTTGGATAATATTTTGTGATGAACTTGGCCACTTGGGAATGATTTTTGTCTGCTAATAACCTGATTTCAGATTTCGAGGATAAACACAAAAAGCTGGAGGAACTCAGCGGGTCAGACAACATCTCTGGAGAAAAGGAATAGGTGACATTTTGTTTTGAGACCCTTCTTCAGTCTTGGCCTGAAACATCACCAATTCCTTTTCACCAGAGATGCTGTCTGCCCACTGAGTTACTCCAGCTTTGTGTCTCTATCTTCAATTTGAACCAGCATCTGTGGTTCCTTCTGGCACATCCTTCAGATTTCAAGGCATTACTTTATGGCATTTCGAGATCTTGTTTTGAAATTTCAGGTCCTGAGGTTAAAAGAAAATATATTTGCTTAAATCTATTTCCTATTTTGTGTTGTGAAAACCTTCCTATTTAGATTCTGATTAAATCCTCACAATTACAGATAAACAAATTGATTAGTAGTGTGACCGAGTGCAGGTTGATCGCTGGTGTCCCAAAGGAAATTCTATTGATTCCTTTTTAAGTACATGGAAATTACAGGACAGAAACCATCTCTTGGCTCGACTGGAGTTGTTGATAAGAATGATTCCCCCAAGCCTCCTTGCACGTCATCCAGTCTCATCAGTAATCCACTCGTCCATCAACTCCCCAAACTTTTACCAATATCTCAGACTCAACAGGGAAATAGATTACAAAGGAGATACAGCATGGAACGGGCCCTTCAGCCCAATCGAGTCCACACCAACCTGTTCATACTTGTTCTATGTTATCCCACTTTCACATCCACTCCCCACACACTGGGGGCTACTTCCAGAGGCTGATTAAACTCCATTCCACAAGTCTTTCAGATGTGGGAGGAAACCAGAACATCTGAAACCCACACGGTGAGAGGGAGAACACGCATGCAAACTCCACACAGAAAGCACCCGAGGTCAGGATCGAAACCCTGTGGCGCTGCGAGGCACCTCGTTCATTCTCAAATTCTTCTTCTTCCTCTTCTTTTTCTTTCCCTTAGGATTGAAGCTGTTTTGTGTAGAATTGGAGCATTTAACGCAATACCTCAAATCATTTTCCCTACATCACACTTCTCTGCAGAACATTTTTTAATCGTGAATATAAAATGGCAAGGCTCAATTTTTGCATAATCTATCTTGGGCTAGAAATTCCACATTCTTCCAAGCCAACCTGTCCAATTT
Organism: Okamejei kenojei; assembly: GCA_035221665.1. NCBI lineage: Eukaryota > Metazoa > Chordata > Chondrichthyes > Rajiformes > Rajidae > Okamejei > Okamejei kenojei. The sequence continues at coordinate 16,933,529 of CM069132.1, forward strand.
TGAGCAAGACTAACAGAAATATTAGATTCTTGAATGAGCTGCATCCATCTTGAAGTGAAAAGTCAGTGGAATTGGCAATACTGGGGTCAAGAATTAGATAATCAGTCATCTTGTGTGATTTTTAACTATTTGAGATAATATTTCTGGACTTTCATCTTTGGCATAACAACCTTTGTAGATAATAGAGGCATGGATTTCCAGTGTTTATTGCCAAGCAATAAGTTTTCAATTAATTTGTTTTCCGTTGTGTTGTGACCCATCAGTCAAACTTTATCAAATCTTCCATCCCAATTTCAATTTACTCCTGTCACAGTCCACTGAAATTTGTTTTATCCAATTGCCTCAGAGCGAAAAGGATACTGTCCCTGATGCAGCCTCTCTCCAACCAGGTTTACGCTGAGCTCTTAATAATAATATTGCTTTAGGAACATCAGCATGCTTTAGGAATGTCAGTAAGTCTCTCTCTGGAGGTTATGGACTCATTTGTACTTCCAGATATTGATCAGACCATCTAAGCTGATGCTTTAGCTCTGTGCAAGGAGTGTTGCTTTACTGAAATCTTCTTTAACCTTAATTAAATATTTTGTCTAAACGCAAAATTGTTGCTCAGACAATGGAGACATTGTGACTCTGCAGTAACCTCATGCCTCCTATAATCCTGATTCTCAGAGCCCCAAGGTGGCAACGTGACTCTTGCGGACATTACAATTCCAACAGCACTGGTCAGATTATTTTTAGAGAATCGTAGTAAGTATATAATATAGAAGGAGGGTGCACATCACATCCTCTCTGTCTCAGATGAACAAGTGTGCCCCCAGCCTATTATGTTCATCCGGCACTGCCTGCTTATCCTGCATCCAGTGCTCTTCAAGAACATGTCCAGGTCAATGTCAGAGAATTAGTTCCAGAATGTTCCCACCTTCAGCCTGAAAATACTCATCCTCATCTCTCCTGGTTTTTAATCACTCTGTTAATACCATAAGGTCATAAGGTCATAATGAATAGGAGTAGAATTAGGCCAGTCGGCCAATCAAGTCTACTCTGCCATTCAATCATGGCTGATCTATCTTTCCTTCTGAACCCCATTCTCCTGCCATCTCCCCATAACCTCTGACACCCTTTCACATCTTTCACTTTCACTCAGTTAACCTAATCACAAAGTGACACACTTCAATTCAGTCTTACCTCAACCTCTTTTGTTCCGAAGAAAACAACTGCAGGAAATCCAAACTTTCATCACAATCATATGTTAGAGCTAATCAACTGCTTGTAAATCTATTGAAAACAAGGACCTCTCCACAACTCCTTGCCACCCAGACCACCCCCTCCTTTTCCCCTACAACCTGTCCTTATCTCTCCTCACTTGCCTTCATTCATGGGTCACAGCAGTCCTTCCAGGTGAGAGAGATTCACATGCACCTCCGCTAACTTCATCTACTGCATCTGGTGTTGCCGATTAGGCTTTTTGTACCTCGGTATGACCAAGCGTAGGCTCGGTGGCACTTTTTCTGAACACTTGCACCTCATATTCTGCTGGTGTAGATTAAAAACCAATGGTATGAACATTGATTTCTTTAATTATAGGTGACCTCTAACAACCCCTTCCTCCTCTCTTGTCAATTGAGGAGCTCATCTAGATGCATCCTAAAGGTCATAAGTGATAGGTCATTTGGCCCATCAAGTCTACTCCACCATTCAATCATGGCTGATCTATCTCTCCCTTCTAACCCCATTCTCCTGCCTTCTCCCCATAACCACTGACACCCATACTAATCAACAATCTATGTATCTCTGCCTTAAAAATATCCATTGACTTGGTTTCCACAGCCTACTGTGGCAAAGAAGTCCACAGATTAGTACAGGTGTCAGAGGTTATGGGGAGAAGGCAGGAGAATGGAGTTAAGAGATAGACCAGCCATGATTGAATGATGGAGTAGACTTGATGGGCCGAATGGCCTAATTCTACTATTCCTTATGACCTTATGACCTGATGATCAACCTACCCCGGCTTTCCTGTGATTTATTTCAGGGAAGACTACTATTTTTTTCTAAATAATCCTTACTTTACTATCCCGTTAAAGTCCAAAACCTTCTCTTTTAAAGGCACGCCATATGATGTTTAGATTGCGGGATAAAATAACGATCCTCTTCACTTACCCTCAGGAACTGCAGATGCTGGTTTAAACCGAAGATAGACACAAAATGCTGAGTAACTCAGCGGGCCAGGCAGCATAGAAGAAATGGGGGATGTTTTGGGTCGAGACCTTTCCTCAGACTGATGTCAGGGGAGAGGGAGATACATAGATAAGGAAGTGTAAGGTGTGAAAATAGGACAAAAGAATAGAGAGCAAGGAAAATGTAGAATTGTAGAACTTTGATAAATGGTTTGTAATTTTCTGAACAACACGATACATCCTGGCCCATCTTTTGCTTTGTACATTTTTTGGGAATTGCTGGCTAAACCGACATTTATTCATTATATTTTACTGCTCTTAATAGTAAGACTAAATGAGAACTTACCAGTTTGAAGTTTGATCTTGATTTTATGAGGAGTTACATTGGTGATTATGTGAAGAAGGCCCGCCAGGCCGCATGCGCAGCAAACTTCAAAGCAGCGGTATGAAATCACAAATAAACAACACCAAAGTAAACATTAAGATCAGTGACTCGAGAACTACCAGATGATCTTTTATGAGAGGGTTGGGCGTGGTGGGCACGTAATCACCAACGTAACTCCTCATAAAATCAAGATCAAACTTCAAACTGGTAAGTTCTTGTTTAATCTTACTATTTTACTTGGGAGTCACGTGAGTGATTCCGTGAAGAGTTCAAAGCTTTGTGATTTCATGCCGCAGATTACAAACTCGGCATCCCACTGCATTTGATTGACTCCAAAGAGAAATAAATGCATTAGTAATAACATTGTATTCAATGTAATGATAGGGTTTATTTAACAATGTAAACAAACAACAGTACCCCTAAAATTTAGGTACTTAAAATGTCATTGGCAAACAGCCCTGGATTGACAATTGGCCGATGATAAAATTCTGAAACATCAGCTCATTTGCCCATCCGACTGCCGCTAAAATCTGGTCGAAGGACACATCCCTCCCTTTGGCCGCCAACATAGCTGCTGCCCTAGTATAATGAGATGTAAACACACTATCTAAATGATATACTGACATTGATGCTAACCTGGTGGAATGAGACATACAATCGTCAATGTTAATACCTGTTGCAGCCACCTTGAAATAGTCTTAACCGACCTTCTCTTGTGTAATTTTTTATTAACTCCTTTATTCTCCTTGGTGAATACCGAAGAAAAGACATTGTTCAATATCTCCCCCATCTATTTTGGCTCTGCAGATAGCTGTCCATTCTGTCTCTCTAATGGTCCAATTTTATCCCTCGTTATCCTTTTGCTATTAATATAGCTGTCGAAACCCTTTGGATTTACTTTCACCTTTCTTGCCAAAGCAACCTCATATCTTCTTTTAGCCTTCCTAATTTCTTTCTTAAGATTATTTTTACATTCTTTATACTCCTCTAGCACCTCATTTACTCCATATCTCCTATAATTATTGTAGATATCTCTCTTTTTTCGAAACAAGTGTCCAATTTCCCTTGAAAACCATGGCTCTTTCCAATTTTTACTATTTCCTTTCACCCTAACAGAGACATAAAGATTCTGTACTCTTACAATTTCCCCTTTAAATGTCCTCCATTTCTCTTCTACATCCTTCTCATAAAACAGAGTGTCCCAATTCACTCCTTTTAAATCCTTACGCATTCCCTCAAAGTTAGCCTTTCTCCAATCAAAAATCTCCACCCTAGGTCCAGTTCTGACTCTCTCCATAATTATATTGAAACTAATGGTATTGTGATCACTGGTCCCGAAGTGCTCACCAACGCATACCTCCGTCACCTGACCTGCCTCATTTCCTAACAGGAGGTCCAGCACTGCCCCTTCTCTGGTCGATACCTCTATGTACTGCTGCAAAAAAACTATCCTGCACACATTTTACAAACTCCAAACCATCCAGCCCATTTACAGAATGTGTTTCCCAGTCTATTTTTGGAAAATTGAAAATCTCCCACAATCACTACCTTGTGCTTACTACTAATATCTGCTATCTCCTTACATATTTGCTCTTCCAATTCTCGCTCCCCATTTGGCGGTCTATAGTACACCCCTAAAAGTGTTGCTACACCGTTCCCACTTCTCAGTTCCACCCAAATAGCCTCCCTACACGAGCCCTCTAATCTATTCTGCCAAAGCACTGCTGTAATGTCCTCTCTGACAAGCAATGCAACACCTCCACCTCTGGTCCCTCCAATTCTATCACACCTGAAGCAATGAAATCCTGGAATATTTAGTTTCCAATCACAGCCGTCCTGCAACCATGTTTCACTGATTGCCACAACATCATATTTCCAGGTGTCAATCCAGGCTCTAAGTTCATCCACCTTTCTTACAATGCTCCTAGCAATAAAATATACACATTTTATAAACCCACCATCCCTTATTCTCTGTCTATTATCTTTTTCCTCTTTCTCGCTTACATTTTGGGTCCGAGTGCTTCCCTTCTCTGCCTCTTGCCCCACACCCTGTCCCCTAGCCCCCTCTACCTGAGTCCCTCCCTCCAGCCTAGGAGAAGGATATTGAACTATGTGAAGTAAGGAAAAAAAGTAGAGTAGCTATGGAAACTATGAGATTCAAAGAGGAGGAAGTACTGACACTTCTGAAAAATATAAAAGTGGATAAATCTCCAGGTCCTGATAGGATATTCCCTAGGACATTGAGGGAAGTTAGTGTAGAAATAGCAGGAGCTATGACAGAAATATTTCAAATGTCATTAGAAATGGGAATAGTGCCGGAGGATTGGCGTACTGCGCATGTTGTTCCATTGTTTAAAAAGGGTTCAAAGAATAAACCTAGCAATTATAGACCTGTTAGTTTGACGTCAGTGGTGGGTAAATTAATGGAAAGGATACTTAGAGATAATATATATAAGCATCTGGATAAACAGGGTCTGATCAGGAACAGCCAACATGGATTTGTGCCTGGAAGGTCATGTTTGACAAACCTTCTTGAATTTTTTGAAGCGGTAACTAGGGAAATTGATGAGGGTAAAGCAGTGGATGTTGTCTATATGGATTTCAGTAAGGCCTTTGACAAGGTTCCCCATGGAAGGTTGGTTAAGAAGGTTCAATCTTTGGGTGTTAATGGTGGAGTAGCAAGATGGATTCAACAGTGGCTGAATGGGAGATATCAGAGAGTAATGGTGGATGGCTGTTTGTCAGGTTGGAAGCCGGTGACCAGTTGGGTGCCTCAAGGATCTGTGTTGGGTCCACTGTTGTTTGTCATTTACATCAATGATCTGGATGATGGGGTGGAAAATTGGAAAAGTAAGTATGCAGATGATACTAAGATAGGTGGTGTTGTGGATAATTAAGTAGATTTTCAAAGTCTACAGAGAGATTTGGGCCATATGGAAAAGTGTGCTGAAAGATGGCAGATGGAGTTTAATGCTGATAAGTGTGAGGTGCTACATCTTGGCAGGACAAATCAAAATAGGACGTACATGGTAAATGGTAGGGAATTGAGGAATGTTGTGGAACAGAGAGATCTAGGAATAACTGTGCATAGTTCCCTGAAGGTGGAATCGCATGTAGATGGGGTGGTAAAGAAAGCCTTTGGTGTGCTGGCCTTTATAAATCAGAGCATTGAATATAGGAGCAGGGAAGTAATGTTAAAATTGTACAAGGCATTGGTGAGACCAATTCTGGAGTATGGTGTACAATTTTGGTCGCCTAATTATAGGAAGGATGTCAACAAAATAGAGAGAGTACAGAAGAGATGTATTAGAATGTTGCCTGGGATCCAGCAACTATGTTACAGAGAAAGGTTGAACAAGTTAGGTCTTTATTCTTTGGAGCGCAGAAGGTTAAGGGGGGACTTGATTGAGGTCTTTAAAATGATGAAAGGGATAGACAGAGTTGACGTGGATAAGCTTTTCCCATTAAGGGTAGGGAAGATTCAAACAAGAGGGCATGACATGCGAATTAAGGGACGGAGGTTTAGGGGTAACGTGAGGGGGAACTTCTTTACTCAGAGGGTGGTGGCTGTGTGGAATGAGCTTCCAGCAGAAGTGGTGGAGGCAGGATCGATTTTAACAGTGGATAGGTATATGGACGTGAAGGGAATGGAGGGGTATGGTCTGAGTGCAGGTAGATGGGACTAGGGGAAAGCAAATGGTCGGCACGGACTGGAAGGGCCGAGAGGGCCTGTTTCCGTGCTGTAATTGTTATATGGTTATAACTAATACACAGTGCTGAATCCATACTTCTAATGATTCTGGTGGCCTTGATAACATAAAAATGAGACCGTGGGGTATTTGAAATCCTCTTAAAAATCCTGCCAGCCCTGGTCTGCTCTGCTAGTGTAGACCAGAATGTAAAATGTAATGGCATGAACAGCCAATTCCATGACTAAGGACGTAGCTGGAACCCCTTGGTGACGTAATGTTTACACATTTACAATAACCAACTGCATAATCTTGTGATGTGAGTACTTGTATCAAGATCTTTTTAACAACTTGATATCCGGGTTGGACCCGACAATGTAGTTCCCTTATGATACAGCTGTAATTTCTCTATAACTGAATTATTGTCAATATCACTTAAAATGAACTGGAAATATCAGTAATTTGTATCGTATCAAATGTATCATTAATATTTAACAAAAATTTCTGATCCCCTCAACAGAGATGTACTGCTTTTTTGGATGCTATCCATGCATACTGCAGTGAACACTTTCATGGCTAAATGTGACAACCTGAGGCATAAGTCAATCCATTGAAAATGTGTAAGTCAATAATCGTTTTACTGTGCAAAGACCAGTCTCCTGAACCACAGTTTAAAACAGCAAGTTCTTGCTTTTTGGCATAACTGTATACCGTTGTGCCATAATGCCTGATGATGCAGTTGAAACACTAAGGGGCAGAAAACGCTAGTGGGTGTTGTGTACAGGCCACCTAACAGTAGTAGTGAAGTTGGGGATGGCATCAAACAGGAAATTAGAAATGCGTGCAACGAAGGTAAAACCCTTATAATGGGTGACTTCAATCTACATATAGATTGGGTGAATCAAATTGGCAGGAGTGCTGAGGAAGAGGATTTCTTGGAATGTATGTGGGATAGTTTTCTAAACCAACATGTGGAGGAACCAACGAGAGAGCAGGCTATTCTAGACTGTATAATGACTAATGAGGAAGGGTTAATTAGCAGCCTTGTTGTACGTGGCTCCTTGGGCAAGAGTGACCATAATATGGTTGAGTTCTTCATTAGGATGGAGAGTGACATTGTTAATTCAGAAACACGGGTCCTGAACTTAAAGAAAGGTAACTTTGAGGGTATGAGACGTGAATTGGCCAAGATGGACTGGCAATTAATTCTTGAAGGGTTGACGGTGGATATGCAATGGAAGGCATTTAAAGACTGCATGGATGAACTACAACAATTGTTCATCCCAGTATGGCAAAAGAATAAATCAGGGAAGGTGGCGCATCCGTGGATAATGAGGGAAATCAGGGATAGTATCAAAGAAAAAGATGAAGCGTACAAATTAGCCAGAAAAAGCAGCCTACCAGGGGACTGGGAGAAATTCAGAAACCAACAGAGGAGGACAAAGGGCATAATTAGGAAAGGGAAAATGGAGTATGAAAGAAAACTGGCAGGAAACATAAAAACTGACTGCAAAAGTTTTTATCAATATGTGAAGCGCAAAAGATTAGTTAAAACAAATGTAGGTCCCTTGCACTCAGAAACGGGTGAGTTGATCATGGGGAACAAGGACATGGCAGACCAATTGAATAACTACTTTGGTTCTGTCTTCACTAAGGAAGACATAAATAATTTGCCGGAAAGAGCAGGGGATCGCGGCTCAAATGAGATGGAGGAAATGAGTGAAATCCAGGTTAGCCAGAAAGTGGTGTTGGGTAAATTGAATGGATTAAAGGCCGATAAATCCCCAGGGCCAGATAGGCTGCATCCCAGGGTACTTAAGGAAGTAGCCCCAGAAATAGCAGATGCCTTAGTGATAATTTTTCAAAACTCTTTAGATTCTGGAGTAGTTCCTGAGGATTGGAGGGTAACTAATGTAACCCCACTTTTTAAAAAGGGAGGGAGAGAGAAAACGGGGAATTACAGACCAGTTAGTCTTACATCGGTAGTGGGGAAACTGCTAGAGTCAATTATTAAAGATGGGATAGCAGCGCATTTGGAAAGTGGTGAAATCATTGGACAAAGTCAGCATGGATTTACAAAGGGTAAATCATGTCTGACGAATCTTATTGAATTTTTTGAGGATGTAACTAGTAGAGTGGATAAGGGAGAAGCAGTGGATGTGTTGTATCTGGACTTTCAGAAGGCTTTCGACAAGGTCCCACACAAGAGATTGGTATGCAAACTTAAAGCACACGGTATTGGGGGTTCAGTATTAATGTGGATAGAGAACTGGCTGGCAGACAGGAAGCAAAGAGTAGGAGTGAACGGGTCCTTTTCAGGATGGCAGACAGTGACTAGTGGGGTGCCGCAAGGCTCAGTGCTGGGACCCCAGCTATTTACAATATACATTAATGATTTGGACGAGGGAATTAAATGCAACATCTCGAAGTTTGCGGATGACGCGAAGCTGGGGGGCAGTGTTAGCTGTGAGGAGGATGCCAGGAGGCTGCAGGATGACTTGGATAGACTGGGTGAGTGGGAAAATGCATGGCAGATGAAGTATAATGTGGATAAATGTGAGGTTATCCACTTTGGTGGCAAAAACAGGAAGGTAGACTATTATTTGAATGGTGACCGATTAGGAAAAGGGGAGATGCAGCGAGACCTGGGTGTCATGGTACACCAGTCATTGAAAGTAGGCATCCAGGTGCAGTAGGCTGTGAAGAAAGCGAATGGTATGTTGGCATTCATAGCAAAAGTATTTGAGTACAAGAGCAGGGAGGTTCTACTGCAGTTGTACAGGGTCTTGGTGAGGCCACACCTGGAGTATTGCGTACAGTTTTGGTCTCCTAATCTGAGGAAAGACATTCTTGCCATAGAGGGAGTACAGAGAAGGTTCACCAGACTGATTCCTGGGAGGGCACGACTTCCATATGAAGAAAGACTGGATAGACTCGGTTTATACTCTCTGGAATTTAGGAGATTGAGAGGGGATCTCATAGAAACTTACAAAATTCTTAAGGGGTTGGACAGGCTAGATGCAGGAAGATTGTTCCCGATGTTGGGGAAGTCCAGGACAAGGGGTCACAGTTTAAGGATAAGGGGGAAGTCTTTTAGGACCGAGATGAGAAAATCGTTTTTCACACAGAGAGTGGTGAATCTGTGGAATTCTCTGCCACAGAAGGTAGTTGAGGCCAGTTTGTTTGCCCGCATTTGGTCCATATCCCTCCAAACCTGTCCAATCCATGTACCTGTCTAACTGTTTCTTAAATGATGGGATAGTCCCAGCCCAAACTACGTTCTCTGGCAGCTTGTTCCATATACCCACCATCCTTTGTGTGAAAAGTTACCCCTCAGATTCCTATTAAATCTTTTCCCCTTCACCTTAAATCTATGTTCTCTGGTCCTTGATTCACCTACTCTGGGCAAGAGACTCTGTGCATCTACCCGATCTATTCCTCTCATGATTTTGTACACCTAATTAAGATGATCCCTCATCCTCCTGCGCTCCAGGGAATAGATTCCCAGCCTGCTCAACCTCTCCCTATAGCTCCCTCGCCCTCTAGTCCTGACAACATCCTCGTAAATCTTCTCTGCACCCTTTCAGATGACCACCCATTGTGGGTGACAGGCTATGGGAATACATCATGGCGGGATAGATAAGTACAGCACTGGAATGTGCGCCATGCCCCACAATGCCAAGTTAAACTAATCTCCTCCACCTGCTCTTTATCCATATCCTTCCATTCCCTGCTGATCCATATGCCTATCTATATGATACTCAAATGCTAGTATCGTATATCTTTCCCCATCAACACGCCCGGCAGCGCGTTCCAGGCACCCAACACTCACTGTGTAAAAAACCTGCCCCACACATCTCCTATAAACTTTCCTCCGTTCACCCTAAAGCTATGCACTCTGGTCATTCACATTCACATCCTGGGAAAGATCCATCGGGTGGTGCATCGATGGCAGCTTCGCCTACAGGCTGCCTGTCCTTTTCGTCTTTTTTGTGTTATCTTTAGTGTGTTTAAAAAATTTGTGTTAATGTTCCCTGGTTTGTATTATGTGGGGGGTGGGCGGGTGAAGGGGGGGTCGTGGGAAACTTTTTTTCAATGTCTTACCTTGCCGGAGATGCGATTGTTTTCTGGATCGTATCTACGGTCGCTCTGCGGCCTAATATCATGGAGCTGGAGGCCTTGCTCGGGACTGAGTTTGAGCTCCATCGTGGGGCATGCACTTACCATCGGAACTGATTCCTTGCCTGGGATCGACGCTCCAACCGCAGCCTGCGGACTTTAACATCAAGGAGCTCGCAGTCTCGGGTTGAGACCGACGTCGGAAAGCTCCAAAAGCCGCATGACGTTCGACTCGCCCCGACCTGAGGTAGATTGCCCGGCTTGAGGGAGCTGAAATTTCCCCCGCCCCCCGATGCAGGAGCTTGATCGCCCCGACGAGGTGGCCTGCTGCCGGCTACGGGAGTAAGATCGTCCCGTCAACGGAAAGTTAGAGGCCCCCGACCGCTGGAGAACAAAGAAGGGAAAGATTGAACTTTTTTTTCGCTTTCCATCACAGTGAGGAATATGGAGGCGTCACGGTGCTGGATGTTTATGTTAAAATGTATTCTGTGTGTTCTGATGCTTTTTACTGGTATGACTGTATGGCAAATCAAATTCCTTGTATGTTGCAAAACATACTTGGCTAATGAAGTATGATTATGATTATGATTATTATGGCTTAAAAGGGTCTGACTGCCTACCCAATCTATGCCTCTCATAAGTTTATACACTTCTTTCTCATCAATTGACAAATAGCTGGCAACAAAGAAGAGTGGGTTCCTCTGAGATTCCTTGCCTTGAAAGCATTCACGACAAGTGAGTATAAATGTCAATAGTGTATCACATCCAAACACTTTTTAAGGTAGACCATAAAGAGTAGCGCAGTGGTGCAGCTGGCAGAACTGCTGAATAACAGTGCTCGAGACTCGGGTTCATTCCTGATCTCGGATGCTGTCCGTGTGGAGTTTGCACCTTTTCCCTGTGGCCCTGTGGGTTACAAGATTTCAAGGTTTCAAGGTCAGTTGATTGTTACATTTAAGTACCATTTAAGCTACAGTGAAATTTGATTTACCATTCAGCCGTACTAAGTGAAAAGCAACAAGACACGCAGCCACATAAAATAAAAGTTAACATAAACATCCACCATAGTGACTCCCCACATTCCTCACTGCGATGGATGGTAAGAAAGTCCAATTTTCTCCCTCTTTATTCTCCCACGGTCGGGATTGTCGAACCATCCGCCGTTGGGGCCATCAAAGATCCTGCAGCCGGCGATTTGAAGCCCTCGCGTCGGGATGATAGAAACTCCCGCGTGGGGACAATTGAAACTCTCCGCGGCTTGGAGTTTCCGAATCGGTCTCTAGCCAGGGTTTCCTCCAAGTTTTCTCCCAAACCCCAAAGATGTGTGGGTTGGTAGGTTAATTGGCCTCTGCAAAATGTGTTCTAATGTGCAAGGAGTAGACGAGACAGTGGGGTAATATAGAATTATTACTGGTGCAATACGAACAACCTGATCCTGAATGTCAAAAAAACAAAAGAGGTCATCATCGACTTCAGGAAAAACCGGCAGAGTCCCACACCACTTCACATCAACGACAGCGATGTGAAGTTGGTCAGTAGCACCAAGTTCTTGGGGGTGCAGATCACTAACACTTGGGGGTGCAGATCACTAACTGGTCAAATAACATCTCATCAACAGTTAAGAGAGCGCAGCAGCGTTTGCACTTTCTACGCCGGATGAGAAGAGCTCACCTCCCCCATCCCGTCCTCACCACTTTCTACAGGGGCACCATAGAGAGTATTTTGACCAGCTGTATCTCTGTCTGGTTTGGGGACTGTAAAGCCTCCGACTGGAAGTCCGTGCAGAGAGTGGTGAGGACGGCTGAAAAAATCGGAACTTCTCTCCCCTCAATTGGGGATATTGCGACCAAACGTTGCGTGTCTAAAGCCAGCAGTATTATAAAGGACCCCACACATCTCCATCAAGGACTGTTCACTCTGCTGCCCTCGGGCAAAAGATATCGTAGCATAAGGAGCAGAACATCAAGGTTCTGCAACAGCTTCTTCCCACGAGCCATCAGACTCCTGAATGTCAAGTAATGGGCTGCCGCCATTGTCTATTTTATCCTTTTATCCATTTTATCTTTTTATCCATTTTATCCTTCTGTTTATCATTGTGTTGCACGGAGAGCCAAATGCAATGGAATTTTGTTTGGAATTGCATATATCGATGTATTTCTAAATGACAATCGAGTTTGTTTGATTGATTTGATTGATTTGATTAGAAAGAGATGATCAATGGTCAGTGAGCCAAAACGCCTCTTTATATTCTGTCGCTAAACTAAACTAAACTAAACTAAACTAAACTAAACCAGAGCTAAGGAGACAAGGGTTTTCATCAGCATGTGGCATCAGCATTAATTATGTAATTAAATTGAATAATTTCCTGCTATCATCTCATTTAGCAGGTATTTGCACATCAGGGACTTCCTGGATCTCCGACTAATTAATCCCTTCTCTTGCATCACACAGCCCTTCGTCCATGGGCTTTCAGAACCGACAGCACAACTCTCCGGGTGCTGCTTTTGTCTTTACCTGCCGAATACAAAATCAATTTGGCAATACCGAGACGTGCTCACGAGAAGGCAGGAGGAAATGATTCATTCGTCGGTAAAAGTCATTAATAATGGATGAAGCAAGCAAAATAGTTTCATGTCTTCCCCTCTGTGCCTTGTAACTGTGCATTAAGCAAAGAAGATAGACTTCCCCTCAAAAGGAAGCAATGTCCAAAAATGGACGTTGAAAGATAATGTCTTTTAAAATCCCAATAAAGGTTCTGCTGAGAAGTATCTAAATTCCCCAAATTGTACACTTGATGCTGGAATCCATTTGGCGGCAGGTTGAACTGTTAATGGTTTGTAAACTGGATATCTTTGGTAATTGGCAAGGTTTGCAGTCCTCAATATTTAACTCCTGAATATTCAAGGGTTCTCTGAAGAATCAAAACATCAATGAAACCACACTTAAGAACTGTATGTGCTGTGTACATTTCTGTTTCCAGACTACATGAAGGATATGGTAGTGATAGAGAGAGAGAGAGCAGAAGAGATTCACAGAGATATTGCCCGGAATAGGCAATGGAACACAAGAGGATCACTTTCCAGAGGTTTATAAAATGATGGGGGGGGGCATCCTTATATCAGTGGCAGGGAACTAGTTGCAGAAGATTATTTGAGATAGGATTTACTCACATTCGAGAAAACATTGACTTCTTTGCGATAGCCCTTCATGCGGAGGGAAGGTCATGTTTATGAATCAGCTCATCAATTGAGTTTTTAGAGGAAGTGACAAAGATAATTGATGCGGGTCGGGGAGAAGATGGACTTGAGTGAAACATTCGACCAGTTCAGTCATAGTAGGTTGATCCAGACGTCTAAGGCAAATGGGATCCACAGTGAATTGGTAGATTAGATCCAAAATTAGCTTGGACATTGAAATGTAGGGGTATTGTTATGGTTTTTATTCGTACGGAAAGTTAGTGGTGTTCCACAAGGATCTATGCTGGGACTTCAGTTGTCTGTGAAAGATTTATACCAGAACACGTAGCTTCACGGTGAGATGGAGAAAGTTTAAAGGATATGTCAGGGGAAGTTTCGCTTTGGAAAAGGTGCAGAAGCGATTTACCAGAATTAAGACTCGATTAGATATTATTAGCTACACGGAGAGGTTGGCAGACTTGGATTGTTTTCTCTGGAACGCCGGAGGTTGAGGGAAGACTTCATAAAAGTATATAACATTATGGCAGGCATAGATAGGAGAGACAGCCAGAATCCTTTCTTACCAGGATGGAAATATCGAATGCTAGACAGAACTTTAAGTTGAGGGGGACAAAGTTTAAAGGAGACTAGACCAAGTGGGACCAGTTGGGTCGCTGTCACACGGGAGGCCTGGTCCCCCAATGCAATAGGTTTTTTTAAACAGAGCGTGGTTGGTGCCTAGAAAATGGTGCCAGGGGTAATGGTTGAGGCAGATATGATAGTGGCATTTATGAGGCTTTTTGATAAGCATATGGATTATGCAGGGAATGGAGGGATATGGATTATGTGCCAGCAGATAAGAATTTGTCATGGCATTATGATTCACCCAGGCACTGCGGTCTGAACGGCCTGTTCTTGTCTCTGTTCTATGAACACAGAGGGTTGTAAGTGCCTGATAGGTGGTGTCAGGGAAAGTGGTGAAAGCAGATTGAGTAATAAAGTTTAAAGGACATTTAGATATGGAAGGCAGGGAATGAGAGATATAGACCATGTGAAGGAAGATGGAATTACTGTTAATTGTCACCATGGTTTGTACAAGAATAGTGGGCCAAAGGGCCTGTTCCTATGCTGCTCTGTGTTGATAGATAGAATAGGTATTTTTTTTTGCACAGACTCAAAAAGTCTAGAATTACTTGGCCCAGATTAACATGAGAGAGGAGAAATTTAAGGGAATTCTGAGGGCTAGATTTTTCAGACAGAGGGAATTGAACATCTGGAATGTGATGTCAGAGGAATTGGTGGAGGCAGATACAATGGCAACATTTAAAAGATGCTTGAAGATTTTCTTAGCTAGGAAGATACAGAGGGATTCAAGTTTAATGCAGGCAAATGGGATTCCTGCAGACAGACCTCATGATGAAATGGCCAAAAGGTACATATTTCCCATAAGGCCATAAGTGATAGGAGCAGATTTCAACAAGCCCAACGAGTCTATTCCGCCATTCAATCATGGCTGATCTATCTGTCCCTTCTAATCCCCTTCGCCCCATAACCGCTGACACCCATACTAATCAAGAATCTATCTATCTCTCCCGTATAAATATCCATTGACTTGACCTCCACACCTGTGGCAAAGCATTCCACAGATTCACCACCCTCTGACTAAAGAAATTCCTCCTCATCTGCTTCCTAAGAGAATGTTCTTTAATTCCAAGGCTATGACCTCCGGTCATAGTCTCTCCCACTAGTGGAAGCATCCTCTCTACATCCACTCTATTTCAGTGCTGTATGTTCTATGATTTTGTGTTTTCGTGATTATTATCAATCCTGCCAGATAAATATTTTATTGGCTTGGTAAATCAACCACTTTTAAAATACCCAACAAAAACCTGTTCAGTGCTACCCTCGAGTATACCTGGGTCAGAGTATACCAGTGAAAAAAAATATTGGCGGTGAACAGGTTAAAGGACAACATTTAGCCATCCATTCTTTATAGAGCTTGAAATGAACAATGGTATTTTTGTAAACTCTGGCCATTAAAGACTTCAAACTCCCCCTCTTGGATGAGTTGATAGTTTACAAGACCAGTCCAATGAGAAGAATAAACCCCTTCAGTGCCTGGGCTTCCAAATTATACAGTAGATGCTTCTGCCAGCCTTGTTTACCCTTGATAGTTATAATGGCTCCAGTACAAAAGAATCATCAGAACTGATATACCTCTATCTATATTAGAATTTTTCCTTCAGTGGAGAAGACAGATAGGATGCAAAATGGATGCAAAATATATTGTTTGGTCTCTCTGTTTAGTTTAGTTTAGTTTGGAGATACATCGCGTTAACAGACCCTTCGGCCCACCGAGCCTGCTCGGACCAACGATCATTAACAATATCCTACACACATTAGGGACAATTTAAATTTCTACCAAGCCAATTAACCTACAAACCTGTACGTCCTTGGAATGTGGGAGGAAACCGAAGATCTCGGAGAAAACCCACACGGTCACGGGGAGAACGTATAAACTGCGTGCAGACATCACCCCTAGTCAGGGTCGAACCCGGGTCTCTGGCGCTGTAAGGCAGTAGCTCTACCGCTGCGCCACCGTGCTGCCCTATTGTTGCAAATTATTATTTTTTAATCTTTAAAAAATTAATGTTTAAAAGATGATCTGCTTCAGAGCAGGGGACATGCACTATTAAGATCATTCTCGTAAGTTTCTTGGGTCAGTGTTGTTTGAAGGACCAGTCCAATTATGGTCACTATCCTCCTATTTTCCCAATGCCGAATGAATTTGTCTATTTTATGTTCTTATTTGGTTACACCATCCTTCTGGGCAGTGTATTCCAGATCCAAGTTTGTTGTTTAAAAATGAAAATCCACCTCCCTTTTGCCAATCATGTTCAATGTAAATGGAAGCAGATGTATTTCTATATATCAGGGTTTTAGTCAGTGAGTCACAGATCCATACAGCACAGAAATAGGCTCTTCCAGCTCCTCCAATCTGACCAACTTGTCTAACCGAGCTAGTCTTACTTGCTTCGAGTCATGGAGTCATGCAGCGTGGAAACAGGCCCTTCAGCCCACCTTGCCCACACTGGCCCAGCTACACTAGTCCCACCTATCTGTGTTTGGCCCGTATCCCTCCAAACCTCTCCTACCAAAGAACCTTGCACTGGTTCATCGCCCTCCGACCGTTTTCATATCCATGAACCAACGAAGTGCCTTTGAAATGTCATAATTGCAACTGCCTCTACTACTTCCTATGGAAGCTCATTACACATAGGTACCACCTTCAGTGTGAAAAATTTGCCCTTCAGGTCCCTTTTAAATCTTGCGCCGCTCGCTTACACACCTTAAGGGCCTGTTCCACTTAGACGATTTTTTAGGTGACTACAGGCGACTAGGCTGTCGCCACATGGTCACCGGGGTGTCGCCTGTCTGGTCGTGAGTAACCTCCTCAGTCGCCCAAAGAGTCATAGCGTCTTTCTGGTCACAGCTAGATTTTCAACATGTTGAAAAATGTTCGGAGACAGTCGGCGACAGTGGGTTTGACGCCAATGAACGTAGCTTGACTCCACCTGACGTAGGTACTGTCGTAGTTGTCACCAGGTTGACGTAGGTTGTCGCCAGGTTGGCGTAGTTTGTCCCCAGGTGCCGTAGGTTGTCGCTGGTGCTGACTTTTTTTTTTGTTGTTAAAGTAATGATTCTATTTCAAATTTCATGTCGAAGGGGGGTCCAGTTGCCGTTTGTTTGGCGACCTGCTACGACTATGACAGTCGCCTAAAAATAGCCTATGTGGGACAGGTTCTTTACTAGTCTAGTTTTGAGACTACCCTAGCTTGAGGAAACAAACTGTGGCTATTTGCTGGTCACTTGCCTGTGTGGTAAATTTTTTAGAAAGTCATTTTCTAAAACTACCACATGCAGTCATTCAACTTGAGCCCCAAAAAAAAAACGAAAGGAAAAACTTTCCCATGCAACACTCGTTGTCTGAGATCTTTGATACTCACTTGAGGCATCATTATGGTCTAATTTAGCGAATGTATTAATACAGAGCAGAGAAGGATTCTGCAGGAATGCATCGAATGTTCATTCATCAATGCCACATTGCAGAATTCCCCAGCTTCTTGTTTCTTGACAAAAACATTGAGCTCCATCAATTTAAGATAAATCCGAATCTTCCTCAGGGCTGCAAATAGCATAGGTTCGTATTATCTTAAATATGTGGTTGGCACTTCAACACTTTCTTTAGCGGATCGTGGGGGTTAATATTTAATCTAATTCACTGTATTTGGCAAATGTCACCGCAGCGATCATTGTTCAAAGCAGGGCTACAAAAACACCCGACTCTTTCTCTGCATCATCTCGACCTGGCTCAAAATTCCCTGGTTGGAAAATTACGTATTTCATAGAATATTTCTTTCAGAACATGAGGCAAATTTACTTTGTGGTTGAGAATCAATTAAGTATCTACCTAGTGTTGCACAGTAAGGGCAGCACAGTGGCACTGCCGGCAGAGCTGCTGGCCTCACAACGCCAGAGGTCCTGCTCGATCCTGACCTTGGGTGTTGTCTGTGTGGTTCTTGCACGTTCTCCTTCTGACTGAGTGGGATTCCTACGGGTGCTGCGGTTTCCCCCCACATCTAAAAGATGATGAGTTTGTAGGTTAATTGGCCACTGTAAAGTGTGCAGGGAGTAGGTGGGAAAGTGGAATAACATAGAACTAGGGTGAACTGGTGATCAGTGATTGGATACACTTGGTGGGCCGAGCGGCCTGTTTGCATGCTGCTATCCCTAAACTAAAAAAGTTTGTTTTCTGTGGAATATATTATGACCTGCCCTCATTATGAGAAAAGCAGATGACTGAATTGTGGCTCGTCACATAGATAATTAACCTTACTCATCATGAATCTAGCGCTTAAATCTTATTAAGACTCGCCTGCAGTTTGCAGAAACAGTGTGGGAGTAATGCATTTACGGCATCTAATTTACAGGCTGTAATACACCTGTTTTTCACCTGACCACATTGTCTCTCTCTGACCTCCGTGAAGAATTAGTGGCTGATCAGAATGTGTGGGTTGTAGTGGTGTCCCCCAGGGAGTAATCAACCATGGCCCCAGTTACTGTCCTTTCCTTGCATCATTGTTACAGTCAGACAAAGGACATTTTGATCACCGATGAAACAGTTTCCAGTCAATGTCTTTGAGGCCAAGAGCGAACGAGATGAGGTGGTATTCGCGGTCGTAAGATTCTCATCGAGGTTCAGTTGATAAGAGATCGATTGGATAAGAATGCACCTGCTTGTTATTGTTTGTCTCCTAAAGAAGGAGATGAGGGGAATTTTCTTTATTCAGAGGGTGGTGAATCTGTGGAATTCTTTGCGACAGAAGACTGTACCTTCGTTGTTGCATGTGAAGAATAAGTTTGACTTTGACTTTGGCTGTAGAGGCCAAAGTGGATATTTTTAAGGCAGAGATAAGATAGATTCTTGATTAGTACGGGTGTCAAAGGTTATGGGAAGAAGGCAGGAGAATGGGGTTAGGAGGGAGAGATGGATCAGCCATTATTGAATGGCGGAGTAGACTTAATGGGCCGAATACTACTCCTATTCCTTATGACCTTATGACCTTAAAACATTTCTAACTTGTCTGAAGCATTCCTGAAACATTGCTGACTGACTGAAAAGAAAATGAGGAGGCTGAAAATAAAATGGCATAAAAATGCTTAACCGAGCAAACTGTAAATGGGCCTCCAATTAGAGCCAATGCAATGTATTTTCATCCATTTGTGATAGACAGTTTTAGATAAATTAGAATGAATGGATTTTGAAATATTTCCTTTCACTTTGTAGACAAATTAGAATTAATTTGACAGCGCTGAAGTAGAGATGGTTGAAAGCTTCAAATTCCTAGGAGTCAATATTACCAACAACTTCTCCTGGATTACCCATATTGAATCAACGACCAAGAAAGTACACCAACACCTCTACTTAATTAGAAGGCTTAGGAAGTTTGGCATATCCCTAACAACTCTCACCAACTTCTACAGGCACCATAGAAAGCATTTTATGAGGATGCATCGCAGCTTGGTTTGGGAACAGCTCCATCCAAGACCGCAGGAAATTGCAGCGAATTGTGGATTGCAGCCCAGACCATCGCACATATTGACTCCCTTCTATTGACTCGATTTATACCTCACGCCACCTCGGCAAAGGCAGCAGCATAATCAAGGACGAGTGTACCCTGACCACTCCTCCCCTCTCCCATCAGGCAAAATGTATAGAAGTGTGAGAAACGCACACCTCCTGATTCAGGGACAGTTTCCTCCCAGCTGTTATCAGGCAACTGAATCATCCTACCACAACCAGAGAGCAGTGCTGAACTACTATCTACCTCTTTGATGACCCTCAGACTATCCTTGATCGGACTTTGCTGGCTTTACCTTGCAGTAAATGTTATTCCCTTATCATGTATCTATACACTGTAAGTGGATCGATTGTAATCATATTTTGTTTTTCTGCTGACTGGTTATAATAATATTCTCCATGGATTGTCACCTTGTCGTGGTGGAGAAGCTTGTGCGGACCTGAGATCCTCAGAGCGATGCCATATGGAGCTATGCTCCTGGTAGGGCCACCCATGGCGGTAAGGTCGAGGGGAGGTCTCCGACAAAGAGCAATTCAACCAAGACCTCAATGGTGGAAAAGGCAGAGGACAATGGCTGAACTTAGTGGAGCATCACAACGGCTGGGAAGGCGGATGAAGGCTGCAGCAGAAAAGGGTCTCCGGTCGTCTTGGACTCCATTCCACTGGATCCTGACCCAGATCTGTCAAGGACCGTGGGGTGGCTGTCCATGCACCAGTCTCTCCACGTTAAACAAAGTCATGCACAGGCATCTCCATATAGGGAATAGCACCCTAGAGACACCCATGGTCAGCCATGACCTAAGGGGGCATAAGAAGGCTGACTGGTTAGCACGCAACAAAAGCTTTTCAGTGTACCTCGGTATAAGTGACAATAAACTAAACGACACTAAACTTAAATAACCTTCTTGCCCAATTCCGGTGTGTAGAAGGGTCCTGACCCAAAACATCATCTGTCCATTTCCTCCACAGATACTGCCTGACCCACTCAGTTTCTCCAGCACTTTACCTAAACATCTGCCCTTCCTACATCCTGGTAAATGCATGGCGCATTTCCATTTGAATGTCACGCTGTCACCACCTTACATCTCTGCTGTCAGACTGTTAACTAATCCAGAAATTTCTCCAAGAAAACATTGTCTCAACCCAAAACATCACCTATCCATGTCCTCCAAGGATGCTGCCTAATCCGCTGAGTTACTCCAGCACTTTGTGTCCTTTTGTGCATTAACCAGCATCTGCAGTTCTTTATTTCTACATTGGGATTATGTTATTGACAAACCATCTTGTCCAGATCTCTGTCCCGGCCATTTGCTCAGGGTGTATTCTCTTTGATTTTTAACTTAATTTTGATCTCATGCCTTATTACTCAACCGGAAGACTTGTGAGTACTTCTGCATTGCTACTCAGCTTTCCATTCACCTCAATCCTCCACTGAATGCCATTAAATCTTGCATTAGCTTTGAGTTTACTTTCCTCCCCTACACCTCCCCGAGGGTGGTGGTCATCCAACTCCCTTCTATCTGTATCTATGGTGTGACTAACTCATCAAACACGGCATCTCGGGCATTTTCCGCATCCCAGAGGCTCCAAAGCAAGTCCATTCACAGCTCCAACTACCCCATCGCAGAATCATACCACATGTTTTCAAGGGTACAGAGCAAATTTACGTGGATGTTGCCAGGGCTAGGGGGTCTGAGCTATAGGCAGAGGTTAAATAAGCTGGGGACTTTATTCCTTGGAGTGCAGGAGGATGAGGGGTGATCTTTTTGGAGTGAAAAAAATCATGAGAGGAATAGATCAGGTAGATGCACAGAGTCTCTTGCCCATAGTATGTGAATCGAGGACCGGAGGACATAGGTTTAAGGTAAAGGGGAAAAGGTTTAATAGGAATCTGAGGGGTAACTTTTTTACACAAAGGGTGGTGGATGTATGGAACAAGCTGCCAGAGGAGGTAGTTGAGGCAGGAACTATCCCAAAGTTTAAGAAGCAGGTTAGATAGGTACATGGATAGGACAGGTTTGGAGGGATATGGACCAAATGCGGGTAGGGGGGACTAGTGTAGTAGTGGGACATAAAGATTAAACAGAGACGTAAACAGCCACCACAACGGTGTGTGAGAATCCACAGGGCACACAGCACAAGCAGAGACCCACAGCCATCAGTTCAATGTCCAGGTCACACATACACTTCTTCACCGTGATGTGACCAGAGTTGTACCAACCACTGTCACACTCTCTGTAGTCCCTGTCTGCCTGAACAGTCAGAAAACCGTCCACACTCTCACCAGACTCTGGGATGGCCTCATGGAGTGACGTCCCTGCAAAACATTGAGGTCACTGCACTCATGGCACTCCCTCTGTAGCTTGGGAACTGTAATGTCCAGGTTCAGGAACAGTTTTTCCCTACAGCCTTTAGGCTATTAAACACCACAATCTCCAAATAAGCTCATAGTCAATTACTGTTATTATTGCACTATTATTGTTTGTTTGTTTTTATGTTGTATATATATGCATATGTAGTGTGTATATATGTATGTATGCATATATTATATATTTAGAAATAATATATATGGGTATGTGTACATATACAAGCACTTAACTTTTTTTAGTTGATGATAGCCACAAAAACCTGGAGTAACTCAGCGGGACAAGCAACATCTCTGGAGAGAAGTTATGGGTGGCGTTTCGGGTCGAGACCCTTCTTCAGTTACAGTATTATAATGTTTACAGTGTACTACTGTATGTTTACATATTCTGTTCTGCTGCTGCAAGTAAGAATTTCATTGTTCTATCTGGGCCATATGACAATCAAACACTCTTGACTCTTGATTGTTGAATAGGAATAGCTTCCCATTATCTTCCTGATCTAGATGAGCCATAAGATTGTTCCCTTGGCTTAAAATCCACAGATTCTTGAAATCAGAGAATAGTTGAAATATTCAGCAGATCAGTCAGCTTCCGTGGAGAGAGAAACAGAGTTTATGTGTCACGTTGAGGAACTTTCATCAGAATCACTGTATAGTCTGTGACAAAAATACTAAATCTGTTTCTTCCCCACCACTGATGCCGCCTGACCTAAAGAGTATTTGCAGCAACATTCATAAGAGTGACACAATGGCGCAGCTGATAGACCTCCTGCCTCACAGTGCCAAACATCAAGGTTTTTATATGACCTCAGGTGCTGTCTGTGTTGAGTTTGCACATTTTCCATCTGGCCGCGTGGGTTTCTTCCAAGTGATCCGGTTTCCTCTCACATCCCAAATATATGTGGGTTTGTAGGTTAATTAGCTTCTGTAAATTGCCCCTGCACGGTAAATGTGCAGTGAAAGTGAGATGACATAGAACTAGTGTGAATGGGTGATCAAAGTTCAGCATCGGTTCAATGGGCCAAAGGGCCTGTTTGCATGCTATCTCTTTTAATAAATCAATGGAGATTTACTCATGGTTCTACCCACAAGATCATTTCTAATAGTGCATTCCTGGTCATAATTATCAAAGTAAAGAGGTTTCTCCTCAACTCTGTTATGGTTTTTGTCAATAATCTTTGAGACGTTCTTTTGGTCAGCCACACTCCTGGTTAGCTTTTCCTCTGTTACTTGTTGTATGTGCTAATGAAAGAAAATGCAAGCCGTTATTTAGAGCTTGAACTACTTCAACAGCTATCCAGGCCTTATAATCATTCACAATGTTCAATTCTAACACAATTGTCGACTCTATAAGGTATTTTCTTGGTATTTTTTCAGATATTTTACTTTTTCTGAGATTTGGAAAATATGTCGTAATGCATAATGGAGACATAAGATGTTAGAATCTGGTGCAACAATCTTCAGGAGGAACTCGGCAGGTCAAGTGGCATATGTGGAGGTACTGCACAGCCAATAATTAGGGTCAGAACCTTTCATCTGGTCTGAAGGCTAATATAAAATTAATCACCCAACAATGACCCACCCAATTTAATTCCCACCCAAAATTGTGTCAATTTGTTGACAACATTTCTTTGCAACACTGGGGAGAGCAGGAGACTCAGCGCAGACCATCACAGAAGCCAGTTAGCCCACCTTCTCTCTGCTAGTTGAAGAAGAGCCAGACAGTCAGAAGAAGGGTCTTGACTTGAAATGTCATCTATTCATTTTCTCCAGAGGTGCTGTTTGACCCGCTGAGTTACTCCAACATTTTGTGTCTATAATCCCATGCCTACACATTATAACATAAGCTTATGGGTCATAGCTCCTTAAATACCCATCCAAGTTGGGTGGCACAGTGGCGCAGCGGCAGAGTTGCTGCCTTGCAGTGCCAGAGACCCGGGTTGGATCCTGACTGTATTGGTGCTGTCTGTATGGCGTTTGTACGTTCTCACTGTGACCTTGCGGGTTTTCTCTGGGTGCTCCGGTTTTCCTCCCACATTCCAAAGACGTGCAAGTTTGTAGGTTAATTGGCTACTGTAAACTGTCCCTAATGTTAGGATAGAACTGCTGCGCCACTGTGCTGCTGGTAGAGGTAGAGGTAAAGGTACATGTGAGAGAGAAAGAGAGGGAGAAAGATAAATGTTACAATTTGAGAGTTGGGGCTCAGCCCACAGAACTGTGAGTGGTGGAAGATTTTCGCCTGCACTTTCATTTGAAGTGACAGTAAAGAGCATATCTCTCATTGTTTAATTAACCTAGAATGACCACCTTTCAACGTTGAAAGAAAACAACTGCAGATGCTTGTCTTCAATTGTCTGACCTCCCAGAGCCCGTCTCTTGTTTCAGAGCAGCAAAGACTTACATTGGTGAACCGTAATCATGTTGCTTTGCCTCAGCTGTGGTGGCTTCTCAGGGTGGCTAACAATGTTTTCAATTACCATGGCAACCAAACTGATTACATCTCTGCTCACCATGGAGATGAAAAGTTCATGTGGACGGTAAAGTTGAAGCTGATAAAGGCCAAGGAATATTCAAACACAACGGAGACAAAAACACGCCAGCAAGCCTCTGGCATTGAGTCTCAGGATTTCCTCAGCATGGAGTCATACAGTCACAGAGTGATACAGTGTGGAAATAGGCCATTTGGCCCAATCTGCCCACACCGGCCAACATGTCCCAGCTACAGTCCCACCTGCCTGCGTTTGGTCCAATAACACCGCTGCCTTAACATGTTACTGCTTTGCTGACAGGTTCATGGCTTGGAAATGCAGGAAAGCACAAAGTGGGAAAGCAACAACTTCCATAGCCCAGGATAAGTCCTTTCTTTACTTGGTCAACTGATGCCCAGCTCAGCATAACAAGAGATCCTGCAGATCTGAGTCTGAATGTGGTCTGGGACAGAAGTCAGTGAATGAACGGAAGGTTTGTGGAACAGAGGTAGTGAACCAGTTGTTATCAGGCAACTGAACCATCCTACCAACAACTAGAGAGCAGTCCTGAGATACTGTCGACCTCATTGGAGACCCTCGGTCAGACATTGATCAAACTTTACTGGACTTTATCTTGTACTAAACATTTTCACGTTATTCCCTTTATCATGTATCTGCACACTGTGGATGGTTCGATTATAATCATGTATTGACTTTCCACTGATTGGTTAGCATGCAACAAAAGCTTTTCACTGTATAGGGCCTGTCCCACCAGCATGCGCTTGCATGCGTCTAGCGCGACCAAACGTGGTCGCTTGAGGCGTACGGCCTCGCGGGGCCGGTCCCAATTCGAACCGCGGAGGCGTATGGAGTTGTGCGGGGCTGGTCCCGACATCATACTCACCAATCTGCTGGGCAGGAGGCGGGCCGACTGAATTTGAACGTCGCACGGCGTCGGGTGGTGACGTCATCACGCAACAGCACGCCAGGCGGTGACATCATCACGCAACATCACATGCTATGCTTTCACCGTCAAGACACTGCGTACGATGTCGAGACGCTGCGTACGTCCTCAATGCGACTGCGGGCTCGCAGAATTTTTGGACAGTGTCAGTTTTTCGGAGCCCCGCGCGATGTCGGGACCAGCCCCGCACAACTCCGTACGCCTCCGGCGATCGAAGTGGGACCGGCCCCGCGAGGCCATACGGCCCAAGTGACCAGGTCGCGCTAGACGCATGCAGTCGCATGCTGGTGGGACAGGCCCTTACCTCAGCACATGTGACAATAAACTAAACTAACTAAACTAAACTAAACTAAATAAGCTGCTGGATCTTGGTGGTAGATTATCTAACATTGCCAGCCTTGCTCTCCGCTCTAACAGGAACACAATAGCCTGACCTCTTACTATCCCACTTTAAATAGGCTCCCACTAATTCAGTCTGAAGAAGGGTCTCGACCTGAAATGTCACCCATTCCTTCTCTCCAGAGATGCTGCCTGTCCCGCTGAGTTACTCCAGCATTTTGTGCCCCACTAGTCAGACATTTCTTTAACTCTAAACATCCCCATCCAATTAACTTTTGAGAGATCCTGTCCAATGCCATCAAAATTGACCCTCCCCCAATTTCGGACTTTATGAGAACCACTTTATCTTCTTCCATAAGTATCTTGAAACAGACAGAATTATCGTCACTCATCCAAAGGTTCCCCCAGTGAAGCATCATTTACTGGCCCAGCCCCATTTCTTTTGGAGCCTGTAATCCTTCATCGTTTCTTGTTTAAAATAGAATTAAAATTAACCATGCCAAGCAATATCCTCTAAGAAAGTTGGAATAATTAAAATCCTGTGGGGCTTATGGTCAGTTCCATGAGCTCTTTTGTACTGCTGTATAGTAAGGCAAATAAATGAATAGAGCTACCAACAAAACATGCCTAATGAAGGCAGTTGACAATGATATAACTACAGTACTTTATAAAATAATATTTCAAAAGTCATACCACTTGCAATAAGCAGATCTCAAAAAACACACACACAGACACAAACACACACGTACATACGCACACACACACACACACACACACACACACACACACACACACACACACACACACACACACACACACACACACACACACACACACACACACACACACACACACACACACACACACACACACACATACAAACGTCGCCCATTCCTTCCCTCCAGAGATGCTGCCTCACCCACTGAGTTACTCCAGCATTTTGTGTCTACCTTCGATATAAACCAGCATCTGCAGTTCTTACTTATACACACGCACGCGCGCGCGCACACACACACACACACACACACACACACACACACAGCTTGCCTTTAAACAGTAACAGACCCATGCAAAATACCAACCTTTACAGTATATGTCTATGAAACGCTATCAGCAAGGAATAATTTGATTCATCAAATAATACTTCAATTATATATATTTTTTCATTTCATTACTCACTTTAATTACAAACTCTCACTTATCAACCACAGTTAACCTCCACAATATTTGTTCAAAAGACTGATAATTTCCCTAGACCAACTTACTACAGTTTCCATCTTAACTGTGCAGAACCAGACATACATTGTTTACTACCCAACGATATGAACTTGGATTGCTTTAATTTAAAGTAACCCCTGCATTTCCTCCCTCCCCCCTCCCCCTCCCTAGTCATCCTAATAGTTCGGCTGTGCACATCCTTGTATCCCTTTATTATCAACTCTTCCCCAGCCAACAATGGGCCATTTTACTTCGGAGTCACGCGAGTCCTCTTCGCAGGGGAGCATAAGGAGTCAGGTCTGGGCTGACTCTGAAGAGGGGGTGTTGGCAGAAGAAACCAACATGCTAGGGGTGCAAGAAGAGGAGCTACTCGGGATGGCATCCAAGTTGCGATGCCCTCACAAAAAGGGGCTACCATTGTCAACAGGCAGCCAGTTTAAATTACTCAACAACGCATCTAGCTCCAAGAATCTGTATTTCCCTCAATGTGCCTATGGTACATCCTCAAACTACTGGCCTTGGGTATTACCAGATTTACCAGGAAGATGGAATTACCAGTAGACGGAAGATATGTCAGAGGAGCAACAGGAAGCTCTAACACTCTAGAGTATGGTCAATTGAGATCAACTACTTCAGGAAGAATGCCATCCGGCCTACACTAAACCCCAAGTTTGCGGGGTTGTGTAGAACCAGCAATGCACAGCCGCCTACTCTATTTCAGGGACAACCTGCCCAAACAAAGAGACAATAGCCGTTGGCATGATTAAGGTGCCGGCCGCTACCAGGTCCTCACATATTTGGCGGCAGCACCCCTACGCATCCACCAGCAGGTTGCGTTATCACACTGGAAGAAAAGCTGGTGAAAGCTCGAAGGCCGTACAACCTACACAAAGGAATTTTTCAGGCCATGTCCCAGAACGGCCTTCCTGGAAGATGCGCCAACCCCACACCACAACGCCTCCACCTCCCAGGAACCAAGGAAGGAGAAAACCAACACAGCACCACCGGTAACCATGGAGGTAGGTTGCCTTCGGAACATAGCGTGTGTAACTTCTTCACAGGTTGGGGGGAAGGTTACACTTGTACAGGGAATAATTTCTGATCTTTCATACTGCACAGTATTCAGCGATACAAAATTGAATTTGTTGACAAACTCCTCCTTTCCGGTTCAACATGCACCTTGCCAAAAGTTTGAAAATGGAAGGTCAGGCGGAACTGTTAAATCTATATACAAAAGGAGCAATAGAAGAAACCAAAACATGAGTCTCTTGAGTTTGTATCAAACATTTTCACCTAAAACAAAAAAGATGGCGGATGTCCGCATCATTTGATTTGACACAACTGAATACTTTTTTGCAGTACACCCACTTAAAAGTGGGGAATAAAATGTTTTTGGTACTGCTAAAACAACTAGTTTCCAAAGGGTGCTTCATGGCTGCATCGACCTAAAAGACGCATACTACTCAGAACCAATAGACAAAGATCACCGCAGATATTTGAAATTTACCTGGATGGGAGCTCTGGCAGTATAAAGCGCTGCCTAATGGATTAATATCAGCCCAGACTGTTTCCAAAAATATTGAAATCAGCTTGGCGTTTCTTTGGAAACAAAAAACATATTATCATGGCATATCTGAATAACCTTGGAATTGGCTAAGTTGGCTGTCTCAGCCACCAAGCTCCTATTTCAAAAATCTGGGTTTATTATCCATCCAGACAAATCCAAGTTAAATGCCTTCCGGTGACTATGGATTTGGGATTCAAGATTGACTCTGTTCATATGTCTGTCACCTTGCCAAAGGACAAAGCAACAGACCTGATAGAGGCATATAACAGTCTTGTTTGCATCAGTAAACCATCTATTCGGCAAATACCCAGGGTAATTGGAAAGCTCGTGGCTGCCTTTTTCCCAGCCACAATTTGGACCCTTACATTACCAAAATCTACAAAGGGCCAAAACTACAGTGTTACAAACTGATGCCAGCACTCACGGCTGGGGAGCAACCAATACCACCTCCAGTTGCGGTGGTAGATGGAATACACATGCGTTAACCTTACTTCAGGGTATCAATCATCATTAGGTGTTGGGAGCATTCACGGACTTTGGGCTTACCTTTCGGACATGCATCAGCTGCATGTTCGCCTACAAATTTATAATACCACCGTGGTGACATACATTAATCATATGGGTGGAATTAAGTCGATATCTTGTGATTAATTGGTCAATACAATCTGGCACTGGTGCATAGAAAGAAACATTTGGATATCAACTCCAGGTCACACAAATTCAATGATAACACCGAATGGATGTTGGACCACCAGCCATTTACTGACATTATAGCTCAGTATGGAACGGCAGATATCGATTGTTTTGCATCAAGACTTAATCACCAGATACCAACGTATGTTGCATGAGAATCAGACCATGGGGCAGTAGCGATGGACGCCATGTAACATCCCAAAATAAAGCAACCTTTCACATTTATGAGTTACCTAAACAAAACAGGTCCAGGTCATCTGGCCTCAAATTGGAGTTCCTGGCTTATCCCGTAGATAGACGCCTATGCATAGTGAACCACTTCTTACATTAACTGGAGGTCACCAAAGTCTCAGGGGAACGGACATGGCTCTATTGATAAGTTCAAACATCCTCATCACAGAGTACCGTGCAGACCATATCAAGATGACTCAGGGTGGTGCAGTAAGGGTGGACACTGATATTTTAAATCTCATTTCACCAGGACTGCAGCTACATCGTGCAGCGAGGGTGATGGAAGTCCCATGGGCCACGCCCTTGTAACGGCGGGTTGGTCTAATGAAACAACTTCCAGCGGTTATAACAAACCTGTGGCCACGCCTGGGCTATCTACAGACACTATTTTAAGTTCTGTATTATAATTTCCCCAAAATTAGGGGTTATTATTATTATTGTTAAGTAATACATTGTTTGTTTTTCACCACTGTACAAGTCTGAAATACATTAACATACTTCCTCCATTGGTTATTATGGCAGTGTGTGAGCATGGACTCGTTTTCCAGGGCATGAAATCACAGAGCTTTGAAATCTTCACGAAGTCAATCACGTGACTCCGAAGTAAAATAGTAAGATTAAACGAGAACTTACCAGTTCGAAGTTTGATCCTTATTTTATGAGGAGTTACGATGAGGGATTTTGTGCACTCCGCTCCCAACCCTCTATTATAAGGTCAACTGGTATGTTAGTTCTCTTATCTTACTATCTTCAGTCAACTCTACTACCTGTGATTTCACACCGCTGCTTTGAAGAATGTCGCGCTTGCGTCTGGCGGGGTCTTCACGAAATCCCTCATCGTAACTCCTCATAAAATAAGGATCAAACTTCGAACTGGTAAGTTCTCATTTAATCTTACTATTATGGCTCCACCCTTCCTTGGCCATCAGATGCTGGCCCTGCTTAGTTCAGGCCTTTTCTTACCTCCAGTTTCTCTCCACTCTATTTTTAATCTGAAGAAGGGTCCCGACCTGGAACATCTCCATCATTGTTCTCCAGAGATGCTGCCTGACCCATTGAGTCACTGCAGCACTTTGTGTCTCTTTGATATTTATATACCAGCAACTGCATTTCCTTTCTACACATACATTGTTTGACATAATTTCCTAAAGATCAAATTGCTGTGGGTTTATTATTGTCACGTGTACTGAGAAACAGTGAAGAACGTTGTTTTGCATGCTACCCAAGTAAATCATACCAGTCCATCAACATGGTGCAAGTGAAAAAAAGAAATAGACTGCAGAATACAGTGTTGCATCTTAGAATAAAGGGGAGGTCATTTAAGACTATGGTGAGAAAAAACGTTTTCACCCAGAGAGTTGTGAATTTATGGAATTCCCTGCCACAGAGGGCAGTGGAGGCCAAGTCACTGGATGGATTTAAGAGAGAGTTAGATAGAGCTCTAGTGGAGTCAAGGGATATGGGGAGAAGGCAGGCACGGGTTATTGATAGCGGACGATCAG
This sequence comes from Okamejei kenojei, assembly GCA_035221665.1. Taxonomy (NCBI): domain Eukaryota; kingdom Metazoa; phylum Chordata; class Chondrichthyes; order Rajiformes; family Rajidae; genus Okamejei; species Okamejei kenojei. Next base: position 16,964,562 of record CM069132.1, read on the forward strand.
CCTTGATCACAATGAATGGTGGTGCTGGCTTAGGGCCGAATGGCCGCCTCCAGCACCTATTTTCTATGTTTCTATGTCTATGTTTCTATGTTTCTATCTACAGGGTAGTGCAGATAAAATGTAATCAAACCATGGGCTTTTAATTTTATGACTAGCCTGCCATTTTAAATGCATTACTTATAATATATGCAGACTACATCAGCTGAGTGATGCCTGACTTGTAATTATATTAGTAGTCATCCAATTGTCTGGCACACTCTTAAAACCAGTAAAGTGTTGAAAATCAGAGGAGAATGCCTGGAGACATACCCATCTTTAAAGATGATAAACATACTTACCACGTTGATCCCAGATAATCTTTGTTAATTGCTCACTATAACTACAACATTAATATCATCCTGTGTTGGAGGAACTGCAGATGTTGGTTTAAACCAAAGACACAAAACGCTGGAGTAACTCAGCGAGACAGGCAGCATTTCTGGAAGGATGGAAAGGGTGACGTTTCGGATCAAGATCCTTCTTCAGACCCTTCTAGTGTCATCCTCTTTGTTTGTGAAACTAAGAACAAAATATTAAGAGCCTTATCCACATCCTGTGCCTTCACACACTGGTTAGCTTACTGATCATGAAGAGGTATGACTATTTACTTAATCTTCATGTACTTAGAATAATTATCATGGAGCTATACAGCACGGAACCAGGCACTTCAGCGCAAATTGTCCATGCTGATCAAAATGCCCCATCTAAGCTAGTCCCATTTGCCCCCATTTGTTCCATATCCCTCTGAACCTTCCCTAACCACATACCTGTCCAAATGTCTCTTAAATGTTGTCATTGTAGCTGCCTCCTACTTCCTACGGCTCACTTCTTAAACATGTTTGAATTTTCTATCATTTTACTTGACAGTCTCTCCTCACACCTTCACTTTGCTTACCTTATTTTCATTTTCAATGCACTCATGCTTTTTCTCAACATTGCTGGGCTTTCTGCTGTTAAGCTCTATCTTATACCAAACGTAGACTGACCGATTGTTTTGCTGAACACCACTCAGTCTGTCTGGACGTACCTGATCTCCCAGTTGCTACACACTTTAACTCTCCTTCCTATTCTCACACTGACCTTTCTGTCCTAGGCCTTCTCCATTGTCAGAGTGAAGCTAAACGCAAATTGGAGGAACTGCATCTCATATTTCGCTTGGGCAGCTTACAGCCCAGTGGTATGAATATTGCTTTCTCCAACTTCAAGTAACCCCTGCATTCCCTTGCTCTCCATCCCTCCCCCACCCAACTCGCACCAGCTTCTCGTTCCCACCCAACAAATAACTAACAATGGCCTGCTTCTGTTATCATCGTTGCTTTTTTGCATATCTTTCATTAATTCTTCTTTATCTCTCTACATCATCGTCTATATCTCTCATTTCACTTTCCCGTGACTTTCAGTCTGAAGAAGGGTCTCGACCCGAAACGTCCCCCAGTCCTTCTCTCCAGAAATGCTCTCTGTCCCACTGTTTCTCCAGCATTTTGTGTTTATCTTCAATATTTGACACCTATTTTGCCTTATGTCACTGTCATCCAGGAATTGGCAGTCCTAGCCTTTTTTTTCTTGAGACCATTTTTATCCTGAAACCCTTGTATGCCCTTTCTAAATGATGCCCCCATCCCCCATTGCTCCAAGACTGATTTACCTTTAACCAGCTACATCATCCCCAATGTTGTTAAATTGCTTCTCTGTCCAGTAAAATTGCCCACGTCCCACTTAGGAAGCTTTGGCATTATCCTTCCCTGCAGCAACGCTAAATCTAATTGTATTAAGATCACTATTACAAAATTGTTCCTCCTTGATACTTTTTCTATCTTTTCAGCTTAATTTCCTAAATCTAAATTCGGATTGCATTTCACGCCCTCCCCTTAACTCATGTTGGGCTTGCTGCGTAATGACAAACAAACAAAAAGTCCCCTATAATTGAAGGATTCAATTGTCGTATTTTCATTGTACCACAGTTGTATTTAAGTTAAGATTAGGGTCTTTGAAATTCCCTGCTTCGTCTTGCAGATACAGCGAGGAAACAGGCCCTTCAGCCCACCGAGTCCGCACCGACCAGCGATCCCCGCACATTAATACCATCCTACACTGGGGACAATTCATACCAAGCCAATTAACCTACGTTTTATGAGTGTGGAAGGGAACCAAAGTTCTCGGAGAAAACCCACGCAGGTCACGGGAGAGAACGTACAAACTCCGCACAGACAGCAACTGTAGACAGGATCAAACCCGGGTCTCTGATGCTATAAGCGCTGTAGGGCAGCAACTCTACCGCTGCACCACCATTCTATGCTGAGATTATAGTCCTATTGCTTTTGTTTATATATTTGCTCCATCCACAGACATTCCTGAGAGTGTGATTCCCCTTTATCTGTCTGAAGAAGGGTCCCGACCTGAAACAATACCTATCCATTTTCTCCAGAGATGCTGCCTGACCTGTTGAGTTACTCCAGCATTTTCTGTCTACCTTTGCCCTTTTCCATTGTTTAGATCAACCTGTGTTGTACCTTCTGATGATCTTTATAACATGTCCTATTTTTTCAGAGATTTTGTTTAACCGATAATGCTGCTCCCCTCCTAGTTCTTTGCCTTTTTTTACTATATGTCTGGGAACTCTGTAAATGGTACATTAAACACCCAGTGTCGACCCTCTTTAAGCCATGCTTCCACAATAGCCCTCAACTCATCTGCCTCATTAACTATGTTTCTTCCATTTAGATATATATATCATTAAACACAGCCAGACTCCTTTTTATTTTTAACCTTTGTTTTCTCTGCCTTGCAAACTCTTTCTCTGAAATATTCTGCCTATCATTACCATTTGTACTTTACTCCCTTGTAAATTACTTCCCTCCTGTGAACATTTGCACAGCTTACTGTTCCCACACTAAGGCTGACAGTCTGAAGAAGGGAGCTGAGGCAAAACGTCACCTACAGTGGCTTGCAAAAGTATTCATACCCCTTGAACTTTTCCACATTTTGTCACGTTACAACCACAAACGTAAATGTATTTTATTGGGATTTTATGTGATAGACCAACACAAAGTGGTGCATAATTGTGAAGTGGAAGGAAAATGATACATAGTTTCCAAATTTTATTACAAATAAACAACTGAAAAGTGTGGCGTGCAAAAGTATTCAGCCCCCCTGAGTCAATACTTTGTAGTACCACCTTTCGCTGCAATTATAGCTGCAAGTATTTTGGGGTATGTCTCTACCAGCTTTGCACATCTAGAGACTGACATTTTTGCCCATTGTTCTTTGCAAAATAGCTCAAGCTCAGTCAGATTGGATGGAGAGCTGGGTACACAAAAAGCTGGAGAAACTCAGCGGGTGCAGCAGCATCTAAGGAGCGAAGGAGATAGGCGACGTTTCGGGTCGAGACCCTTCTTCAGAGCATCTGTGAACAGCAATTTTCAAGTCTTGCCAGAGATTCTCAATTGGATTTAGGTCTGGACTTTGACTGGGCCATTCTAACACATGAATATGCTTTGATCTAAACCATTCCATTGTAGCTCTGGCTGTATGTTTTGGGTCGTTGTCCTGCTGGAAGGTGAACCTCCGCACCAGCCTCAAGTCTTTTGCAGACTCTAACAGGTTTTCTTCCAAGACTGCCCTGTATTTGGCTCCATCCATCTTCCCAAGAACTCTGACCAGCTTCCCTGTCCCTGCTGAAGAAAAGCATCCCCACAGCATGATGCTGCCACCACCATGTTTCACAGTGGGGATGGTGTGTTCAGGGTGATGTGCATTGTTAGTTTTCTGCCACACATAGCGTTTTGCATTTAGGCCAAAAACTTCAATTTTGGTCTCATCAGACCAGAGCACATTCCTCCACATGTTTGCTGTGTCCCCCACATGGCTTGTGGCAAACTGCAAACGAGACTTCTTATGGCTTTGTTTCAACAATGGCTTTCTTCTTGCCACTCTTCCATAAAGGCTCGATTTGTGGAGTGCATGACAAATAGTTGTCCTGTGGACAGATTCTCCCACCTGAGCTGTGGATCTCTGCAGCTTCCCCAGAGTTACCATGGGCCTCTTGGCTGCTTCTCTGATCAATGCTCTCCTTGCCCGGCCTGTCAGTTTAGGTGGACGGCCATGTCTTGGTAGGTATGCGGTTGTCCCATACTCTTTCCATTTTCGGATGATGGATTGAACAGTGCACCGTGAGATGTTCAAAGCTTATGATGTTTTATATAACCTAACCCTGCTTTAAACTTCTCCACAACTTTATCCCTGACCTGTCTGGTGTGTTCCTTGGGCTTCATGATGCCCAAGGAACATTGTTTGTTCACTAATGTTCTCTAACAAACCTCTGAGGCCTTCACAGAACAGCTGTATTTATACTAAGATTAGATTACAAACAAGTGGACTCTATTTACTTAATTAGGTGATTCTGAAGGCAATTGGTTGCACTGGATATAATTAGGGGTATCAGAGTAAAGGGGGCTGAATACTTTTGCACGCCACACTTTTCAGTTTTTTATTTGTAAAAAAAATTGAAAACAATGTATCATTTTCCTTCCACTTCACAATTATGCGCCACTTTGTGTTGGTCTATCACATAAAATCCCAATAAAATACATTTACGTTTGTGGTTTTAACGTGACAAAATGTGGAAAAGTTCAAGGGGTATGAATACTTTTGCAAGCCACTGTATCTATGTTCTCCTGATATGCTGCCTGACCCGCTGTTACACTCTGCTGAGAAAGTGTAAACTTCGTGAGTTACACCCCGCTGTGTCACTACAGCACTTTGTGGCTTCTTTTGTAAACCAGCACCTGCAGTTCCTTGTTTCTACTCACACTGAGCCAGTCTAAACAGATCTGGATACGCAAATCTACTTGTGAAGATGTTGATCCCTCTATGCTGAGGTACTTGTGATCAGTCTGCCTATGTAGATCACACCCGCCCCATGACTTGTCCCAATGACACGGACACCAAAGTCCTCGCTCTACCACCAACACTCCAGCCCTGCCTCCATCTGCACTAATCTATATCTAAACCCAGCGGGATGTGGCAGTTGGAGTAAGCTGGAGTTTACTACTTTGCAGTTACTGCTTTTCATATTCATATTTGGATTCTGGGTATTTACCGTCAAATACACAGCTGTCAGTTCTTTGTTTCTGCATCTTGAGAAAAATCTGGTTTAGTTTAGTTCAATTTAGTTTTAAGTTTAGCCTAATGTGGAAACAGGCCCATTGGGCACACTGAGTCCACACTAACCTTTGATCACCTGCAGACTAGTTTAGTTTAGTTTAGTTTAGAGATACAGCGCAGAAACAGGCCCTTCGGCCCACCGTGTCCGCACCGACCATCGATCCCAGCTCATTTACACTGCCCAACACACAATAGGGACAATTTACACTTACATCAAGCTAATTAGCCTACAAACCTGTATGTCTTTGGAGTTTGGGAGGGAACCGAAGATCTCGGAGAAAACCCATGCGGTCATGGGGAGAACGTACAACCTCCATATAGGCAGCATCCAGCATCCATGGTCAGGATCAAACCCGGGTCTCTGGCGCTGCGAGCGCTGCAAGGCAGCAACTCTCCCGCTGCGCCACCGTGCCACCCTGCAGTTCTGTTATCCCACTTTCACATCCTATATACGAGGGCCAATATACCAAAGCCATTTAACCTACAAACCTGCACCTCGTTGGAATGTGCACCCAGAGAAAACCCACGCGGTCACGGGGAGAAAAGCAAACTCCATACAGACAGCACCCATAGTCAAGATCGAACGTGAATTTCTGGTGCTGTGAGGCAGCAACTCTACCGCTGCACTGTAGGCACTGTGATGCCCTGTAGTTGTTCTACTAGTTTTGCTTTTCCCCAGACCTTTTATTCTGGGCTAATTTAAAGTTCTTTGGAAATCGTTGGCAAATATTCCGCCTGCAAATGATGTTCATAAGGTCATAAGATCATAAGGGACAGGAACAGAATTAGGCCATTCAGCCCATCAAGTCTATTCCGCCATTCAATCATGGCTAATCTATCTCTCCCTCTTAACCCCATTATCCTGCCTTCTCCCCATAACCTCTGACACCCGTACTAATCAAGAATCTATCTATCTCTGCTTTAAATATATCCACTGACTTTGCCTCCACAGCCTTCTGTGGCAAAGAATTGCACAGATTCACCACCATGTTGTATTAAATGAACCGCCGGTGGTCTTGGAAGTCCCACGTGTGAATATAGGAATGCATGGCTGTTTGAAACAGTTAAAAATGTGTACGAGTAACGTGATCTTACACCTGTTACACTTGCTTGACCTCCAAAGAAAATATTCTGTGTAAAAGCCCTCTCATCAACAAACGTAAACAGGCTTAACTGTGGAATATTGATTCATTCCTCTATCTCAATCCGCCAGGATGGTTAGCTGTTTCTTTCAGATAACCCTTCTCTCTCCTGCAATGCTGGAACCATTCTGACCCGCAGAGCATTTGATGTCTGTAACCTTCAAAACTATCGTCAATTAGAAAGTTCTCTCAATCTGTTTTGTCGGAGTTTCCTGACACGTCATCTGCCATTGTTGTTTTGAGAATCATCGAGAATACTGCCTAGAAACAGTCCCTTCTTGATAATACAGTTGAGCACAGGAACAAGCCCGTCAGCCCCACAATGTCTGTGCTGCAGATGATTCAATAAGATCACAACTTAATGATGAAATGAAAGATACAGCATGGAATTAGACCATGCAGCCCACCGAGTCCCTGTTGACCATCGATCACCTATGCACGCTAGTTCTATGTTATCCACCATTCGCATCCACTCCCTACTCACTAGGGGTTAATTCACAGTGGCCAAGTAGGCTACAAACCCGCATGTCTTTGGGATATGGGAGGAAACCAGAGCACAGGGAGGGTTATTGGCCAGGCACAAGCATTTGGGAGCACCTCAGTGTGGGAGGAAACGGCAGCACACGAACAAAACCTATGCAGTCACAGTGTAAATATTGGCCAAATTAGCGTTATTATAAAATAGAGGATCTATGCAGCTGCAGGGCCTGCTTGGCCTTTTTCTGTGTAAAGCTACACGCAGCCAGCCAGTGCCAGGAAGTCTAGGTCCTAGATTGATATGTCAGATAAGGTGAGGTCCAGATGTCCTCTCCATTGTTAAAATGTATGAGGACTCTGCAGAAAGGCTCAGAGGTGTTGCAGATGCATAATCAGCAATTGGCCAGCTGCAAAAAGGTTGTAAATACTGTTAATAATGTTGCAAGGTGTTTGTACTGCTGTTCGATGATTGACTGAAGTGTGAAGCCTTGGCTGAATTGTTTATACTGCCAAGGGAAATGTTGCATTACTTAGTTAGCTGACTTCTTTCCAGAAGCTTCTGTAGAAATATTGTAATGGGGTGCTTTGTAATTGGGTTGGGGCACTGTCAATTACTGTATAATGTGATTGATATGTGTGATTGGTTCGTAGGGGCCGCCACCCCCATTTAGTCCTGCCCCACCAGGCACCTCCTCACTGTGGTGGAAGGCAAAAGTATTTGAATCTCTGTCTTCTTCCCTCCTTGTTCTCCCTCTGCGCTGAGGAGATCCAGGCCTCCGATGTTGCCGGCCACCAGGCCCGCGGCCGAGCCTCCGGGCTGCCGCCACCGCCGTCGCCGGAATGCCGGAACACCGCCACAGGGCCTGCCGCTGGAACGCTGGAGCACCGCAGCTCCAAAGCCAGGTCGCCGCTGGAACGTTGGACATTCTTGCTATTGAGGGAGTGCAGCACAAATTCACCAGGTTAATTCCAGGGATGGCGAGACTGACATATGATGAAAGAATGGATCTACTGGGCTTGTATTCACTGGAATTTAGAAGGATGAGAAGGGGATCTTATAGAAACATACACAAATCTTAAGGGATTGGACAGGCTAGATGCAGGAAAAATGTTCCCGATGTTGAGGGAGTCCAGAACCAGGTGTCACAATTTAAGAATTAGGGGTTAGGCCATTTAGGACTGAGATGAGGAAAAGGTTTTTCATCTCTATAGAGTTGTGAATTTGTGGAATTCTCTGCCACAGAAGGCTATGGAGACCAATTCACTGGAGGTTTTCAAGAGATAGATTTAGCTCTTAGAGCTAACGGAATCAAGGGATATGGGGAGAAAGCAGTAACTGATTTCGGATGATCAGCCATGATCATATTGAATGGTGGTGCTGGCTGGAAGGGCCGAATGGCCTACTCCTGCACCTATTTTCTATGTTACTACTAGACTAAGTGGGACCCGTTGGGTCCCAGCTTCACACGGGAGGGCTGGTCCCCCAACGAAATATTCCACTTCTCCGCCAATTCCAATATTGCTGGCGAGTGGGGGGTGGGGGGACTTTCTGGAGCACTAGTATGGGTGTTGTGGGCCGAAGGGACTTTCCAGACCACATAAAAAACACATAAAACCACATAAAACCACATTAAACCACATAAAAACACATTAAGGCACGTAAAGGGCATTCACAGTTCAGTAGACACTCAGTGTTCTGTTGATTCCCAGCTCAGACGGAGAGTCATGGCCTCTCTCTCGCCATCTTGCAGCGACTGAGGCACGTCCAGATCTCCGGGTTTTATAGTCCCCGGAAGCGGCGTGGCATTCATCGCGATGATTGACAGGAGAGGGAATCTCAAGATTTTTTAAACACTAATGACTTTTATTTTTCCTCGATGTGAAAAATCTTTGGGGCCTGATCATTGGAGGAGGACTCTGAGTAAATTGGCCAAAAACTCACAGCCATATATGGTAGCGGTTTTTTACTAAATTTAAACAACAGCGCAAACAGGAAATGGTCAAGATGAGTCTTTTAATTTTACTTTGGAGTCACGTGAGTGATTCCGTGAAGAAGACCGGCCAGGCCGCATCCGCACCAGTACGTGAGCCGCATTGGCGCAAGCACCAGACTGGCAGGACAGAGCTCCAACCAGCGGTAAGTTAAACCTAAAAGGTAAGTTCGGGTTTTTTACTTACCAGGGGTTTCAGGCAGGAGCCTCTTTTCACAGAGGTTTTCCTGCCAGTTTCGCAGCCCGACGAGTGTGCCGGTTATGGAATGAGGCCTGTTTCCACACTGTATCTCTAAACTAAACTAAAATAACTAATCCAGGCATCATTCTGGTGAACACCCTCAGCACCCTTTCCAAAGACTCCACATCCATCCTGTAATGGGATGACCAAAAACTGCATGAAATACTCCAAATGTGGCCTAACAAAAGTCCTTTAATGCTTCCTTTAGAATGAAGATGAAAAGGAATTTTGTTAGCTCAAGGTTGGCGAATCTATGAAATTCATTGCCACAGACGGCTGTGGAGGTCAAGTCACTGGGTATTCTTAAAGTGGAGATTGATCGGTTCTTGATTAGTAAGGGTGTCAAAGTCTTCAGAGGGAAGGCAGGAGAATGGGGTTGAGAGGAAAAGGTAGATCAGCCATGATCGAATGGCAGAGCAGATTCATTGGGCTGAATGTATACCATTGGAGTGATGCACCAGCTGGCTTTCTCTGCCCAGCACAATGTACAACATTATACAGCGGCGAAGTTGCTTGCAAAGACCGCTTTTTTCCGATTTGGAGAAAACAAATTGCAGGTGCTGTTAACATGCTGGAAGCAATAAACAATAAGATGTTGCATCCATATGTTTTTTTTGCTTCTGAGGCAAATGTGGAATTTGCATCCAACATTACCGCTGTACAATGCAGTGAATCAATGTTTGCACTGCATGAGAAGTTACTCCAAACCAAATGATATTCTGCCGTTTCCACACATCCCTGCCCATCTGATATGTGGTGCTTCTATCCCCCCCTGATGGGCAGGGCTGTGTTCACCACTCTCTGCAGGTTCAGGCGGTCAAGAGCAGAGCATCTGCCAAGCCAGGCTGCAATGCATCCGGTCAGAATACTTTCTACAGACATCAGATGCTGCCAAGTGTGGAGTTTGCACCTTCCCCCTGAGGCCGCATGGATTTCCTTCTGGTGCTACGAGATCTTCGGTTTCCTCCCACATCCCAAAGACGTGCGGGTTTGTAGGTTAATTAACCGCTATAAATTGGCCCTAGTGTGCATGGAGTGGATGAGAAAATGGGATAACATAAAAGTAGTGTGAACGGGCGATGGATGGTCGGCATGGACTCTGTGGCCCCAAGGGCCTGTTTCCATGCTGCATCTATCAATCAACCAAAATGCATCCTTCCTAAAGAACCATTCTGGAGATATCAGTCCAAATGTCTAAGCTGACATTTCAGTCCAGTACCAAGGAACTGATTTAGTCTTAGTTTTAGTTTTAGAGATACAGTGCGGAAACAGGCCCTTTGGCCCACCGGGTCCGCGCCGACAAGCGATCCCCTCACAATAGCACTATCCTACACACTCTGGGGACAATTTTTACATTTACCAAGCCAATTAACCCACAGACCTGCACGTCGTGTGGGAGGAAACCGAAGATCTCGGAGAAAACCCACACAGATCACAGGGAGAATGTACAAACTCCATACAGACAGCACCCGTAGTCGGGATCGAACCCGGGTCTCCAGCACTGCAATCGGTGTAAGGCAGCAACTCTATCGCTGTGCCACTGTGACCGCCCAAATCTGCTGAAGTGCCATTCTTCAGGAGAAAATAAACTGAATATTCATCTGACTGAAATTCATACAACAGATCACATGTACTATTTTGGAGGAACAAAATTTTATTCCAGAGGGTTTATCAATATTGATCAAAAAAGTTTTTTGGCGCCTACTTGGCTGCCATTTCTCCTTCATCGCGACAGTAACTACATTTCAAAAAGCCTCCAGCTGCCATAAAAAACACAGGGGCAATCAGCGGCTGTGGAGAGGTGTTAATGAAGAACAGGCCTTTACTTTCTTTGCTTCCTAAACATCATTGGAAAGGTGAGAGAAAATATATTCACTACCCAAGAGCAAAGCCACAAAGACCTTCAAATCGCAGAGTGTTCCAGATTAGCCGTAATCAATCAATCGAGAAACAAAATCTGACTGACTGAAGGAGTACAAAAGGTTAATGAATTTAAGATATGCCTGGAGTCAATGCTACCCTTTGTAAGGTATTGAACAGATAAAATGCATTGTGCAAATTACTGAATTAAAAGGGTAGATTAATTTGTGTACAGCGTCCAAATTTAATTGAAAAATGTTGTGCATGAGGCAGCCATGTGGCAATCAGAGTGTTCTTTCCCCACAGCAATGTCCTGAGGAGAAACAGCATATTGACAGTTTCTCCGACTTTCCATTTCTGCCAGCTTGCACAAAGGGATATCAGCTTAAACTTTCTCGAGTTGTCCTCTCTCTCACTCTTTCTCTCTCTCTCTCTCTCTCTCTCTCACACATGTGCTTGCCTTTTTGCCAAAGTCACTCAATGTTTGACACCAGCTGAAATGTTTCAACTCCTTTGTGTTCGGAAGAATGAGCTCCCTGTGATGCAGATAACAAGCTATTCTAGTAATAATTATCGCTAGAACTTTCATGTGCACCTCAGCTTTACAAGCAGTACTTATGTCCCCACAAGGATACATAGAAACATAGAAACATAGAAAATAGGTGCAGGAGGAGGCCATTCGGCCCTTCGAGCCAGCACCGCCATTCATTGTGATCATGGCTGATCGTCCGCTATCAATAACCCGTGCCTGCCTTCTCCCCATATCCCTTGACTCCACTAGCCCCTAGAGCTCTATCCAACTCTCTCTTAAATCCATCCAGTGATTTGGCCTCCAATGCCCTCTGTGGCAGGGAATTCCATAAATTCACAACTCTCTGGGTAAAAAAGTTTTTTCTCACCTCAGTCTTAAATGACCTCCCCTTTATTCTAAGGCTGTGGCCCCTGGTTCTGGACTCACCCAACATTGGGAACATTTTTCCTGCATCTAGCTTGTCCAGTCCTTTTATAATTTCATATGTTTCTATAAGATCCCCCCTCATCCTTCTAAACTCCAGTGAATACAAGCCTCGTCTTTTCAATCTTTCCTCATATGACAGTCCCGCCATCCCAGGGATCAATCTCGCGAACCTACGCTGCACTGCCTCAATCACAAGTGCAGTGCCTCAATCAAGCCTACCTTTCGAGACACAGCGTGGAAACAGGCCCTTTGGCCCAGCTCGTCCGCGTCGACCAACGATCGGCGGAACCCTATTCTACAATACTTGGGGGAATATACAGAGCCAAATAATTTACAAACCTGCATGTCTTTGGAAAGTGGGAGGCATCAAGAGCACCCGGAGAAAACTCACACAGTCACAGGGAGAACGTGCAAACTCTGTACTTAACAACACCTGAGGTCAGGATCGAACCAGGGACTCTGGCACTTTGAGGTAGCGACTCTACCGCTGCGCCACTGTGTTGCACATCTCCAGCAGTGATCTGTACACGCACAATGTCTGGGAGGTGCCGTCGACGTTCGCTCCCTTGGTGACCCTCGCCTGTGAATGGCTGTGTAGACAGTGATGATGGTCTGCTGTAGTCAGTGGCCCTGGTCAGCGGGCAGATGGGATGCAGGGAACACAGTCTCGTTTCAGCAACGCTGGCTGATTTCTGATAAATGGATGCTACATCCTGTATCTTGGCAGCGGTGGAAGGGGAAGGGGAAAGTCCATGTCTGCAAATGGTTTACAAAGTCACCATTAGGGGGCAGCACAGGGGCACACTGTGGAGTAGAGTTGCTGCCTTACAGCACCAGAGACCCGGGTCTGTACGAAGTTTATACGTTCACCCTGTGACTGCGTGGGTTTTCTCCTGGTGCTCCGGTTTCCTCCCACACTCCAAAGATGTACAGGTTTGTAGCTGAATTGGCTTTGGTAAAAATTGTAAATTGTCCCAGGTATGTAGGATAGTGCTGGTGCAGAGGATGATCGCTGGTCGGCGTGGACTCAGTGGCCTGTTTCTGCGCTGTATCTATAAACTAAATTAAAACATTTGATCCCTTGAAAGGTGTCCTAAATTTCTATGATCGACACAGGCCAGCAGCAGTTGCACGGAACAAGCCAACGGTATTATGCTGGGAAAGGCCAACCACTACTTCCCCCCACACCCACTTGATTCCGCTAGCCATAAGAGCTCTATCTAAATATCTTTTGAGTGCTTTTGGGAGCTTAGTAACATGGTTACTGTGGTGCGCGGGCATCCAGTGATCCCCGCACACTGACACTATCCTGCACTAGGGACAATTTTTACATTTATACCAAGCCAATTAACCTAAAAACTTGTACATCTTTGAAGTGTGGGAGAAAACAAAGATCTTGGAGAAAACCATGGGGTTAAGGGGAGAATGTACAAATTCCGTACAGACAAGCACCCTTCAAGATTGAACCTGGGTCTCTGAAGTTGTGTGTTGTAAGGCAGCAACTTTACTTCTGTGGCACCATGCCACCCCAAAGTTACAGATTGAAAACTGAAGACAATGTGGGTTAAGTATTTCTGTTGGTACACAAAAGGCTGGAGAAACTCAGCAGGTGCAGCAGCATCTAAGGAGCGAAGGAGATAGGCGACGTTTCGGGTCGAGACCCTTCTTCAGACTGGTCAGGGATCAGGGAAACGAGAGATATAGACGGTGATGTGGAGAGACAAAGAACAATGAATGAAAGATATGCAAAAAAGTATCGGTGATAAAGGGAACAAGCCATTGTAAGCTGTTTGTAGTGTGAAAATGAGAAGCTGTGCGACTAGGGTGGGGGGAGGGAGATAGAGAGAGAGGGAATGCCAGGGCCCGAAAGCTGAGGGAGAGGTGGGAAGGGGACGGAGACAGCAAGGGTTAACAGAATTGAGAAAATTCAATGTTCAAGCCCAAAGGATGCAGACTCCCCAAGCGGAATATGAGGTGCTGTTCCTCCAACTTGCGGTGTTGCTCACTCTGGCCGTGGAGGAGGCCCAGGACCGAGAGGTCGGATACGGAATGGGAGGGGGAGTTGAAGTGCTGAGCCACCGGCAGGTCGGCTTGGTTATTGCGGACCGAGCGGAGGTGTTCGGCAAAACGATTGCCAAGCCTCCGTTTGGTCTCACTGATATAGATCATCTGGCATCTGGAGCAGCGGATGCAGTAGATGAGGTTGGAGGAGGTGCAGGTGAACCTCTGTCGGGCCTGGAAGGACTGCTTGGGTCCCTGAAAGGAGTGGTGGGGGGAGGTGAAGGGACAAGTGTAGCATTTCTTGTGGTTGCAAGGGAAAGTGCCTGGGGAAGGGCTAGAGCGGGAGGGAAGGGAAGAATTGACAAGGGAGTTGCGGAGGGAGCAGTCTTTGCGGTCATCCTTTGGTCTTGAACATTGAATTTTCTCAATTCTTTTAACCCTTGCTGTATCCTCCCCTTTCCACCTCTCCCTCAGCCCACGGGCCCTGGCATTCCCTCTCTCTCTATCTCCCTCCCCCACCCTAGTCGCACTAGCTTCTCATTTTCACACCACAAACAGCTTACAATGGCTTCTTCCCTTTATCATCAATACTTTTTTGCATATCTTTCATTCATAGTTCTTTATCTCTCCACATCACCGTCTATATCTCTCGTTTCCCTGATCCCTGACCAGTCTGAAGAAGGGTCTCGACCCGAAACGTCGCCTATCTCCTTCGCTCCTTAGATGCTGCTGCACCCGCTGAGTTTCTCCAGCCTTTTGTGTACCCTCGATTCTCCAGCATCTGCAGTTCTTTCTTTAAGTATTTCTGTTTTTGTGCAGCAAGTTTTTGTGATCAGGAATATGCTGCCTAAAAATATGATGGAACCAGATTGGGTTGTAAATTTCAAAATGATATGTGTTCAAAGCAAAACCACTTGTCAGGCTTTGGGGAAAGAGCAGGTGAGTGAGACCAACAGAATGGTTCTTTCAAAGAGCTAGTACAGGCATTGTGGGATGAATGGCCTCCTATACCCTGTCACGTTATGATGCTACGATCATTCTATCCATTGAGAAAGCCATAGAAATCATCAATGAGGCATTTCCAGCCTGTGCTCTGATAATAAATAAAGTCCTTGGGTTTTATACAAGCAATCAACAATTGGGATGAATCTCAATTCCAGGAAATACAAAAGCAAGATGAGAATTATTAACTTCAGGACAGTACATTTGATCATAATATATTTAATATCCTCAGTGGCTGTTCTGAAAGAATGAGTTGCACTATTCATTTCTCAAAGCCACTTTGATTTACTGAAGTACAACAACTGCAAAAGGACAATCGTAAACCCTGATCTCTTAGTGAAAGTGAGTATTTCCATCTTCATACAGAAATAAACCTAATGGTAGTCAGTACAAACCTGAAGCTCCTGACTTGGAGTATAATATAATGTTTGCATGTCTGCAATACATGCCAAATAGGAAAGTGACAATCAGAAGGTGTCTTTACATTGTTCACAAGGAAAACGCTGACGGGTACAAATAATATTTAAAATGCTGCCTTGACTTACATCCGACCAGATCTGCCTCAGAGTGTGATGGTGGCCGGTTCTCTGTATACTTTCAAGAGAGAACTAGATAGGGCTCTTAAAGATAGCAGAGTCAGGGGATATGGGGAGAAGGCAGGAATGGGGGACTGATTGGGGATGATCAGCCATGATTACATTGAATGGCGGTGCTGGCTTGAAGGGCCGAATGGCCTACTCCTGCACCTATTGTCTATTTAGCTTCAGGGGACAAAGCTTTCCCCCTCTGGGGAGCCCGAGTAATAACCCGGTCATTCTGCGGTTACTTTGCTTCATCTTGGTCATGAAGAAAGGAACATTGACATTGTCCTCCTCGAGATATTTGTAAGCCCAATGCCCAGCTCGGGATAGAAAAAAAAAGATCCTTTCAACGACTTGCTCATGTGTCGGAAATCTGCAAAGGCTTTGCCGACTTACTTTGTCTTCATCATTTGTTCCAGACTGACAAACGAACTGAACAAGGGCACAAAATGCTGGAGTAACCCAGCGGGTCAGGCAGCATCTCTGGAGAAAAGGAATAGGTGATGTTTCAGGTCAAACACGACACCAAACATCACCTATTCCTCTCCAGAAATGCTGCCTGCCCGCTGAGGTACTCCAGCACTTTTTGTTGATCTTCAGTGTAAATCAGCAACTGCAATTCCTTCCTACACATTGAATTGATCAAGTGGATGTGGTCACCACAGCGGCATTCGTTTTAGCTCTGTGGTCGGGTTTCTTGCATGAACAGAGTGAATTTTGGAGAGTATGTTTTCCTGATCGTTTTTAATATATAATATGATATTAGATGTATTGTATGTAATTGTTAATTAATTTTATATTTGCAGATGCAGTTTTGAAACATAGAAACATAGAAAATAGGTGCAGGAGTAGGCCATTCAGCCCTTCAAGCCTGCACCGCCATTCAATATGATCATGGCTGATCATCCAACTCAGTATCCCATACCTGCCTTCTCTCCATACCCCCTGATCCCCTTAGCCATGAGGGCCACATCTAACTCCCTCTTAAATATAGCCAATGAACTGGCCTCAACTACCTTCTGTGGCAGAGAATCCCAGAGATTCACCACTCTCTGTGTGAAAAATGTTTTTCTCATCTCGGTCCTAAAAGACTTCCCCCTTATCCTTAAACTGTGACCCTTTGTTCTGGACTTCCCCAACATCGGGAACAATCTTCCTGCATCTAGCCTGTCCAACCCCTTAAGAATTTTGTACGTTTCTATAAGATCCCCCCCACAATCTTCTACATTCTAGCGAGTACAAGCCAAGTCTATCCAGTCTTTCTTCATATGAAAGACCTGACATCCCAGGAATCAGTCTGGTGAACCTTCTCTGTACTCCCTCTATGGCAAGAATGTCTTTCCTCAGATCAGGGGACCAAAACTATATGCAATACTCCAGGTGTGGTCTCAGCAAGACCCTGCACAACTGCAGTAGAACCTCCCTGCTCCTATACTCAAATCCTTTTGCTATGAATGCTAACATACTATTCGCTTTCTTCACTGCCTGCTGCACCTGCATTCAATGACTGGTGTACCATGACACCCAGGTCTCGTTGCATCTCCCCTTTTCCTAATCGGCCACCATTCAAATAATAGTCTACTTTCTTGTTTTTGCCACCAAAGTGGATAACTTCACATTTATCCACATTATACTGCATCTGCCATACATTTGCCCACTCACCCAGTCTATCCAAGTCATCTTGCAGGTACTACACTCCTAGCATCCTCATCACAGCTAACACTGCCCCCCAGCTTCGTGTCATCTGCAAACTTGGAGATGTTGCATTCAATTCCCTCGTCCAAATCATTAATATATATTGTAAATAGTTGGGGTCCCAGCACCGAGCCTTGCGGTACCCCACTAGTCATTGCCTGCCATTCTGAAAAGGACCTGTTTACTCCTACTCTTTGCTTCCTGTCTGCCAGCCAGTTCTCTATCCACATCAATACTGAACCCCCAATACCGTGAGCTTTAAGTTTGCATAGTAATCTCTTATGTGGGACCTTGTCGAAAGCCTTCTGAAAGTCCAGATATAACACATCCACGGGTTCTCCCTTATCCACTCTACTAGTTACATCCTCGAAAAAGTCTATAAGATTCGTCAGACATGATTTACCTTTCATAAATAGTAAGATTAAATGAGCTTACCAGTTTGATCTTTATTTTATGAGGAGTTACGATGAGGGGTTACGTGAAGGCCCCGCCAGCCGCATGCGCGACATTCTTCAAAGCAGCAGTGTGAAATCACAGATAACAGAAGTTGACTGAATGTATAGTAAGATAAGAGAACTAAAATACCAGTTGACCTTTATATAGAGGGTTGGGAGCGGAGGGCACGTAATCCCTCATCGTAACTCCTCATAAAATAAAGATCAAACTTCAAACTGGGAAGTTCTCGTTTAATCTTACTATTTTACTCCGGAGTCACGTGAGTGACTATGTGAAGATTTCAAAGCTCTGTGATTTAATGCCGTGGAGACAAGTCCATGCATCACACACTGCATCAGTGAAGAGCAAATTTTAATAATGCATTCAGACATGACATAGGTATAGACATGTTGATGCTGTTAATGGACACATAGTGATAATAGTAACCTCCTACGCCCGGAGGACTATAACACAGACCTAAAAAGAGTTGGAAAATACCCCTGGTCTGGCAAAGGGTATTTCTAAAATGTTTGGAAGTGTTCATTAGACCATCCTGCAGCCGCCAGGATGTGGTCCCGCGAAATGTCCATCCCCTGCTGCTAATACAGTTGCAGCCTGGGTGGAGTGAGACTTGTATGTCAGTGTTCACCCTGTATCCCAGAACCAAATTTAAACCACCTGGCGATGGTCTGTAGTGATATTTTCTTATGAGGCTTCATGTGACTAACAATCATAGCTGGTTCAGAGTCACTAAGGCTCTAGTGACCTACAGGTGTAGATGTGTGGCCACACACAACCGAAGGTCCATGGGATAGGCCAACAATTCTAGTTTGAGACCTAATGCCCCGGGCGTATTCTGCTGATTAAGTCATAACAAAAATGTAATTTCCCTGCAGAATAATCATCCAGTCTAGTCACCGCTATGCAAAACTGGACCCGTAGTGCTGACTCAGCGTCATGAGCATAACCTCTTGGTTAGTGAGCCAAGAGCAGGGATGTTCCAATGTTAACATCCCATATCTCTGCTACCTGGGTCTCGGGGGTGTTGAGTTGAAGATAACCCTTCATAATCTAGATATCAGAAGGTGACCCGACAGAATGGATTCTGCTCCTCGCAGCCAATATGCTGAGAAGGCCATGCAGCACAGTAAATGGCACTCTTTTAATGATTGTCAAACCCCATATGGAACTGAACTTCAAGACGTCAGTCCATCCGTGTCAACTTATATGTTAACAAAATACTTCCCATCTCTATGAGGGAAGTACTGTTTATTTGGTGCTATCCCCTGCAATAAAGTGAGCATGTCATAGTTTGGTTTGACAATTCTAAGCCGCAGAAACGGTCTTCCCATCCTGCAAGTCAATGAATTGATTTATGTATGCAGAGGATGTTTCACCGTCACTGGCTAACCAGCTATTTTGTGCCTGGAATAACCATATAAGGTTCTATCATCATTCCCAACATCAGCGGAATCATGGCTGTATAGCCA
This sequence comes from Okamejei kenojei, assembly GCA_035221665.1. NCBI lineage: Eukaryota > Metazoa > Chordata > Chondrichthyes > Rajiformes > Rajidae > Okamejei > Okamejei kenojei. The sequence goes on from CM069132.1 coordinate 16,983,637, forward strand.
GTCAGGCACTACGAAAATGCCTGAAGCGGGAATTGCTGGATTTGGAAGACCCATCTGGTAAGGTAAAATGGAGGGACGCAATGAGCATTCTTCACCAGTGCAGTGAGAATGCATCCATCGCCACTGATACGCCACATATTTTGCAACTGGCGATTGAGCCTGGATGCAACCTTTTGATCTTTAGGTGTTCCATCGAGCCCACAATGTCCTTGAATACTTGCGATTCCACACCCATTCTGTGTTGTCATTGCGTTTACCTGATGATACGCCAATGCCAAATGAAGTTAAAACTATCATCGGATACTTTGACTTGATTGCACCCATGTGATTAACATATAATAGCACCAGAGCGTAACAAGTTAGACTTGAGCATGCAGATTATGCATATTCGCACAAACCTTTAATCCACAGAATGCATCTAATGTGAATAGGTAGTTGATACCATATAACTGAATAATTGGTAACTCATGCAAACCCCATCCGCCTCCATAACTAAAGATGGTATTTAGTAATTATCCATCTTTAAGCAATAGCATCAGTGAGTAATTAACTGACGAGTACTGATGAAGGTTAGTGGGGCAATGCTGAATACTGTTTGTCCACCATGGTGACTTTGATAGTTTCAGCTGGGAATCGCATAGGTCTGATAGTAATGACCTACATGGTACCTGTGAGCTTGCTCCTTTGCATGCCGTATAGCTGTAATGGTGCAAAATTCGCAAATAGCACAGCTGAAAACCAATATATTGCCAATCCCAGACAATTTAATAGAGTTAAAGGTAATCCTAATACTTAATAATTTCAGTTGGTATCAACTTAAATTTAACTGGATGGATGAGAATCTAATTTCTGCACGATAGTTTGTGGCTGATACCGCTGATTTGGCAAAATACAGCGTTTTAGAACATCATCCAGATAGCCCATAATAATAGCTTTGGTTCTGAGCAGCCGAGCGTTGGTTTTAGTAATTTGGTAGATAGCCTTGGGCTGAAGTTTGCCCATCTTGCAATGCATTTGAACTGTGAACATTGTTCCCCATCCAGCTAAATTTCAAATATCTTTGTGAGCCCATGTGCGTGGACAACTGTTCCCCTGTTGTGAACAGGTAATGAAGTTTTCTAGTCAGAAAAGAACTATAATACTGCATATGCGAGTTTGAACCGGTTATTTTGCCATATGTGACACATGAGCGGCCCGTAACTGCAGCCTCTTGAAAGGCAACATCTGTCTTAGCATATAAGACAAGTGTAAATCTACCAACTTGTCAATGGTCCCAACAATAACTCGTATTTCGGAAAGGAAACAGACCCACCTAACCTTCATGGTTTATTGGTGGTCTTGTGGTAAGCACAAAGGCCCCTGGTGCGGGTTCTAATTCCGTACCTTGAGAAGCCGGACAACTTTAATTCTTCATCCTGGTCTTACCTGTTTGGGCAGGTTCCTGAAGAGAGGATTCGGCGGCTGGACATTGCTGGCCTCACTTGAACCTGCAGATTTGGAATTTAAGGGTTACACAAAAAGCTGGAGAAACTCAGCGGGTGCAGCAGCATCTAAGAGGCGAAGGAGACAGGCGACGTTTCGGGTCGAGACCCTTCTTCAGCCTGGTCAGGGATCAGGGAAACGAGAAATATAGACAGTGATGTGGAGAGATAAAGAACAATGAATGAAAGATATGCAAAAAAGTATCGATGATAAAGGGAACAAGCCATTGTGAGCTGTTTGTGGTGTGAAAATGAGAAGCTATGTGACTAGGTGGGGGAGGAGATAGAGAGTGAGGGAATGCCAGGGCCCGAGGGCGAGGGAGGTGGAAGGGAGAACAGCAAGGGCTAACAGAATTGAGAAAATTCAATGTTCAAGCCCAAAGATGCAGACTCCCCAAGCGGAATATGAGGTGCTGTTCCTCCAACGTGCGGTGTTGCTCACTCTGGCCGTGGAGGAGGCCCAGGACCGAGAGGTCGGATACGGAATGGGAGGGGGAGTTGAAGTGCTGAGCCACCGGGAGGTCGGAAGTGCTGAGCCACCGGGAGGAATTTAAGGCAGGTCCGATGGCGTTCTTCTGGAAGCAGTTCATTTTGAAGTGTGCATTGTACCCCCACATAGCGTTGTTCACTGCTGGTCCTTTCAGGAACAATTTTGCAGGTGCAAGGTATCCCACCGCCGGCACCTGTTCTAGTAATGATGTGGCGTGAGGTGGCTGCTCCTTCACGAGGGAACTCTGGCCCTCAGGTTTCTTCGTTAGCGAAGGTCTTGATGCCATGCCAGAATTTTCTGGAACCTCACGCTTGTACTCCAGTATGTTTCCTGGACATACTTCCGAGTCTTCCGCTTCATGCGGGATACGTAGGCGGTGGATCTTCCAGCCCGGACCCTGCTGAGTCTCCGGGGTTATCCGTTGGCGGGAAAGTTCCTCCGCAGGCGGTGAATCTTAGAGCCCAGACCCTCTGAGTCTACGGGCTTATTCGCCGGCAGTATATTCGCAGTCCGGACCCTGATAGGTCTCTGAGCTTACCGTCGGCAGTATATCTCTACTGATATGCCATACATGGACCATATCAGGAGGGAGCATTAGTGGGATGAGCGCTCCCTGACGCTATCCATGCTCCACGGATAAACGGCCGAGGACGTACCCATGTCGGAGGGGACCCTCCTGGCCTGCCCAGGCCTTTCAGACTCTATTGAACCTCTCTGGGCCACTGGAGTCTGAAAAATGCCGCCGCCTATCGCACTTCTGCGATCCGCAGCCGTGTCACAGTGAATGGCGGTGCTGGCTCGAAGGGCTGAACGGCCTACTCCTGCACCTATTGTCTACTGTCTAAACATTTAAATGCTTTTATGCGGAACATTCAGTTTGAAGAATGCTTCATGAGTGAATAGATATGAATACATGTTGTGTTCCAAGAGCAAGAATTTAGCGCACAAAACTTGGGTACAAGGGAAGATCTGGTGCAATGATAAAATGGGTAAAAACTAGTAAACTTTGTTGCTTGTAAATAAAGAAACAAATTGCTGTTGTGCGCTTTTATGATTTTAACAAGACAATATAATCTTTATAAAACAATCGTCAGCCCTGGGAAGGAAATAAGCTCATAGGAGACTGACAAATCACGAAAGATAAGTGTGTTTTTTGGAGCCCAAGAGGATCTCTTGGAGGCAGCAAATTACACCTCAACCCAGGACGTACTCAAGAAGAAAAAAATCAGATCTTACTTTCTCCTACCTTGAAATATTGATATGGATAAAAACAGAAAATGTTGGTAAACACTCAGAAGGTTAAGTTGTTGTGGAAAGAGAGAGATATCATTAACATTTAAAATTGAAGACCTTTAGTTAGTTAGTTAGTTTGATTAGTTTATTAGATCACATGGCACCGCGAAGGGGGATACAGGGAAAGCGTTTTTTGGTGCATGTCTAACCATGTCAGCAGAAAGACAATGCCGATGTTTACAATCGAGCCATCCAGTCAGTGCACAGGCTACAGGATTAAAGGCAATGAATGTATATAGTGCAAGAAAAAAGTTCAGTGAAGTCCCCGATTAGATATTAGTCCGAGGTCTCTCGATGGAGGTAGATGGTAGCCTCAGAACCGACTAGTTGGTGATAGGAATAGATTCAGGTTGCTTGATAACAGCTGGGAAGCAACTAGCCCCCTGGAATCTGGAGGCATGGCGTTTTCATACTTCAGAAATGTGAATGAGAGAGAATAAGACCTCAGTTGTAAAGTTTTGGAAGAGCGGAAGGAGGGCTGACAAAGGAACGTTCTATGGACAGAGTGAGGCCCCAGGATTGTAAATGGGATACATTGTAGACACCATTCAGCCAGGTAGAGTTTATGGTCACATGTACTAGTAGTGTGAGGTGGAATTGCATCAATGGGTTAATAGGACTTAGACAGAGAGGGAGAAAATGAACCAAGACTATGAAATGAGTTAAGTCAGATGGTGAGAATTTAGAGAAAGGATTGCAAAGCTTGTGGCAAGAAGTTCAAAAGCGTGTAAATGCACACCTACAAATTTAGGGACATTTTCTTCCCAGCTGATATCAGGCGACTGAACCATCCTATCACCAACATGAGCGTGTTCCTGACATACCATCTACTTCATTTGAGACCCTCAGACTATCTAAGTACCTGGGGAGAGAGTGACTCCACCATTTTGTGTCTATCTTTGGTATAGACCAGCAACTGCTGTTCCTGAGCTTTTTTAGTTTATTTTAGAGATACAGCGTGGAAACAGGCCCTTCGCCCGACCAGTGATCCTGTTGCATTAGCATTAGCCTACACACACTAGGGACATTTCTTTTTTTGCATTTACACCAAGCCAATTAACTTTCAAACCTGTACGTCTTTGGAGTGTGGGAGGAAACCGAAGATCTCGGAGAAAACCCACACATGTCATGAGGAGAAGAAACAAACGCCGTACAGATAGCGCCCATAGGATCGAACCTGGGTCTCTGGCACAGTAAAGCAGTAGCTCTACCTGTACACCACTGTGCAGCCCAGGCTATGTCACCTTGCCACCTTCCTACACAATAAGCCAATGAGCCTTAATTCGAAGCACGATATGTGTACTGGGGCATCGGCTGCCTGCTTTAATCTGACTCCTGACTCTGGTGCAGTCACCAAGCCTGGCCAACTCACTCTGCATGAGTGACCAAAGGCACAATCTTACCTTGTAACGAGAATCAATATTCTCTCCGCCCAGTCTCCATACTGTGACTGCTCTTCTTGTGTGCAAAGTCCATGGGATGGATACGTGCTGCGTAATGTTGGGCATGAAACACAAACAGTGCGCCTTGGAAGTGATTTGTAAGGGTTTTGAAGCAACAAAATTAAGGGAGCGGCATCGAAACTAAACTCTCCTGTCAATATTGAAATTTATTCATTGCTTTTGCAGGGTGGAAATGAATGATACGGCCAGGGTTTAATTTACATATTGCCACTCACTGAGGAGCAAATCGCTCCAAATAACTTTGAATAACCTGGAGAGTTGAGGTTTTCTTTCTCTTTCTTATTATCTGGTCGGAAATTTTGATCATGGGCTATTAACCCGAAGGCGAGTTTGGACAAAAATGGATTGTTCTCTCTAGAATGCTGGAACTTGAGGGGAGACCTGATAGAAGTATACAAAATTAAGGGGAGGCATCGAGAGGGTAGGCAGTCAGAACCCTTACCCCAGGGTGGAAATGTCGAAAACAAGAGGGTTTAACTTCATGGTAAGTTTAAAGAAGATGTGCAGGGCATTATACACAGGGGAAGGTGGGTGCCAGGAACACACTGCCAGGAGTGGTCGTGAGGGCAGACAGGATAGGGAGGTGTAAGCAGTTTTACTGCAGATGGGCACACGGATAGGAAGGAAATGGAAGGATACGGATCGCATGCAGGCAGAGGAGATTAATGTTTGTTGACATTATGTTCGGCACTGACATTTTGGTCCGACTTTTTTCTGTGCTGTACTTTTCATGACGATGGACTAAACAGTGCTAAATTTGGCCGCCCACTCTTCATCTCACACCTTCTGTTTTAACATCTCCAACCTTTGATCCAACCATCTGCCCTTCAAACCCCCTGCCAACCCCCACCCCACCATCTGTGTTTCCCTATCAGCTGCCTGGCATATTTCCTGCCCCTCCTCACTCCCAGCTTTCTTCCCCCGCCCCATTACCCCCCTGCCCCTCAACCCTCCCTACCATCAGCCTGAAGAAGGGTCTTGACTGGAAACTTCACCTCTCCATGTTCGCCAACCTTGTTGCCTTCATAAGGTCATAAATGATAAGAGCAGAATTAGGCTATCCGGCTCATCGTCTACTCCACCATTCAATCATAGCTGATCTATCTCTTCCTCTCAACCTCATTCTCCTGCCTTCTCCCCATAACCCCCGACACCCGTACTAATCAAGAATCTATCTATCTTTGCCTTAAAAATATCTACTGACTTGGCAATTAATCCCATAGATATCCCACCCTGTGACTAAAGAAATTCCTCCTCATCTCCTTCCTAAAGGCCTTCTTGGGGTAAAGCTGTGAACCCGGATGAGAAATGTATCTGATCCCTACCCTCAGAACCAAACACACTTGGCTGGTGTGGGCAGGTTGGGCTGAAGGGTCTGTTTCCACACTGTATCACTCTATGTGTAGGAAGAAACTGCAGATGTTGGTTTAAACCGAAGATAGACACAAAAAGCTGGGGTAACTCTGTGGAGAAGGAATGGTTGACATTTCAGGCCGAGACCTGAAACGTCACCCATTCCTTCTCTCCAGAGATGCTGTCTGTCCCGCTGAGTTACTCCAGCTTTTTGTGTCTATCTTCTGTATCTTTTGTGTCTATCTTCTGTATCACCCTATGGCTCTATTCTACCTCTGGGGCCAAGGGGGAAAAAAAGCCATCAGCTGCTTCAGCCTCACAATGTTCTTTTAACAGAGCAAAGAGAAATAAACTTAAAGCTAACAAATCCATCTGCAGATGCAGGAACTCTGAAATAAAAACAAATGACCAGGCGCTCGCTGGGCCTGCTGAGTCCTCCAGTTGCTTCTGCTTGTATTTCTGGATGATTAATGGTGTGCAGGATTCTTCATCTGAAAATTCTTTACCACTGGCAGACACAGCAAATTCTAATCATAAGTGCTGCTGTTCTGCAATTCTTCAGAATAAGCATTGACAACAGCTTATATTTATGTGGCGACTTTGGCTTGAAGAATGTGCCAATCAATGTAATAGATGAATGGAAATATGATAGCAAGGGGGAAGCTGTTAGGACTGGCTGATGGAAGTATTGTCGAGAACAAATGAGAAGATTCAGTGAAAGTAGTGGATGAGGGAAGGTGTCGACGGAGAAGTGTGGATAACTCATCATTTCAACAGTAAAGTTGGAAATGAACAAACGATGAGCACAAAAAAGTTGGAGTTACTCGGCGGATGAAGGCAGCATCTCTGGAGGAATCAAGAAGACCTTTCTTCAACCTAAGCCCATTGTGTCTCTGCCAGCCATTAGTGGCAGCACAGTGGCGCAGCTGGTAGAACCGCTGCCTCACAGCGCCAGAGATCCCAAGTTCGATCCTGATCTTGGGTGCTGTCTGCGTGGAGTTTGCACGTTGTCCCTGTGACCGTGTTGGTTTCTTCTGGGTGCTCCAATTTTTCTCCCACATCTCAAAGGCGTCCAGGTCTGTAGGTTAATTGGCCTCTGTAAATTGCCCTAATGTGTACTGAGTGTATGGAAAAGTGGGATAACATGGAACTAGTGTGAACGAGTGATCGATGGTCGGCGTGAACTCAGTAGGCAGAAGAGCCTATTTCTATGCTGTATCTTTCAAGCGATCGGTCAAAAATAACACAGATGCAGTGTACCATTGCACTAACAGCACACTTACATACCACGGACAATGAAGGAAAGGTTACAATTAAAACACAAAGTACTTGTGTTATAACACCAGGTTAAGCGCTCAAACAAGAAAACCAAGCCCAAAGCCAAAGTGCTATCTAAACTGATTATACAAACTAATCCTAAGGACAATAACTAACTCCATATGCAATAATCAGCTATCCACATGTTAACAAACACATTAAAAAAAAACTGATTGTATAGATGCAAGTATATCATTGGGCACCTCCCTTCACTGGTGTTTCGTTTCGTTGATTAGACCCACGACATCTCAGGAAGACTCAACATTCAGTTCTGACTTCCCAGAATATACCCCCCCCCCCCCCCCAATACCTGCTCTCATCATCTATGCTACCAGTATCTACTAAATAAATAAAGGAAACTACAGACGATTAATTCACTCTAACAAATGCTAGAATGCTGGTGTTCTTAAAAGCAGCATATAAACTCCCAATGCATGAATCAAATCAGTATATAAACTGCCAATGCATTAATCAAAGGATACTAAATAATACGCTGCTCCTACTAAATACTCTGAAAATCCCTTGACCCTTTTCTTTGATTTGACTGTGCTGCAAATTTCATTCCAGTTTACAAAGTTATTAACTTTATTAATTTTAGTCATTTCTTTTCAGAATTCATCGAGTGACGTTATTGATTGAATATCACATTTTGTGGTTTAAAAAAAATAAAAACTGACATTTTATGAGGAAACTGTTTCGCGTTTCTACTAGTTTAGCAGCGTTCAGCTAAAGTATCGCTGGACTTCTGCACAAAAAACAGAGGACATTCACCAACTCTGGGCAAAATGTTATGCACACATGCTTCAAAATTAAAACCTTGGTAAAACAAAGGTGTTTGCTCCCTAGGAGTTTAAGGTTTAAACAATAGACAATGTTATTTAAGGAAGCCAGATTATTTTCACTTTGTAGAATAATTAATTGCTAGCTATTGACTTGCAATGTACTGATTGTGCCTTAGACAAAGCATATAATTTTAATGGCATTTCCGTCACTAAGCATGATGGGTGTTAGCTATTCACAATCAGGAGGGTTTATTTTCCTTTTGCTCATTACTGCTAAGATGCAGCATGGTAAGGCCTTGAGGAGAGCAGGATAATTTGTTTTATTTTCATGGATGGGAATGGAATGAAACAAAACAAATGTCCCGCAAACACACTCAGTCATTTTCAGTAGAGTGTCTGTAGAGAGATGGAGATTATTATACCGAAAATGGAAGATATTCCCTCATCCTTTTGACAAATGATGCATGTTGATTCAAGGGAAGAACAACAGTCATGCAGACACTTTGAAACAGTATGCCTTTTTACGATGATTTATTTGCCTCAGCCTTTACCAATGAGACTTATCATCATATTGTGGAAGAAAATTAGCATAACAGAAATGGATTATAGTTCATCCCAGTGTCATATCATTTTGGGTTAAAGCTGCAACACAGTCATATTTTGTGGTGCACCCTGTTGTTAGCAAGTGAAGCTAAAGACTTTCTAAAACACAATTTACACGTCTTGGATTTTGAATTTTTAGAAGATGTTGATTTTAAACTTAATTTACAGGCCATCGTTGAAAGTAAGATACAAATGGTGTTTTTTTTGCTCACGTTACAGCACTACTTCTTGGTGCTATCAATGGATAAGAAGATAAACAACTGCATGATCAAGGAACCAGAGAGCAAGGCCATTCTCAATGGGGTATCAGTCAAAGGTTGTCCTTGCAGAATAAGACAACAGATTCATGAAAAAGGGGCAAAATATCTCTATTTGAATAAACACACAAGGTTTCGATTTGGAGGGCATAGTGGCTTTGCCGGCTATTAAAGACCAATTTGAGATCAGGAAATGTTCAGCATATGTTCCCAGAGCCTTCTTCAGCACAATCTCTCTGCTGACTGGTTAGCATGCAACAAAAAGCATTCCACTGTATCTCGCTACACGTGACAGTAAACTCAACTAAACAAAAAAAAATTATCACCCGGTCATTCTCACCGTGTTGCCCGTGTGATCGAGCTGTGCACAAATTGGCCACTACACTTCCTACATTACATGAGTGGTTAAACTGCAAAAATGCTACACTGGTACATTGCTGCAAAGTGCTTTGGAAACGTTATGAAGATTTTAGTTAAATGAAAGTCAATCTTTAGCATTGTGTAATATTTTTCGTCTTGGACTTCATGATGTGAATCTGCGGCACAAAGACTAGGATCCGGGTTCAATCCTGACTATGGGTGCGGTCTGTGTGGAGTTTGTACGTCTTCCCAGTGACCGTGTGGGATTTCTCTGGGTGCTCTGATTTTCTCCCGCACTCCAAAGATGTGCAGGTTTGGTAAAGATTGCAAACTGTCCCTTGTGTGTACGCTAGTGTTAGAGTATGTGGATTGCTGGTCGGTGTGGACTCGGTGGTCCTAAGAGCCTGTTTCAGTGCTGTATCTCTAAATTAAACTAAACTAAATTGAGATTCGCTCTGTGACCACAGCTGGCCTACATGACAAAGCACCTTGAGTGTTGTGTGGAATTTTGGCCTCCTTATCTGAGTTAGATACTTCCTACGAACTGGTCCCTATGATGGCAGGACAGTTGAATGGAGCACAATTAGGCTAAATATTCACAAGAGTTTATAAGACTGAGAAGGGACCTCAAAGAAAGCGATACAATGTAAATTGGACTGGACAGGTTAGATGCAGGAAAGATGTTCCAGTGATGGTGAGTCTAAACCAGGGACCACAGTTGAAGGATATGGATAAAGCTTTCTCAGTGAGAGGTGAACCTGAGAAGTTCACCAGCACTGTAAGCAGTTGAAAGCAAATCATTAATATATTCGATAAGGTGTTAGATGTTTTCTTGGGGATTAAAGGGTTCTGAAGGATAAATGAACACTTCTATAATAAAATTCTATGCCTGATACTGAATTTGGATGATCAGCCATGATTATATAGAATGATAGCGCAGGCACAAGAGGCTGAATGGCCTCTCTGTGCTTTTCTGTACTAAGTTTCTATATTTCTCTGACAAACTGTTAGGCCTGGATAGAGTAGATGTGGAGAGGATGTTTCCACTAGTTGGAGAATGTAGGACAAGAGGCCACATCCTCAGAATAAAAGGACATACCTTTGGAAAGGGACGAGGAGGACTCATTTTAGTCAGAGGGTAGTGAATCTGTGGAATTCATTTCTCCACAGATGGCTGTGGAGGCCAAGTCAATGTCGAAGATTGTTGATTCTTGATTGGTACGGGTGTCAGGAATTATGGGGAGAAGGCAGGAGAATAGGGATGAGGGGGAAAGATAGATCAGCCGTGATTGAATGACGGAGTAGAGTTGATGGGCCAAATTGTCTAATTCTGCTCCTATAACTTATAAACTTGTGTAAACGTTGCTGTTAACAGGATAAAAATCACCTTGCACAACCCAAGAAACAAATATTCTACCCACACAGAGATCTATTAAAAGGCCATTGTCCAAGAGATGTTAACTCAATTGCTTTCCTCAGATCATGTCTGACCTGGTGAGTATTTCCAGTGTTTTTATTTCTTCTTGTTTCTCATTTCTGGAATTTGCTCTATTTTCCTTTTGTTACCTTGCTAGAAGTCTGTGCGTTCAACAAGAACGGGATTAGCTGCTTTTACAGAAGAAAGAGACTAACTTTTCCTGGTTGGGGGGAAGAATGGGAGGGGGGGGGGAGCCCTTTGCTGTTTCCTTACTTCTGACTGTGTGTTGCTTTCACTGAAGCCTTCCTAAAGCAGGGTTAATGGTGCAATGCGGGGACCATAATGGAGTCACAGGTGGCATGCTGGAGTGAGGCATCGATGCCATCATTCTTACTTACCTGCCTACACGAGCATTATCCCCTGGGCTGACAGAATGATGCACCAGCATAATAGCTGTCTTCACAAAATCCACACTCCAATTTGCATCGGCGCCCTGAGAATAGATCTGAGCAACACATGATGCAGCTGAAATGGGACTGCTCATGCACTGTGTTAAAGAGCATCTGTGCTTGGAGGAGCTAAATCTGGTGCAGCCCCATTGATACATGTATAATTTCCACTTGGTTAGTGGCCAGTACAAAAATAAAACAAAGAAGATAAAAAATAATGGGTTTGAAGAACGGCAGGTCATGTAAGCTTGGTAGTTATATTGACCCGAAATTGTTGGAAAACTCATGAGTTTCTCAGCATTATTAGTTTACAGCCCCTCCAGCCATCTGTAATCAATAGGGGGAGATGCCTTGAGTTCGGTAATGTGCACCAATCCCTCCTGGGTTTTACGCTGCTTCCCTGTAAGAGTTGACAAAATAGAATGAAGCACAACCTCACCCTGAACCTCCCCATAGCAATAAATTACATGCCACGAGATCGCAGGACTCGTACCGTTAAGGTGAAACAATCTCGCCACAGCAATTTGGGCCGGTAATTCATGCTGTGATGGCCAGGTTAATGACGTGATCGATGCTCCTGACATGCTACTCAACCTTGGAAGGATAAAATGCAACTGGAATAGGCCCTCCTTGCAGGTGGAAAATTATTCCTTGAGGTTTTTTAAAAACAGGTTTACTGTGTCCTGACAGTGTTTCTGTGCCACGTCTTGTCATTCCTGCTGGAAGCTGGCTTTGTTGTGCAGCATACAACCACTCGGCTTCTGTAAGGTGAAATAGGTGGATCCTTATCTCTTATCATTTAGCAAGTCCATTACTTCCATTAAAACAGTTCTGCCGATTATGGCCATGTTAGTTGAATACTCAATGACATGAGGATATCCTGTCATTCAATCACAATCCCAAGGGCCAATGCAATAATTCTCAAACACAACAGGTTTTAATGTCCTCCTCTTTTGCTTGTAAAGATTAAGTCTTTTATTACCTTTATCCTCTATCTCATTTTTCTTTCTCTCAATCAGCTCTCCACATCTCTTTCAGTTGCCAATTTAGTTTGTATTGACCTTCTCCACCTTCATTATTTTATGCACCGTGAAATTATCACCCCTAAGTTTCCTTTGGACAAGGTACATGAGGCAGGATTTTGCAGTGATTTAACTCCTGGTCAGACCTGATATCGTTGTTTAAGATAGACACAAAATGCTGGAGTAACTCAGCGCGTCAGGTGGCATCTCTGGACAATACGTATAGATGATGTTTCGCATAGGTGACCCTTCTTCAGACTTCTTCAGCTTTATGTTTCTATCTTTAGCAAAAATCAGCCAAACTCGGGTTCTGACCGGAAATGCCACCCATTCCTTTTCTCCAGAGATGCTGCCTGACCCGATGAGTTACTCCAGCATTTTAATCTAACTTTGGTGTAAACCAGCATCTCCAGTTCCTTCCTACACATTTTGTCAGCAGTTCCTTGTTATTACTAGTATCGTTGTTTAGTTTAGTTCAGTGTTACTTTTATTTTATTCACATACTTATTTCCACAATTTTAATATATTTTCTTCAGCATTAGACTTTGGCTGGAAATGATTCGGGTATAGGTCCAATGGGTTCATATCGGTATAGGTATCCTGTGGCCTGCGGCAGTGCCTGTTCAGGGCTACCTACGAATTGCCCTCTCTGAGGAGGGGAGAGCAAAAAGGTCAACATATAACTGACTCCAGGCTCTAAAAAAGTCAATGGAACATATTGAAGCACATATGTGCCGGCAGTGAACAGCACCAACAGGGGGATGTGAGAGCCAGCCGCCGAATCTGTTATTCAGGTAGGCCTATTCAACAGGGGAAGAAAACCTGGTAGACGAATCAATTAAGGCCAACGGCGGGCAAAGGTCATCATTTCAGAACGCATCCCAGGCGCTCATCGGCAGTAGGCGGTTCACTGGAGCTGGGGGCAGCTTGATAGCTCAGAAATTCCATGCACCTTACCAACCCTACTCAACAAAGTGGGTCTATCCAAAACATGGGTAAGTGCACCATTCACAAGTTGTAACATTTACAGTGGCTTGCAAAAGTATTCATACCCCTTGAACTTTTCCACATTTTGTCACGTTACAACCACAAATATAAATGTATTTTATTGGGATTTTATGTGATAGACCAACACAAAGTGGTGCATAATTGTGAAGTGGAAGGAAAATGATACATGGTTTTCAATTTTTTTTACAAATAAAAAACTGAAAAGTGTGGCATGCAAAAGTATTCAGCCCCCTTTACTCTGATACCCCTAAATAAAATCCAGTGCAAACAATTGCCTTCAGAAGTCACCTAATTAGTAAATAGAGTCCACTTGTGTGTAATCTAATCTCAGTATAAATACAGCTGTTCTGTGAAGGCCTCAGTGGTTTGTTAGAGAACATTACTGAACAAACAATGTTCCTTGGGCATCATGAAGCCCAAGGAACACGCCAGACAGGTCAGGGATAACGTTGTGGAGAGGTTTAAAGCAGGGTTAGGTTATAAAAAATATCCCAAGCTTTGAACATCTCACAGAGCACTGTTCAACCATCATCCGAAAATGGAAAGAGTGTGGCACAACTGCAAACCTACCAAGACATGGCCGTCCACCTAAACTGACAGGAGAGCATTGATCAGAGAAGCAGCCAAGAGGCCCATGGAGGAGCTGCAGAGATCTACAGCTCAGGTGGGAGGATCTGCCCACAGGACAACTATTAGTCGTGCACTCCACAAATCGGGCCTTTATGGAAGAGTGGCAAGAAGAAAGCCATTGTTGTAACAAAGCCATAAGATGTCCCGTTTGCAGTTTGCCACAAGCCATGTGGGGGACACAGCAAAAATGTGGAGGAAGGTGCTCTGGTCTGATGAGACCAAAATTGAAGTTTTTGGCCTAAATGCAAAACGCTTTGTGTGGCGGAAAACTAACACTGCACATCACCCTGAACACACCATCCCCACTGTGAAACATGGTGGTGGCAGCATCATGCTGTGGGGATGCTTTTCTTCAGCAGGGACAGGGAAGTTGGTCAGAGTTGATGGGAAGATGGATGGAGCCAAATACAGGGCAAATTTGGAAGAAAACCTGTAAGAGTCTGCAAAAGACTTGAGACTGGGGCGGAGGTTCACCTTCCAGCATGACAACGACCCTAAACATACAGCCAGAGCTACAATGGAATGGTTTAGATCAAAGCATATTCATGTGATAGAATGACCCAGTCAAAGTCCAGACCTAAATCCAATTGAGAATCTCTGGCAAGACTTGAAAATTGCCGTTCACAGACGCTCTCCATCCAATCTGACTGAGATGAACTATTTTGCAAAGAAGAATGGGCAAAAATTTCAGACTCTAGATGTGCAAAGCTGGTAGAGACATACCCCAAAATACTTGCAGCTGTAATTGCAGTGAAAGATGGTTCTACAAAGTATTGACTCAGGGGGGCTGAATACTTTTGCATGCCACACTTTTCAGTTTTTTATTTGTAATAAAATTTGGAAACCATGTATCATTTTCCTTCCACTTCATAATTATGCACCACTTTGTGTTGGTCTATCACATACAATCCCAATGAAATACATTTACGTTTGTGGTTGTAACGTGACAAAATTTGGAAAAGTTCAAGGGGTATGAATACTTTTGCAAGCCACTGTACAATTGTTATACAACACACAAAGGATAAAAACATCTGGCTGAGGGAAATAAGGAAGGAGTGGCATGTTTATTATGAAAAATGTAGAGTGTCGGGCATATGAAATTTCCGAATATGAAAACTTCTTTTCCTGACTAACAGATTCATAAGTGTCTCAAAGATCCATGCTATGCAATTCCCATTACAGAGGTTATCAAAGACAATATAACTGTACCAATAACAGTAAAACATTGCAGAATGAGATAAACTGTTCATTGGTCTTTGGGATTTACCTTTAACTATTAATTATCCTATGACTCCACCCTGTGGCAAGAGATTTGAGTTAATAGCAACCTGTTATAAACTGACTTTTATTTCATCAAGAGTAATTGGCAATGTAGTAGCTGTGTTTCAGCTGAGCAAATCAAGGAACTGATATCGTGCAAAGTAGCTACCTCACAAAGGACATGTAGACCATTGTTAACAAACTTATGCTATTATCAGCTGAAGCTACCTCAGTCACAATGATGGAAAAACAGTATTCAGCATTGCTGAACATGACAATGAACTCACTTGAACTTGAACTTGAACTTGCTCCAGTAGTTTGGTCGGTCGAATTCAGATATTACAAACTGATGCTAAGGACTCGAAGGTGAGAAGTTCCGAATACCATCTCTAGTTGGAGGTATTGGAGATTTGCATGAGTTACCAGTTCTTCAATTGTTGGTATCAACTAAATATATACACTGGATGCACCCCATGGGTAAGGGGCCATTGAGCGAATATACATATTCTACATGCTCAACTTCAAGTTGCTACACTACGGTGGTGACATATGTTAGTCACATGGCAATCAAGTAAAAGTATCCTGTAATAATTACCTAATCTCCTTTGCCACTGGTGTATCATCCAGTTCAGATCGATGACAACACAGAATAGGTATTGGATCTCAAAGTATTATGAAAGCATGGTTCAATGCTACATCGAATATTGACATGTTGGTTCATGTTTATTCACTGATTGCAAAAATATGTGGCACAACAGTGCAGAGAAATACATTCTTGCTACAAAAGGAGGAATGTTCTTTTATGTCTTCCTCCATTTTTGCCTCATTAGCTGGTCTTGAAACAGTCAGCAAGACCTCGTTTGGGTTCGTACTGTTGGACTGGCTAAGCAGCCATGTTGCCTGCTTCATCAGGCATAATAATACAACGGCATACGGTTATACCAAAAAATAAAAACGTGCTGGTTCAAACTGTGGTTCAGGAGACCGGCCTTTGCACAGTAAAACAATTATTGACTTACACATTTTGAATGGATTGACATGGCTCAGGTTGTCACATCAAGCCATGAATGTGCTCACTGCAGAGTGCAGGGATGGCACCCAAAAGGAGATCAGAAGTGATTTTGTTTAAATGTTAATGTTACATTTAATACGGTACACATTACTGACATCTTCCAAGTTTATTCTTAAATGGTATTTGACAATAATTCAGTTATAGAGACACTACAGCTGCAACAAACGGGAACCACTCTGTCGGGTTCAACCCGGATATCGAGTTGTTAAAGAGATCTTGACACAAGTTCTCTCACTACAAGAATATGCAGTTGGTTATTGAAAATGTGTTAACATTACTTCACCAAGGGGTTCCAGCTACATCCTTAGTTTTGACGCTAATATCAGCACAACGACGGCAAACAGGATGGAATTGGCTGCAGGTGCCATTACATTTTACATTCTGATCTACACAAGCAGAGCAGACGAGGGGTGGCATGATTTAAGATAATTTTTCGGATACCCCATGGTCTTACGTCTATGTGGGAGGGCAGGCTTGCTACATTATATCAAGGCCACCAGAATCCTAATAAGTGTGGAATCAGCATTGTTTATTAATCAACAAACAACTACCCAAAGGAAGGTCGGTTCAGACTATTTCAAGGTGGCTGCAGCAGGTTCTGGGTTATGCAGGTATTAACACTGGCAATTGAATATCTCATTCCACCAGGTCAGCATCAACGTCAGCAGCCAGGGCATTGGACATGCCCATCGACCATATCCTCGCGACCGCAGGATGGTCAACTAAATTGATTTAAATTTTTTTACCACAACCACAGGCATGTTACTGACCCGGAGTTTTGCCCATTCTGTTTTGCGTCCACTTTAACCTCCCCCGAATTACAGGGGTTGCATTTGATTTATTTATTAACGTAAATCATTAATACATTTGAATCAATATCATGCTTAATGCATTTTTGATTATTCACTCATCCTGAGTCAATCGATGCAGTAAGACGCCGAGATTTGGATCTGCGGCATGAAATCACAAAGCTTTGAACTCTTCACGGAATCACTCACGTGACTCCGAAGTAAAATTGTAAGATTAAACAAGAACTTACCAGTTTGAAATTTGATCTTGATTTTATGAGGAGTTACGTTGGTGATTACGTGCCCTCCACGCCCAACCCTCTCATAAAGATCATCTGGTAGTTCTCGAGTCACGCATCTTACTATGTCACTTTGGTGATTGTTAGTTGTGATTTCATACCGCTGCTTTGAAGATTGACGCGCATGCAGCCCAGACGGGTTTCTTCACGTAATCATCAACGTAACTCCTCATAAAATCAAGATGAAATTTCAAACTGGTAAGTTCGCATTTAATCTTACTATTACAGACCCGTTAGTCTAACATCGGTAGTGGGGAAACTGCTAGAGTCAGTTATTAAAGATGGGATAGCAGCACATTTGGAAAGTGGTGAAATCATTGGACAAATCAGCATGGATTTACGAAAGGTAAATCATGTCTGACAAATCTTATAGAATTTTTTGAGGATGTAACAAGTAGACTGGATAAGGGAGAACCAGTGGCTGTGTTATATCTGGACTTTCAGAAGACTTTCGACAAGTTCCCACATAAGAGATTAGTATACAAACTTAAAGCACACGGTATTGGGGGTTCAGTATTGATGTGGATAGAGAACTGGCTGGCAGACAGGAAGCAAAGGGTAGGAGTAAACGGGTCCTTTTCAGAATGGCAGGCAGTGACTAGTGGGGTACCGCAAGGCTCAGTGCTGGGACCCCAACTATTTACAATATATATTAATGATTTGGATAAGGGAATCGAATGCAACATCTCCAAGTTTGCAGATGACATGAAGCTGGGGGGCAGTGTTAGCTGTGAGGAGGATGCTAGGAGGCTGCAAGGTGACTTGGATAGGCTGGTTGAGTGGGCAAATGTATGGCAGATGCAGTATAATGTGGATAAATGTGAGGTTATCCACTTTGGTGGCAAAAACAGGAAAGTAGACTATTATCTGAATGGTGGCCGATTAGGAAAAGGGGAGATGCAACGAGACCTGGGTGTCATGGTACACCAGTCATTGAAAGTAGGCATGCAGGTGCAGCAGGCAGTGAAGAAAGCAAATGGAATGTAAGCATTCATAGCAAAAAGGATTTGAGTATAGGAGCAGGGATGTTCCACTGCAGTTATACGAGGTCTTGGTGAGACCACACCTGGAGTATTGCGTACAGTTTTGGTGTCCAAATCTGAGGAAAGACATTCTTGCCATAGAGTACAGAGAAGGTTCACCAGACTGATTCCTGGGATGTCAGGACTTTCATATGAAGAAAGACTGGATAGACTCGGCTTGTACTCGCTAGAAATTAGAAGATTAAGGGGGGATCTTATAGAAACTTACAAAATTCTTAAGGGGTTGGACAGGCTAAATGCAGGGAGATTGTTCCCGATGTTGGGGAAGTCCAGAACAAGGGGCCATAGTTTAATGATAAGGGGAAAATCTTTTAGGACCGAGATGAGAAAAACATTTTTCACACAGAGAGTGGTGAATCTCTGGAATTCTCTGCCACAAAAGGTAGTTGAGGCCAGTTCATTGGCTATATTTAAGAGGGAGTTAGATGTGGCCCTTGTGGCTAGAGGGATCAGGGGATATGGAGAGAAGGCAGGTACGGGATACTGAGTTGGATGATCAGCCATGATCATATTGAATGGCGGTGCAGGCTTGAAGGGCCGAATGGCCTATTCCTGCACCTATTTTCTATGTTTCTATGAAGACGACCAGGGTACTTCAGTGGGCGGTGCCTCAGCCATGTGTCAAGTGAGGCCTGTTCGATGCTGAGGCCTCACCTCACTACTGCCACTTGATCTCAAGTTTGGGTGGCCCAAGATGATTGGAACTTTTTTCTTTAATTTCCAAAAATAAACTTTATTCAGAGTAAAAAAATTATACAAAATACGAACTGTGCAAAATTCCTCCGACATCCTCAGCGGCTACACATCCATTCATTAGCGTTGCATTTGCTAATGTTCATTAAAAAAACTATCATTATACCAGGCACCATTGTCTCTAATGTGGCCACCCGGGGTGATATCATCTTTCTAAGAACTTAGGGGCGGCGCAGCGGCGCAGGGGTAGAGTTGCTGCTTTACAGCGCCCAAGTCCCAGGTTTGATCCCGACTACGGGTGCTGTCTGTATGGAGTTTGTATGTTCTACCCATGTGGGTTTTCTCCGGGTGCTCCGGTTTCCTCCCCATTCCAAAGATGTACAATTTTGTGGGTTAATTGGCTTCGGTAAAGACTGTAAATTGTCCCTCGTGTGTTGGATAGTGTTAGTGTACGGGGATCGCTGGTTGGTGCAGAATCGGTGAGCCAAATGGCATATTTCCACACTGTATCTCTAAACTAAACTAAACTAAACTATGCACCTGGATCAGGTTAAATATCATCTCATTTTGCAGGTTTGTAGGTTAATTGACTTCAGTAAAATAGTAAGATTAAACGAGAACTTACCAGTTCGAAGTTTGATCGTTATTTTATGAGGAGTAACGATGAGGGATTACGTGAAGAAGCCCCACCTGGCGCTGGAACGGCATACTTCAAAGCAGCGGCATGAAAAACACAGAACATAATAGCCGGAGTAAGATAGTAAGGCTCAACATAGATTTAGAACTACCAGATGATCATTTATTTTATGAGGGTCGGGAGTGGAGGGCACGTAATCCCTCATCGTTACTCCTCATAAAATAACGATCAAACTTCGAACTGGTAAGTTCTCGTTTAATCTTACTATTTTACTTCGGAGTCACGTGAGTGACTACGTGAAGATTTTGAAGCTTTCTGTGTTTTTTATGTCGTAGACTCATTCCATACGACACTCTGGCTCATTCAACACAGTAATGAGCAAAATAACACATTTTTTTCCCCCCAAACATTGCCTCAAGTTATGTGATAATTTATTTCACGTTATAAAAGAATAAAAGTAATGCTCTTTCTATTGAAAGGCAAATTTATGACAAAATATCAATTGATATATATAATTTGATGGTATGAACAAAGCAACAATTATAGAGAACCCAACACTCCGTGTCCAATCCTGACACCATGACTTGTTCCATTTAATTTAATATTTATTTTACACCCTTCTGTGGCCTTGAATCTTTGCTCGAGCGGCTCATCCCGTGCCATTCCTGTGAATGTATCTACCTCCTTAACAGAGTGATTTTCCACATTTCAGTGTCTAGTTCCACTGAGTGTTATTCAATTTTTAACCATCTAGAATACATTTCTCTTGAACCATCAGTTTTTACTGAAACCTAATGTGGTTTTTTGTGTGTAATAAGTAGTGCTTTCTCACCACCACAGACTCTTACCTACTTCAACATATTTCATCAATGTTGACTCACACACAATTTATGGCCGACAAGATATGCTTATAGGTTTACCTTGGTTTCAGCTCTTCTTGGTCTGCTTTGTTTGGTAAATTCATAAACATATATAATAATGTAATCTGTATCCACATGCAATACAACATAATATTTGCAATGTTTTGCACTCTTATGTTGATACTAAAGTCATGAGCATTATTACTTTCAATGTTAACTTTTTTGAATCATTGATAGAATTGGAGTCCATTGTCTAAGGCAATTCAGGACTATATTGATATCCCGACTTATGTCTTGCAACTTTGGACAGATTATATATATATCTATATTTATATCTACATATATATCCCTTTTTTCATATCGGGATATTACGAATGAACCTGATAACTTTTTGTTTAGTAGATTGTCCGTAAATAGGACGAAAACACTCTGAGCCCTACTATTGGCTCTATCAATTAGATACTCAGAAAAAATGCAATCCACAAGGAACTCACATATATCTAATATGACAAATAACTTTACTGTCTACACAGACTTCCAATTTCTTATAACAAAATGTTGTTTTTTTAAAACTTATTTCTCCAAATTGCAGGTATAACACTTCTTTTATACATAATTATTTTATTGTTATGTTGTTATATTAGTTAAAACATTCATAGACTTCTTTGACCATCAACTGTTGTAATGGTCTGGTCAACCTGCAGATAGTCAAATTCATATTTTCATGTCATGGATGCCTTTGTACAACAATAAATTACTGCAACTATGAATCATCACAAGTGGTTCAACATCACTCAATATTTAAGAAAACCATGAAGGTCCGTTTTGGGCCACCAAAGCGCCTCTGGCAGTGTCCTGCTACATTTTCATCAGACACTGCCCTATCAGACAAAAAATGAGGAACATAAAAGAACATCTTTCCTCAAGTAATTGAGAGAAATGCATCCACCTTTCCTGTTCTTGGTTTACCCACGAGAACATTTGAAAGATCTTGATTTAATCTGTATACAACCAGATTAATCGTAAGTAATCCATATTACTGACAATGTATTTTACCCCCTTAATTTGTTGTCTGCGATAACATTGTCTCTTTCTTAGAGATAAACAGCTGGACTAAAACATTTTAGAATATGCCACATCTGTTTACTCAGATAATCACATGATTATTAATTTTACTTATCTTATGATTAATATATGCCACGCCGTGGTATTGTTCACCTTGATATGACATGGACACTTCCATAATAGAACAATCGATATTTAATCCATAACTCCTTATACTTCAATAATTAATACAAATGTTTGGAGAAATTTCTTAGGATAATCCATTTGCAATTACCTGGTATTATTGTCCGTATCCCCAACAAGAGACGTATCAATATCTTTATAAGAATAGATATTATTCTTATCTTACCCAAATATTCACAGAAGCTATCCATCATCTGTTCATACTTGCTTCAGCTTGCAACAGCTGCTAAGCTTATAGTTGAAGCAGCTTGTGAACCTTTTTTATCCATTACTTTAATAATGATAATGTATCATTTGGTATTTGCATAGGCCTCTCACAAAGGCATACATATTCTTATAAGCTTCTGTATTCCTTCTTTTGGAGCTTTATTTACTCTTTACCCGAACACACTATGGCTCCTTTCCTAATGGAGGGACAAAGTATGTCAACAAAGCAATGAGACATATTTGTATCATGGAACAATTTTCCCCCTCTTATGGTGCTGAATTACTCCTAAATCCAGAATAGTAATTTATGAATATTTATGAATGCCTAGACATAGGCTTTATGTGATGGGTCAGGTCCTTGCCTTTCAACAGGCTTGTAATTGCAGCACTAATTTGCAGCTGACTCTTTATAACCTTCCAATTTAAATGAGATCAAGATAAACCATGACCATGTCCTCATTAGTGCAAGTGCTGATCTTTTTATCAGTACAATTGTTCTTCCAGGATTCTGTTTAAAAGCCTTGAACTGGTTTTAATCCTTTAGACAATGTTTTAACTTGCACAGCTTGACCCATTTTAATTAATTTCAAGCACCTGTAATATTTGATTAACAATTTGTTAATAACAACTCTATTTCAATGTTGAAGATGTTTCCATTTTAATAAAATGTTTTTACACTGTGAAAGTTTATATAAAACGATGTTTTGTATGGTTTATACCATCACATCTTTACACTGAGGTAATTTTATAATATATATATGTACGTACCCCTTCTTTATTTGAGTTACTTTGGGTGCAAGCCTAAAATCAATTTTTTAGGTTTTCTTATACAGGTGAACCAATTCCTTCTACAATTTTTTTTAGTAGTCCTTAGTTATAATTAAATTAATGATCATAATACACCTGTAATCCCCCCACAATCGGAGATTTCATCAACTTATTTTGTAACAAGTTGTTTGCACCTCTTCAACGTACTTCAAGCCTTATTTTCCCAATTATATGGGTTCAGAAAAGGCTATGTTGGATAATAATTTATTTACCATACTTCTGCCTTTGTTTTGATCCATTATCAAATCTTTATATTGGATCATAATTTTTTCCCCCCAAAGTTTAAAGACCGATAGTCTGTTCTTTTGTAACCAATGTTTGATTTACATAAGGCAGGTTTTTATTCCATAATAATCAGGATTTAACATAACCTGATTTGTATTGGATCTGCAAATCTAGAGTGCAGATTTGGTCCCTATACAATTACATATATATAAACTAAAATTAATATTATATATTTCTTCCCATTGAGCTCCACAAACTGCTGGCAATTTAATTTTATTTTAATGTATTGGTTATTTTGCACAATGGTTTTATTTATGTTTTCCCTTGAATAGTGATGCCAAGCACCAGTTTGCAAATACTTTGAAATCGTATTTCCTTATATCTCATATAATATGAGACATGGATATCAAAACGGATTAACACCGTTGATTATCTTTATAAAACAAAAAAAAGTTTTAAATCATATTCTTGCTGTTCCCATAACAGCTTTGGTGAGAGACCAATTAATTTTTGGTTTTCCATGTTTACTTTCCATGTCCTCCACTTCTTATTCAGGTGTGTAGTACCTACTCATTCATTCGTGGTATCCGTTACCTAGTACACCTCTATATATATATATTATGTGCTGAGGTGTACCTGAATAAAGACATAAAAGTATTTATTTATTATTCTGCTGTTTTAAACCATAACATCTTTAGAGAGACCAACTAATTTTGGTTTTCCAAGGTTAATTTCCATGGACCTTCGCTTCTTATTCCAGGTGTTTTGTAACCCAGTACGACAACCTGTATATATATATAATAATATATATATATATATATATATATATATATATATATATATAATATAATCTATATAAAATATTATCATATCAAATAATAGTAGATAGTATATTTTTTGTAGCAGTGGTGGGTACTTTATGACCAGCCACCACTATCAGTGCACTTTTAGGGTCAGTGTTCCATTTTTTGTTTTTGTTACAGCCCTTGTATACTCCTAGTTTTTCCCCTCCAAGAGACTACCCTCCAAACATAATAAGCCATAATAACCATATAACAAACTGCACGTAATTCAGTCCCTCTCAGCAGGCCCATCCAGTCCGTGCCGACCATTTGTTTTACCCCCTAGTTCCCATCTACCTGCTCTCCAGACCTGAGGTAGATATTCCACATATTTCAATCATCTATATATTAATATATAAGAAACCCCCTTAGGGTAGGTTAGGAATGTTTTTGGTCCTTTTAAATCCTTTTTGGTTGAAATTTGTTTTAATTTATTTTATTTTTTATTTTTTGGAATCTATTTTTTTCCCATTATCTTTTTAAGCCATAAAGCTTTTTTTAGTCTGAAGGGCCCTTTTATTGAACAATTTAAAAATTATGGGTGGCCTTTCTGACTTTATTAAATCCCGCTCCCCACCCTGACAAAAGGTTTGTGGAGCGATTAAAAAGTCTTCCTAACGTAAATTATTGAACGGCCACCGGTATCGGAACCACGGAGTTCGGTAATCTGCCGCCGTCCCAATCGCTTCCCCTGAGGACGATTCTTCTTAAACTTCCGTTAACTTTTTTTTTATACAGAGTATTTTCCTTTTTAATTTAACTTTTTACTTATATTTTTGCTTTTAAATTTCTGTGTTCAAATGCCAGCCACGGAGTTTTTAGACCCCTGAGAGATTTTTCCAACTGCACTTACCTGCGGTCACCCGTACCTAAACCTCAGCTGTCATAGAGAGCCTGCCTCTGCAGCTCATGCCTCCTGGGCCCGTCCTGCGTCGACGTAATGCCGTTCCAGCGCCAGGCGGGCGTCTTCACGTATCCACTCACGTGAACCTCTCGAAAGTAAAATTTTTAATTGTCCCTAGTGTGATGTACGAATAGTGTTAATGTGCAGGGACTGCAGGGGCTGCGCCGCCTCTCGGTGGGCTGATAGGCCTGTTTCCACACCGTATCTCTAAACTAAACTAAACTAAACTAAAATAAACTAAACTTACAGAAAGAACAGGCAGTTACACAAACCAAAATATTCAACCAAAAACAAAATATAATAATAATAATAATAAAACAAACAGACAAATAAATAGACAATCGTGGTGCAAAGTCAAAAATAATGTCCCCAAGTCCATATAGTTAGAATAGAATAAAATGCCTTTTATTGCCATTCAAACAGCTTGGTTTGAACGAAATTGCATTTTCTACAGTCTTACCTTACAAAAAGATTATTCGGAGATTATTTGGAGGTTGTAGTTTCTCGCAGCCTAAATAAGCTGCTCCTGAACCATGCGTGTTGCAGTTTTCATGCTCCTATATAGAGTCACAGAGTCATAGAGTGATACTGTGTGGAAACAGGCCCTTTGGCCCAACTTGCCCACACCACCCATATCTTCACCATGAAACGGTGCTGCACCCCTCATTCTTTATAATCCACAGGAATGACTCAGTACATATAGAACATAGCACAGTACAAGAAAGGGCCCTTCAGTCCATGCTGTTTGTGCTGAACATGATGTCTAGCTGAACTGATCCCACCTGCCTTCATACAGTACAGCCATAAACCTTTGTTCTCTGACCTTTGTGCGTATCTAAAAGCCTATTAAATGCCGCTATCATATCTTCCTCCACCACCACCCATGGCAATGCGTTCCAGGCCCCCATCACACTCTATATAAAAGATTTGTCCCACACATCCCCATGAAACATTTCCCCTTTCACCTTATAGCTTGGCCCTCCAATGATGGACATTTCCATCCTGGGAAAATGGTTCTGACTGTCTTCTCAAGTTCAAGTTGAAGTTACATTTATTGTCACATGCACCAATTGGTACAGTGAGATTTGAGTTACCATACAGCCATATGAATAAAAATGAGCACAATACACAATAGAATTTAACATGAATATCCCCACACAGCGGAATCAACGTTTCCCACTGTGAGGGAAGGCAATAAAGTTCGGTCAGCTTCTCTACCTATGACATAATTTTATATACCTCTGTCGAGTCGCCCCTCAATGTATGTTGTCCCAGAAAAAACAATCGGCGAGTTTCCAATCTCTCCCAAAGCTTGGATGCATGTGAATGTGGGAGGCAAGATCAGCAACTTTGCAGATAACACGAAGGTTGGTGGATAGACCCAAAATGCTGGATTAACTCAGCGGGACAGGCAGCATCTCCGGATAGAAGGAATGGATGACATTTTGGATCGAGACCCTTCTTCAGGCAGATGCTGCCTGTCTCGTTGAGTTACTCCAGCATGTTGTGTCTATCTTCGGCTTAAACCAACATGAAGGTTGGTGGAGTAGTTAAGGTTCGTTAATGCGTCTTAATCATTTAAGAAGCGTCTAGATGAGCAGCTAAATTGCCTCAGCATGCAGTTCTATGGATCAAATGCTGATCTATGAAGTTAATATGGAAGAGTGCCCAATTGTCAGTGTAGATGAGTCGGGCCAAATGGCCTGTTCCAATGCCGCATGTTTCTATGATCATTACAGAAATGGCCATATCCTCACTAGTCTGGTGTTTAATTTCATGGCATAGTGTATTCAGCTTGAAATGCTCCTCATTCACTCACTGGCCAATCCCAGCAAAGGTGACACAGAATGCTGGAGTAACTCAGCTGGGCAGGGAGCATCTCTGGAGAGAAGGAATGGGTGACATCTCGGGTTGAAACACTACTTCAGACTGAGAGTCAGGAGTGGGAGTCTAGAGATATGGAAGGGTGAGGTGTGAAAATGGCAAATCAAAGCAGACGATAATAAGGAAATGATCATTGTTAGTTGAGGGGAAGGTGACAAGGAGGCATACAATCAGTAAGATTTAATCAGGAAGACAGTGAAACTGGTCGGAGAACTAGGATGGGGGGGACGGAGAGAGAGGCAAAGCAAATATAATTTAACTCCACTTGCCCTCAACAACCAGGAAGTGAGAGGGTGCAGGGTACACAAAAAGCTGGAGAAACTCAGCGGGTGCAGTAGCATCTAAGGAGCGAAGGAGATAGGCGACGTTTTGGGTCGAGACCCTTCTTCAGACTGGTCAGGGATCAGGGAAACGAGAGATATAGACGGTGATGTGGAGAGATAAGGAACAATGAATGAAAGATATGCAAAAAAGTATCGATGATAAGGGGAACAAGCCATTGTAAGCTGTTTGTGGTGTGAAAATGAGAAGCTAAGTGCGACTAGGGGGGGAGGAGATAGAGATAGAGGAATGCCAGGCCCGAGGCTGAGGGAGAGGTGGGAAGGGGAGGAGACAGCAAGGGTTAACAGAATTGAGAAAATTCAATGTTGAAGCCCAAAGGATGCAGACTCCCCAAGCGGAATATGAGGTGCTGTTCCTCCAGCTTGCGGTGTTGCTCACTCTGGCCGTGGAGGAGGCCCAAGACCGAGAGTCGGATGCGGAATGGGAGTTGATGTGCTGAGCCACCGGAGGTTTGGTTTTTTTGTGGACCGAGCGGAGGTGTTCGGCGAAACGATCGCCAAGCCTCCGCTTGGTCTCACCGATATAGATCATCTGGCATCTGAGCAGCAGATGCAGTAATGAGGTTGGAGGAGTGCAGGTGAACCTCTGTCGGACCTGAAGGACTGCTTGGGGTCCCTGAAAGGAGTGGAGGGGAGGTGAAGGGACAAGTGTTGCATTTCGTGCGGTTGCAAGGAAAGTGCCCGGGGAAGGGGTAGAGCGGGAGGGAGGGAAGAATTGACAAGGAGTTGCGGAGGGAGCGGTCTTTTGTGAAGGCAGACAGGGGGGAAATGGGAAGATGTGGCGGGTGGCAGGGGTCACGTTGGAGGTGGCGAAACTGGCGGAGGACTATGTGTTGGAGAGGGTGCACACTGTTTCTGCCATTCATTACAATAGAGTTATTGTGTACGGAGCAAGGGACAAAAGTGCCACCCTCAGCCAATAGTCCACCACAATTTGACACTTGGCTTCAGTTTCAGTTTCAGTTTTAGTTTAGTATATTCTCACGTGTACCAAGGTACAGTGAAAAGCTTTAGATGAGTGCTAACCACTCGACAGAAAGACAATACATGACTACAATTGATCCATTTACAGTGTATAGATACAGTGTAGAAGGGAATAGTGTTTAGTGCAAGGTAAAGCCAGCAAAGTCTGATCAAGGATAATCCAAGATAGACAAAAATGCTGGAGAAACTCAGCGGGTGAGGCAACATTTATGGAGCAAAGGAATAGGTGACATTTCGGGTTGAGACCAAACGTCACCTATTCCTTCGCTCCATAGATGCTGCCTCACCTGCTGAGTTTCTCCAGCATTTTTGTCTACCTTCAATTTTTCCAGCATCTGCAGTTCTTTCTTAAACAAGGATAATCCAAGGGTCATCAAAAAGGCAGATAATAGTTCAGCACTGCTCTGTGGTTGTGGTAGGATGATTCAGTTGCCTGATAACAGCTGGGAAGAAACTGTCCCTGAATCTGGCGGTGCGTGTTTTCACACCTGCACCTTTTGCCTGATGGGAGAGCAGAGAAGTGGGAGTGGCCCAGGTGCGACATCCTTGATTATGCTGCTGGCCTTGCCGAGGCAGCGTGAGGTATAAATGGAGTCAATGGAAGGGAGGTTGGTTTGTGTGATGGTCTGGGCTGTGCCCACATTTCGCTGCAATTTCTTGCGGTCTTGGATGGAGCTGTTCCCAAACCAAGCTGTGATGTATCCCGATAAAATGCTTTCTATGGTGCATGTGTAGAAGTTGGTGAGAGTTGTAGGGGACATGCCAAACATCCTAAGCCTTCTAACGAAGGAGAAGCGTTGGTGTGCTTTCTTGGTCGTTGCTTCAATATAGGTGGTCCAAGAGACGTTGTTGGTCATAGTCTAGTCTGGTGATAATCTGGGAAGTCTAGTGGCAGGAAATGATGCAGCACGTGAACAGCGATGACCTGTGCTGACTTCCTGTCCACAAGGGTGTGCTGTTACACTGCATTGTCACCACATTCATTTGCAAAGTGCCACCAAGGAGCAAATGAAGAAATTGCAGCATTTTTAGGGACAATTTCCTCCCAGCTGTTATCAGACAACTGAATGGTCCCCTCATCAGCTAGATTGCAGTCCCGACCTAACATCTACCTCATTGGAGACCATTGATCGGACGTTATCAGACTTCAATGTTACATCTTTGCATTAAATGTTGTACCCTTTATCCTTTGCCTGTGCACTGTAGATGGTCTTCTTCATCTTGCTGGCATTTGTGCATTTCCTTGCCTGGATGGCACACAAACAAAAGCTATTCACTGTATCACAGTACACGCAACAGTAATAATAAACAAACAAACAATTTGCATTTGGTCCTTGTGAAAACATATTAATAGCAAGTTTATGGTGAGGTGGTACAGGTGAAGAATAGGGAATTGGCCATCTAACTCAAAACTTTATAATGTGCTGTACAGCAAAAAGAGATTTTTATTTTATTTTCTCTGCACTTTCTTATGGACATCTATGAAAACCAAGATCTCCATTCAAACAAATAACGTCTATTGCCTGACAGAAGGAAATGTCAGACAGTCACGGATGTTGTGTCTTTATTTGGGGCACAATTGAAAGCTCCAGATCATGTTTCAACACAATGTACCTGAAACTAACAGAAAGACCAGAATGCCATAAAGCGTACAGGAAAACAAACAAAGCCTTATGGAATGACAATAGAGCTGTGATCATGCTTTAGATGTGAACAGAATATCAACGGTGAAGTGTACTTGTTGGAGGGAATGGATAACTGCTGAGCGTTGCTGCTCGCCTGTAAGACACTGAAGTATTCATTTGAAGCTGCTGTCACACAGAACTTGCCCGCAGGGTTTGCTCACTGGGTTCAGGCAATAAGAAGGACTGACATGTTTTCCAAAGTGTTATAAAAGGAAGAAACCAATAAAAAAAAACTCATTTTAGGCACTTGGCTCCAAATACGCAAACTTAACTTTCCCAGTTTAAAAAAACCCAGCAAGGTTCAATAGAAAGCCTGGATGAATCAATCATTCTTGTGGCTTTATGCTTACTTCCACAACGTCAGCGGACTTAAAACCAATATTGGCGTTGGAAGCAAACTGTTACCTTTTATTAACTCCTACATTTGGGTTAAATCGTTAATTTTTATTTAACGGTTTATTTGAAGGGAGGCTTGGGATTTTGAATGTGCAATGTAAATATGTTATCCCTCTAACCCAATAACAAGTCACGTATGTCTAATTTTTGCTCAAAAAATTGATCATGTGAGAGAGAAGAAGTTGCAAGAGTACTGAGGAGGGAATTTTGTGCTATACCCATACCCTGCATCTGGGCACAGTCACAAAATAAAACAACTTGTAGATCAGTGGTGAGTCTATCGAACAAGTCAGTTTATTGAAGGCCTAGACAGTGCACACTGTCTAAAAACACTCTGAGAAACCAAAGGTAGATAAAAATGCTGGAGAAACTCAGCGGGTATGGCAGCATCTATGGAGCAAAGGAAAAGGTAGTGTTTTGGGTCGATACACTTCTTCAGACTGATGTGGGGGTGGTGGGGGAGGAAGGAAGAGGTGGAGACAGTAGGCTGTGGGAGAGCTGGGGAGGGGAAAAATGGAGAAAGCAAAGACTACCTGAAATTGGAGAAGTCAATGTTCATACCGCTGGGGTGTAAACTACCCAAGCGAAATATGAGGTGCTGCTCCTCAAATTTACGGTCGGACTCACTCTGGCCATGGAGGAGGCCTAGGACAGAAAGGTCGGTTTCGGAATGGGAGGGAGAGTTGAAGTGCTGAGCCACCAGGAGATCAGGTTGGTTATTGCGAACTGAGCGAAGGTGTTGGGCCAAAGTGTTTCAAAGATTCATACTGTACCTACAGCAGTTTATATTCTCATGACATAATGGTTACCAGTGGATTTGAAATAAGTAATAATTGTTCAATGTCTAAGTAACCTTAAATCTTTGTCTTTCCCCAGAGTTATCTTTAACCTTATTATTTCCTGTCATTTAGTATACTACTCACGTAGTCACAGTTAGAAAATGGAAAGTTCACACAAACAGCACCCAAGGTCAGGATTGAACCCAGGATCCCTGTGAGGCAACAGCGCTAGCAGCTGCATCACCATGCCGCCCAGCTTTTAGAGAATAAATGGGACCAAAAATTAAGAGCTGGATTTGTTACCCTTGCAGGTCTTTTGAAAACAACTCATACCATAGGGGGTGTAATTAGAGACATAAGGGACTGCTGACGCTGTAATCTTGAGCAAAAAACAAAATACTGGAAGAACTCAGCAGGCCAGGCAGCAATCGTGGAGGGAAAATGATAGGCAATGTTTCAGGTCAAGGTCTTTTTTCAGACTGATGATTCATCTGTCCATTTCCCTCCACAGGTGCTGCCTGGCTCATCTAGTTCTTCTAGCATTTTTTTTTGCATGGAGTACAATTCTATACAGGTTGTGTCTTACAGTGCCCTCAGAAGTTAAGTTTAGTTTATTGCTACATGTAGCGAGGTACAGTGAAAACCTCTTGATGCGTGCTAACCAGCCAGCAGAACGACAATACATGATTACAACTGATCCATTTAGGCCGTTCGGCCCATCAAGTCTACTCCGTCATTCAATCATGGCTGATCTATCACTCCCTCCTAACCACATTCTCCTGCCTGCTCCCCATAACCCCTGCCATCTGTACTAATCAAGAATCTATCTATCTCTGCCTTATAAATATCCATTGACGGCCTCCATATCCTTCTGTGGCAAATAGACTGGATAGACTGTGGAAAAAGACTGGATAGACTCGGCTTGTACAATTTAGAAGATTGAAGGATGATCTCATAGAGACTTATAAAATTCTTACAGGCTACCCGATGTTGGGGAAGTCCAGGACAAGACAGTTTAAGGATAAGGGGAAGTCTTTTAGGACCGAATGAGAAAATTGTTTTTCACACAGAGAGTGGTGAATCTGTGGAATTCTCTGTCACAGAAGGTAGTTAGGCAGTTAATTGTCCTTGTGGCTGAAATCAGGGGTAAT
This sequence comes from Okamejei kenojei, assembly GCA_035221665.1. NCBI lineage: Eukaryota > Metazoa > Chordata > Chondrichthyes > Rajiformes > Rajidae > Okamejei > Okamejei kenojei. The sequence continues at coordinate 17,015,688 of CM069132.1, forward strand.
GGAGAGAAGGCAGGTACAGGATACTGAGTTGGATGATCAGCCATGATCATATTGAATGGCGGTGCAGGCTCGCCGAATGGCCTACTCCTGCACCTAATTTCTATGTTTCAATGTTTCCCACCAGATTCTGACAAAATAAATTCCTCCTCATCTCCTTCTTAAAGGAGCGTTCTTTAATTCTGAGGCGATGCCTTCTGGTCCTAGACTCTCCCACTAGTGGAAAAATCCTCTTGACATCCACTCTATCCAGGCCTTTCACTTTTCAGTAAGTTTCAATTAGGTCCCCCCACATCCTTCTAAACTCCAGCGAGTACAGGCCCAGTGCCATCAAACGCTCATCATATGTTAACCCACTCATTCCTGGGATAATTCTCGGAAACCTCCTCTGGACCCTCTCCAGAGCCAGCACATCCCTCCTCAGATATGGTGCCCATAATTACTCACAATTATGAAACGGAATGATCAGCCTTGATCATATTGAATGGCGGCGCTGGCACAAAGGGCCGAACAGCCCTTCCAAATGCGGCCTAACCAGCATCTTATAAAGCGTCAGTATTACATACCAGTTTTTTCATTCTAGTTCTCTCGAAATAAATGCTGGCATTTAGTTTGCCTATACACTCACTCAAACCAAGAAAGGCTTTTAATAATAAAAAAACATTTCCTTCTAAATAAATCTAATTAAATACACACTTCTGTCGAAACAATATGTCACTTTGAGGTATGTTTTCCAGTTTGATAAATGGTGTGTGGTTTTGATTCTGAAAAGTATGCATTCTAGTGAAATTCAGGTGAATGAGGAACTCTGCCAGCTGTCCCTTCCAAAAATAGCGAACATCTGGTCACACTGAAGAAGGGAAACGATGCAACAACTTTGCTTCAGAAGAGACGGGATTCAGGGAAGTGAACAGTGATATCTTGAAACTTGTCCATACTGTAAAAGAAGAGATCCTGGTGATTTTAAAATGCAAAAGGATGGATAAATTCCTGGGGCCTGACCAATGATGCCCTAAGACATGGTGGGAAGCCAGGGAGGAAATTGTTGGGCAAATGGTCTAGCTCAAGGTGGTGGTTGGATCAGAATGAACAAGTTGGGCCAAAGGTTCATAGAAACATAGAAGGCGCAGGAGAAGGCCATTTGGCCCTTCAAGCCAGCACCTCCATTCATTGAAACATAGAAACATAGAAAATATGTGCAGGAGGAGGCTATTCGGCCCTTCGAGCCAGCGCCACCATTCAATATGATCAAGGCTGATCATCCCGTTTCAATCAGTACCCCGTTTCTGCTTTCTCCCCATATCCCTTGATTCCGATAGCCCTAAGAGCTATGTCTAACTCTCTCTTGAATACATCAAGATGTTTCCCTGCTATACATCTCTGCTACATTAAGATGGAAGAATTTCAAGAGGTTCCCCTCTGGACTGCAGTGCTCCCGTGCAATAGTGATCATGGTTAACACACCAGCTGCTGCAGGAGGTCTTTGAGTGTCACTGCGGAAGGAGCGATGGCAAAGGCAGCTCTCAGACCCAACTTGCCAGTTTAAACCTAGCTGCAGAGAATGTTGCTGAGGAATCCATTTACCTAATCCCCTTCTGGTTGGTATAAGTGATGGAAAATTCCCTGGGGAGGCCAGTTTGCTCTCTTTCTTCACAGAGATCAGGAAGAATAGGAAGAAAAATAGATGATACTTTCCGTGTTATTCTTGAGCTGTGTGGAGAGGATTTCAACAGCCAATCCCCAGTGTAAACAACTTTGATAAATTGTTCCCAGGATTAAAACCTGCCTAATGATGTGAAGCAGGGCAGCAGAGTCTGCAGGGATCCATGACCCAGCTGAGTGTAGCATCAGCCTTTCCAGGTCAAAACAAACAATCATCAGGGGAAAAAAAAATCTTCCAGTCTTAATTCTGATACATTCTCTTTTCTGAATAAAGGAGCTCTGCAAAGCACAATCACGCTAAACGAGGGGAACTGGAAGTACTTTTTCAGCCGGATTTCAAAGCAGCACAAGGCTCTGTTAGGACGTAGCATTTCAGCAGTTATTATTTTCCACCGGAGAGCAGCTTGTCGATATGACGGTGGCACAGCAGCAGAGTTGCTCCCTTACAGCATCAGAGACCCGGGTTCCATCCTGACCAAGGGTGCTGTCTGTACGGAGTTTATACGTTTTCCCTGTGACCGTGTAGGTTTTCTCCAGGATATCCGGTTTCTGTCCGCACTGTAAATTGTCCCTAGTGTGTGTAGGGTAGTGCTATTGTGTGGGGATCACTGATCAGTGCAGACTTGGTGGGCTGAAGGACCTGTTTCCACGCTGTATCTCTAAACTAAACTAAAGTATCAGGGATGAATCTTTGCCCAGCACGGGCTTAAGCAAGAAATGACTGCCTGGATTAGAGCCATAAAGAGAGATTGGACGAGCTTGGATTGTTTTCTCTGGAGTGTCGGAAACTGAGGAGAGAGCCGATAGAACTTCTAACAACCTATAGGGGTGACATGGTGGAGCAGCGGTGGGGTTGCTGCCTTACTGCACCAGAGACTCGGTTTTGATCCTGGCTATGGGCGCTGCCTATGTGGAGTTTATATTTTCTCCCTGTGACCCCGTGGGTTTTTCCCGAGTGCTCCGGTATCCACCCACACTCGAAAGATGTGCAGGTTTGTAGGTTAATTGGCTTTGGTTAAAATAGAATAAAGTGTATTGGATTGTGCTAGTGTACACGGAGATCACTGGTCAGCACGGACTTGTCGGGCCGAAGGACCTGTTTCCTCGCTGTATCTCTAAAGTCTAAAGTAAAGTCTAAAGTCTAATAAGACACATGGATAGGGCAGTCAGAACCTTCTTCCCGGCAAAACTTTAAGGTGAGAGGGGTAAAGTTTAAAGGAAATGCGCAGGGCAGGTTATTTACACAGAGAGTGATGGGTGGCTGGAATGCACTGCCAGTGGTGGAGGCATCCAGACTGGCAGGACAGAGCTCCTGCCGGCAGTAAGTTCAACCTAAAAGGTAAGTTCGTTTTTTTACTTACCAGGGTTTTTCAGGCAGGAGCCTCTTTTCACAGAGGTTTTCCTGCCAGTTTCGCAGCCCGACGAGTGTGCCAGTTATGGACTGTGGGGAAACCCCATTCCGACCGCGGAAGCGGGTAACCGGCAAATAGATCGGGTTGCGAGATAAGGAGCCCCTAACAAGGCAGTCAGCAGCTCCCAGCCTGCGGGGATGCCGTTAAAACGGCCAGATATTCAAGCAGAGTCGCTGACAGGTGGGTCAGCAGCTCCCAGCCTGCGGGGATGCCATTGCAACGGCAAGAAATTCAAACAGAGTCGCGGACAGTGGGGTCAGCGGCTCCCAGCCTGTGGGGATGCCGTTGGAATGGCAAGGAAGCAACGCTGGAGTCACTGACAGTGGGGTCATTGGCTCACAGACGTTGGTCCCCAGGCAAGGAATTAAATGGGACTCATTCAGCCCTATTTGGACTCAGGTGAGTCGGGCTATAAAGGGTTCTCCTTATAATAAAATGTATGTATTTTATAGTGATTTTCTTAAAATTGAAAGCTATAGGCAAAAATTAAAATCATAAAATGTTATTGTTATATGTTCTGGCAATGTAATCCTTGTTGTTTAGCACAAGTTGCTATGAATTATTTTTACCCTTCACAGGTAAAGCTGTACACTAAAAATGTTAATTTAGTGAGCTCACACTGTAATAGCGTGTGCCTATGGGACAGGCCACGGCAGCAGCGCCTGGGATAGGGTTGCGTCATGTGTAAAATGTGTGGGCCTATGGGACAGGCCGCGCCAGCAGCGCCTGACAGGGCTGCTTCATGTATGAAAGTGCCGGCCTACGGGAGAGCCGTGCCAGCAGCGCCTGATGCAGGGCTGTTTCATGTCAAAAAGCACTGGTCTTTACAAAGGGCAGCGCCAGCAACGCCTGGGACAGGGTTGCTCAAGTTCACACATATCTGCTCGCCCACGGAGTCGGGAGATGATTCTCCACCGGGGCTGGATAGCAAGGCCCACGGAGTCGGGGGATGATTCCTCACCGGGGCTGGATAGTGTGTTTGAAACAACTATCCCAAATACAGCAACTGTTGCATACAGTGCTACAGAGCTCTCCCTCTCGGAGGCAGAGACCAAGTCGGGTCAGTATCCTGCTGACACTGAGTCTCAGGGTTGGCCGTGGGCCATACCCCAAGGGATGAAGGGCACGTATCAGAGGTACCTTTTCCTGACAACAAAGTTGCCATCCCAGCAGAATATTCTATTGGGTTAAGGCCAATGGGTTCGTATCAGTATTGGTATCCTGCGGCCTGCGGCAGTGCCTGTTAGGGTTGCCTACGAATCACCCTCTCTGAGGAGGGAAGAGCAAAAGGTCAAGATATAACTGACTCCAGGCTCTAAAGAAGTCAATAGAACATACTAAAGCACATATGTGCCGGCAGTGAACAGCGCCAACAGGGGGATGTGAGAGCCAGCCGCTGAATCTGTTATTCAGGTAGGTCTATTCTACAGAGGAGGAAAGCCTGGTAGACGAATCAATTAGGCCAACGGCGGGCAAAAGTCATCATTCAGAACGCACCCCAGGCGCTCATCGGTAGTAGCGGTTCACTGGAGCTGGGTCAGCATGATAGCTCAGAAATTCCATGAACCTTCCAATCATACTCAACAAAATGGGTCTAGCACTTCCAAAATTTGGGTAGTGCACCGTTCACAAGTTGTAATATTTACATTTGTTTTGTACAACACACAAAGGGTAAAAATATTTGGTTGAGGCACAGTCGGAGCATTCCAAGCAAGTTTCGATTATGGCCAGGGTTTGGAAATTGGTTTCTCATGCATACCACCCATGGAATAAGGCAGGAGTGGCATATGAACTTCCGAATATGAAAACTTATTTTCCTGACTACAATAAATTCATAAGGTCAGGGATACATGCTATACAAATCCCATTACAGAGGTTATTAAAGACAATATAACTGTACTATAACAGTAAAGCTTTGGGGTACGGGATAAACTGTTTGTTGGTCATTGGGAATTACCTTTAATTAGTATTAGCCTTGACTCCGCCTTGTGGCAAGAGATTGGAGTTATAGCAATCTGATACAAAACGGAGTTATTTTCATCAAGAGCAATTGGCAATATAGCAGCTGTGTTTCAGCTGAGCAAATCAAGGAACTGATATTGTGTAAGTAGCAATTCGACCATTGTTAACAACCTTATGCTATTGTCAGCTGAAGTTACCTCGGCTACAATGATGAAGTAACAGTATTCAGCATTGTTGAACATGACAATATCTCATTGAACTTGAAACTCGCTACAGTAGTGTGGTTGGTCGAATTCAGTTATTACAAACTGATGCTTAGGACTCTAAGATGAGAAGTTCCAAATACCATCACCTACTTAGAGGTATTGGAGATTGTATGAGTTACCAATTCTTCAATTGTTGGTATCAACTAAATATACACTAAATGCGCCCATGGGTAAGGGGCTATTGAGCGAACATTCATATTCTACATGCTCAAATTCAAGTTGCTACTCTATGATGGTGACATATGTTAGTCACATGGTAATCAAGTAAAAATATCCTGTAATTAATCTCCTTTGCCACTGGTGTATCATCCAGTTCAGATCGATGATAACACAGAATAAGTGTTGGATCTCAAAGTATGATGAAAGTATGGTTCAATACTACATCGAATATCGACATGTTGGTGCATGTTTATTCACTGATTGCAAAAATATGTGGCACAACAGTGCGGAGCAATACATTCCCGCTTCAATAGGAGGAATGGTCTTTTATGTCTTCCTCATTTTTGCCTCATTAGCCGGGTCTTAAAACAGTCAGCAAGACCTCGCTTGGGTTTGTACTGTCAGACAGGCCAAGCGTCCATGTTGCCTGCTTCATCAGGCATTATGGCACAACGATATACGGTTATTCCAAAAAACAAGAACTTGCTGTTTCAAACTGTGGTTCAGGAGACCGGCCTTTGCACAGTAAAACAATTATTGACTTACACATTTTGAATGAATTGACTTATGCCTCAGGTTGTCACATCAAGCCATGAAAGTGCTTCCTGCAGTGCAGGGATAGCACCCAAAAAAGCTGCAATTTTCTATTGAGGGGATCAGAAGTATTTTTTGTTAAGTGTTAATGTTACATTTAATACGGTACAGATTACTGACATTCCAGTTCATTTAAAATGGTATTTGACAATAATTCAGTTTTCGAGACACTACAACTGCAACATAAGGGAACTACGCTGTCAGGTTCAACCCGGATATTGAGTTGTTAAAAGATCTTGACACAAGTTCTCCCACTACAAGATTATGCAGTTGGTTATTGTAAATGTGTGAACATTACTTCACCGAGGGGTTCCAGCTACATCCTTAGTTATGACACTAATATCAACACAACAACGGTAAACATTGCAAATGCTGTGGCTAGATAGGATGGAATTGGCTGCAGGTGCCATTACATTTTACATTCTGGTCTACACAAGCAGAGTAGACTAGGGGTAGCATGATTTAAGATCATTTTGGATACCCCACGGTCTCACGTCTATGTTATCAAGGCCACCAGAATCCAAAGAAGTATGGAATCAGCATTGTTTATTAGTAAACAAACAACTACACAAAGGTAGGTCGCAGACTATTTCAAGATGGCTGCAGCAGGTTCTGGGTTATACAGGTATTAACACTGACGATTGTATATCTTATTCCACCAGGTGAGTATCAATGTCAGCGTATCATTTAAATAGTGTGTTTACATCTCATTCCACCAGGGCAGCAGCTACGTCGGCGGCCAAGGCGAGGGACGTGCCCGTCGACCATATTTTGGCAGCTGCCGGATGGGCAAATGAGCTGAAGTTTCGAATTTTCTATCATCGGCCGATTGCCGATCCAGGGCTGTTTGCCAATGCTATTTTAAGTTCTGTTTAAAGTGCCCTAGGATAGAGGGGTACTGTTGTTTGTTTATATTTTTAAATAAACTTTATTACTGCATTAAATGCAATGTTACTACTAATGCATTAATTTCTCATTCGAGTCAATCACTGCAGTGGGATGCCGAGATTTGTAATCTGCGGCATGAAATCACAGAGCTTTGAATTCTTCACGGAATCACTCACATGATTCCGAAGTAAAATAGTAAGATTAAATGAGAACTTACCAGTTTGAAGTTTGATCTTGATTTCATGAGGAGTTATGTTGGTGATTACGTGCCCGCCACGCCCAACCCTCTCTCATAAAGGATCATCTGGTAGTTCTCGAGTCACGCATCTTACTATGTCACTTCGGTGTTGTTATTTGTGATTTCATACCGCTGCTTTGAAGATTGGTGCGCATGCGGCCTGGCGGGCCTTCTTCACGTAATCACCAACGTAACTCCTCATAAAATCAAGATCAAACTTCAAACTGGTAAGTTCTCGTTTAATCTTACTATTTTTCAACACATTCCATACAGTGCTATCAAAACCCTTGAACCACATGAGAAAGAAAAGGCAGGACAAAATTAACACCATCTCTTCCACCAAGAAATGTTGAAATAAAGGAGGAAAGGAATAATTACCAATAGAAAATAACAGCTACCAGGAGAAACCCATCAACTTCAATAGTGATGACTCCAATGTAGACAAGGATAATACTTGATTTTAATTTAGTAGTATAGAGTCATTGCATTCTAGGTATGGTGAACCCTTGGTGAATCAATCTGTTGACAGATCCGATCAGAGATGCCCTCTATGAATCAGAAACTCATAGTCATAGAGTCTTACAGAGTGGAAACAGGCCCTTCGACCCAACTTGCCCACTGGCCAACATGTCCCCTCCATACTGGTCCCACCTGCCTGCGTTTGGCCCATATCCCTCTAAACCTATCATAGGTACCTGCCCAAATGTTTCTTAAACGTTGCGATAGTACCTGCCTCAATATTTCCTCCAGCAACTCATTCCATACACCTACCACCCTTGGCATGAAAAAGTTACCCGTCGGGTTACCCCTCACTTTATACCTGTCCTCTGGAACTCGGTTGTCCTGGTTCTCATAGTTTAAAGCCTCAATACAGGACACAGGTTTATAATTTGAGCCCCCGTTTCAGTGCAGAATCATTGGTGGAAATGCCTTCTTATCGGAGATGGCAAATCAAAGCCCATCTTATTGATGAGGTTGATGCAATAGATCCTTGAGCACTTTTCAAAGAAAACTACAGGGTGTTTAATGCACTGGCCAACTTCATTCCGTCAGCCAAAATCACAGAACAAAATTGTCCCTAAATATATCACGTTATGAATTGTAGGATCTTACTGTGTACACATTGTCTTTCCAAATAACAACAAAGGTGACTGCAAGGTACTTTGGGATGTCTTGAACTAATGCAAATTTCATAACAAAGTATTTGGTAAACACAGCTAATTAGGTTTTTTTTTTATTGGAAGATCAAAGCCCAAAAGACAAATTAATTAAAGCCACAGTCCTCCTGATGCGAGATTAACTCTCAATCAGTGCTGTTACACCTGAGGAGTGAAAGACTGGCTTTGTCTAAGTTCTCCAAGTGGATTTAAAATTGGAAGGGATAATTTTGCTTCATACTGGTTCTAAGCAGCAACTCATCATTGAAGCAAATATAGGTGAGGGAGGTCAATTAGCCCATTTAGCTCAAGCTGCCATTGAAAAATATGATTCCTCCTCAAATATCTAACTGGCACTTGTGCTACGGTTATAGTTGAAGACTCTTTCAAATACATCTGCAGCGTTCTCACACCCAAATATTTTGAATCGGGTAGAATGGCTTGGACGTATTTACAAATTTGTTCTGCGATTCGTAATGAGCATTTAATGGTTTGCACAATTTCTCCAGGATATCCAGAAACATGGCCGTCCGAAGGGTGTGACTGCACCCCCCTTTTTTTCAGAGGAAAAAAATTCAGAGGAAATGCTTTTAAAAATATTTGCGAACATCTGAAGCACCTGCACTGCTCAGCCCCGCACCTTCCTGTTGGCTGGCGGAGGAGGGGAGGCGGTGGCGAGGAGTTCCCAACAACCTCCCCCTTTGGCAGTGGCACTTGGCAGTGGACAGGGATGGCCAAGGCTGCTGGGCGATGATGCCGGTGTTGTCCAAAGAGCGCTGACCTTCCTTCCTCACCACCTCCTCTGCCCCTTCCCCTCTCTTTCTCTCTCTCTCTCTTGTATGCCCACCTCCACCCCCCCTTATCGTGGGACCTCTCCTCTCCACCCCACGCTGATCCCCATTCCACCCTCTATTCAGTCCTCACTGACATCCCCTGTGCTTCCCTCCCCATCTATTCATCCTGCACTGGTCTCTCTAGCCACCTAGAAACATAGAAATTAGGTGCAGGAGTAGGCCATTCGGCCCTTCGAGCCTGCACCGCCATTCAATATGATCATGGCTGATCATCCAACTCAGCATCCCGTACCTGTCTTCTCTCCATACCCTCTGATCCCCTTAGCCACAAGGGCCACATCTAACTCCCTCTTAAATATAGCCAATGAACTGGCCTCAACTACCCTCTGTGGCAGAGAGTTCCAGAGACACGCCACTCTCTGTGTGAAGACTCACTTTGCATTGATTCTCCTGCCACCTCCACATCCATCCTACACTGATCCCCCAATTCATCCTGTACTGACCCCCTTCCTATCCATCCTGCAATGCTCCCCCCCATTCATGCCGTACTGAACCCCCATTCATCCTGTGCTGAACCCTCCATTCATCCTGCACAGCCCCCCAATCCACACTGTACTGACCCACCCCCATTCATCTTGTACTGACCCCCCATTCATCCTGTACTGATTCCCCCCCCCCTCCATCCTGTACTAATCCCCCCCATCCATCCCGTATTCCCCCACTGACATCTCCCGCACTCTCCTCTCACAATTTTACCTACTCCAACCAACACATACTAATTTCCCTGCCTCAATCAATCCATTCCGCACCGATTCCCTTCCCAACCCCCCCCCCCCCCCCCCCCCCCCACGCCATCTATCCATCACTGATTCACCCCCCCCCCCCCCCCCCCCCCCCCCCCACCCCCCCGACCCTACTGCGCTGGAAATGTCTTCAGAACATTGACAATGTTTGATAATGGAATGCAGTTAATTGTGTTTTAATTCCCAATGTTATTATTTGTTTTAATCCATAAAGATGGATTAATGAAATTGTGAACACATGAAACAATAAAGCCGTGATGTTCAATTGTCACTGATTCACAATTCACAATTCACGTTATTACAGAATTTATTTTAACGGCAAATCAATGCTCTTAATATGGAGTATCAATACTGTGGCTATTTATTGAGCAACATTCACAACTATATGTTGGATTTATCCAGGTTTTACTTCTACAGTCGGACATATACATCACGAATTTGGTCAGAAGATATTTCAGTTGTAATGTTATCCTTAATTCTGAAGTGGGAATGATGGAAACAGCATTTACCAATATTTTTTTTTTAATCTGGTGCGTACAAACTGGGTATCTTCATTGCTGTTCAAAACACATTCATCTAATCTGAATGTCTGGTAATGTGGCGTTTTGACAACTTTAAACTGATTGCCAAAAGAACATTTGATGCCCTTTGGCTATCTCTTGTCAGTTAGTGTAATATTTAACCTGTCAGATGGGTATAGTCGGTTTTAACAGCTATTATCATAAAATGCCTTTAGAAATTTCCTTGCAACCAGTGTATTTTGTTGTGGATAAATTATGTGGAAAGCGAGAGTGTTTCTGCACCAATAGCAATAACGACCCATGTTATGGCCATGTCATGATAATTTTCAGTCCTTCACAGAAAATATCCCTGCATCAATCTGTAGTGTGCCTGGTGAAGCATATATGTTATCATGGTCCAGCATTTATTGACACAGGTTGATCATATGCTGAATAATCCAACCACATTTTTGTTTGGAAGTGGAAAAAAATAATAGAAATTGCATTCATTGCAATGTGTAAAAAGAGTTGAGATACTGTATTATAATTTTGCTGCGTGTCATTGTGGTGTCTATCATGTCTTGATTGGTGATTATGCTTAGATTGTGACTATTTGAAGCAGAAATAATATGTGAATGCTTCATTGAGCATAATTCTGACTGGTAACCGCGCACTTCGTCCGAGCACATTATTGCACGCGTCATGCAAGCCTTGTTAAATGACCACCTAAACTGTCATTTGACAACTTAAAAAGCTGCCTAGGTTGCCCGGCTGGCAACAGGGGAAAAAAAGTTAAGTGAGAGCCCTGGGGAATGGAGAAGAGTGGAGCGGGCGGAAGGGAAGGGGGTGGGGGGGGGGGAGAAGGAGGGATTGGGGCGGGAGGAGGGAAGTGGGGGGTGGAGGGGAGAGGGGAGTTCAGTCTACACTCACTGAATCCAACCCTGTGAAAAGTTAGAGATGGTGATTGGATCTGGAAGCGGACCAATACATCTGTAAATAAAACTGGACAGACATCTTTTCATTTGCACAATTGATTTTATTGTATTATTTTTAATATATTAATGTTTAAAATCCATGCATTGAAGGAAGAATATTTTACAGCCCATCTGTATCCCTAACCCCAAACCTAACCCTAACCGGGTCGTAACCCACAGGACAGCAGACGTCAGCATATGACAGGGCGCATGACATGATGAGACACCCAGATGTCGCTCCTGGATTTTGAACATTCCAACATCCCGAGGCGACAGGGAGTCACCGCGTGTCACTACATGCGTCACCACGCATCAGGCCGCGTCACGACCCAACCACGACTCGACAACCTTTTTTCAGGCTGTCGCCGAAAATGTCACCCAAGTGGGACAGGCCTTTCATGCTGCGAAACTTGAAGGCAAGGTGACATTGGCCACAAACGTCTCCCTGGCTACGTTCTCGATCACCTCAGGCTCAAGTCCGCAGTGCTCAAAGAAACTGTCCAAGCCCGAGCAGGCTCGATAGAAGCGGCAGCTGAGGTCGGAGTGTGAGCGCCGTAATCCGCCTTCACCAACCTGCCACTTGAGCCGCTCGTTGGGGCGACCAGCTGCTGCTTCTCGTGGCGCTGCTGGCGTTGGTTACTTGTGCCCCCTGGGATGCTGCGGGCGTGGTGACTGGTGCTTCCTAGGGCGCTGCTGGAGTGGTTACTTGTGCATCCTTGAGCGCTGCTGGTTTTGGTTACTTGTGCACCCTGGGATGTTGCTGGCGAGGCTGCTGTTTCTCCCTGGAGTGCTGCTCATGTGGTTACTTGTGAACCCTGTAGTGCTGCTGATGTGGTGACTGGTGCTTCCTGGGGCGCTGCTGCAGTGGTTACTTGTGCACCCTTGGGTGCTGCTGGTGTAGTTACTTATGCACCCTTGGGTGCTGCTGGTGTAGTTACTTGTGCACGCTGGGGTGTTGCTGGCGAGGCTGCTGTTTCTCCCTGGAGTGCTGCTGGTGCGGTTACTTGTGAACCCTGGAGTGCTGCAGCTTGTGAACCCTGGAGTGCTGCAGCCTCTGTACCCTCTGCTAATTCTCCCCCTTCCGACATTGCTGCTCCTGTTGCCAGCCCCTGCTGTTTGTCGCCCCGGCCGCGAGAGCCGGGCAGCAGCCAGCGGACCAGGCTGCCACGGCTCGTGAAACTGCGGGCGCTGCTGGTGGCCGCCACTCCTCGCACAATCTCGCACTTCTGCCGGTGCATGACCAGCGAATCGGGCCTGAGCTGCCTCTTGGAGCTGGAGCGACGCACAATGTCAGACGGACGCCCCAGCTGCCCGCTCTGCTGGGGGCTGCCGGAGGCCAGGTAAGTCTTCATGCTGCTGCTGGCCCCGCTGCCGCTGCCTTCCTCGGAGGCAGAGCTGCCCAAACCATTGGGCTCCACTTTCCACCCCCTCGCCATCTGGCTCTTCACGTGCTTGGCCTTGTCGGCAGCCAGTCCCTCCACAGCGCTCTGCCGATCCCGCGTGCTCCCCTCCATGTGACTGTGGAGGTAGCCGGGACCCTTGGACATGAGCCTGAGCGGCAGAGAGATGCTCGCCTCGGGCGGCATGCTTGCAGTGGGCGCGATCGCGCTCGGCATCTTACTTTGATCCAGCCAACGAGGACAAACACGTTTTCACATCCTAAAAGAAGGAAAGACCAGGACTTCCATGAGCAATGACAGGCTGTCTGCAATTGCCTTAATCCACATTCACTATGATTTTACCCAAAACCTGGACAGTCGTGACTAGGTTTGCGCAGTTACATTCTTGGAAAATGGAACTGGAAAACATGATTTATGGCTAAATGGCAATATATGCAGGTGTGCCACGAGTGTCCGTCGCCTGCATCACTACGCCAGGACTTCCATGAGCAATGACAGGCTGTCTGCACTCGCCGCCGCCGCCCAGAAACGATGGGGGGAGGATGCGAGGGCCCGCGGCGTGGGGTGGGAAAGGCGAGGGTGGGGGGGCGAGGGCCCGGCGGGGGGGGCGGGGGGAGAGGGTGATGTGGACCCGGCGTGAGCAGCGCCTGGTGTCGGGTCACGGCCGCTGCCAGGACTGGGTTCAGATTCACTCCTTCCCGCTTCCCGCCCGGCGACGGGAGAACGGGCTCCCCGTGCCGGCAGCGGACGGGACCCGCCGGCAGGGCTCCGACGCCGCGGATGGAGCCGATGGACCGGGCGGGCAAACACCGCACCTCCCCCCTCCCCCCTCCCCTGGAGAAACGGGCTCTTTTTTTTTTCCAAACCATTTCGTTTTTTAATACCCCCGATATAAAACAAACAGATTCCCCCCTCCCCGCAACGCAGCATTTCACGGCCCCACACCCAAACTAGGCCCGGAGCGTCGAGGCGATGCATTGAAAATGGGTGATCTGATCCCGCCCACTGCGCACGCGCGGAGAGACAGCGCCATTTTGCGTCTCTTCTGCCTCTTTGGTCACCAACTCCACCCCCCCCCCCATACTGCGCAGGTTCGCAGATGTTCGCAAATATTTTTTTTAAACCTTTCCTGGGAATTTTTTTCCTCTAAAAAAAGGGGGTGCGATCGCACCCAACGCCTTGAGTGTGTGTGTGTGGGGGGGAGGGAATGCTAACAAAGGGGGACCCAGCAGGGGGATGGGGAAGCCCGATACCTTATGCGGGGGCAGGCAGTAGATGGGACCGTTCGGTAAATATTTGTAACATTGTCAGAGTCATAACATGGCGACACTTGTGTACAGCTTAGGTGAGGTCTGCTGTATGGTTTTTACTGGGTTGTACGCAAAACAAAGCATTTCACTGTACCCAGGTACATGTGACAATAAACTATTATTGAATCATCAAATTGAAAGAGGCCAAGATTGATTGTGAAGGATACCGCAACAATTAAATCTGTTATTAGCCTGGACATATATCAGAAATATCACAAACATTTCCCATTGAGGTGGCCCAAAATAGTGTTGGGCACAAACGCAGGAGTGATTATCAAAGTCAAGAGGAGGTTCCCAGTGGAATCCCACTGGACAGTGTGGGGAAACCAGTTATTGGAGTTACTGGAATCACAGGCAAACTGAAAGGTACAGGATGCTCTAGCAAGGAGATTTCAGTGGTGTAGCACAGGAAACAATGACGTGGAATATGAAACCCTGGAAGTTCGCAGAAGACCTCAGTGTCTGCAACACTTGCTGGTTGTAGAATAGCAAAGTGAACGGAATGAAATGCCGATTCAATTGGATGTTTTACGAAAAGGCTGCATTACAATCCAGAGGCGGTTCAAAAGCTCTGAAAGCACTGAGAGAGATGTCTTGCGACGTCAGCCCAATTCAGCACTGCCGGGCTGTAATAAGGAAACAGTCATGGCAGAATTGAGAGCTGAGGAGACAGTTCAGAAAAGGAACGACAGACGAGCTGACTTTGCAATTTAAAAATAAATAGCAAGGAAAAGGAGAAGTCGGTGTCCGCAGAAGGTCAGAACACATCTGAATATATGACAATATGAAAAAAAGAGAGCTTTAACAGATAATCAAAATGAGTTCTGTTAAAGGTATTCAATAACTCACAAAATGCAATGTATATTTTTTTATCACCATGCCACTGGAGAAGAATTATTAGTTCACACCAGGTATATGTCAACAGTTGACGTGTAGAATATAGATTTGATACTAATATGTATGCACTGTTATGAAGACAATTACATGAAGGTAACAGGTGCATTACAGGATGTGATACTAAGTGTGTGTAGAGCATCTTTAGGGTGATGATCCACTGCAATTACCAGAATCTGAAGAGGGTACTTGAGAGTGCAGTTGAAAGTGAAGATGTCAGCAATCAAATTAAGAGATTCAAGTGAATTGATGTTTGGTTAAATATCTGTTTATATTTGCAAATAACTAATTTATTATTTAATTGTTCATATGTTCACAAGTTATAGGAGCAGAATTAGGCCATTCGGCCCATCGTTTACTCTGCCATTCATTCATGGCTGATCTATCTTTCCCTCTCAACCCCATCCTCCTGCCTTCTCCCCATCACCCCTGACACCCGTACTAATCAAGAATCTATATTTCTCAGCCTTAAAAATATCCATTGGCCTCCACAGCCTTCTGTGGCAGAATTCCACAGATTCACCACTCTTTGACTAAATACATTTCTCCCATCACCTTCCTAAAAGAAGGGATTAGGTGGTTCTCTGCTGAGCATCATTGTCACAGGTCAAGTCCTGGAATCCTTGGCCTAATAAACATGCAACTAACTTCACCACATGGACTGCAGTGGTCAGGAATGTTGCTCACCGCTGTCTTCTTAAGTTCATAAGTGATAGGAGCCAAAATAGGCCACTCGGCCTGTAATTCTGCTCCTAATCTCGCCCCATTTGTCTGGTTCAGCAAAACACTGAGTCAAGCACTGGATCAACTAAACTTCTTTATTTCTCAATCACAACGCACTTCCTACACGATACCTAACCAACAGCGTGGGTCCGATCCTTGTCTCTACTCATCCAAGCCCTTCAGCCTCGTGCGAATCGACACCTCCAGATGGTCAGCACAGTCCTAAGTGCTACCTCAGAAGATTGACACAGACTCATGTGGTGTCCCCTCTTATATACAGTATTGGACCCATGGCGCAAAATACATGGGGGTGGGTGCAACCCCTACAAACCAATCATAAATAAAAATTATATAATGCATTGATTGAAAATTCCCAATCACAAAATACCCCATTATATTGTTTCTGCATAAAGTTTCTAATGGAAGACAGTTCCCCTAAAGAAACATTTAACCAGACAATTCGAGCAAGGCTGCATGCCTTGACCAATCACAAGATAACAGTGCAAATACCCTGCAACATATTTAACAGTAGTATTATAACATACTTTCCCCCAACCAATCCTGTTCATGCATTTGCAGCAAGGCTCAGCACTTTCTGCAAAACCCTCATACATATTAACAATTGAGGGGACATCTGGGCAACACCCTGTACTCAGCTTCCTCCCAGGACCAAGACATTCTGGAGCCATGAGACTCATGGTTTTGCAGCTTTTGCAGAAAGATGCCAAGCAGGTTTTGCAAAGGCAGAAATCCTCCATTTTGTCAGATACTAAAGTGGCCAATATTATCAGGCCTATCAAATCTACTCTGCCATTCAATCATGGCTAATCCAACTCTTAACCACATAGCCTTCTCCCCATAACCCCTGGCACCCATACTAATCACAAAACTTTAAATCACCACCTTAACAATATCCATTGACTTGGCCTCCACAGCCTTCTGTGGCAAAGAATGCCACAGATTCACCACACTCTGACAAATTTAATTATTTTTCATCTCTTTTCTAAAGGTACGTCCTTTTATCCTGAGGTTATGGCCTCTGGTCCCAGACTCTCCCACTAGTGGAAACAACCTCTTCACAGTCACTCTATCCAAGCCTTGTATAGAATGCACTGAGATAAATGGTTTATTTAAGTTTATTGCTCGCTTTTAAAGAGGAAGCCATAGTGTATGTGAAGTGTACCTTGTAGAAAGAACTAAACGACCATGTAGGATGACTCTTAACACGTAAGGACACAAAGTGCTGCAGTAACTCAACAGGTCAGGCAGTATCTCTGGAGAACATGGATAAGTGCTGCGTTGGGTTGAAACTCTACTTCAGACTGTCCACTCTTGAAACATAGTTGTTTAAAAACTGCCATGAGATGACTGTTGAAATCATGCAATGAAGAATAATTGGTGCCTCTCTGTCTGTATACAGTAGTTTAGTTTTTGTTTAGTTTAATTTAGTTTAGAGCTACAGCACAAAAACAGCCCCTTTGGCCCAATGAGCCCATGCTGACTTTCAATCCCCACACACTATCACTATCCAACAAACACTAGGGACAATTTATAAATTTACCAAGCCAATTAGCCGATAATTCTGAATGTCTTTGGAGTGTGGGAGGAAACCAGAACTCCCAGAAAAAACCCACACTCACAGGGAGAAAGTACAAACGCCGTACCGACAGCAACCATAGTCAGGATCGAACTGGGTCTCTGGCGCTGTAAGGCAGCAACTCTACCGCTGTGCCGCCCTTAATTTGTCAAAATTACAAAGAGAGTGAATAAAGGGGAAGCAGTAAATGTAGTATATATAGATTTCCAAATGCAATTATTAGAGTGCATGGCGTTGAGGACTATTTATTGGGAAACTTGGGTTACAATTCTTGAATTTTGGAGAATGAGGAATGGTCTCACATCAACATACAAGATTCCAAGGTGGGTTGTCAGGCTGGAAGCTGATAAGATGTTTCCCTTAGTGGGGTTTCTAGAGCCAGGAGGCAAAGTTTCAGAACTTTTTTTCTGCTTAAAATGGAGCTGAGAAATAATTTCTTCTCTCTAAGGATCTTTGGAACTTGTTTCCCCAGAGAGCTGTACAGGTGGAGTCATTGAATATATTCAGCACAGAGACTAATAAACATGTGACCAACCATGTATCTGCATAAGAGTATAAAGGTGCTATTGAGACTAGAGCTGCCATAATTTTATAGAATGGGGGAGAGGGCTTGAGGAACCAACCAGCAATTATGATTACTGCTACTTGCATTCATGTGTAGGGAACAGCAAGTCTACAGACACTCCCTAGATTCCATCTACTCCTGAGGATAGATTGGCACCAGTATCAACTCCTCCTGAATTTCTGGTCAAAGTTGAAATTGGATTTCAACCAAATGTCCTACGCCTTATTCTTAAACTGTGACCCCTGATTCTGGACTCCCCTAACATTGGGAACATTTTTCCTGCATCTAGCCTGTCCAAACCCTTAAGAATGGATTTGGGCCATTTGGAAAAGTGGGCTGAAAGATGGCAGATTTCCCCTTCTAATGCTGTTAAGTGTGAAGTACCCATTCTCTTGGCAGGACATCAAAATAGTCAGAGTACATCCCGGTAAATTGGTAGGGAATTGAGGAATTGTGGAACAGAGGGATCTAGGAATAAACTGTGCATAGTGAAGAATCGCATGTAGATAGGGTGGTAAAGAAAGCCTTTGTGTGCTGGTTTATAAATCAGAGCATTGAATAGGAGTAGGGAAGTAATGTTAAAATTGTACAATCAAAGACCAATAGTTTGGGTTTGTACAATTTTGGTCGCTAGTTATAGGAAGGATGGTCAACAAAATAGAGAGAGTACAGAGGAGATTTACAGGAATGTTGCAGGGTTTCCACTATTTTACTCTAGAGAAAGGTTGAACAAGTTAGAAGTTCTTTATTCTTTGGAGCAGCAGAAGGTTGGGGGACTTGATTGAGGTTTTAAAATGATGAAAGGAATAGACAGAGTTGACGTGGATACGTTTTTTCCAGTCAAACAAGAGGGCATGAATGACATGACATGAGGCAGGATCAGGATTTAACATTTAAAAGAAAAGTGGATAGGTACTGAGGGGTATGGGTCTGAGTGCAGGTAGATGGGGACCTAGGGGAAAACAAATGGGTCGGCACGGACTGGATCAGGGAAAACGAGAGGCCTGTTTCCGTGCTTTAATTGTTATATGGTTATATGGTTAATTGTATTGTATTTGTTTCTATAAACGATTCTCCCCCTTCTAAATTCCAGTTTCGAATATACGCCCAGTCGAGTCAGTCCCGCCATTTAATGTTTGTGGTGGAAAGACAATACATGGGTCTACAGGTATGATAAAGGGAATACATGAGGGATAACAGTTTAGTACAAGATAAAGCCAGTAAAGTCCAATCAAAGATAGGCCGATGAGAGAGATAGTAGTTTGGTTTTTGCAGGACAACTCTCCGCTAGTTGTGGTAGGAAGGTTTAGTTGCTTGATAAGCGGAAAGTCCTTAAATGAATCCTTTATGCATGGAGCATTGCCTTCAAGAATTTGTTTATTTTGGAAAAAAATCTAATTTGAGTGCACCATGCGGCCAAAATTAAAATCCCTTAAATGTTTTGACAATTGTTTAATTCTGGTCCAAGCTGCTTCATGTGGTTAGACAGATGCTTTCACTTAGATGCCAATTCTTAAGCGCCAAGCATATCCCATGAGTTCCGATGGTGATCCAGTCTATAATGCAATTGTGATCCTCAATCTGCTCTTTAAAATCCATAGCATACAGACTGTATGAAACATAAAGTGGCCACATACATGCACTAACATGTGTAGGAAGGAACTGCAGGGCTGTAAGCTGCCCAAGCAAAATATGAGATACTTCAGCTTACAGCCCAGTGGTATGCATTAACATGGATGACTCGGTTAAGTGGTGCAAGTTCAGGGTCAGTAAATGTCTTAAGATTAAGTAACTCAATGGACAGGCAGCATCTCTGGATGGAAGGAATGGGTGATGTTTCATGTGGAGGCCCTTCTTCAGACCATTTGGCTCCCGACCCGAAACATCACCCATTCCTTCCATCCAGAGATGCTGTCTGTCCCGCCGAGTTACTCCAGCATTTTGCGTCTATCTTCAGTGTAAACCAGCATCTGCAAGTTTCTTCCTACTCAGTAAGCTATCGTGGTTCTTCATTGGTCATCACCATCTGAGGGACTGCTGCTATCTTGTGTAATGTCTCCATGTTTTTATAGTCCACAGTAGAAAACCTGATAGATTTTCATCTGAAACACTGGAAGTTCTCAATATGAAATATGATAGGCCATGATAACTTAATGCATCATGCAGGATTTGCCAGTGTTTAGTAAGATGTTGCACCATTGTTTTACTCAAGAATGAGAATTAAGCCACAATGGGGGGGAGGGGGGGGGAAGGGGGAGGAGGAGGGGGGAGGGGGGAGGGGTGGGGGGGAGGGGTGGGGGGAGGGGGCAAGGGGTTTGTAGAGGCTCGTAATGGTCAACTACGAGTAAAAAGTAACCATTTTTTTTCATCACAAGTATTTTTTTACTCATGGACATTTTTTACAGGGATGAGAAAATGTCACGAGTTTACCAGATGTCCCGAGTACCTACTGTTAGCATTACGAGCCGCTACAAGACATCCACAAACTCCTACGGACCCGCTACGGACATTCTCCGAGTTAGTATCAGGGGAAAACTCGCGAGAACTCGTGAATTACCTCGTACAGTGGGACAGGGGTGAGGAGATAAGAGTAGGATTGAGCATCGGAAATGAGTTATCACTTCATGGATCACTTGATGAAGCCTCATTAACAATTATTAGACATAACTACCATATTGCTACCATTGATAAAGAAACATTTCAATTACTTATTCAACAATCCACACTTTGCGGTTTGAACTAAAACACTAACATCAAGTCATAGAATCGTGGGGATGTACAGGCATGACCTTTCAGTTGAGAAACATGACCCTAGCCTGACCTCTCGGATCGGGACTCTGAAGAATGGCCTTGATCGAAAACGCCACCTATCCATGTCCGCCAGAGATAGTGCCTGACCCGCTGAATTACTCAACCATTTTGTGTTTTTTTTTAAACAGAAACAAGTCTTTCAGTCCATTGTGTTTAAGACAACCATCCTGCTTATCTGTACTAATCCCACTTGCCTGCATTAATTCCATATCCCTCAATACCTTGCTCATTCAATTACCTGTCCAGAAGTATGTGTTGGATTAGACGAAGCACCAATCTACTGATAACATAAAGAGCCCATTCAAGGCTCCATGCATAAGGCATATGTGAATGGCAGGTCCCAGAATGTATTAGAGAAACAAAAGGACCTTGGTGTGCAGGTCTGTAGATCCCTGCAGATGGCAACATTGGGTAGATGGGGTGGTGAACAAGGCATGGGATATTTTCCTTAATTACCCTTGGCATATAATATGTACGGAAGGTGGTAGTTCATGACAGAACACTAGTTAGGACGCAACTGGAATACTGTGTATAGATCTGGCCACCACGCTGCAGAAAGGCATGAGCGGATTGGACAGGGTTCAGAAGAGAAACCAGGATATTGCCTTGGATAAAATGTTCCAGTTTTTGAGGTGAGCAGCTCCTTCAAGCAGAAGAGGCTGACTGGAGATCTGCTAGAGGCACACAAAATCACAAGGGGCATAGGTAGAGTGGAAAGTGGAAAGCTTTCCCCCTGGCAAGGTGAGGTGTGAAGAAGATATACGAGGAAGATGTTACCCAACTACAGGGTAGATGCAATCTGCAAAGCACTGCCTGAGAAGATACTTCCACAGTATTTAAGATCTGGACAACCATTTGAATTGTCGAGGTGTAGAAGGCTGTGTACCAAATGCTGGTAAATTGGGTTAGTATAAATGGGTACGTGATAGTCAGCATGGACATGGCAGGCCAAAGGACCTGTTTCTATTCTACATGCGCCTTTGATGCAAAATTAATTCTGATATTGTTTGTTTTTGATTCATGCATCATGTGTTGGAATTTCAGAGCAGATAATTTCACCCTGCCCGGTACTCCAAATGAGGACAGTATTTGAAAATAGATTGTATTTATTTTTTTTTCTTCTTTCTGCCATCAAAGGGAAATATATGCCGGCTTGAATGATGATATTTTAATGAGTTCCTGGTGCAAACTTTTTAGTGTCAAAACCATTGTGATGAGAATGGTTGCACGTGATAATAATACACCAATAATAGCAATCAGCACAAAGTTAAGGGCCTGTCCCACTTGGCGATTTTTTTCAGCGACTGCCGGCATCATTGACTGACATATCAGGTATCCACCAAAATTGCGGCGTAATGCGGTGTGACGCGGCGGTGACCCGGCGGTGACGCTGCGGTGACGATGTATTGACGCGCGGTGTTTCCTCTAGTGTCGCAACATTTTTTTTGTCGCGGCTGGTATTTCAAATGTTCAAAATCTTTCGCCGACCCTGATACGTCAGTCGATGACACCGGCAGTCGCCGAAAAAATCGCCAAGTGGGACAGGCCCTTTAGGATTTTTGAGAGATTTCATTTCATATCTATTAACAAAAAACTTGTATTTTTGATTTCAGATTCAGGTAAATTCTGCGAGTCTTTAAAACGTGCACCCTTGTGAATGTAGATTAATGCAACGTGACCACATTCAGACCTGCAAATCCAAGCATGAATCTGTGCTCTGAGGCACGGTTTTACTCTCATCAATTATACTGCACCAAAAGGATTTCTGATGGTACTCAGCTGCCATTGCACTTGCTTTTATTCACTGCATTATTTACTCTTGAAAAGTACGATTTATAATACTGTAACGCCGTTAAGAAACATTTCAGAAGGAGAAAGAGTAATGGCGTACGATTTACAGGATATTTAATGTCTCTTCAGCCCAATCTACTGACTTGCTGCAGAGAGGCATGTACTGCGGACGATCTCCACAGAGGCACAGATGTGGCACTGGCTGTGGCAAAGCAATGGCAGAATGTCGTCTGACACACGAGTGAAGCGAAGCCCAATCTACTAAAGTCAAAGTCAAAGTATCCTTTATTGTCATTCAGACCTTTCGGTCTGAACGAAATTTTGTTGCCTTGCAGTCATAACATATAATAAAAAACAAAATACACAATAAACACATATTTAACATCCACCACAGTGAGTTCACCAGGCACCTCATCACTGTGGTGGAAGGCAAAAGTCTTAAAGTCTTTGTCATCTTCCCTCCTTGTTCTCCCTCTGCACTGAGGCGATCCAGGCCTCCGATGTTATCGTCCACTAGGCCCGCGGCCGAGCCTCCGAAGCCGGGCTGCCGCCACCGCCGTCGCCGGAATGCTGGAACGTCGCCACAGCTCTAAAGCAGGGTCCGACGCTGGAACGTTGGAGCACCGCAGCTCTGAAGCCGGGTCGCCGCTGGAGCACCGCAGCTCTGAAGCTGGGCCGCCGCCGCTGCTTGAATGCTGAAACGCCGCCACAGCTCCGAGGCCGCCAGCTCCGCCATTAGGCCTCAGCACAGAGGGAGACGGTGACGGGGGACACGACAGGAAAAGTCGCACACCCCGAAGGGAGAGACTAAAACCCAGTTTCTCCCACCCCCCCTCCACCCCCCATACACAGCCTAATAAACCAAAATTTAAACTAAAACAGACACGAGAAAACAAAAAGAAAAGAAAAAACAGATGGACTGCAGGCGAGCCGCAGCTGCCAGGCAGCGCCGCCACTTGCGATAAAACCATAAGTGTGGCACGTTGGTGCAGCGGTGGAGTTCCTGCTTTACAGCGCCAGAGATTCGGGTTCGATCCTGACTATGGGCACTGTCTGTACCGAGTTTGTACATTCTCCCTGTGACCGCGTGTATTCTCCCCGGGTGATCAGGTTTCCTCCCACACCAAAGACATGCAATTTGGCTTTGGTAAAAATAGTAAATTGTCCCTTGTGTGTCAGATAGTGTTAGTGTATGGGGATCACTGGTCGGTGCAGACTCGGTGGGCCGAAGGGCCTGTTTCCACACTGGATCTCTAAACTAAACTGAACCAAACAAAGTGAACCTCAGCAACTGTCATGAGCTGCTTTGGTATTCGAGCAATACAATCACAAAATAATCTTCAATCGAAAAAGCAGAAAACACTGGAGATAATCAACAAGCCTGGCAGTTCTCTGCAGCGTGAAGGACTGATCTTCTTCGTTAGTTTAAAAAACTGCAGATGCTGGAGATCTGAAGTAAAAGATAGGTAATGCTGGAAAAGCTCAGATGTCAGACTGTATTAGTGGAAAGATAAGCAGAGTTAATGTTGCAGTTATATGACCCTCTGTTAATATTTCAGGTAGAAGAATCCTTGTTGGTTCATCGCTTGACTAGTTTCCATTACAATTTGTGTATACGAATAAAATACTTGAGAGCACCCCTTTGAGTTTCTCTAAGCAGGTTTCCAAGTCTGCGCCACCCGTCCTCTTAACTCCTCAATGCATTCTTGAAAATACACCTTCCCATCTCCTACAATGCTTCACACCATTTCACTATGAACGCTGAGGTCAGCGTGCAGGTGATTGTCACATTGATTTTGCACACTAACATCATGCTTTGGAACATGATGAGATGTTTGCCCAATTTGAGTCATGGAGTCGTGCAGCAAGGAAACAGGCCCTTTGGTTCAACTTGCCAAGATGCCCATCTACATTAGTCCCACCTGCCTTCATTTGGTCCAAAGATGGACACAAAATGCTGCGATAATGCAGTGGGTCAGGCCGCATTCTCTGGAGAAAAGGAGTAGGTGACACTTTGGGTCAAGACCCTTCTTCAGACTGAGGAAGGGTCTTGTCCCAAAATGCCACCTATTCCTTTCCCCCAGTGATGCTGCCTGACCTGCTGAGTTACTCCAGCATTTTGTGTCTATCTTCGGTGTAAACCAGCATCTGCAATTCCTTCCTACAGATATTCATTTGATCCATATCCCTCTAAACCTTCCCTATCCATGAATCTTTCTAAATATCATCTAAAATCTGATCTGATCTGATTGAATCTGATTGAAGGCCCATTTAATCTAATTTTAATGGGGCTCGGTTAAGAATTCATCTTTGCTTGGTAAATTGGGTGAGGTTGCATGAGCTTCTCTGAGCAGTATTCTTTTTAATTCATGATAACTAATAGAGCAGGTTGCTGGAGTCCTATACAACACCATTGCTCCTCATCATTTGTTTAGTTTAGTTTAGTAAGGTGGAAACAGGCCTTTCGGCCCATCCGGTCCGTGCCAACCAGCTATCTCCACACACTAACACTATCCTACACACACTATGGACAATTTACAATTTTCACCAAGCCAATTAACCTAAAAAACCTGTACGTCTCTGGAGTGTGGGAGAAAACCGGAGATCCCGGAAAAAGTCCATGCAGGTCACGGGGAGAGTGTCCCAACTCTGTACAGACAAGCACCTGTAGTCAGCATCGAACCCCGGTCTCTGGCACTGTAAGGCGGCAACTCTACCGTGCAGCCGGTAAAAGTTAACCGCAATTGGCAGGATTCTAACCTGTGCGGGGAGACCCCAACGGATTTCTAGTCCATGACTTTGACCATTCAGCCATGACTACTTTATCTATTTTTTATCTTTAATGCAATGTAGGCTTCACTGATGAAGGCCATAAGTCAGCATTGATTACCCATCCTTAAAAGCCTATGAGAATGGGCTGGCGCTGTGTCTTTTTGAAGTGCTGCACTCCCTCTGATAGAAACAATCGCCTGTGCTGCCAGGCTGTGGACTCAAGGGTGTAGACCCTGTAATAATAATAAGCCAGCAATATATTGCCAGATAAGGATGCCTTGTGATTTGGAAGGGAATCTGCAGGCGGTGGTTTCAGTGACTCTGTTGTTCAGTGCCCTGTACTGCATGTTGGTAACCATTTTGGAACTACACAGACAGAACCCTCGGTGAATCACCGCAGTGGGGTTTTACAACACTGCACAATTCTTTTGTTTCCTTCATTCATTGGATGCGGATATCTGATGACAATTCCAGCATTTATTGTCCTTGCCTAATTGCTCTTGAACTGAAGCAGTTCATAGCAGACATAGTCCCACCCATCATCCATAGCTGGGTCGCAAGTCGACGGATATTTTTAAGGCAGAGATAGATAGATTCTTGATTAGTACGGATGTCGGAGGTTATGGGGAGAGGGCAGGAGAATAGGATTAAGAGAGAAAGATAGATCAGCCATGATTGAATGGCGGAGTAGACTTGATGGGCCAAAAGGCCCAATTCTGCTCCTATCACATGACCTTAGTAACTGAGGGAGCTTGCTCAGTGTCGAGCTTGATTGACTTCATTCTGTTTACTTGAACTAAGGTGGCAGCTAAGGGAAAACTATTTCAGTGGGTCTGAAGTCAAAGGTAGGAACCAAGCGAAGATAGCAGGCAGGGTTCTTTTCTCCAAAAAACTCCTCTGAATAAAATAGATTTCTATGACAACTCAGCAGTTTTCTGGTGATCATTACTGTGAATTTACATAATGATTGAAATTACACAGTGGCACAGCTAGTAGACTGCTGCCTCGCAACTTCAGCGATCCCGGTTGAATTATACTTTCCCTGCAAAGGCATGGATGCTCCCTGAGTGCTCCAGCTTCCTCCTGCATACCAACCAAAGGCGGGCAGGATGGTAGATTAATCAGGCACCACAGGATCAGTGTGAATGGGTGCTTCGTGCTAGATGCAGACCCAGTAGCCTAATGGCTCTATAACAATAGTTTAGTTTAGTTTAATGTATTGTCACATGTACCTAGGTTCAGTGAAAAGCTTTTGTTGCATGCTAACTAGTCAGCGGAAAGACAATACATGATTACAGTCAAACCATTTACATGTGCATAGATACATGATAAGGGAATAACATTTAATGCAAGATAAAGGCAGTAAAAGTCTGATCAAAGATAGTCCAAGGGTCATCAGAGGTAGATAGTAGTTCAACATTGCTCTCTGGTTGTGGTAGGACGATTCAGTTGCCTAATAACAGCTGGGAGAATACTGTCCCTGAATCTGGCGTTTTCACACCTATACATTTTGCTCAAATGGGAGAGGGGAGATAAGGCTGTGTGGTGGGATTCCAACCTGTGCAAAAAAGGATTCTGCCCATTGCGTCCAGCAAAGTGGCTCATTACCAGGACGTCAACAAACACTAAGACCTTACTTGGCTGGCGATGAGAGGAGCCATCCTAGTCAGATCCTTCCTGCTCCATCGGTGTCTTACTTACCAATAAACGCCGTCCTCGGGACAACTGCTATGCAGAGGAGATGGCTGCCCACCTCTTCGCAGGGTGTGGATTTGCAAAGAGGGCCTGGAGAATGATGCAAGGGTCCTTACCCCAGTTCATCCCAAGCGGCACCATAACATAGGACTTTCCCAGGAACACATTCGGAGATGGACATCAAGAGCTGTTGGAAGACCATCAATTTGGGGAAAGACACCCTTTGGTTTGCCTGAAACGTGTGGGTTCGCTAGCACAGTGAGATGTCCATCAGGGAATAGCTGCCGACTGCCCCACTCCAGACTGCAGGAGTACATGCTGAGGGATGCACTGAAGTTTCATCCAGCTAATTCAAAGGCTCTGTGGAGGAGGACCACAGTGTAGGGTCCTTCCGTTACCTGATGGGTAGAGTCCAATGGGAGAAATCTCTCAAACAAGAGAAGTGATATCACCCCAGAGGGCCACATGAGTTACAAGGGCCTTTTGTGTAAAGATAGGTGCCAACACTACTATGTTTGACACTAGCCATATCGACACTATGAAAGTATTAAGAGATTTTTGCAGTTTTTACTTTGTATATATTTTTTATTTTGAACACACTTTATTTTTGAAATAAAAAAAAAACAATCAGCTAATAAATTAATTATGATGCTTTCATAGCTAATTGTTAAAGCAGTAAGTGTTTAGAGGGGTAGTCAAAGTGTCAGTCAAATGGACTGCATTATCCTGGATGGTACAGTTTCATCAGTGCTTTTTAGCTTAGGTTAGGTTGGAGATATAGGGCTGAAATAAGCATTTCAGCCGACCGAGTCCACGTTGACCAGCGATCCCCGTTACACTTGCACACACTACGCACCGGGGACAATTTACAATTTTAACCAAAGCCAATTAACCTACAAACCTGAACGTCTTTGGAGTGCGTGAGCAAACCGGAGGACTCGGGGAAAACCCACATGGTCATGGGGAGAACGGATCAAATCCATACAGATAGCACCCATAGTCTGGATCAAACACGGGTCTCTGGCATTGTAAGGCAGCAACCCTACCGCTGTGCCACTGTCCCATCCCCTTTTTTTCTGCTGTTGTGCAATGCTGTTAATGCTACACTTGTTAAGCCAAGTGGATAGCATCCCATCACAACTTTGGTGGGAGGGCTGAGTGTGGAGCGAGGCTGGCGGCTTGGATCAACCACGCACTGCCCTATTTTCCTATCCATTACCTTTAATGATCCTGAACAAAACTGATCAAGTGTCCCATAAAACACTGAAGATGTGACCAACAGTGGTTGCATTAACACAGTATAAAGTATTTATAGGCACAAGGGTGCTGAATTCCAGCACATTGGGACTGAACGGAATACGTAAGTGGGGTCTGAACGAAGATGATCCTAATTAATTAACCTTGTTTTCAATAACTGGGTTCGCATTATGCATTTTTATATAGGATGCAATTATATTGTTTGAAGTCATTGGTTTGTTGCACCCCACCATTCTAGAAAAAGGATTAATGAAATACTTTGTAAAAGGATTCTACTACCACTGAGAAGAAAACAATTGGTTGAGCATGTTAAATTTACTTAGTGCTTCATTAAATGCTTTAAATGTAAGCTGACAGCAATACCTCCCTGGTGAATGTAATTTAATGCAATGTCCTGTTAGCAAGCAGCAGAAGACTTACGCAAATCATTTGTAGCTGTTTGAACATTAAAACGAAATAAGCAGTAGAGGAGAATGTTATTTTGCTGAATAATTAATAACATTTGCTTCAGAATTAGAAAAGTCAATTTTTTTTTAAAATATCAGAATTATTCCTGCAACTCGAGTGAACTGTTTGCAAAGTTCGAGCATCCGCTTATCTGCTGAAAATGTCAATTTCAAGCTAAGACAATCTAAATCTCAATAAAATGCTGGAGGCCATCTCCCAGCAGATGCTGATTGTAGGGGCTTCACTCAGTCTCAAACCATTCTTTCGCTGCCAAATAATGCATTCCGGCTCCATTGTGGGTGTGTGGATTTTCTCCGGGTGCTCCCACACTCCAAAAGACATGCAGTTTGCAGAATAATTGGCTTTAGTAAAATTGAAAAATGTCCATAGTGTGCAAGATAATGTCGGTACAGACCAGGCGGGCCAAAGGGCCTGTTCCCGCTCTATATCTCTGAAGTATAACGTCCAAAATCATTGCACTCACAGGAAATCACCAAACCCCCGTGGCAGTTCCCCTCACAGCTATTTCCCTAAACTTTGATCCAAGGGGGATTCACATTTTAACTCTCAGTTGACAAAGAGTAATGTAATCACAATAGGAATGAGTGAAGTAAGTTTCTGCTGTGATTCAGCAATAGATTTTTTCTGAAGACTCTTTATTCAAGCTCTCTACATAGTTAAGAAAAAAAATCCTGGCTTGATACTAAAGTGTGGTAGTTTACCTCACCTATTTTATTTTATTGAATCTCAATTTTCTTAATGTTTTGAATGGAGCCCTTCCTTTATTTTATATCTCTAGAATATTTATTTAACTTTCTTAATTAATGAACTCTACTTATACAGTTTCTAAATGCCTGTAAAATACGTATAAAGGCTGGTTATAAGAGCTTTAACGGTGATGGCCTTGCTGCCACTCGCAATCCATGCTGTTTCCTTGGTGCAGAGAATGAGATGGGCCTACCCCCCATGTCATAAGGGCATTAGGTCATGTGATAGGAACAGAATTAGGCCATTAGGCTCATCAAGTCTACTCCGCCATTCAATCATGGCTGATCTTTCTCTCTCCACTAACTTGATTTTCCTACCTTCTCCCCATAACCCCTGACACCCGTACTAATCAAGAATGTATCTACTGTATCCCTGCTTTAAAAATATCCAATAACTTGGCCTCCACAGCCTTTTGTGGCAAAGAACTCCACAGATTCACCAAACTCTGACTAAAGAAATTCTTCCTTCATTCTGAGGCTATGATCACTAGTTCTAGACTCTCCCATTAGTGGAAACATCCTCTCCACATGCACTCTATCTGAGCCTTTCACTATTCGATGTTTCAATGAGGTTCCCCCTCATTCTTCTAAACTCCAGCACCGTCAAACACTCAAGAACAAACTAGAATAAATTAGAATAGGTAGGCAAGGGTGGACAAGAGGTGGGCCAATCAATCATGTCCAGGATGATCTTGCTCATCTTGGTTTTCAAGGATGTACAGGTGTGGACTAGGCTATGTAAGTCCAATCTCAGGGGACATTCAAAAGATAATATGATTAATGCTACTTTAAAACAAAAAATAAAGTAAAACTGGATCAACCACATAACTTCAAGCTGGACACCAAATTGCATCACAGTAGAGTTGCTCCAAGTCCCATTAACTTGCACGATCTACATCACAAACATCTGGGAAGGAAGTTATTGTGTGTGTGTGTGTGTGTGTGTGTGTGTGTGTGTGTGTGTGTGTGTGTGTGTGTGTGTGTGTGTGTGTGTGTGTGTTCGTGTGTGCACGTGTGTGTGTGTGAGTGTGAGTATGTGTGCGTGTGATTGAGTGTGTGGGTGTGAGTGCGTGTGTGTGTTCATGTTTGTATAGGTTTTTGTGCGTGTGCGTGTGAATGTGTGCACGCCTGTCTGTGTGTATGTTTGTGTGTACATGTGAGTGTGTGTGTGTGTGTGTCTGTGTGTGTTTGCATGCGTGTGAGCGACTGTGCGTGCATGAGTGTGTGTGTGTGCGCGCATGTCTATGTGAGTGTTTTTGCGCGTGTATGTGTGAAAGTGTACACGCCTGTGAGTGTGTGTGCGTGCGTGTGTGCATGTGAGTGTGTGTGTGTGTGTGCTTCCGTGTGTGTGAGTGTTTTTGTGCCGTGTTTGTGAATGTGTGCATGCCTGTGTGTGTGTATGTTTGTGTGTACATGTGAGTGTGTGCATTTGTGTGTGTGTGTGCACCTGTGTGTGTGTGTGTGTGTGTGTGCATGTGTGTGCGTGTGTTTTCACGCATGTGTGTGCGTGTGTGTTGTATATATGTTGAGGTCATGGATTTGGGAGGTGTTGCAGCAGCCCCGGTGAGTAACGACAGTGTATTGTAGATGGTATGAAGTGCAGCCATTGTGTATCAATGGTGGGGAGAATGAGTGTTTAGGGTGAGTGATAGGGATGCCATTTTTGTGGACTACTTTGTCTTGGAATTGTGCAAAGCTTCTATTGCATTACCTACTGTATTGATGTACAGTGTGATTTGCTTGGACAGCACACAAAATATAAATTTGCACTGTATCTCGATACACATGATAATAATAAACCAAAACTAATATGAATTGTGTGCTGTTTAGTTCAGTTTAGTTTAGAGATACAGCGGAGAAACAGGCCACCAACAGCCCACCATTCTCCCTGTTTTCTCCGGGTGCTCCGGTTTCCTCCTTCATTCCAAAGATTTGCAGCTCCGTTAGTTAGTTAGTGTCTGTAAATGTTCCCTAGTGTGTAGGATAGAACTAGTGCACAGGTGATCCTACTTAATCCTAAACTACCCTTGCATATTAATATTGTAATATAAAACCCCCGACTCCAAGCATAAATTCCCTCTTTTATCCTTGAACGGTCTTATTGTCACTAGATAAACACAAAAAGCTGGAGTAACTCAGCAGGACAGACAGCATCTCTGGAGAGAAGGAATAAGTGACGTTTCAGGTCGAAACCCTTCTTCAGACTGAGTGTTAGGGGAGAGGGAAACGAGAGATGCAACACCTCTCCCTATACCTCCTCCCTTGACTCTGTCCAGGGACTCTGGCAGTCCTTTCAGGTTAGGCACCTCCTCCAACCTCACCTACTGTATCCATTTGTTCAAGTTGTGGATGCTTACACATTGGCGAGACCAAACGTAGACTGGGCAATTGTTTCGCTGAACAGCTTCGCTCAGCCCACTTGGACCACCAGGTTACCCTCTTATTTTTAATGTACGTATAAAAAAGCTTGGTATTTTAATCCGACTCACCAAAGCCATTTCATGGCCTTTTGCCCTTCTAATCGCACACTTGAGTTCTTTCTTCCTTTCTTCATATTCCTCAAAGGTCCCGCCTGATTTCATCCTCTTAAACCTTGCATACACTTCTTTGTTACTTTTCATCCCTTTCCATCCTTCTTACTGGAACATGTTCAACTGGCCTTTAACTTACATCCACGTCATTTATGGACTTAACATCATACCGTCATGGAGCGATACAGCGTGGAAACAGGCCCTTCGGCCCAACCTGTCCACACCGACCAACATGTCCCAGCTACTCTGGTCTCACTTGCCTGCATGGTCCCACCTGTCCTCTATAACTCCATGACTCAATGAGGATAGGTCTATTTCTGATATGGATGTAACTTAAAGGACAGTTGAATATGTTCCAGTAAGGAGGATGGAGAGGGCTTGCATCAATGCTAATCACATGGGAAGTTAACTGAATGTTAGGTAAAGCTCTGGAATGATGGAGTGTAGCGTCGTGACATATTAAATGCAGTTTCAGGGCAGAAGAGCAGATGGTAAGATATGAGATTTAAATGTATATTTACTGACTGTGAATGCTTACAGTGAGATGATTACACTTCTTATGGCTCTGACTTCTGGTATTTACAATTACTACCTCAAGCTGACTTCTGGTATTTACAATTATAGATTCCCGCTGCCTTGCTACCACATGTGTGCAGGAATCTCCATCCTCTACATCTCTTCCACCGACCATTGGTGCAGCTTTGGCCAAGCCCAGCCCAAACCCCCACCCGCAGAAGGAGCAGTTAAGTTTCACTCTAATTTATTTTCCCCTGTACATGTGTGTGTGTGTGAGTGTGTGTGTGTGTGTGTGTGTGTGTGTGTGTGTGTGTGTGTGTGTGTGTGTGTGTGTGTATTTGACACACGTATATATATATATATATATATATATATACACACACATATGTATATGTATGTATATATGTATGTGTAGTGGCCTGGACCCCGGGGACCGCCACACATGTATACATGTATGTATATTCATAAATGTATACATACATATACATGCACACATGCAGTTATATATGTGTATATTTATATATACATATATACACTAATCTATGAACTAGACTGCCACTGTTTGCACTAAGCACCAGGCTTTTTTTCCACTAGTATTGGGGATATTCATTTATTGAATTGTGTTTGTTATTTAATATCTTTGTGTATTGTGTGACAGGCCTGTTATGCTGCTTCAAATAAGAATGTCATTGTTCCGTTGTGAATGCATATGACAAGTAAAACACTTTTGATGCCCTAATCACTAACATGGCAGCACTGAAGGGGGAGGTGTTGTCCGTTTTACACCATATCGAACTGAGATAAGCACAGGCCAAGCCCGTGTCTGTTTTGCATTTGTCACTGGGGATAGCAAGTGTCGCCAGCTATTTAAAGCTGGTGAGGACTGCATCATGTATATCCCTGGGCCTTCGCAGTCTGCAGTGGCTGGGAAGATAAACTGTGCATGAAACACAGGACACGGGAGGATGGAGCCAGCGGCGACAAACACGATGGGCGTACCGCTCCCACATAGTCGGCTGTGGGAGGCACCCCTGGGGATTAAAGGTGGATGGGCGAGGAGATGGCTGGAGGCCCGGAACAGCCTGGGACATACAATATGATATAATATGATACGATATACGATACGATGCGATGCGATGCTATACGATGTGATACAATACAATACAATACAATATGATATGATGCAATACGATACGATAGAATGTATCATATCGTATGATATCAGGAAACATGTTCCCGATGTTGGGGGAGTCCAGAACCAGGGGCCACTGTTTAAGAATAAGGGGTAAGCCATTTAGAAAGGAGACGAGGAAACACTATTTCACACACAGAGATGGCGCCTCTTGCATATGGGCTCAGTAGACTACTTCTGTACACTTGCTAATCGGGGATCTTGAGGAATGGCAAAACTCTCCTGGACTGTTTGCATCTCTATATTTATAAAACGCTGATCTTGAATGTGTATGTATTAAGCGATGTTCGTGTGATTCACATCTCCTCAAAAACACGACGTGCTAACGGTGAAATTTTAACATATTCAGATAGAGATTTACGCCATGATGTCAAAAATTGGAGGGAGGGAGGGGGATGGAGAGGGGGGGTTGGAGAGGGGTGGAGGAGAGGGGTGGAGGAGAGGGGTGGAGGAGAGGAGGGAGAGGGGTGGGGGCGAAGGGGAAGGAGGGGAAGGAGGGGGGCAGAGGATTGTGGGAGGTGAGGGGGGAGGAGGGGGGGAGGAGGGGGGGGAGGAGAGGGGGGGGGGGGGGGGGGAGGGGGGAGAGGGGTCCCCGCCCACCCGCAGCCTCACTTAGGCCCGGCACCTGGTGGGGAGGCTGCTGCTCTACGACCTGGGTAGATGCTGCCTCTACCCCCTCCACCTGTGTCCCCTCCCTTTTTGCCCCCCCTCCCGCTCTGCCCCGCTCCCTCTCTGCCGCCCCACCTTCCCCTCTGCCTCTCCTCCCTATCTGCCCCCCCCCCCCCCCCCCTCTCTGCCCCCCCCTCTCTAGGGAGTGGTGAATATTGGGACCTATGGGTGAATGGATGAGTATTGCGTTCAGGAACCAGCCCTCCCCTGTGATGTCGCTCGCTCCCCCCAACCCTCAATCTCTAACCCCTCCCTCTCCCTCTCTACCCCCCTCTCCCTCTCCCTCTCCAACCCCATCCACCCCCCCTTCTCAAGCTGCGCCTGCGCAGTTGGGGGTTATGTGTGAGTGGATGGGGCGGGGGATGGGGTAAAGGAGAGGGGTTAGTGTGTGTGTGACGCCAAAGCCCCACCCCCTCCCACCGCAACCAGGGGACGGGACCCAACGGGTCCCACTTGGTCTAGTAAAAAATAAATTTCACTGCATTAGCACTTTGTAAAAGTACCATTGAACCATTGCAGACAAATTTCAAGTCAAGTCAAGTCACTTTTATTTCTATAGATCATTTAAAAAACAACTCTCGTTGACCAAAGTGCTTTACATTGGTGGAGGTACTAACGTTATACACCAGTGGTTCATAGATTAAGTACATACATAAATACATACATATAGCGCTCCCTCAGAGAACGTCAAGAAAAGTAAAGATGAGTTTTAAAAGAGTCGATGGAGGGGGCAGTTCTGATGGGAAGAGGGATGCTGTTCCACAGTCTAGGAGCTGCGACCGCAAAGGCGCGGTCGCCCTGAGCTTATGCCTAGACTGCGGGATGTTCAGTAACCCCAAGACGGCCGATCTGAGGCACCTGGAGGTGGAGTGGTGGTTAAGCAGACTTTTGCTGTAGGTGGGGGCAAGCCCGTAAAGGGCTTTGTAAACATAAAGAAGGATCTTGAAATTCATTCGGAACCGCACAATTTAACCAGTTTACAATTGTGCTTCTGTACCTGAGGATGTGAGCATTATGGTAACAGTGTCGTGTTTTAATGAACTTGCCACGAGCAGAGCAAATTGAATTCCCCGCACGTGTGGATTAAGTTGAAAATCCGTGAGTGAGTCATCTAGTTAGCTTGTGAAAGTGTTAATGTGGAGAAGACTCACAAAGGAGCACAACAGGGGGCGGGCTCAACTCTCAGCCCATTGGTTTTCCTTATTATTCAGCGATGAAACAACACCTGAATGAAGAATGGGGCTTGTTGCAGTTTGTCAGTGTTACTGTGACCTCTGTTAACTAATTCGGAAGATATACTCTTGGAGAACCTGGGTGACCTGAAAGCATGGTGCAAGCCTGATGGCAAATACTGAGGAGACCCGAGACTATACCAAAGCCATTCCCCAAAATAAAACAATTACATCTGGCTGCACACATAGTAAAACATAGCAGCTGTTGGAAGTCCAAAACATTTTTTTTCAAACAGCAGTTGACAGATCAGACAGTGCTGGCTTGCTTAGACTTGCAGCAGTCTCTGCAAGAACGATTGGAGAGCTAGGACATCTACACATTCACAGACGCTTTAGACAAAGTGCTGGAGTGTCATGGAAGCATAGAAAATAGATGTAAGTGTAGGCCATTCGGCCCTTCGAGCCAGCACCACCATTAATTGTGATCATGGCTGATCATCCACAATCAGTAACCCGTGCCTGCCTTCTCCCGATACCCTTTGATTCCGCTAGCCCCTAGAGCTCTATCTAACTCTCTTTTAAATTCATCCATTGAATTGGCCTCCACTGCCTTCTGTGGCAGAGAAACCCACAAATTCACAACTCTCTGGGTGAAAAAGTTTGTCTCAACTCAGTTTTAAATGGCCTCCCCTTTATTCTTAGACTGTGGCCCCTGGTTCTGGACTCTCCCAACATTGGGAATCAACGGGTCAGGCAACATCTCTGGAAAAAAGGAATAGGTGACGTTTCGCCTCTTCTTCAGACCCTCTGTCTGTAGGTCTGAAGAAGGGTCTCGACCTGAAACGTCACCTATTCCTTTTCTCCAGAGATGCTGCCTGACCCACTGAGGTACCCCAGCATTTTTTGTCTCTCTTCGCTGGTGTAAACCAGCATCTGCAGTTCCTTCCTACACACTCAGGAGCAGTTTAGTTTGGAGACACAGCATACAAGCAGGCCCTTTGGCCCACAATGTCCATGCCCACCATCGATCACCCATTCACACAAGTTCTATGTCATCCCACTTTCTCATCCACTCCCTACACACCGGGGGCAATGTACAGAGGTCAATTAAACTACAAGCCCGCACGTCTTTGGGATGTGGGAGGAAACCGGAGCACCCGGAGGAAACCCATGGAAAAGATGGAAAACATGCAAACTCCACGCAGACAGCACACGAGGTCAGGATCGAACCTGGGTTTCTGGTGCTGTGAGGCAACAGCACTACCAGCTGCACCACTGTGCCACCCACTAATGCAGCATAGTGTATGCAGGAGCGCCGGGGAGTTGGGACTTCAACAGATTTTCAGCAGCTTCACAGTTGCAGGTCACTGGGAAAGATTGTTGTTCACTGCACCCAGAACCTTGACTGAAAGTGTGATTTTATTAGTAATAAAGTGAAAAGGCTGTCACAGAGGGACAAAGTGACTATCTGTCGATCAGCAGGAATGTGGTAGCTCCCAATCTTCTCTGTTCCACAAGTCAATTGACTCACTTTGAAAATCCATCAAGAAACTGCAAAGATCAAAAAACTGTGGTAATAACTTTACAGATGACTCTGGGTTGCGCATGGGGTGAGCTGATGAAATTGTTGCCATGGCATCTCATGGACAACTGGCTGCCCTTCAGGGCAAAGGGTGAACAGATAGCCCACAAATGTTTAGTTTGTATCGAGCCACGTCGGTCAGATAGCCCAGTGAAACACTGAGAAATTAGAATAATTAAAATATCTAAAATTAAGTTATTGAAAGCTCATGGGAACCTTCCTCTCACCAACTAGAGAATGGTCCTGAGCTACTATCTACTTCATTGGACTGCCCTTAATCAGAATTTACTGGACATTATCTTGCACTAAACATTATTCCCCTTAACCTGAATCTGTACACTATGGGTGGCTTGATTATAATCATGTATAGTCTTTCCACCGACTGGAAAGCAAGTAACAAAAAGCTTTTCACTGTACCTCAGTACACGTGACAATAAACTAAACTAAACTAAACCTTTACAAGAAGATATGTTTACACACCTCAGATTTAAACGACCAGCCCCTTATTTTGAAACTATGTCCCCACATCTGAGACTCTTCAACAAATGCAAATATTTTGATATATTTTCTTTCCATCAGTGGAAGTTTAGGTTTATTATTGTCATGTGTACTGAGGGGCAGTGAAAAGGTTCATTTTGCATAATGCTACCCATAAGTACAATCAAACCAAAATTCTAGTAAAGTAGGTCAAGCAAAGGGAGCCAAGGTACAGGGAGCAGAATACAGGGCGCACCAGTTCCAGTAACAAAGTCCAATGCCAGCAATGGGGGAGAGGTGTGAATATTAGAACAACACAAAATGGTGCAAGATTTACAAGTAGAAAAGTGATTATATCAGATGACAGTAGATCTTCCTGTCGGACCAGCACACATTGTGTCGTCATGCCATCTTGCCATCTCTAGCATGATATATTCTAAACTTCAAACAATACAGACCCAACCTGCTTAACCTCTCTATGACTCCCATATGTCTCATATCTCTCATGTGGCACTGAAATGCACACATGTATCAAAACCTGAAAAATTAAAAATACTGCAAACACTTGGAGGGGATGTTCAATAGAAACCGACCTGATCCTTCAAGACATCGAGTGTTCACTTCGTTTTTTAATTTTAGTTTTAGAGGTACATCGTGGAATCAAGCCCTTCGGCCCACCGAGTCCACACCGACCAGCAATCCCTGCACATTAATACTATCCTACACACACTAGGGACAATTTACACTTATACCAAGCCAATTAACCTACAAACCTGTACGTCTTTGGAGTGTGGGAGGAAACAGAAGATCTAAGCGAAAACCCACGGAGGTCACGGGGAGAACGAACAAACTCCATACAGACAGCACCGTAGTCGGGATCGAACCTGGATCTCTGGTGCTGCGAGCGTTGGAAGGCAGCAACTCTACCGCTGCGCCACCTTGCCGCCCTTATTTTGTAAGCTTCTGTTCGTGTGTAACGTAGCCCTCAGAGTCCATGACAAGGAAAGGATGTAAAAAGATTAAAAAACTGCGATCACATCCATCCAGCTCCGTCTAGGCCAGACCGTTCTGGAACTTGCTCTCCTGGATCTTCAGAGGCAAAAGAGTGTTGGTTTTTCAAGCTGCAAAAGAGAAAGATTAACAAATGCACGCACTACTCGCACCTGAGAAGGAACGGTTGCCTTCATCAAGTGAACAAAAGGAACTGCTAGCCAGGGATGAGCAGGGAAACAGAAGAGGCACCAGTTCAGAGTTGGATTCAGGCTTGAAGCCCCGTTCCTGGATCACACTGACAGCCTTTGACAGCTCACCCATTGTCAGAAACCTTTCTCACAGCTTCAACAAGTCTTTGATAGTCGAAGACTTATATAAACTATTCAAGTGGATTTACTGTAAATACATTTCAATTTTTTTAATATATGCTAAATGTGTAGGAAGGAACTGCAGATGCCTGGTTTACACCGAAGATGCTGGTTTACACACATAATGCTGGAGTAACCCAGCGGGTCAGACGGCATCTCTGGCAAGAAGGAATGGGTGACATTTCGGATCGAGACCCTTCTTCAGCCTACTCTGAGATGGTTTAAAGGGCTGAGAACGGATGGCAAAGAAAAAAATTAATTCTCCTTCACAGTCCACAGATATAATCATGGGCCCCAACATTCTCCTGGTGTCTGTGAGAAAATTTCACAAGATTACTAAATAGCCTGTGAATTAGCATGTCCATCAACATCCATTTGCTGCCTTTATGAAGTCCAGAACACTAATTGATTCAAATTTAATGTGGCCACACATTTACCTGGTCACACATTTAGAAAAGTCAGGTGAAGCCACCTATAGGTTATACGGCGAGCTGTGGGGTCATGTACCATTTATATGGTCTAAAGGTCTACAGGATAATCATCATTCTAATAATTTTGTATGATAAATCTCGATTTCTTCGCTGTACAAAAACGTGTCATTTTTTTGTCATATTTCCGTAAAAAACAATTTTTTTACATGAAGCTGCTGAGAAGTGACTGTGATATCTCAGTGATTACATTGTCCCTGAAAGCTGGACATCTAGTTTAACTAAAATTCATTTTGCTCTTGTTAAAGCTATAATAATAAATGGCAAGGAATCTAATTATTGTTGAATAAAGCATGACAGGATTAGTCTTTGCAATGGTAAAAGCCAGGTGCAGGAATCCAATTCTGAAGTGCCGACTTCATTTACTCTGCTATTCACTAACACATTATTATAAAATCTTTAATATTTATAACTGCCTTTGTTGAATTTTTTCCTGGGAATGTTTTTGCAGAAACATTTTTATTCATGTCCAATTCTATTCTTGTTGCTAAAAAGGACGACTGCTGGCAGAGGGAAACAATTGTATTCAGCTTAAAGAAGTATTCTAATTCAAATGATAAAAATCAATTAAGAAATCAGAACTTTCCATAAGGTCGCCTAGAAAATTGGATCTTCCCCATATTGGTACTTTAAGTGGTTGTTGCATGCTGTCCTAACAGTAAATCAGTAAAATGTAGGCAAGTGCATGGAGTTTTTCTTTTCAAAAAAGTCATTGGCATGTTTCTCCTGTTATCTGCTACATCTGCAAGATTCCCAGTGTCATTTGCAGCCTCGTTCCCTTACTATCTGTTTGGAACTGATTCAGTATCTTAACGTACACACGGAACTGCAAGGAAAGCACTGAGTGCTGGAGTAACTCGACAGGTCAGGCAGCATCTCTGGAGGATAGACACAAAAAGTTGGAGTAGCTCAGCAGGTCAGAGAGCGTCTCTGGAGAAAAGGAATGTGACATTTCGGGTCAAGACCCTTCTTCAGACATCTCTGAGGCGTCTCTGGAGGACATGGATCGGTGACTCTTCTTGAGCACCGCAACAGCCCCGAAACATCACCTATCCATGCCCTTCAGGTAACTTTGCAAATTTGCATACTTTGTGTACGGTATGCAAAACAAAGAATTTCACTGTGGCACATCACTTGTATCATTCAATATACTTGGCCAATAAACGTATTCATTCATTCGGAGATGTTGCTTGACCCATTGGGTTACTCCAGCACATTGTGTGTTTTTTTGTTTCGTTCTCTCTGTCTGTCGATTGCAGCCAGGGAGTTGCGTAAAAATGCGGTGTCGGTGGATTGAATGGGGGCGATGGAGGACAACTCTTTCCTGTTGTCAGTGCCAAGCAAGCGCCCATGAGGTTGCATACGAGCTCATGAACCAACGGAGACAACTGCAAATCTGCCTGCAATGATTTCTATCTCATTATCTCACCATGTATCTATCCCAGCAACGACAAATGACGGTAGCTGTGCACAAGCAGCCTCAGGCAGAACATCTATGCCCCGGGCACTTCAACTCCCATCTGCTTGAGAACCTGTCGCGTCGTTTGTTCCTCATCTGACTGAGTGAAAATGACAATCCTACGTTGCACTTTGTTGCTCCAGCTTCTGCTCCTAAAACAGAGAAGAGCACCACACACCTACGTTGACAAAAGGATCTCATGTGCAAGTGATGTCAGCAAAATAGACATAGAAAGGAACCACAGATGCTGGTTTATACCGAAGGTAGACAACAAAGTGCTGGGGTAAGTCGGCGGGTCAGGCAGCTTCTCCCTATGGCTCCTGCACCAGGGTGGACCAGATTCCTTGGTCCTATTACCTTCAAAATACGAGCAAAACTTATTTTATCTGTGATTTTTTTTTTCATGCAAAACGGGAACCAAATGTTCCAATTTTCATGTACGTGTTTGGATTGTGACAAAAATACAATATTTTAAAACAAACATTATTTCTAGTCTCAATTATATTAGATAGTACAGTGTGGCAAAGGGTAAGGAAGAGGACCAATGCATCCATTCCAGCTTATCCTTAAGGGCCTGTCCCACTTGGCGATCTTTTCGGTGGCTGCCAGTGTCATATCAGTGTCGCAAAAATATTTCAAAATCCAGATGCGACAAAAAAAATTTTGTGACACTTGAAAAGACACCACGCGTCATACGACATCACGCCACGTCACGCCACGTCACGCCGTGTCACGCCGCAAATTTTTCGGAGGCCTGATACATCAGTCAATGATGCCGGCAGTCGCCAAAACAAAATCGTCAAGAGAGACAGGGCCCTTAAAGCACCATGCACAGTGCTTTTGTAATGTAAAAGCAGTGGTCACATGGGAAAAATCACAGCCACTTTGCACATTGCAAATTGTCACAAAGAACAATGCAAATAGAACAATATAAACATTGATTTAATAATGTTGATTGATTAATAGATATTGGCCAGGGTGCTGAAGATAATTTCACAGTTCTTCAAAAATTTCAGCAAGGGATTTTGGATGTCCCGTGGGAATCTCCATTGTTGCAGCAACCCCCAGTAGCCCACTGGAGAATGATGCTGGATAGCTTCAAAACAGAAAGGAAGAAATCTTCGATACAGAATAAGAACCCGTAGCTCCGCCCTTGCTGCCTCTTCCCTTCGTCGCAACAGGGACAGAGTCCCCCTAGTCCCCCCTAGCCCCCCCATCAGCCGTCGCATACAACACATAATCCTCCGGCATTTTCCCAACCTCCAACGGGATCCCACCACTAGCTACATCTTCCCATCTCCACCCTCTTCCGCCTTCCGCAGAGACCATTCCCTCTGCAACTCCCTGGTTAACTCATCTCATCCCAACCAAACCACCCCTCCCCAGGTACCTTCCCCTGCAACCGCAGAAGATGCAGCACCTCTTCCCTCGACTCTGTCCAGGGAGCCTGACAGTCATTTCAGGTTAGGCAGAGGTTCAC
Source organism: Okamejei kenojei (assembly GCA_035221665.1). Classification (NCBI taxonomy): domain Eukaryota; kingdom Metazoa; phylum Chordata; class Chondrichthyes; order Rajiformes; family Rajidae; genus Okamejei; species Okamejei kenojei. The sequence continues at coordinate 17,058,050 of CM069132.1, forward strand.
TTGCACCTCCTCCAACCTCATTTAATGTTCAAGATGTGGACTCATACATCGATGAAACCAAACGTAGACTGACCATCGTTTCGCTGAACACCTTCGCGCAGCCCGCCTGAGCCTACCTGATCTCCCGGTTGCCGAACACTTTAATTTCCCTTCCCATTCCCACAGTGACCTTTCCTCCTAGGCCTCCTCCATTGTCAGAGGGAGGCTAATCGCAAATTGGAGAAACAGCATCTGATATTTCGCCAGGGCAGCTTACAACCCAACGGTATGAATATTGATTTCTCTAACTGCAAGTAACCCCTGCACTCCCTCTCTCCCCATCCCTCCCCCACCCAAGTCTCACCAGGTTCCCGTTCTCACCTAGCCATCAGCTAACAATGGCCTGTTTCCGTTATCATTGCTTCTTTTTTTGCATATCTTTTCATTTGTTCTATATCTCTCTACATCACTGTCTGTATCTCTCGTTTCCCTTTCCCCTGACTAGCCTGAAGAATGGTCTCGAACCGAAACGTCACCCATTCCTTCTCACCAGAGATGCTGAGTTACTCCAGCATTTTGTGTCTACTTTCTTTATATGAACCAGTATCACTGTACTGGTTACGTGTCGATGCTAGAATCTTGAGAGAAGCAAAAGTACTGGAGGAACTCACCAGGTCAGGCAGCATCTGGAGAGAGAAATGGAGATATGGTGTTTCAGGTGCCAACATGAAATGTTGTCTCTCCATTTCTTTCTGCATATGCTCCCTCATCTGCTAAATTCCTCCAGCACTTTGCTTTTACACACGGATTTAAATCGCTGGGCTAGAATCTTGAAGCTTAATCATTGATCTGGAGAGTTGAGTTAAAATCCTATCGAAGCAGCTGAAGAATGGAAATTAACTTAAATACATCTGGAATTACGAAGCTGGTATGGTGAGGTAATTTGGCAGTCAGAAGCTTTATCCCCAAGGGAAATATCATATGCTTGAGGGGATAGTTTTAAGATGAGTGGGGCAAAGTTTAAAAGAGATGTGTCAGTCAAGTATTTTACACAAAGGGAGGTGGGTGCATGAAATGTACTACGAGGGTGGTGGTGAAGGCAGATATGATGGATATGGTTAAACGACTATATATATATATATATATAATTATATCTATTCCCTGGATATGCAGGGAATGGAATGATATGGATTGTGTGCAGGCAGATAAGAGTTATTCTCGGCATCGTGCATGGCAGAGACATTGTGGGCCGGAGGGCCTGTTCTCGTGCTGTAGTGTTCCACATTCTATCTTTTGATGGCAATTGTGAAAACTGGAGAGGTAGTTTCCCCAGAAATTACGGGCTGTGGGAAAATAGTAGTAATAAGGAATTGCTGTAATAGAAGATGATATAGACTGGAATGGCCTTCTCCTCTGATTGTGCAGCTTGATAAAAGCTTGGTTAGGCCATGTTGGTAGTATTGTGTGCTGTTTAGTTCAGTTTAAAGATACAGCATGGAAACAGGCCCTTTGGCTGACCGACCAGTGATCCCTGCACATTAACACTATCCTACAAATGCTAGGAACAGTTTACAATTATACCAAGCCAATTAACCTACTAACCTGTACGTCTTTGGAATGTGGGAAGAAACCAAAGATTTCGGAGAAAACCCACATGTTCATGGGGAGAACGTACAAACTCTGTATAGACCGTGGTCTGGATGCTGTTTTGGCCACCACATTATAGTAAGGATGCGGTGGCTTTCGAGAGAGTGCAGAAGAGGTTCACTAGGGTACGACCTAGATTAGAGGGTATTGCCAACAGGAAGAGGTTGGAAAAACATGGCTTGTTTGTTCCGAAGCACCAGAAGCCGAGCGGGAACCTGAATGGGGCGTGTTCACCAAATTATTTCCTGAAGGCAATGACTATGAAGACAATTTTCCTGAAGACAATGCTCCTTCGTCGTCCTGATATTGAGGGGAATCGAGAAGCAGAGGACATACCTGTAGGTTTAAAGTGAGGTGGGGAAAGGTTTAATGCACACCCTTGTGACTTTTTAACACAATGTGTGGTGGGTGTATGGAACGAGCTGCCAGAGAAGGTAGTTGAGACGGGTACGATCGTGATGTTTAATAAACATTTAGGCAGGTACATGGATGGGACAGGGTTAGAGGGATATGCAGGCAGGTGGGGCAAGTGTAGATGGGAAATGTTGGTCGGTGTGGACAAGTTGGGCCGAAGAGCCTGTTTCCTGGCTCCATGACATTGAGTGAGATGCATCAAGAAGCGATGGATTCTGCGGGTGCTGAGGGGAAGGGATCCCTGTTCCCCAGCTCCGGACCATTAATTTTGCACAGTGCGGTCTAACCCTGTCGCTCACCATCGACCGCCCTGGACCAGAGTTCCATGATCTGCTGATAGAGCAGCTGCCCAGCAAATACGTCCCGGGCCAAGGGTCAACGAACCAAGAAACGCAAGAAGGGCGAAGCGAACGGAGTGGGATGCTCCTGGATGGAGATCTTACACGACATCACACGATCTTCTTCTTCTTTCGTGTCCTGATGCTATATAGTGGCTCGCCACTGCTGTACACATCATTGCACAGGGTGATGGATGGTGACATGGTGGTGGGGTGTGTGAGGTGACTGTGGACTGTGGGCAGTGTACTGGTGGTGGGTGTCTGAGATGGTGCAGGGAATCTAAAAATATCAATTATGTATCTGCGTTGGCTTCAATAATTTTCAACAATTGCTTAATCCAAGCAATGAAGGCACGCCCACATTCCTGTAATGTGCCTCCGTCATTGTTTCTGTATTTCTGATGTAACTGGCTCAAAGTTATATAAATGAAGAATGTGTGTCTGCTTTATTGTGCTGTGATGTAACATTTATTTACCTATAATATTCAAGGCAAGATAAAGGTGCACGTGTTCTCAAATCACATGTTGGTAAAAGCGACTAAAATAAATAGATTACACATGACACAACAACTGGTGGTGCTGTTGACATTGTAGACTTAATGGGCTGAATGGCCTAATTTCACACCTATCATTTATGACCTTGTGACCTTAAGTCAGACTGTAGGTAGACAAAAATATCTGGAGAAAATCAGCGAGTGAGGCAGCTTCAGATGCCTCACCCCCTGAGTTTCTCCAACTTTTCGTCTACCTTCGATTTTTCCAGCATCTGCAGTTTTCTTAAACATTGTCAGACTTTAGTAAACTGCAGAGGAGTCTGCATGTCATGGGGAAAGTTGTCGCCAGGATCCTCCGTGACCATCTGCCCTCCAGTGGATGCACCCTGAATTGCAGTGTGGATTCTGTCCATCTTGAGGTGCAAAGGATATGACCTTCTCCCCACTACACCTCCAGCAAAAGTGCAGCAAGCAGCACCAACACTTTACATGGCTTTCTTTGACCTCACTAAGTCCTTTGGCTCCATCAATTGGGAGAGACTGCAGAACATTCTTCTCAACTTTAGATTCCCACAGATATTTGTCTTCCTCTGACATCTCCTCCATGATGCGGTACTAAGCAAGCTATAATACCAACCAACAAGGTTGCCTCATTGCCCCAGTCCCACTCTCAATCTTTCTCACTGCGCTGTTGCACCTCATTGCCATCAAGCTTGCTGATATAGACATATGGTCAGACGGCAGGAAAAAAGGCCCTTTGGCCAAACTTGCCATGCCATGCCGACCAGGACACCGTATCTATTATAGTCCCACCTTCCCGCGTTTGCCCCATATCCCTCGAAACCCTCCCTATGCTTGTACCTGTCCAAATGTCTTTTAAATCTTATTATAATACCTGTCTCAACTACCTCCTCTGGTAGCTTGTTCCATATACCCACCATCCTCTGTGTGAAAAAGTTGCCCCTCAGATTCTTATAAATCTTTCCCATCTTACCTTAAACCCATGACCTCTGGTTCTTGATTCCCCAACTCTGGAAACAAGATTCTGTGCAAATACCCTATCTATTTCCCTCATGATTCTATACACCTCTATAAGATCACCCATTATTCCCCTGTTAGGAATATAGTCCTAGGCTACTCAACCTCTCCCTATAGCTCAGCTCCTCTAGTCCAGGCAACATCCTTGTAAACCTTCACTGCACTCTATCCAGCTTAAAAACATCTTTCCCATAGGAGGTTGACCAAAACAACACAATACTCCAAATGTGGACTCGCCAATATGGAAATAATCTTCCGAACTAGAACAAACGTGTTACGAGAATAAAACAAAACTAATGGGAAGACGTTCATTCTACAATGCCTGCACTCCAGAACCAAGATCACCACAAAGTCCTGTAGTAGAGATGCAATTGTCTTGTTTATCGAAGCATACAGGAGCATGGCCCTTACACTTAGCAAGTCAAAGATCCTCCACCAACTTTCCCCTGCTGCATCACACTGCTCTCTACCAATAAAGATTGACAGTGAGACGATGGAAAACATGGACTGCTTCGTAAGTTCATAAGTTCAAAAGTCATAAGAGCAGAACTAGGTCATCAAGACTACTCCGCCATTCAATCATGGCTGATCTATCTTTCCCACTCAACCCCATTCTCCCCACAACCACTGACGCCCTTACTAATCAAGAACCTATCAATCTCCACCTTAAAAATATCTATTTTAAGGATACTGTAAAACTTAAATTCATCCTTAAAAACTTCCCATGTCCCGGGAGTCACCTCTTGGTGAATACAGGCATCGATGATGAAATTCATCATTGCTATTAATATGCCAGCACAAACCAAGTTTAGTCAATTGATGATGAAGGCGTATGAAAATCAAGACCTCTGACCTGGCACAACGTGTATTGTCTTTAGGGCAGCAGTGATCCCTGGCCTCCTATGTGATTCTGGGACCTGAACTACAGGTATTTAAAGGCAATGGAAAACTTCCACCAATGCAGTCTCTGCAAAATCTTCCAATAGGTTCAGCAAGCCAACTTCAACATCCTCTCCCAAGCCAGAGACCCCAGCACTGAGGCCCTGTATACACACAGTAAGCGACATTGGATAGACAATATTGTTTGGATGCCCAACACCAGACCTCTGATTCTGAAGAAGGGTCTCGACCCGAAACGTCACCCATTCCTTCTCTCCAGAGATGCTGCCTGTCCCGCTGAGTTACTCCAGCATTTTGTGTCTCTCCTGATTCACTTCTCCAGAACACTTCATTCTGATATACCTCTCCCTATAGCACTGATATACACTAGCAGGGATGACAGTGGAACAAAAATGGCAGGTGTTTCTAGGAATAATACAGAAGGTGCAGGATCAGTTCATTCCTAGGAGGAAGAAAGATTCCAAGGGGAGAAAGGGACGACTATGGCTGACAAGGGACGTCAAGGACAGTATAAAAATTAAAGCGAAGAAGTACAACGTAGCAAAGATCAGCAGGGAAGCAAGAGGATTGGGTAATGTTTAAAGAACAACAGAAGATAACCAAAAAGACAATACAGGAAGAAAAGATGAGGTGCGAAGGTAAGCTAGCCAAGAATATAAAGCACGATAGTAAAAGCTTCTTTAGGTATGTGAAGAGGAAAAAATTAGTTAAGACCAAAGTTGGACCCTTGAAGACCGAAAAAGGTGAATTTATTATGTGGAACAAGGAAATGGTAGATGAGTTGAACAGGTACTTTGGATCTGTCTTCACTAAGGATGACTCAAACAATCTTCCTGATATAGTAGTGGCCAGAGGATCTGAGGTGACAGAGGAACTGAAGGAAATCCACATTAGGCAGGAAATGGTGTTGGATAGACTGATGGGACTGAAGGCTGATAAATCCCCAGGGCCTGATGGTCTGCATCCTAGGGTACTTAAGGAAGTGGCAATATGAATCGTGGATGCATTGGTGATAATTTTCCAATGTTCTATAGACTCAGGATCGGTTCCTGTGGATTGGAGGGTAGCTAATGTTATCCCACTTTTTAAGAAAGGTGGGAGAGAGAAAACAGGGAATTATAGACCAGTTAGCCTGACATCGGTGGTGGGGAAGATGCTGGAGTCAATTATAAAAGATGAGATAGCTGAACATTTGGATAGCAGTAACAGGATCGGTCTGAGTCAGCATGGATTTACGAAGGGGAAATTATGCTTGACTAATCTTCTGGAATTTTTTGAAGATGTAACAAGGAAAATGGACAAGGGAGAGCCAGTGAATGTAGTGTACCTGGACTTTCAGAAAGCATTTGATAAGGTCCCACATAGGAGATTAGTGGGCAAAATTAGGGCACATGGTATTGGGGGTAGAGTGCGACATGGATAGAGAAGTGTTGGCAGACAGGAAACAAAGAGTACGGTTAATGGGTCCGTTTCAGAATGGCAGGCAGTGACTAGTGGAGTACCGCAAGGCTCGGTGCTGGAACCGCAGCTATTTACAATATACATCAATGATTTGGATGAAGGGATTCAAAATAACATTGGCAAATTTGCAGATGACACAAAGCTGGGTGGCAGTGTGAACTGAGGAGGATGCTATGAGAATGCAGGGTGACTTGGACAGGTTGGGGGAGTGGGCAGATGCATGGCAGATGAAGTTTAATGCGGATAAATGTCAGGTTATCCACTTTGGTAACAAAAACAGGAAGGCTGATTACTATCTAAATGGCGTCAATTTGGGAAAAGGGGATGTACAACGGGATCTGGGGGTCCTTGCACATCAGTCTATGAAAGTAAGCATGCAGGTACAGCAGGCAGTGAAGAAAGCGAATGGCATGTTGGCCTTTATAACAAGAGGAATCGAATATAGGAGGAAAGAGGTCCTTCTGCAGTTGTACAGGGCCCTAGTGAGACCACACCTGGAGTATTGTGTGCAGTTTTGGTCCCCTAATTTGAGGAAGAACAGTCTTGCTATTGAGCGAGTGCAGCGTAGATTTACAAGGTTAATTCCCGGGATGGCAGGACTGTCATATGCTGAGAGAATGGAGCAGCTGGGCTTGTACACTCTGGAGTTTAGAAGGGTGAGAGGGGATCGCATTGAAACATATAAGATTGTTGAGGGCTTGTACATGCTAGAGGCAGGAAACATGTTCCCGATGTTGGGGGAGACCAGAACCAGGGGCCACAGTTTAAGAATAAGGAGTAAGCCATTCAGAACGGAGACGAGGAAACACTTTTTCTCACAGAGAGTGGTGAGTCTGTGGAATTCTCTGCTTCAGAAGGCGGTGGAGACATGTTCTCTGGATGCTTTCAAGAGAGAGCTAGATAGGGCTCTTAAAAATAGTGGTCAGGGGATATGGGGAGAAGGCAGGAGGAACAGGGTACTGATTGGGGATGATCAGCCATGATCACATTGAATGGCGGTGCTGGCTCGAAGGGCCGAATATCCTACTCCTGCACCTATTGTCTATTGAACTCCAATGTGGTGGGCAAGGAAAAAGATTGAAGGATTTTCTCAAAGCCTCCATGAAGATGGAGGGTGGCAAGGTGGCGCAGCGGTAGAGTTGCTGCCTTACAGTGCCAGAGACCCGGGTTTGATCCTGACTACGGGTGCCACGTACAGAGTTTGTGCGTTCTCCCTGTGACCACGTGGGTTTCCTCTGGGTGCACCGGATTCCTCCCATGCTCCAAAGTTGTATGTTTGCAGGTTAATTGGCTTCAGTAAATTGCAAAATTATCACTAGTGTGTATAGTTCGTGTATAGAGCGTTTGTTGGTCGGTGGGCCGAAGGGCCTGTTTCCACACCACATGTCTAAAGTCTAAAGTCTAAAACATAGAACAGTACAACACATATAATACAGTCTGAAGTCTAGACCGAAAAATTGCACTGATCTCTGAAGGATTTCACGGCAGAAATCTCAGCCAGGTTATCCTGCAGAGAGGCAGTGATGAGAAACAAATGGAAAATAATTTATTGTGAAATAATTATTTGCAGTGTGCAGTAATATCAAAAATATGCTAACAGAATTCCTAGACTTGCAGTTAAAGCAAAAGATTAACGCATTTTTGCTTCATTTTGTGATTGCAAAGGGCAACTTTGTTGAACAAAATAACGGCAGCCAGATTGTGAACATTCTGAATGTCACTGCTACTCAAAGAGAGATCTGATAGAGCAAAGCACGGATGATGCTAACTGGCAAAATCTTGGGGCTTTACAATGGCTCAAAATGGTGCATGCTTCATCGATGCCATTCCTCCTCCAACACCTTGTGCAGGTCTCCTGCTGTGTCACAACAGGACTACAGCAGAGTAGAACTAAGGAACTGCAGGCGCTGGTTGACAAAGAAAATGACACAAAGTGCCAGTGTAACTAAGCGGCTCGTTCATCATCTCTGGAGAAGATGGACTACAGAAGATGGAAATACTAAGTCCTTTAATTTTACATGTCTTTTTCACTTTAGAGGTGCAGTGCGGAAACAGGCCTTTCGGCCCAACGGGTCCGCGCCGGCCAGCGATCGCTCCGCACACGAGCACTATCCTACACACTAAGGACAATTTCCCATTTTTACCCATGCCAATGGAGTTTGTACTTTCCCTCCCATTCTCCCACGTTTGTGTGCGTGAGTTTTCTACGGGTGCTCCAGTAACCTCTCACACTACAAAGACGTACAGTTTTGTAGGTTAATTGGCTTCTGTAAATTACCGCCAGTGTGTAAGATAGGGTATGGGATGATCGCTGGTTGATGTGGATTCGTGGGCCAAAGGACCTGTTTCCACGCTGTATTTCTAAACTAAACTAATCTAACCTAACCTAAACTAAATTAAACTAAAATAAACTAAACATCGACTTTATACTTAGGAGATACAGCACAGAAACAGGGTACAAGATGGCACAAAAAATGTATTTCACTGTACTTAGCCACACATGACTACAAGGTATCGTATTTCCCGGTAATGAAGCGCTATTTTATACCATAAAATAAGGCCCGAAAATGTACCTGCGTCTTGGAGGCCGAAGGCTAGATTGTTAGCCAAGAAAGATAGGCTTGGGCCAAATCGCTTTCAAAACATGGGGGGGGGGGGACACACAATGAGGCCTAACACAGGGGGCGGTAACCTACAGCCCGGATCCCGAACACACCTGGCCCGCAGGCTTTTTTTTCAATTAGTTTTCGCGACATGGGAACTGCAGCCATTCCCGGGGCACGCAGGTGACCTGGGAACGGCAGCCTGACCTGGGGCAAGCGAGCCGACCTGGGAACTGCAGCCATTCGCGGGGCACGCAGTCGACCTGGGTGTCACAGCCAGACTTGGGGCAAGCGAGCTGACCTGGGTGCAACAGCCAGACGGGCTCTCTTTCTCTCTCTCTCTCTCCCCGTTATGTGATCTCACTGAGCCAGGAAATCCTCATCCCTCAGACCTGAACCGCACAGCACATTGTGGGACAGGCGAAAATGGAGACACCCCTGTCCAGATTGCTTCCTTGAAGGAGTTTCACATCTTCCTTTCTACTGACTAAACCAAACTCTTGATCCTGACCTGCCAGCCTTTTTTCAAAACTTAGCAACTCAAAATGGGGGTGCGTCTTCGACGCAGGTGCGTCTTCATTGCCAGTTCATATTCATATTTTATCTTCTTGGGCAGCACAGTGGCGCAGCTGGTAGAGACGCTGGAGACCGGGGTTCGATCCTGACCTCAGGTGCTGGCTGTGTGGAGTTAATACATTCTCCCTGTGACCTTGTGGGTTTCCTCCGGGTGCTCCGGTCTCCTCAAACATCCCAAAGACATGTGGGTTTGTGGATTAATTGGCCTCTGTAAAATCCACCTAGTGTGTAGGGACTGGATATGGAAGTGGCATAATATACAACTAGTCTGAACAGGACAAAGGACAAAGGACATTTATTGTCACGTGGTGTAGTGAAATTTGTTGCCATTTGCAGCATACCAATAAAAATAAAACACAACATTAAAGAATTTAACATAAAACATAAAAACATCCCCCCACAATGGTCCCCATTGTGAGGGAAGGCAGCAAAGTCCAGTCCTCTTCCTCTTGTTCACCCATGGTCAGGCCTATTGAGGCCTCCGCAGTCGCAGGCCCTCTCGCCGGATGAGGGAGCTCTGGCGTCGGAGGAACACTCCCAGCGGCTTGGAGTGTCCGGAACGGCCGCTTCCTACCAGAGACCGCGGCTCCCGTAGTCCACAGGCCGCGCTGGTCAGAGCTCCGACACTGGCGATCTCGGCGAGAGAACCCAGGCTCCGCGGTGTTTAAAAGTCAGCGGCGCCCGCGACTGGACACACCGCAGCGACAGCCCCACGATGTTGGAGTTGGCAGTCACAGCACTCTGGAGCTTACCACACAGCGACCTGGGTAAGGCATCGCCCGCTCCGGGCGATCAGTGGTTGGGGGGACTCGGTGGGCTGAAGAGCCTGTTTCTATGGTGTATCTCTAAATTGAAATATTCTGTTAGCCCTGGTAGCTCCGATATAATAGCTATTATATAAATAATTAGGTATAATACATTAATTTAGTTTTACAAGTGGCTTCAAATTCCTGTTCCTTTTTTTATTACAATTACTTCTCGGTTTAAGTGCATTATTCACATGCCAGGTTTTAGGATGATACTATATTTGTCTTTTTTTTTAGCCACATTCGCTTCCATTCCTGTGTGGTTTGCAATAATCCCGAACGACTTCAAATAATAAAAATTGTCTCCAATTTCTTTCAAATTTAATTTGATTCTGATGACGCCAGTGAAATCTGTTGAGGTCGCCAGCAAGCGATATACTGTGACGTGCTGTTGGTGCTTTAGCTTGGCACCGTTTGTTTTGTGCATTATTTCGCAGCTTTAAAATGTCACCCCCGAGACACAAAAGAAAATATTGTTGGCGCATTAGTCAGTCTGATGGGCTTGGCCTGGTTGCTGCTCGCTGAGGTAACCTTACCTTTTCCAGCTGTCAGATGTGGCGATTGGCTAGATCTCTATCTCACTGGAGCCCTTTATCAGCCACACACAGCTGATTGGATTAGGGACCAATTCCACTCGATGATCCGATCTAGATCGGAAGTTTGTTGTGAATGGGGATTTATAGTTGTTCGCGATTATTGCAAACCACACAGGAATGGAAGCATATGTGATTTTGTAATCACCGTGAGGAGAATGGGATATGCCCAGATCAAGTATCTGAGCCATGGGAGTTAAGCAGGAGGAATAGCATAGAAGCGTAGGAATAAAACTAGGCTATTCAGAGCGTGTAAAGAGAATATCGCTACCGGGTATAGCAGTAGCAATATTGAATGGAGATACGCCAATATATACGAAACAAAAAAAACATTCAAAACACATAATGCAAAGTGTTTTGATTGGGTTTTTTTTTTGTATATATTTTTAATGAAGAATAAAGCTTATTTTTGAAATAAAGAAAATTTAGCCCTCAAACCCGCAGCCACCTATTCACTGCCCTCATGTGGAGTCAATAACGTCAATAATTCCTTCCCCACACTCCCCCGCCCCCCACCCTCGATAGCATGGTGACACAGCAGGTAGAGCTGCTGCCTCGCAGCGCCCGACACCTGGGTTCGATCCTGGCCTCCTGGCCTGTGCGGAATTTCCTCCCGGTGCTCCGGTTTCCTCCCACATCCTAAAGACGTGCGGGTTTGTAAGTTAATTGGCCTTTATAAATTGCTCCTCGTGTGCAGTGAGTGGATGCGAAAGTGGGATAACATAGAACAAATGTGAACGGGTGATTGATGGTTGGCATAGACTCAGTTGGGCTGCACGACCAGTTTCCATGCTTGTATCACTAGAAACTAAACCAGACTAAACTAAACTCAACTCAACTCAACCTATTGACATCCTCCACCTTTTTTTAAATTCTCACCCTACATTCATCCTTAATTTTTTAAAAATTCTCCTCCCTGTTCATCAACTCCCTCAGATTTCACCGCTCATCTCCTCAAACGTGGCAGCACGGTGGCGCAGCGGTAGAGTTGCTGCCTTACAGCACTTGCAGATCCGGGTTTTCTCCGAGATCTTCGGTTTCGTCCCACACTCCAAAGACGTACAGGTTTGTAGATTAATTGGCTTAGTATAAATGTCAATTGTCCCTAGCATGCGTCGGATGGTGTTAATGTGCGGGTCGGTGGCCCCATAGCAGAAGCTAATTCTGCCACCACCATCATCTACTGCAACAAGTGATGGCCCCCACTGATTGTCGCCGGAAGCTTGCGTCCTTTTCAGGACGGACGATGACAGCGAGGTCAACATGTGAAACATGGGGGATGGACTTGTAAGAAGAAGAAGCTGGTTGGTGAGGACACGGTGGGCTGACGGGCCTATTTCCTTGCTGCATCTCTAAAACTAAATACTAATAGGGGCAATTTAATCTCACCCCATTTCCCCACATTAGGCTCATATCCTTCTACATCTTTCCAATTCGCATGCCTGTCCAAATGTCCTTTAAATGTTCTCATTGTACCTGCCTCAACTAGTTCCTCTGTCGACTTGGTCCACTTACACCCGGCCCTTGTGTACAGACGTAGCCCCTCCAGTCCCTTTTACATCTCCCCCCTCTCACTTGATAGCTCTGTCCTCTCGTTTATGATTCACCTTCCTTGGGAAAATAACAGTGCACTTTGTCGTGATCTTATACACCTCTATAATGTTACCCCCTCAGCCTCCAATATTCCAGGGAGTAAAGTCCTAACCCTGTCCAACCTCTCCCTATAATTAAGATCCTTGAGTCCCAGCAACATTTTTGTCCTCTTATTTATGAACTCTTTCCAGCGGAATGATATCCTTGTTATTGCAGGGAAACCAGAACCAGAACCAGGGCGGCACGGTGGCGCAGCGGTAGAGCTACCGCCGTACAGTGCCAGAGACCCGGGTTCGATCCTGACTACGGGTGCTGTCTGTATGGAGTTTGTATGTTCTCCCGGTGACGTGCGTGGGTTTTCCCCGAGATCTTTGCTTTCCTCCCACACTCCAAAGACGTCTGGGATTGTAGGTTAATTGGCTTGGTATGAATGTAAACTGTCCCTAGAATGTGTAGGATAGTGTAAGTGTGCAGGGATCACTAGTCGGTGCGGACCCGGAGGGCCGAAGGACCTGTTTCCGCACTGGAGCTCTAAACTAAACTAAGCTGTCCACGATACCCTAAGTGCAGCCTCACTGAAGCCTCGTAAAACTGCAACATATCATCGCAAATCCTGTACTCATTGCCCTGGCGGATGAAGGAAAGCGTGCCAAATGTCTTCTTCATCACTCTACCTACCTGTGATGCCACTTTCAAGGAAATATGTACTTGTACTAATCCCTGTGTTCCACAACATTCCTCAGGGCCCTACCATTCATTGTGGAAGTCCTACCCTTGTTTAACTTCCCAAAATGTAACACCTCATACTTGTCTGAATTGAATGCCACTTTCCAACGTTTCACCCAGTTACCTAGTTGATCAAGATCCTGCCTTAATCTTTGATAACCTTCTTCACTGCCCTGTTGGATTCATGGGAGGTGGTCTTGAAGGGGAGGATGCTCCTCCAACTGCGGAGCATGCTGGACAATACAGCTCACCCCCTCCATGTCACACTGTTCAACCTGAGGAGCACCTTCAGCAGCAGTGGTTCCACCAAGATGTAGGACAGAACGCCACAGGAGATCCTTCATCCCTGTGGTTATCAAACTGTACAACTCCTCCCCCTTCTGTCAAGGGGTAGAATGACTCAAACCCCCCCCCCCCCCCCCAATCTTTGCACATCCCCCAAGCCTTTCCACCCGTCACTTTAATACTTTAATTTCATGTTTCATGTTTTTGTGTTTTATGACTGTTGGCAGATCAATTTTCCACCTGGGAAAAATAAAGTTATCGTATCGTATCGTATTGTATTGTATCGTATCGTATTGTATCATATTGTATGATCCCTCCTATTGGGCAGCTGGAGGCAGCCCGGGATTGGCAGATGCTGGTGGATGTGGACCAACGGCTTACAGTTCCATCAGAGATAGCCATCACCAACTTGAGGCCTGATCTTGTGCTCTGGTCGAACTGTCAGCGCATGGTGTACTTTGTGGAGCTCACAGTCCCTTGGGAGGATGCTGTGCAGGAAGCCTTCGAAAGAAAGAAACTGCGATATACAGAGCTTGCAGCGGAGGCAGAACAGCGGGGCTGGAGAGCTAAGATCTGCCCGGTAGAAGTTGGATGTCGAGGATTTGTGGCAACATCTACTTTATTACTGATGAAGGACCTGGGGATCAGCGGACAAGTCCTACGCCAGGCCATCAAAGAAACATCACGGGTGGCAGAGCGGAGTAGCCAGTGGCTCTGGCTGAAGAGGAAAGACCCCATTTGGTCTCCCAAATAACCGACTAGACAGACGCAGAGGGGGGTGGTTCTGGGACACCAGAATGCACCGCTGAGCCTACTGGAGACGTCGTGGGTTCAATCAGCGAAACGTTGATGAAAGTAGGTGCCCACTTGATAACCCCAATGACGTGTCTGCCTAGCCTTTCTCAACATCGGAGGAGCATAGGTGAGTGCAGAAGGCTCCCATCACCATCGGGAGTAAATTGATATTTGGCACCTTGGATTTTAACATCTAGTCCTGTGTATTTGCAAACATACTGTCACCTGCAAACTTACTAACCATGCCTTGTACATTCTCATCTAAATCATTTGTAAATGACGAACCACAGTGGACTCAGTGACACAGCACTAGTCACAGGCTTCCAGTCTGAAAAATGCCTTCCGCCATCACCCTCTGCTTCCTACCATCAAACCAATTATATAACCAGGTAGCCAGCTCTCCTTGGATCCCATGCCTTCCAGATCAGTCTACAAATTTGGACTTTGTCAAAGGCCTTGCCTAAATTCATAGACAATGTATATTACCCTGCCCGCATCAATCCTCTTGGTTGCCTCTTCAAAAAACAGATTTGTGCCACACAATATCCCAAACACAAATCCACACTCCCTCTCCCTAATCCACACTCCCTCTCCCTAATCCACACTCCCTCTCTCTAATCCACACTCCCTCTCTCTAATCCACACTCCCTCTCCCTAATCCACACTCCCTCTCCCTAATCCACACTCCCTCTCTCTAATCCACACTCCCTCTCCCTATTCCACACTCCCTCTCCCTAATCCACACTCCCTCTCCCTAATCCACACTCCCTCTCTCTAATCCACACTCCCTCTCCCTATTCCACACTGCCTCTCCCTAATCCACACTCCCTCTCCCTAATCCACACTGCCTCTCCCTAATCCATGCTGCCTCTCCCTAATCCACACTCCCTCTCTCTAATCCACACTCTCTCTCCCTAATCCACACTCCCTCTCCCTAATCCACACTCCTCTCCCTAATCCACACCCCTCTCCCTAATCCACACTCCCTCTCCCTAATCCACACTCCCTCTCCTAATCCACACTCTCTCCCTAATCCACACTCCCTCTCCCTAATCCACACTCTCTCTCTCTAATCCACACTCCCTCTCCCTAATCCACACTCCCTCTCCCTAATCCACACTCCCTCTCTCTAATCCACACTCCCTCTCCCTAATCCACACTCCCTCTCCCTAATCCACACTCCCTCTCCCTAATCCACACTCCCTCTCCCTAATCCACACTGCCTCTCCCTAATCCACACTGCCTCTCCCTATTCCACACTCCCTCTCCCTAATCCACACTCCCTCTCCCTAATCCACACTGTCCCTCTCTCTAATCCACACTCCCTCTCCCTAATCCACACTGTCTCTAATCCACACTCCCTCTCCCTAATCCACACTTTCTCTCTCTAATCCACACTCCCTCTCCCTAATCCACGCTGCCTCTCCCTAATCCACACTCCCTCTCCCTAATCCACGCTGCCTCTCTCTAATCGGTCATTACCTATGACATGGTGGTAGTTCCTGCACCTCAGAATCCCCACCAAGAACACACCCGCCACTGATGTCAGGCTCACTGACCTGTAGTTCCCTAACATCCCCTTTTTGTTCTTAAATAGTAGTACAACATTAGCCACACGCAGGTCTTCTGAAACCTCACCTGTGGCTAAATATCTCTGCAAGGACCTCCTTAATTTTTTCCCCTTCTTTCGACAAGCTCCAAGGATGTGTTTGGCTGTGCCCTGGGGATTTATCCATCTCAATGCGCATTAAGACTGTGAATACTGTTGGGTAAGACTGTTGCTCGGTAGAGTTGCTGCTTTACAGCGCTTTACAGCGCTTACGATGCCAGAGACCCGGTTGGATCCCGACAACGGGTGCTGTCTGTATGGAGTTTGTACGTACTTCCCGTGACCTGCGTGGGTTTCCTTTGAGATTTTCGGTTTTCTCCCACACTCCAAAGACGTACAGGTTTATAGGTTTACTGGCTTGGTATCAGTGTAAATTGTCCTGAGTGTGTGTAGGATAGTGTTAACGTTCGGGGATCATTGTTCGCTGCAAACTCGGTAGGCCCGAAGGGCCTGTTTCCATGCTGTCTTTCTAAACTAAACTTAAAATATCTCCTCTTTGGCAATTTGTATATGGTCCTAGATATCACATCTCATTTGCTGCAATAAATTAGATTCCATGATCTTGTCCATAGAAAGAACTGATGAGAAATATTAATTTGCAATCTCACCCATCTACCAATACTCCACACACAGAAAGCCATGCTAATTTTTAAGAGTTCTATTCCAGATTCAAGATTCAAGATTTAATTTAATTGTCACATGTACCAATTAAGGTACAGTGAAAATTTGAGTTAGCAGACAGCCATACTAAGTAAAAAGCAAAAATACACACAGCACATAAAATAAAGTTTAACATAAACATCCACCACAGTGGAATCAATATTCCTCACTGTGATGGAAGGCAATAAAGTTCAGTCATCTTCCTCCTTTGTTCACCAGCCTTTGAACGGGGCCGTTGCCGACAGTCCGCTGTTCAAGCCCTCTTATCAGGATGATGGAAACTCCATCGTCAGGACGGATCAGAACACTCTGTGGGATGGAGCACCCGAGTTGGCCGCTTCTTACCGGAGACCGCTGCTTCACGGTCCACAGGCCCCGCGGTCGGAGCTCCAACACTGGCGATCCTGGGCAAAAGATCCCAGGCTCTGCGATGGTAAGTCCGTGCCACGCCCGCGGCTTGAAGCTCCGCGCCGGTCTCCAGGAAAGGCAGCACCACTCCACGATGTAGACCGCAAAGGTGGGGGCGGAGATGCAACAAGGAGAAAAATCACATCTCCGTCGAGGTAAGTGACTGAAAAGGTTTCCCCCGATCCCCCCCCCCCCACCCCACCCTCCACATAAAACATACCAAGAGACGTTAAAACAAACATTCAAAACATACTTAAAATAATAAAAACAGAGAAGAGACAAGACAGACTGGTGGGGTATTCTCGACCTTGCAACCCTTTTATTCACAATAAACCCATGGGATCACTTGGGATTTTCCCACCTAACCATTTCATGCAGTCAGTTTCCCTTCCTGATTTATCTCTTAAGTGTACTCCTACATTTTTATACGTATTTAATCCTGACTATCTAAATCTAGGGGTCTCGCTCAACCTGAAACATCATCTATTACTTATCTCCAGAGATGCCACCTGACCCGCTGAGTTACTCCAGCTTTTTGTGTCTAACTTCTGACTAAATCTGATGTGTGCCTCGTTCTTTTTCCAGACCAAAGCCTCAATATCCTAAACTTGCCAGCATCACTCTTCACCGAACATGCTGTCCCTATACTCTTACTGTCATACTTTTAAAAGCCTTCCACTTATATCCTTTTTCTTCTTCTTGCATATGGCGTGCACAGCCTAAAGTTGTAGGACAACTTCTTCTATTTGATCTTATTGGATTGTGCACGCCGGGTTGATTGCATTAGTCGAAACAGGGCGGACCACGTGAAGGTTGCAATCTCCCACCCCATATCCGTCTGATATCTCGTTACTTTCAAACAGTCTCACCCAGTCGACCACTGCAAGTCCCTGCCTGATGCCATCAGAATTGGCTTTCCCCTATTTAGGACATAACTTGTAGACCACTATCTTTCTCTATAAGTATTAATAAACTAATATACTTGTGGTCACTGGTCCCAATGTCCTCCCCCCTCAGTCACTTCAGCCACTTGCCCTACCCTGTTGCACCAGAGGAGGTCCAGTGTTGAGACCTTACTTGAAGGACCCTCTGTACTTAGGTTAAGGTAGCATGTGTCGGAAAGAACTGCTGATGCTGGTTTACATCGAAGATAGACACAAAATTCTGGATTAACTCAGTGTGACAGGCAACATCTCTGGAGAGAAGGGATGGGTGACTTCACCCATTCCTTCTCTCCAGAGATGCTGCCTGGTCCCACTGAGCTACTCCAGCATTTTGTGTCTATTTTAAGGTTGCATTCTGGATGGATTTAACAATTTCCACCCCGTTCAAGCCTTTTGCACTATCGGCGACCCAGTCAATATTAGAACCCTGTATGGTCCCATGAAAGTGAGCATCCCCTTCTTGGCTCTAAATTCTGCCCATTTTGCCTCACTGGACAATCCCCCAATAATATCCTCTCTAAGCACTGTCCCTCATCAAAAGAGCCACTCTCCCTCCTCCCTTACCTGTACCTCCATCACGCCAGCAGCATTTGTTCCTGGATGAATCCTGCCCTTCTCTCAGTCTGGCTTTCTTATCCCAGTCCCATGCGCCAGTCCATGCCCTGCGTGTATTCCTTATCTGTTAAGGCTCTTTCATTGAAGAATATGCCGTTTAAACCATCGGCCATCTCTCTCTCTCTCTCTTTGCCTTTCTCCTGGTTGTCCTGTCTGGTAAACTTGCTCTCTTTGAACTACAGTATTTGCTCCTGACTTCTCATTTGCCTCTTTTCTGCTCTTGGGCCCAGCCCCTTTGCCAATCTAGTTCACATCTTCCGGAGGAGGCCTGGCAAATCGCTCTCCCAGGACATTTTCCCCTTTTAGCTCAGATACATCTTGTCCCTCCTGTATACGTCACCTCTGCCAAACCTCTGTCCCAGAAGAGATACCAATGATCCAAGAACGTGAATCCCTGCACCCTGCGCCAGCTCCTCTGCCACGTATTCATCTGACCTATTTTACTATTTCTAAACTCATTAGTACTTTGCGCTGGGAGCAATCGAGAGATTGCTACTGATTGAGATCCAGCTTTATATTCTCTTTCCTAACTCCCTGCACTCAATCCACAGAACTTCACCCCTTTTCTACCTATGTCATTGGTACCAATGAGCACAATGTGCTGTTTGCTCCTCCTGCCCTTGACAAAGTTCTGCAATCACTCAGAGAAATCCCTGCCCTTGGCATCTAGGAGGCAACTCACCATCCGGGCCTCTTCTTCTTCTTCTTGCGTATGGCGTGCACAGCCTAAAGTTGTAGGACAACTTGGTCTATTTGATCTTACTTGATTGTGCACGCCAGGTTGATTGCATTCGTCGAAACAGGGCGGACCACATGAAGGCTGCAATCTTCCACCTCATCCTGGCCTCTTATTTGCAGCAATAGAAACTCCTAGACTGATCCTCTAACCATTGAGACACCTATCACTATTGTCACTGGAGACCATTGGACGATCTTTCATCGGACACATTTGGTCTGTATCTTGCACTAAACGTTATTCACACTCGTTCTCAGTTATCCCAATTTTGCATTGACTCCCCCCACATGAGAGGCAATTTACAAATTTATCAGCAAACCCACACAGCTTTTGGATCTGGAAGGAATCCGGAGCCTCCGGAGGAAACCCACGTGGTCACAGGAAGAACATGCAAACTCCACACAGACAGTGCCCGAGGTCAGGATCGAACCCAGGTCCCTGGTCCTGTGAGGTAGTGGCTCTACCAACTGCACCACTGTTCTTACCTATAACTTCTGCTTGGCGTTCTCGCTGAAGTTACATCTCATACATGGCCACTCACACAATGGCCACTCCAAAATGGCCGCTCCACCAAAGCTTGTCTCCTTTATTCTGAAACCTACAAGCCCTGTTTGTTTTATCTCCCAGCGGTCCTTTTCTTCTTTATTTGCAGTCACATGTGAAACTGACAAGCCCTTACCTTAACAGCAGTTGTTTTAATCTCCCGCACTCCTTCTCTGCTCTTAAGGGACGTCGCAGAAGTCACGCAAGTTATTGTGGATGTCATAAAGCCATGGGCCTGGGGACTACATCATTAGACGGCAAGTTCACATTGTGCAGCATCATTCATTTGGAGGATTGTCTGCCATTTGAAATTGGCCCGATTTTCTTAACTCCTACAAAATTGAATTAAAAAATCTATAGTGAAAACCCAATAATACATAGTGGAAACAAATAAAAAAGACATTAAAATTGAATAATTTATCACTTTCGCTCCCTATTGCAAATAACCCTCCATTTAAACCTTCAGTACTGGATAAAGGCTTTGCACAATGGAAAAATTATGGAATTAAAAAGATGGGACGTCTTTATAGAAAAGGTGTGTCCTCTCGTTTCAGGAGGTACAACAGAATTATGGATTACATTCAAATAATTTTTTTAGATATTTACAACTGAAAGATTATGTTAAATCACCTACACAAGAATATAGAAATAGAGAGCCAGAGATTCTAGATGAATGTTTGAATAAACATCCCAACACTGTCAAATTAATATCTTACATTTATAATATTCTTTTAGATAGTGAGAATCTGTCGACGGAATTACATAGACAAGCATGGGAAAATGAATTAGTTCAACCCGTAACGAAAGATATTTGGGACGAAAGTCTACAACATATACATCAATGTTCGTTAAATGCCAGACTTTCTTTAATACAATTTAAAATATTACATAGATTGCATTATTCTAAAACAAAATTAAATAGAATTTTTCCTAAATTCTCTCCTATCTGCGACAAATGTCAATATTCCGAGGCTAACTTAACCCATATCTTTGTAAATTGCATAAAAATTAAAACATTTTGGGTGGATATTTTTTTAATTATTTCCGTAGTGATTAATACTCAATTGGAGCCCGATCCTAAATTAATAATATTGGGCATATCTGAACAATACCTAAAACTTACAATAAACCAAAGAAATTTCCTTGATTATAGTATAACTGGGAAAAAATTAATATTAAAATTTTGGAAAAACCCTGCATCCTCCACAATTAAAATGTGGATAATAGAGATGTCGGAGACCTTAAATCTGGAAAAAATTAGATTTGACTTAATTGACAAACCAGAATTATTTATTAGAATATGGTCTCCGTTCATAGATTATTTGAAGGGGTAGAATGGACCGGCGCTGATACCTGACGGAAGCTTGAACCCAGGACTAGATGAATAGTTATGTTTTCTTACCTACGGAACTATCTCCTAAGTTGTATAATGGATAGTTTATTTTCTTTTTCTAATTTTCTTTTCTTTTTCTTTCTTTTTTTTGTCTATTAAAAAAAATAAGAATAAAATAAAGCCATGGGCCTGGGGACTACATCATTAGAACGGCACGTTCACATTGTGCAGCATTATTCATTTGTAAACAGTTCGGCAGTTTGCAGAGTAACTGAGATTTGTTGCTTGCCTGAAGGGTAGTAGTGAAGCAGATATGTTCTTAATGGAAACCCACTATCTTCATGGTCTGTCCTCAACATCCTCACCACCTTCCACATCTGGCGCTGAGTTTCTCGTGCGGCGTGAATAACCTTTTTTATTTATTCTATCATGAGATGGGCAATGAGTGCTCTCATGGTCTATCCTTAATTCCCTGAACCAAGAAGTCTATCGCTAACAGATCAACCATATCATCGGGTGCAGTGTAACACACAGGGCGCGTCTGCTGCCCTTCCCTAAAGGACATAAGAACAGTGGTGAAATATAGCAGCAATATTTTTATGGTTAGCATTATATCTAATGGATCTTGAAATTCAGGTTTAATTACAGTAAACCCTCACTGTAATGGACCAAAGTGGGGGGGGGGATGGTATTTGTTGTTGCCAATAGTCCGCTACAATTGAGTGTAATGTATTGACCCAACATTTAGGCTGAGCCAGAGCTGCCCTGACAGAGGTGCCCATTTTGTCATTGAAAAATTAATGGGCTAAAACATTAATGGGCCTGTCCCACTTCGGCGATTTTTCAGCAGACTGCCAGCGACTGTCAAGTTGTCGGCAGTCGTGTGAAGGTGTTCACATTGAATATCCATTTTGATCTAGATCTTATAAAAATGTAAAATAACTTTGTAATTGCATTTAACTCTGTATAACTCCGTAATTGGGAGTGGCGGCGCTGCCCTGGCAGCAGCGGCTCGCCTGCAGTCCGTCTGTTTTTCTTTTTATTTGTTGTTTTCTTGTCTCGTTTTAGCGTTAATTTGAGTTATTATGTAGTGTATGTGTGTGGGAGGGGTGGGAGAAACGTTCTTAGTCTCTTCCTTTAGGGGGGACGCGACTTTTCTTGTCGTATCCCCCGTCTCCGGCTCCGTCTGCGCTGAGGCCTATCGCGGAGCTGGCGGCCTCCAACTTTAACTGCGACCGAGCCGAGGCTCCGGAGGTAGAGCCAGCCAGGACTTACCAGCGCGGGGCTGGCCGACTTCGGGGCTGCGGCGGGTTCAGGCGTTCCGGCGGCCCGACTCGGAGCTGTGGTGGCTTTCCGGTGGCGGCGGCAGCAACTTCGGAGGCCCGGCCGCGGGCCCAGTGGACGACATCGTCGGGAGCTCGCAGGTCACAGGTTGGTGATCTGTTTTTCCGGAGCTCCCGCGGCAACAGCTGCGTCCGCTGGACTGGAGGGCGGCAGCTTCGGCAGCTTCGACCGCCCCGGGCCGCGGAGTTGAACCGGACCGCTCGCGGAGCGCGGTTCACCCGCGGGACTTATTTACATCACCCGGTGCGGTCACAACATCGGAGGCCCGGGTCGCCTCAGCGCAGAGGAAGAGGAAGAAGGGAAGAGACAAAGACAAGATTTGTGCCTTCCACCACAGTGAGGAGGTGCCTGGTGAACTCACTGTGGTGGATGTTAAATATGTGTTTATTGTGTGTTTTTGTTATTTACTATATGTATGACTGCAGGCAACGAAATTTCGTTCAGACCGCAAGGTCAGAATGACAATAAAGTTTTCCAAGATTTCCAAGATTTAATTGTAATATAACGACTTGCTTAGAATTGTGTAAACACTTTTCTTTAAAAAAACTGTTTGCTTAAATTGTACTGCTCTGCTTTTATTTGAGTTGTGATATTCTGTTCTTGCAATGTAACTGATTTTGTTCTGGTAATGTAACTAATTCTGCTCCTGCGTTGGAGAACTGTTTGTTTGAATTGTGTGATCTAGTATTTACCTTAGAATTGTATTACAATTAAATGCTTAAATTTCATATTACAGTGTGTTTATACATTGTAACTATTAGCTGTATTATTTATTGTTTGAGTGTGATTTTACTCTAGTGTTACAACTGTATTTGTTCTTGTTTGAGTGTTTAAGTGCAGGTAATTTGCTGCTGTATTGTGTTTGCTTGTTCTTTTGAGAAGGTGGTCCTGCCTGGAGTCGAAGTGTGTTTATTGCTTTAAAAAGCCTGTGTGGATCTCTGTGTATGTAGGATTTGTGTGACTGGTTCTTGGGTACCCGTTTGAAAGAAGATTGACTTGTGTGGGGGACTTGCTAGGTGTAACTTTTGCCTTTGTTTTTGTGAGAAGACTTGTCTGTGAGATTCTTACTAGTGTGTTGGAAAACTTTTGCCATTATTTTAGTGAGTAAACTTGTTAAGTCCTAGGAATTCTCGATAATGGGAAACCAACTCATTGGTCTGTGGAGACAACATTATGAAGTAGTAGTTTTTGGTGTATTAAGATTGCCAGTATTGCATTGCATTTACTGTAGATTGTGTATTGTTTTTGAATTAAATTTTGGAAGTTAGATTGACATATTGTGATTTGCTTTTGGAACTGTACAGTTACTGAATGTGATATTAGACGGATGATTGTGGTTGGTAATAATAAGTGGTGTGATTTCTTGTCTGTGTACGGTGTTACTTGCGTGTTTGGAGCTCATATTCATGTGTTTTGATTGAGGGTTAAACGAGTTGCGAGAAGGTGTTTGATTGTGCTCGAATGTGTTTGACTGTTCCCTGGAGTACTCTGATAGACAATAGACAATAGACAATAGACAATAGGTGCAGGAGTAGGCCATTTGGCCTTTCGAGCCAGCACCGCCATTCAATGTGATCATGGCTGATCATCCCCAATCAGTACCCCGTTCCTGCCTTCTCCCCATATCCCCTGACTCCGCTATCTTTAAGAGCCCTATCTAGCTCTCTCTTGATAGCATCCCGAGAACCTGCCTCCACCACCCTCTGAGGCAGAGAATTCCACAGACTCACAACTCTCTGTGAGAAAAAGTGTTTCCTCGTCTCCGTTCTAATGGCTTACTTCTTAATCTTAAACTGTGGCCCCTGGTTCTGGACTCCCCCAACATCAGGAACATGTTTCCTGCCTCTAGTGTGTCCAAGCCCTTAACAATCTTATATGTTTCAATGAGATTCCCTCTCATCCTTCTAAACTCCACAGTGTACAAGCCCAGCTGCTCCATTCTCTCAGCATATGACTGTCCCACTATCCCGGGAATTAACCTTGTAAATCTACGCTGCACTCCCTCAATAGCAAGAGTCTTTTATTGATCTTTGATTGACTGAGGATTGTGGAAATTGTAAGGTTGAAAGTGTGTGGACTTGTAGGAGATAAGAGAAGAATTTGAATACGAGAGTAGGATTGGTGGAGCAAAGGAGTAAAGAGGTGCGAGGCTGCGTACGCCTCGAGCCATTAGCTATTGTTCAAGAGCGAGCTTGATAAATTTAGGGATCAAAAGGAAGGAGTGAAGGACTTAGGAGTTTCGGTTGTTCGGAGGCACGGGAAACAGCACAGACCGAGATATGACAGTAGATGAAAGGAGCCCATTGCAAATAATGTGCAATGAGTTCCCTCACAAGGCAAAGAAATTAAGAGATTTGTCAGGAGCGCTAAATAAGAAATTAGGAAACAAGAAACTTGGAATAGAACTGAAAGGAGGTGAAGTAGATCGACCTCCAGGCAGTAGGAAGGACAGGAGTGGAGATGAAGGAAAACATACGGAACAGGGAAGAGGTAGATCTGGAATGAAGCTAGTCCCTGTAAATTTAAAGTTTAGGGATCCGATGGTTAGTGCTGTCCTCGAGGGGGAAGGAGAAGAATATTTGGAAGATTGGGAAAGTGTTAAAATTAAAAGAAGTTCGCAGTGTCCACCATACTCCTCTTGCGTTCCGCTAGCTCCACCGATACACTGTGCATGCAACAGCCATTCAGATCCTGCAGCACCTTTAACACCACCTGCAGATTCTATAATAAAGTCTACTTTACAAACAGCAGCACCACGAGTACAGGATTTTCGAACCCCGACTGCTCCCTTAACAATAGACAGTCCGGTAATTCACAGAACCAGAAGCAAAACAAAAAAGACAATTCTAGTAGTTAAGGACAAGTAATGTAGGGCAAGGCTACAACTACCAGAGTATTCTTATGAGCCTAAACCTAGACGAGTTGGACGAGTAGCGAGACTGGAAAGGGAGTCATTTAGAAGGTACCGTATTCCCCCTAATGGAGACATATCTGAGACAATAGATGGAGGAGGTCCCGATATGGCAAAAATACTGATGGCAGTATTAAGCAAGATCCCTGATAGAAAGAAGACACCTGCTTCCTTTGTAGATTACTTAAGAACTACAATGCATGTGTATCATGCAGACTCCCGAGAGCTATGGGCGGTGATACTGATGGTTGAACGAGGGAGGATGCAGTTTTGACTGCACTTGCCAATACTCTTCAGAAGCTTATAGATATCTCAAAGATTCTGGATGTGAGACCAAAAAAGGGAGAGGGAGCAGTTGAATTCTTGGAAAGATTTTCTGAATCATACATGGATCAATCAGGGGATCTGAATTTCAGGAATGGGACAAATTTTCCTCAGTGTTGTGCAATCTTACTGAATTGCCTTCCAACTAACGTGGCTGAATCGATTAAAACTAATGATATGGACTGGTCGGAAAATAGTCCCAGTCCTTCCCAATAAGAATAGTCCCAGAGCGGTAAGATACCACTGGAAGGATGTAAAAAAGCAGGAGAGTCAGTCTGCAGTAAAACCAAAGTCCAAATATGTAATCAAAAAAGAAGTGCCAAAATCTGACCCTGAGCCATGGACCCCCAGAGTACCAGTAAATTACGGATTGGGAGAAATTAGGGTTCCAGAATATTTAAATCGATACCTGCCCTCGAGCCAATCCCACAGAGACCAAGTTTGAGAAGACACCGAACATTAGGATTAGGCCAGTGTTATACGTGTGGGGGAATGGGTCACCGGAGTAGGGAGTGCCCAACTAGAGAAAGGAACGAAAAGAGGGGGTCACAGAAGACATTTTCAAGATCAAAGGGAGTGGAGAGATCCCAGAGATCAGCGAGATCATAGAGAGCAAAGAGGGAACTGGCAGGAAAACCAAGAACCAAGAGGGCAAATATATTTTTTTACAATCTTCCCGGATCAAAAAATGTTCAGAACCTGTCCGGTCTTCAAGGACAAGTCTGCCAATATCCCATCTCTGAGCCAGTTGAAGTAGTATATGGAGGAACGGCAATCAAACACAGATTTGTGGTAACAACCAAATTGGATTGCAATTTACTGGCTAGAGATGTGCTCGGCGCTTTCCAATTGAAGATAGAATGTGGCTATAGAGGAATATGCAGTGACCCCCCTGGGCCCCTGTACGGCAGTGTTAATCCATAATGACCCCTCAATGGTGGTCCTTTAATCTGGACGAAGAACCCCCACTCTGTATTACACTAGCTTATGACAGGAGTGGGAAGAATAAAGAACTCGAGGCCTTCTTTAAACCATATGAAGAACAGGACTGGGAGAAAAGTGTTAGCAATAGTTGAAAGAAGAGGAGGGAGCTGTAGGATACACTGAGGTACCAGTAACAACCAGCAGAGGCATGAGACCTTGGAGCAATGTTGGAGCGGAGCAATCATTATGGCAGACCTGAACAATTAGAGCAAATAAGTCTAAGTTTTATCAGGCCTCCATGACAGTGTTACCTATCTATGTCATCATCAGGGGAGTGAGATATACGAGGATGTGAACCCTCAAGAATGGGCGGAAGACACAGGATGTGTGAACATCAATCCCATCCAAGTAGCTCCCCAGAAAGTGGTAATACATTTCCATGAAGATCATAGGCCACCAGCAACACTGATAAATTGATTCGGGAAATGCCAGAATCAATCTAAAATAAAACCATCTATGAGAACTATAAGAATTGCTCCTCACAGTAACATCCTTACTCTTGCAGCTCTGAAACTGAAAGAAGAAAATCAACATAAACTGGTACGAAATTTAACAGCAATTAACTCAGTTGAAAAGATGCTCCGTATATATACTAGTGCCAAACCCTGCTAACATCTTAACTAACCCTTCGTACCAGCAAGGAAGACGAATCGAGTCACAGTAAATTATAACTGTACAGGATGCCTCCACAGAGATTATCAAGGCAGGCTCCAACTTTGAAAAGACAACAATCCCTTCTAGCTCTACTGCACTACTTTGTCTGAGCGGGTTAACTCAAGTCTAAAAATATGGGAATTGACATTGCTCTGTGGCCCGGGGACACCCACTCTGCACCCAAATGTAACTACCCTCTATCAGGAAATTATTGAAATGACTTTAAAATCTAACACTTAACGATGGCCTATCAGGATGGCATGGGATCTATTTCAGAGATAGTTGAAAATGTTCATTTGGGCACAGTATATAAATTAACCTAGTATCTTTTCTTGTCTCACACCCAGAAGAGCAGTCAGAAGCAGGACAGGACTGTTTAGTGATCTTCAAGGACAGGACATCAGTGAGACAGGACAAGATACGCACCTTAGAGGTCCTGGACATGACTTTGTATGTAGATGAAAGTTCATCTATCGAACCGTGAGGAGACAAATTGTCTGGGTATGCAATTATTAATTAGGATGGGAAAAATGTAAAAGCAGTTACGTTTACGTCACCTTATTCAGCATAATAGGCTGAATTATTTGCTTTAATTTGGGATTGCATCATGGTAAAATTTGGGGATAAATCTTTACACAGATTCTCGATATTATATGAAAATAGGAGATTTCTGGCTTTAGTAGGGACTCAAATTTCAAATAAATAATTGGTGACAGATTTCTTAGAGGACTTAATGCTACCCAGATACATTTCTGTTATGAGATGTAATTGTTCACAAGAAGACAGCATAACAGATATCAGGAATTGCTGTAATAATATTTTTATTAGAAGTAATCCATCATAACAATGGTATAACAACTTTTCAAACACACAACTAACTTATTTCAATGTATACGAATGTTACGAATAATTCTTATAAACTTCTATTTTTTTAGAAAGTAGAAAAAGAAAAGAATAGATTTTAATCAATAAGAATAGTGATTAAATAATAATTTTGATTATATAGAAAGAGAAAGAGAAGAGAGAGAAAAAAAATATATATGTATATATTCTTGTTATATATATTTAATTAAAACAAAGTATTATATATATATTAAAAAAAAGAGATTATAGTATACATCTTAATAGTGAATAACACAATTACAAATAGCGATATCAATAGAGACATGTATACAAATTTAAAAAAAACAGAGTTATTTTCATCTAATCCTGCCGGGTACCCATTGAGTTGTGATGCCAAGAACAGCTACCCCTTCAAATATTCTGTATATGGAGACCATATCTGTGCCAAGAGTTCGTATTTGTCCATTAGGACAAATCTGATTATTTCCAAATGCAACGTCGCCAACATTTCCACTGTCCACATTTTAATTGTGGGGGATAATGTTCCCTTCCAAAATTTCAGTATTAATTTTTTCCCTGTTATCAAACAGTAATCCAAGAAATTTCTTTGGTTTACTATTAATATTAAATTTGAATCCGGAACTCCTAATATTATTAATTTTGGATCTGGGTCCAGTTTAATTTTAAGAACTTCAGAGATAACTCTAAAGATTTCTGTCCAATAATAATTGAGTTTTATACATGTTACAAAACTATGCGTTAAATTAGCTTCCAAGTTCTGACATTTATCACAAATAGGAGAAATGTTAGGATAAATTCTATTTAATTTCGTTTTTGAATAATGTAATCTGTGTAATACCTTAAATTGTATCAATATATGTCTAGCATTTAATGAGCAACGATGTATACGTTGTAGGGTTTCTTCCCAAATTTCCTTCATTATAGATAAACCTATTTCATTTTCCCATGTTTGTCAATATATTTCCGAAGTTGGGATTTCCCTATCCAAAATAGTATTGTATATATACGCTATTAATTTTTCTGTATTTGGGCGTTTATTAAACAATTCATCTAATAATCCTGGTTTTCTATTTTTATAGTCTTGCGTATTTTACTTAATATAGTTTCTAATTTGTAAATACCTAAATATGTTATTTGACTGCAATCCATAGATATCCTGTAACTCTTGAAATGAAAGAAATTTTCCTTTCTTGTAAAGGTGTTCTATCCTTTTAATTCCTAAATCATTCCAGTGTCTAAACCCCTTGTCCAAGACAGAGGGCCTAAACAAGGGATTATTCATAATTGGCAAACAAAGTGACAAATTATCCATATGTAGGGTCTTAACTATTTGTTTCCAAATACGTCTATTGCTATGAATTATAGGGTTGTCACCATACTTTTTTTTTTGTACTTCCCTTGGTGCAAAAAGAATCGAACCTACATCAAAAGGCAAACAGTCTTCCTTTTCCATCTTTAGCCAGCTTGGCTCATGATCTAAATTTACCAACCAAAAATTCATATTCTTAATCTGAACTGCCCAGAAATAATATAAGAAATTTGGTAGTGCTAGTCCACCATTTATTTTAGATTTACATAGATGTTTTTTACTTATTCGATGGTTTTTATAGTCCCAAATAAAACTATTAACCAAAGTATCTATTTTTTTTAAAAACATTTTAGGGAGATATAAAGGGATGGCTTGAAATAAATATAACAATTGAGGTAAAAAAATCATTTTTATAGCATTTATTCTACCGATCATTGATATAGAAACATAGAAACATAGAAATTAGGTGCAGGAGCAGGCCATTCGGCCCTTCGAGCCTGCACCGCCATTCAATATGATCATGGCTGATCATCCAACTCAGTATCCTGTACCCGCCTTCTCTCCAAACCCCCTGATCCCTTCAGCCACAAGGGCCACATCCAACTCCCTCTTAAATATGGCCAACGAACTGGCCTCAACTACCTTCTGTGGCAGAGAATTCCACAGATTCACCACTCTCTGTGTGAAAAACGATTTTCTCATCTCGGTATAGGTATAGATCATATAGGTAGTGTTTTCCAATATAAAATATTTTTTTTTTAGTTTATTTAATAATTGATGGTAATGATATTTAAATAGACAGTTATAGGACTTAGATACATTAATTCCTAGATATTTGAGTTTGTCCGTGACTATTTTAAGTGGGAATTGTTCTAATATATTTAATTTTATTCCAGTTATAGGCATAATTTCACTTTTATTCCAATTAATTCTATACCCAGAAAATGTACCAAACTTAGTTATAACATTAAATAGATTGGGAATACTAATCTTCGGTTTTGTAATATAAATTAAGATGTCATCTGCGTATAGAGATATTTTATTTGTTGTAGTTTTGGTATTATATCCATATATTTCTGGTTCTGATCTAATCATTTCAGCTAATGGTTCTATTACCAGAGCAAATAGTAATGGTGATAACGGGCATCCTTGTCTACAACAGATATCAGGAATTGCTGTACTAGTCTGACAGAAATACCCTGGGAATGAACGTAAGGTGGCAATATAGAATGATGAGTATAGACTGGAAATTTAGATAATGAGCTCCCCTCAGAAGGTCAATACTAACCATCCAGAAAGTTCCTTAGTGATAAAAGGAAATTGGTTATGAGGAGGAACCCCTATGGACTGAGAGCTGAGCCAACATACTAAGGAGGAGAAGTCTATTGAATTAGAAGAAGGAAGAAAGAAATGGGCATTGAGGTATCAGAGCCGATGTATTTGATCGGTGGATCTAAATTTGTCTAACCCTTGATAGTAAAGCGGCTTCTATTATCAAGGTGGAAAGAATTTGTCCCTAGATTCGACATTCTTAATTGATTTTATAATAAAATTGACAACATATGGGAATTGATCGATTACATTTGAACAGCTGGGAATTCCACAGGAATTGGAATGGAACTGTGTTATTGACCACAAAGCTGTGGAATGAGAGGGTGAGACGGACCATGTAATTTAAAATATTAAATTGAAGGCTGAGACTGAATTTGGTTAAATTGAAACATTCTTCATGGTTTGCTTTAAATAAGAGTCATGCCTGTAGGGAAATCTGGACTGAACCCAGCTGAGATTTATATATGAAACCATCATCAGTTATACATTAAAAAACATCATGTGAATACGGAGTGGGAAGATTAGTGTTGATCCTAGGATAGTAAAGGGTCTATTATAGAACAGAATAGTAATAGGAATACAGTGATGCAGCAGAATATAGGAGAGATAGTTATAGTGAAATGGAAAAGGGATAGTATTGACAGAGCAGAATTACAGTGGAAAGTATGGGAAAGCATTAGTGCATGAATTGTAACTTTCTTTGTCCAAAGTTTTTCAGGAATTATAGGTTATAGGTTAAATTATTGAAAGGGATTCAACAGTGGGCAACAAGACGGATAGATGGGATTCACACCCATGAAAACTCGGGAGGTGAAGACTCATCAGACGGAAATTGTGAAGCTACGCCCACGAAAACCCGGGAAGTTTGATAAGATTCTGAGAAGAAACATCATCGTCTTGTTGTTGTTAATAGATGGAGAATGTAATAGTCACACATATGTATATCTGGTTATCTGATTATTTGGTTATCATAAATGATGGTTTATCATATAAGATAAAAGGAAGGAATGTTAATTCTGGTCAAATTGGAGATGCCAGGACACTAAAATTAGGTAAGGCTTCTGTGCTGCTAGGCCATTTGGTCAATTTAAATGTGCCTTCTGTGGAAATGGGACATGTTGCAGAATGGTACCAGCTTGTCTAGAGAATGGTACCACTATGTGTGATTGGTTTGTAGGAGTTGCCTCCCCCAAGTAATGTCATGGTTAGAACCTTAGTAGTTGGAGGGGTTGCCTCCCCCATAAGAGGGTGTGTAATTTTTTGAGGTGTGTCACTTGAATGTGACTTCTATTCTGTTTGCACAAGATATTGTTGTCTTGCGTGGGTGGATCAGCAACCATCCATGCAGTTTGTTCTTCAATAAAGTAAGGTTTTGGAACCAGATTTTAATTTAGTGTTTGACTAAACCAGACTAAGGGGGTAAGTCTAGAACCGGAATTTACACTATAACCAGAATCCGTTAAAAAGTGTTCTGTAAAAAACGAGGGTTTGCTGTGTTTAATTAGAGTCATACAGTGGTAAAGCATGGAAGCAGGCCTTAGGCCCAACTTGCCCTCACTGACCAACATGCCCCATCTACACTACTAGTCCCACCTTCCCACGTTTGGCCCATGTTCCTCCAAACTGTCCTATCCATGTAACTGTCTAATTGTTACTTATAATTGCAATAGTTCCTACCTCAACAACCTCCTCTGGCAGCTCGTTCCATACACCCACCACCCTTTGTGTAAAAACGTTATCCCTCAGATTACTATTAAATATTTCCCCCTTCACCTTAAACCTATGTCCTCTGGTCCTCGATTCCCCTACTCTGAGGAATCGAGGACCAGATCTGTTCCTCCCTTGATTTTGTACACCTCTGTAAGATGTGAATTCCCCTGCTGTTGCCGAGAGATTCAATCTTGTATCACTGGATCAATGAGCCAGATACCTTACATGATTGTCCACCAATTTGACCAGAACTCTAGTGTATTCACTAAGTCTAACTCTTTGGCATATTTTCAAATAGATTGAAATGAAAATGCAACTTTGATGAAGCTCTGTTCATAAGGCAGAAATGTTTCAAGCTCATCTTATGCATGAAAGGCATTATTGTGTTACTGCAGAACCATGGTAATTTTGTTATGCCATTCTTCATCCTAGGTGGGATGGCATATTATAAGAGTTTCTCATAACTGGGACTGTTTTCTCTGTTGTAAGACTGCAAGCACCACTCTCAATAAACCTTCATGGGCAGTGGCAGATTTCCAGGAATTTGCTGCCACTTCAAGTACAAAGGGAAGCTAACACCATAATATTAAGCTAACACTCGAAATGGAATGGGTTTTGAGGTGTAACAGAATCTCTAGGTTTAGTCAATTACAAATCATTCGAGCTTCAATCTGAAGCTAACAGGTTGGTTTAAATCCTTCAATTGCTTTCTAGCCTCATGGTGCAGTAAACCTTCTCTGTGTAAACCACAGTAAAGAAACCAACTACATAGTGAAGGACAACAACAAGGATGAGGAGAGAGAACTGACACATACAGGGCAAAGCCATTTCAACACGTGGAAGTAAGGTGTAAGAGGTTAATGATGATGGAGGATTGGATGGAGGACCATGTAGGAAGGTATCTGCGGATGCTTGTTGAAAGAGGCAGTGGGATCCTGCGTGCCAGGAACGGAGGCCCACCAAGCCTGCCATCCTCAGGAAGATGACTCTGTCCTTTTGCAATGTACATACCGCAAAGGTCACAAGGTACCAGTCCAGGTCAGAAACCTTGCCCACCTCATCCCTTCCCATCCTGAAACTTATTCTTGGTGTTCCCACCTTGATTGGAACCAACTGACACAAGGATTAAATGCAGGATGTCCCAGGTGGTCCATAAAAAACTTTGTATAAAATCATGAGAGGAATAAATTGGGTAGATGCACAGTCTCAACTTTAGATATCCCAACGTTTACAAAACAGTTAGGCAGGTGCATGGAGAGGACAGGTTTGGAGGTATTTTGACCAAATGCTGGCAGGTGGGACTAGTGTGGCTGCGACATGTTGGCCGGTGTGAGCAAGTTGTGCCGAAGGGCCTGTTCCCATGTTGTATCACCTATGACTCTATGACTCCATGCTGGTTTATACCGAAGGTGGACACAAAGTGGTTGAAAATAAATAACGTAATATTGCAGATGTTGAAAATCGAAAATAAAAAAAGAAATACTGGATATACTCAGCAGGACACGCTACCTTTGCGGGAAGTGAAACCGAGTTAATGTTTTGGGCAGTACAGTGATGCAGCAGTACAGTTCACAAGTTCACAAGTAATAGGAATAGAAGGTCAAAAGGTCATAAGGTCATAAGGAAAAGGAGTAGAATTATGCCGTTCGGCCCATCAAGTCAACTGCGCCATTCAATCATGGACGATCTGTGTCTCCCTCCTAACCCCATTCTCCTGCATTCTCACCATAACTCTTGACACCCGTTTTAATCAAGAATTTGTCTATCCACCTTAAAAATATCCACTGAGTTGGCCTCCACAGCCATCTGTGGCAATGAACTCCACAGAATAACTACCTGAGTTCGATCCTGACTAAGGGTGCTATCTGTACAGTGTTTGTACAATATATTCTCCCTGTGACCGCGTGGGTATTCTCCCGGTGCTCCGGTTTCCTACCACACTCCGAAAATTTCCAGGTTAGTAGGTTAATTCGCTTCTGTAAATGGTAAATTAGCCCTAGCATGTAGGATAGAGCTATTGTACAAGGAGATCGCTGATCAGCATGGACTTAGTGGGCCAAAAGGCGTTTCCATGCTATACCACTAAAATAAACATAAAAACACCCTGGTAAACCAATTAATGGATATTATATAAATAATTAGGTGTAATGCATCAATTTAGGTTTACAAGTGGCTTCAAATTCCTGTTCCTATTTTAAAAGATGTTCTTCTTGGTTTAAGTGCATCTCTAAATGCTAACGTCTAAAGACTGTAGATATTTCATTACAGCTGACTGACTGGGCATTGTTATACTTGGATTTTCCTTGTCGAATGAATGGGAGAGATCAGGTGGGAAGGAATGCTGACTGATTTCCAGTATCCACCATTTTATTCCAGGTATCCAGAGCATTTATTTTTAAATCCCTGCACATCAGTGTAACTCAGCTCCATTATTTCTCCGCTGTTAATTTACAGTCTTGGTCACAAATCCAGCATGGAAATCGACCCCTCAGCCCACTGTCTGAAGAAAGGTGCCGAAATGAATCGCTACCCATCTTTATTCTCCAGCAATACTGCCTGACCCACTGAGTTACTTCAGCACTTGTGGCCACCTTCAACCCACTGAGTCCATGCTGACTGTGAGGGATAAAGTGATTAAACCCTTTTAAAGAAAGGAGTTTTAAAGAGAATTCAAACAGAGAGGGGCTGGAGAGAGGATTCTGACACAGCAGTGTCTGAAGGTTGCCAGACCCATCCTTGAGTCCTTGAGTAAGAAGTGATAGCATTGTAGAGCGGTAGAAGGGAGTGATGTAGAGAGACCCCTATCAGTGGAAGGGAGTGATGGGACCCTTGTCACTATAGCTTAGCTTTAGTACTGATATAGGAAAACTGAGAGGGTTCACTAGGAGGTGAGTAAAACTGGGCCAGGTCATGAGCAACTGAGCATGCTTAATAGAATAAATGAATATTACAACACACCCCTGGTCAAGAAATTGCTCATTACCATGAACATGTTTGAACATGCAATGTATGATATGGGAGGTGCGAGGGGATGTACGGTGGGATGTACCTACAGATTGTGCACCTCCGACCCTGATTGGAGAAGGGTCCGGAGGGGAGGTTGAATGTAAGATTCTGTGTATAAAGGGGGATGATTGCTCTGGCTTCGGTGTGTCTCGACTTGGAGAGGCACCCGGTCTGCAGACTCGTAAAATAAAGAAATCTCTTGCTTACAAGATTTAGTCTTTGAGTATTAATTGTGAGCATAAAGGGTATCTCACACTGACCATTGATTCACCTGTTCACATTAGTTATAAATTATCCCAAGTTCGCATCCACTCCCTACACACAGGAGGCAATTTAAAGAGGCCAATTAACCTACAAACCCATGTGACTTTATGTGGGAGGAAACCAGAGTACCTGTGTTAGTTCTGGGCAAATTGGAGCTGCCAGGACATTAAGATTGAGTAAGGGCTTCTGTGCTGCTAGGCCATTTTGGTCAAATTAACTGTTCCTTTTGCAGAACTGGGACAAGCTGCTGAATGGTGCCAGTTTGTCTGGAGCCTAGATAAGAACTGCAGGGAAAGAATGGGACATCTGCAGATTCTTACAATAAGGTGTAAATTGCATGGAATGGATTAGGTCACTGCAAACCAGAAATACATAATATAAATAATGTTGGGAGATGGTCATCCTGTTAATTGATGATTGGTCGAACTGTTGAGCCTTGGAGGAACTGTCTGAATCTCAGGGAACATGTTGCTATGTTTGCTTCCTTCTACAAGCTCTCTTTGAATACAATGTATTAGTTACTGTATTATTTGGTTGCGGAACTGTCTATCATGTACTATGTTAATCGATATTTGTTATTGGACTGTATAGAGACCACCCCCATGTGGTTCGGCCCCTCAAGCTTCTGGGACCTATAAAAGGTAGCTTCCACGAGGTCCGATGCCGATCTTCTGGAAGAGCGCTTGGGACTGCGTGACCTTTTGGAGTGTCTCTGCTTGCACGAGGCTAGAAGGGCTTGGCCAAGCAGATACAAGGATTGAACCCGCGGTGGTTAGGTATAGTAGAGGGGAACTGTTGTTGTGTTATTCAAAATAAAGTTTAGTTGCTCAAGTACTTGATTCAGTATTTTATTGTCTGAAACTAGACTGGGGGGAGTTTAGAACAAGCTATTTACACGTGGAGGTACCTGGAGGAATCATAGGGAGAATGTCTAAACTCCACACAGACAGCATGAGGTCAGAATCAAACCCGGGTCTCTGAATTCTACCAGCTGCACCGCTGTGTTTAATTTAAAATCAAGACACACTTTTAAAATAAGAAGTCAAACAATTAAACAATTATTTCACTCTGAATACATCAAGCATGTGAATCCACTTAACAGTAAATTAATTTCTAATGCAGTTGAACATAGAACATGGCAGCAAAGAAACAGGCCCTTCACAATGTCCATGTCAATTAAATCTCTCCTACCTGCATGTGATCCATATCCTTGTGCATCTCCATGTGCCTATCTAATAGCTTCTTAAATGCCCCTAATGTACCTGCAATTAAGGAAGGAAAGATAAAATATATGCATGTCGAGGCATTGTGTATCAATCCTTGAAAGGGGATCCTTAAAGATTGAAATCTTTACCCCTCACCTTAAACCTATGTCCTCTGGTTCTCGATTCCCCTACTCTGTGGGCCTACTCAATCTATTCATCTCATGATTTTGTAGACATATCAACATATTTGACATTAAAACTAATTGGTCACATTGACATGGGACATTCTGAAAAGGCAATTAGCCTCAAAATTAATGTTTTCCTAATTTTCACGTCTTAAGCTTTCATGAGAATTAATAATTGCCGTAATTGGTAAGAAAACAGACAAAATATTTAATTGTGCCTTTTAAATTGGGAACTGTGGTGCAGCGGTAGAGTTGCTGGCTAACAGCGCTTACAGCGCCGGAGACCCGGGTTCGATCCCGGGTGCTGTCTGTACGGAGTTTGTACGTTCCCCCCCGTGACCGCGTGGGTTTCCTTCGAGATCTTCCGTTCCTCCCACAGGTTAATTGACTTGGTGTAAGTGTAAATTGTTCCTGATGTGTGTAGGATAGAGTTAATGTGCGGGGATTACTGGTCGGTGTGGGCTCGGTGGTCCAAAAAGTCTGTTTCCACACTGTATCTCTAAACTAAACTAAACTAAACTAAACTAAATAGTCTACTTTCTTCGGGGGATTATTATAAATTGGAAATACAATAACACTGAATGACATCATGCTCTTTTATTTTGTCTGTTGACAAAAAGTGTTTGAAAATGGTCCGCGTTAATAAAACGTTGAAGCTAATAACAATACTATGCTCCTGACAGAGAATATAATTCCAGTGTTTTCATTTTCACCAGTTAATAAGCACAAAATGATACTTTAAACAAAATCTCAAAATCTATTAATTTTGTCCATAAACCTGATGCTACCACAGCACGGGAGTACGATTGCTTGCTATATATTATAGACATAACTTGTTTCACTATCGCACACACACTAAACATTCTTTCTTCAGTAATAATAGATTAGGGGAGAGCATTTTGGTAAATTTTGCTTCATCTGATTCCAAGCAATATGCAGCCCGTCTGTTCGAAACTTAACGTCAGAGCTATCAAACTAAAAGTATCTACTGTAATGAAGGACTTACGGAGAGGAAGTACATTGGCATTTCAACAGAATCCCGTTAAACTCTGAGCAGTGTCTCCAAACCAGGTGGAACCATGACAACGAGCCAGGATTGAAATTTTTATATTGGAATGTTAAGCTGATATCCTGCAGTTTGCACTCAATTACTTTCAGAAGTTGACAAGACATTCTTAAGGAGTCATCTCTTATCTGTGTCGCTACTTCCTTTCATAACCTTCAATTTGGTCCTTAACTAGATATTCATTCAGCACCTATTCAAAAGCGGCTCATCAGCATATTGTTTGTAGCTTTGTATATCCACAAATCTCCCTCTTTTTTTATAGAAGGAAAATAAGGCTTCTAATCTCGAGTCGAGCGATAGGTTTCATTGAATAAGTTCCCTGGGCTGCAGCAAATCTACAGGCATCCAGAGAGTTTGAACAGATTTACTCTATTTTTCTGACATGCCGGTATTTTGTATCAGTTGCTGATAATGGTTTAAACGAAAACATTTTTTCTGCACCAATTTGCTTGTCTCCAGTCTTTTACCCCTGGAAAATATCAATATTGTTAGCTCTGTCAAGGGAGGAGACATGGTTGAAGGGAAGGCACAAGTGTGCTGCAGTAATTCAGCAAGTCAGACAGCATGTGTAGGAAGGAACTCCAGATGCTGCTGGTTCATACTGAAGGTAGACCCAAAATGCTGGAGTAAATCAGCGGGTCAGGCAGCCTCACTGGAGAGAAGGAACGTGACGTTTTGGGTCGAGACCCTTCTTCAGACTGAGAGTCAGGGGAAAGGGAAACTAGAGGTATGAAAAGTTTCAGAACAACTCGGAGCCGGCACCAATGACCAGGGAAAGGTAGAGCCCACAATGGTCCATTGTTGGCTGTAGAAGAGTTGATAACAAATCCGACTTGCCTGCATGAATTCCCTGTCCCTCTCTGCCTTGTTTATTCAACTACGTGTTTAGATGCCTCATAAATGTTGTGAATGTCCCTGCCTCCACTTTGGGAGCTTATTCCAGACTCCATTCTTTGTGTGAAACATTTACACCTCAAACCCCCTTTAAGCCTCTTCCCTCTCACCGTAAACTTACGCCCTCTAGTTCAACAACTTGATTTACTGAACACCATATTGTCTGAACAAATCTTGCTCCCAAAGGGAGCAGTGCTCGGCTGATGGCCTCCACAAGACGGCGCGTGGCCTGCAGTGGAAGCCAAAGCGTGCCGCGGGGGGTAGCGCATTTTGTGGCCTGCGGGTGTAGCACCGAGCCGGCCCATGCTCGGAGGACCTGGCAACCGCATCATGGAAGGGAGGAGCCCCCATCCCCCGAAGACCAGAGACCGCGATAATGGAGCCGGCAATGACGACGGACGCAACGGGAGAGGAGAGAGGCCGGTAGGAGAGATGAGGGAACTGGGGTCGGGCCTACCATGCACTCAAGATCGGCTTCCCCTAGGGAACAAAGGTGGACGGGCAAGGAGAGGGACATCGGTTGCTGATCGACCGAGGTAAGGCGATGGCTGGAGGCCAAGCAGCTTGTCCAAATCGGGCACCACCTACGAATGAATGAATGAATACTTTATTGCCATATGTGACAAGTCACAGTGAGAATCTTTGCTTGAATACTCAAGGTATGCAAATAGTCTCCACGTATAAAGTATCCCGCGCCAGGTTTACCTTTGCTCTTCCCCCCCTCCCGTCCCCCCACGCCGGGTCCTCCATTGTCCATTGTGCTTCACGCTCCCTCAGGGTGGTCTCCCCATGCCTTTGTTCCTTCCCTCAGCAACAACTGGAGCGTGGACTGGACTTGGATAATGGCGCCAAACACGGTGCCTCATGCAAGCGGGCACAGTAGATGATTTCTGTACAGATGCTAATCGGCGGTGGTTTGATGATACTTAGTTCAGTTTAGTTTAGTTCAGAGATACAACGTGGAAACAGGCCCTTTGGCCCACTGGATCCACACCGACCAGCGATCCTCGCACATTAACACCATCCCACGCCCACTAGGGACAATTTTGACATTGACCAAGCCAATTAACCTACAAACCTGTACCTCTTTGGAGTGTGGGTGGAAACCGAAGATCTCGGAGAAAACCAACGCAGGTCACGGGGAGAACGTACAAACTCCATACAGAGAGCTCCCATTGTGGGGATCGAACCCGGGTCTCCGGCGCTGCATTCGCTGTAAGGCAGCAACTCTACCGCTGCGCCACCATGACCGCCCGTGACTCTACTGAGCAGTTTGCAAGAATTTCACTGTGTGTTTGCACTTCTCAGGGCAAATAC
The DNA here is from genome assembly GCA_035221665.1 of Okamejei kenojei. Lineage (NCBI taxonomy): Eukaryota > Metazoa > Chordata > Chondrichthyes > Rajiformes > Rajidae > Okamejei > Okamejei kenojei. The sequence goes on from CM069132.1 coordinate 17,098,515, forward strand.
AGACGAGAAGTATTCATTTAATACTTTACTCATTGAAGATGATGAAAAGACAAAGGAGAATGCAATGATTTTTTTTAAGCTACAAACAGTGGTATATTCTGGACTCTCAGCAAGGAAGGGTAATTGGAAACAAGTCAATCAGGAGTCTCAAAAAGGGAATTGAATAGGCAATTGAGAGAAAATAATATACATAATCATAAGGGATGGCTGAATGGGATGCACACGATTGCCCAAAAAATGTCAACATAAGGTCAGAAGGGATAGGAGTAAAATTAGGCCATTTGGTCCATCATTCCTTTTCTTCTCTCCAGAGATGCTGCCAGTACAGCACAAGAATATGCCCTTCAGCCCACAATAGCCGTGCTGAACATGATGCCAAGACCGCCATAAGGTCATAAGGAATAGGAGTAGAATTAGGCCATTCGGCCCATCAAGTCTACTCTGCAATTCAATCATGGCTGATCTATCTCTCCCTCCTAGCCCCATTCTCCTGCCTTCTCCACACAACCCCTGACACTTGTACTAATCAAAAATCTATCTATCTCTGCCTTAATAATATCCACTGACTTGGCCTCCACAGCCAAAGAATTCCACAGAGAACTGGGAAGGGGGAGGGGATGGAGAGAGAAGGAAAGCATGGGCTATTTGAAGTTAGAGAAGTCAATGTTCATACCTCTGGGGTGTAAGATACCCAAGCGAAATATGAGGTGCTGTTACTCCAATTTGAGCTGGGCCTCACTCTGACAATGGAGGAGGCCCAGGATAGAAAGGTCAGATTGGGAATGGGAGGGGGAGTTAAACTGCTGAGCAACCGGGAGATCAGGTAGGTTAAGGTGGACTGTCGAAATGTTCAACGAAAATGTCAGAGGATGATATACTACATGCGACGGCTGATGGGGTGGAAGGTGAGGTCAAGGGGGACTCTGTCCTTATTACGAATGGGAGGAGGGGAGCAAGAGCAGAGCTGCGGGATATAAAGGAGACCCTAGTCAGAGCCTCGTCTATAATGGAAGAGGGAACACACGTTTCCTAAAGAATGAGGACATCTCCGATGATCTAGCATGGAAAACCTCATCTTGGGCACCGATGCGACATAGACGGAGGAATTGGGGAGTAGCTGATAGAGTCTTTACAGGAAGCAGGTGGGAAGAAGTGTAGTCTAGATAGCTATGGGAGTCAGTGGGTTTGTAGTAGATGTCGGTCAGTAGACTGTCTCCTGTGATGGAGACGGTGAGATCTAGAAACGGTTGGGAGTTGTCGGAGATGGTTCAAGTGAATTTGAGTGCAGGATGGAAATTAGTCATGAAGTTGATGAAGTCAGTGAGTTCTGCATGGATGCAGGAGGCAGCACCTATGCAGTCATCGATGTAGCAGAGGTCGAGTTCGGGGATAGGGCCAGGGTACGCCTGGAACAGTAATTGTTCGACGTACCCTACAAAGAGGCAGGCATAGCTGGGCCCATGCGACTGCCTATAGCTACGCCATGGATTTGGAGGAAGTGGGAGGAATCGAAGGAGAAGTTGTTCAGGGTTAGGACCAGCCCTGCTAGGCGGAGGAGAGTATTGGTAGACGGAAATTGGCTGGTTCTGCGGTCGAGGAAGAAACGGAGTGATTTAAGACCTTCCTTGTGGGGGATGGAAGTGCAGAGTGACTGAACATCCATAGTAAAGATGAGGGAGTGGGGTCCTGGAAAACTGAAGTCATTGAAGAGACGAAGAGCATGTGAGGTGTATTAGACATAGGTGGGGATGGACTGGACCAGGGGGGGTAGGATGGAGTCGAGAAGTCAATGTTCATGCCGCTGAGGTGTAAGCTACCCAAGCGAAATATGAGGTGCTGTTCCTCCTATGTGGGACATGAACAAGTAGAAACAATGGGTCTGCCAGGACAGTTCTATTTGTGGATTTTGGGGAGAAGATAAAATCGGTTTGGAGGCTTTAGAGGGCAGAGAGTCGGAAGTAATAAAACCAGAATTGGTGTGTGATATTGGGGGGGTGCTCGTCTGTGGGGTTATGGTCCAAGGATAAGTAGGAAGAGGTGTCAGAGAGTTGTCGCCTTGCCTCAGGTCAATGCCCAGACTACCACGGCACCTCCCTTGTCGGCGGGTTTGATTATCAAGTTGGGGTTGCTGCAGAGTGAGCAGAGGGCTGTATGTTCAGGGGGGGGAGAGGTTAGAGTGTCAGGGGGGTGGAAAATTTGAGACGGTTGATGTCCCGCCGGCAGTTGGAAATGAAAAGGTCTAAAGCAGGTAGATGGCCATGAGGGGGAGTCCAAGAGGAGGGGGTCCGTTGGAGACGGGATAAGAGGTCATCACTGGGTGGTGATGGCACAGAGGCGGAGTCGACGGAAGAAGAGCTCTACATCGTGACCCGGAACTTGTGGAGGTGGGGGCGGAGGGGAAGAAAGGTGAGGCCTCTGCCGAGGACAGACCCTTCCGTATCAGAAAGGGGGAGGTCAGAAGGGATGGTGAACACACAGCAAGGGTGGGGGTTGGGGTCGGAGGAATGCAGGTGAGCAGATGGAGGCCGAGGCGCTGTCTGGTGGGGGGGTGGTGCGTGTTCAGAAAGGAGGTGGTCATGAGGACTAGTGTATGGGTGGGGAGTAGCTGGGGCCTCCCGGTTAAATAGGGAAGAGGAAGAACCAGTGTAACCCCCACTGAGGTTCCTGTGGGGGGGGGGGGAGCAGTAGGACCCAGAACAGTCAGACCATGTGGTGTGAGAGTCTGCATCGTAGAGAAGGTGGGCCCAGTGCTGAGCCGGGGTCAACGGACGAAGATTCGGTAATCCCAGTCAGCGGATTGGCCGGGCAGGCGGCGAGAGTTGACGGCAGAGGTTACATTCCTTCTCTCCGGAGATGCTGCCTGTCCCACTGAGTTACTCCAGCATTTTGTATCTATCTTTGGTGTAAACCAGCATCTGCAGTTCCATCCTATATACGTAAGAACTAGTGTGCACGGGTGATCGATGGCCAGAGTGAACTTTATAGGCAGAAGGGCTTGATTCCATGCTATATTGTTCAATCAATCAACTGAGGTGTGAATAGTCAAGCGGTTTTAAAATCGAAAGAGAATAAACAGAAATAAGTAATAATATGTGAAGAAAAATACTGGAAGCGTTCAACAGTCAGGGAGCATCTGTGGTAGGAGAAAGAGCTGGAACATTAACTCTTGTTTATTTGGAGACTGATGCTACTTGATCTGCTGAATAATTCGAGCATTTTCCGCTTTTATTGCAGATTTCCACATCAACAGTTTTTTGAATTTCAGAGGTAAGGTACTTAATTGTTGAGGGAATCCAAAACGCCGTAAAATTGAAATTAGGTTGTTTTCTGAGAGAACACTTAAAAACATGGGAGATATCTGAGACGCTTCTTCAAAATGCTGCACCAGTGAAATATCCCGAGGTGAGCTCGAGCTATTTGTGTTTGGTTAGGGAGCCATGGGTGTGATCCAAAGGTTAATGTACACGTCTTTAGGATACGGCTCAAACATGATCTAATGCAATTGTGACCAGTTCCTGCACTGATCATCTCATGGACCTGTGTCAATGGTCTCCACGTCATCAAGCAGAAGTCAAAAGACATGGTCTGAAGAAGGGTCTTGACCCGAAACGTCACCCATTTCTTCTATCCAGAGATGCTGCCGGTCCCGCTGAGTTACTCCAGCTTTTTGTGTCTATCTTTGGTGAACATTGAACTCCTGCTACCCCTGGACAATAGTTTGAAGAAGAGTCCCAACCTGAAACGTCACTTATTAATTTTCTCCGGAGATGCTGCCTGACCCGCTGAGTTACTCCAGCCAAAGATGACGCCCAAGCCAGGGGACTCTCTGCATGCTGGTCTCTGATCACTTATTGTAAGAACCATAGCTCCACTCTTTTAAACCGCTACTCCAACAGCAGCATTTCTTACTTTAACTATATTCCTTTAATCTCCTCTCAAATGTATCGCTTGAATTGGATTTTACTGGACGTCACCTTGTACCATATACAACACAGTACAACGCGGAAACAGGCCCTTCGGCTGATCGAGGCCTCGCCAACCAGTGATCCCCGCACATTATCCTGCACATACTGGGATCATCCGACAAACCTGTACATCTTTGGAGGGTGGGAGGAAACCGGAGCGCCCGGAAAAAACCCACACATGTCACGTGAAGAACATATACAGTCACGCAGACAGCACCCTTAGTCAGGATTGAACCTGGGTCTCTGGAGCTGTAAGGCAGCAACTCTACCGCTGCGCCACTGAGCCACTCACCGCTTGATAGCTTTATCTTGAGTGGCATACTTGTTTATAAAATGCCTTCTCCTTGATCTATCGAAGGAGTTTACCTTGACCAACCTACTGGCGGTCTACACACCACAAGTCTGAAGAAAGGTCTCGACCTGAAACGTCAATCACCTCCTACAAGGCGAAACCAGGAGGCAGCTCGGATGTCGGCGATACATCACTCCCTGATGAGCTCAATGCATTTTACGCACGCTTTGATATGGAGAACACCGATGTGCCTTCCCGAGCCCCCATTCACTGTGATGGTATTTCAGTCTCAGTCACAGAAGCCGGCATCAGGAAGTCCTTCAGAGGGGTGAACCCTCGAAAAGCGCTGGACCTGATGGCATACCTGGTCGTGTTTTAAAAACCTGTGCGGACCAACTAGCTGGAGTTTTTACGGACATTTTCAACCTGCGAATCACTTCTGAAAATGGTCTGGAGGTTCCCACCTGCCTCAAAAGGGCATCAATTATACCAGTGCCCAAGAAGAGCAAGGTGACGTGCCTCAATGACTATCGACCTGTGGCACTAATGCCTGTGGTGATGAAGTGCTTCGAGAGGTTGATCATGGCACAAATCAACTCCTACCTCGACAAAAACCGGACCCACTGCAGTTCGCTTACCGCCACAACAGATCAACAGTGGATGCGATCTCACTGGCCCTCCACTCCGCTCTGGACCACTTGGCAACAAAAACTCATATGTCAGGCTGTTATTCATCAATTACAGCTCAGCATTTAACACAATCATCCCCTCCAAGCTGGTTACCAAACTCGCAGAACTGGGTCTCTGCGCATCCCTCTGCAATTGGATCCTCGACTTCCTCATTCACAGACCACAGTCTGTTTGAATTGGTGGAAATGTGTCATACTCGATAACAATCAGCACGGGAGCACCTTAAGGCTGCGTGCTCAGCCCCCTGCTGTACTCACTCTATACTCATGACTGCGTAGCCGGTCACAGTGCGAACTCCATCATCAAGTTCGCTGACGACACCACTGTAGTGGGACGTATCACTGATGGGGATGAGTCGAAGTACAGAAGAGAGATCGAGCGACTGTCCATATGGTGCCAGCACAATAACCTGGCCCTCAACACCAGCAAAACCAAGGAACTGATTGTGGACTTTGGAAGGAGTAGGATGGGGACCCACAGTCCTGTTTATATCAACGGGTCGATGCTTGAAAGGGTCAAGAGCTTCAAATTCCTGGGCGTGCACATCTGTGAAGATCTTTCCTGGTCCGAGAACACAGATGCAATTATTAAGAAAGCTCATCAGCGCCTCTACTTCCTGAGAAGATTACGGAGAGTCGGTCTGTCAAGGAGGACTCTCTCTAACTTCTACAGGTGCGCAGTAGAGAGCTTGCTGACTGGTTGCATCGTGGCTTGGTTCGGCAACTTGAGTGCCCTGGAGAGGAAAAGACTACAAAATGTAGTAAACACTGCCCAGTCCATCATCGGCTCTGACCTTCCTTCCATCGAGGGGATCTACCACAGCCGTTGCCTCAAAAAGGCTGGCAGCATCATCAGGGACCCGCACCACCCTGGCCACACACTCATCTCCCTGCTACCTTCGGGTAGAAGGTACAGGAGCCTGAGAACTGCAACAACCCGGTTCAGGAATAACCATGAGACTATTAAACCTGGCTCGGACAAAACTCTGAACAATAATACTCCTTCATCTGTTATTTGCACTTTATTAATTTATTAATTAATGTGTGTATTTAAGTATATAACTGTAGTCAATGCCTACTATGTTCTGTTGTGTTATGCAAAGAAAGAATGTCATTGTCCTGTCAGGGACACATGACAATAAACTCTTTTGACTTTGACTTGACTTTGTTTCCTCTAAGTTGCAATAGTCCCTGCCTAAAATACCTCCTCTGGCAGCTTGATCTATAAACCCACCACCCTTTGTGTGAAAATGCTACCCCTCAGATTCCTATTAAATCTTCCTCAGCCCACCTGCCCAATCAATCAAGTTCCTGCTGCAATCATATAACCATATAACCATATAACCATATGGACAGATAGCTAGCTGGCAGATGTGTTAAGGGCCTGTCCCACTTATGCGACCTTTTCGGCGATGGCCGGCACTCTCATAGGTCGCCGAAAATGTTACGACCAGAAAGATGCTACGTCTCTTTGGGTGACTAGGAGACCGCTCACGACCATACAGGCGATCCCTGGCGACATGTCGCAGGTGTCACCAGGGGGTCACCTGTATGGTCGTGAGAGGTTGCTAAGGGGCCGCCTGTTTGGTCGTGAGAGGTCTCCCCATGTGCTGTTATCTACCACATTGGGGATCCTTGGACTATCATTAATCAGACTTTACGGGACTTTATCTTGCCCTAAACGTTATTCCCTTTATCATGTATCTGTGTACTGTGGATGGATTGATTGTAATCATGTATAAGTCTTTCTCCTGGGTACACAAAAGGCTGGAGAAACTCAGCGGGTGCAGCAGCATCTAAGGAGCGAAGGAGATAGGCGACGTTTCGGGTCGAGACCCTTCTTCAGACTGGTCAGGGATCAGGGAAACGAGAGATATAGACGGTGATGTGGAGAGATAAAGAACAATGAATGAAAGATATGCAAAAAAGTATCGATGATAAAGGGAACAAGCCATTGTAAGCTGTTTGTGGTGTGAAAATGAGAAGCTAGTGCGACTGGGGTGGGGGAGAGAGATAGAGAGAGAGGGAATGCCAGGGCCCGAGGGCTGAGGGAGAGGTGGGAGGGGAGGAGTCCTGACTGGTTAGCACGCAACAAAAGCCTTTCATTGTACCTCTGTACATGCGACAATAAACTAACGTCGCACGTGTCTCGCTTTACCTCGTATTTGCTAACACACTGAAAATAAAACGCACAGGTAGATACTTATTTGTGATTTTGAGGTTTTGGAAAAGTTAAAGAGGACTATTGACGTTGACAGGAGTCAACGAGGAAATGACAAATGAGAGCGTAGACCATTGGGTTTGTGAACCAACATAACCCATACCACGATGCAGGTTGAAATCCAAGTCACCCCACAGATAGGCTCTGGCTATTTATTCCCCAGCAGCTACACTCAGCCAGGTTTATTTTTATTCACATTAATGTGCCTGATCCTTTTGCTGTTTCAAGGGTTTTACTGCCAGAAAATGAGTTATGGCGTCCTTGTGAAATGTGAAAGGAACCATCATCCTCAATGCATATGTAGGACAAAGAAATTTGAATAAAAGAATTAAACTAGAAAATGCGCTTTGATGTCGTACGGCTTTCAGTTTTCGTTTAAATCGAATAGCAAACCAATTAACAAAATGTTGTTGAATTGTAATTCTACTTCAGTACATTTCACTGTCAAAGATTTTGCTCTGTCTGAATATGCCTTTCCCTTCCCTCCTGTTACAAAGACCGCCTACCCTCATTTAAAATCGGTGTTCAACTGCAGCGCTATCTCGAGCAAAACACACAAATCAATGAGGGGAACTCAAACAAAGAAACAAGCACAAGAAATTGTGGGAGGTATATAGCGATTGTATCAACATGCAGAAGGCACAAACATTGTGCTTACTATTTTTTTTTAACGGCTTCGGTAAAAATTGTAAATTGTCCCTGGTGTATGGGAGGTGAAACCTGTTCAGCGTCGACCCGGTGGGCTGAAGGGCCTGGTTCTGCTCTTTACCTCAGTCTAAAGTCTAAAGTAAAGTAGGTTTGAAGATTAGTCATGTAGACCAAAAGCTATGGCATAAGCCAATGGAGAACGTGGATAGGTGATGTTTGGCGTCAGGACCCTCCTTCAGTCCCAACCTGACACGTCACCCAGCCTTGTCCTCCAGAGATGCTACCTGACCCGCTGCGTTACTCCAGCAGTTTGAATCTTTCTTGGGTATAAACCAGCATCTGTAATTCATTGTAATTGCATTAACCACTGGGATGAATGGGCTGTTTCTGTACTTGAAAGTTGCTGTAATACTTCGATGAACATGAAACTGAAAAGCAAGCCTGCTGATGGGGAGAATGCAAGAAATAAGAGCATGAAGGCAATTGTTGTCTGAAATTGGAGCCAGCCAGATGGATGTGTGCTTCCTTCAGAAATTTTGCTGGGGGCTCATGTTGTCGACCTACCCGTGGTGAGCCCTGTCAACTGACCTCAGTCAGGTGAACGACAGCAAACAGAGACAGCAGCAGCGCCGCACCTTGGCGCCAACCCGGAGCATGCGCACGTTTTTAGGGCGGGCACCTACGGATGTCGAACCGGATGGCATCACCCTGCTGCGGACTTCTGCTGCCTCAAACGCAAGAAGAAGAAGAAGTCATTTTGCAAGTGCAACTTGTTGTGTGTCCAAGTTCCTTTACTCGGTGAATAATGCTTGCCTGAGGGAACTCCTCCACTTTTGAGAGAAGCTTTGACCAGTATGTATTCAGCGAGCTCAGATGGAGGCTGCTTCAGGCTGCTTCTGGTCACTAACTCTGTGGCTCACTGCATGCAATGTTTTCCATCTTAGGCCTGAAGAGCAATGGATTCATTCATCACTTCCAATGAAGGGTCTTTCAATATGGTCGATACTTTATTACGACGAGTGGCTGAAGATGGCTCGTTTGTTCCTTCAGCCGCCACCGGCATCAATGGTGCCAAAATGGTAATAGTTGAGAACTTCAATTTTCTTGGCGTAAATATTGCCAGCTGGCCGTTGTGCACCAACCTGGGAAGATTGTTCCCGATGCTGGGGGAGTCCAGAACAAGGGGTCACAGTCTAAGGATAAGGGGGAATTCCTTTAGGACCGAGATGAGGAAAACATTCTTTACACAGAGTGTGGTGAGTCTCTGGAATTCTCTGCCACAGAAGGTGGTTGAGGCCAGTTCATTGGCTATATTCAAGAGGGAGTTGGATGTGGCCCTTGTGGCTAAAGGGATCAGGGGGTATGGAGAGAAGGCAGGTACAGGATACTGAGTTGGATGATCAGCCATGATCATATTGAATGGCGGTGCAGGCTCGAAGGGCCGAATGGCCTACTCCTGCACCTATTGTCTATGTTTCTATGTTTCTAGGCCCATTGAAATGACGACCAAGGAGGCACACCAATCCTCACACCGGTCGGCAGACCGATGAAATTTAGTATCTCTCCAGTGCAGCTTACTAACTGTGGCACAGTGGCGCAGTGGTAAATCTACTGCCTTACAGAGCCAGAGACCCCGGTTCGATCCTGACTGCGGGTGCTTGTCTGTACGGAGTTTGTACGTTCTCCCCACCTGTGTGGGTTTTCCCTGAGACCTTTGGCTCCTCCCACACTCCAGAGATGTACAGACTGGTAGGTTAATTGGCTTGGTGTCAATGTAAAATGAAAAATTGTCTCTCGTGTGTGCAGGGTAGTGCTGATGTGCGGGGATCGTTGGTCGATGCTGATTCGGTGGGCCAAAGGGCCAGTTTCCACGCTGCATCTCTAAACTAAACTTCTGCAGATGCACCATAGGAAGCATATAATTGGTTTGCATCACGGCTTGGATTGGGAACAGCTATGCACAAGACCGCAAGAAATTGCAGAGAGTTGTGGATGCAGCCCAGTGTATCACACAGACGACACTCCCCAACCATTGACTCCATCTATACTGCACGCTGCTTCGGGAAAGCTGCCTCAGAAGACACCCAAGCGTGAAAGTGTCAAAGTCAGGAACAGCTTCTTCCCCTCTGTTATCAGGCTTTTGAATGGTCCCACAATAATCTAGGGCACTGCTCGATTTTCCTCTGCATCTTTGACGATATTGGACTTTGTCTCTGGAATTGTTACGCTACAATGCTAAGAACTGAGAACAATAAAATTCTGCACTCTCTCTATAGATAGACACATAACGGTGGAGTTCTTCAGTCTCGGCCTGAAATGTCACCCATTTTTTTCCTCCTCCTGAGATGCTGCCTGTCCCGTTGATTTACTCCAGCATTTTGTGTCTATCTTCCCACACGTGTTCCTTCCTACACATTTTGCCTGCGCTCTCTCTGTTCCCCTTCACTCTACCAATTGTACTTGAGTTTCGCTTGATTGTAATTCTGAATACAATGGTTCAATGATGCTTTATCTTATAAGAATATTGCAAGATAATAATAGTATTATCTGATTAGATTGGATAGCATGCAAAACAAAGCTTTTCACCGTACCTCGGTATACGTGACAATAATAATCCTAAAACCTTAAGCGGTTCTTGCATTGGAGGCATGGAAATGAAATGAACTTTCAAATAATTATCTCATTAAAAATGATTGCATGAGTGTAATTTAAACACAAAGCCCAGAAGAGAATTTGGAAAACAAAGCAGGTCCCAGCACTGAAAAGGACCTTGACAATTAACTTTGTCACTTGAGTCAACTTACTGATTATTCTGCATTCATCACGCCACCTGCTGAATATGTTTTGTTTATGTCAATAATTATTATGTTAAGGGAGTAACGCCATTAACCTTTGGGGAAAAGTGTCGGACAGCCACAATGGCTCTAGTACATCAAATTAGAATTCTCAAATTGGCCCCTTTTAGTTGTGGAAGTTGCCTCTTTTCTGCAGGCTGGATAATGCACTCTTTGTTCCATTCACTCTTTTCTTTTCCCACCGAGATGCGTAATTCTCTGCCCCTGAGTTTTCTTGATAAGCCGCTGTGCTGGAGGAAGGACAATGGGAGCATTGTTACAAATTACTGAGCTGATAATGTTGCCTGACATCAAGGTCAATGATGGTATTTGTTAGCAGAGGACACGGATTCACATCAGATGGATTTCAAGTGCAGTGAAGATCTGGTATTAAAATAGCAAATTGCTGCTCTGTTACAGGCAGCTCCTCCAATTGTTTCAATGCCAACAATCATGATTGCATGCTCTTCAGCTCATCAGAGCCTATTGGCAATTGAACTACTGAGGTAGGTAGTATTAAGGGCATCGTCTGCCATGGAGCCAAGACTGGATGATGAAGTTAAGCTAAGATGTGTAATGACTGGGTGGCACAGTGGCGCAGCAGTAGAGTTGCTGCCTTGCAGCACCAAGGCCCGGGTTCGATCCTGGCCACGGGTGCCTTCTGCACAGAGTTTGTATGTTCTCTCTGTGACCACATAGGTTTTCTCCAGGTGCTCCGGTATCCTCCCACACTCCAAAGACATATAGGTTTGCAGGTTAATTGGCTTCCATAAAATTGCAGCCCCTAATGTGTAGGATAGTGCTAGTGTACGGGGTGATCGCTGGTCAGCAGGGACTCAGAGGATCGAAGGGCCTGTTTCAATGTTGTATCTCTAAAAAATCTAAAAGAAAAGACTGACTTGGTCCATACAACCATACATCCCTTTTCATATATCCATACACTGTAAATGGATCGATTGTAATCATGTATTGTCTGGTTAGCAAGCAACATAAGCTTTTCACTGTACCTCGGTACATGTGACAATAAACTAAACTAAACTGAAGTAGAAAGAGGAACAGGAAATTCAGCCTCTTCAGCAGCCTTTTGCAAATTGCAAAAGTGTCATGCTACATGGGGGACTGCGGATGCTGGAATCTTGAACAAAGTAGAGAGCGCTGGTGGAACTCAGTGGATCAGGCAACATCTGGGGAGGGAATTGGCAGGCCACATTTTGGGTCAGGTCCCTTCTTCAGACTCAAACTTTTGTCTCCCTGTACAGGACGTTGTTGAGACCTTACTTTGAATACTGTCTGCTTTCCTAGTCAGCTCGATATACAAAGGATGCAAAAGGTGTCGAAAAATTAAATTGCAGAAGATGCAGAAAAATATTCTCAATGGTGTAATCAGGACTGGGGAACTTGAGTTATGAGGAGAAACTGGGCAGGGCTGGGCCATTTTGCCTGGAGCGTAGAAGGATGAGGGTGACCTTACTTAGATAAGTAAAATCATGAGGAATGCATAAAAAATAAATGGTCACAACCTTTTCCAGGAAGGTGGTGTCTAAAACTAGTGGTCATAGGTTTACAGTGAGAGGGAACAGATTTAAAGGCGGCCTGAGGGGTAACTTAGCTCAGTTAAGTTCTGTTTAGAGGTACAGCATGGATACAGGCCCTTCGGCCCACCAGGTCCATGCTGACCAACAATCACCCCATAGACTGGAGTATTGTTTGCAGTTTTGGTCCCGTAATTTGAGGAAGGACATTCTTGCTATTGAGGGAGTGCAGTGTCGGTTCACAAGGTTAAATCCCGGGATGGCGGGACTGTCATATGCTGAGAGAATGGAGCGGCTGGGCTTTTATAGTCTGGAATTTAGAAGGATGATAGGGGATCTTATTGAAACATATAAGATTATTAAGGGTTTGGACACGCTAGAGGCAGGAAACATGTTCCTGATGTTGGGGGAGTCCAGAAACAGGGGCCACAGTTTAAGAATAAGGGGTAAGGAATTTAGAATGGAGATGAGGAAACACTTTTTCACACAGAGAGTTGTGAGCCTGTGGAATTCTCTGCCTCAGAGGGCAGTGGAGGCCGGTTCTCTGGATACTTTCAAGAGAGAGCTTGATTGGTTCTCTTAAAGATAGCGGAGTCAGGGGATATGGGGAGAAGGCAGGAACGGGGTACTGATTGTGGATGATCAGCCATGATAACATTGAATGGCGGTGCTGGCTCGAAGGGCTGAATGGCCTACTCCTGCACCTATTGTCTATTGTCTATTTGTCACACTAGGGACAATTTTACAGAGGCCAACTAACCTACAAACCTGCATGTCTTTGGAATGTGGGATGACCATATTTGGAGTATTGTGTGCAGTTCTGGCTACCGTGCTGGAGGAAGGATATGGAGGCTTTGGTGAGGGTGCAGAAGTGGTTCATCAGGGTGTCACCTGCATTGGAGTGCATTAGCTCTAAGTTGGACATACATGGATTATTTTCTCTGGAGCGTCAGACAACCCATCAGAACCACACACAAAATGATGCACGGATTAGATTAGATAGTCAAATTAGATAGTCTTTTCCTCAGGTTGGAAAGGCTAAATAGTAGAGGGCTTCGGTTTCAGGTGAGAGGGAAACATTTTAAAGGAAATGTGTGAGGCAGGTTTTTTACACAGAGAATGGTGAGTGCCTGAACTTGCAGCATGGGAAATTGAAGAAGCAGATGCGATAGCAATGTTTAAGATGCATTTAGACAGATGCATCGAGAGGCAAGGGACAGAGCAAGGTGGACCATGTGTAGGCAGATGGGATTTGCTTACAGTGGCATCATGATTGGCTCGGATATGGTGGACTAACGGGACCATTCCTGCATTATCCTGTTCCACGTTCTACGTTCAATGGTGTTAGCTTCTAGGACATTATCAAAGAAAGGCAAAGATGGACACAGATTATTTTTGATATCCCTGTTGCTCAAAAGGCACACCCCATTAGGATGAAGAATGTGTGGGCTGGAGATCAGGGAATTGCGTGTTTGCCTGAGACTCTGTTCAGTGCACACCACTCAATCATGACTTTTGCTTTTTATATTTCAGTGTTCCCTTCAACATGAGGACAGACCATGATGATTTGGGTTTCATGTGCAGCCTTCAAGCCAATGCACGTCTGGCATTCAAGAAAGGGTTGATGTTCCCAGAATGCCTCTTTATTACTATGAATGGACGATGTCTCTTCAAACATCAGCTGTGAAGCAGGGAGAACTGCAGCGGAATATCCTGGGCAGAGCTGGCAAAAAAAAATGGCTGACGTGGACATGAATTCTTGATTTGTACAGGTGTCAGTGGTTATGGGGAGAAGGCAGGAGAATGGAGTTAGATGGGATAGATAGATCAGCCATGATTGAATGGCGGAGTAGACTTGATGGGCCGAGTGGCCTAATTCTGCTCCTATCACTTATGACATTATAACCGTATGAATGGCAGGGGCCAGTTTCCATTGATCCATCCCATTGCATACAATTGGTCATAATTAAAAATTGTAAACTGAAAATAAGTCAAATATTAAAGTTAAAGAACGTTAATATTTGGTTTCACATTCCTCATTTCCCTTTTATTCATTTATTCCCACATTCCCCCTGCCCATTGTCTCCTTCTAACTCTAATCCTCCCTCTGGCTTTATATTTCACTCCTCCTCTTCTCCCTTATCTGAGAACCCTTTTCTCTCATTTTCAACTTGTGCCTTCGTCACTTACTCCACCCACCTTCCAACCACATTATATACCTATCCCTTGCCAGCTCTCCTTTCAAGCCCTCCCCCCCCCCCCCCCCCCCATTACTATCAGTCTGAGAAAAGGTCTATGAAAGCATCCCTCCACAGATGCAGCATGATCCGACGAGTTCTTCCTGCGCTTTGTGCTTTGTTCAGATTCAGATTAAATTATTGTCATATACACCAGGGTGCAACGACATTCGTTGTTTGCATGAAGCACACTGAGCAAACAGTATGCGTGGTAAATAAACAGTATACATGTAAAGTCAACAGTGTACACTGGAAAGCTAATAAAAGGTTACGCACATAATGTGAGATAATGGGACACCACCGTTTATGATTAACTATTATAGGTAGTCCTGTGCCTTAAGGATCATTTGTGTTTGGTCCCAAAACCATTGCGAAAACCTAGCTAAAATTAGTAGAGTGGAACATCTGTGAAGCATTTTTTAACGGCTTATTGAAACAAGGTAAAGGGCCTGTCCCACTTGGGAGTCATATGTGCGTCATTTACGCGACAGGCCGGTAGTGACTGACGTGCGACTGTCGCGCGAAAATCGTCTAGCAGTACGACAGTCACACGCCAAGTACTCTTGTGGGCCCTGCTTAGTTTGGGAGCCATTTGCAATGTCGTTCGTACTTAGTCGGTTCGAGAGTAGGTTGAAAGAATACATGATAGACAGAAAAAGCTGGAGTAACTCAGCGGGACAGGCAGCATCTTTGGAGAAAAAGAATGGTTGACGTTTCGGGTCGAGACCCTTCTTCAGACTAGTTAGGGATAAGTGAAACGAGAGATACAGACGATCATGTTGAGAGATAAAGAACAATGAATGAAAGATATGCAAAAAAGTAACAATGATAAAGGAAACAGGCCATTTTTAGCTCTTAGTTGGGTGAAAACGGGAAGCTGGTGCGACTTGGGTGGGGAAGCGATAGAGCGAGAGGAAATGCCGGGGTTACTTGAAGTTAGAGAAATCAATAATCGTACCATATAGGAAAG
Organism: Okamejei kenojei; assembly: GCA_035221665.1. Classification (NCBI taxonomy): domain Eukaryota; kingdom Metazoa; phylum Chordata; class Chondrichthyes; order Rajiformes; family Rajidae; genus Okamejei; species Okamejei kenojei. The sequence continues at coordinate 17,113,903 of CM069132.1, forward strand.
AACTGCAGATGCTGGTTTAAATCGAAGGTAGACACAAAATGTTGGAGTAACTCTACGGGACAGGCAGCATCTCTGGAGACGTTTCGGGTTGAGACCTTTCTTTTTCCTGCCTACGAGACCCGAAACATCTCGACCCTTCGAGAAGTTTAGTTTAGTTTCAGTTTAGTTCAGTTCCGTTCAGTTTGAGGTTGGTTTAGTTTCAGATACAGCATGGAAACAGGCCCTTCGGTCCACCAAGTCCATATCCACCATTGAACATCCATTCACATTAGTTCTATGTTATCCCACTTTATCATCAGTTGTGTTACTTTAGCTTAGTTTATTGCCATGTGTACCGAGGTACTGTGAAAAGCTTTTGTTGTGTGCCAACTGGTCAGCAGAAAGACGACACTTGATTACAATTGGGCCATCCACAGTGTACAGATGCATAGTATATCGTATAACATATAGTGTAAAATAAAATCCAATAAAGTCCGATTAAATATAGTCCAATGACATCCAGTGATGTATTCCATGTGGACCAATATCTATAACTCAGCTCATCACGGCCTTAAACCAGGTCTGCAATTTTGTTTACTCACAGTTTTTCGGGGTAGCACGGTGACACAGCGGTAAAGTTGCTGCCTCACAGCGCCGGGGACACGGGTAAGATCCTGACTATTGGTGCTGCCGTGCGAAGTTTGCACGTTCTCCCCGTGACCTGCGTGGGCTTTCTCCGGGAACTCCGGCTTCCTCCCACACTCCAAAGATGTCGGTTCATTGGCTTTGGTAAAATTGTAAATTCTCCCTGGCGAGTAGGATAGTGTGGGGATCGCTGGTCAGCACGGACACAGTGGGCGAAGGGCCCGATTCTGTGCTGTATCTAATCTATCTAAGCTATCTAATCCCTAACTAAACTGTCTAAACTCAATTCATTTATGATTTGTGAACATCACTGCTAATTCAGCCTCTTATCGTTCATGTCCAATTGCCACCGATATAAGGAGGCAGTCATGAGTGACCATATTGGTGTTTGGGGTCCTGTGTCATCTAGTGACCAGAACAGGTTAGGATGGCAGAACACCTTCCCTAAAGAACATTAATGATGCTGATGTAGGTTTTTATAGCAATCCAGTCGCTTCATGATCAATGGGCCGAGCTTCCCTTCAGACTTCCAGATGCTTTCTATTTAAATTCATGAATTGTAATCCTCCAGCTGCTGCTCTGAGATTTGAGCTCGTGTCTCTGGATCAATGGTCTGACCTTTGGTTTTTAGCCCAGTCGCTTAAGCGTTAAAAAGTCTGGGAATTACTAGGAGCAGCCAGATGCCGTGATTTCTGCAGAGTCCCTGCCTTCAGACCATGCAGTACAACCCAATGTCTCCTATTTTGACTTATTTAATCATCACTTCTTGGGGACTGGGCATTTCGGAATGTCATTTAATGCATATCCTTCATTTCCATGAGACGGTGATGATAAGCCACCTTCTTGATCTGCTGCAATCCTTCCGATGTAGACTTTAGACTTTAGAGACCCAGCGCAGAAACAGGCCATTCGGCCCATCACGACGGTGCCAACCAGCGATCACCCACACACTAGTTTTATACTAACACTATCCTGCACACGGGGGACAAATTATAATTTTACTGAAACCAATTAACCTACGTCTTTGGAGTGTGGGAAGTAACCGGAGCCCCCAGAGAAAACCCAGGCGGTCACAGAGTGAACATACAAACTCCATACAGGAAGCACCCATGGTCAGGATCAAGCCCGGGTCTCTGGCGCTGCAAGGAAGCAGCTCTACCGCTGCGCCACCGTGCTGTCCTTGATGTAGTTGCAGGCACTTCCCACTTTATGTAAGGGTTACATTCCGTGAACCCTAAAGCACCTGTCCCATTTAGGTGATTTTGTGGCGACTGCCGGCATCTGTCACAGTCATAGCAGCTCGCCGAAAAAGCGACGACTGGACCTCCCCCCCTACGACAAGTTACGACAACCTACCACCTAGTCGACGTCAAGCTGCATCAAGCTACCTAAAACCGGCGACCCATTAGGACGGCCACCTACGACCACACCTACGACAACCAACGACCACACAGGCGGCAACCCATGACAACTGAAGTCAACCTACATCCACTTGCGACAATCTACGACAGGCAACGACCCTGTCGGTGACAACTGAAGACAACTGAAGACAATTCAGTCGCCAGTACCTGCCGCCAGTTGGCGTAGGTTGGCGTAGGTGGTCGCCAATGGAATTCACCGAAGTCAGCACCCGGCGACAACCGGCGTCATCCTGGCGACAACCTACGACAGGAGAAGACAAGCTACGTCAAGTCCACAGTCGCCAAAAAGCTTTGAACATTTCAAAATCCAGTGGCGACCAGAAAAACAGTACGAATCTTTAGGCAACTTGAGGAGACTACTCACGACCATACAGGCGTCACCCCGCGACCATGTGAAAATAGCCTAGTCGCCGGTAGGCGCCAAATAAATCGCGTAAGTGGGACAAGTGCTTAACGTAGGTTAGATTTTACGTCAGTCTGAATCAAGAACTCTGTTTCTGTTTCCATCCCTCGCCCAAATTAACTCACTGAGAGTATTGACTCAAACCATGAGTGAATAGCGCCGGACTAAAACTCGCTGTCTCAGCCACATCTGCCTGTGACCCAGTAACAGCTAACAACTCAAAACCTCGTCACACCAACTGTGGTGGAAATATATTATCTGTATCCTCCAGAGATGCTGCTTGACCCGCTTACTTTCTCCAGCACTTACATTTTGATCAAATCACTTGTAAACGCGAGTTCCATCTCGTTGCTGGGGCACTTTCCACGGTGCACAGCCTTCTGGTTAAGCAGCGCCACCATTGCCGGCTTGCTTCCAATGTAAACTTGAGTGGTCGTACAGTGTTGTGGAAATTAGAAACTGTCTTGATTGCACTAGGGACTGAGAACGGAATTGTTTACATAAGTGCGAGTTTCCATAAGTCTCCTATTGCACAAGTCGGGTGTCTGTATTCATAAAGTGCTGTTGGGTTGGGAGTTCTAATCCAAAAGGGCCTGTCCCACATAGGCTATTTTTAGGCGACTACAGGCGACTAGGCTGTCGCCACATGGTCGCCAGGGTGTCACCTGTATGGTCATGAGTAGTCTCCTCAGTCGCCCGAAGAGTCGTAGCATCTTTCTGGTCGCCGCTGGATTTTCAAAATGTTGAACATTTTCCGGTGACAGTCGGCAACAGTGGGTTTGATGGCAATGAGCGTAGCGTGACTTCACCTGACGTATAAAAATAGCTTAAGTGGGACAGGCCCTTAATTAGACACGGTGACTGTAAATGACCAGCAATATATTTTCTATTTTTCTATTCACAGCTGTGTGGGATATGGGGCAGAAACTTCAGATGGTGTTTTGTCCTCGTGTCTCATGTCCTTTTTCGTCTTGATGGCAGAGGTATGAGAGGTCCCGGCTGAGAAGTCTGGCTGAATATTTGCAGTGAAACTCATTGGGACATGTGACTAAATTAGAATCGCTGCATGAATTCACGTTATCGGTGCTGGAGCTCTCTAGAATTTCTCAGCAGCCACAGGCCTCAAATTCTGGAGACATTTGTGTTGGTGCTGTAATTCCAAGTCACCCTAACAGAACATAGAACAAAGAACAGTACAGTATAGAAACGGGTCCTTCAACCCGCAATGTTTGTGCCAAACATGATGCCTGGTTAAACTGATCTCATTGTGCAATGTACTGTGGATGATCCATTTCCCTTTATTCCCTGAAGATGTGCCAATCCAAAAGCCTCTTTAAATTCTACGATCGCATCTGCTTCCACCACCACCCCAGGTAGTGCGTTCCAGGCCCCCATCACTTTCTGTATCAAAACCCTGCCCTGCACATCTCCATTGACCTTTCCCCCTCTCACCTTATAGCTATACCCTCTGGCGTTGTACCAAAAATCTTCCGACTGTCTACCCTGTCTATGCCTTTCATAATTTTAGAAAATTTCTATCGTCTCCCCTCAACTTCCCAAGCTCCAGAGGAAACAATCTATCCAGCCTCTCCGTGTAGCTGAAACCTTCTAATCCCGGCAGCATTCTGATAAACCTCCTCTGCGCCCCCACCAAAGCCTCCACATATTTCCTGCAATGGGTGACCACATATTTCCTACAATGGATGACCAGAACTTTATCGTTACATGTGACAAGTCACAGTGAAATTCTTCGCTTGCATACTTTGGGTTGCCCTTAAAGGGTGCTGACAAAGTTACCAAGTACCCCCGTGCCAGGTCCCCCCCTTTGTTCTCACCCCCCTCCCCCTCCTGACGGTGGCCCCCCACGCCGGGTCCTCCTTTGTTCCTTCCCTCAGCAGCGGCCTCCTCACTTCCACGTGGTCCGTCCTCGTCCGTCGGTGGGCGCCATCAATCGCAGCACCGACCTCTCCATTAACGCTGCCGGGTCCTCTCCGGACACCTCTGTGGCGCCGACCCAGGCCCCAGCCGCGGGCTATGCAGACCGTGCCAGACCAGACCAGGCCGCGGGCTCCGTCAACTTGCAAGGCCCCACCTCCGACCTGCGAGACTCCGACGTGCGAGGCTCCGATACAAGGGGCTCCAGCCCACGAGGCCCAGGCTCAAACGTGCAATGCTCCAAATAATGCAAATAAAAGTAAATTCGTAAGCCCCTCTTAGAGTTCGGCAAAACCAAGCGGAGCTTATTCTCAACCCCCAGTGCATTCATCCAGCTGTGTTGCCGCTGCTCCATTGTACAAGTGAATTCACATTCTGTTTGTCGGCTGCACTCTGGCAGATACACACCGAGACGTGTGTGTGTGTGTGTGTGTGTGTGTGTGTGTGTGTGTGTGTGTGTGTGTGTGTGTGTGTGTGTGTGTGTGTGTGTGTGTGTGTGTGTGTGTGTGTGTGTGTGTGTGTGTGTGTGTGTGTGTGTGTGTGTGTGTGTGTGTGTGTGATGTGTGTGTGTCTGTGTGTGTGATGTGTGTGTGTGTGTGCGTGTGTGCGTGCGTGTGTGTGTGTGTGTGTGTGCGTGCGTGCGTGCATGTGTGTGGCGATTTAGCTTTGGCATCAAGTAAAGCATTTCTTTAATGGATTCAAGTACAATTAGTTCAAGCTCGTGAACAGGGAATTCAATCTTTTTGAGGATGGTTTGATTTCTAGCTGGAGCCTTCGACGTGTTTGTACCTCATCCTGAGGGCAATCAGGCAATTCTCCCCATTTATTGCGCTGCTCTGCATCATTTGCATCCATTATGCACGCATTTTCAGTTCAACAACATGATGGAGCACTGGTGCCATGTGCACTGGCACTAGACATAAAATAGCAAATATGGAACATAGAACTAAAAGGATGCACCATATGTGATGCATTTACATTGATGCACATTGAAAAACTACCACTGGAAGGTGAAGGCTTTAATCTGGCGATGAGTTTATTGTGAACAGCTGCCTCAATTTTTCGTGTTGAAAGAGCAACATGAAAAATATCGCATCTGATCTGTTCAACAATATTGCATCTACAGCAATAATTATTTGCATTTTATGGGGCCTGGTGACCAGAGGTGGAAACCAGTGAGAAATTCAGTGAGTTCCACCACTCTAGTGGAAAGTTGGTGATTCCCGTACCGCACAACATGTGCAGGCAGGTTCTGAGCATCATTATCACAGGTCAAAGTCCTGGAATCCTTGACCTAACGAAACATGCAAGTAACCTCACCACATGGACTGCAGTGGTCAGGAAAGTTGCTCACCGCTGTCTTCGTAGGTTCATAGGTGATAGGAACGGAATTAGGCCACTCAGCCCATCAAGTCTACTCCGCCATTCAATCACGGTTGATCCAACTCTACCCCTTCAACCACTTTCTCCTGCCTTCTCCCCACAGTGCTTCCAAACCTCAAAACAAAATGTCCTTAAATAGTATCCCATATTTCCTGGTATTTGATGGTATTTCCTGAAATTTAAGCCTTCCCCAATTGCGCATGTGTGACAGCCGCCCCAACTGCGCACGCACGGATACCGGGCCCGCTGCGCACGCGCCATTTTGCATCCCTACTGCGTCACCGCCGCCATTTTCAATTATGACGCGGCTGATGGGCCTGCCCCAACTGCACAGGCGCAGATGGTCGTAAATATACTTTTTTTCCTCCAATCATCCCACGGGCCGGATTGCCCCGTCGTGGGTCGGATGCGGAAATTTCCCAAAATCTCCCGAAATTATTTCATTTCTCAAAAATTATCCAAAGACAACTAGAATTTCCTGAATTTCGGGTAATTTCCGGCAAAGTGGAAACACTGTCTCTCCATAACCCCTGACACCCGTGCTAATCAAGAATCCATCGATCTCCGCCTCTACCGTTCACTTGGCCTCCACAGCCTTCTCATGGGCAAGCAAGAGAGTCAAGAGGCAAGAGTGTTTTATTGTCATGTGTCCCAGATGGAACAATGAAATTCTTACTTGCTGAAGCACGACAGGATATGTAAACATAGTACACTGTAAACAATATGATAAACAAGAGAACTCTGATGATGAGATTACCCCCCGATGCAGGAACTTGATCATCCCAACGAGGAAGCCACCGGCGGCTACGGGACTAAGATCGTCCCGTCAACGGAAAGTTAGACACCCCCGGCTGCTGGAGGACAAAGAAGGGAAGAGATTAACCTTTTTTTTCGAGGAATTTGGAGGAGTTACTGTGGTGAATGTTTATGTTAAAGTGTATTTTGTGTATTCTGTTGCTTTTTATTAGTATGACTATGGCAAATCAAATTACTCGTATGTTGCTAAACATACTTGGCTAATAAAGTATGATTATGATTGCGATTATTATCTTGAGAGACACAAGGTGCTGGAGTAACTCAGTGGGTAATGCAGCATCTGTAGAGGTAAAGGATGGGTGATGTTTTGGGTCAGGAATATTATCTACGATCTGCTTGGTACTTTGCTCAGAGTGAGCATGCCTTTCCATTGGGTGGTTGATTGGTTCAATAGTACTTTATTTGTCACATGTGCAACTGCACAGTGAAATTCCTTTTGCATGTTTGCACATGCTGGTTTGTGTTTGGTGCCGTTATTCAAAGTCCAAAGTCCGTCCAGCCCGCGCGCGTAATGTACTGGAGCAGTTCCGGCAAACCAACGGGATGTGAATGGCATTGGAGTAGCATCTTCCAGTCCTTCTTCCGACCTGTTCCTCTCCCTATATCCAAAGCAACCCCTGAGCCAGGAATTTTTAGCAACTACAGGCCAATGAAATGTTTCATGTGAAGACAACCTAAAAGAGTCATGCCATGGCAGTCTCACTGCTCCTGGCCAATTCAGCCAACCTAAGGAAAAATAAGAAAAGGACATCAGTCCGAACAGGTAAGGGATTCTGACTTCAGGGACCAGGTTGGAGTGAAGATTGCCACGACTGAGTGGGAGATTCAAGGACACAAGACAAACACAAGACACAATGAAGAACACAAGAAAAAGCCTCATTCCCTCATCTGCATGTTCCACCTGTACCATGTTGTCTGTTAGATTAAACCAGCAGCAACATGGCTGAATCCCAACCCACCCGGGGAAAAGAAAGCACTCAGTCTGGCACGGGCAAAGTTTAGTTTAATTTAGTTCAGAGATACAGCGTGGAAACAGGCCCTTCAGTACAACGAGTTAGTGCCGACTAGTGATCCCCACACATTAACACCATCCTACACACACTAGAGACAATTTACATTTACACCAAGCCAATTAACCTACAAACCTGTACGCCTTTGGAGTGTGGGAGGAAACCGAAGATCTCGGAAAAAACCCACTCGGTCACGGGGAGGACGGACAAACTCCCTACAGACAGCACCTGTAGTTGGGATCGAACCCGGGTCTCCGGGTAAGGCAGCAACTCGACCACTGCGCCACAGTGCTGCCCCCAGCAAAAGCAATTTGGAAGAACAGGAGGCTACTGAGAGAACAAACAACAGATAAATATTTATCACTCTCAAAACTCGCAAATGGATTTTATATCATTTTAATTAATTTCAGGAAAGCTACTAATTTTTTTAATTTCCTATGAAGTTCATGACCGAGCATTTACAAAGCCTGATAGTATTCGTCAAAGGAAGCTATGGAGAGGATGTTTCCACTAGTTGGAGAGTCTAGGACCAGAGGTCATAGCCTCAGAATTAAAGGATGTTCCTTTTGGCAGAAAGTGAGAAGAAATGTATTTAGTCAGAGGGTGGTGAATCTGTGGAATTATTTGTCACAGAAGGCTGTGGAGGCCAATGCATTTTTTAAAGGCAGAGATAGAAAGATTCTTGATTAGTACGGGCGTCAGGGTTATGGGGAGAAGGCGGGAGAATGGGGTTAGGAGGGAGAGATAGATCAGCCATGATTGAATGGCGGAATAGGCTTGATGGGCCAAATGACCCAATTCTGCTCCTATCACATGATCTTATGACCTTATTACTCTGGATTTACATATAGCCTGTGTGATATGAATAGGTGAGGGTTGTATAGGGGTGCGGGCCAGTAATGGGAGTGAAGCCTACAAATTGAGACTGCACAGATCCTGCTGATGGGGAAAATGAATGTTTAGGATGATGGATGAGGATTTATTCAAGCAAGTTGCTTCATCCTGGTTTGAATCAACCCTCCTTGAATATTGCCACAGCTAATCCAGGCAGGTGGACAGTATTCCGTCACCCACGTGACTTGCTTCTTGGAAAGGGTTTGGGATGTAAGGAGGTGAGTCACTGGCCACAAGATACTTCCTCTAAAGATCGTTCTATTGCAGGTCCTGCTGTGTTTCCTTGTTTATGGTGCTTGCATTCCTGGAAGGATACCTGCAGAATGTTGGTGGCATGGTTTAAATTAAACTTTCCAGGGCATTCCAGGTGAAATTATTTCTTTCCTTCAAGATCAATTTGGCATTTGCCAGATCCCTTGTGGCAATGGCGGCACAAGAGAGTACAGGTGGTTGAGTTGAGCGCAGTTTATTGTCGTGTGTACTGAGATACAGTGAAAATATTTTGTTGCGAGCTAACCGGTCAGCAAAAAGACAACCAATGATTACCATCGAGCCATCCACAGTGTACAGACACACGATAAAGGGAATAACGGGAATAACTGTTAGCGCAAGATAAAGTCCCAGTAAAGTCCAATCAAAGGTGGTCTGAAAGTCTGCAATAGTGGAATCCAATGCAAAAGAAAGGGAGATCAGCTGGGTTGGCATTATCTGTGGAAGGGAACAGACAGACAATGTTTTGGGTCAAGACCCTTCATCTAGACTTAGAGACCATAGGTGCAGTTGTCAGTGTAAATATTTGGGGTGAAGGGGCGGGGGGAGGGGGAGGGTGAGGCAAGAGCCAGCGAGCAATAGTTGGATACATGTGAGGAGGGGTTGGTTGACAGATAAGAGGCAGGTGGCGAATGAATGGTGGAGATAGCAACAGCGGCTGGGAGGTGCTAAATGGAGGACAAAAGGTTGCAGTTCCAGGAATTGGAGGAGGCTGAGGACAGGCGGGTTGGTCTCGGGAAAGGGAAGAGGAATTAAACTGGCTGGAAACCAAGAGATCCAGATGCCACAGCGGACGTAGTACAGGAGCTCGGCAAACCGGTCGGCCAGTCTGAGTTTGATTTCACCAATGTAGAGGAGGTCCCACTGGGAACACCAAATGCAATGGAGGAGGTTCAGGTGAATCTCTGCCTCACCTGGAAGGGCTGTTTAGATCCCAGGGTGGAGATGAGGAAGGAGGTATTGGGGCAGGTGTCACAGGAGAAACATTTCTCCTACAGCTGCAGGAGAAAATGGCTGGGGGAGTGGGGGAGGGATGGGTTCGGAAGGAAAAAGCGAATAAGATAGTCACGATGAGAGTGGTCCATCCTTCACAAGCCCAAACCCACTCTTTACATTCAGGTGCTGTTGATCTAACTGCTCAGTCATCCTGCTTTGATCGATTCCTGCAACTTCTAGCGATTGAGGTTAAAATGACTGTATTTTCTGGACTTCTTATTCCCGCTCTTCTTAAACAATTATGACATTTGCTATTTGTTAATCCAGATACATTTGTGGAATCTAAAGCATTTTGGAGTATAATGACTAATGCATCTGTTATTCCTTCATCAGTTCCTTTAATACATTGAGTTGTAAACTATCAGACACTGGAGATTTGACGACCTCCATTATCTTTTTTTTTAACATATTATTATATTATCTTGGCTAAGTTTCTCTCTTTGGCTTTTTTTTATGTTCCCATTCACTGCCTGCATTTTGTTATCTTCCTTCACTATGAAAAAAGCTCCTTTATATTCAGCAATTATAAACTCAACTATGGATATTTAATTGCACCCTGCCACACTTTGCTTTTAATGTATTTACAAAATAGTTTTGCTGTTAGCTTTTAGGTCCCTTGCTAGTTATTTTCATTAACAACCTTATGCAACTTATCTCACGTCCTTTGTATGCTGTGAAGCATTTTCTTTTATGTTTTCTGTATCTCTTAGAATCTCACTTTTCTTAACCCCGAAGCTTAATATTCACACTTATTCTTCTCTTTTTTGTTGACTATGAAGATAGACACAGCCGGTCAGACAGCATCTCTGGAGAGAAGGAATAGGTGGCGTTTTGGGTCAAGACCCTTCTTCAGACTGAGAGTCAGGGGAAAGTGAAACGAGAGATATCAGAATCAGAATCAGAATCTGAATCAGAATCTGAATCAGAATCTGATTTTATTCGCCAAGTATGTTTTGCAACATACAAGGAATTTCATTGGCCAGGTCAGTCATACAATTAAAAGCAACAGACTCAAAAACACATTTTAACATGAACATCCACCACAGTGACGCCTACACATTCCTCACTGTGATGGAAGGCAAAATAAAGTTCAAGTCCTTCCCTTGTGTTCTTCCTTGGTCAGGGGCTTCGAGCCCCCATCGACAGTATGATCTTGACTCCTGTAGCCGGTGGCGTTTGGGCCCTCCGTGTCGAGGCGCTCACCTCCCGCGTGGGGGGTTGTCAGCTCCCCCGCGCCGGGCAATCGAACCTCACATCGGGGCTGGTCCAACCTTCTGCGGCATTGGAGCTCCCGACTTGCCTCTCCTGAGACTGCGAGCCTTTGATGGTAAGTCCGCAGGCGGAGCGATCCCAGACAAGGGATCCGCTCTGATGTTAAGTCCGCGCCCCGCGGTGGGGGTCACGACAGTCCGAGGCGGCTTCCAGCCCCATCAATGGTAGGCCGCAGAGCCCGGAGATTATGATCCGAAAAATGATCACATCTCCGGGAAGGTAAGAGCTTGAAAAAAAGTTTCCCCAAATCCCCTCCCCCCACATAAAACAAACCGAAGTACATTAAATCCAACTTTTAACAACACTAAAAATAACAAAAGATGAAAAAAACGAACAGACTACCAGCAGGGCTGGCCATCTCCCCGGCGCCCCCGGTGGTCTTTAGACGGTGATATAGAAGGATAAAGTAGAAATGAATAAAAGATGTGCAAAAAAAGTAACGTTGATAAAGGAAACAGGCCATTGTTAGCTGTAGGCTAGGTGAAAACGAGATACAGACAATGAGACTCAACAAGATGACTTTGAAGTTAGTACAATGGCTTGGGTGGGGGATGGATGGAGGGAGAGGGGATTCAAGGGTTGCTTGAAGTTAGAGAAATCAATAATCGCACCACTGGGGTGTAAGCTGCCCAAGCAATGAGGTGCTGTTCCTCCAATATGAGGTGCTGTTCCTCCAATTTGCGCTGGGCCTCACTGACAATGGAGGAGGCCCAGGACAGAAAGGTCAGTGTGGGAAAGGGTTATGAGTCAATGATTTAGAAGTGTGATGAGTTTTATCTGAAAGCTTCCCAGTGTTTGTCGATCTGAACTTTAATAGTTCAGTCTAGTTTATAGTGATAATTTTGTTTTGGATCCCTTTAATGTTTGCCTACACATTGCTGACCAACTTAGCGTTTCATGCCCATCCCAAATGTCCAAATCCCCTGTGGCTTTCTAGATATTTCATGGTCCATTGAAGATTCAGTCACCTGGAGTCTAGGCTATTATAACATTTGCAGTTAGTGCAGGACAGAATTTGTTTCTATTTTTTCGTTACCATTTTTAGCAAATCTACAAGTCAAATCAAATGCTGGAGTAAATCAGCAGGACAGGCAACATCTCCGCAGAGAAGGCGCTGCCTGCGCCGCTGAGTTACTCCAGCTTTTTGTGTCTTTCTTCCGTGTAAACCAGCATCTGCAGTTCCTTCCTGCACAAGTCAAATCAAATGTCAGGCTTTTCGAGGCCAACTGTTTGGACTGATTCTCTTCGTCTTTTAGACTATTCATAGACCTAGCTGTCAGTGCAAAATCTAATATCTCTTCCTAGTAACCATATCTTGATAGATCTTTCAGAGCAACATTATAATCACTCACCTTTACCCCCATTTTCAAACTGTGTGCCAGCAAATGTTTGAACTACTCTTTTAGCTTCCTTACTCCAGGGGAACTGATTGTGGATGATCAGCCATGATCACATTGAATGGCGGTGCTGGCTTGAAGGGCCGTATGGCCTACTCCTGCACCTATTATCTATTGTCTATTGCTGCAAATGAGGACTTATTTGTCATTGTCTCTTCTACCTTGAGAATTAAAGAATATTATGGGTCGCAAATAATATCTCCTTATCTAGGATGTTTCTGCTAGTGGGAGAGTCTAGGACCAGAGGTCATTGCCTCTGAATTTTCCTTTAGGAAGGAGATGAGGAGAAATATCTTCAGTCAGAGGGTGGTGAATCTGTGGAGTTCATTGCCACAGAAGGGTGCGGAGGCCAAGACAAGATATTTTAAAGGTGGAAATAGATTATTGATCAGTACAGTTGTCGGGGGTTATGGGGAGAAAGCAGGAGACTGGGGTTGAGAGTGTGAGATAGATCATCCAAGATCGGAGTAGACTTGATGGGCCGAATGGCCTAATTCTGCTCCTATCACATGACCTTATGAACATAATTGATCATCCCAGTATTCTATGAAACCATCCTGTGCTCCTTTTCCTTGTCCTAAACAGTGTTGCTGTACTGAACCAGCTGGAAGAATGTGCAGGTGTGATAGAATGAGTAGGGGTGGGGGGAGAAAGAGGGAGACAGCCAGAAAGAGAGAGATATAGTCAGAAACAGAGGGAGACAGAGAGAGGGAGAGACAGAGAGAGAAAGACAGAGATACAGAGAGGCACAGAGAGAGAGGCACAGAGAGAGGAGGAGAGAGTGAAATAGATACTGAGTAGAGAGACAGCGAGAGATAGAAAAAAGCAGAGAGAGACTGAGAGAGGGATTGAGACAGAAAGTGTGTGTGTGGGAGAGAGAGAGAGAGAGAGAGAGAGAGAGAGAGAGAGAGAGAGAGAGAGAGAGGGAGGGATTCAGATACTGAGTAGAGAGAGAAAGACTGAGAGAGATAGAGAGAAACAAATAGAGGGAGAGAGACAGTGAGTGAAAGAAAGAAATAGAGAGACCCAGAAAGAGAGAGAGGGAAGAAGGAGGCAGAGAGAGAGAGAAAAGCGAGAGAGAGAGAGAGAGAGAGAGAGAGAGAGAGAGTGGGAGGAGGGAGCAAGATGGATACCGAGTCGAGGAAGAGAGAGATAGATAGAAACAGACAGAGAGAGGAGGGAGGCAGAAAGTGTGTGTGAGAGAGGGGAGGGAGACAAATACTGAATAGAGAGAGAAAGACCAAGGGGGTGATAGACAGAAACAAAGAGGGAGAGTGACAGAGAGAAAGAATTAAATAGCGACCCAGAGAGAGAGAGGGGGGGAGACAGAGAGAGAGAGGGGGATGAGGTTCAGCAAAATTAATATGAACTTCTACAATTAAACATTTCTTGTTATCTCATTATTTTCTTTAAATATGTGTTGAGTTAGACCTGAATAAATATGTCCAGAATTCGGATATGGAAGTGAAACTCATCCTTGGCAGATGGACATAAGCCTTGGTCTATGTTTTACATAAATATATTACAAAAACAATTCAATAAGCACTTTCAGAAAATCCAATGATTGCATCAATGGACTTTACATCAGCACTTCAGATCACTCCAGCAGATTTATAGTGCTTAGATCAGATCTAACTCTGTGCTGAATTTCCCTTCTGGTCTGTGCATGTGTTGGATGAGGATTGATTACTATCAATACTATATTCTTGAGTATTATGCCGGCACTGGTACTTAGCACAACCCATGTGTACAGTAGGGTCGACCCATCATTTTGAATACAAAGCTACCCAATGATTGTCGTCCGATCCGTGTGACAGCGTGAAATCCTTTTTCCTGGACCATTAATATAAATGTCCTTAAGATAAAACTGCATATTTGTTTAATGCAGGGGCCGATTCGGACGACTTGATGCGGCTGCATAATAAGACAAGCTCGTTTTCAGAGACTAAGTAGTTGATTTCCAGCTATTAAGAGATTCTATCTGCATACTGTAATTTCAAATCACATTGGCTGGCTTCACTCACCATCACGCACTCATGTGGAAAATGACACCTTTTTGTCTTTGTGGTAACTGCATATAGATTCCTCGCACTTGCGCAAAACAATGTCTTTCACCCTCATGAGAAATAGGCACCCCATTTAGTACCGGTCTCTTTTATCCTCATCATGCCCAATGTCGGTGCCAAGGAGAAACATTTCTGATCAGCAAAACAGCAAAGAGGGCTACAGAGATGGATCTGGTGATTTCATTGCTCCTGGGAGATTCAGGCTGTTTGAACTTGCTCATGACAAAGGCTGGAGATATTTCAGAGTCTTACAGCGTGGAAACAGGCCTTTCAGCCCAATTTGCCCACACCGACCAACATGCCCCATCTACACTAGTCCCACCTGACTGCATTTGGCCCATAGCCCTCTAAACCTACCCTATCCATGTACCTGTCTAAATGTTTCTTAAACGTTGCGATAGTACCTGCCTCAACTACCTCCTCTGGCAGCTCGTTCCATACACCCAGCACCCTTTGTGTGAAAAAGTTACCCCTCAGGTTCCTGTTAAATCTTTCCCCCTCATTTTAAATCTATTTCCTCTGGTTCTCGATTCCGTTACTCTGGGCAAGAGACTCTGTGCATCTACCCAATCTATTCCTATCATGATTTTGTATACCTCATCCTCCTGTGGTTCAACGAATAGAGTCCTAGCCTACTCAACCTCTCCCGATAGTTCAGGCCCTCGAGTCCTGGCAACATCCTGGTAAATATTTATCCAGATTTACCATCTATGTCCTCCCACAGTCTCGTGGACCGATGGGGGATAAACCCATTTGGATCCTCAACTGGTGAGGTTTGAAAGGAGCTTGTGAGTGGAAAGTGATAAAAGTTCAGGAATCCAGTAATAAAAGTAAAAAAATACTTGAAACTCAGTGGGTCAGGCAACACCTATGAAAAGAGAAAAAAGAGGGGTGGGGGGTTAACATTTCAGGTTGAAGACCGATTGTCAAGTCAAGTCAATTTTATTAATATAGCACACTTACAAAACAACTCTCGCTGGCCAAAGTGCTTTACATTGGTGGAGGTATTAACATTATACAACAGTGGTTCAGGTTCCGATGCCATTTTAAATGAAACCTGCAATTGCTTTTGTCTCCTTTTTTTTAGAGATTAACCAATTAGTTCAGTGGGAGATCCATTTATTAAAGAGGGAATATTGGCATTTTTGTTTGAAAAAACAATGGCCACATTAATCACCAGACCTGATTAAACAGACCTGATCTCCAGAATTCTCTCCCTAAATGCTCTCAGCCATTTTGTTTCTCTGCAACTCCACGCTGCCCCTCTCCCGCCCAGAACACCCTTCAATATACCACTTAAAATCTTTCTTTGTCCAAGTTTTGAATCACAAGGCCTGGTATGCAGCGTGAGGTCAAATTTTATCAAAGAAAACGACAGTGTCTAAAGAAGGGTCGCAACCCGAAATGCCATCCATCCAATTCTCCAGAGACCTGTTGATTTGCCAGACCCGTTGATTTGCTCCAGCTCTTTGTGTCTATCTTCGGCATGAAACCAGCATCAGTAGTTCATTCCTGCACATTTAGTTACTCCAGCACGTTGGCGCAGCGGTAGAGTTGCTGACTTGCAGCTCTTGCGGCACCAGAGACCTGGGTTCGATCCCAACAATGGGTGTTGTCTGTACGGAGTTTGTGCGTTCTCCCCGTGACCACATGGGTTTTCTCCGAGATCTTCGGTTTCCTCCCACACTCCAAAGGCGTACATGTTTGTAGGTTAATTGGCTTGGTATAAATGTAAATTGTCCCTGGTGTGTGTAGGATAGTGCTAATGTGCGGGGATCGCTGGCCGGTGAACACTCGCTGGGCCGAAGGGCCTGTTTCCACGCTGCATAACAAAATTAAACTAAATTGGTGATGTGGGTGTTATGAAAATGAAAGTTGGTTTCATATATAGGCCTGCTCTTCAAGAGGTGACATACATCCTCCTGCTGGTATAAGCTATACGGACTGGCACATTGAGCAGTAAGTGGCGCATCAGTAGAGTTGCTGCCTTACAGTGGCAGAGACCTGGGTTTGATCCTGACTGCGGGTGCTGTGTGTATAGAGTTTATACGTTCTCCCTGTGGCCGCCCGGGTTTTCTCCGGTTGCTCCGGTTTCCTCCCGCACTCCAAAGACGTAGGATTTGTAGACTAATTAGCTTTGGTAACATTGTAAGTTGTCCCTAGTGCGTAGGATGGTGCTAGTGTATGGGCGGAGCGGACGCGGTGGTCCGTATAGTCTGTTCAACATCCGAGGTCAGGATTGAACCAGGGGCACCATGAGCAGCGGTTCTCCTGGCTGTGCTCCTGCACCACCCAGTTCGTGTCCTGTATGTGCTTAGCCTCCAGTGAAGTGTGTTCCAACATTTACACACTGACACATGTGAGACACAAACAGCTCAAACAAGATGTATGGACTTTATCACATAGAGTTATACAGTGTGGAGACAGGCCCTTCGGCCCAACTTGCCCACACCGACCAATATGCGCTATCTACACTAGTCCCACCTATCTCCTTCTGGCCCATATCCCTCCAAACCTACCCCATCCATATACCTGTCTATATGTTTCATAAACATTGCAATAGTACCTGTCTCAACTACCTTCTCCAGCAGCTTGCCTCATACCCCCACCACCCTTTGTGCAAAAAAGTTACCCCTCAGATTCCCATAAAATCTTTCCACCTTCACCTTAAACCTATGTCCTCTGGTTCTCGATTCCCCTACTTGGGCAAAAGATTTCCATCTACATGATCTATTCCTCTCATGATTTTGTACCCTTCATCCTCTTGCGCTCCAAGGAATAAAACCCTAGCCTGCTCTACCTCTCCCTATAGCTCAAACCCTCTAGCCCTGGCAACATCCTTGTAAATCTTCTCGGTACCTTTTCCAGCTTAACAACATCATTCCTATAACATGGTGACAAAAACTGAACACAATACTCTAAATGCAGCCTCACCAAAGACTTATATAAGTGCAACACGACCTCCAAACTTTTATACTCAATACTCTGTCTGATGAAGGCCAATGTGCCAAAACCCTTTTGAACACTAACTTTAAAAAAAAAATTGTAGCTTTTTTAAAGTCTTTTGTCCGCTGACATAGCCTCACTAGACGAACAGTCCTTAATGTCACCTCTGACCACTGCTGTGACATCCACCTTAACCAATAACACAACGCCCCCTCCGCTTTTACCCTCACCTCAGACTCTCCTGAAGCCACTGTACCCCGGAACATTGAGCTGCCAGTGCTGCCACTCTTTTAACCAGCTTTTACGGTATCGTATCTCCGTCCGCACTGCGGCGTAACATCGTGGAGTTGGCGGCCTTTGCTGGAGACCGACCGGGAGCTCCATTGCGGGAGCCTACGGACTAACCATCACGGAGTTCGCGATCCCTGTCAGGGGTCGTCTTTGGGGCTCCAACCGTGGGAGCCTGCTGGTCTTTAACATCACGGAGCTCGCGGTCTCTAGTCAGAGACTGACATTGGGGACTCCAAGTTCGACCGACGGCTGCGGGAGCTTCGATGGACCCGACTGTGGATGGTTCGACTCCCCCGACCGCGGGAGAATAAAGCGGAAGGAGATTAGACCTTACTGCCTTCCATCATAGTGAGGAACATGGGGAATCCGCTGTGGTGGATGTTTATGTTAACTTTTATGTAGTTGTGTGTCTTGTTGCTTTTTTTTTTACTATGGGTGTATGGTAATTCAAATTTCACTGTACCTTAATTGGTACATGTGATAATAAGCTGACCTTTGCACCTTGAACCTTGATGGTTACAACATCCTAGTTGCATGTACTTATCCATGCCCTAGTCATCCATTCCTATCCATGCCATAAACTCGTCTGCCCTCGCTGTCTGGCCTCTTGCATTAAAATATGTACAATTTAAACCAACATTCCTTCCTCGCTCTCTGCCATTCTCCTGCCTATTCTGTTCTCTATACTTTCTCTCATCACACTCCATACCCTCCATACCAACATCTTACATCTCACCTGCCTCTATCCTGTATAAGATCCCATATGCATGTGTATAAGATGTGTGGAGTTTATCCACCTTGACAAAACGCTTCTGAAACTGTACGTTGGTGTGGTTTGAGAAGAAATAGTCACAATGTAAGCCTTAATATGGTGACAACAAGTTTTGTTCACAACCAGTATTATTATCTACTAGATGGCCGGTGGACTCATTGGGTCCTTTCGCATGGAATCCCGTTCCCCCAACGCAATATTCCACCGAAATGCGCATGCGTGGTTGCTGCGTTCAAAGAGATTAAGTTAAAGTTAATAAAGTGAAGAGAGGACCTGTGGAGGCAGTTGTAAAATGGAAGGAAACTTACCTATTGAGCCATTGTGTCTCTTTTGTGAGGCCAGACAAGTACAGGTGAAAGGGAAAAAAATGGTAATCTGAAAATCGACAAAGGTCCCAAATGCACCGGCTCAGTTGGGGGCTCTGTTTTAATGCTGTGAAAGTGTGATGCCAGAGATCCCCATTGTGATGCGCACGGGATCCCTCCCCCAAGTGCACATGCACGGGTGGGGGCGCTGTTTTAAGTTAATTTAAGGTTTAAATGTCAATAACTTGTAACATATAACATCAATCTGAATGAAACTTGGCTAATGCACACCCCAGGACTGTGGTGAATAATGTGGGCCAAAAATTGCAGTGCTATCGTGTGCCATTTTACTTCGGAGTCACGGGAGTGACTACGTGAAGAACCCTGTACCGCCGTTCGTGCGTCATTATGTCAGACGCTTTCGTGCAAACGACTGTGGAGCAGCGCAACTCCTCCAACGGTGAGTCTAAAAAAGTTTCAGGTAAGTGCTATTTCTTACCTGTTCTAGGTTTCCTACAGGAACCTCCGAGGTTCTTGCGGGATGGTCGCGAGGCCGACGAGTGAACCAGCCTAGGGTTTGGGGGGGGGAAAACCCTGGTCCGACCGCGGGAGCGGGGAGCTGGAGAATGTCGGGTTTGCGATCAGAGTCACTGATAACACGGTCAGTGACTCCACATACTGGGTTCCCGGGGAGGTGATACCCGAGAATAGTGTGGTTCCAGACCGTAGTAGTCCCTAGGGGATGGGGCTTAACGGACCTGAACGGTCAGCCTGGGTTCCCGGTGGTGGGGAAACTCAAGTGTTTGCATTCCCAGACCGCAGTAGTCCCCAAGAAATGGGGTTTAATTCACATAACTGAGTAGCCCGGATGCCCGGGGATTGATTCCCGGGGAGGGGAAATTCACTTATGGGGTTCCCTAACCACAATAATCCCCAGAATATGTGGACAGCTGACAAAATAGTCAGAGTAATTAAGAAAGATTTGGTAGGTTCATCTCTGGGAATTAATTTAGAGAAACTCCTTTAGGCAGAAGGTGGATCAGTAGTAAAGTTTATGGCAATGGCAGCCTATGGCAGAGGCTGTGCCAGCAGCACCTTTGGGAAGGGCTGCATCAAGGGAATGCCAAGTTATGGCAGTGCCAGCCTATGGGAAAGGTTATGCCAGCAGTACCTTTGCTCAGGACTGCTCATGGGGATGTCAAGCTATGACAGGCTAGCCTATTGGAAAGGTTATGCCAGCAGTACCTTTGCTCAGGACTGCTCCAGGCGAATGCCAATTTATGACAGGCTAGCCTATTGGGGAGGTTATGCTAGCAGCACCTTTGCTCAGGGCTGCTTCATGAGAACGCCAAATCTATATGGTCGTTACATGCTTTATGGGCGCCAGCGGTACCTTCTTCAGGACTGCTTTATGGGAATAGCTGTTTACTAGGGTATTCCCATTTACAGTGATCATGGGAGATGAGGGGTCATTGTTAGGATAAGGCAGTATAACAGAATCCGTTAAGTCTTAAACTATATTTGAGAAATATGGCTCCTCCATCCAGCTAGATTAAGTCTATCAAATAGACTTGTAGGATGTTGGGATTCACTTTTAGGTATTCAATTGGCTGTGGTGCCGGCCTGGGCAACAGATGGCAGTCAACAAACTCTGGTAACAGGTTTACTAGTCGTTAGATTAATAGTTAATTGTATAGATGTGATTCTGCTGTGCAAGTAAGACAACTTATCTTGTTAAATGGTGAACTATTAAGTGCCTTATAGGTCATTGTTAACACACCTTGTTTCTCCAGGTGAAATTAATAAAGTCACAAGGATGGACAAACAGTATTCATTACTGCTCCAGTTGTTGTTAAATAAATCTTTAATTATATTACAAAATGGTGCTAATGGCCCTAAATAGGAAATTGTGTCAGCAGCGCTTTTTAGCGGGCCTGCTTAAGGTCTCCCTCATGTAGGAGGAGAGCAAGCTGCGTCAGTATTATTCTGACGCTGGGGCCATGGCAAAGTCAGTGTATTGCTGAAGCTGCGCCAGCAGCACCTTGTATCAGGGCTGCTTAATGGTTCCCTCATGTAAGAGGGGAGCATGTGGGATCGGTATAGTCTAATGCCGAGTCTGAGGGTATAGCCATAGAGCATATCCAAGGGATTCAGGGCATATGCCCAGAGGTCTATGCCTGGCCAGAAAGTTACCATCCCAAACACATATGCAGTGAATACCGCTCTAAGGGGGACATTACAGTTGGCCGTCGAATCTTCTATTCAGGTAAGACCTTTCCATAGGTGAAACCTGGAGGACAAAGCACAAGCTATTGGAACGAGCAAGGTTTCATAGTTTTGGTAATAATGCACCCCACGTCTTTATTGGCAGTAAGCGGTTCACTGAAGTTCGTGGCAGCATGAAGGCTGGCCAGAGGTTCCACGCACTGTACCTGTGTTACTCTACAATTAAGGGACCACTTACAGCTTGGTAAGGTGTACACTTAGTTATACATTACAAATGATTGAGACATTATCAGCTATTTGAGGGGCTAATCATGTAAAATGGTCTGTTCTAGCTTTTCAAGCAGGTTAGAATAGCACAGGTTCAGTAGAAGGACCAAGATTGTCTTACAAGACCGGTTCGAAAATCGGGCCACAGTTGCTGTTTACGGCAGATATCAAGTTGCAAATATTATCTCGAGTTTGGAGGTGGAGGAGATTTGCATGATTTGCAAAACATGTCTGTTGTGGGTATCAACTATCTATAGACCCTACGGGCATCGTATGGGTTAAAGAGTGATTGGACAAATGTGCATATTGTGATGCTCAGGTTGATACATTATGATGATGGCATATGTTAGTCATGAGGGTGCAATCAGTAAAGGCCCATGGAATGGTTACATATCTTGTTGTCACAGGAGATTCATCAGGTATAGGTTAATGGCAACACAGAATTGGTGTTGAATTACACTATATTATGGAATTCTGGTTAATGGAACACCTAACATGGTTCATGTTTATTTCACTGGTTGCAAAATATATGGCATTACAATGGTGAAACATACATTTTCGCTAAAAAGGAGTAGGAAGGACTTTTATGGCTCCATTTTGTTTATCAATTGAGGTTTCAAATAGTCATTAAGAGGCCGCTTAAGGTTCCTATTGAGTGATTATGCAAATTGATTCCTGATTTGTCGCAAATAATATAACCTTATTTGGTTATTTTAAACGTAATTTGCTGGTTCAGCCTGAGGCTTGGGAAATCAGTTGTTGTATGATAAACTCAAATTATGTTCTGCAGGTTTAATAAACTGCCCTAAGGTTTGGGTTGTTACATCTATCCTTCTATGTGTTCAAAGTGTTTGCATAGCACCAAACCACAGAATTTTATTTTCCAGGAGATGAAAGAGTTTGTTATGCTTATGTTCCATGGAAAATGTTATTGATTGCTAATGTTTCGAGTTCATGCTTAATTATCGTTTGTTAATTATGGAGTTATACGGCCATTAATTGGGTTATCAAGGGGTAGGCTATCTTCGACATAGGTCCCAGGACCAATATAATGCCATATGCGATGTTGACATTTGTGAACACTGTTTCACCAGGAGGCTGCAGCTATATCCTTAAATTTGGCTGGAGTTTATTAGGTAGTTATCCTTCTGGCACTGGTTTAGTGCAGCAGGTTCAGTCGCTACATAATTGTGATGGTACAGCATGATAATGTCTATAAATTATAATATATAATATTATGTTATAAATACTTGAGCAGACCAGAAGGGGGTCAGGTCTCAAAATAGTCACAGGCATACCAGGGGACCTTTGATAAGGTAAGCACACATATATACAACAATATGTCAAGGTCATCAAGAGCCTTGGAGTTCTAGATTAGCAATGTTGTTAGTCACAAAAAAAAAATAGATACATAAATTAATAATTTGGGAGAACTTATTGTTCAGGCCATTCCAAATGAGAAAAACAGAGTTGTGTTATGCACTAATGGATTCTGATTCCAGATCTCATTCCACCAGGGCTGCTACAACATCAGCAGCAAGGGTATTTATGTTCCGCTGGGTCGCATCGTTATGGCTGCAGCATGGTCCAACGAACGACTCTCCAAACATCTGTAATGACCCATTGCTGAACCAGGGTTATTTGTTAACTCTATTTATGTTCTGGTTATATTTTCCATCTGGGTGAGAGATGGAAATATTATTGTTTCATTTAAACAGCATCAGCATGTTTTACATCTATGTTATGACTGTATGCATTATGAATGTTTTCCCTTCATTTGTCAATGAAGCAGGTGTGGTCGTGTACATTCGTTTCACAGGACATGATATCACAGAGCTTTGAAGTCTTCACGTTGTCACTCATGTGACTCCGAAGTAAAATAGTAAGATTAAATGAGAACTTGCCAGTTTGAAGATGATCTTTATTTTATGTCAAGTTGAGGGACTACGTGCCCTCCGCTCCCAGCCCTCATAGATCTCATCTGGTAGTTCTAGTCTTTTTTATCTTACCATTATATTTCAGTCATTATTATATGTGATTTCACACCGTTGCTTTGAAGATTGACGCATGAACGGCTGTACGGGGTTCTTCACGTAGTCCCTCAACTCGACTCCTCATAAAATAAAGATCAAACTTCAAACTGGTAAGTTCTCATTTAATCTTACTATTTTGGCATAGTTTCCAGAACATGCATACAAACAAACAAACTGACAAACGAACAAAAGGAGAGTTTTAGTAATATATAGATAATCCCTATAAGGATGTGGGCAGTAATGGCCAAGAAGCGTGAACTCCTTGCATATATTTTTCAGATTGGTTCATTTGTCACTTTCTGTTCAGCACCTCTGCTCATCACTGCTCATCTCATTAAGCCCACTGTTAATTTATCGATAAACACTTAATCTGGACCAGTTTCTAGATACCTGGCTTGTGCTCCCTGGCTCTCACAGTCCAGGCTTGCCAGAATACCCATCAAAATCGCATTACTCTTTGTGGCTTGTAAACCATTTTATTCCCTGTGATGATCAGATTAATATTTCTGTCCTTTGATCCGTAAATCATTTTGCAGCAGGGGTTCCAATTAAAATGACAGAACAATGGCACATATCTGTCATGTTAGCCCATTGCTCTGAAAGGGCATCACTTACTGAGGCACCATTTAATAACACCTTATAACATGGATGTGCCCTACATACATATATAAAGAGAGAGAGACAAAGCACAAACTCAGTAATCGGTAGGATATCAGGCAGAGCTGGATGTTTAATTCCTTCACTACACTCAGGCTGTGAATCATATGTTTCAGGAGATTTAACACCAGGTAGATCTGGAGTGTACTTGGCAGTGTCATTGGGAGGTTGGATATCAGTGAGAGCTGACCACAAGAAGTGGTTGTACATTGACCCTAATCCGACAGAAACGAGGACCTTTTGGCCTTGAATGAGCAGTAATTTCTACAGTGTTCATGTACATGAAGCACAGTCCTCTGCACAGAACTGTAAATAGAAATAAATAGCATCAGTAATGTGATGATAACTGTCTCTATACTGAAGTGTCCATATTTTATGGGCGGCAGGGTGGGGCAAGAGTAGAGTTGCTGCCTTAGAGCGCCAGAGAACAGAGTTCGATCCTGACTACAGGTGCTGGCTGTAAGGAGTTTGTACGTTCTACCCTGTGACCACGTGGGTTTTCTTCCTCCCATACGTGCAGGTTTGTAGGTTGCCTGCAAGGAGTTCTCTATCCCAAAAACTTATAACAGCAACGGGGAATGAAAAAGTGGCTTGACAGAGGCAACACATTGTTGATCATATCAACCCCGGCATGTTCATCCCATTGTAAATAAAAATCCAAGTGATAGCACAGTCTAGTCTCGACAGCTATCTTTTGATTCACTGATAAAATATTTCTTCGGGGCAATCACCCTGAGCACAGAGAATCATCATTGAACGATGAACTAATGACAACAGTAAAATTAACAAGACACTGCAACATCTCTCCAAACAGCTGTTTCACACGTGGAATAACTCGTGCCTTTCCACATAATAACTTGTAGTGAATATACAGTCGTCAACTAGTGAAAGGCTTGGATAGAGCGGATGTGGAGAGGATGTTTCCACTAGTGGGAGAGTCTAGGTCATATGCTCAGAATTAAAGGGCGTTCCTTTAAGAAGAAGATGAGGAGAAATGTCTTTAATCAGAGGATGGTGGAATTCATTGCCATGGAAGGCTGTGGAGGCCGTCAGTGGATATTTGTAAGGTAGAGATAGGTAGATTCTTTGATTAGTAGGTGTCAGGGTTATGGGGATAAGGCAGGAGAATGGGGTTTTGAGGGAGGGATAGATCAGCCATGATTGAATTGTGGAGTAGACTTCATAATTATCATAATCATACTTTATCTGTTGCAACATATGAGGAATTTGATTTGCCATACAGTCATACCAATAAAAAGGCAGCAAAACACACAAAGTACATTTTAACATAAACATCCACACAGTGACTCCTCCACATTCCTCACTGTGATGGAAGGCAAAAAAGAAGTTCAATCTCTTCCCTTCTTGGGCCAAATAGCCGAATTCTGCTTCTATCATTTACAGTATGACCTAACTTAGGGCTGGAGAGCATCTTCAGAAACAAGATAGCATCTGAATTTGTCCCATACTGCAGTGATGTGCCACTAACGTTGAAGGCATTAGGGTTCTCAAAGCAGCTCGGACTGCTGGTCTTGACAGCAATCACCGCAAGGACACTGCAAGAAGGTGCTTGGACCGTTAAGAGGCACATCAGCATCAATGATCACTAGCTTGGGCTGAAGGGCAATAATATTCCGAAGGTAAAACATGCTGAACTTGAAAATTCAAACCATTACCTTGACTTAATTTAGAGGTTGAAAGCAAATATTTGAAACACTCCGTGGAAAGAAGAATGATTCCTGGATTATTTGGGATGCGGAAGGAAATCAGTGCCCTCGGAGAAAACACACGCCGTCACAGGGAGAACCCATAAACTGGACAGACAGCATCGGAGGTCAGGATTAAAACCGGATCCCTGGAATTGAAATCCTGAATTTAGGCCCAATGATGATTAATAATTGGGCGGCACAGTGGCGCAGCGATAGAGCTACTGCCTTACAGCGCCAGAGACCGGGCTTTGATCCAGACTAAGGGTGCTGTCTGTATGGAGTTTGTACGTTCTCCCTGTGACCTGCGTGGGTTTTCTCTGAGATCTTCGGTTTCCTCCCACACTCCAAAGAAGTACAGGTTTGTAGGCTAATTGGTTTGGTATGAATGTAAAATTGTTCCTAGTATGCGGGGACCGCTGGTGGGTGCGGAGTCAGTGGGCCGAAGGGCCTGTTTCCGTGCTGTATCTCTAAACTAACCTAAATTAGTGATATAGACAATAGACAATAGGTTCAGGAGTAGGCCATTTGGCCCTACAGGCCAGCTCCGCCATTCAATGTGATCATGGCTGATCATCCCCAATCAGTACCCCGTTCCTGCCTTCTCCCCATATCCCCTGTCTCCGCTATCTTTAAGAGCCCTATCAAGCTCTCTCTTGAAAGTATCCAGAGAACAGGCCTCCACCGCCCTCTGAGGCAGAGAATTCCACAGACTCACAACTCTCTGTGTGAAAAAATGTTTCCTCGTCTCCGTTCTAAATTCCTTACCCCTTACGTCAAAATGGTGCATGAGTTAGAATGGAACCTGAAGCTAGTGGTTTCCCATACACTTGCTGTCCATGTTCTTGGTGTTACACGTGGCTGGGTTGGGGACTGTTGGAGTAGCCTTGATGAGTTACTTTAAAGCATTTTGTTATTGACGCACATTGCGAACACAGTGAGCCTGTGCTGGAGAGTACGTATGTTTAGGATGATAAATAGGGTTGTAATTAAGATCTGTTTTGCCTCGATTGACATGGGAAGGAACTGCAGATGCTGCCTTAAACCGAAGATAGACACAAAATGCTGGAGTAACTCAGCGGGACAGGCAGCATCTCTGGAGAGAATCTGAAGAAGTGTCTCCATCCAAAACATTACCCATTCCTTCTCTCCAGAGTAACTTGATGAGTTACTCCAGCATTTTGTGTCTTGCCCTGAATGACAAAAGGCGTCTTGACACCTATCGGAACTGCATTCAATCTGAGCATATTAAGACTTTTGTCTTGTGGGTGATGGAAAGGCCAGGAAGTGAGTCACTTACTACAAACTACCCAGCTTCAGACTTGCTGCCTTGTTGCCGCGGTTTAATATGTGGCTGGGATAATAGAATTTCTGGTCATTGCTCGCCCCTACAATGTAATGGTGGGGGACATGGCAGTAATAGTGTCTCTGAATGCCAAGGAAATGTGGTTAGACTCTCTCTACTGGGGCAGTACGATGGCGCAGTGGTAGAGTTGCTGCCTTACAGCGCTTGCAGCGCCGGGAACCCGCGTTCGATCCCGGCTAAGGGTGCTTGTCTGTAGGGAGTTTGTACGTTCTCTCCGTGACCTGTGTGGGTTTTCTCCGAGATCTTCGGTTTCCTCCCACGCTCCAAAGTCGTACAAGTTTGTAGGTTAATTGGCTTGTCATGAATGTAAAAATTGTCCCTAGTGTGATTAGGATAGCGTGAATGTGCGGGGATCGCAGGTCAGCACGGACCCGCTGTGCCGAAGGGCCTGTTTCCGTGCTGCATCTCTATGAAACGCATGAACTAAACTCTAGTCTTGGTGGGAAAGCTCATTACATGTCACATTTTAGGCCGAAGGCATGTTAATCACCAGGGCACTCAATTTGCCAATGTTCCAAAGTGGACCGGACCAATTTCGAGAATTGATTGACTTGGCATTCTGCGGCCACTACACTCTGGGTAACACCTACTCAGGCCTTTTCATTGAAGAAATATGTCAGCAAGTGTGCCAGATCTTTCCACACAAAAGGCAATGATAGACAAGAACAGAAAGTCCACACCTGTTCAGGTTCTGATAAAGGGACTTTGACATTGAGGGGCTGTCCCAGCTCATCGGGCGACCCTAATTGAGCTAAGTTTAGAAGAGGTTCCGAAAAAATGACATGTTGAAGCCTCCTTCGACTATGTAGAAGACCTCCTTCGCCCTCCTTCAACTATGTTGAAGACTAGCTTCGACTCGCTGCGACTGTCTTCGGGAAAATTGGACACCGAATAGTGGAGAGTGAAGACGACGACCTCCTTCGATCTCCTTCAACCTCCCTTCGACTATGATGAAGACTATCTACGACTACCTTCGACTACCCTCGATTACTTACGACTAACATGCCGACCTACTACGACCTACTACGACTAAACCTACGAGTAAAAAAAGTGTTGTCTTTTTCCATGGCGACCTTTTTTTACTCGCGGGCATTTTTTAACATATTGAAAAAAACGCCGCGACCTAGCTGAGGCCTCGAGTACGCGGAGACCACTATCGAGCATGAAGGAGAGTTACGACCTACGACCCCGTGTCGACCATGCTGCGAGTATGAGTCGAGGGCAAACTCTCCAGAACTCACGGATTAGGTCACCCAAGTGGGACAGCCCCTTAACTTTGCTCTTCTTTCCATAAACACTGTCTAACTTGTTCAGTGTTTCCAGCATTTTCTGTTTCCTTTCAGCAACGCTAGCTGATGGATAAATATAGAGGAGGATGGCATGATGTAAGAGCACCTTTAATGGCTAAATATTCCACATGTTATGTCTTTGATATGTTATTGAGGCAGGCACTACTGTTTAGCTGAGAGCATGCTGCTTTCATTTGAAAAAGGTTCTGTTTGTAACTCTGTTATTTCTTCATGGAAGCAATAATGCAAAAGCATCTACAAACACTACATCAGTGTCTAGTTTGGACTGTTGCTGCTTGAAACAGTAGCAGGATAGTGCAAGTAATTAAGTGCAAATAAATTAAAGAACAGAGTTTCTAAGTAGAGGAGTGATGATGACAGGTTTGAGAGATACAAATGTGTTCAGCCATTCGCCCTGCAAAGTAAACCTTCAATGATCCAGCACCCATGGGATTTTAGTTACATCAGACTGGCAGCTTTTCCAAACTAGTTTTTGCTGAGTTTATTATTGTGTAAGAAGGAACTGCAGACGCTGGTTTAAACCGAAGATAGACACAAAAAGCTGGAGTACCTCAGTGGGACAGGCATCTCTGAAAAGAAGGAATTGGTGACGTTTTGGGTCAAGACCCTTCTTCAGACTATATACACGTGTACATTATAACATTGCAGTCCAATAAAGATAGTTCAAAGGTCTCCATTGAGGTGGATTTGAGGTCAGGACTGCACTCTCTAGCTGATAAGAGGGCTATTCAGTTCCCTGATGACAACTGGGAAGAAACTGTCACTGAATCTGGAGCTGTGCGTTTTCACACTTCTGTACCTCCTGCCTGATGGGAGAGAGGAGAAGAGGGAATGACCGGGGTGAGACTAGTCCTTGATTATGCTGGCGGCCTTGCTGAAGCAACATGAAGTGTAGATGGAATCAATGGAAGGGAGGCGGATTTGCGTTATGGTCTGGGCTGCGTCCACAATTCTCTGCAATTTCTTGCGGTCGTGGATGGAGCTGTTCCCAAACCAGGTCGTGATGGATCCTCATAAGATGCCTTCTAGGGCACATCCGTAGTAGTTGATCCAGGACAAATTGCTGGTAATATTTATTCCTAGGAACTTGAAGCGTTCGACGATCCCCACTGGCGCCATTTCTTAACCTTGGTGGATCAGGAGTTTAATTTTTATTTAGTTTAGGTTAGAAATACAGCTTGGAAACAGAACCTTCGACCCACTGTGTCCGTGCCGACCTGCGATCACCCATAAACTAATTCTATCCAACCCACTAGGGACAATTTACAGAAGCAAATTAATCTACAAACCTGCACGTCTTAGGAATGTGGGAGGAAACCAGAGCACCCGGAGAAAGTCCACATGGTCACAGGGAGAGCGTACAAACTCCGTACCGACAGCACCAACCCATTCCTCTGGCACTGTAAGTCAACAACTCTACCGCTGCGTCACTGTGTAGTCCCAGATCATAGCCCCGTTGCAAGATTATTTATGTGCAGATTAGCAGGTGAGAGAATTCAAGCAAAATGATTTTTTTATGCCAACTTTGCCATCTGAGGGAACAAATAGAGTGGCCGACATCATGGAAGTGATATTTAACAAAACAAACCAATTGGATTTACTACTAATTCAGGAGTAGGAGGCGAGCTATAAAGAAAGGAAATGACAGTGTCCATGGCTCGTGCAATCAAGAAACAGAGAAAATGGCAAATGCTCAGTCAGGCTAAGAACACTGGAATAAAGGTTCAATTGGGATTTAAGCCTATTCCGACCATCCAAGACCGTCCAGTTGCCTAAGCCACAGATTAAAACAAATCTGTTTGGGTTGGAGAAGAATAGGAGTTCATGAAGGATCAACATAGTCAATGGCAAACCCACTTGCGATGGTCTCTGGGAACTCAGCGGGTCAGGCAGCATCTGTGGAGGCAAAGAGATAATCGACATTTTAGGTCAAATCCCTGCATCAGGATTGCTTCTTTACTTGGAGAGACACAAGATGCTGGAAGGTATCTACTTAAAATGTCACCTATCCAATGTTTCCAGAGATGCTGCTTCAGCCATGGAATTACTCCAATGTTTTATGTCCATCTTTGGTTTAAACTAGCATCTGTCGTTCCTTTTTATTGCTGTATCTTTCTTGTCCATCATGGCCTGCAAGGATCATTATAACTGCTGTAGGACTCCTCCAGCTATGGGCTGGATGCAGTCGTCACACATATAATGAAATCAAGATATGGAACGGCTGTTTGTACACAGTTCCTGTTCCTCCCCTTCCTCTGGGGAAAGCTAATGTGTAGTTTGTAAAAGATGCTCCTGCCACCATTTTTTTTTTTCTGTTACTCATTTCAGAACAATCTAGCTGGCAGGCATTTCTTGGAACGATAAACCCATTGGTGACAAGTGTTGGAACAAAGTTGGCCATTCACAGTGATGGTAGACATAGAGACAAGCAATGGAAAGCAGGTCATGTCATTAAAACTGGATAAAAGAGGAACTGAGATGGGTCAAGTAGAAACATAGGAAACATAGCAGAAAACATAGATGCTGGGTTCACCGATGAATGAGCATCAAATGCTGTACCTGATTAATCAAACTCAGTGCAGACAACCACGGACCCCTTGCCTGGACATGGAACAATAGGTGGCGTTTTAAGATGATGAGAGACCCTTCTTCAGACTCACTTCCTGAGTCTGATTTGGAGAAAAACTGCACGCAATCTCCAGGTGTGGTCTCACCTGACAAGTCCACCTATTGCTTTTTCTCCAGAGATGCTGCTGACCCGCTGAGTTAATCCAGCATTTTTGGTGCACCCAGCCTCTTTCCTGTGTCATCGATTGGAATGTTGGGTGGGTTTACAGATGTGTATGGTTAGGATCTAAACAGTGAATGATATCCAGGGTTATGGAATAAGTGTGTAGAAAAGAACTGCAGATGCTGGTATATACCGAAGATAGACACAAAGTGCAGGAGTAACTCGGCAGGTCAGGCAGCATCTCTGGAGAGAAAAAAGATGAGTGACATTTCAGGGTCGGGACCTTTCTTCAGCCCGGAATGTCACCCACCTTTTTTTATCCAGAGATGCTGCCTGACCCGCTGAATGACTCTAACATTTTGTGTCATTTAATGGAATAAGTGGTGACTGCGACTGAACAAAAGCTTCTGAGACTCAGTTTGAGATATTTTGTGCAAAGTAAATCAATCCAACGGAATTTCTTTGTTTTTATTTTCTGCCAAGATAGAGTTTATTGCTGAAAATGGTCATTTTACACTTTGGGACCTCATTACATGACAAACATCATTCATTGTCAGAGTTGGAACGGATAGGATGTGCATTGTTGCCATTTATCGTGTAAACGCTCACTTGAGACATGGATCTGCCAAATCATTTTATGGGCACTGACAGAAGAATTAACCTCAGGAGTTAAAGCATCAGTGAATTATTGTACTTCCGAATGCAATTACCCTGTCTCAGGGATGGTCAGTCTGAGGTAAAATTAACAATCAATTATTTCCTCGTGTAAAGGTTTTAATTATTTAACTCCTGAAATTAGATGGATTTTGCAACACAAGGAATTTAATATCAGAGTTGTGTGGAAATATCAATCATGTTAACACTTCAATATCCCAAGTTCACTGTATCCATCAAGCAAACGAACTTGACCATGTTTCAAGGCAAACATATGTTGATAGAGAATTTAGATCACACACGATTCAAATTGGACCACAATTCAGGAGCAAGGCACACCATGCACTTCCAAGAAGACCAGCAGCATAGAAAGGTAATTAGTTTAAAAAATCCGTCTCACCACCACCCCTGGCAGCATGTTCCAGGCACCCACTACCCTCTGTTTAGTTTAGTTTAGATCTACAGTACGGAAACAGGCCCTTTGGCCCACTGAGTCCGTGCCGACCAGCGATTACCCACTAGATCCAATTTACAATGTACAAAAGCAAATCAACTATAAACCTGCAGGTTTTTGGAGTGTGGGAGGAAACCGGAGCACCCAGAGAAAACCCACACAGTCACAAGGAGAACATATGAACTCCATACAGACAGCACCTGCAGTCAGGATCGAACCTGGGTCTCTGGCGTTGTAAGGCAGCAACTCAACCGCTGCGCCATGGCAATGGTCCTCTGCTGCTGGACTCAATGACCCCTTATTTTTAATTATTTAATTCCAAATAATTATCTGATGGAAGTACAACCCAGATACATGAAATTGATGCTACAGGACCGGAAATTTGTCGCACAGTAACTCCGTTTATCACTACATTATGTACACACTTATGTATTGTGATATCTGCACTCATTTTACAAAACAACTAGCTATTTTAATATCTGAAATTTCTGAAAGTTTATTGGTTTTCCTCCGATTCCCCAGATGATGGATCTGGATGATGGATGATGAAGCTAGATGGACAGAGTCATACAGGCCCTTCGCCCCAACTTGCCCACACCACCCAACATGTACCAGCTACACTAGTCCCACCTGCCCACGTTTGGTCCATATCCCTCCAAATCTGTCCTATCCATGTACCTGTCTAACTGTTTCTTAAATGTTGGGATAGTCCCTGCCTCAACTACCTCCACTGGCAGCTTGTTCCATGCACTCACCACCCTTTGTGTGAAAAAGATACTGCTCAGATTCCTATTAAATATTTTTCCCTTCACCTTGAAGATATGTCCTCCGGTCACTCAATTTTTCACCTACTTGGGACAAGAGATTCTGCTGGCATTCTAACCCAGTCCATTCCTCTCATGATTTTATACACCTCAATGAGATTACTCCTCATCCTCCTACTCAACCTCTTCCTCGCTCAGGCCGTCCAGCTTCTGGCAACTATTCATTGTTAAATTCGGTCCGATGTATCCTTTCCAGCTTGACAACGCATAATTTTGCCTCCAACAAACACGGTGTGCGCAGAACTGAACACCAATATTCTAAAATGGTGGGCCTCTCACAACATTTTTTCGAACTGCAACGGTACAGTAACCCTCCCTCAAGCTACCCATATACTCATCAGGGCACTATGATCAGTCCACCAATATCTGCAGGTTTCCAATGTTGAATGAAGCCTGGTCGTCAGAAATCCAGAGGATAACACAGCTTCTCTATGTAACAAACGTGAAATCCCAATGGTTCAATTTTTTCATTATTATTGCAACGTCCCTGGGCCATGGAAAGCAAAGTGAAAAAGCAATCATTCCTTATTTTAGCTTAAAGGGAGATTTGGAGAAAAGATGTTTAAACTCGGTCAGCAAGCTAGTCTCAGGGATTGGCATATTTGCAAAATATACTCCTGGCCAATGTTCTGACACCAGTCATTAATTCCCATTTCATAATTTACAA
Organism: Okamejei kenojei; assembly: GCA_035221665.1. Taxonomy (NCBI): domain Eukaryota; kingdom Metazoa; phylum Chordata; class Chondrichthyes; order Rajiformes; family Rajidae; genus Okamejei; species Okamejei kenojei. The sequence goes on from CM069132.1 coordinate 17,147,599, forward strand.
ATATTGCAAGAGAGATTAATTATATGATGTTGCCGGCATTGTTTACTTTCCCACGATTTTCCATGAAAGCTAGAAAGAAGAGCCTTCAAGGGTCTAAAATTACTAAAACTATAAAAAATGAATAAGATTACATATATAATTGACTGAAAGCATAAATATTACAAGTACTCTGAATAAATCTAAGAAAAAGGTATGGAATTATTGGCCCATATTCTCAAGGGGGAATTACTAATATAAAAAATGAAGGATTGATGTTTGCTTTCGGTTTTTGCTCGCTAGAGATTTTGTTCCAGACTTACCGAAGTACTGCTTTTCCAGATTGTAGAGTGGGCAAGTGGTGCAGTGGTTAGGAAATGCTGCCGTACCAGCGTCCAGAGCGCCAGGGTTCAATCCTAAACTATGGGCCCATGGTGCTATCTGTATTGGGAGTTTGTACAGTATGATTTCCCCCCGTAGACCACATTTATTTTTTCTGGATATGCTCATTTCCAAAACTTGCAAGGGTTTCTTGGGTTAATTTGCTTCTGCAAATACTGTCTAAACAAAGGGCCAGCAGTACAAAAGAACCCACACCACAACAAGGTCATTTTTGCCGCATTTCACTTCTGCCGAAGAAGGTAGAAGGGAGAAGAGCGTAAAAATTGTAATGTCCAAGTTCAGGAACAGCTTCTTCCCAACAACTATCAGGCTAGTGAATACTATGAACTCCCACTAAACTCTGAATTACAAATTACCTTGATTGCAGTCGGGACGTTGTGCTTTGTTTTATTTTTTGCACAAATTGTTTTTATTTATTTATTTAACTTATTTTAAATGTTTGTTTATGATATAATCTATTGAATACTGTGTTTATAACCTTGTTGAACCACGTAGTTTAAGTTTTGTTTAGAGATACCGTACGGAAACAGGCCCATTGGCCCACTGGGTCCACGCCGACGAGCGATCCACATACATCAGCGCTTCCTACGCACTAGGGACAATTTACAACTTTTTACCTGATTTTTTTTTTTTTTAAATCAACCTACAAACCTGCATGTCTTTAGGTTGTGGGAGGAAGCCAGAGCACCTAGAGAAACCCATGTAGTCACAGGGAGAATATACAAACTCTATACACACAGCACCCGTAGTCAGGATCGAACCTGGGTCTCTGGCGCTGTAAGGCAGCAACCCTACCACTGCGCCATCATTTGTGCCTGTAAGTAAGAATTTAATTGTACTGTTTCAGAGGGTGGTGGCTGTGTGGAATGAGCTTCCAGCAGAAGTGGTGGAGGCAGGATCGATTTTAACATTTAAGAGTAAAGTGGATAGGTATATGGACGTGAAGGGAATGGAGGGGTATGGTCTGAGTGCAGGTAGATGGGACTAGGGGAAAACAAATGGTCGGCACGGACTGGAAGGGCCGAGAGGGCCTGTTTCCGTGCTGTAATTGTTATATGGTTATATGGTTATATGTTTCAGTACATATGGCAATGAAACACTCTTGACTTAACTCTTGATATAAAAACCCGATATCAGACACTTGGGCTTGTGGAAAGTTGCTGTTCATAATCCTCCACAGATGCTGTTAGACCCATCAAGTTCCTTCAGCTGAAAAATAGACACAAAAAGCTGGAGTAACTCAGTGGGACAGGCAGCATCTCTGGAGAGAAGGAATGGGTGACGTTTCGGGTTGAGACCTTCCTTTTTCCTTCCTACGAGTTCCTTCAGCAGCTTTCTGTTTTTTTGCTGCAGACTTAGGAGAAGCTTACTGCCCCTTCTCCTTCACAATCGACCAACAAAACAGGTGAATGCACAATTGCTTTTAAAGGGAACTAAATAATTTCCAAACAGAATGTGGATTATAATTGAATACAATGCATACGTTTGACCTTTAATCACATTTCCCTGTGGTTGGCACAGACTCCTCTAAACCTGTACTATCCATGTACCTGCTCAAACATCTATCATCATAGTAATCATACCTTCGCCTACCACAGTTCGTTCCATATGCTCATTCGCGCTCTGTGTGTGAAAAACCTGCCCCTTTTTAGATGCCTTTCAAATCTTTTCCGCCTCTCACCTTAAAACTATTCCCTCTAGTTTTAATACACTCCGACCTGGGAAAAAAACTATAGCTATCTACGCTATGTCTGCTCCTTGTAATTTTATAAACTTCTATAAGATCATCCCTTATCCTCAGATTCAGATTCAGATTCCTTTATTGTCATTCAGACCTTTCGGTCTGAACGAAATTTGTTACCTTGCAGTCATAACATGTAATAAATTAAAACAAAACACACAATAAACACATATTTAACATCCACCACAGTGAGTTCACCAGGCACCTCCTCACTGTGGTGGAAGGCAAAAGTCTTAAAGTCTTTGTTTTTTCCCCTACTTGTTTTTATTCCCTCTCTGTTACTGAGGCAATCCAGGCCTTCGATTGTCATCGTCCACTAGGGGCCTTGCGGCCTTTATGGTTTGCAGCAACTAAATGCTCTTGATTCACTGTTCCTTGGTACATGTGACAATAAACTTAAATAGACTAAACTAGTGAGAAACTAAGACACTAAACAAGGCTAACTAAAATTGGTCCTAAACCTGATTGTCCTCAGTTTTGTATACATAGTTTTTGCCAAGTGTTGCGAATTATCCGATAAAGCTGTCAAATGCACCCTCATACAGTACATTCAGCACAACAATTTCTGCCTTTGTGACTCCTCTTTGTCCCCTTCATCTGATGAAGATAACCAGAATCTACTTTGACTGCTATATCCATCCTTCACAACTAGCCAGCCAGTTGCTAGAAATTAGAAGTAAATGTAGAGGTAACTCGGCGCTCAGACAGCGATTCTCTGCGATGGGATATTGGATAGGCAACAGATTTTGATTAGGATTGTTCTTTATAGTCAACAACCCTCACCCATCCATTTCTTCGAGCGATGCTTACCTATGACCCTGCGATGAGTGTATTTTGCTTGAGATTCCTTCCGCAGTTCTTGCGCCTTTGGATAGAAATATAAAACATATGAGCTAATTTTTTTAAATAATTTTCTAAATTTATTTAGGTTTTTAATTTTTATTTCTATGGATGCCTTTTTTATCATTTTTATTGGTAGAATGCTAAATGTATTCCATGCCGTGCATAAAATATGACAGGCTAAGCACAATTAACCAGCAAAGGCACAATATAAATTATATATGACCTCCATTATTAAAATATCACATGTGTTAAAATTCACTATGAACTGACTACCTGACTACATTTACTTTAGTAGTCATTTGTTTGTTTTCGTTGTGTTTGTTGAGCAATGAGGTTTGTGTTGTTAAATGAAAACAGATTGTAAATGCTAGGAAATATCTAAAACGGGACCTCTAATTTTCCTTGGAGCCGCAGGGAGGATGAGAGGGCTGTGATCTTATAGAGGAGTATAAAATCATGGGAGGGGTTTAGATAGGGGTAGGACGCAATAATCTCTTGAACCTGAGTAGAGGGTAAATCAACAAACTAAAAGGGACATAGATTTAAGGCCAATGGGGGAAAGATTTAACAGGAATTCTGAGGGGTAACATTTTTCACACAAAGGGTGGTGGGGGTGTATGGAACATGCTGCCAGCGGAGGAAGTTGAGGCTAGGCTGACTGTTTTGCATCATTGAAGAAAACTATTGGACGGGTACATGGATAGGACTGGATTTTGGGGGATATAGGCCATAAATGCAGGCAGGTGAGACCAGTGTAGATGGGACATGTTGGTTGGTGAGGGCCTGTTTCCATGCTGTATGGCTCTATGGCTCTATGACTCCATGACTCTAATTGCATGTTGTGTCCCCTTGGTGTTAAACATATGTATGAAACAGGAATCTGTTTTAAGAATGCTGAGGCTTAATAAAGCACTGACTGGTCAGAACCATATTTGCTCTCAATATTGTGAGATAGTTTTTGGCCCCCATATCTTAAGTGGGTGATCTTGGAGAAGGACCAGAGGAGGGTTACAAGAGTGATCCCGAAGATGATTGGGTTAATGCATGAGGAGCATTTGATGGCTGTGGGTCAGTGAGTTCGCTGGAGTTTAGAAAACGATGGGGGGGGGGGGGGGGAACGTGGGGGGGGACGACTGAATAATGAATGGCTAAGATATGTCCAGTAGCAATGAGAGAGTCCAGGACCAGATTGCTTCAGAATAAAAGAACGTACCTTTAGAATGTAGATGATGGGGAATTTCTTCAGTCAGAGGGTGGTGAGTCTGGCCATGGAGGTATTTGATATTTTTAAAGCAGAGCTTGATAGGTCTTTAATAAGGGTGTTAAATGTTATTGGGAGGGGGCAGGAGAATTAAGTTGACAGGGAAAAAGAGCTGACTCAATGGGCAGAATGGCCTAATCCTGCTTTTCTTATTGTCCCCGAGTTACAGCAAGATTCTGTTCTTAACTACTCATAATTTCATAAGTAATAGGAGCAGAATTAGGCTCTTTGGCCCAACAAGTTTACTCAGTCATTTAATCATGGCTGATCTATCTCTCCCTCCTAACCCTACTCACCTGCCTTCTCTCCATAACCCCTAACACCCGTTCGAATCAAGAGTCTATCCATCTCTGCCTTAAAAAATATCCATTGACTTGGCCTCCACAGCCTTTTGTGGTAATGTTCACAACACGACAGTTCGCAAGTCGGGAAAGCAGCCACAGGTGGATGGTATATGGAGTGAAGGAATGGAGGGGTATGGTCTGAGTGCAGGTTAGATGGGACTAGGGGAAAAAAATGGTCGGCACGGACTGGAAGGGCCGAGAGGGCCTGTTTCCGTGCTGTAATTGTTATATGGTTATAAGGTTCCTGGGCAGCAGCAGATGCTGGCAGCCACATAGCATCCAGCAATTCCATCCGACCGACGTCCTAAATGTATTTCCATATGCACGGGCCTTACGAACGTCAGGCCTGCAGAGGGCTTGTACTGAACACCACGGAAGTTGTGTATTAAAACGAACAAATGTATGCAGCATGCAGTCGATTGTTAATTGGAGAACTTTCTCTTAAGTAGGGGAACTTTTAATCTCTTCCGTTTTTTTTGTGAGATATCAAATTGCTTGCTTGAAAAGAAGGAAAATGCAGGGATCCCGGGCGAGAACAGGAGTGGGGCTAATTGCATCTCTCTTTAAAGAACCGCAAGGTAGTAAAGTTTGCGTTCATCGCAAATTCTTCACTCCTCCCTTCCCGTCCAAGTATTCTGGGAAATCCTCTGTCCAGGTATTTTCCCATGCAACTGTAGAAGATGTTATGCCTGTCCCTGTCAGCACAGAACGCCACAGGAGATCATTTTTCCTTGTGGCCTCCAAACTGTGCAACTCATCCCCTCGTGGGGAGGGCTGACTCTTTGCACATCCCCAATCCTGGACTTTCCACTCGTAACTTTTAATTTCACGTTTCATGTATCTTGGTGTGTTGTATGACTGTCAGACCAAATTTCTTCCTGAGATAAATGAAGTTCTATCATATCGTTACCTCCTCTCTCACATTCATCCAGGCACCACGGCAGCCCTTCTAAGCGAGACAGGGGTTCATATGCAGCCCTTCAAACCTCTAGGAATCAGTCTGAAGAAGGGTCCCGAACCGAAACGTCGCCTGTCCATTCCCTCTCCCTCCCGCTGTCTGAACCGCTAAGTTCCTCCAGCACTTTGCGATTTGCTTGTCTCTTTTTCTCTATACTGTGAGCGCCACATTTCACTTTAGTTTCAGGACGTTGGAGAGCGACCTAGTTGTTGTCTCTCGCGGGTACACAAAAAGCTGAAAAACTCAGCGGGTGCAGCAGCATCACAAAAAGCTCTCTCTCTCTCTCTCTCTCTCTCGTTCTCTCTCTCCCTCTTTCTCTCTCTCGTTCTCTCTCTCGTTCTCTCTCTCTGACCCTCTCTCTCTACCCCCCTCTCTCTCCCTCTCTCTCTCGTTATCTCTCCGTTATCTCTCCCTCTCTCTCTCGTTCTCTCTCTCTCTCTGACCCTCTCTCTACCCCCCTCTCCCTCTCTCTCTACCCCCCTCTCTTTCCCTCTCTCTCTCTCTCGTTATCTCTCCCCCTCTCTCTCGTTCTCTCTCTCTCTCTGACCCTCTCTCTTACCCCCTCTCTCTCCCTCGCTCTCTCTCTCTCTCCCTCTCTCTCTCGTTATCTCTCCCTCTCTCTCTCTCCCTCTCTCTCTCTCCCTCTCCCTCTCTCTCTCTCTCTCTCTCTCCCTCTCTCTCGTTCTCTCTCTCTCTCTCTCTCTCTCTCTCTCTCTCTATCCCTCCCTCCCTCTCCCCTTCGTTCTCTCTCCCTTTCTCCCACCCTTGCTTCTTCGGCTTTTAAAGAGGCAAAATCGCCGCTTAAACGCCAGGGCTTCGTTCACAGAGCGAAGCCACACGATTCACAAATCTGCATTTTAATATGGTGGAATGTGAATGAAAGGGGTCGGTGACACTGAAGAATGGTTATTAACATTTCCGGCAGCATTGTGATTCAGCTTGTGTAAGTACTGAATACATGGCCTCAACTTATTCAGCAGGGCTTCACTTGCCACTTACAATTACAAAGGACAAGAGCGAGCATCACTTCAACTGCACGAAGGCATGACCCAGGAGCGGTAGCTCTTTGCACATTACATTTATTCAATACGGCCATGTCCTATCATTTCCCAGAGCATTATTAGCTGCAATTTTTTTTTTTAACACAGTCACACTTCCATACGTTGCTGGACGCTGGAAGTGGCAGCTTGTCACATCCATTGATCGCTGCTGAGATGCGACTCACTTGAATTCCCTCTGACTTTCTTCCCCCACCCCCACCCCCCTTCCCACCATCCGACAGCATTCTGTCCACGTCGCTGGGACAAGCCGGCGGGTTTGGGGAACCGTGCACCCGCAGCTCAGCAGAAGCGACACGAACATGTTCTCGCAGCGCTACCAGACACCAACACAAAAAAAAAACAACAACTCTCGGTGCATGCAACGCTTCCATAATCTTCAATGTCTTCTTCGGCGCTGCAACTTCGTTTTTGGCCAGTGGTGTTAACACAGATCAAAGTCGTACAGTGTGGAAAGTGGCCCCACGGCCCAACTTGCCCACGCCAACTCGCTTGCTGGAGGAGGTCGTTGGAACCGGGACCATTGTAACGCTTAAGAAACAATTAGACAGGTACAGAGATAGGACAAGTTTACAATTGGTATGGGCCAAACGCAGCCAAGTGGGACAGGTGCAGATGGGACATGCTGGTCGGAATGGGCAAGTTGGGCCGAGGGGCCTGTTTCCACGATGTGTAACTCTATGACTATCCACACTAATCCCACCATTCTGCACTTGGCTCATATCCCTCCAACCCCCATCCTTTCCATGTACCTTCCTAAACGTTTCTAAATAAAATAAAACTTCCTAAATAAAACTAAATGTTTCTTAAATGGTGCGATATCCCCCCCGCCCCCCGGAACACTGGGATTTCAAATTGATTTTCAAACGGGGAAGCGTTAGGCTTCTTTTAGCAGGTCGCATTTCCTCGATTTAAAACTGGATCAGTATGGGATCGCAAAGAAAAAAAGGATCGGGAGCATTCAAACGCACTCTTTAATTAGCATCGATTAGCGTACAACCCTTGAGCCGCTTACAGCAGAAATGCCAGTCGGACACTATTATAAAACAAAAGCAGAGCCTGCAATTAGTCATCAACAACGCTAGACTGGGAGGCGGCGCCCACGGGCGAACGAGGTACAACTTCGAGGGAAAAAAAAGTGCTGTGTCTTCGGATTAATCTTGATTATTGCTTGGAAAGAGGCAAGTCAGACCACTGAATGCGAGGGTGGACACACAAAGCTGAAGTAACCTCCAGACCCTTCTTCAGACTGGTTCGGGATAAAGGAGACGAGAGATATAAACAGTGTTGTAGAGAGATACAGAACAATGAATGAAATGTATGCAATGACAATGATAAAGGAAACAGGCCATTATTCGGTGAAAACGAGAAGCTGGTGCGACTTGGATGCGGGTGGGATTGAGAGAGATAGATTATTGAGTGTAGGAAGGAAATGCAGATGCTGGTTTATACCGAAGGCAGACGCAAAGTGCTGGAGTAACTCACCGGGTCAGGTAGCATCTCTGGAGAGAAAAACGATGGGTGACATTTCGAGTAGGAATTCGTCCTCCGACGAAGGCTTCTGAAGAATCATTCCAACCCGAAACGTCACCTATCCGTGTTCTCCAGAGGTGCTGCCTGGCCCGCTGAGTTACCCCAGCACTTTGTGTCTCTCTTTGGCAACTTATTTAGTCCCATTCCCCTGCCTGGCCCGCAATTGTTTTCCCTTTCAGGTTCTTTAGGTTTATTATGTACAGCGAAAATCTTTGTTTTGCATGCTATCCAATCCAATGAGATAATACTATACATAAATACTATCAAGCCAAACTCGAGTATAATAGTTAGAGCAAAGAGAAAGATCCAGAGTGCAGAATATAGTTCTAATGTTTGTAGCGCATAGATCCCACAAACAAAGTCCAACGGCCATAATGGGGTCGAGGTGAATCGGACAGTACCCTAGCTCATGGAAGGGCCGTTCGGACGTCTGATAACAGAGGGGAAGAAGCTGCTGTATCTTCTGCCTGACAGGAGTGGAGAACAAGGAATAGCCGGATGGCACAAGTCTTTGGTTATGTTGGCTGCTTTTCCGAGGTAGCGTGAATTATAGACTGGGGTCAATGGTGGGAAATCCGGTCTATGTGATGGACTGGGCTGCATCCACAACTCTCTGCAAGGTCTTGCGTCCTTGGTCAGAACTGTTCCCAAACCAAGCAGTGATGGAACCCAACAGCACGCGTTCTATGGTGCATCTGAACACGTTTGTAAGAGTCATTGCAGACCTGCTGAATTCCCTCAGTTTCCTGAGAAAGTAGAGGAGTTGGTGTGCCTTCTTAGCCGCTGCTTCATGTGGTTGATCCACGACAAGTCATTAGTAATATTTATGCTAAGGAACGTGAAGGTCTTAAGCATTTCCATTTCATCACCATAAATGCTGACTATCATAGAGCCATACAGCATGGAACCAGGTCCTTCAGCCCAACTTTCCCATGTCCACCAACAATGCCCCCCTTACACTAATCCCACCAGCTTGCGTTTGCCCCATTTCTCCCCAAACCTGTCCTATTCATGTACCCGTCCAAATGTTTCTTAAACATTGCAATAGTACCTGCCTCAACTACCTTCCCTGGCAGTTTTTTCCATTTACCCAATCTTAACCCCTTGATCTTAAGTCTATGTCCCCTGGTTCTTGATTACTCTACTCTGAGTAAAGACTTTCCACATTTACCCAATATATTCCTCCCATGATCTTATACACCTCCATGTAATCACCATTCATCCTCTTGTGTTGGGGCATGTACTTTGCCACATTTCCTGAAGATGATAACTAGCTCCTTTGTCTTGCTGACATTGAGGGATAGGGCATTGGCCTGACACCTTGTCATAAAAGTCGGAGTGTCATACAGCGTGGAAACAGCCCCTCGTCCAAACCTACCCATAATAATAATAATAATAATAATAATAATAATATTATAATATATTTTATTGTCATTACACATAAGTGCAACGAGATTTGGTTTGCAACTTCCATCCGATGTCATAACTTAATCGATAAATAAAATTTAGGTTTAAATACCCTGAGAACAAGGTTTGTAAAAACGCACATTAGACCAGTAAAATCAACACAGACTAAAGTGCGAGGCCGGGGGAGACAGTCCATGGGGGTGGGGGGGGGGCACTCAGCAGGGCCGGTTCAGAGCCGCTATAGCTCTGGGAGTGAAGCTGTTCCTGAGTCTGGAGGTGCGGGCGTAGAAGGCCTTGTAACGTCTGCCGGAAGGGAATAGTTCGAACAGTCCATTACAAGGGTGAGAGGAGTCTTTATGGATGCTGACGGCCTTCCTGAGGCACCGTGTGTGGTAGATGCCCTCCAAGGCTGGTAGCGGTGTCCCCATAATCTGTTGCGCTCTGTGGACAACGCGCTGAAGAGCTCTCCTCTCCGCCTCCGTGCAGCTGAGATACCACACAGAGATGCCATACGTTAGTATGCTCTCTGTGGTGCAGCGGTAGAAGGTCGTCAGCAGCTGTTGGGGAAGACCAGTCCGTTTCAATGTTCTTAGGAAGAACAGTCGTTGCTGTGCCTTTTTGACCAGCGCAGCGGTGTTGGCGGACCACGTGAGGTCCTCTGAGATGTGAGTGCCCAGAAACTTGAAGCTGGACACTCTCTCCACACTGACTCCGTAGATGGATATTGGGGCGTATTCCCCATTCTGCGACCTCCTGAAGACGATAATCAGCTCCTTGGTCTTGGAGGTGTTTAGCGACAAGTTGTTCCGTGAGCACCAGTCCGCCAGGTTCTGCACCTCCGCTCTATAGTTTGTTTCATCACCGTTGGTGATCAGCCCGATCACCGTTGTGTCGTCTGCAAACTTGACAATGGTGGTGTTGTCAAATGCAGGGACCAATATGCCCCATCATGTTGACCAATATGCCCCATCTACACTAGTCCCACCTGCCGACGCTTGGCCCATATCCTTCCAAAACCTATCCTATCCATGTGCCTGTCCTAATATTTTTTAAATGTTGTGATAGTATGTGCTTCAACTACCTTCTCTGGCAGCTCGTACCATACACCCACCACCCTTTGTGTAAAAAAAAATGTCCCTCAGGGTTACTATTAAATCGTCCCCCCTCACTTTAAGACTCGATCTCGTTCTTGATTCGCATAATCTGGGTAAAAGATTCTGTGGATTTACCCTTTCTAATCCCCTCATGTGTTTATACACCTCTATCTGATCAATCTTTATCCTCCGCGACTGTGGAAAGAGCGCACGGCAGCTTTGAGGAGCGAGCGAGCGAGCAAGGGGAGTGGCTGTGACATCGGGATCATAGGTGAGTTTCAGCGTGGCCACGTGGAGTGGACAAATTAGCAAAAGGGGTGTATGGGGCAGATGGGAGGGCAAGAGGTCACAAGTGAGGAGTGATTCTTTGGGAAAGCGACTGAATGACTACTGCCACTTGAGAAAAGCACGAGTTGGACTGGAGAGAAATAAAAGGAACAACAACAAAAAAAAGTTATAAGATTTGCATCTCAGTGAAATTTTTAGAGCAAATAGATACACAGAATGCCGGAGTAACTCAACGGGTCAGGCAACATTTCTGGAGAAAGGGAATTGGTGACGTTTGAAGGAATTAAGTTTGGAAGGAAGGAATTGCAGATGCTAGTTTAAACCAAAGATAGACACAAAAGTAACTCCACGGGTCAGGCAACATCTCTGGAGAAAAGGAGTAGGTGACGTTTCAGGACGGGACCCTTCTTCATACTGAGACCCAGCCTGAAGTATGATCTCGACCCGAAACATCACCTACTTCTTTTCTCCAGAAATGCTGCCTGACCAGCTGAGTTAGTCCATCCTTTTGTGTCTATCTTTGGTTTAAACTAGTATCTGCAATTCCTTCCTTCAGACTTTTAGAGCAGTTTGTTTCGAGAAAGAATCCTTCCAAAGTTGCTCAAACTTGTTGCATTTGCCTCTTTAACTTGAGACCAACCACATTAAGATTGCATCTGATAATCGCTTTCCAAAGAAAACCAGGAGAACTCTATGAAGCTGCATCAACTCAACATTGTCCTGCACTTAATGTTTGGTTTGATTGAGCTGCATCACTAACTGATCCATGCCCTTCCCTTGGAGCTAGTAATACTAAAAGCCATGCTGTGCTAAGGTGTCCATTTGAACTGCATTTGTTCAAAGCTCTGGCACCAATCATTGAAAGGCATTACTCACTGAAAATGAATTGTTAGATCACTGTAAAATGTTCCATTAAGATTTGACTAATCTTCAACATGTCACTTCTGGCACTCAAGCCAAATGGAGCTTTAAAAAGTCACAGGAGTGCTACTGTGCAAAACTGTAACTGAGTCACAGGCTGTGTCCAAGTGTATCAGGAAGTCAATTCATGAAGGTTTAGCCATTGTGTAGATTGTATGCCTTGCGCAGTAATCCCATCAGTTTTTTTTTTATTGTTATGATACTGTAGAAGTGTCGTAACATTGGTATTTAGACTGGATGTTCACCTTTGATCACACGTACTAAGTGCATGATGTGGAGGACTATGTCTGTTGAACGCTGCCTTGAACTCACAATTAAGTCAATAGAACTAAAGTGTTTAATGCACCCATGCCGCTATTTCCCAAGATCAACGTGTGCACAGATAGATTTCCATTTTATGTTGTTTGAAAGATTGAAAGATACAGAATGGAAACAGGACCCTTGGCCCATCGAGTCCATGCCGTCAACCCTTCACGCTAGTTCTATTCTTGCACTCGCATCCATTCCCTACATACGAGAGGAAATCCACAGAGGCAAATTAACCTACGTCTTTGGGAAGTGGGACGAAAACCAGAACACTCGGAGAAAGCCCACGCGGTCGCAGGGAGAATGAGCAAACTCCACACAGTCAGCACCTGAGGTCAGGATTATGTGCAGCTACATAAGAGTTGGTCTTGGCATCATGTTTTTCGCTGACATTGCCGGTCGAAGGGCCTGTTATTGTGCTGTACTCTTCTATGTTCTGCAAACAGATACATTAAATGGAAAGTTAAATATGCACTTTTTGAGTCTTTTTCGAGTGGAAATCGGAACCTTCTTTAGCTAGAGGGTAGTTAATCTGTGGAGCTCATTGCCACAGAGGGCTGAAGGTCAATTCAATGGATACTTTTAAGGCAGAGATAGACAAATTCTTTATTAGAACGGGTGTCAAGGGTTATGAGGAGAAGGCACGAGAATGGGATTAGAAAGTTTGATTGAATGGCGGAATAGACTCGATGGGCCGAATGGCCTAGTTGTGAACGTGAACAGGAAATAGAAACATTTCCTGCTGTCTTCATAAACATAAAAATCCTTGCTGGAGGAATTCTGAGATACTGTCTCTTATTTATTCAAATGTTGGGTTCGGTATATAATCTTGTACAAATGAAGCCTATTTTGATGATTACAAGACATTATGATCTGCTTTGAATTCGGTGTCGGGTTCCCGAGGTGAAGTGTAGCAACGTGTGAAGCACATTCCGCCACAGAATGGGGCAGCGCCAACCTCAGAAATGCAGCACCCCCTACTGTAGCCGTGCGGCGTTTACCATTTACCACGCCGCAATCACCAGTGGGGCTTCCGCCTAAAGAGAGTAGCAATTTAATCGCGGGGTGTGAATTCTCCGCAGGCTTTTTGTTTGGAGCTTGCATTCGATACAGTGAGTTCAGCCGATTCCTTCAGTATTGCCGGCTGCGAGGCGAGAACCTTCATTCTCTCCATCTCAGTCATATTTAATCTCAAATCGTGAAGGAGAGAATTTTGTCACATATTCGTATTCCGAGCAAAGGAAAGAAGCATGAGTGTTGCAATCATACAGATAAATATACGTCATTATATATATATATATATATATATATATATATATATATATTATATATATATTATATATATATATATTTTACAATCATGTATATGTATCTGTATAAAATTTATACAGATATTTTATGTGTGTATACATATATATATATATATATTATATATATAAAATGTTTATATTTCAATTATGTTTGTTTATCTCTCCATATTTAAATATTTATATGTACATAATGGATGGATATCATGTGTAGGAAGGAACTACAGGTGCTGGTTTGCACCGAAGAGAGACACAAAATGCTGGAGTAACTCAGCGGCATCTCTGGAGAGAAGGAATGGGTGACGTTTCAAGTATGATATTATATATATAAGCTCAATAATGTTTATATACATCTTCAGTCATGTCTATTTATCTGTATGATTGTAACATACACGCACATACATATATATATATATATGTATATACATATGTGTGTCTGTCTATGTAGAGAGAGAGAGAATAATTCATAATTCTTGCCCTTCAGGGTGAAGGGTAATCACTAAACCCGTTTTCCCTCCCAAATATTTACATAACATTGAGATTAATGGGTACAGCTGAATGAGTGATGGGAAGGACATAATTTCAATGAAAGGTTCGGAGACCATCAGGAGCTGTTAGAGCATGCCAGCTGCTTTCATTATAATCAAATCCATCCGCTGAGTTCTAATGTCAAGCATAATACTGTTGCCCATAGCCAAAGAAAGTAAACGCCTGCCCTGTTAATTCCATGCAGAAGTGCTTTTAGTGTCAAATGCCAAGGATGTATCACAATAAGCTTGCTGGAAGTTTAAAAATGTGATTTAATATCTGCAAAGTAATGAAAACCTCGTTGATTTCACAGACATAGACCACAGTGTATCCTGGGGTCGATTCTAACACAACAAGGCTGATTTCATTGGTTATACCCTTTTTAGATGTTTTACACAGCATGGAAACAGGCAGTTTGGCCCACACAGATCCACATTGATCACCCATTCACATCTCCCGGTTGCCAAACACTTTCATTCCCCTTCTCATTCCCACACTGACCTTTCTGTCCTAGGCCTCCTCCATTGTCAGTGAGGCTAATTGCACATTGGATGAACAACATCTCATATTTCGCTTAGGCAGCTTACAACCCAGTGGTATAATTGTTGATTTCTCTGACGTCAAGTAACCCTTGCACTCCTCTCTCTCCATCCCTCCCCCACCCAAGTCACACCAGATTTCCATCTTCACCTAGTAAATAGCTACCAATGGCCTGTTTCCTTTATCATTACTTTTTTGTATATCTTTCATTCATTTGTTCAATATCTCTCTACGTCACTGTCTATATCTCTCATTTCCCTTTCCCCTGACTAGTCTGCAGAAAGGTCTCGACTCTAAACGTCACCCATACCTTCTCTCCAGAGATACTGCCCGTCCCGCTGAGTTACTCCAGCATTTTGTGTCTATCTTCACATTAGTTCTACACTTTTTCAACCACTCCCTGCACATTAGGGGCAATTTCAGAGGCCAAAACCCACAGGGGTTTGGGACACAGTCACGAGGAGAACGTGCAAACTCCAAACAAACAGCAACCGATGACAGGATTAAACCCGGGTCTCTGGTGCTGTGAGGCAGCAGCTCTACCTGCTGTACTGTAGTGCTGACCAAAGAGCAGTCTACAGGAGTCAGGCATGTGGCGCCTAGAATGGGTGGAACAAAGCAGAATGTAAGAACTTCCAATTTTTATTTCCTCCAATTCAAAATTTCACTTGCCTGCAATCCTGATCAGTTTCACCAACAGGGTTCAGATGCATTCTGAGGACACAGTTCAAATGTAATAATTAATACTGCCATGAGTGGCAGAGGGATTTTTCAATAGCACTGATTCTAACTCCATAATCAGCCGTAATTACTTTATTCAAAAGAAAACACACAAAAGAAAATAGATCCAATGAAGAATTCAGGAGGACCATTTTTAACCAGAGAATGTTTAACTTGAGGAAATTCTAGCTACGTGGGGTAAATATTGTGGATGCTTTTAAGGAGAGGTTAGATAAGTGAAAGCTTCAGCTGAAATTATCTGGTGCATTTAACATCCTTCGGAATCAATGAAGTACTTCTGATGTGTATTAACCATGGAAACATAGCACTCAGTGTGAGGAAAGGTCTTTGCAATAAGGATCAACTATTCAGTTTATACTAATTGAGAAATCAGTATTTGCAGGTCACCGGGGATAACGTTTCTACACTTCATCAAAGCAGTGCCATGCCCTTCAAAAACAAGCGAGTTTAGCTCAAATAAATGATCCAAAAGATACAACTTGTACAAAAGATGCAACAATGCAGTATCCCCTTTCGACTGCACTGGAGTGTCTGCCTGGATGTTCATCTAATGAAAGGACTTGTAATGTTAACTCAGGTTCTCTCTCTACAGATGCTGCCGGGCCTGCTGAGTGTCTCCAGTATTTGCTGGTTTTCTTCTCCATGAGCATTATCCCCACCTAAGTTGCAATCCACATGTCATTAAAATATTGATGCCCTTTAAAGACCAGAGGACTCTCTGAGAATTAAGCCTGAGTGAACACTGTGAGAGTTTTTGGTTGTTCAATATCATCCCAGAAACCAAAGTCCAATTTAAGGGTCTCCCCCAACTAAAACAGAAGTAGTTTTCTATCCGTTCTGAACATGTATCCTCTCACTTTCTTTTGGCATGGATTTGCAACACCAAAGGCTTTGGACTTCATAAACACGAATGACAACGTTGTGGGGTTTCAACTGAATGACTAACTTCATATGTTAAGGGCTTGGCTTGCAAAGGTTTAGTTTAGTTTAGTTTAGTTTATTATTGTCACATGTACCGAGGTACAGTGAAAAGCTTTTTTGTTGCGTGCTATCCAATCAGCACAAAATGATTACAATAAAGCCATCCAAAGTGCACAGATACAGGATAAAGAGAATAATGTTTAGTACAAGATAAAGTTCAGTAAAGTCTGATTAAAGAAAGTAGGTGAAACCAGTCTCCAGTGGTCGATTTTTCACTGTAAGAACAAACATTTGTTTAGTCCCTTGATTAATGTTAACTGCCTTGAACTCCTACTCAAAGGAGAAGTACTGTGGTGCTGATTTTTATTCAACACCAATTCTTTCATCAAAAAGCAACTTGGTCCCAAATAAAATCATATTCCTCCCATATCCCACCGTCTAATTATTCTTACAAAAAAGGGTATCGGTAAATTGTTAAATGACAAACTTAGAAGCTTATGTCTGAGCCATCACCAACCATGTACCACAAGCAGGGACGCACAATGGGGGCGCAGCAAGGGTGACACGGTGGCATAGCGGTAGAGTTGCTGCCTTGCAATGCCAGAGACCCGGGTTTGATCCTGACTATGGGAGCTGTCTGTACGGAGTTTGCATGCTCTTCCTGTGACTGCATGGCTTTTCTCCGGGTGCTCCCACACTCCAAAGACGTACAGGTTTGTAGGTTAATTGGCTTCTGTAAATTGTGCCTAGTGTGTAGGATAGAACTAGTGAACGGGTGATCGCTGTCAGCGCAGACTCGAAAGGCCCGTTTCCACGCTGTACCTTTAAGGTCTGAAGTCTAAAAGCCCTGTCCCACGGTACGAGTTCATTCCAAGAGCTCTTCCGAGTTTGCCCTGATTCGAACTCGGAGATTTACGGTAATGGCCGCTCGTCGGTACTCGGGGCTCTCGTGGACATTTTTCAACATGTTGAAAAATCTTCACGAGTCTTCCCGTGCTTGCCTGCCATTAGCGAGTCTTCCCAAGTACCTGCCGTTAGCGGTACGAGCCGCTAAGAGACGTCCCCGAGCTCCGACGTACCCGCTACGTTCATTCTCCGTGCTTACCACGAGTTTGATTTTTTTTTAAACTCGGGAGAGCTCTTGTAATGAACTCGTACCGTGGGACAGGGTTTTTAAGCAGCACCATTTATCATACAATGTAACATTGATCACAAGATCCTCAGCTTTAGTGGATACTTTTGCCATCTAAGCAGCTCAGGTAGAGTGTAACCATGTACAGTGTTTTTGGTTGCATTACAGATCTATTTTTTTGCACTGGTATTATGGTTATTAACTTATTCATTTTTTTATTATCATATTCATCTGTGTGGATATGTTTACGGGCCTGTTAAGCTGCTGCAAGTAAGAATTTCATTGCTTTGTTGTCGGTCCGGATGACAATTAAACACTCTTCACTCTCTTGAAGATAGACACAAAATACTGGAATAACTCAGCATCTCTGGAGAAAAGGAATAGGTGATGTTTCAGGTTGGGATCCTTACTCAGACCGAGAGTCTGGGGAGAGAGAAACTAGAGGTATGAAAAGGTACAGAACAAATCAGAGTCGGCACTGATGGCCAAGGAGCCCACAATGGTGCATTGTTGGATGTGGAGGGGGTGATAACGAAGGGATACGAACAGTGAAACTTTACTGAGAGACTAGGATGAGGGAAGGACGGAAAGAGAGGGGATGCAAGTGTTACTTGAAATTAGAAAAATCAGTATTCACACAACTGGGTTTACAGCTTACAACATACATACTCCAGGATTTGGTGTAAACTAGCATCTACAGTTCCTTCCTATACATTTTGCTTACTCTCTTGATACTGTTCATATGGACAGATGTAAATAAGAATGGACATTCAACTCCCAGCATCCTATCTCCCACAATCTTTAGGGCCTGTCTCACGGTGCGAGTCCACCCACGAGTGACCCCAAGTGAAAGAAAAAAAAACAGACTTGTGGTTGTGTACGAGATTTCAAGTTTATGATCAAGTGTTTAACCGAGTTCCCACGGGTATGTAATTTCTGCGATGTTCCAAGTTCCTCTCCCGAGTTACCAAGTTCCTCTCCCGTTACTCTTGAGCCAACCGTGAATGAAGGGTTTTTTTTTTGGATGAATATTTTTTATTATAGAAACATATGTATAAAAATTGCAATATTTTACATAAACAAAACTACATAATTAAATACTTTCATAATATTAATATTATTACTAATATTGAGATTTAGGACTATATGCTTCTATACGCTTTTTTAATTATTTTTTATAAAGTAAGAAAAGATAGAGATAAATAATGAAAAAAATATGAAAACGAATGGAGTATTAATCGTTATTCCGTCATTGGAGATATAGGCATGATTTATTATATTTCTTTCTTCATCCATTCTAATATTCAGGCCTCAGTCAAGCCCTCATACCGAGCCATTATGACTGTAAATATTCAATATATGGAGACCATATCCCTCTGAAGAGATCTAACCTGTCCATTAAGACAAGCCTCAATCTCTCCAGATGAAGAGTCTCCGACATTTCTGTGTTCCACATTTTGATTGTAGGGGATGTAGGGCCTTTCCAAAATTTTAATATTAATTTTTTCCCAATTAATAACCCATAATCAATAACAATTCTCTGGTTTGTTGTTACTATTTGTTCTGTTTCCAATATTCCTAGTATTATTAGCTTTGAATCGGGTGTCAAAGTTATATTAACAACATTCGAAATTATCCTAAATATTTCAATCCAGAATTTTGTAATTTTTATACAATTTGTAAATGAGTGTGCCAGATTGGCTTCTAAATGTTGGCATTTATCACATATAGGAGATACTTTTCAGAACATATTATGTAATTTGGTTTTTGAATAATATAATCTATGTAATATTTTAAACTGTATAAGAGAGTGTTTAGCATTTAGCGAACAATGATGTATATGTTGTAAACTATCATCCCATATTTCTGGTCTAATAGTTTGACATAATTCATTTTCCCACGCTTGTCTATGTATTTCTGTTGATGGAACATCACCTTCCAATAAGATGTTATATATATATATATATATATATATATATATATATATATATATATATATATATATATATATATATATATATATATATATATATATATATATATATATATATATATATATATATATAATCATTTTTTCTGTATTTGTATGTTTATTCAAACATTCATCTAATATTTCTATCTATTTCTGAGTTCTTGCGTATTTACTTTAACATAATCTCTAATTGTAAGTATCTAAAGTACTCTTTAGATTGTAGTCCATAAATTTTGTTGTATGTCTTGAAATGAAAGGAAGGAGTTTTCCCTATAGAGATCCCCAATCTTAATAATTCCATTATTTTTCCATTGTGAAAAAGCTTTATCCATCATTGAAGGTTTAAACGTAACATTATTTACAATGCTAAGAGATAGTGGTATAGATTTTAATTTTAATGTTTTCTTTATTTGTTTCCAAATACGTATTCCACTTCCTATTATTGGGTTGTCACTATATGTTTTCTTAGCTAAATTAGTATTAGCAAATATTATAGAACTAATTTCAAAAGGAGAACAATCTTCTTTTTCCATATTTAACCAAGTTGGTTGATTATCTATTTCTTCTAACCAAAAATTCATATTTTTAATATTAACTGCCCAGTAATAAAACATAACATTTGGTAGAGCTAGACCTCCATTTATTTTTGGTTTACATAAATATTTTTTTATTTATTCTATGGCACTTATAATCCCAAATGAAGTTAGTGACTAAGGAGTCCACCTTTTTAAAGAAATTTTTAGGGAGATATATCGGGATTGATTGGAAAAGGTATAATAATTGTGGAAGAAACACCATTTTTATTATATTAATTTTGCCTATCATCGATATAGGTAAAGTTTTCCAATATATAATCTTATTTAATTTGTTCAATAATAGTGGAAAATTAGCTTTAAATAAGGAGTCAAATCTTTTTGTTACAAAGATTCCAAGATATTTAGATTTTTCATTTGTTATCTTAAAAGGGAATTGTTGTAATATATGTAAATTGTTTACCGTTATTGGCATAAGTTCACTTTTATTCCAGTTAATACTATATCCTGAATAGGATCCAAATTCAGTTATTAATTTTAACAAATTACGGATACTAGTTTCTGGTTTTGTGATGTAAAGTAGCACATCATCCGCATATAGAGAGATTTTATTTTTAGTGTCTCTAGTATCGTATCCATATATTTCCGGATGTGATCTCACCATCAGAGCTAACGGTTCTATTGCCAATGCAAACAATAAAGGGGATAAAGGACAACCTTGTCTGCAACCACGAGATAAATTGAATTTAGGTGATAACATTTGATTTGTTATTATTCGAGCTGCCGGATTTGTATATAGCAATTTGATCCAGTTAATAAACTTTTCTCCCAGTTTAAAAGCTTCCATAACCAAGAACAAGTAAGGCCATTCCACTTGATCAAAGGCTTTCTCTGCATCTAACGAAATAACTACTAGGTCTTTATTAATATCTCTTTTCGAGTATATAATAATTGAATAACCGTCTCAAATTATACGAAGAGTATCGTTTTGGTATAAATCCTGTTTGATCAGGGTGAACTAATTTAATAACAACTAAACTTAACCTTTGTGCTAATATTTTAGTTAATATCTTTTGATCGGTATTTAGAAGAGCTATTGCTCTAAATGATCCTGGTTCATCCAAGTCTTTGTTTATTTTGGGTAAAAGTGTTATAATAGATTCATTTAATGTTTCTGGTAGTTTTTGCTGTGTATATATATGTTCATATAGTAATTTCAAACGTGGTACAATCTGATCATAAAATACTTTATAAAATTCCGAGCCGATGCCGTCTGGTCCCGGTGTTTTACCTTTTTTTAGTGATCTAATAGATTCTTGGATTTCTTTTATCGTAATATCAGCATTCAATAACTATATATTTTGTGAATCCAATCCTTTCAAGTTACATTTTTTTTTAAATGCTTCAATTCCTATTTTATTATCTGTTGTTTTCGCAGTGTATAAGTTTTTATAATATTGCATAAATCTTTCATTAATATCTTTAGGCTGCGTTAACAGTTCGCCTTTATGTGATTTAATCCTATGAATTATTTTTTCAGCTTCCATTTTCCTTAGTTGATGAGCCAGTAATTTTTGAGGTTTATCACCGAATTCAAACTGTAATTGTTTAGTATGTTGATAAAATTTAACGACTTGGTCTGTAAATATTTTGTTTAATTTATATTTCAATGCTGCAATTTTATTATGTAATATAGTAGTTGGATTCATTGCGTTCTGTATATCTAATTGTTTAATCTCCTTTTCCAAATCTTGCTGCTCCTTACGTTTCTTGTTATTATAAAATGCTTGAGATGAAATCATGATTCCCCGGAGGTATGCTTTAAATGTTTCCCATAATAAGGAACAAGGTATTTCCGGTTTGTCATTTATTTCGAAAAAAATCTTAATTTGTTCTGTAATATATTCCTGGGTAATTTTCTAATATTTGTGGGTTAAATCTCCACTGTTCTGATTTTTGTAGTTTACCATTTATATTGATCTTGAATGTTAATGGTGCATGATCAGAAATTATGATATTATGATATTGGGATTTATAAGTAAGCGAGATAAGTTTAGCGTCCACCAAAAAATAATCTATTCTTGGGTAAGTTTTATATACTGATGAGTAAAAAGAGTATTCTCGTCCAGTAGGGTTTTCAATTCTCCAAACATCTTTGATATTAGTAGTTTCCATATATGCATTTAATAAATCACTAGAGTGTGATTTAACTTTCCTTTGCCTTGTAGAACTATCTAAGTATGGATCTAGTGTACAATTAAAGTCACCTCCAATTATTAGGTTATGTTGTGCTAATTCCGGAATATTGTTAAATACCTTCTTAAAAAACAATGGGCTATCAAAATTTGGTCCATATACATTAACGAAAATCATTTTTTGTGTATTTAATTCTCCTATGACGATAATAAATGAAGGTATTTATTAATAACTGTTCTTTCACATCAGATTGTTGGGAGACGGAGCTCAGGGTTTGCCTCCTGAGCTGCTTTGGTGCCCAGGCGTGCGTTGAGGTGGAGGGAGGTTGGGGGGTGGGGGGTGGGGGGCGTCATTAATCTGTCTGGGGTGACAAGGCTCTTGGGTTAGGAGTGGTGTGCGAGGGAGGGTTAATTCTCTCCGATCTCTCTCAAGTCCCGGACGAGAACAAAGGAAACCTCTCTTGCCACCGCGTACAAGCCCGTTGTATATAACTTTGCTGCTGACACACACACGCACTCTCTCTCCCTCTCCCTCTCTCTCTCTCTCTCTCTCTCTCTCTCTGCTCTCTCTCACTGCAGCTCAGAGCCCAACCTCACCATCCTATAATGGTAACATTCCCATCGGGTCCCCTCCACACCCACACCCCCTCTCTCCGACACACACCCCCCACAAGACAACAGGCAGTGTGAGAGACAGAGAGTTTGTAGGGTGTTGGATTTGTATAAGGTTTTCTTTTTAAATTATTAGCCAAGGTCGCATTTACTTATTTTAAACAAAGTTTGGAGCGCTTGACAATACTTTTTTCTCTTTGCGCTCGTTTTCAGAAACGGCTCAGACCGCGCCCCGCTTGGCTTGTTGCCCCCTTTGAGCCATGCCCTGCGAGAGGGAGGGAGGGAGGGAAGGAAGAAGGTGTAAGTGAAGAAGAGCACCGAGGAGGAGAGGGAAATGGGGGGGGGGGGTGGTGGGGTGGAGGAGAAATAGGGAAGTAGTTAGTTGTTCATGTCAGAAACCTGTAGGCTGGGAGCCATAATGGTGAAGAGCGCACCCAGTTCTTCTGAGGAGTGCATAAGAGACATCGATCGGAAGCAATGTTCCTCTAGAACTATAACTGAAACCGTGTCCACATCACCTCCTCTTGGCCGGACCGCAAGACCCAGGGTTACCGGTCAGCGCTCTCCGCAAGACCCAGGGTTACCGCTCAGCGCTCTTCGCCACAAAGGAATCTCAAGAGGGCAATGCCAACGTAAACCACGGCATCTCCTAAAAGATGCCTATTCACACACACATTAATTCTCTCTCTCTCTCACACACACACACACACACACACACACACACACACACACACACACACACACACACACACACACACACACACACACACACACACACACACACACACACACACACACTCTATCATCCAAGACTGTTCGTGTAGAAGGCAACATTTGCCCAGAAGACGCCAAGAAAGGAATAAAGTGTAGGATAGGAACTGCCTGCAGATGCTGGTTTAAACCAAAGATAGACACAAAAAGCTGGAGCTGACAGGGGGCGATCAAACAGCACAATGTCATCCCGTCACCAATTCCTTCTCTCCAGTGATGCTGCCTGCCCGCTGAGTAAAAAAAGAGCGAGAATGTGAATTGGTATGTTGGCATTCATAGCAAAAGGATTTGAGTACAAGAGCAGGGAGGTTCTACTGCAGTTGTACAGGGTCTTGGTGAGGCCACACCTGGAGCATTGCGTACAGTTTTGGTCTCCTAATCTGAGGAAAGACATTCTTGCCATAGAGGGAGTAGAGAGAAGGTTCGCCAGACTGATTCCTGGGATGGCACGACTTCCGTATGAAGAAAGACTGGATAGACTCGGCTTGTACTCGCTGGAATTTAGAAGATTGAGGGGTGATCTCATAGAGACTTACAAAATTCTTAAGGGGTTGGACAGGCTAGATGCAGGAAGATTGTTCCCAATGTTGGAAGTCCAGGACAAGGGGTCACAGTTTAAGGATAAGGGGGATGTCTTTTAGGACCGAGATGAGAAAATAGTTTTTCACACAGAGTGGTGAATCTGTGGAATTCTCTGCCACAGAAGGTAGTTGAGGCCAGTTCGTTGGCCATATTTAAGAGGGAGTTGGATGTGGCCCTTGTGGCTGAAGGGATCAGAGGGTATGGAGAGAAGCCAGGTACAGGATACTGAGTTGGATGATCAGCCATGATCATATTGAATGGCGGTGCAGGCTCGAAGGGCCGAAATGGCCTGCTCCTGCACCTAGTTTCTATGTTTCTATGTGATCTGAGAGGAAAGATAGTGGAGAGAAGTGAATCGTAAACTGATGGAAGGGGAGGAAAGGCGCCTGAGCGAAAGATAGAGCGGAGAAAACCCAGCAATCGATTTATAGAATGTACTTGGAAGAGAAAAGAAAAATCCCTTTGTGAATACTCTGTTCACGCTGATGATGTTAGTTCGGACTGATCAACGTGGGCTGTGACCGGGCGATGGTTGTGATCGTTTACAGGCTGTAAATCAGGAAACCTGTGATCTTGTAATCGCTATTGGTTGTAAATCTATGCGTCAGGAAAATCCAACGTTCATTGATTCATCTCAGAAAGCAACAACTTCCTGAAGTCTGATTTCACTTTTTGGATGCAATGCACTATATCAGTGCTTCTTAAACTGGTGAATGGTTCACCCAAGCGTGAATGAAATTATTTTATGGAGTGAATGAAACTAGAGGGGTGGGTGAAGGGTGAATGACATAATTTATCCAGATTTTGTTTTCTATACTTAAAAAAAGACATTGCCATTAAAGTGGTTAGTAAGCTCATTGGTTTTAATGGCAGTGGAGCTGGAACTTTGATATGTTTTTTTATCTATACCTATGGTTTTCTAATTTCAAAGTAACAGGATATTTCCCAAATTTACTGTAATATAACCGTTTAGGGAAGACCAGACGAGCTAGTGAGATCATACATTTATAAATGGCAACACTGGAGGATCGCCGTATGCAACTGTTGAACTACAACTTTATTTAGTGTAGAAATGTAGCTACCAAAGTAGATATTTGGTGGTTTTGTGAGCTTTCAGGGAGGGATATAGAAAGTTATATTAGTTGGAGAAAAATATATTAAATCACACACTCCATGGTTTTTATAGTTAATTTTCCAAGAAATAACTGCAGTAATCAAAGCCCGAAAGGGTAGGATCGGGCTGAAGCCCAGTGTTTAGATGTTGGAATGTTCTTTTTATCATTCTAATAGAAAGATTTTCCAACTCCAGTGGTAATTAAACTTTTTTTTCACTCCTAGTTTTTTTTAACATATTTTTAGGATGTTATAAAAGCTGAATAATATAAACACTTAGGAAATGAGTTCATGTATTTTGCTCATGTGACAAAAATACATTATTTATAAAATTGTACACAAGGGAAAATATGACAAATTACCAAAAAAACAAAGAAAATTTAGTCGAGGATGAATTGAATTTTGTGATTAAGACTCGAGGGTGAATGGCACTGAAATAAGTTAAAGAGTGCCCATGGTAGGCTCACGAGTCACTAAGGTAAACGCACGGGCCACTACGTTATTACAACAAGTTTAAATGTTTCAATTTTTAACTTGAACAGTAAATTTGACTCGTGGAAAACATCAAACATGTTTGAATTTTTTCATGAGTTAGCAAGTCTCACGGGTACCTGCCGTTAGCGCCACGAGTCGCTAAGTTGCTCGCGCGAGTTCCGACGTTCCCGCTACGTTGATTGTACGTGATTACCACGAGTGAAAACTCGGGGTCACTCGTGGGTCAACTCGCACAGTGAGACGGGGGTTTTTCATTTAACCAAACTTAGCAGCTCAATATTTGAATTTCTGCTGTCCAACCTAGCAGATTATTTCAATCATCCATCATCACTTCATAATTCCTAATATCTATTCTAAGTTTTCTTTTCAGTAATTTAAATGGATGTCTTCATGTCTTATTAACCTGAATTACTTTAAAGTAATATTCCAGGTTTCCCTTATCTATATTGCTTCAGGATTTATATATCTCAATGAACTTCTTTATAACATTCTCTCCGGATTGAAAGCTTAGGTTTCCTAATCTCTCTGCATAGCTCCACCTTGCACCTGGGATCATTCCTGATGCCATTCAGTGCTGTATCTCTAAACGATATATATCCTTTCTCTAGTGGAGTATTCGAGAATGAACCCTGTACTCAGTGCCATCTGGCCAATACGATCAATGCCCATCTAGTTTCTTATCTCAGATATTTTGTGGGATTTTTTTTTCTGTAACTCATTCCCTGTGCTCAGTAAACATTAATGAATCTGAAGAAGGGTCCCAACCCGAAACATCGCCTATGCTTGTTCACCAGAGATGCAGTCTGCCCTGTTGTGTTTCTCCAGTACTTTGTGTCTTTCTTGGTAAACGGACAACTGCAGTTCTTTGTATCTCTTCTCTTGCAAAGTCTTTTGTTGCTTTCAGATATCTTCTAAGTCACCATTTACTAATTTTACTCCTTGACTCGTCAAACAGTAGCAAAGTTCTCAGGGTTGATATTTGTGATTATAAACGGTCTAAGTGGCAGCTTCTTTGCTGCTCTCTTTATTTTTTGTCCCCTGTATATTTTTGGCAGGTTTACAAATGGTTTTGACAACCACATTATATCAATTAGAAGCAACATGGACTGAAGCAATGATCTCTGCAAGTCTCTATTTACACAATCTTTCTCCTCTACATCCCACAGCTCATGATATTGGTGAACAATTTCCATGTCATTCTCTTAACCAGGAGAGTCTATTACAAAATGCGGCCTAGAAATAGCAGAGGCTGAATCAAACACAAAATAATGAACAGATAGATCTCAAGCAGAAGCTTTTGAAGAACTACAGAGACTTGAGCTAACAAATGAGTCATCCTATGGTAATCTTCTCAGAGGATGCCATGATAACTACCTCTAAGTCTGATGTTCGCCTGGCAACGTCATGGGCTGCTGGTCAGGTATTCGCCAATCTAATAAATCTATTTGGGCAGAGCAATAGCCCCATTGAACCTTCGGACAAGTCTAACTTCCACAATGTCAACACACTCCCAGATTTTCACAATTAAATCACCAACTCTGCCAACCATTCACCCTTTATCAGCTATCCAATTCCCAATAAATGGCAAATAAATACAAACTCTGAACCAGCTTGAGTAAAGTACCAAATAATTCACGTTCGGCAACCAAAGTTGATTGAAGATCGACACAAATTGCTGGAGTAACTCAGCGGGACAGGCAGCATCTCTGGAGAGAAGGAATGTGTGACGTTTCGGGTCGAGACCCTTCTTCAGATTTGTGTCACGCTGAGTTACTCCAGCATTTTGCGTCTATCTTCAGTGTAAACCAGCAGCTGCAGTTCCTTCCTGCGCAAAGTTGATTAAAGTTCTGCATGACCACAGAGACCGGGAGATACTTTACCCAATTCACACCAGAGATCAAGATGCAGCTGTTGGTCACATTCAGAAACAAATTCTGCACGGTTTCTGGAATGTTTGCAATGAATAGGCATGTCCCAAAAGCAGACCATTCATTGCCAAATAATTACTTTCTCACATCTAATCCTGACTGCTGGTCACTGGTGCATTCTCATTGATGGGTTTATTTAAAGATCCAGGTCTTTCCCTCGTTGAATAACACAACCCCATACAGTGGGGGTATATATGGCCTGACCCAAGTGCAAAACAGTACACTCATCGGTAATTAAATTATTAAGGCAAGTGTGAACAAAATCGGCAACAAAATCACCAACGATTATGATGAAGATCAACAGCCCCAATCTCAATCACTGCGACTCTCCCTCATTGATTGTTTTTATGTAAAGGAGGAGGGAGGTTAGTGAGAGTGGGGGGGGGGGGGGGGGGGGGGGGGGAGAGAGAGTGGGGGGGGGGGGGGGAGAGAGAGTGGGGGGGGGGGGAGAGAGAGTGGGGGGGGGGGAGAGAGAGTGGGGGGGGGGGGAGGAGAGTGGAGGGGGGGGGTGAGAGTGGAGGGCCATTGGAGGACCAATGAGCCCCAGTGGCCAATCGAGGATGGGCAGCCGAGAACAATGAGGGACCCAGCATGGGGGGGGGGGGGGTTGCAGGAAATGGAAGAGGGACTATCGGATCTTTATTGAATACATTTGTGCCTTTGTCGTCACTCTATACGTGGTGACTCTTTGCATGCCTGTGTATCGCATGCAAATCAAACAATTTCTCTGTACAAAGTACATGTCACAATAAATACATCAAACACTACCTTCAACGTGGGATTTTGTTCTATTCACACAAACGAAGAGTTGGACAGATCTTTTCCCCTGCCTGACAGGAGATGGAAGAGGACGCATTCCATTCATCTCTCAGGTTTAGTTATAACTTCCATCAATGTAGCAGCTTTAATGTAACATCAACACCTCGCGTGGTTTTTTCCCCGAGAAGCGTCACGAATTCAAAATATGGCACGGAGCCAGGTGAAGTAATGAAGAGCAGGGTGATAAAGTCAGTGAGAGAAAGAGTGAATGTAGGGCAATGGTTAAACAGACTATGTCAGCTAAAATTGAGTTGCCAGCTACATTTGCAGCACCAAGTTTCAAACCATGCTTAGGAAAACAAGTAGATGTTTTTAAAGAATGTTCAGGCTAACTCAAAGGAACCAGTAAATCATGAGGCCACCTTAGGCGAGATCACTAAGGTAAGCTTTTGCCTTCCCAGAGACTTCAATACAAGCTTGGTGTCTGATACGACACATAGCTCAGGCCATTGTGATACAAAGGAGGATAGCTGGTTTGGGCACAAAGTCACCTATTGTTTTTAGAGATAAAGTTATGAAATAAATGCATGCTTCCAACATTAGAGACAGCTTCACCTATGGGGAGAGAGAGAGTGGAGCTTCACCTTCGGGGAGATAGACGGGAACCTCACCGAGAGGGAGAGAGAGAGAGAGAGAGAGAGGGAAAGGGAGCTTGACCATGGTGTGTGCCTGTGCCAGCCAGTGCAGACAGGAGACTCGAATACTCAGAGGGGCGTGAGACCTGTTATTTCATATTGTTATTTTATTGATAGATTTTTCTCTGTAGTTTACTTGTATTCTAGTTCAATAAATAGTCGTTTGTGCTCTTCACGAAGTGCATTCATCGATCCAAATCCTTGAATCCTGCATTTATTTTGTTACAGTGAAAAAGAAGGGGTAGAGATTTTTGACACAGTGTCGCAGAGAGATGCCGCACAGTTTTTGTTTAGTTTAGTTTGGAGATACAGTGCAGAAACAGGCCCTTCAGCCCACCGGGTTCGTGCCGACCAGCGATCCCACGCACTGGGGATAATTTGCAATTTTTAACAGAGCTAATTAACCGACAAACCTGTGCGTCCTTGTGGTGTGGGAGGAGATCGGAGAATCTGGAGAAAATCCACGGGGTAACAGGGAGAATGTACAAACTCCGTACAGACAGCACCCGTAGTCGGGATCGAACCCTGGTCTCTGGCGCTGTGAGGCAGCAGCTCTACCACTGCGCCACTGTGTTCCCCTGCTTGTGGTACCTGGTTGGTGGTGACTCAGGCATAAGCTTCTAAGTCAGGACTGAACCTGCAGCAACTCCACTGCTTCACCACCGTGGCTCCCACGGAAACAGGCCCTTCAGCCAGCTGAGTCCATACTGACCACCAGCCCGCCCATTCACACTAATCTTCCATGAATTTGCTTTTTAAATTCTTCCCACATTCCCATCGGCACCCTTCAGCTTTCACGACTCATCCACGCTACAGGGGCGATGTAGGCTGGTCAATTAACCAACCAGTAGCACATTTTCAGGATGTGGGAGGAAGCTGGAGCTGCCGGAAGAAACCCACACAGCACAGGAATGCTGCAGTAACGTATTGGACAAGATATTAAAAGAGAGGCAGGAGGGTTCAGGGAGGTGAGGCTTATGCCTGGACAATGGAAGGCACAGCAGCAAATGGTGAACCAATTCAAACTGGGGAAGTGATAATGGCCAAGGCTGGAGTCATGCAGCAATTTTAAATGACTGTAGAAGACTGAAGAAGCATGAAGCGATAGGGGCAGATTGTGAGACCAACACAGAGAGCTGTGAATCGCCGCAGAGAGTTGCGAATTTGTGGAATTCTCTGCCGCAGAAGCCAGTAGAGGCCAATTCACTGGATGGATTCAAAAGAGAGTTAGATGGAGCTCTGGGGACTAGCGGAATCAAGGGATATGGGGAGAAGGCAGGCACGGGTTACTGATTGTGGATGTTCAGCCATGATCACAATGAATAGCGGTGCTGGCTCGAAGGGACAAATAACTTCCTCCTGCACCTATTTTCTATGTTTAAAGACAAGAGAGAGAATGTATAAAATAAGCATCGGTGGCAAGAAACCAGGATTAGCAAACATTCAGATGAAGAGTGAACATGGCTGATTTTAATTTTCAGCTTTAGTTTTGTTTAGTTTTTAGAGGTACAGCATAGAAACAGGCTCTTTGGCCACCCAATGATCACCCCATTCACACATGTTGTATGTTATCCCACTCCCTGCACACTAGGGACAATTTTCAGAAGTCATTTAACCTACAAAAACCGCAAGTCTTTGTGATGCGGGAGGAAAGCGGAGCACCCAGAGGAAACCCACGTGGTCACAGGGAGAACATGCAAACTCCACACAGACAGCACCCATGGTCAGGATTGAATCCGGGGCTCTGGGGCTGTGAGGCAGCAGCTCCCAATGCAAAGCATTCTGTCCTTGGAGTTCATACCAGCACTCAACGCAATTCCATCCGGACCAGTCCCCCACACGTATTTCTGAAACCTACTCTCTCCTACATATCCATCAACTCTTCCAAATTCTCTAATCACACACATAACTAGTGGTAACTAACAGTGACCAATTAACTAATCAACCGGCAGCCAACAGAATCAAGGACCACTCACACACCTGTCATTCCCTGTTCTTCTCTCTTCCATCAGGTTGAAGATACAAAAGCTTGAAAACACACCACCAGCTTTAGGAAAAGCATTTTCCAAACAGTTATCAGTCTACTGAGCGATCCTCCCGTAAGTTAAGGATGTAGTGCCAATCCCCCAACCTATCTCATTGCAACCTTGCACTTTTTTATCTGTACTTTCTCCGTAGCTACAACACTATGTTTATTTTTCTCTTTGCACTACCTGTTGTATTTATGATTGTTTCATGCATGACAATATTTGAATAGATAGCATGCAATGTTTTTCACTATATCTCAGTGCACACAACAAAATAAACGGGTATGAATGCCATTCTCAATTTTCAATTTGTATTAACGCTGTGGGTGAAGCCAATTATTCAAATTTGATTGATAAAAAACAGGATTTTTAGGGCAAGTTTCATCTATTTGCTACATAAATGTAAGAGGTATGATTAATGTCAAAATCAGTGGAAATGAATGCTTCAGGTCCATAAGTCTCATTGCATTGAACTTTTTTTTTTATGACTTAATTTTATGGGAAATGTAGAAGGCTGGAAAGACTCGTGAGCATTTGGTATTATATGCCTGAAACATTATGTGTTTTCCACACATGAAGGAAATGTTCAACATTTTTATATTTTATTTCTTATTTCTAGACATTATTCCTTGCCCTCTTCAATGCTGCTTATGTTATTTTTCATCATTGGATTCAGTGTATCACTAAAGGAGCCCTTTTAATTCATCTGGCCCTGGACGCCATTCTATCTCAGGTGTTCATCGACTCCCATCTCGTTCTTACTAACACTGTGGGATAATTTGTAATAGTCAGCTTGGGGTGCGAACGGAAAGGATATCACTCAGCAGAAAACTACACGGACCAGAGACAACGGACAAACTCCAGGCTGGTAGCACCCAGAGTGATATTGAGAGCCATGGAGCGATACAGTGTGGAAAAAAGGCCCTTCCGACCCAACATGCCCACACTGACCTACACGTCTTAGCTACACTAGTTCAACCTGCCCGCATTTGGTCCATATCCCTCCAAACATGTCCTATCCATGTACCTGTCTAACTATTTCTTAAACGTTGGGATAGTCCCTGCCTCAAATGCCTCATCTGGCAGCTTGTTCCATACATCCACCACCCTTTGTGTGAAAAGGTTACCCCTCAGATTCCTATTAAATCTTTTCCCCTTCACCTTCAACCCATGTCCTCTGGTTCTCGATTCACCTACTCTGGGCAAAAGACTCAATTCATCTACCCAATCTATTCCTCTCATGATCTTATACACCTCTATAAGATCACCCCTCATCCTGTGTTCCAAGGAATAGAGTACCAGCCTACTCAACCTCAGGCCCTCTAATCCTGGCAACATCCTCATAAATCTTCTCTGCACCCTTTCCTGCTTGACAACATCTTTCCCATGACATGATGACCAGAACTGAACACAATACTCTAAATGTGGCCTCACCAACGTCCTATACAACTGCAACATGACCTCCCACCATCTATACTCAATACTCTGCCTGTTGAAGGTCAAGGTGCCAAAAGCCTTTTTGACCACTTGATCTACCTGCGACTCCATCTTCAAGGAACCATGCATCCCCCTGCTCTACGACACTCTGAAGATCTTTCCTGGTCCGAGAACACTAATGCAATTATCAAGAAAGCACATCAGCGCCTCTACTTCCTGAGAAGATTACGGAGAGTCGGTTTGTCAAGGAGGACTCTCTCTAACTTCTACAGGTGCACAGTGGAGAGCATGCTGACCGGTTGCATCGTGGCTTGGTTCGGCAACTTGAGCGCCCTGGAGAGGAAAAGACTACAAAAAGTAGTAAACACTGCCCAGTCCATCATCGTCTCTGACCTTCCTTCCATCGAGGGGATTTATCGCAGTCGCTGCCTCAAAAAGGCTGGCAGCAGCATCAAGGACCCACACCATCCTGGCCACACACTCACATCCCCGCTACCTTCAGGTAGAAGGTGTAGGAGTCTGAAGACTGCAACGACCAGGTTCAGGAATAGCTACTTCCCCACAGCCATCAGGCTATTTAACCTGGCTCGGACAAAACTCTGATCATTAATAACCCATTATCTGTTATTTGCACTTCATCAGTTTATTTATTCATGTGTGTATGTATTTATATAATGATATATGGACACACTGATCTGTTTTGTAGTCAATGCCTACTATGTTATGTGTGCTGAAGCAAAGCAAGAATTTCATTGTCCTATCAGGGACACGTGACAATAAACTCTCTTGAACTTGAACCTGAACTACCCAGAGGCCTACTATTTACTGTGTAGGCCCTTCCCATGTTAGACCTCACATTTCTCTGCATTAAATTCCATCAACCATTCCTCAACCCACCTGGCCAATCGATCCAGATCCTGCTGCAATCGTTCACAACCATCTTCACTATCTGCAAAACCATTAACTTTTGTATCATCAGCAAACTTGCAAATCTTGCCCTGTATGTTCTCATCCAAATCACTGATGTAGATGACAAACAGTAACGCACCGAACCCTGAGGCACACAACTAGTCACAGGCCTCCAGTCCGAGAAGCAACCTTCCACCATCACCCTCTGCTTTTTCCACAAAGTCAATTTTCTATCCATTGAGCCATCTCTCCTTGGATTCCATACGATCTAACCTTCCAGAGCAGCCTATCTTGCGGAACCTTGTCGAATGCTCTGCTGAAGTCCATATATAGAACATATAGAGCTCTGCCTAGGAAGGAACTACAGATGCTGGTTTAAACCGAAGATTGACACAAAATGCTGGAGTAACCTAGGGAGACAGGCAGCATCTCTTGAGAGAAGGAATGGGTGACGAATGGGAAATGTCACCCATTCCTTCTCTCAAGGGATGCTGCCTGTCCCGTTGAGTTGCACCAGCATTTTGTGTCTATCTACATCTCTGCCCTCATCGACCTTTTTGGTCACGCCTTCAACGAACTCAATCAGATTTGTGAAACACGACCTCCCGCGTACAAAACCATGCTGACTATCCCTAATCAGCTCTTGTCCATCTAAATGCCTTTATATCCTACACCTAAGAATACTCTCTGGTAACTTTCCAATTACAGATGTTAAGCTCGCTGGCCTATAGTTCCCAGCATTATCCCTGCAGCCCTTCTTGAATAGAGGCACAACATTTGACACTCTCCAGTCTTCCCGAACCTCTCCTGCATTTAAAGACGACTCGTAAATGTCAACCAGGACTCCCGCAATTTCCTCTCCGATTACCCACAATGTTCTTGGCCATATCTGGTAATCCTCAATGTTGACTGAACCCCTAGATCCAAGGAGCTGTGACGGAGCATCACTTTATTCCTTGAAACGCAGGGGGATGGGAGATGATCTTTTAGAAGCATATGTGAGATTATGAGAGGAATAGGTAGGGTACATGAGTAGGGGAATTAAAAAACAGAGGACATAGGTTTAAGGTGAGGAGGAAAAGATTTAATAGGAATCTGAGGGGGTAACCTTTTCACACAAAGGGTGGTGGATGTATGGAACAAGCTGCCAGAGGAGGCAGTTGAGTCAGGGACTGTCCCAACATTTAAGAAAGTTAGACAGGCATAAGTGGTGGTAGGTATATGGAATGAGCTGCCAGAGGAGATAGTTGAGGGGGTACTATCACACCGTTTTAATAATATTTGAACAAGAACATGGATAGGATAGGTCTAGAGTGGTGCAGCTGGGATATAATGGTCGCTGTGCGGAGGTTGTGCCAAAGGGTCTGTTTCCACGCTGCATGACTATGACAAGTTAATGAGATATCTTTGTCCTTTAGACACGTGAAAATTCTGCGTTTGCATCCATCCTGCCACAAGCTGGCATGAGGTTTTATCTGCTCTCTAGCCGGTGACCAGGGTCAATGCCATGGGAGGTCTGTGGTTGTTACAGGTACTCCAGATGCTTTTGATTTTTGCTGCCCTCTAATCTACAACATAGATGTGATAAACCACGATTCACATCCTACAGCGCTATACATCAGCACATCCACTATTGGCATCCTGTGACCCTTCCTTATCACCTCTTCACAGCCAACAATGGACTGTTTTGGGCTCCACCCTTCCTTGGTTATCTGTTGCCAGCCCTCCAGTTCCCTCCCCCCTACTGTCAGTCTGAAGAAGGGTCGACCCGAAACATCACCCACCCTTTTCCTCCAGAGGCGCTGCCTGACGCGCTGAGTTATTCCAGCATTTTGCGTCTATCTTCAGTGTAAACCAGCATCTGCACTTCCTTTCTACACACCATAACACATCCTGCAGCCCCACACCATCTCACTTGGGCGGCCACTGTGGCACAGCGGTAGAGTTGCTGCCTTACAGAGCTTGCAGCGCCTGAGACCTGGGTTCGATCCCGACTACGGGTGCTGTCCGTATAGTTTGTACATTCTCCCCGTAATCGCATGGGTTTCCTCCGAGACCTTCAGTTTCCTCCCACACTCCAAAGACATACAGTTCTGTTGGTTTATTGGCTTGGTGTATGCGTAAATTGTCCCTAGTGTGTGTAGGGTCATGTTAATGTGCGGGGATCGCTGGTCGGTGCGGACTCGGTGGGCCGAAGGGCCTGTTTCTGCGCTGTATATCCAAACCAAGCTAAACTTGAGTGAGAGCTGCAAGCGCTCTCATTCAAAGCGTTATAGAAGTGTTAATGTATATTAAAGTACATTGTAAACGCATTCCAAAGTACTAATGCTGATTAGCTTACATCCTCCCTAAATGTTAGCTCATTCTGAGATCTGCTGCACTTTTTTAAATTTTAATTACGATGTTTTCCTAAAGACAGATGATAAACTAACTGGCCCTTTGATTCTTGCTTTCTGACTTGCTCCTTGATGAACAGTGGTGTTGCATCTTCCATTCCTCCAGGAGCTCTCCAGGACTCTATAACTTTTGGAATCCGTTTAGTGTCTCCTATGGTGCCGGCCAATCCAAAATATAAAGTTATTTACATTTTTTGTCATTTCTCTATTTCAGTTCAATTTAGTTTATTGTCACATGTACCGAGGCAAAGAGAAAAGCTTTAGTTGCTTTTGTTGCGTGCTAACCAGTCAGCAGAAAGACAATACAATATTACAATCGACCCATTTACAGTGTATAGATACATGATAAGGGAATTACGTTTAGTGCAAGATAAAGCCAGCAATGTTCAATCAAGGATATTCCGAGGGTCATCAAAAAAGTAGTTCCCCAAATTTATCTGCTGCGGGATTAATAGGTTCTCTTCCTTTTTACACACCAGTAGATGTTCTTAGAGTCATGGAGTCATTAGAGAAACAGGCTCTTTGGCTCAACTCATCCATGCCCACTATAATAAACCATCTAAGTTAGTCCCATTTGCCTCCGCTTGGCCCACATCCCTCTAAAACTTTTCTTATCCATGTACCAGTCCAAGTGTCTTATAAATGGCGTGGTATTAATGTAAAATTGTCCCCAGCGTGTGTAGGATAGCGGTAGTGTGTGGGGATCTCTGGTCGGCGCAGGCTCAGTGGGCCGAAGGGCCTGTTTCCGGGCTGTATCTCTAAACTAAACTAAATTGAACTAAAAAAAATGTCTCCTGCTGCTGATCTACCGTTTTGCTAACTCTCCTCATAATGCCTTCGTAATTGCCTTTTTTTGAGTTTAGGACACTAATTTCAGAGCCGTGTCTTGAATTTGAAATTGTGAAATGCTTCGATGACTCTTTCCTAAGGAATCGTTAACAGTTCATTCACTCGTGTGTCAGGCGATGTAGCTCGCTGTTGGCTTCTGGCGTAGTGCAACACGTTGACAGAACTGGTCGCTCGAAGTGTTGCGGAGCGCATCATGTCGTCGTTTCCAGGGATTGCCACGAGGAGGCTTCTGTCATGATCCCTGTAAAGAGCTCAAACTCACACGGGTTAAAGCAAAAGCATCTTTATTGTTCAGGTCATTAACTACTAAGCAGGTCATCACACATTCACACTGCTATTGTAACTGGTAGACAGTGGGTAGGATCTTACACTATGAATGTTATAATTAGGTGGGGTTATAGTTACTAAGCATTCTAATTGGCTAACATGCTACAGCCAATCTACAATCCCCCATCCTTAACAGTGAGATCATGAAATACTCTGGTCCCACCGCACAAAATCAGAAAAGCCAATTGCCTCATTCGTTCATAGAACATAGAACAGTACAGCAAAGAGCAGGGCCTTCAGCCAAGACATCTGTGGCGACCATGATGCGGAATTAAACTAACCTCATCAGTTAGCACAATATCTAACACCCCCTCTCCACCGCCCTCCCCCCCACCTCAACCCCCCTCCCCCCACCCCCCCCCCCCCCCCCCCCCCCCCCCTCCACGGCAGCATGCTCCAGGCACTACTCTCTGGGTAAAAGACTTGCCAGCACATTTCCCATCTCCTTTAAACTTTCCCCATTTCGCCCTTAAATCAATGCCGTCTAATACTTGACACTTCTACCCTGGGGGAAAAAAAAGACTACCTACGCTAACTATGCCTCTTATAAATTTATAAACTTTATTCATGTTGACTCTCAGACTCTGACGCTCCAGAGAAAGCAATCCAAACTTCCTCCTCAATTTTTTGAAACTAGGTAACATCCTGGTGAGCTTCCTTCTGCACCCTCTCCAATCCTAGCTGTAAATCAGCAACCAGAAATGGCATTGACATTGTTCCGCTATTGCCATGTCTGCCGAGGTACAGTGTAAAGCTATTTGTTCTTTGCTACCAAGTCAAACCATACTGAACATGAGTACAATCCAGCCATACACAAGTGCAGCAAATAGTGCAAAGAGGAAAAATAAACAGAGTGCGTAACACAGCGTTGTAGCTATAGAGAAAGTACAGGTAAAAAAAGTGCAAAGTTGCAACTAGGTAGGTTGGGAGATTAGGTCCACATTCTTGATTTATGAGAATCATTTGAAAGTCTGATAACAGCAGGGAAGAAGCTGTTCCTTAAGCTTTCAAACTTTTGTTTCTTGCGCCTGATGGGAGAGATGAGAACAGGGAATGGCTGGGTGTGAGTGGTTCTTGATGCTGGCTCCTTTACCGAGGCAGCTAGATGAAGATAGATTTGATGGTGGTGGAGGGAGGGGAGGGTTGAAGGGAAGCTTGTGTGCATCAATTGGGCTGCATCCACAACTCTGCAATTTCTTGCAGTCTTGGGCAGAGTTGTTGCCAATCCAAGCTATGATGCATCCTGATCGGATGCTTTCTACCGATGTATCTGAGGACGTTGGTAAGGGTCACTGGAGACATGCAACCCTCTGCACTCCTGCACCTATTGGCTATTGTCTATTGAAGAGGTAGAGGCGTTGGTGTGTTTTCTTGGCTGTAGCTTCAATCTGATTGAATAAGGACAAATTATTGTCGATATTTATGCCTAGGAACCTGAAGCTGCTGATCCCCTTCCCTTCAGCAACATTGGTGATGACTGGGACTTGCACACCACCCTGCTTCCCGATGCCAATGATATTTGTGATCACAGCACTGATCCCTGTTCAAGACCAGAACTGAATTCAGTCTGAAAGTAACTCCTTTATCTTGATCCTTTTCTCTTGTTTTGCTACACCTCAACGGATGCCAGCACGTAACCCCTAACCTGATAGACACACTGTTAGCTTGTGCAGTGGATTACCATGTGACAACATATTTGGGGGGGGGGACCACAGAGTGATGCTGCGGGTAGTTCAGCTGTCTCACAGCTTCAGCGACCCACGATTGTTCAGGCACCCACCATTCTCTGCGTATTAAACTTGTCTCGCACATCTACTTACAACGGACAATAGACAATAGGTGCAGGAGTAGGCCATTCGGCCCTTTGAGCCAGCACCGCCATTCAATGTGATCATGGCTGATCATCCCCAATCAAGTCAAGCCAAGTGAGTTTATTGTCATGTGTCCCTGATCCGACAATGACATTCTTGCTTTGCTTCCGCACACAGAACATAGAAGGCATTTACTACTAAACAGATCAGTGTGTCCATATATCATATAGAAATATATACACACATGAATAAATCAGTACCCCGTTCCTGCCTTCTCCCCATATCCCCTGACTCCGCTATCTTTAAGAGCATCCAGTGATGCAGCATTAAGTGATCCAGTTACATTATTGTCCCTCTCACCTCTTTGACATTGCCACCCTGGGAGAAAGGTTCGGAACATTAACCCTATTTAATCCTCTTATAATTTTATATAACTCCGCCAGGTCTCCCGTCAGTCTCCAAAGCTCCAGAGAAAACTATCTAAGTTTGTCCGACTTATAGTTAATGCTGTCTTCGTTAGACAGCATTCTGGTAAACTTCATTTCTACCATCTCCCATGCTTCAACATCCTTGCTGTCATCAGATGACCAGAACTGGGTGCAATACCACCATCGTGGCCTAACCAATGTCCCTAAGGCTGCAACATAATTCCTTGCTTCTTATAGGAAGTGATCCAGTTGCAAAGGACAGTGTGTGACCGTGAGTTGGGAGATGGGTTTTTGTTTAGGATTGTGATGTTGAAGATAAGCTAGCTATCTATCTATCTATCTATACATAACTAAAACTCTGATCTTGTTATCTTTCGGTTTGGCGGTCATTCTGTTTGCGCAAAGGCGTTTCGCGATAGCGCTACGATTTTTCACCAGTTCACTCACCGTTCTCCTGTGCTGCGATTGCACCCAGTTTCGTTCCGATCGGTCCAATGTCGGAAAATTAGCGAGGTTTAAAAATCTTAAAAACCGCGCTTGCGCAGATCAGTCTCTTCTCCTGCCAGTCAGCGTCACGCGGATTAGTCTCTTCCCCTGTCACTCCCCGGGACGGTCCGCCCCTTCCTGCACCATTGCGTCTTTACTGGAGCTGAGGATGGCCGGCGGAGGTTTCCAACCAGACTTTCGGAGGGACCCGAAGTAGCCCTGCCCAGCCCCAAGCAGCCCTG
The DNA here is from genome assembly GCA_035221665.1 of Okamejei kenojei. Taxonomy (NCBI): domain Eukaryota; kingdom Metazoa; phylum Chordata; class Chondrichthyes; order Rajiformes; family Rajidae; genus Okamejei; species Okamejei kenojei. Next base: position 17,187,467 of record CM069132.1, read on the forward strand.
CCCCAAGCAGCCCCGCCCCAAGCAGCCCCGCCACCAGGCCACCCTGCCCCAAGCAGCCCAGCATCGGAGACCCTGCCCAGCCCAGCCCAGCCCAGAATGGGAGACCCAGCCCGGAGTCGGAGATGTCATCGATGTCACCAAACGGAAAGCGGAGACTCTGACCCCGGCAGAGGAGAACAACCAGCAACCAGCGCCCGCTGTGAGTCCCTTTCGCACCGCCAGCTCCAGCCACTACCTCTCTGGTCCCCCTCGTTGGCTCCTCCCCCCCAAGCCCATGTTGCCCCTCTCTCCCCAAAGGCTCTCTCCCCCCATCTTTTCTCTGAGCTCATTCCCACCCACCCACCCTCCGCTCTCCCCCACAAGCCCCCTGCCCACATACACCCTCTTGCCCACACACAGCTCCCACCCACATACACACACACACCCCCTCGCCCACACACACACACACCCCCACACAACCCCCCCACACAGCCCCCCAACACACCCCCCCCCACACACCCTGCCGCTCACACTCCCCATCCCCAATATCCCCCACCCCCACAACCCCCCTCCCCATACACACCCAGCCCCCCCCACACACATCACAACCCCCCCACCCCACATCCCCCACAATCCGCCCCCACAACACCCCCCCCCGTCCTCACACACGCTTCCCCCCTACGCAAAACACCTCTCCCCCCACAACCCCTCTGCCTGCACACCCCTCCCCCCCACAACCCACCCCTCACAACCCCCCTCCACAACCTCCCCCACACACACCCCCCACATCCCACCTACCCTCCTCCCACATACACACACACCCCCACCCCACAACCCACCCTTCACAAACCCCCCCAGAACCCCCCCCACACACACACACACAACACCCCTCCCCCACACCCCCCCGCCCCCACATACCACCTACCACCCTCCCTCACCCCTCCCGCCCACATACACATACCCCCTCACCCCACACCTTCCCCGCAGGAGTCTGACACATGTATCTTTGTTATCTAAATGTTCAGCGATGAGTGGAGGCCAGGGAGATGGCATCTGCTGTGGACCTGTTACAACGGTAGGCTAACTGCAATGGATAAAGGTTCTCTGGATAGACTGGAATTAATGACCGGCCTTTCAAAGCACATCTTGGTGGTAGATGTCAGAGCGCGCTGGACAGTCATCACTAATGCGTCCTACCTTGATTTTCCTCGGCACCAGAATGATGCTGATCTTCTTAAATCTGCTGGGTACTTCAGGATGACGTAGGTTAAAGATTCCTGCAAATACTCCTGCCGTTGGTCCATGCAGGTCTTGAGGGTGCAGCCATCTATGACAATTTTCTTCTGTGGGTTCACTCTCAGGAAGTCCGATCGGACATCTGCGACCATGCCAAACAAAGCCTGTGGAGGTCAAGTCAATGAATATTTTTAAGGCAGAGATAGACAGATTCTTTATTATAATCAAGTCATGGTCATAAGTTCATGTTCATTTGTGATAGGAGAAGAATTAGGCCATTCGGCCCATCTAGCCTGCACCATTCACTCATGGCCGATCTATCTCTCCCTCGCAAACCCATTCACCTGCCATCTCTCCATAAACCGTGCACCCATACTGATCAAGAACTTGTCAATCTCCGCTTTAAAAATATCCATTGACTTGCCCTCCACAGCCGTCTGTGGCAATGAATTCCACAGATTCACCAGCCTCTGAATAAAGAAATTCCTCCTCATCTCCCTGTTCTTCTTTTGATACTTGCTGTTGTATTTCACATTTCAGCAAGAACAGTCCTTGCAGTGAGGATGCCAGAAGTCTAATGTCCCTCGGAGCGGACAGTACGTTTCCATTTACTATTTAATTCAAAGATAGGATCACTCCAGCGCACTGTGCTGACACAACAGAATTAGTGGTCAAAAGTTGTTGGAGTGAGGCTTGAAAGTAAATGAGCCAAGACTACCTATTATAAGTCTATCATTATGCCAAGACATGGTTCTATATTCATTTGGAATCAACGAGGGCCTCTGCACTGCAATCTGATTTAAATATCCACAGTTTCAGGATATTCATTTTTCACAAATACACCTTCACATGTTGGCGGCACGGAGGCGCAGCGGGGGAAATGCTGCCTCACAGCGCCAGGGACCCAGGTTCGACCCTGACTATGGGTCCTGTCTGAACGGAGTTTGTACGTTCTTCCCATGGCCACGTGGGTTTTCTCCAGGTGCTCCAGTTTCCTGCCACACTCCAAAGATGTACAGGTTTGCAGGCTAGTACATTGTCCCTATTGTTGGTGTGTGGGGACGGTTGGTCGAAGGTCTGTTTCCACACTGTACCTCGAAACTAAACTAACCTGTATCACTCCAAACTATACCACACATGATGGGTTGGTACAGGCATTGATATGTAATTGTCATGTGTTCACCAGACTGATTCCTGGGATGTCAGGACTGTCTTATGAAGAAAGACTGGATAGACTCGGTTTATACTCTCTGGAATTTAGGAGATTGAGAGGGGATCTTATAGAAACTTACAAAATTCTTAAGGGGTTGGACAGGCTAGATGCAGGAAGATTGTTCCCGATGTTGGGGAAATCCAGGACAAGGGGTCACAGCTTAAGGATAAGGGGGAAATCCTTTAAGACCGAGATGAGAAAGACTTTTTTCACACAGAGAGTGGTGAGTCTCTGGAACTCTCTGCCACAAAGGGTAGTTGAGGCCAGTTCATTGGCTATATTTAAGAGTGAGTTGGATGTGGCCCTTGTGGCTAAGGGGATCAGAGGGTATGGAGAGAAGGCAGGTACGGGATACTGAGTTGGATGATCAGCCATGATCATATTGAATGGCGGTGCAGGCTCGAAGGGCTGAATGGCCTACTCCTGCACCTAATTTCTATGTTTCTATGTTTCTATGTGTACTGAGGTACAGTGAAAAACTTTTGTTTGCCTGCTATTCAATTAAATCACATCATATTCTATATGCAGTATGAGTACATCAAGCCACACACAAATACAACAGGTAGTGCTAAGAGAAAAACACAAGTGTAGAATATAATTTAAAGCTTATAGTATTCCAGTTCCAGTGAAGAAGTCCAATGTCTACAGTGAGGTAGGTTGGATGATCGGGTCTGCGCCCTAGCTTATGGGCGAACTGTCCGCTAGTCTGATAACTGAGGGAAGAAACTGTTTGTGAGTCTAGTGGCATTTGCTTTCAAGCTTCTGTACCTTCTGCCTGACAGGAGAGGCGAGAAGAGCAGCACAGTGCCACAGCAAGAGATTGTTTAAGAAGGACCTGCAGATGCTGGAAATTCGAAGGTAGACAAAAATGCTGGAGAAACTCAGCGGGTGAGGCAGCATCTATGGAGCAAAGGAAATAGGGTCTCGACCCGAAACGTTGCCAAATCCTTTGTTCCATAGATGCTGCCTCACCCGCTGAGTTTCTCCAGCATTTTTGTCTAACAGCAATAGAGTTACTGCCTTACAGTGTTAGAGACCTGGGTTAGATCCTGACTATTGGCGCTATCAGTATGGAATTTGTACGTCCTCCCTGGGATCACGTGGGTTTTCTCTGTGTGCTCTGGATTCATCCCACTTTCCAAAGTCATGCAGGTTTGTAGGTTGATTGGCCTCTGTAAATTGTCCCTTGAGTGTAGGGTAGAACTAGTGTAAATTGTCCCTAGTGTGTAGGATAGAACAAGCTTACGGGTGATCACTCATCGAGATGCATTTGGTGGACCAAAGGGCCTTTTTTGTTGCTGTATCTCTGGACTAAGCTTAAAGCGGGAACATGGTGAAAGAAGATCCTTGGGATAGGATGTGTGGGTGGTCGGGAGGAGGATGTATAATTCATAAGGCGAAACCTGCGATGAAGTCAGATCTTTGATCTAACACTTGAATTATATTATGCAAGTTGACAGGAGAAGACAGCCAAAATGAAGACGAGATATTTTAAAAGACTGTTGCATGGTATAATGAAAATCATGAAATCTGAATTCTAGCTCTGGTCGGCACATTCCAAGTCCTGTTAGCTGCCACATTATATTAGGCAACAACAATGCTTAATTTTAGTTTGATTTACTTCTGTTTCCACAATGTCATTTGAATTTCCTTCACATGCAGAGATGAGCAATAGCCTCCATCTTGTACAATGAATCTTGGGAACTCGCCATCATTTAAACTTGCTCACGTCTAATGCGGAACATTTAAATACAATTGATAAAGCACAATCAGTAATAACCAATATAACAATAAAAAAAAGGCTCGTTTTCTGTGGCTAAGTGGCTCTGCCTCAGTCATGGTATTTAACCAGCGCAGGGACCATTTATTGCCTTAGACAGACCTGACAAGTGCAAATTCTCACTTTGTGTTGTTATAAATCACATGAGCCACAATCTTCTTAGGCGTGATAAATCAAGGATTTGGGGGGGGGGGGGGGGGGAGCACAAACAAGTTTGACAATGAGATAATGCAAAAACAAGTAAAATATGATTCTGTTGACAAACTAAGAGTTATTTCTGACCATATGCTTTATTAATCAAAAACCATTGATGCATGGGTGTTGGTAGAAGGGGAAATTACTAGTCCCGCCACTTGGAAAGCAGGTCCAAAGTCAAAGTGTGGCTTTTTTCATGCTTTTGTGATGCAGAATTTTCTGCGTTTTAATTCGAGGACAGTGCTTATTTTTGGCCTGTTTTGGCCAAAGCAGAAATTGGAGTTGGACGCTACCGGACACGAGCGGCTTTTACTTGTTACGTCGACTGACCGTAAAATAAACTTTACTCCTCCTCACTTCACGGGGATATCACGGCGGGTCTACCAATCCTGTGGAAATGAAGGCCGCGACTGGAAGAATTAGCTCCTGCCCCGTCAACATTTGATCTCGGCTGATAGAAGAACGTGGACACTCAGCCCCGCCAACCTCTTCTTCCAATGGAATTATGGTGAATCTGGGACTTTCCACTTCAATCTTGGTTCCACAACTTTTAATTGCCACGATCATGCAAAATGGATCAAACCTCGCTGGTTTCTTGCTTTGTGAGGGAGGAAGACAGTTATACTGTACACTTTCACCGCACTTCTGTCAAAAGCATACAACCTGTGCAGCAGCTTTGAGGAAAACTTGGCGAACCAGAGAAAAGGGGGGTGGGGGGGGCGTGGAAACACCTGCGAGGAACCAAATGAACCTGCAGAACGAAAAATTTCCTGGATTGTTTTATTATTCGGGGGCGGGGGGGGGGGGGGGGGGGGGGGGGGGGGGGGGGGGGGGGGGGGGGGGGGGGGGGGGAGGTGCAGGGAACCCAAAGAGAGGTGAAGTGCAAACTCTTCTGAACAGAATAAAAGCTTCTTTACTTGAAAGTGCATGAAAAATATGCAAAAAAAAAAAAATGTTCAGGCACCATTGGGTGTAATTAAATGCTAATTGATTATAAGAAGATTTTCTGCGTGTAAAAGTGTTTTTACGCCGAATAATACAAAGCGAAGCAATAATGAGGGTTGAATTGGGAGAGGAGGTCCTGCAAATCTCTCTTCATGCAGTATTCCTCCCATTAACGGTGTCTCGGGGTTTGGGCGATGAATGGTTAGTTTTATTCCCTGCAGTGTGGCTGTCAGGTCCGGAGCATCCATCAGACGAATGGGGGCTGAGTTAGCGTTGACAGGGAGAGCCTTTGGGGGAGGGGAGGGGAGGGAAGTGGGGGGGGGGGGTGTTGCTGGAATGGGAGGGTGTCGGTCGCCGTTGATGTCACAGCCAAGAGACGGTCATGATTGGATCTAATTATAATTTAAGCAGCAAATAGACAGACTTCCCTGCACGATTGACTTCAAAGTGGATAGTACCGAGAGAGAGAGGGAGAAAGAGAGAAGAGAGAGAGAGAGAGAGAGAGAGAGAGAGAGGAGAGAGTGAGAGAGAGAAAGGGAGAGAGTGAGAGAGAGAAAGAGAGAGAGAGAGTGAGAGAGAGAGAGAAGAGAGAGAGAGAGGGAGAGAGAGAGAGAGAGAGAGAGAGAGAGAGAGAGAGAGAGAGAGAGAGAGAGAGAGAAGAGAGAGAGAGAGAGAGAGAGAGAGGAGAGAGAGAGAGAGAAGAAGAGAGAGGAGAGGAGAGAGAGAGAGAGAGAAAGAGGAGAGAGAGAGAGAGGAGAGAGAGAGAGAGAGAGAGAGTGAGAGAGAGAAAGGGAGAAAGAGAGAGAGAGAGAGAGAGAGAGAGAGAGAGAGAGAGAGAGAGAGAGAGAGAGAGAGAAACTGACAGAAGAGGAGAAAGTGGGATTGTTGCGTTTAAAGACCGCCAGAGCAAAGTGGAAGTGGCAGCTTTTCTGGAGGTAGGGTCGCCCGTGGACCACTGCTTGTATCAGCTTAAGCCAGGGTCACCTCGGTCTCCCAGGTGCTTTAATGATCAAAGGGCAGTTGAAGAGCAGAGGTAGAGAGTGCTGACACAAGGGAGAAAAGAAAGAGGGAGAAAGAGAGAACGGGAGAGAGAAAGCGAGAGAGGGAGCCGTCAGCAGGAGCAGCAGCAGCAGCCACAGCAGCAGCAAGGGATAAGAGTCTGAAGGGAGGTGAGAATAAGTGAGTCGCGATCAAGAGGCAAGAGTGGAGTGGAGGAGAGAGGGAGAGGTCGGCGTATTTCAAGGCACTCTGAAGCAGCGTGTTCTCAAACCTGCGGCAATGGCATCGGTGCTGGTGAGCAGCAGAGCTTCGGCAACTCCGGGCAGCCAGCTGAAATGCAAGTTCAAAAGGAGAAGACGGAGACGATCGAAGAGGAAAGGTAGGACGCCCTTTTCCCCTAATGTGTTTCAAGAGCGTGTTGACAGCTCCATCCTAGGCTGTGCCGTGCCGGCAGAGAAAGAGGCAGTGAGTCCTGTCACCAGTCCACGTTTCTCTTGGATGGAGATAAGGGTGATATCATATATATATATATATATACAATATATATATATATATATATACACACATTCCTAGGCAGCGGCAGATTTTTTTTTAAGTGTAATTGCTGAATAATGGTAGACAAGAGTGCTTATCCAAGGCATTGAGTGACGGCGCGGTCACTGTGTTTCGTGGTTCTAAGAAGGAAAGACACGGAGATAAGTGGTTCCTTTTGACTGTGGGTATTTTTCATTCCAGGGGACTATAAATGTCGGTACGTGTTATTATTTAGTGTCAAGCTGTGCAAATCAGTTGTGTCGAGGTACAAAATAAATCGCATTTCATGTGCAAATCGCCTGTGGGCATCGCTCCTTCGCCATGACTGCTCGTGTGTTGTGCGCGGTGTGGCTGGAAGAGCTGTTCCACTGCCAAAAGTTGGCACGCTTGCCTTCAACCCCCCTTGAGGATCCCTCTCGCGGATCACACCCATCCTCTGAGCTCACAGAACAAGGATGGATGTAAAAGAAATGTCAATTATTATTATTATTATTGTTATTTCAATCTTAAGTTGTTTGTGTAAATGTTGCTGGAAGTTGGCATGGGGGGGGGGGGGGGTCTGTGCTTTGGAAATTATTTGGGGGGGGGGGGTGCGAGAGGAGGAGGGAGAGGGGTGCGTTACGCGTGCACCGGTCACAAGACGCGCGGAGAAGCGGGCCCGTGTTAACTGGCGAAATTGGCAACCCCGCGAATGGTGAGATTACCAGTAAAGGGCCTGATTCGCGCTCAGATGCCGCTGGACGCTGATGGCGAGACTTTCACGGCACAGTTGTCACGGGAGAGAGAGCCAGTCCAAGCAAACTGTGCCCCCCCCCCCCCCCCCCCCCCCCCCCCCCCCCCCCCCCCCCCTCCATTCCCCATCTAGCAGGGCGAGAAGTTGGCCGCTTCGGCCGCTTTCCTGTGCTGTCGTTGCTTCTTCAGGGAGCAACGAACAAAAACAAACACAAAATAATAATCAAATCGCAAAGATACTCCGGGTTTGACACCGGCACACACCGGTCGCCATGGAAACGGTGCATAACACAAAACTTGGTTGTTACAACAGTTCATCTTTTCAGTCGAAGGATTTGTTTTGAAGAATATCCGTATCAGCACTCAGTTCAAACGTGTGCCTGTATTGAATTTCCACCCTCGCCTGCTTCCCAGCAGTTTCTCTTGGTCGTTAGAAGAGGTTTTTTTTTCAAAGCAGCAGTCAGATCTCAGAAAACAACCCGGCCTCAGAACTGACCCCAATAGTTTTAGTCAATATTTTAATAATTTTAATCAGTGTTGCCCCGGGGGCGAAATTGGTCCAGTAGAAACAGACAGTGATGAAAAAGAAAACTGATTACTGAGGGAACTCAGCGGGACAGGCAGCATCTGTGGAGGGAATGGTTCAGACGACGTTTCGGGTCGGGACCCTGATTCATAATGGACTCTAGTCCCCGGCGAAGGGACAGTGACAAATATATGTTGTGGAATCTGCGTAGGAAGGAACTGCAGACGCTGGTCTACACCGAAGGTAGACACAACATGCTGGAGTAACTCAGCGGGACAGACAGCACATCTGGAGAAAAGGAATAGGTGACGTTTCGGGTCGAGACCATTCTTCAGACTGAGCGGCAGGGGAGAGGGAGACTAGAGATATGGAAGGGTAGGGTGCGGAAACGACAGATCAAAGCAGATGCGAATCAAGGCACTGTGGGATGGTTAAAACACACGTGGCTGTAGTAGCGAGTCTGGGTTAAAAGCTGGTCGTAGAGCTGGAGAGCAGGAAGAATCAAAGGTGGAGCAAAGAGAGAGGGTGTCGCGGGAATCTTGTGGATATTTGCACCATATTACATCACAAACTTAAGTGACCATCTCGCAAGCTTCGCGTCTCTGTCCGGCACGAGTTTTGTCTTGCATTTTGGAGCTAAAATCAATGTGGTCCTGATTCCTGCATTCTAATTCGTATCCTCGGGACATTTCGTGCAGAGAGTTAAAGGCAATTTGAAAGCCTCCTCTAATATTCCCGTGTCGCGCTGTCAAATGAATATGTGGCGAGGATTTTATCTTTCAACTTTATTTAAACAAAATAAATGAGTTTGGCTCCTTGCAGTCATCCCTTCTCGGTCTGTGCGCAAATGAGATTCGAAATACCCCTCTCCTAAATTAATGTAGTTCGAGTATTAGTCCAAAGAGGCGGAACGCATTTAGTGACAGTAATTCAGCGTGGAAGTAAGAAGATGTGCAGTGCTGTTCCAAAACATGTACTGCCTTGAGTCTATGATCGCCACCTCGGCAAGAACAAGGTGACTTGGGGGGGTGAAAAAGGTAACAGTGGTGAACAAATGACTGTAGGAGATAAAGTCTGAAAGAGTGAAGGGCGTAGAGGGAAAAGAATGGAAGAAAATAATCGACTCAAGCGATGTTGGAAGTTGAAGACTGAAGCGGGAGAACAGTTGGGATATCTTTCCTCCAAGTTGCATTTCTGTGAGAAAAAAAATAATAACAGCTGAGAGACAGTCTGTGGCTGACCATATCCGCGCCCACCCACCTCCCAACCGGTCGGAAGGAGCCTGTTTCATGCTGAAGATAGGCTCAAAAAAATGTTGGAGTAACTCAGCGGGACAGGTAGCATCCGTGGAGAGAAGGAAAGGGTGACGTTTCGAGTCGAGACCCTCCTTCAGACTGAGTCAGGGGAGAGGGAGGGAGGGGGCTGAAATATTGGTAATGACAGACAAAATGCTGGAGTAACTCAGCGGGCCAGGCAGCATCTCTGGAGAGAATGGGCAAATGACGTTTTGGGTCGGGACTCTTCTTCAGACAAGTTTGGTATTAGTACTCCGCCTCTCATTAGTCAGGCGAGCTGGTCTCTGCTAGAAGTGCTCTCACACTTCCACCCTCACCCCCACCCCCACCCCCCTCCCTCTCCCCCCCTCTGAGCCTCATTGCCGACACCCTCGGGTGACGGCTGAAGAGGGAACCGTATGCATTCCGTGATAACATTAAATCGATTTAGAGAGAGGGGGAGAGAAAGAAACAACATCCCATCCTCCGTCTAATTCCTCCAAGCTTTCGCCGTCGCCCTTCATCCCCAGCGACCCGTGTAATGACAGCGATTTGAGATCGCGGTCAGGGCATTAGCAGACGATGGCTGCTGAACTCAAAATAGATGTGTGAAATCAGCCCGGAGTGGCGCGGCCGGGTCTGGGTATGCAACAGGCTCGGCGTTGCCTTCCCGGCCACTTCCCGCTTTGAGCCCTGACATTTATTTCCACGTTGCAGACCGCACTTTCACACGTCAAACAGTTCGCATCTTTACGAGTGTGCGGAGACACATTCACACAGGCACCCGCGGGTTGCTGCGAACGGTTTCTGTGTCCCTCCTGCCCTTGATCGATTCCAGGCAGTTGGTTATTCTTTTACTGCTGTAAAAATCCAGCTTTGAATTTTAATTGCAGGCAGTTTAAAAAAAAAGAGGACATGGAGATGTAAATCAAAACTCACACTACTCCGCAGTGATGTATATACACCGGGAATTAATTAACCATTCATTTGTCTCATAACTTCTCCGAAAAACCGTCCAGTCAGTCCTACAACCACATCTGTAGTCGTGGATACGCCTAAAAGAAGGGTCTCCTCCCGAAACGTCATCTCCCCCTATTTTCCAGTGATGCTACCTGACACGCTGACTTACTCCAGAATGTTTGTGTATGTCTTCGGTGTAAACCAGCATCTGAAGAAGGGTGTCGACCCGAAACGTCACCCATTCCTTCTCTCCAGAGATGCTGCCTGTCCCGCTGAGTTACTCCAGCATTTTGCGTCCAGCTGCAGTTCCCTCCTAGACATGTGGCCGAGTTCATCGCCCAGGCTTATCGGGACACAATCTGTGACCGTTTCACTCGCCCAGCTGTCAGAACGCCGCTGTATTACAAAACAAGGAACAAGGCCAACGCGCCACGTTGTCGGGGACTGGGGAGGGTCCAATGTGTTTTAATTTGGGAGAGTCCGGCTACCGGTAGCCCGGAGAATCGGTGCTTGGGAGGCCAAAGACGACGTGAAAGAAGTTGAACAGAATAATACGAAGATAGACTGGGTCTGAGGAAGGGTCTCGACCCGAAACGACACCTATTCCCTTTCTCCAGAGATGCTGTCTGACCCGCTGAGTTACTCCAGCTTTTGTTGTGTCTGTCTTCGGTCTCAACCAGCATCTGCGGTTCCTTCCTACACTGAACAGAATAACACTGTGTGTTGGAGGGTGGTGTGTTGGCAGCAGGAAGCGAATCGATGAGAACAAACGAGTGGAGTTGAGCCGCATGGAGTTGCTTGCGGCAGCAGTGGGTCTCGGTGCTCCCAGTGCTGGGTGAGGCCGGCGATGGTGCAAGGAGGGGGCGAGAGAGCGGCAGATTCAATCGGGGGGGAGCGACATCACGGAGAGGTGTTTGAAACCTGGCCGGTTGGATGAAATGATATGGGGAAAAGGACGGCGGTCGAGAAACAGTAGAACATCACAAGATCGAATCGGTAATAGGTGCTCTGAATGACTCCACGCTCTCATACCCCCTCCACCAGCCACCCCAACTAACTACACGCACATTAAAACGTAACAATTTACCCCCAAACACGTTAATTCCATTTTAAATTTCCATTGACGAATTCACTCAGACCAGTCAACTGAAGTTTTTTTTTTTAATGATTTATGTTAAATATAATTGTGAGTTTTGTCTTTAACCATTTGCAGGGGCGAACCTGCAGACTCGGTGCAATAAATCTATTCATTTACAAGGGAGCAGATTAGCATTATTTAAAGGTGATTAATTCTGCCGCCATCCTCCAGCGGTGGTGCATGGCCCAGTAAATTGAAGGCTGCGGTTTGATGCTCATAACCTTGGCTGATGGTTGAAATCTCCTGCCGTGCCTGTAGTTTAGCCGAGCTGATGGCAGGGGCACGGTTCCACCCGGACGAGCGAGGGAGCTTAGTAGAGCCGGCCCCGCGCTCCACAAGGCCAAGTCCCATCCAGCCTGGAAAGTGTTGCAAACATCACGCTCTTGGGGCTAAATGAATCAAGGGATATGGGGAAAAAGCAGGAACGGGGTACTGATTTTTAGATGATCAGCCATGATCATATTGAATGGCGGCGCAGGCTCGAAGGGCCGAATGGCCGACTCCGGCACCTATTTTCTGTGTTTCTGTGTCCCGTCTGAGGCTGGCAGTAGGTTTCACGGAGAGGAGAGGGAAGGGGGAGGGTGGGGGGAGGGGAGGGGCGAAGGCGGCATGTATTTTCCCACAGAACCAGATACTAAATGTTGATATTCCCTGTGCAATTTAAAATCGATTTGTGAACGAGTAATAAATAGGCAGGCAAAACTGGAACTGCAGGTGCTGGTTTACACCGAAGATAGACACAAAATGCTGGATTAACTCAGGACACAGGCAGCATCACTGCAGAAAAGGAATAGCTGACATTTCGGGTCGGGACCCTTCTTCTGAAACGTCCTTTTCTGCAGACTTTCATACTTTTCATTCACTTGTTCTTTGTGCCTCCTCATACCTCCAGTTTCCTTCTCCCCTGACTCTCAGTCTGAAGAAGGGTCTCGGCTGGAAGGTCACCTATGCCTTCTATCCAGAGATGCTCCCTGTCCCGCTGAGTTAGTCCAGCATTTTGTATCTATCTTCGGTGTAAACCAGCATCTGCAGTTCCTTCCTACACTTAATAAGCAGGCGAGTTATACTTTGTGAACGGAGGTGGGTTTAACATGCAGTATGTGCACAGACGCCCACATATTCCAGTGTGTTTCAGTTAGTAAGGTTACCCACTTCGATCAAGGTTACTTGTAATCTCAGCAGGGAAGGTTGCACGGGAGCAGAGAAGCTCGAATATACCCATCAATCTTGCCCCTTCCTCTCCAATAACCTAATGGATGGGATTTCATTCGGGTGAATTATTAATATGCGTGGACAGCAGAGACAACGCTTTGTGCATGGAGTTAATTGTAAGGATGCACATCTGTCTGGTAAAGCCGGCGTTTGCTGCACATACCCACTGCTCCCGGAGAAAGATGCTGGTGAACCGCGCGCCTTGGAACCGTCTGTACTGATTTGCTACAGCGTGTGGACTGTGAGGTGAATTTACAGTGCTGTAAAACGGTCAATCTATTGTCACGAATCACATGTAGGTCCAAACCAGTCTGGGCTGCTATTTATCTCTCTCTCTCTCCCCCCTACCCCCCCCCTCCCCCCACCCCCAAAAAGGGCCTTAGTCAACTGTGGGGTTTTAGGTTTCAGGGGGAAAAAACTGGAGAAACTCAGTGGGCCAGGCAGCATCCGTGGAGGGAAATAGACAGGCGATATTTCAGGCCAGGACCATTCAGACTGAAGAAAGGATGTTTGTAAGAAAGAAGTGCAGATGCTGGTTTAAACCGACGATAGACACAAAATAATGGAGTACTCTGAATCCTACACAGACCTTTCTGTCCGCGGTCTCCTCCATTGTCAGAGTGAGGCTAAACGCAAATTGGAGGAACAGCATCTCATATTTCGCTTGGGCAGCTTGCAGCCCAGTGGTATGAAATTGATTTTTCACACTTCAGGTGGCCCCGGCATTCCCTCTCTCTCTATCCCTCCCCCACCCAAGTCGCACCAGCTTCTCATTCTCATCCACCAACAGCTATCGATGGCCTGTTTCCTTTATCATCGTTACTTTGTTTGCATATAATTCATTCATTGATCTGTATCTCTCCACATCACCGTCTATATCTCTCGTTTCCCTGATCCCCAAACCAGTCTGAAGAAGGGTCTCGACCCGAAACGTCACCCATTCCTTCTCTCCAGAGATAGAAAGAGAAACATAGAAAAATAGGTGCAGGAGTCGGCCATTCGCCCCTTCGAGCCAGCACCGCCATTCAATATGATCATGGGGACACAAAAAGCTGGAGAAACTCAGCGGGTGCATCTAAAATCAGTTTCACGTTCCTGCTTTTTCCCCATATCCCTCGATTCCTTAAGACCTAAGAGCTAAATCGAACTCTTTCTTAAGGACATCCAGTGAATTGGCCTCCACTGCCTTCTGTGGCAGACAATTCCACAGATTCACATTCCAACAGATTCACAAGAAGTGTTTCCTCATCTCAGTCCTAAATGGCCTGCCCCGCTGAGTTACTCCAGCTGTTTGTGTCTACCTTCTGAAGAAAGGATTTTACCTTGTTCAGGTATTGGCCGTCGCGATAGATACTGCCTTCCAATGCTAGGTATAAGTAGTTACTTGACCAAATATAAATTATCTAACTGGACCATTAGCCCAAGCCTCGGGTACGGCATTAAAAACAAACGTCATAGTCCCTAAAGAGTGACCTTGTGAAATACCAATTCATTCGTTTATTTAGTTTCGAGATGCAACGAGGAAACAGGCTCTACGGCCCACCGAATCCGCGCCGACCAGCGATCCCCACACATTACCCTACACGCACTTCGGACAATTTACAATTATACCAAGCCAATTAGCTGACGTCTTTGGAGTGTGGGAGGAAACAGGAGATCCCGGAGAACATCCACTGGGAGAACGTACAAACTCCGTACAGACAAGCACGCGTGGTCAGGATCGAACCCGGCTCTCTGGGCCGTAAGGCATTAACTCTGCCTCTGCGCCACTATGCCGCCCCGTGTTTAAATATTGCACATGTCAAAATAGCTGACGTTCCCAAAACCTGAACGAGTTTCCAAATCACAAGGAGTTGATGCATGTGTATATATTTTGCTCTTGATGAGATAATACTTTTATCAACATAACTTGCGTGTGCACAGATTATATATACAGGAAGGACCATTGAGAGAGCGGATAGACACACACCGCTGCAGTCACCCAGCGGGACAAGCAGCATCCCTGGAGGACCAATGGGTGGCGTTTCAGGTCGAGACCTTTCTTCAGAGTCTGGGGAGAGGGAAACTAGTTACAATGTCCTCCTGGTTAATGTTACTGTTTGTTACTGCGTTGAAGCGTCTCGACCCGAAACGTCGCCTATCTCCTTCGCTCCTTAGATGCTGCTGCGCCCGCTGAGTTTCTCCAGCCTTTTGCGTACCCTCGATTCTCCAGCGTGTGCAGTTCCTTCTTTAACACGTTACTGTTTCTATGCCTCGTTGTCAGCTTCCCCTCAGCTAACAATGAACCATTCTACGTGTCTTTGATCACCGTCTGCTTTGGTCAGTCGTTTTCGCACCTGACCCTTCCATATCTCTGGCTTCCCTCTCCCCTGACGCTCAGTCTGAAGAAGGTCCTCGACCCGAAACATCACCCGTCCCTTCTCTCCAGAGATGCTGTCTAACCCGCTGAGTTATTCCAGCATTTTGGGTCTACCTTCAAGCCGCTAATGTTTAATTGTCATTTGTTGGGACAACGAAACTGCGGAAATGTTATTTCCCGCCGCATAACAGGCCCGTAGACGCAATACACATAGATCATATATATTAATCAAACATTCAAAAAATTAATAACCCCAATAGTAGAAATTATAAATATTTTCAGCACTTCACACAAAGGGCGGTGGGTGTATGAAACAAGCTGCCAGGGGAGGTAGTTGAGGCAGGGACTATCCCAACATTTAATAAACAATTAGACAGGTGCATGGATAGGACACATCTGGGGGAATATGGACCAAACGCGGGCAGGTGGGACTAGTAGGCCGGCGTGGGCAAGTTGGGCCGAAGGGCATGTTTCCATGCTGTATCACACTGTGACTTGCTTTGTGAACTATTTCCCTAGTCTGCTCTGTGCTGCTGCATGTTGTATATGATGATGTACATTGTGCTTTCTGCTTTAATGTGAGGATCGATCAAACTTCACTTCACTTCCACCTCCGCTTGAGCTGTCCACCCCCCACCAGAGAAGGGACGTGCTGTTCACTTTCGCCAGCTAGAACTGCCATTCATTTCGAACACGGTCTTATCTGCTTCCGTCATCTTTAATACCCAATACCAATACTCTTGTCAATCTTCACGTGTGAACTTTTCGATTGCATTCAGCTTTTGTTTTAACCTTTTCTGGGGATGTTCAAATTCCCGCTTCCCTTCGCGCGAAGAGCTGCTGCCTGATATCAACCTGACAGGTTTAACTGTTGTCCCTTTGATTTATAAGATTTTTATCTCCTTCATAAGAGGAAGTATCTTCGTATTCCTATCCAATCGCCTCATTGCATTGCAATCGCCACATTTTGCCCAGCGTTGCAGTTTATAGCCGCCTACAGTCTGAAGAAGGGTCTCGACCCGAAACGTCACCATTCCCTCTCTCAGAGATTGCCTGCCTGACCTGCCGAGTTCACGCTCAGCATTTTAATGTTCTACCTCGGTGTAAACACTGCATCGGCTAGCCTCCATCATACACCGGCAGATTCCAGGCGACCTGATTTGCCTCGCGCTAGTTCTTCACTGAATATCCCCTTACGCCGGTTTATGTGTTCTTTTGACCTCCCATTCCTTCAGCTCCCGATCGAGCGACTGGGCAGGAAGGCGAATGTGATTGGAAGGGTTCTAGTGCTCTTTGTGTTTACATCGATGTGAGTATTGGTGGAGATCTTGCAAAACGTCTCGGGGAAGGAGGAGAATAGTTTACACGTTCCGTGTTCAGTGTGATTGGATTATGGGTTGTGGTTGAAGGGTCTGCCTTGCTGATTTGCAAGAGACACAAAACGCTGTGACTGGCGGGGAAGGCATACACTCTCTTGGTGTTTTTGGGAAATTAGTGTGGAAGTTTCGGGTCGTGGACACCCTTCAGAGACGTGGCGACTCGTGTCATTGCAGTTTTACGGAACTTCCCGGCATATTTCGTACGTCCCCAAATTATTCCACATAAAAGCTGCGGGAAACGTTCATGGGGGGTCGTTGATAAACACATTTTTGTTTCACATCTTTGTCGCAGATTTCATATGCACGTGGATAAACCGAGCGAGCAAAATTCTTCTAAAGAATTATTTTCAGTACGAATTACCTTGTTAGTCAGAGTACTTTCTTGTCATACTGCCCCGAAACGGAATAATGCAATTCTACTGTCAGGGTTATATCATATCATGGGGAACTATAGTTATTTGTGTGTAACTATAGTATTCCTGTAAACGCCATAATGAACAACAAAAAAGTTATGTGGTATATATTTATAACCCAAATTTAACAAAATATGGAAAGCAAAAAACATAGTCCCCAAGCTATCGTTGTCCAGTTACTTATTTTGGAAGGTTGTAGTGTGCCTGATGGTTATTAATATTATTCCTTAAACTATTTTTAAATCCATCCCGTCCGCGCAGCTATTGGTTATGGCTGGTAAGCAATGTTTAATCAAAAAACATATTTAGATTTTGCTTTCCAGACTTGTGTCCACAAGCCTTCCAATGTGAAACGATGACCCGTCAAGTGGTTGTCATAGTTTGTGTCGGAAGGGAACTGCAGATGTGGTTTTACAAGGGAAGGGATGGACGCAAGATTGATAGAGTAACCCAGCGGGAACAGGCAGCATCTCTGGAAGGAAGAAGAATGGGTACTGTTTCAGACTAGTTCGGAACATGTAATGGGGTTATCAATTAGATGGTGTCGGGTGGATATGGCGCACGACTAAAGGGCTAGTACTGCCATTGGCAAACCTCTCACAGTTTACCCACCGCACCGCAACGGCCTTCAGACATGTATCCGGATTTCAAACAGCGAGAGACTGATAGAAACATTTGTAGTGAGGGGACATCTCTCCCACATGTACCTGACCGCCGGACACGAAATACCGATATCCACCGTGACTCGTACACCCCTTTAGCAATATCACGACGAGTATGTTATACCCATCATCTGTGTGTCAAAGTCAAATTGTGCGGCATCTCTGTGTGTGTGGCCTCCCTCTCTCGCTACGGCGCGATTCGGGTCGAGTAACCCTTACTCGGATTCAGACGCCGCTGAGCTAATTCCCGCAACACTGGCGTCCTTTTTTGTATCATTCCCACAACACTGCAGTTCCTCGTTTTAAGGTTCGCTGGTTCTACGTATACAATTACTCAGCCCTATACTTCTAGGAGAATAAATTTCAACCACCGACTAACCAACACACTGCGAAGTTCTTTTGGGATGAGGGGGGAAAACCGAACATACCGGCAGAAACCACCGGACCACGCAGGGGTAAGGGGAGGAACGTGCAAACTCCACGCAGACGGCACCCGAGTACTCAGGGATTCAAGTCACGATCGCTGCGTGTATGAGATGGCAGCCAGAGCATGCTGTACAGCTGTTCCGACCATTGGATAGGATGTGGAGTGGTGTGAATGTTGTTATGTTAGGATATTGTACATGAGTTGGTGCTAATGATTGTCACGCCGTTCGTTTTCGTTACAACGAAAAACCCAATTACAAAGCAGGACCGGAGCAGAGGCTCAGCGGTCCATGCAGCCCGTGTGGAGAACACGGATAGCGAACTTGTCAGATCCGGGCCCCTAGATTGATGATTGTAGGGGCGGTGGAAAAGTGGAATGTGGGGGGGGGGGGGGGGAGGCAGAGCTGGCCAGAGATAAGGAGGATCGAGCGATTGGTAAGGGTTTTTTAGCATTGATGGGTACGGAGGATAGGCTTCATAGTGGGACAAAGGCAGGCAGATGGCAGACAAAAATCAGCGCTTGGTTAAATGACAGACAGGTGTGTTGGGCAAAATGATGACGTTGCGAACTTGTGATTGAGATAGAAGAGGTATAGATGGTAAGGGATGCGGGTAGGGCTGCGATGTTTCTGAGATATGGTGTTGAGATAAGGGAGTTGACGAAATGGGTGTGAGATATGGACCACTTGGACATGTTCAACAATCTGACACCGAGGCTTTCTGGACCCCATCCACAAGGGACGTGCGTTAAATCTTGCCTGTTCTACTGCAGCGTACAGGATTTAAAGGTGGATGCGCGTGTTGTTAACATGCCACTTTATCTAAAAAAGCACATTCTGAGAGGCTTTGCCACCGTACGTGGATATGCTTGCTAACATTAAGCAGGAGCGCATGTGATTGGACTAATCGTGGGAGAACATTTACAGATTAATCTGGGTGTTATTTTTATTTAGATTGCTCAATCATCCATAACATACATTTTTGTGTCGATTTTCACTCTGGAATCTGTTTTTGTCAGTTCGCGCTGCGTGCCTCGACGATATTTTGGGATCGGGCGGCGCGCATTAGTCAGAACAGGTAACAGTGGAGGGCGAGGGGCTAATTTCATGAATTAATCTCAAAGAGAAAATCTTCCTTTGGTCACAGATAAGCAGGAGATGAGACCTGCGCGATACTATAGGGGTGTTTTTCTGTGACCGTCCCCCTCCCACACAGACACTTAGTCAACAACCTGTCCACCCTCACCCAGAGCGTTCACACTTGTGAACTTACACTTGTTGTAGACACAGACCATGCCCGTCTCCACCCTGCCTCCGCCTCTCAAACAGACGCGCGGCCTTCAGCACGTTGCGTAGGCAGAGCAGATTAACTCGAAACGCTGCGCATTAAGAAACACGCATCGTCTATCCCAAAACTCAAGTGTATCTGCCTCCGAACTTTGTCCAGCTTTGTCCGTCAACATTGCCCGGGTGTGCCAACCGACGTAGTTATAAGGTTTCGTTTGGCAGTTTTTCTTAATTTACAATTTTTGTCTTCAGCGGAGTTTTCAGGTTCGCGGTAGCTTCAAACCCTTGACAGGGTACACAATAGCGGCAGTGCAGCGCGACGTGGAAGTCCTCAGTTGAACTATAGTGGAGGCCACATGCCGAGCAAAAGTAGGTGTGCAAGTGTGAACGCAAGTGTAAAACTACAAAACACACAGTGTAGGTGGCACGGACACAGGAACAAGGTTAAAGAACATAAGTGGAGCACTCAAGTGCAGAACAAATATGGTTAGTCTCGTAAGCATAATGTGATGGGACAAGTGTTACGACAAATGCGTGCATCACGTTGTTTAAAAAATGAGTGTGCAACGTGTATTACAAGTGTGCACTCGGCTGAACAAAAGGTGGCACGCGCCAAAGAACGATGCAAACAAAGTTGTGCATAATGTAGAACAAAGGGCGATATCACAAGCGACGGCGCAGACGTTAGCCGCAAGTATGGGCACCTATTGTCTATTGTCTCTATTTACAAAAAATGAGTCGTAACCAGGTTAGATAGGACACAACATGCTGGAGTTGGTAACCGAGCTGGGACATGACAGGACTTCTTGGTAGAGAAGGAGATGGGTTGACGTTTCCGGTCGAGAACTTCAGTATGACACAAAGTATTGGGCACAAATGTAAAACAAACGGGGAGACACGAGCGTACGCACATAAACGAATTAGTGTGTAAACTGTGCGGGGAGTGCTCGACTCGCGGCGTGTAAGCACCAGAAGTCTAAAGGTCCTCGACCCGATATGTCACCCCATCCTTTCCGTTCTCTGTCCAGGATGCTGCCTTTCGCTGCGTCACTTGGCCGTGCGGCTATTTAGTAGCCTATCTGAGAAGGTCTTGGTTTAAATCCAGGCATCTGCAGTTCCTTCATTATCATATGTGTTAAGCAGGTCCAGTATATTGAAAGAAACACCCTGGTAAACTTACTCGTAATCGGGGAATAGGATGTTTCATGTAAGATAGCATCTCAAATTACCAAACCAGTCGTGGGGGGGCCCACTCGGACATCTGAAGTGCGCGAGATTTATGAAAAGTTACTGTTTCATGTAACGTCCGGGTGCTATTGACGATATCCAGTGTGTACAGGGCCGCCGGAGGTCAGGGTCACTGAGCCATTTGCTGTTGATCTATATTCAGATAATTTGAAGGGACGACGTTGTTGCTGTATAGTGTTTTCTTTTCATTGGTGGGAAAAATATGTCATGACACGAGTTCGCGGTCAAGGGGTGGGGGGTGGGGGATGGACCAAGTTGAGAGACCGGAAATAGAAAGAATCCATAGTAAAAGCGTTCGACATACTTAGAGATCGAATCGCAAAGTAATAACAATCATTAGAGTTAGTAGTTTAATATAAAAAAGTCCTGTAAAAATTGCCACAACAGTACAATGCAAAAAAAGCGAATCAAGAGCAGCGCACACCTATGAAATACTATCGTCTTCTATGAGTGCTACAATTATACGACGTCTTCGTGTGTGATTTAGTAATAGTTCTGCGTTGGTTTTGTTTTACTCATTTATTGTTTCGCCATTGTTTCGTGTTTATCCCAACAACACACTACAAACCTCCAAGTAGAAGGCTCCGAGGACGGTCCATTGAGACTTGTTTGGGAGATGTTTTTGTTCTTGGCAACCGATTAGTTGATTAGTTGGTTTTATATTATATAATATGATCTATACAACACAATGCAGAACAAAGTGGAGACACCCGTGTCTTGGGCTATAAAGGGTATGGATGGTCACTATAGACTTGCTGTTTCATTATGGCGTCATCACAAGAATGTTACTGGTGTTATATATTTAAGGCAAAGGGGGAAAAATATTGAACATGGGGGGCCAGAGTAAACCTGTGGGGGGGGGGTCGAGCGTGTGAAAAAAACAAAAAAAAAAAAACAAAAACAAAACACCTCAACTAACTACTACTCTCTCATTAAACTTACTCAAACTGTGGTCTTTTTTCACCAAAGGGGTAGGAACCAAAAAAAAGCTGTTCACAACAAGGGGGGTAGTGGGTGCTGGAGCGAGCTGCCGAGAGAGGTGGTTTTGTTGAGGAGAAGAAAATTGAACGTTAGAGAAGACACTAACTTTAGACAGGGGCACTTGTAGGATATAGGA
This sequence comes from Okamejei kenojei, assembly GCA_035221665.1. NCBI lineage: Eukaryota > Metazoa > Chordata > Chondrichthyes > Rajiformes > Rajidae > Okamejei > Okamejei kenojei. The sequence continues at coordinate 17,209,080 of CM069132.1, forward strand.
AGAAGGGATATGGGCCCCAACGCCTCTTGCAGGCAGGTGGTGTGGGACAGTGTAGAATGTGGGACAGTTGGCACGGTGTGGACAGTTGGGCCAAAGGGCCTGTATCCCAACACCATCACTCATCACTATATCTGTTGTGTGCTTGCTGCAAGTAAATTTCATTATTCCGTTTCTGGACGATGATGAAAAGAACAGTCGAGAGACTCTTGAAACAACAGAATCGCTTTATGCCAATTGATAACTAACTGAAACTTGCCTAAATGGCAAGTATTTTTAAATCAAAATCCACACATTCTATATACTTCTATAAGACTTGTTTCTACAAGTAGAAATAAAAAACTCATAGTATCCTACGCAAACGTTGATGCCACTATTTTTGAAAAACAACGAAAGTTTACCACCTAAAACACGAACAGTGTCTGGATAATCTCACGCGGGCCAGGGCAAGGCAACCATGATGGATATGGCGACGTCTCGGATCCACCATCAGCGATCCCACGGTCTCTCTCCACGTGGAAAACCCACTGATTGTGCGCCTGACCCGATGGAGATACCTGCCAACGCACTTTGAGATTGCGTTGTGAGCACAAAATTCCAGACTATCTGCAGTTGCTTTTTTTTGTGTGTGTCTGGTGTCTTTTCTTTGTCTAATAGAGACAGTTAACAATAAAACACACGCAAACGATTTGAAGTAAGACAGAGGGTCCATGCCAGGGATCTGTGGGAGAAGTAACTGTTACACTGACAAGTGCAGGTTACGATTAGTCACAGAATGAAGAGAACACGCGGCACAGTTGAAGTGTCCTAATGATCAACCGATGTAACCTACAAGGAGGACTTACAATGAAGACAAGATGTATGCGTTGGCTAGAGGCTAAGTAAAAAAGGGGGGGGGAAAAAAGGGGAGGTGTAATTACTTGTTTATTATTAAAAAAGAAGAATCGAAACGGAACACACGCGCACATCTATTTCATGTACCAGTCAGACGTCGTGGATGATAGATCCAAAAGGTTGAAAAATCACAACCTTGTTAAATTTTACAAAGCCTTTAATGCGGGAACTGGTGGTCCGTCAGCATTGCTTCTTTACACCGACCTACATACAAACATAGAAGAGAACCTATATATTTAACGCAGACGATAATATGTGCAAGCCCACTCGCGGACAATTCGTGCTCAGAGAGAGGGTTTTATCCGGAGGTGGCAGAAGGCAATCTTTCCAGAGTTCATCATATACGGGGATCGGCTGGATCAGACTTTGAAAAGTTAGTTCAATTGCGGCCCAAAATGAAAGAGGAAGCAGCATTGTAGGTTTTTATTATTCAAATTGTTTTAGTTTTGACACTGAATATGATATATGAGTGCAAATATAGGAGTGGAGATTTCTACTGAAATGCCCAGGCTCGTTGATGAATGAAGAACCTCCCATTCCAGATGATTATGCAATTGCACTTTATTATTTTCCTGCCGACCGGTGCATCATTTCGCCGTCCCTGGCTTCCCGACCCGTATCTGCACAACTGCAATAACCAGGACAGGTTTTGCTTAAAAACATCCCCGCACCCTGTTAATCCAATGGGGGATGAGATAGTACCAATAGCAAAGGCTCGTCATGGCCTAGCAGCTAACACTTTTATATATAGTTTTTTTTTCTCCTCCTGCATTCAATCAAAAAGGAACTCTCAGTGATAATAATAAATTGAAAAACAAGCGATTCCCTTTTTTTTTTCTACAAACCATAAAGCCTATCCAGGGGGGTGCTTTATATAGGCCTGGGGGTTTGGGGGGTGGGGGACCGCCATTTAGAATCAATGGCGCCCGTTAGCTGCAGGCACGCCACACCGTCCCGCTATCCACATTTCTGGTATGGTCAATAATGGGACTAGCTGTTAGTCACAGACAGAAGATCGAACCTCTCAACATGCTGAAGGCACTCAGACATAGCAGCATCTCATTGGTAGACTCACAGGTCACACAGTGACAGGGTTCGTCGAGTCAATTCTACTGAGATGAGAGGCCTGGAGGAGGGGGGACGGGTTAGGGAAAGGGGTACTAGAGGTATGTCAATAGTTTAGAGGACAAATCAGAGTCTTGGGATACCGAATAGTCCAAGAGAAGGCGGAAGCCCACAATGGTCCATTTTTGGCTGTGGAAGTGGGATGAAATTGAAGGGGATACAAACAGACAGACTGTGACTAGCAGGACGTGGGGGAGGGTCAGGGGGGGGGGGGGAGAGAGAGAGAGGAAATGCAAGGGTAGCTTTAAATTAGGCCACGTTACCGCGAATGTGACAGAGTAATTGTCACTGCAAAATGCAAGCTTAGACACAGGTGAAAAACGCCTCCATCCCCCCCCCCCAAGTGCCGGAGTCCAGGTTCAGGCCTGGCTGGAGTCGAACTAGAAGGGGTCGCGGGCATCATAGGGGTGGGCACTTTGCAGAATTCAGGTAGGGAATCAAACCACGATTTTATTGTGTGAAAAAAACAGCAAAAAAGTGCTGGAAATGCAATCAGCAGGTGAAGCTGTGGGGAGAGGAACAGAGTTGGAGTTTTCAGAGGCCAAAGACCCCTCGTCAGAACATTCATCAGTTTATTTATCCTTTCCTGAGAAATTGCAGAGCAAATTAACCAAGGGTTCAGGCGCAGTGGTAGAGTTGCTGCCTTGCAGCACCAGAGACCCAGGTTCGATCCTGACGACGGGTGCTGTCTTGTACGTTGAGTTTGTTGTCCGCTCTCCCTGTAACTGCGTGTGGGTTTTTCTTGGGTGCACTCCGGTTTTCCATCCCACACTCCCCTAAAAGACGTAAATGTATAGCTTAAGTTTTTTTTATTTGTCTTCGGTAAAAACATGTAACTTGTCCATATTGTGTAGGGGTAATGCTAATGTACGGGGATCGCTGGTCGGTACGGACTCGGTGGGCAGAAGGACCTGCATCTCTAAGACTAATTTTTGATTCTGAGCCCCCGCCCTTTCGCTCAGCGCTGGAGAGTGGTGTGAGATTATTACAATGCTAATCCCTGCATCCGTTCAATGTCAGTCTATCAACTGTGGTATTTAACAAAGTTGAGATTGTGTTCGACCAATATGTCCTTTTGCTGGGAAGGACAATATGGGTTTGGTGGACGAGTCGGACTTTGTCCCTCAATCGGTTCAGAATTCTACAAACCAAGAGACAACTCTGTGGCGATTGTCAAACCAAGGTAAACAACTAATAAGCACCCTCAACTAAAACCACGACTCGAGCCTCTACCTTGGATTTCTCCCGCCGTTCAATATATGGAACTGCACTACTGTCTCCAACTTTATCGAGTTTGGTTTTGTGTGGCCATTTTGGACGTTTTTTTTTTTAAAATTCACATAAATTTATTGCAAAGCTGCTGACAGTCTCACATTGGGGGGGGGGGGGGGGGGGGGGGGAGGGGTGGAGCATCACTTTTGTTTGTTTAAAACACTCCCGAACAAGGCAGTCTGGCGGTTTTACGCTTTGAAGGGAAGTTGAAACTGCGTGTTGTTGCTGCTCTGCCTCAAGACCAGTTCGCCACCCATGGGTGGTTATGCGGTCACTCACTTTGTGAACAGAGACATAGGAAAATAATGTGTGCAGGAGTAGGCCATTCGGACCTTCGAGCCATCACCGCATTCAATATGATCATGGCTGATCATCCAAACTCAGTATCCTGTACCTGCGCTTCTGCTATCACCCACCTGATCCCTTTAGCCACAAGGGCCAATCTAACTCCCTCTTAAATATAGCCAATGAACTGGCCGCAACTACCTTCATGTGGCAGCTAGCTAATTCTGGCAGACTGGCAGACTAGACTCGGCCACTTACTGTGATATGAAAAATGTTTTTCCTCATCTCGGTCCTGAAAGGAATATCCCCCTTGTCCCCGATTCTTAGACTACAGTGGGCCCCTTTGTTCTGGACCTCAAATGGCGAACATCGAGGAACCAAAATCTTCCTGCATCCTAGCCTTCCAACCCCTTCCAGAATGTTGTAAGTTTCTTATAAGATCCCCACTCAGTATCTATGAATTCTAGCGAGTAACATGCCAGACAGAAGTGCTCCCTACATCCAGGTGGTCTGATAACCTCGCACAACCCAGCTTCTCAGTCGCGTTGTCCTTCAACACCTCACCGTAGTCAAAAGAACTGCAAACGTTATCCCCCCCCCCCGTAGCCCAAGGGGGATGGGGGGAGGGGGGGAGGGGGTCAGGCAGGAGAGGGAGGGAGAGGGGAGAGATGGAGAGAGGGGGGGGGAGAGGGGGGGGAATATTGGGAAAGAACTGCAGATGCTGTTTTAAAACGAAGGTAGACGCAAAATGTTGGAGTAATTCAGCGGGACAGGCAGCATCTCTGGAGAGAAGGAATGGAGAAGTTTCGGGTCGAGACCCTTCTTCAGTCCAACATTTTGTGTCTACCTACGAAAAGTCTTCTTATTTCTTCTCTAAATGAACACTTTAAAGAATTGCAAATGCTGGAATTCTGAATTAAAAGGAACTTTAGAAACACGCAGTAGGTCAGGCAGCACCGTTAGGAGGAGAAACTGGTTAATGAATCTAAGAAAATACATTAAACGCTCAATGGTTCAATAGTGTTTTATTTGTCATATATGCAACTGCACAGCGAGATTCTTTGTGCATATATTAATCGAAGTCTGGTCAGGCCCGCTTGCTCAATGTACTGGAGCAGTTTCCCTGGAAACTGCATCCCTCGTGGAGTAACTCAGCAGGTCAGGCAGCATCGCCGAAGAACAGGAATAAGTGACGTTTGGGGTTGGAACCCTTCAGAAGTAGACAAATAGAGATTGTCTTCATTTAGATCTAGGGCCAAGCATAAACCTTCTTGAAGGGTCCTGACCCGAAACATCATCTATCCATTCTCTCCAGAGATTGTACCTGACCAGATGAGTTACTCCAGCACTATGTGTCTATCTTTGGTGTGAACCAGCAACTGCATTTTATTTATTTCGATATGCTGCCTGACCTGCTGAGTTGCTCCAGCATTTTGTGTCTTTCCTTGGTAAACAGGCATCTGCATTTCCTTGTTTCCAGTTAACAAAGCTAAGACTCTTTATCAGGATATTTATTCTACTCTTACTTATGCGGTTTACATTTGGCCCAAGCCCGGAATGAAGACTGTCTTTTTTTTTAAAATTCTGCCCAATTAGGAATTAGTTTAGAAGCAATTATGCTTTCAGTGTGTCCTATATTGTTAGCGGTGGTGAGGAGATGGCCGCTCTGTACTTTTGAATATACTACAGTGTTTCTGAAAGGAGAACACATTGTTCTCTGCTCGACTTCTCCTCCAAGCATCTGCACCAAAAGAAACCCCTGAAAATAACGTTGGGTGTAGAAGGGAATAACAGTTTCTGCTATTATCTGCTTATTAGTCTGCTAGATATCTGGGAGAGTGGGATCTTATTGAAACATATAAGATTGGTTAAGGTTTTGCGACCACGCTAAGAGTCAGGAAACATTGTTTCTCTATCTACACTCTTCATCCCCCACCGGACGGTCTCAAAGCCTGATGTTCCTTCCTCGGAGAGTACCCGTCCACTGACCCCTGGGCGTGGTTCCTCTCCCTCACCCTAACTTCTCTTTTGATTCCTCCCATTGCATTTCCTCCAAACAAACAACAAGAAGTCTAGCATTGGGGACAGCATGGGCCAGCAACCTTGCCTTTTGCCTCTTTGTTGTACGTCCGAACAATCGTGAACAATCCTTTGTTTCTCACTCGAGACCATCCCCGCCTTAAGACGAGTAGTCAAGACTGGACTAAGCCATTCATTTCAGGAGGACCATTTCCGAGGAGGTGTCGCTTGAACACACTTTACTGATCTCTCCAGAGCTCTGAGTATCACCTCCCCCCTGCCTTCCTAGTTCCATACTCCCTATTCCCAATTCCTCCTCCGTCTACGTGCTCCCAGATAGGTTCCACACAGGTTTGTGGAGAAACGGGATTTCTCCCCCACTCTGCCTGTCGCACCAGGTCTCCTCCATACCCGCAACACCATTCCCCCACTCGCAAACAGCCCTCGGCAGAGTCAACCCACCTTTCCACTCCACCAGGTATTGTCCTCCCCCAGTTTCGCACTCCAACGTGACCCCTCCACCCGCCACATCTCCCATCTCCCCCCCTGTTTACTGTCCTTACGCAAAGCGGACGCTTCTCTGGATACTTTCAGAGCAGAGCTGAGATAGGGCTCTTAATAGATAGCGGAGTCGGGGAATATGGGGCGACTAAGGCAGGAACGGGTACCAGCTTGATTGGGGATTGATCAGCCATGATCACATTGCGTGCTGGCATCGAAGGGTCTGAATGGCCTACTCCTGCACCTATTGTCTATGGCTCTACAACAGTGTTGGTATTTGGTTAATTCTCCCATTAGGCAAGAGGTATATACGTGTGAAAATGCCCACCTCCAGACTTAAGGACAGTTTCTTCACAGCTTTCATCAGGTAACTGAATCGCTCTATTAACAACTAGAGAGTGGTTCTAAGCTACTATCTACCTCATTGGAGACCCTCAAACTATCTTTATTTGGACTTTATTGGACTTTTTCTAGCACTAAACTTTATTCCGTTTATCATACATCTCTGCACTGTGGATGGCTCAATTGTAAACATGTACAGTATAGTCTTTCTGCTGACTGGGTGGCACGTATCAAAAGCTTTTCACTGTACCTTGGCACACGTGACATGAAACGAAACTTCAACCTCAGCAGTTAAAAATAACTTTATTTTGCCTGGTATTAAGGCAAATCAGGCCACACGTGTGTGAGCTCATTAGGGAGTGACAAAGAGAAAATAAAATTCAAAAGCTAGTGTTATGGCTGTAGGCAAAGTGCAGATTTAAAAAAAGTGCAAGGGTCACAACAAGGTAGAATGGAAGATTCAGAAATGCACACCTCACCTATGAGAGGTCTGCTCAAGAGTTTGATTAAAACAGCATGGAAGAAGCTGTTCATGAATCGGCTCTCAAGACTTACAAAAGTAAAAGTCTGACATTTAGATGCTTTTCCATTAAATAGTGATCCACTCAATGTTTTCAACACTGTGTATCACACAAAGAAATGTTGTAGCGAAATAATTGGGATATTGAAGAAGTGTTAACATTTTTGAGGGCATGGTGTAAAACTGCCCAGAGTACTAAAGGAGCTAAATATAGGTCTATTAACATGATCTTTCCACAGAACAGTCTGAAGAGCAGAGATAATTTGAATTTACATTATTTTTAAAGCGAGTATTTTCTGGAGTTGCAAAGAGGTAATTAATTCAGTTCATTTCATGTAAAATACATTAATATAGAGCCGTTTCTTTATATTATGCAAATATAATTGATTTCTATTAAGTAAATAACCCATTGGATAAAATGTAGATGTGCTTGCTTATCAGAATGTGAAGCATCAATTATGCCTGCATATAGTTTTAGAGATAAGAATTGAAATAATTAATTCAAACCCATGTTCATAAGATCATAAATGATAGGAGCATTCGGCCCATCAAGTCAACTCTGCCATTCAATCATGGCTGATCTATCACTCCCTCCTAACCCCATTCTCCTGCCTTCTCCCCATAACCCCAGGCACCCGTACCAGTCAAGAATCTATCTATCTCTGTCACAGAGTCACCACCCTCTGACTAAGGAAATTCCTCCTCATCTTCCTAAAGGAATGTCCTTTAATTCTGAGACTATGACCTCTAGACCTAGATTATCCCACTAGCGGAAACATCCTCTCCACATCCACTCTATCCAAGCATTACATTTGGTACATTTCAATGAGGTCCCCCCCTCATTCTTTTAAACTCCAGCAAGTGCAGGCCCAGTGTCGTCAAACGCTCATCATACGTTAACCGACTCGTTCCTGAGATCATTCTTGTAAACCTTCTCAGGAGCCTCACCAGAGCCAGCGCATCCTTCCTCAGATGTGGAGCCCAAAATTGCTCACAATACTCCACGTGCGGCATGACCAGCGCCTTATAGATCCTCGGCTCAGTTTTGGATTTGATTACATTTTGAGGAAAGTGTGGCCCTTTTCTTTGTTGGAGATCGATATATCTCACTTGAGCTGGTGATTGAAGCTGAGCAGCAAGATGCAGAGCTTCATTGACTAGGGAGAACCCAGCAGCAAATGTCTATTACTGCTCTAAATAGTGTGGAGTTGATGGGCCGAAGGGCCTCTTTCCATGCTGTATCCTTCAATCAATCAATTCAATAAACCATCTGAAGAAGAGTCCCAACCCGAAACGTCACCTACTCCTTTTTCTCCGGAGATGCTGCCTGACCCACTGAGTTACTCCAGCACTTTGTGTCTGCAATCAATCAAATGCCTTCCACATAGGGGTGATAGATGGTGAGTTGTAGGACAATAATTCAATCCAGTCTTTCCCACGGACGGCACAAACCACAAGATTGAATAATTGCCGCAAACGTGTTGCCAGACATCGTTGATCACTTCATACTCACTTTAAAATCATGCTGATGGTTTTGCAAAGTTGGCAAGCTCATAGAATGATGTTAATGAGCGAGTAATAGGGAAGACACTAAAATAGGTTGGAAAGGAAACAGTGAAGAAGGTTATCTGCAATTTAAAACGGATCTTGATCAACTCTGCCAAATGGGCCAGGAGTGGCAAATGAAGTTTAATTCAGATAAGTGCGAGGTGTTGAGTTTTGGTAGGCCAAACCAGGGTAGGCTGGCATAATACATAGTAGGGCCCTGGAGAGTGTTATAGTCAAGTCAAGTCACTTTTATTTCTATAGCACATTTAAAAAACAACTCTTGTTTTAAAGTGCTTTACATTGGTGGAGGTACTAATGTTATACAACAGTGGTTCATAGATTAAGTACAGACATAAATACATACATATAGCCCTCCCTCGGAGGACATCAAGAAAGGCTTGAGAGTAAAGATGAGTTTTAAGTCTCGACAAAAGAGTCGACGGAGGGGGCAGTTCTGATGGGAAGAGGGATGTTCAGTAACCCCAAGTCGGCCGATCTGAGGGACCTGGAGGTGGTGTGGTGGGTAAGCAGTCTTTTGATGTTGGTGGGGGCAAGCCCGTTAAGGGCTTTGTAAACATAAAGAAGGTTATAGAACAGGGAGACCTGGGGTGCAGCCACATAGATCCATGAAGGTGACAACACAGATGGACAGGGTGGTGCAGAAGGCATTTGGCACATTTGTCTTTATCAGTCATGGTATTAAATACAGGAAAATACACAAAGTGCTGGAGTAACTCATCGGGTCAGACAGCACCTTAGAGAACAAGGTGACCATTCAGTTCAGGAGTTGAGATGACAGGTGAAGCAGTATAAGATGTTGGTAAGGCCACAATTGAAGTACAGTTCTGGTCCCCATAATATAGGAAGGGTATTGTTGAACTGGAAATGATGCAAAACTAATGACAAGGATGTTACACTGTCTGGAGGATTTAGGTTATATGGAGAGACTGGATAGGTTAGATATTTTTTCAGCAGTCAGAGGAAGTGGTAGAGGCAGATACAACTATGACATTCAAAGGATATACACAGGTACATGGATAGGAAATATTTGGGAGGATATGGGTCGGGCTCAGGCGAGTGGGACTTGCTTGGTTAAACAGGGTGGCACAGCAGTAGAGCCGTTCGTATGTTCTCCCCGTGACAGCGTGGGTTTTCCACAGGTGCTCCAGTTTCCTCCCACACACCAAAGATGTACAGGTTTTAGATTAATTGGCTTTGGGAAAATATTTTAAATTGTCCCTAGAGTGTGAAGGGGACCGCTGGCCGGCATGGGCTCGGTGGGCCGAAGGGCCTGTTACGGCTCTGTATCTCTAAACTGCAGTAAACTTGGACAGCATAATTAAGTTAGGTGGGGAAGAAACACAGGGAGGGATAAGCAAGGGTTACTTGTTAGTGATAGGAATATTGATTACTCTAACTTCAAGTAACCCTTGCTTTTCCTCTCTCTCTCTCTGTCCCTCCCCCACCCTAGTTCTCCGACTAATGTCACTGTCCTACTTAGTTTTACTGTTTGTATGCCTCATTGTCACCTTCCCCTCATTCAAAAATGAACCATTCTACATTTCCTTGATCATCGGCTGCTTTGATCTGTTCTTTCACACCTTACATGTTCTTTGTACACTTCCACACTGTGTTTCCCTCTTCCCTGACTCTCAGTCTGAAGAAGGGTCTCGACCCGAAACATCACCCTTTCCTTCGCTCCAGAGATGCTGCCTGACCTGCTGAATTACCCCAGCATTTTGTGTGTCTATTTCTGTATTTGTTGCTGTGACTAATAAAAGACAGTACCCCTATCTCTTCCTAACCATGTTATCTACTTGTCTTGAAGATAGACGCAAAGTGTTTGAGTAACTCAAAGCGTCAGGCAGCATCTCTGGAATAAAAATATGGGTGATGTTTTGGGTCGGAAACCTTCTTCATACCCCTGACCCTGAAGAAAGGTCCAAAGAAAGGTTACAACCGAAAACGTCACCCATCCATTTTCCCCAGGATGCTGCCTGACCCACTGAGTTACTCCAGCACTTTGTGTCTATCTTCGGTATAAACCAGCATCTGTAGTTCCTTCCTACGCATCATTATCTACTTGTGTTACCACTTTCAAGGATGTGTGGATTTGTACTCGATACCCACTCAATACTCCCAACACTCTACCACTCGCAGTCTATGTCAGAGTTTTATTAGTACAACCAAAATGCATCACCTCACATTTGTCTGGATGAAGCTTCATCTGCCATTATTCAGTCCATTTCATCAATGCATCAATATCCCCCTGCAGTATGAGACTGCTTTCCACACCAACAACATAATTGACCACATATTGTGTGCACATTGAGAAATCAATCATTGTATAAATATGGTGATCACTGGTGTAATATAGTTCGTGCGTCGCTCCAGTAGAGAACCGTCGTTGTTTACTCAGCTACACCTTGTAATTCCACAACCAATCACTGCTTGTAAGTTCCAATAGAAATAGTTCATTAACAATATAATTTCTTCTTTTGCATTTAAACATTTTGGCATTTTTATTAAAGCTTGTAGAAGATTATGGGACATACGCATGCTCATTTGGGGAGTGCATCGGGTACAAGAGAGAAGGCATTAGTGCTATATTTTTTTATCAGCTTGGATAAATTGCGATGAGTGGCCTGTATTGGCCAGAGTTCTGTGATGCTATTCACGGATAGAGATGAATGTTCAGGCCCCTATCTCTTGTGGATAAGAAGAACTTGATGTATTGTCAAGATTGAGTTGGCTGGACTTGGATGTCTTTGCCAGGTACTTGCTCTGCATTTGTTTTCCCATCATTCAACTGTAGTGGGTTTGTACTTGAACATGGAGGGTTAGTCCTGTTTATACTGGCTGCTCATGACAGTGTTTACTTTGTTCCAATCTCCATCTGCCGCTGGTTGATGAAGGTCCACGTCTGATGGCAAAAGGTTTTGTTGTGTGAATCTCAGCCAATCGCTTGCTGCAAGCCTCCATGCCCTGTAATCAATTTCCAAGATATTTTCAAATAGGAAAGACATGCTAGAACTTAATCTTATGAAATATGTCTTAAACGGTGACAAAAAAAATAAACGTGGCTCAAGTATTGGCACATGATTTTGTGTTGTATCATTTCCTAGAATAGCACAGCTGTAAGCATTTGCCTGGATATTTGGCCATTGGTTGTGACTTTTTTTCCTCTCTGGAAGTCCTGAGACTATCCGCAGTACAGATTGCCTCAATTGTTATTTTGGGTCCGTTCTCAATCAGTTCACTACCAATGGAGCACCGAAGGAAAATACTGTTCTTTCCATTTTGTTTTGAAAGCATCCTGGATTGAAATGCTTTTACACGGCCCATAAACCCTTCTTCAGACTTCTTCGACCCGTAACGTCTCCCATTACTTCTCTCCAGAGATGCCGCCTGTCCCGCTGAGTTACTCCAGCATTTTGTGTCTATCTTCAGTTTAGACCAGCACCTGCAGTTCCTGCCCATACAGTCCCACAATTAAAATGCCTTTCAACAGTTTCCAAGGAGTTACCAGCCGGGGTGAACTCCCCACTCCAGCTGAAGTTTCTGTAGAAGGTAACACAACAGGGAAATGTAAGAGATTACCCCTTCTCAAATTGAGGGTGTGATTGAGTTTGGTGTTAAAATGCTTTGGATCGGAAAGAACTGCAGATACTGGTTTAAATCAAAGATAGACACAAAATGCTGAAATATCTCAGCAGGACAGGCAGCATCTCTGGACAGAAGGAATGTGTGACGTTTCGGGTCGAGACCCTTCTTCATACTGTTCAGATTCACATTCAGATGGATATAAAGTTATGTGTTGGATTCTGACTCACCAGGACGTACTTGATGCTATGAATGCCAACAAAGGTAGATGGAACTGATTCCTTCCCCCAGACTATGATGTGCACGTAAACCAGGCTCAGTTAAAGAAAGAACTTGAAGGGAGACAAATGTGCTGGAGAATTAGGTCAAATCATTAGATCTGAAATATGGGATGAAAGTCTACAACATATACACCACTGCTCGTTAAATGCTAGACACTCTCTTATACAAATTAAAATATTACATAGACTACATTACTCAAAATCCAAACTACATAGTATTTTTTCAAAAGTATCTGCCATATGTGATAAATGTCAACACTTGGAAGCTAACTTAACGCACTCATTTGCAAATTGTGTAAAAATTACTAAATTTTGGACAGAGATATTTAAGATAATTTTGAATGTTGTTAATATGAATCTGATCCCTGACTCAAAGTTAATAATACTGGGAATATTAGAAACAGATTAATTAATAACAACGAATCAAAGAATTTTTATTGATTATAGTTTAATAATTGGGAAAAAAATTATTATTGAAATTCTGGAAAGGTCCTACGTCCCCCACAATCAAAATGTGGATTACAGGAATGTCGGAGACACTTCATCTGGAAAGATTAAGGGTTGTCCTATTGGACAAGTTGGATCTTTTCAGAGGAATATGGTCTCCATTTATTGAATATCTAAAGGGTCAAAATGGCTCGGTACGAGAGCCTGATTGAAGCCTGAATAATGGAATAGATGAAGAATCACATATAACAAATCATGGATATATCTCCAATGATGGATAACTTTTTTAATACTCCATTCATTCCTACTCTTACTTTATTTTTCTCTATCTTTTCTTACCTGCAAAAAAAAGGATAGAAATATATAAGACATTGTTAATATTAATAAAATTACGAATGTATGTGAGAAGTATATTCCATTAATATGTACTTGCGTCTAATAAAAATATTTAACAAACCTGGAAAAAAAAAAAAAAGTGCTGGAGAAACTCAGCGGGTTCAGCAGCATCTATGGAGCGAAGGAAATAAGCAATGTTTCAGGCCGCAACCCATCTGAAGAAGGGTTTCAGACCGACACGTTGCCTATTTCCTTTGTTCCATAAATGCTGCTCCACCCGCTGAGTTTATCCAGCATTTTTGTCTACCTTCGATTTTCCAGCATCTGCAGTTCCTTCTTAAATAAAGAAAGAACTTCCCTACTTGATCTGGGAGGTTGATGAACTTGCTACGCCACTCATTGTATTGAATGTGTCCTCCTACTCCTCAGCAATTCTCAAACTCGGATGGACTAATGTTCACAATCAGACTGAGTCTGAAGAAGGGTCTCAACTCGAAACGTCACCCATTCCTTCTCTCCAGAGATGCAGCCTGCCTTGCTGCGTTACTCCAGCATTTTGTGTCCACCTTCTGAAAATACTTAACAATTTAAAAAAATAAAAAAATTTTAAAAAAAAGTTGGCTAATCGCTTAAACGAGTGTGATTTTCCGGCACTAAGTATGTTTCCTCTGATTCTCTTAATATACAGAAAGCTATTAACCTTTTTACATGAATGGGCTCAGCTAATGAGCTTCCACCAGCCTCTTGGGCAATTAGTCACCGTCACTGAAATTATGGAGAAGATCTCCCTGCTCCAAGATACATACTCTCATGGCCTTCAGATGTTTAAGTGGACTTTTCAATCTAAAATGAGGAATGCAGAGTGGGAACACTTTCTGAAAAATAATAGCAAGACTTCAGAGCTTTGCACAGAAATTCAGAATTACTGACGATTACACAGGGAAATATCAGTTCTATATTCTCCATAAAATTTCGACCAATATAAATTGGGTGATGGGGATCAAAGGTTGGCTGATCTGCCAAGCTGGTGTGATTTGAGAGGAAGATACAGGAAAACTTCAAGTGGTTATAGAGTCAAGAGTGTTGTGTTGGCATATGTCCCACATAGAACTATGAAATTCTTGCAGCAGCACAACAGAATGTGTTAGCAGAATATATATACAAGTTAGATGAATGTGTGTGGGCATGGTAAATAAAATAAAATATGGGAAGTCATTAATTTGGTACAAACTCATAGTACAGGGATTCCCCAGGTTACAAATGACCCGACTTACAGGAATCTGAGCAAAACACTAAGCATAGTGCTGGAGAATCTCAGCGGGTTAGGCAGCATCTACAGAGGGAATGGACGGGTGACATTTCAGATCAGGAACCTTCTTCAGACTGTTTGTAGTGGGGGGATGGGTGGGATAGAGAGATAGCTGGAACTGAGACAGGGTTGTGAGAAAGCCTGGCAAGTGAAAGATGGATACAGATGAGCGAAAAGGAGACAAAAGGGTGTCAAATATGGGAGAGAAGAGGAGTGAATGATAGAGATGGAAGGAATCCACCTATATACATCCCTCTGGCTTTGCATATGGAAATCGCATTTTACATGCATACTCCCTTTTATTTTTAAGCATTTTCAAGCCAGTAATAAGAAATAATAATAGTAATAATAATAAAATGGTTCATGGTAGTCATTAATGACTGGATACAATATATATTCCACTATTATTATGGCTGATGTTCATGTGATTATTAAATTAAATAAAATAATTATCACAAGAGTGTACAGAGGATATGATATGGGTTAATTTATATACATTTTTGGGCTTTTCGGGCTTATAGAGAAATTAACTCATAAATGGTCCTTAGGAACGTAACTAGTTATGTTACGCAAGGACTGTCTCAATATTTTTTAAATAGAGATTTAAGGGGCTGTCCCACTTGGGCGACCTAATTCGCGAGTTCAGACGAGTTTGCCCTCGACTCACACTCGCAGCATGGTCGACACGAGTTCCTAGGAGGTCTTTGTAACGCTCCTTCATACTCGAGAGTAGTCCCCGCGTACTCGAGGCCTCGGCTAGGTTGTGACATATTTTTGAACATGTTGAAAAATGCCCGCAAATAAACAAAAAAGGTCTCCATGGGAAAAAAAAAATCGATATTTTTTTACTTGTGAGTTTAGTCGAGGTAGGTCCTAGTAGATCATAATATTATGTGTAGGTAGTCAAAACCAATCGAAGGTAAAGCTCGTTGAGATAAGGTAAGTAAACCTACTGGTAATGTTAAATGCCCGCTAAACTTTATTAAACGTTGTCTGGCTTCTTAACAGTGTCTCCACTCTCTCCCCCCCCCCACTATAAACCCCCCCCCCCACTCTCTACCCCCCCCACTCTCTACCCCCCCCCACTCTCTACCCCCCCCACTCTCTACCCCCCCCCCCCCCCCCACTCTCTACCCCACCTCTACCCCCCCCCCCACTCTCCCCCCCTCTCCCTCCCTCTCCCCTCCCCCCCCCTATAATACAGAAATATAATACAGAAATATTTAAGATCAATCGAAAATCAACCAGAAAAACTGCAGATTATGGGAATGTGAAAGTAAAACAATACTGGAAACATTCAGCACGACAGGCAGCCTATTTAGGGAGGGAAACTGGCACAATTTCAGATCAAATATCTAACATCAGAAATACTAAGTGACTTTCCAAGTGTTTTTCTGTTTTCATTACAATGATTTAAGAAGTGCTATGTTTTCATAATTATTTTCTTACTGGTCATAAGTGGTAGGAGCAGAATTAGGCCATTCAGCCTGTCAAGTCTATCCCGCCATTCAATCATGGCTGATCTTCCCCTCTTCAAGTTCAAGTGAGTTTATTGTCATGTGTCCCTGATAGGACAATGAAATTCTTGCTTTGCTTCAGCACAACAGAACATAGTAGGCATTGACTGCAAAACAGATCAGTGTGTCCATATACCATTATATGAATATATACACACATGAATAAATAAACTGATGAAGTGCAAATAACAGATAATGGGTTATTAATGTTCAGAGTTTTGTCCGAGTCAGGTTTAATAGGCTGATGGCTGTGGGGAAGTAGCTATTCCTGAACCTGGTCGTTGCAGTCTTCAGGCTCCTGTACCTTCTACCTGAAGGTAACAGGGAGATGAGTGTGTGGCCAGGATGGTGTGGGTCTTTGATGATACTGCCAGCTTTTTTGCTTCACTCCATAAGATTAGGAAGGATGGATTTCTGTGGTCAGTGATGTCACGATCTCATAACAGTGCATATCAGTATCAATACACGCATAATAAACAGAGGCCACTTTCCCAGCATGTTAGGAAGTCATTGTATATTCAGCACACTCTATATTGAAACAAGATGATTTGAGCTACAGGAGAGTATCTTTACTGTTATTGTGCACACATTTAGCGCATCATTGGTAAATGTTGTACTACTCCAAAATCATCTCCCCGATGATGCTGTCAATATTGATTATTTACACAAAGCAATACCTTGTTCACAAGAAAGCAACATGAAATAAATCTAAGAAAAATTGGAATATGCTTTGCAAGTTTTTTCCCCTCTACTGTCAATGCTTTGGACAAATTCCTACAATTTAGAGAAATTAATATGTATTGAGAAAAAAATCATTCTCTGTAGGCTAATGGAGGAAGGTTTTTTGTTTCTTTAGATGAAGCTAATTTGTTTTACTCAAACCTGCAAGGCAATGTAACAGGAAAAGCTTGCGATGCAGGTTTGAAAGGAAAGCTTTCAGTTTAGTTTATTCACGTGTACCGAGGTACATTGAAACGCTTTTTTGTTCCGTGCAACCAGTCAGCGGAAAGACAATACATGATTACGATTGATCCATTTGCAGTGTTTTGATACATGATAATGGAATAAGGTTTAGTGCAAGGTAAAGCCAGCAAAGTTCGATCAAGGATAGTCCGAAGGTCATCAAAGAGGTTGTTATCTGAAAATGACAGAGGAGTTTGGGGGTGACAGACTGACCTTTTGTTGGCCACATATTGTTCTGCCCCTCGTATTAAAGGGCCGTGCCTTCTAGAGCAGCTATTTGGTAAACTGTTATTTTCATCGGGGAAGGAATGCCAAAACAAGATCTTCATGATGCAGAGGATACAATTTAAGCATGATTTACATTAACTTACAATTTATTGGTAAATAAATTGAAAATAAACCTTTTCCTGGAGAGCCTTTTCCTTTTAAATTTGTTTTTGAGCTTCAGGGATGCTTGCTTTCACTATTGCTTCTCCTATCACCCATTGCTATTACCTGTAAATGTGCCGTCAGTGTTAGAAGCTGATGTTTGTTTAACAAGCAACCTGTCAATTTATAGAACAGTTCCAAGCCTCCTTGGCCTTGGAATTACATTGTGGGATGATTGCATGTGAATGCATAATGCAGCCATCTGAAATAGTCTTTGTTCACTGTTTTAATGGATGCTTTACCCCTTGCAAGGTAATACCTCCATTAAAAACAGCAGACAAAGGAAATGCAGCTGAAAGAGCTGAACACTTATGTGCGATAAACCCACGGCATTGCTCTTCTATTTTGTATAATGTTTATCTTTCTTTTAAGTTGACGAGAGTCCAATCTTTTAAGGTTCCACGATACTGATTGTGAACTTCACGATATATTTGTTTTTTTTCTCGATCTTCTACAACTTAAGCAAATATCTGTAACAATTGGTTGGACTGTAAAAGGTTCATCCGAGGTTTACATGTTACATTGAATTTTCTCAATTCTGTTAACCCTTGCTCAATCCCTCGGGCCCTGGCATTCCCTCTCTCTCTATCGCTCTCCCCCACCCTAGTCACACTAGCTTCTCATTTTCACACCACAAACAGCTTACAATGGCTTGTTCCCTTTATCATCGATACTTTTTTGCATATCTTTCATTCATTGTTCTTTATCTCTCCACATCACCGTCTATATCTCTCGTTTCCCTGATCCCTGACCAGTCTGAAGAAGGGTCTCGACCCGAAACGTCGCCTATCTCCTTCGCTCCTTAGATGCTGCTGCACCCACTGAGTTTCTCCAGCCTTTTGTGTACCCTTTACATGTTAAATATTGGCCCTGAATTTCCTTGGAGCAGCGAACTACCCACGCTCACTGCTCACTCGACCTCAACCACAACACCCACTCTCATATTCAGAGGGTCCACTCTGGTGCAAAGTTCCTGAGAGGAGACAATTCGGTGGCCAAGTCTGGTTGGTAAATCAATAGCAGGTTAAACAAAGCTGGAACCG
Source organism: Okamejei kenojei (assembly GCA_035221665.1). Classification (NCBI taxonomy): domain Eukaryota; kingdom Metazoa; phylum Chordata; class Chondrichthyes; order Rajiformes; family Rajidae; genus Okamejei; species Okamejei kenojei. Next base: position 17,227,511 of record CM069132.1, read on the forward strand.
GCTCTTAAATAGGTGCATAAAACTTAAGAGAAAGGATTAACAAAAATTAAACCTGTAATTAAAATTGCCTAATAAGGAAAGAAATTATAGACACTGGAAAATATTTAAGACACATCATTAACAAAAAGCATTTGAGAACGCAAGATAGGAGCAGGAGTGAGTCTGAAGAAGGGTCTCGACCCGAAACATCACCTATTCCTTTTGTCCAGAGATGCTGCCTGACCTGCTGAGTTACCCCAGCATTTTATGTCTATCATTGTAAATCAGCATCCGCAGTTCATTCCTACACAGAGGAACAGGAGTGGGCCACTTGGCTCCTCTAGCCTGCTCCACCATTCAATGTGATCATGGCCGATCTGCCCCAGGTCTGCGCAGTACCCCATTGTTCTCAATTCCTTGATTGTTAAAAAATATATCTACTTCCTCCTTATAATACCCCCAATTGTTCCAGCCTCCACACCACCTGAGATAGATAATTTTGGACATTTGCCGCCCTCTGTGAGAAGTTCTGAAGGACTTCATTTTTGGAGGCCTCGCTGAGGCTGAGCCAGCAGCTCGGGACGGCCTGCAGCAGCACGGAGACGCAGAGCAGCCGTGGAGGACGGCGACAGCATCGCCAGACCAGGTCAACCCCTGGAACGTCGACCCAGTGCTGCCGCCAGGACAACGGGCGTTTTGGGCCCAGATAAGACTGAAACTTTAAGGGCACAAGTTGGCGCCAGAAACGTGGCGACTCTGCCTACAGCCTCAGTGAGGCCAACTCTTCATACACTACAAACGTCGCACTTTTGCACTTATCTATGATTATGCTTATCTTTCACACAATTTTACTGAATCGTATGCAAAACTAAGGAATTTCACAGTACCTAAATATGTGTGACAATAAAGAATAATTGAATTTAAATTGCCGCTTGCTAAATGTGCAATTATGCACCCCCTCCACCTCTGATAATGTTTGATCATGATATATTATTGTCACATGTACCTAGCTACCTGGGTACAGTGAGATTTTTTGTTTTACATACAATCCAGTAAAGGCACACTATAAACAAGCAAAATCATAGGTTACAAAAGTACAATAATTGTAATACAATAGTTTTAGATTCAGTGTTAGTTTAGTTTATTGTCACATTTATTGCACAGTGAAAAGCTTTTGTTGCGTGTTAACCAATCAGTGGAAAGACAATACATGATTACAATCGAGCCGAGCCATTCACAGTGTACAGATATATGATAAGAGAATAACGTTTAGTGCAAGAGAAAGGCAGTAAATTCCGATCATAGTTGCTCCGAGTGTCTCTGAATGTGGTGGATTGTAGTTTCAGGATTGCTCGCTCGTTGTGGTAGGATGGTTCAGTTGTTTGATAACAGCTGGGAAGAAACTGTCCCGGAATCTGGAGGTGTGTGTTTTCACACTTCTATACCTTTTGCCTGATGGGTGAAGAGAGAAGAGGGCGCTGCCCGGGTGCGACTCATCCTTGATTATGCTGCTGACCTTGCTGAGGCAGCGTGAGGTATAAATGGAGTCAATGGAAGGGAGGTTGGTTTGTGAGTCCATTAGTTTCTCCCACTAATGGAAACATCTTGACAACAGACCCTGTCGCATCCCCTGACTGTACATTTCAGTAAGATTACCCCTCTTTCTAAACTTCAAAGAATACGGATCTAATTCCCAGTCCTCCGGGCTACCATTGGCCTTTAAAATTTCATGTCGGGTACAGCAAACTTCGGGCTTTTATTAAAGAAAGAACAAATGATGTTTTAACAATAACCTGAGGCTTACCCCTCTTCCCCCCACAACTGCTCCCCCGTTGAGCTGAGCGCAGTCACTGAATGGAGACGGTCTATTCTGCAACAGGTTCAGACAGCAAGCTGCTGGGAACCACTGCAGGATGTTTGCGCTCAATCTCTGGGCTTCATGAGGAGAGGCAAACGGAATTGTGTCAGAATGATCTAAGTGGCAGTGAGGGTGTTCAGGCCTGTATACACGCTTGTATAGGAACCCGAGACATCTTCTCACTTACGGTGATAAATGTCAGCACTACCACACAGGAGAGGCCAGCGGGCTGCAATAAAGGCTTTTGCAGATTCACCACCCTCTGTGTGAAGTTCCTCAGCACTCAGCACTTGTGTATGGGGAGAAAGCAGGAAACGGTTACTGATTTTGGATTATCAGCCATGATCATATTGAATGGCGGTGCTGGCTCGAAGGGTCGAATGGCCCACTCCTGCACTTATTTTCAATGTTTCAATTTAAAACAATCGCTTGCTAATCCTGAATTATGTCCCCCACCCCCCAATAAACTATTCCGATGGAATAAGGTCTTAAGGTCATAGGTGATAGAAGTAGAATTAGGCCATTCAGCCCATCAAGTCTACTCCGCCATTAAATCATGGCTGATCTACCTCTCCCTCTGAACTCCATTCTCCTGCCTTCACCCCATAACCTTTGACACTTGTAGAAGAGCAGGCATAAATGTGCCCTCTGACTAAGCCTTCTGATTTTCAGTTTAGCTTAGGTTATTGTCACCTGCAGCAAGGTACAGGGAAAAGCTTTTGTAGTTTGGTATCCAGTCAGCGGAAAGACAATGCATGATGACAATCGAGCCATTCACAATGTACAGACAGGTACATGGTTGGGGAATAACATTTAGTGCAAGGTAGAGCCAGTAAAGTCCCGATCAAAGATAGTCTGAGGGTCACTGAGGTAGATAATAGTTCAGGACTGCTATCTAGTTGTGGCAGGATGGTGCAGATGCCTGACAACAGCTGGGAAGAAACTGTCTGTGAATCTGGAGGTTCGTGTTTTCACACTTCTGCACATTTTGCCCGATGGGCGAGGGGAGAAGAGAGAGTGGCCAGGGTGCGACTCGGCCTTGATTATGCTGTTGGCCTTGCCTTTATGCCACCCCATGGGTTTTCCGGGCAGAATTCCTGATAGAAGCCCACCACTGTTATCACTTCCCAGGGCCGATATCCTTCATGAAAGAATCCCTCGGGATATTCTGGGTCAGAACACAGCAAGTGGGGATCTTTATATATACACAGCGCGGAAACAAGCCCTTCAGCACAGCGAGTCCACGCCAACCAGCAATCGCCTCGTGCACGAGCACTATCGTACACACAAGGGACAATTTGCAATTTTACAGAAGACAAGCAACCTACAAACTTATAGGTCTTTGGAGTGTGGGAAGAAACCAGAGCACCCGGAGAAAACCACAGGTAGAACGTACAAGCTCTGTGCTGATAGCATTCTGAGGTCGGGATCGAACCCTGGTCTCTGGTGTTGTAATGGGCCCGTCCCACAGGCTATTTTTTAGGCGACTAGGCTGTCGCCGCATGGTCGCCGGGGTGTCGCCTGTATGGTCGTGAGTAGTCTCCTCAGTCGTCCAAAGAGTCGTAGCATCTTTTTGGTCGCCGCTGGATTTTCAACATGTTGAATATTCTCCGGAGACAGTCGGTGACGGTGGGTTTGATGCCAATGAGCGTAGCTTGACTTCTCCTGACGTAGGTGCTGTCGTCGTTGTCGCCAGGTGACGTAGGTTGTCGCCGGTGCTGACTTCGATTTTTTTTGTTGTTAAAGTAACAATTCTATTTCAAATTTTATGTCGAATGGGGGGGTCCAGTCACCGTTTTTTCTGCTGGCTACTCCGACTCTGACAGTCGCTGGCAGTCACCTAAAAATAGCCTAAGCGGGACAGGCCCATGTAAGGCAGCAACTCTGCTGCTGCAACGCCGTGTTAATGTTAATGATTTGTTCCGACTTTATTTAATGACCTACAAAGGGGAATGCCAAGGGGAGCAAAACCATTACCTTGCAGGTCAAAGGAATTTGACATCTGCTTTTGCTCGGGCACGGAAATCGCTATCAAAATATGGAGGGGACGGGGGGACACAATTTCATGGCGGCCGCGCGTGCATATGCTCACTCACACGCACGCGCGAGGCTTCGGAGGCTCAATCCAGCGCTAAATGCAGCTCAACTCTGCCTGTCTCGCCGGGTTAACCTACAGCCCTGCCTGGACTGACGGGACACCAGCGCTGCTGCTCCACGCTGGCTGTAAACCTGGGCCATATTTCCTGCAAGTCCAGGCAGGTCTGTAGGTTAATCTGACGGAACAGGCAGAGTTGAGCTGGGTTTAGTGCTGCTTCTCTGCGCTGGCTGTGGGCCTGGGGGTACAGCTCCCGTCTGACTCCCGACGTCTCTGGCCACACCTGGGCGTGTGGGGAGGACACTCGGGACAGCACCAGAGAGCCGGGATCGATCCTGGTTGCGAATGAGGTGCAGGTCTGTGTCCAGGGCTGCCGAGAGTGTTTTGGCACGTCTCACTCCTCCAATCACCGCGTTCTATCCTCAGTCCCACCCCCTCCTCTCCCCCCCCCCTCACTTCTGCCTCTGACCGACACCACCCTCCTTCAATGATCGCGCTGAATCATCATGTCCTGCCCCCATTGCCTGCTGACCGACGTCTCTCTCGTCCAATCGTCGCCCTCGATCAGCAGTCCCACCCCCACTGTCTCACAGAAAGCGGAGATTTCACCGGGTTTTAAAATCCGGATTACAAAAAATGAGGGGGATCATCCCCCACTTCTCAAAACGGGGGGGGGGGGGGGGGGGGGGGGGAACGTGTTAATTGGCTGTAAGCGTGACTCTTTGCTGGAGAATGGTAGCAAAAAAAAAACTGATGGGCATATGTGAGAAAGAATACGTTGTTGGGATACGTGCAAAAAGGGGAAATAGAAATAATGAAATTGCTCACCTGATAGTCAGCCCTAGATGGGCCGACAGGCCTCTCTGCCATTACAAGATAAGAACTGTATGAATAGCGCATTATGCAAATATCCATAAGCTGTGCTCCTTGTAAAATGTCCCCCAACTTGCATTGTTGAAGAAATATAATTTCACTGATAAATGATCTGGATGAAAATTATGATAAAGTCTGCCTTTGAAAGGCAATTTGCTAACACGACATCATTCTATTAATCAAGATCAAACACTCGTGGTATTTGGAAGGTTAATGAAGGCCATTCCATGTTGCTTTGTAAAAATCTAGTTTCCTATTCAAAGTCATCACCAAATTAGCAGTAAAATATTCCCTGGTTTAGTAGTCTCTGTCCTCGACTGAATTTTTAACAGAGAAGGTGAATGGTGGTTATATTCTCCGGAGAGTTGGAGATAGAATGACCAAGAAAGAAATAGTGCCAGTCCTCAGATTAACATAATTAGTAATTATCTCCTAATAGCCCCTTTTGGATTTAGACACTTGGCACTTGAATTTCTGTTTAAAGTTCAGTGAGGAAAAACAAATTTCACGCTAAAATGTCTCAATAACACAGCTGAGCTGTTGGGGTAATCATCTGTTTTAGGTGCCGTTTCATTTAAACTTACGAGGCTGAGTGTGGTTCTGTCTGTGTACCTGTCTAGTGCCTGTGAATCAGTCTCTGTTTTATGTGCGTATGTACGCTCCTGCTGATCACCACCCACCCCAGACCCTTTCAGGGTCCCCTATCACTCAGCCCCCTGACCACCCCTGTCCACATCTACCCACTCTCCCTCTCTTCCCCGGTTCCACATTTCACGCCACACCTTCCATCCCTATCAGATGCAGCCTTTTGACTTTGACTTCTCTGCTTATCAGAAGGTCATAAGGGATTGGTGTAGAATTGAGCAATTCGGCCCATCAACTGTGCTCCACCATTCAATCATGGCTGATCTATCTCTCCCTCCTAACCCCATTCTCCTGCCTTCTCCCCATAACCTCTGACACCTGAACTAATCAAAACACGTACCAATCAACTCTACACCCTGCTCTTCCTCCACCTTACTCATCCCTCCCTCCGGTTCTACGTTTCACTCTTCACCTTTTCTTTCCTATCGGAATCCATCACATACAGCCTTTTAACCAGGTTAGCATGCAACAAAAACCTCTCACTATACCTCCGTACAGGTGACAATAAACTAAACCGTACTTCACCACATATCAACTCCAGCGTTTGTGACCACCTTAACCCTTCTCTTCCTCATCTGCCCACCATCTGCAGATGCTGGTTTACACCGGAGATAAGACACAAAATGTTGGAGTAACTCAGCGGGTCAGGCGGCATCTCAGCAGAAAAGGTATAGGTGACGTTTCAGGTCGGCACCCTGGCCAGTCTGAAGAAGGGACCTGAACTGAAACGTCACCTATACCTTTTCTCCTGAGATGCTGCCTGACCCGTTGAGTTACTCCAACATTTTGTGCCTATCTTCGGTGTAAACCAGCATCTGCAGTTCCTTCTTACACATTTTGTCTACCTATCACTTACCACCTCTTGCCCCATTACTCCCCCCTCACCTCTTTCAACCAGCTATCTCCACCCCAGTCTTGAAGAAGGCTCCCAACCCAAACCCTCCTCTGTCCATTTCTGACCACAGATACTACCTGATCTACTGAGCAGCTCCAGCGGTTTGCTTTTTGACTATCGCGTGAAGGACTATTGTCCTGAAGGTCGTGTGTAACAAAAAATCTGTGAATGCTAGAAATCAAACATAAAAACATAAAATGCATGAATTACACTGAATCCAGGGACAGGAGCATGTATCCTAATTTTACATCGAAATCCTTCATCTAAACATTTGCCAAAGGATCTTCACATGATAATCCAATTTTGTTTTTTTCTCTCTGATGATATTGATGTTGTATTTCTAGTATTTCGTTTAATTTAGTTTAGCTTGGAGATATAGCACGGAAACAGGCCCTTCGGCCCACCGGGTTCACGCCTACCAATGATCCCCGCGCACCAGCACTATCCTACACACGTGGGGCAATTTATCAATTTTAGTATCTTAGTATTTTTTGAAAGCAGAATGCCTGGGCGGCAGTAATAAGATGCACAAACTATGTGGGCAGTTACACAGCAACATTGTTAAAGTGTAGATCATGGGGTCGGCAACCTTGTTCTGGGTCCTGGCATAGGAGCCAGGACCCATGTCTGTGAGTGGATGGCCGGCCACATCTATCGCCATAGTTAATAAATAATTAATGACAGTTTTTAAAAATTGCAACAAAAATGTAACAAAAAGACAATTACCCCCATGACAAACTACAACTGAAGTGCAACACTGTGGCCAGAGCGGAATTCTTCACCGGCCCCGCTGATGTCTCGGTTTCCTCCAGCCCGCCCGCCTCTGGGCTCCCGAAGAAACCGCTTCAGCGCCGCCTCGCCGAAGCCGCTCTCAGCCCGCTTCAGTTTCACTCATTGCCACGGCACCAGGGTGCGGGGCGCTTTCAGTCGGGGTGGTCAGGGAGATGGAAGAGGGGGTGGGAGGGTAGGGAGAGAGAGAGTGAGCCGACAGGTGTTGTGATATGGAATTGGCTGTGTGTGTGTGTGTGTGTGTGAGAGAGAACTACTCTCGGATAAGTGTACACAAAAAGCTGGAGAAACTCAGCGGGTGCAGCAGCATCTAAGGAGCGAAGGAGATAGGCGACGTTTCGGGTCGAGACCCTTCTTCAGACTGGTCAGGGATCAGGGAAACGAGAGATATAGACGGTGATGTGGAGAGATAAGGAACAATGAATGAAAAATACGCAAAAAAGTATCGATGATAAAGGGAACAAGCCATTGTAAGCTGTAACACTCGGATAAGTGTGTGTGTTTTGAGTTACGCCTGCGGGTCAGATGATTTTGGGTTACGGGCCGGATGCGGCCCGTGGGCCGTATGTTGCCAACCCCTGGTGCAGACGAAACATTCGGCAACGAGTGAGCGAGACAACAGGGGAGCATGAATGAAAGACAACGATAACACTGTCAAGAGAAGGGGAATGCAACAACTACACAAGCACTACAAGCGTGTGGAACTGAAAGGATACAAATTCCCCCTTCACATTATTTTACAAAGTAGTTGATCAAACAACAAGGATACCTCGCTTCCCTTTTTATTTCTTAAAAAATACTTTGGTTGTAGTGTCTCAACAACTTGCACGAAACGTTTGTGGGAGATCCTGATGAATTGTGCAGGAAGGAACTGCAGATGCTGGTTTAAATCGAAGATAGAGCACAAAATGCTGGAGTAACTCAGTGGAACAGGTGCATCTCTGGAGAAAAGGATCCTCTCCAGAGATGCTGTCTGTCCCTCTGAGTTACTCCAGCATTTTGAGTCCATCTTCGATCCTGATGAATTTGTTATCTAGATAATTCAGGGGTGATGTTAAAATATAATGCAGCAAACACTCTTTTTAAAGGATCTCTTGATAACGGATTTTGGTTGAAGCGTAGGGACCTACCAACAGCTACCGACACCACCCTTGGCTCATTTCGCCAGCCCGGCTGCCATAGCCATCCTCAGCCACATGACCTATTGACTATTGTAGTCAGTGCCCCAACCAATGATGGCAAGTATGCCATATGACCTCATTACATCCTATCTACCACTTTTCAGGGAGCAGTGGACCTGCATCTCAGGTGGACCTGATTCTTCCTTACATTGGTGCTCCCAGGTTATCCTGCCATTTACTGTATACTTTTCTCTTACATTAGACCTCCCAAAGTGCAACACCGAACACTTGCCTGGATTAAACTCCATCTGCCATTTATCTGACCATACTTCCAAATGATCTTTACCCAGCCAACCCTTTGACAACCTCGCTATCCACAACTCACTATCCACAACTCTGCCAATGTTTACATCATCTGCAAATGCACTTATCGGACATAGGAAGAGGTTCCGATTTTTTTCAAATTGGAATGCCACACATCATCAAACACATACATAACTGAGAAGGACCACTTCGGCAAGGCCACCATCATAATCACAGACCAGTCTCACCCCTCTCTCATCAGGCAAGAGGTACAGAAGTGTGAAAACGCAACACCTCCAGATTCAGGGACAGTTTCTTCCCAGCTGTCATCAGGCAACTGAATGGTCCTCTCGCCAGCTAGAGAGCTGTCCTGACCTCCCATCTACCGCATTAGAGACCTTCAAACTATCATTAATCAGGCTTTAATGGACCTTATCTTGCATCAAACATTATACCCTTTACCCTGTATCTGGTCACTGTGGACGGCGTAATTATAACCATGTATGGTCTTTTCACTGACTGGAAAACACGCAACTAAAAGCTTTTCACTGTACCTCGGTACACGTGACAATAACAGATGAAACTAGACTAAATTAATAAAAGACTGGTGTGATCTCTCAACACCATGAGCTCTGTGTTAGTGCGTTCTGCTGCGTATAAACAGAGTTGTCATGATAATTAAATGGTTGCTGAGAAAGGGATCACCAGGGTAGAAGGGGAACGGAGAAAGAGGGAGACGAACAAATTCTCATCTTTCCATCCTCGCACTATTCCAATTTCCTCCACACAGGTATTCATTCCTGCATCCAAAAGGAAATATTAAGCAGCATTTGAATTTCTTATTAATAAAAGATTGACTTGCAGACCACACATTAATTTACCGTATCCTTGAAATGCACCACAACATTGTGTTATAATTATTATAATGCAGAAGTTATGTAGTCTTTTTTCCAAAAGGGACTGATAGTGAACACATTGCCATCTTTGGATTTGTATGATATAGCTTTAGGGAGTAATTTGCATAATTCACATATTACATTTATCATTGCATGATGTGCTCAGATCATCAGGTTCGACTGTCACACAGTCTCAGGCAGTCCAACGTTCTGTGTCGTCTTTTACAACTCTTTTCCTTCAGAGTCATCACTGGAATTATGTGGCGCTTTGGTCACCCCATCACAGGAAGGTCGTTGAAGCTTCGGAGCGGGAGTAGAAGAGGTTTACCGGAACGTTTCCTGGAGTAGGGAGTATTAGATTAGTTTAGTTTTAGTTTAGAGATACATCGCAGGAACAGGCCCTTCGACCCACCGAGTCCGCACCGGCCAGCGAACCCACACACTGACACTATCCTACACACACTAGGGACAATTTTACATCATACCAAGCCAATTAACCTACAAGCCTGTATGTCTTTGGCGTGTGGGAGGAAACCGATCTCAGAGAAAACCCACGCAGGTCATGGGGAGAGCGTACAAACGCCGTACAGACAGCACCCATAGTCGGGATTGAACCCGTGCCTCTGGGACTGTAAGGGCTAAAAGGCAGCAACTCTACCGAGCGCCACCATGCCGTCCCTACAAGGAGAGGTTGGACAGACTTGAATTGTTTTCTCCGCAATACCGGAGGTTGCGGGGAGTCCTGATAGAAGTATATAAAGTTATGAGAGACATAGATAGAACAGATTTCCCAATGTGGAAATTTCAAAGACTAGCTTTAAGTGGATGGGGCAAACCTTAAAGGGGATGTGCGGGGCAAGTTTTTTTACACATAATGTAGTGGGTGGCGGGGTGGTGGTGTATACAGATACGATAGTGGCATTTAAGAGGCTTTTAGATAGGCACATGGATATGCAGGGAATAGAGGGATATGGTTCATGTGCAGGAAGATGAGATCAGTTTAACTTGCCATCATGTTTGGCACAGTCATTATGGGCTGAAGGCCCTGTTCCTGTCCTGCAATGTTTAATGTTCTACGAATGCCTTAATATGTATAGGAAGGATCTGCAGATGCTAGTTTAAACTGAAGATAGACACAAAAAGTTGGAGTAACTATACGGGTCAGACAGCATCTCTGGAGAGAAGGAATAGGTCACGTTTCGGGTTGAGACCCTTCTTCGCTGAAATCTTAAATTAAGAAGCTAGCTTTTAAGACAGAATTATACCTAGTTGCAGCACAGAAACAGGCCGTCAGTCCAACTAGTCCATGGTGGCATAGCGGTAGAGCTACTGCCTTACAGCGCCAGAGACCCGGGTTCGATCCTGGCTACAGGTGCCGTCTGTACGGAGTTTGTACTTTCTCTCCGTGACCTGCGTGGGTTTTCTCTAAGATTTTCGATTTCCTCTCACACTCCAAAGATGTACAGGTTTGTCGGTTTGACACAAAAAGCTGGAGTAACTCCGAGGGACAGGCTGCATCTCTGGAGAGAAGGGATGGGTGACGTTTCAATTGGCTTGGTATTAAAACAATGCGGAAATTGTCCCTAGTGTGTGTAGGGTAGCGTGTAGTGTTAATGTGCAGGGTCACTGGTCAGTGCAGACCCGGTGGCCCGAAGAGCATGTTTCGGCACTGTATCTCTAAACTAAACTAAACATGAGCCTTCTTCATCCCTTCCTCGTCCAACTCTCTTTGATATTTCCTTTCTCCATCTTAAATGCGTCAATGATACCTGCCTCGGCTATTTGCTGCAACGATCGCCACATTCTAACGATTATCTGTGTAAAGCAGTTTCTCCTGAATTTCCAAAAGGTTTATCAGTGATTATCATGAATATGAGAGAATCTTGTGCTGCCTAGAATTGCACTCCACGTGCCATACAGCTGACACATTGCAACATGCTGTAGTTTAAAGTGTGGAATAGAAATGTGGCATATTACAATTGTTCTTGGAGTTGTAAATATATGAGGTGACCAAGATATTTTGCTTAGCTACGAATGGTGCAGCCATTACTTGAAAGGTTAATTCTTCACAAGAATCCACGACAGCATTCCTGCATCATATTCAAAATCCAATTTCTTTATCGTCCATTCTGTGAGTTTTGGAGGATTACAACAATGGTTCAAACCGAAGGTGGACTCCTCTTCAAAAAATATTTTGAAAATTGAAATTGCTCTCATATTTGCAGAAAATTGAGCATTAATACAGCACGGCAGTCACGGCAGAGCTGCGGTAGAGATGCTGCCTTATGGATATGCGACGTTTCAGGTCTGGTGCCTTCAGACTAATTTTAATAGAGTGGGAGGAACCAGGAAAAGGGATGGGCAGGGCAAAGCCTGACAAGTGATGGGTGGATACAGACGAGGGGGGGGGGGGTGGGTTGGGGTGGGGGGAGGTTGATTAGCAGATGGACTACCCAGGTTTGCTGACACGTCCGCGTTAGTTTGGAAGTGGAATCCAGAAGGCCGTCAAAGGGATGCAGATGGATAGGGAGCTATCAAATGGAATATAACGGGGGAAAATGTGAGGTCGCCCACTTTGGGGAAAAATAACGGAAAAGTTAAGTATTTATAAATGTTTGCAGACTGAAACACACGTTACCTTACTCCAGCAAAGGAGGAGGCCCAGGACCGAAAGGTCGACAGGGGAACGGGAAGTGGAGTTAAAATGGCCACTTGCAAATTACAACAGACAGTTGTAAAGATTGAATTCTCCAATTTTAGGTAACGCCCCCCGTTTTTACCCCCATGCTAGTATGCACCCTTTTCTCCCACTATCCCTTTCCCCTTTCCACTTCCTCTCTTGTCCCCTTCCACCAGTATTCCTCCTCTGGCTTCATATTTCACTCTTCTCACGTTTCACGCTTTTGTCTCTTTTCCACCCCTCCCCCCCCCCTCACCTATATCACCAACCAGGCTTTGCCACACCACCATCTCTTTTCCAGCATCATCCCCCCCCCCCCCCCCCCCCCCCCCGCCCTTATTGCAATGCGTCTGAAGAAGTGCCCAGACCTGAAACGTCACCTATCCATGTCCTCCAGAGATGCTGCCTGACCAGTAGTAAAAACATAACATTTCAGATTATGGTTGAATTAAAAGAACATCATCTTTACTGAATAAAACAGTAAAAATATCTGAAACAAAAAAAAAATAAAATGATGATAAAACAAAAGCTATACATTTCAGATTGAAAATGATTTTGGGCATTTTCTGCTTTTCACACCACCTTGGTTTTCAAAACGCATCCTACTTGTGGTCAAAAAGACATCAGGTAATGAAATCAAATTACAGTAAGTCGCAACATATTTCTGCTTGTAAGCAATGTTTCCATGGTAAGAGTGGTATTCTGTTTGTGGATCTGTTGTTGGCTCTGAAATAGCAAAGCTTTGTGAAGCATTTTCTTGCACCCAGCAAAGCAAACAATTCATACCCTTGTGTTAGAAGCACAGATAGCTGATAAAAATTTCTGGCAGAATGTGCTGTACAACTGGGTTTTAAATCTTTCCTTTTTCCAAGCTTGTATCGAGATTGAAAAAAAAAACCTTTAACAAACCGCTGCAATGCATGAACTGAAAGTTGGTCTGTAAGGGTAAAAAGGCACAGAAAGTAGCTTTTAAATCTGTTAACAACCATTGGAAAATGTTTGGCTCCTGAACCTTTTAAGAGGCTGGGACAATAAAAAAAATAATAATTTGCCAAAGTGCAGGTTCTTAAGTTATAAGCGCCTTGCACAAAGCATTCTCACCTATCTTTTTCTTTACGTTTTTAAACTTAAAAGTGACAAATACCAATAAGAAACAAAGCTTTTAATCTCTGTGTGGATATTTGCTCTGAAGCAATAATGGAGAAGGAAAGAAGTATCAACCTGAAAAATAGCCTTTAAGTTCAGAAACAACATTGATAGGAATCTGTAAAATCTATTCCTCTCCCATACCGAACCCTGACCCACTACGTTACTCCAGCACTTTGTGATTAGCTCAAGATTCCAACATCTTTGTTCTTTGTCTATCCATTCTTGATCTTTGCTAGATTGATTGCTGTCATCAGGACCTTATTGTAAACATGGATTAGTGAGGGATTGTATCAGGAAAGATGCTGAGGAGAGGGATGTGAAGGATAAAAGGATATTTTCTCCATAGTTCAGAAGGATCCCGAGCTGAAATGTAATCTATGCACAAAGTGTCCAGACCTGAAACGTCACTGATCCATGAAGGGTGGTGACCCAAAATGTTGCCTATCCATGTGCAGAAGTGTCCTGTCCCGAAACTGCACCTATCCATGTGAAGAAGGGTTCCTACCCAAAATGTCACCTATCTATGTAAAGAAGGGTCCTGTCGCAAATACGTGTTCTCCAGAGATACTTCAGCACTTTATGTCCTTTGAGCAATGTTCTCTCTTCCAGCTCTTTATTCTGAACTAAACATTACTCCCTTTATCATGTATCTGTACACTGTGAATGGCTCGATTGTCATCATGTAGAGTTGCTTCCTTGCAGTGCCAGAGACCCGGGTTCGTTCCCGACTACGGGTGCTGTCTGTATGGGGTTTGTACGTTCTCCCCGTGACCATGTGGGTTTTCTCCGAGATCTTCAGTTTCCTCCCACACCACCCTGGCCACACACTCATCTCCCTGCTACCTTCGGGTAGAAGGTACAGGAGCCTGAGAACTGCAACGACCCGGTTCAGGAATAGCTACTTCCCCACAGCCATCAGGCTATTAAACCTGGCTCGGACAAAACTCTGAACATTAATACCCCTCCATCTGTTATTTGCACTTTATTGATTTATTAATTAATGTGTGTATTTGCGTATATAATTGTAGTCAATGCCTACTATGTTCTGTTGTGCTATGCAAAGAAAGAATTTCATTGTCCTGTCAGGGACACATGACAATAAACTCTTTTGACTTTGACTTTTGACTTTTTGACTACAAAGATGTACAGGTTTGTAGGTTAATTAGCTTGGTACGTGTAAATTGTCCCGAGTTGTGTGTAGGATAATGTTAATGTGCAGGGATCACTGGTCGGCACGGACTCAGTGGTCCGTAAGGCCTGTTTCCGTGCTGTATCTCTAAACTAAACTAAATTCACACCCCCTATTCCAGGCAGCATTCTGTTAAAGGACCTGTTTCCGCGCTGCATCTCTTAACTAAATAAGCTTTTCACTGTACCTCGATGCACGTGACAATAAACTAAATTAAACTAAACTGAACAAGACTAACTACACGCATTTCAGAGGGTTGTATTCAGAAGAGTTGTGGATTTCTCCCTGGTGGTCTTCGTGAGCATATAATCCTCCAAAACACTTGCATTTTTAGATGCTCTGGGTGCTGTTATCATTGCTTCGTCCATATCAGCGACCACACAGCTCATATCAGATCATTGCACATTCCCACATTATCTGCAATTTGGGAATGTTTACGGAGCATCCTGAGATCATGACAGGCAGCGCACAATTGCAAGCCTTTCCTTTTTGATCGTAAATTTATTTTGGAGATGCCTGCTCCCTGCCACTAATGCCAATAAGATGAACACTCGCAGCGGCTGTGTGTTCTAATGTGGCTAATCTCTAAGTGCCTGTTGTTTAAGCCTCTGGAAGAATCGTTGAATGGCTTAAAATATATGGCGGGTTTAAATTAGAACATTGAGCCACTTAATTATAGAGAAGGAAAGGACATTATTGCCTACCAGAGGTATTGGATTTACAGCCAAGCACTTCTGCAGTTTAAAGAGTTGGTTGACAGATGATGCAGGCTGCATCTCTCAATTACTCAACATAAAATCTGCACGGCCTTCCTTATCAATGACCACCAGCTTCTGCAAACATTTCAGTTTATTTTTTTTTTCAAATAGCATTTTCATTTCTTGCTGTCGGCTTGTCTGGGAAAATTAATCATAATGGGATGGGATTTTCTGTCAAGAGAGCTAAGAGTGCTGAAAGGGACTCTGTCATGTATGTCATGTCTTATTAGTCATTTTTATAAATTCTGTGTATGCAAAAGCAAATTGGGCCCCACCCCCATTATGATGGTGGGGCAAATGAGATATCTGTTGACGCACACACCACTAACTCACCATGTGTGCCTGATACTGATCAATAGTTAACTTCATGCCAATTGAGCTTTATTTTTAAATAGTGCTGCAATAAAGGAAAATATATTAATTACTGTTTGTTGCAAATGCCGCAATTAACCTTGGGCCGAGATGTGGCTCTTGGCTGCTATTGTATGCAAAATAGTGCAAGCAATTCACTGAAGAGAAAGAAATAAGGAAATCAGTTTAGTTTAGTTTAATTTAGTTTCATTTCATAGAGATACAGCGTGGAAACAGGCCCTTCGGCTCATCAAGTCTGTGTCGGCCAGCGATCCCCCGTACACTAGTTTTATCCTGCACAGGAGAGATCATTTACAGAAGTCAATTAACCTACAAACCTGCACGTCTTTGGAATGTGGGAGGAAACTAGAGCACCCGGAGAAAACCTCATGGAGAACATACAAACTACGTATGGACAACACCCGTGTTTATGATCAGGCCCGAACCTTCGGCGCTGCAATGAAGCAACTCTACCGCTGTGCCCCTGTGCCACCCCTCTGCAATGTGCAGTTAAAAGTAACCAGTTATAAATGCTGCATCGGCTAGTTATCGACTTCAGGAAGCATGGTGGAGCACCTGCCCCAAACAGCATCACTGGACTCAAAGTGGTTGAGAGCTTCAAGTACCTTGGCATTAATATTTCCAATGATCTGTCGTGGACCAACCCCATTGATACAACAGCCATTGTGGACATTGGATTTGTCCATGGAACTGATGCGCGACGATGCTGAGGATTCCATTCTGCACTCTGTATCTTCTCCTTTGCTCTACCTATTGTATTTGAGTTGGACTTGATTGTATTTATGTACAGTATATCTGATCTGTTCACTAAACCTGGTATGCAAGGTCCGACCCTGGCCACACGACTCCCTGCACATTAGTGGCAATTTTACAGAGACCAGTGAACCAACATACCTGCACGTCTTTGGGATGTGGTAGGAAATCAGAGCAGCTGAAGGAAACCCACGCGGTCACATGAACAACATGCAAACTCCACGCAGACAGCACCCATGGGCAGAATCAAACCATGGTCTCTGGTGCCGGGAGGCAGTAGCTCTACCAGCTGTGCCTCTGTGTGACAACAGAGGAAGCGGCCGCTCCAGACACTCCGGGCCGCCGAGAGCGTTCACCCGACGCCAGAGCTTCATCATCCAGCGAGAGGGCCTGAAGCATCGGGCTGCCGTAGCGGCGACTGCGGAGGCCTCAATAGGCCCGACTATGGGCGAACTGGGGATGGGACTGGACTTTGCTGCCTTCCCCCACAGTGGAAACCATTGTGGGGGGAAGTTTTTCATGTTTACTGTTAAATTCTTTAATGTCGGGAAACTAACTTTATTCGTTTATCGTAATTTATCTTTATTCATGTGCTGCATTGGCAAGTCAAATTTCACCAATTGGTGTATGTGATAATAAATGTCCTTTGTCCTTTGTCCTTTGGGAGTGGAAGAGAAAGTGGGACAACATGGAACCAGTGTGAACAGGTGATCAATGGTCAGAGTGGTGGGCCGAAGGTTTCCTTGCTGTATCTCTAAAATGTCTTCAAACAACGATCTTCCCGATTTTTGTTGTGAAAGGTGTAGGTGCATTGGTGGTGGGGATAGTGACTGGACCTGTGGGTTCCCCATCTCCCTACACTGCCGGAAGCTGTCTTTTGCATCACGTTGGGTCCACGTTGTGCACTGATGCACGATTTGACGGTGTTTAATACTTTAATTGTCGCTGGGTCACTAGGCAAGAACTACCAGCTCCTCGTGAATGGCTGGGGAAGATGGCCAACCACCACCTTCTCAAGGGCAGTTAGCAACGGGGAATAGATGTTGGTTTGCCAACAGCCACTGTTAATAAGTGAAGAATAATTGATTGATTGCCACGATTAGTCAACAGCTGCGATCCTGACGCACCACGTGACTATCTGGACAAGGGTCTTTTTAATCTGTTTTCGCAAATTATGTTTTTTTCTGTCGCTAATTTTGTAGGTTTGGTGCAGTCCCTTCTCTCCGCCGTTGCCTCATCAATCCTAGGTCAAATTCAATACCGTCAGGCAGAGGTTAGAATAAACAGGAATTTAAATTTTATATGTGGCCCCGAGGCCCCATGGCGCACATTATGCAGCTTGCAAAGACAAACAACATGTACATTTGTGCCCCGTGGGGCTGGGCAACGAAGTGGAGGAAGAATAGATAAGTCTCCAGTCAATATGCTAAATGCTGGTACAGAGGAGCTGCTAATGGATCCCGGAGCCTCTGAACAGGCTTTTTTTTTGCACATTATATGCATGAAAGAGATGAAAAATGCTGGATGAGGTACAAACGCCATCTCACTCAGACTGTCATAAGCCATTAGAGAGATAAAAGGTGAATAAATCAGCCGCGGATGGAAGGGGGCAAAGAGAGTGCCTGGGAAAAAAAAGACAGGAGGCGGCAAAGATCTGAAATGCAGGCGTTACTGTTCAGACTTTCCTCCAGCCTACGCCGACCTCTCTAACACCGCCTGCCTGATTATTTGGGTTCCATTGGCTCCTGTTCCCAGGAATCCTTTCAGCTTCTGATACATTTAATAGGGGTTTCGAGCAAAGTATTCTCGAGCTCTAATTACAAATAATGAAAGGTATTTCCATTTCACAGATAAATCCTATGCTCTTCCGAAGTACCAGCTGGCAGTGAGGAAAGGTTGCAATTTGGCAGAAAGGTGCGTTTTCTTTCTAAACCAGCAAGCTCTTTTTGTTTCTCGGGAAGGAGTAATTTTTAACGTAACGTCTGTGTGTTTGCCGTGGCCATTTATTAGTATTTTTGACATTCAGTTGCCACGATGTTTGCGGAAGGACACAGAGGCTCTTGAGAGGGTGAAAAATAGATTTAACAGGACAGTTCCAGGGATGAGGGATTTCAGCTATAAGATTAGTTTGAAGAAGGTGAGCTTTTTTCTCCTTGGAGCCAAGGAAGGTTGAAGGGAGATTTTAATGAGGTGTGTAAGATGAAGATAGCTTTAGCTAAGATAGAGAAAAGACTGTTTCCTTTAGCTGGCATTGCAAGGTCCAGATATTGGTATTGAATTATTATTGTCATCTGTACCAACATACAGTGAAAAACATTGTTGTTCATTTTATCCAGACAAGTCGTACAAATATGTGTAGGAAGGAACTGCAGATGCTGGTTTACACTGAATATAGACACAAAATGCTGGAGTAACTCAGCGGGCAAGGCAGCATCTCTGGAGAGAAGGAATAGGTGATGTTTCAGGTCCAGACCCTTCTTCAGACAATACACGAGTACGATCGAAGCATACAGAAGTGCCAAAAGAAAAAGGGAACAGAGTACATAATATAATGTACGCCTGCAGTGAAAATGATTTTTTTTTAAAGTGGAAGCGCTGTAACATTGGGAGATCGGGAATACATCCTTAGTTTATGAGAGGTCCATTCAAGACTCTGATAACAGTGGGGAAGAATCTGTTTTAGCCACGGGATGCAGAGAAATGAAATTTTATTTTGTAGTGATTTAAAATAGCCTGGAACGCACAGCGTACAAGGGTGGTGGGAATGGACATAATCATCGATTTGAACAGGAAATTGGATGGACATTTGAGAATAACCCTATAAACCCCTCAGTGCACCATCATGGGATTGTCTGACGTTATATAGAGTTGATCAAATCTTCTGTACTCTTCCGAATGAGCACAAACCTGAAGGAATAGGATGATTAAGAAAAGGTTCCATAAAGTATTCAAGAGAAGAAATTATGTTAGGAGGAAATGTTTCAATGTTGAAGAGGTGGGGGGGGTTGTACAATATATAAAGGCATTTCCACTGGCTGAAGGGTCACAATGGAAGATCTCAAAAGAACTCAAAAGACGGAAAACCATTTTTGATCGATTGATTCAAAGATACAGCATGGAAACAGGCCCGCCGAGTCGATGTGGCCATCGATCACCCATTCTAACTAATTCCCACTTTCCGATCCTCTCCCTACACACGCAGGGCAATTTACAGTGGGTCGATTATTTAACAAACCCACACGTCTGTGGACAGAAACCGGAGCGGACACAGGCAGGATGTGCAAACTCCAAACAAACCCATCTATGGGTTTCTTCAGAGAACGGGGATTCCCCTCCCCCACTATTGCTGAGGCTCGCACCAGGATCTCCTCCATACCCCGCAACACTGCCCTCTCTCCCCATTCCCCCACTCGCAACAAGGGCAGAGTCCCCCTGGTCCTTACCTTTCACCCCACCAGCCGGCAAATACAACACATAGTCCTCTGCCAGTTTCGCCACCTCCAACGTGACCCCTCCACTCGCCACATCTTCCCATCTCCCCCCCCGTCTGCCTTCCGCAAAGACCGCTCCCTCCGCAACTCCCTTGTCAATTCTTCCCTTCCCTCCCGCTCTACCCCTTCCCCGGGCACTTTCCCTTGCAGCCGCAAGAGATGCCACACTTGTCCCTTCACCTCCCCCCTCCACTCCTTTCAGGGACCCAAGCAGCCCTTCCAGGTCCGACAGAGGTTCACCTGCACCTCCTCCAACCTCATCTACTGCATCCGCTGCTCCAGATGCCAGATAATCTATATCGGTGAGACCAAGCGGAGGCTTGGCGATCGTTTTGCCGAACACCTACGCTCGGTCCGCAAAAACCAACCCGACCTCCCGGTGGCTCAGCACTTCAACTCCCCCTCCCATTCCGTATCCGACCTCTCGGTCCTGGGCCTCCTCCACGGCCAGAGTGAGCAACACCGCAAGTTGGAGGAACAGCACCTCATATTCCGCTTGGGGAGTCTGCATCCTCTGGGCTTGAACATTAAATTTTCTCAATTCTGTTAACCCTTGCTGTCTCCTCCCCTTCCCACCTCTCCCTCAGCCCTCGGGCCTTGGCATTCCCTCTCTCTCTCTGTCTCTCCCCCAGCCTAGTCACACTAGCTTCTCATTTTCACACTACAAACAGCTTACAATGGCTTGTTCCCTTTATCATCGATACTTTTTTACATGCCTTTCATTCATTGTTCTTTATCTCTCCACATCACCGTCTATATCTCTCGTTTCCCTGATCCCTGACCAGTCTGAAGAAGGGTCTCGACCCGAAACGTCGCCTATCTCCTTCGCTCCTTAGATGCTGCTGCACCCGCTGAGTGCAGCCTTTTGTGTACCATCTATGGGTAGAAACTTTTTCTAATCTCTTACCTCCATGGAGATGCAATATTTTCCATATCGTATCTCTGTCTGCACTGCGGCCTAACATCGAAGAGCTGGCAGCCTTCTACTGGAGGTCGACCGGGAGCTCCATCGCGGGAGCCTGCAGACTTAACATTGCGGACCCCACGATCCCTGTCTTTGTGGCTCCAACTGTGGGAGCCTGCGGGACTTTAACATCGTGGAGCCTGCGGTCCCTGGTAAAGACCGACATCAGGGACTCCACGCCGCAGGGGTTTTGACTGCCCCGACGCGGGACGTTCGATCGCCCTGACGTGGGAGTTTCGATCACCGTGACGGGGGCTTCGACCGCCGGCTGCTGATGGTTCGACTGCCCCGACCACGGGAGAATAAAGAGGAAGGAGATTAGACTTTATTGCCTTTCATCACAGTGAGGAATGTGGGGAATCCACTGTGGTGGATGTTTATGTTAACTTTAATGTAATTGTGTGTCTTGTTGCATTTTTGAGTATGGCTGTATGGTTACCTGTATTTCACTATACCTTATGTGACTATAAACTGACCTTAGACCTTGGAACCTTGATATATTATCAGCACCATTCTAAAGATAAATATTTGCAGGGGTAAACAAGAGTTACAGGAAGAAGGTCAGGCTGGATTGTATTAGCTAAATCTAGCATAGACGCAATGGGCTGAATGACCTCGCTGTGCTGCACTAATCTATGATTCCATGATAATGCAGCGTAGAATTCTGTCTCATTTTAATTATACAAACCTTCAGACTATTCTTGTTTAGGCATTTTGAGATGGCATGGGTAATGTCAAATTTGCATTTGTTGGGGTTGATTTAGAAGGACAGTTCCATCCTCCAGAGATGTGGAACTCACGCTGGTGGTGTAGTATTGCCTAAATTGTGGGCAGAACCTATTTGTAGAATGTTTTTAAAATGGTTCCAAAGATAGTATAAATATGAACTGCGGATGTTGGAATCTTAACTAAAACGCAAGGTGCTGGGGGATCTCAGCGAGTCAGGAATTCCCTCTCCAGATGCTGCCAGACCACTGAGTTCCTCCAGCACTCTGTGTTTTGTGAAAATATGATTAGCAAAAAAATACAATTTGCCCCCCAAAATTATCATCCTTTGGACTGTCTACACAAATGTATGGGGATGACAATCAAAAAATGGCACAGTTTGGAAATCTGAAATTGAAAGAATAAAAGAAAATGCTGGAAACACTCTGGAGGTCAGGCAGTTTTATGTCAAAACATAAGGACTTAACATTTTAGGTTTGGGCCCCTTCATCACACTGTCATTCTGCCAAAGTGTCCTGGAACTGAAAAGTTCCATCTTCCTCTTTTTTTTACGCGATGCTGCCTGATTTGCAGAGTGTTCCCAGCAATTTCTGGTTTTCATTTCTAATTCGTAGGGAACTGCTTTTGAAAAATGTGGCACCATTGAATGATAACTCCAATAGTCGGAATTTCACCTTGGATTGGAAACTGGAAGCATGCCATGCAGTGGAACCGTCTCTGGTTCTCTGTGTGCTTTCAAGAGAGAGCTAGACAGAGCTCTGAAAGATAGCGGAGTCAAGGGATATGGGGAGAAGGCAGGAACGGGGTACTGATTGTGGATGATCAGCCATGATCACATTGAATGGCGGTGCTGGCTTGAGAAGCCGAATGGCCTACTCCTGCACCTATTGTCTATTGTCTTGTCTATTGTATCTTTCTAAAGGACAGTTTATTCCCAGCCGCTATCAGACAACAGAACCATCCTATCACCAACTATAGAGTGGTCCTGACCTCCCATCTACCTCATTGGAGACACTCAGACTATCTTTAAGTGGACTTTACTGGATTTTATCGTGCACTTCACGTTATTCCCTTTATCCTGTATCTGTACATTGGACGGTTTGATTGTATTTGTGTAATCTTTTCACTGACTGGATAGCAGGCAACAGAAAAGGCCTTTCGCTGCACCTTGGTACACGTGACAATAATAATAAAACTAAACCAAACTAAATTTATTAACATCAAGAGAACAACATTTCAGGAGTTGGATGTGTAGCCTATATAAACACAAAATGCTGCGGTAACTCATCACATCAGACAGCATCTCCGGAGAATAGGAAGAGGTGACTTTTTGGGGCATGACCCTTCATCAGACTGGGAGTCAGGGATGGGGAAACGAGTGGTAAGGGAAGGTACAGGACAAAGCCTGTACATTTTATATTCGCACCACTTGTGAAGCAATAGCAGCAATTAATGCCTGACAATGCTGATGTGGAAGGCTTGCGATTATAGAGTTGCTTCCTTCAGATGTCAGAAGCACCTTTGTTGGAAAAGGTTACTTCGCTACATCACTCGACCAATGTGCAAAAAATTACCAGCGTACCATAATGTGAAAGAACAGATAATCTCCACAAAACAGACTTGGTTGTCACGAAATGTCAGTGTGAGGGAACTTTTTTTTTTTTATCGGGGGAAGGAGCCCAACGTCGTTCAAACGGATATGATAATTTTCTCTCCTGTGCAGGGCACAGAAAGTGTTGTTTACAAGACGTGAAAAGAGCTTACAAGTGGAGACTTTCCTGAGATAAAGGAAGTCCGGGAACATTGACTGCACATCTGGTATTCTGTAACTGTCTTCATGAATTCTACATCTGCAGACAGTTAAGTAAGTGAATGTTGGCAGGCACTCGTCTGAAGAAAAAAAATCGCCTTATCATCAATGGATCCAAATGCAGTTAGTGCTGTTCTATTTTGCCAGCTGGGTAATTGTTAATTTGATACATGCTCCTGTAATGTGCAATTCATTTTGCAAAGACACAAATCCTTCGAAACTGGCTTTTTGAATACTTGGTGTGCAAATGCTCAACAACACAAAAGAAAAGAGACTAATTCGGAGGCAAAGAAATCTTTTGAATTATAAATTCTGGGTATTGAGCACTAAGAAGATGAGATTCGCCAATTTGCCAGATCTTCGAAAAAAAAAATCAAAATCCATTGTTTTTCACTGATCCACAAAGTCTAATCATTTATAATGTGTACTTGAAGTGTCTTGCTCATTAAGGCATAGCTGTTAGTTTCTATCTTTTGATGTCGAAGAAGACAGAATATCATTTCTAGTTTTATTTTGCAATAAGTTCCTTGATGACTGATGAGACCTCCAGTGAAAACACCTGCCGATTGAACTGTGGACTTAAGAGCCATCAACTTGTAAATCTTAATTTTTCATCTTAGTTTTTCAAGCTACTCTTTTTCAAGCTACAGTTTAAGAATAAGGGGTAGGCCATTTAGAACGGAGATGAGGAAACACTTTTTCACCCAGATGGTTGTGAGTCTGTGGAATTCTCTGCATCAGAAGGCAATAGAGGCCAATTCTCTGGATGCTTTCAAGAGAGGGTTAGATAGGGCTCTTAAAGATAGCGGAGTCAGGGGATATGGGGAGATGGCAGGAACGATGTACTGATTGTGGATGATCAACCATGATCATATTGAATGGAGTGCTGGCTCAAAGGGCCGAATGGCCTACTCCTGCACCTATTGGCTCTTGTCTACTGGAAATTAATTTCAGAGTCAGCATCGTGACAACTCTAATGTTCCCCAGTGCCAACCTGGGTGATTCTCTTCATTTAATTGTGGACACCCATTTTCTATCACCACCTTTCACTTGCATCTCCCGCATGGCCACACTCAGAGATCTGTGCCCTATTCTCAAAACTCCAGAATTGTTTACATATTCTGTTTGGCTGTTGCAAGTAAGAATTTCATTGTTCCATCTGGGACAGATGACAGTCAATCTCTCTTGACTCTTGAAAAGATCTCCTTCCAGATTGCTTCAAGTTGCACTTGATTCCCAAGAATGGAGCATCTAAGCTCAATATCTCACATTGTTAAGAGCCTCGGTGCCATGTCCTGGAGCAGTCATCTCAGCTGAAGTGAGCGTGACTTACTTACTAAATGTGATGTGAATGCTAATAATCTTATTCACTTGACAGTGGGCTCCAACATCCGCCCAGCACCCCAAAAGTGTAATATATTGCAACCTCTGCACAAAAGATCATAATTAAAATGACAAACTGTGCCCTGTAGTACAATAACGATATGATGCGATACGATATACAATACGATAGGATATGACTTTATTTATCCCAGGAGGGAAATTGTTCTGCCAACAGTCATAAAACACAACATACATGAAACATGAAACTAAAGTGACGAGTGGAAAGGATTGGGGATGTGGGGGAGAGGTGTCAGTCTACCCCATGACAGAAGGGGGAGGACTGTGCAGTTTCATAGCCACGGGGAAGAAGGGTTTCCTGTGGCGTTCTGTCCTGCATTGGGTGGAGCCAGTCTGTTGCTGAAGGTGCTCCTCAGGTTGACCAGTGTGTCATGGAGGGGGTGAGCTGTATTGTCCAGGATGCTCCACAGTTTGAGGAGCATCCTCCCCTCAAGACCACCTCCCATGAATCCAACTCTTCCCCCAGGATGGAGGCAGCCTTCCTGATGAGTTTGTTAATTCATTAAAGAAAGCAGAATGAGATTCTCATTTTATTCTCCATCTCGTTCCATTTCTCTGCTTAAACTGTCCGAGAGAGGATTTGTGCAGTGACATCAAAATCCTCATTCAAGCTCCCAATACGTAAGGGGATATGGCAAGCAAGCTGCAGGAAGGATTTGTGTGACACTGCAATATTAACAAACGGACATTGTTCATTAAATAAGTTTATTCTGGGTGATTCCCCCCTGGCAGCCAGTTTGATTGAGAAGCAAAGAACGCAGATGTTGGTTAATACACAAAAGGAAACAAGGTGCTGGAGTAACTCTGTAGTTCAGGCAGCATCTCTGGGAAACATTGATAGGTAATGACCAAAAACATCACCTATCCATGTGAAGAAGTGTCCCGAGCTGAAATGCCACCCATCTATGTAAAGGTGGGTCTCGACCTGAATGCATGTTCTCCAGAGATGCTGCCTGACCTGCTGAGTTACTCCAGCTTTTTTGTGTCTATCTACATGTTCTTCAGAGATGCTACCTGTCGCGTTGAGTTACTCCAGCATTTTGTGTTGTTGTGATTGTTAGGTTGTCTGTTTGCAGGATAAGTAGGGGAAGTCTGACACTTCTACTTCTATATTAAAAAAAATACATTTGTATTCCATAAACAGCAATGAAAATTATTGCATCTCCTTTCATTGAGAAAAATCAGGAGTGTTCCTTAAACTAAAATCTTCCATTTCACCTGGTGAATATTTGAAATTATTACCCATATCACACATCTGAGCTATGCTTTTACAAAATTGTATTCCCTTCGTTTTGAGTGCCAGCAGGGTTAACAGGGGAATATTTTCTTGTATTCCCCTTTCTTGCAAACGCCTATGGACTCTACGTGTTAAAACAGCGGTAAATATAGTCTTATATTCCCCTGGTCTCACATCCGGGAACTTGGCAATGTGGCGCTGCGTGGGAAATTTAGAATTTGTTCTCGACAAAACAAGCAAAATGGCAGCCTCCTGCGAGAAGAGGTTCGCGACTTTTGACGAACAGCAATTTTACGAGATTTTACAAAACAAAGACGCGCAGAACACGAAGAAGGCAACGAAACAAGCAGTAACAATATTCAAGGAATATTTGATGGAGAAGGGTCTAGATGTCGTTATTCAAACGGCAGACAGGAAGACTTTGGTGTCCATTTTGGCTAAATTCAAGCTGAGATGTTGAGATTTTCCTCTAGATGTCTGATATGGGTAATAATAACAATATTGACTGTCCTCTTTCGGGGGATACGACATATATTGCCCTCACTAGATCCATATTGCCCTCGTCTTCGACTCGGGCAATATGAATCTACTTCAGGCAATATATGTCGTATCCCCCTCAAGGCCAGTCAATATTCTATTAATATTGAGTACAAAGAATTTAGTGCGGAACAGTGGCGTGGCGGTAGATTCGCTGCTTTTCAGCGCCGGCGACCCGGGTTCGATCCTGGCTACAGGTGCTTTCTGTACGGAGTTTGCACGTTCTCCCTGTGACCGTGTGGGTTTTCTTTCGGTGCTCCGGTTTCCTCCCACACACCAATGAAGTATAGGTTGGTAGGTTAACGAGCTTGGTAAAATTGTAAATTGTCCCTTTTGTGTGTAGGATAGTGTTCATGTGCGGGGATCGCTGGTCGGCGCAGGCTTGGTGGGCTGATGGGTGTTTCCGTGCTGTATCTCTAAACTTAACTAAACTAAACTAAACTCAAGTTAAGGCCGTACACGTAGAGATAATTTGATTCATTGACATTGTAATAATCCCTTTCCGGAGTTTTCCAATCTACCCCAAATCTCTGCACACCCCGTCTTGGTCTTAACTTTCAAATATTTATCCCAATTCCTTTTAAAGGGAAAATTGAAGTCGGCTTCTGCCGCACTTTCAGGCAGCATAGTAGGTTGGCTTAGTGCTCGCTGGTGGAGCCATTGCCTCACAGCACCAGACAGCACGGCTTGGTCCTGAACTTGGATGCTGTCTGCGTGGAGTTTGCAGCTGATCCCTGTGACCACATGACTTTCATCCAATTGCTCCAGTTTTCTCCCACATTCTCCACTGTTGGTAAGTCAACTGGCCACTGTAAATTACCCCTGTTTAGTTTATTGTCACTGTGTACTGAGGTACAGTGAAAAGCTTTTGTTGCGTGCTAACCAGTCAGCGGAAAGACAATGCATAATTATAATCGAGCCATTCACAGTGTACAGATACATGGTAAAGGGAATTAAGTAGATAATGTTTAGTGCGAGATAAAGTCCAGTAAAGTCCGTTCAAAGATAGTCCGAGGGGTCTCCAATGAGGTAGATAGTAGCTCAGGGTTGTTCTTTAGTTGTCGATGGGATGGTTCAGTTGCCTGGTTCAGTTGGTGAGAATGTAAAGAAAATAAAAAATGAAATAAATGTGGCATTTGTGTAAATAGGTGGTTGATGGTCAACATGGACTTGATGGGCTGAAGAGCATATCATTCTGTGCTGTCTCTCCATGATTCCTGGTGATAATTGTCCAGCTGATAACTCCCCAACTCCTTGCATTCCCGCGGGATCTCAATATTTTAAACCCACGTCCTCTGGTCCTTGAATTAACCATGAATGGCAAAGTTCCTCCTCACCTATCATTTCTATAGCCATCGAGGTTTGGTACAGCCTCAACACATCTCCTTTCAGCTTCCCTGTTCATGGAAGGCTGGCAGATGCACGTTTGGGCAACAGTGGGGGGAGATATCGGGGCAACTGCCCACGCATTGCCGGAAAGCAAACTACTGCGGATCATCGATGTCTGACATAAGTGTGCTGGAAATACACAAGAAGTCAGGCGGCAACTGTGGGGAAAAAGAGTTAACATTTCAGAAAGTTCTGAATGGCGGTGCTGGCTCGAAGGGCCGAATGGCCTACTCCTGCACCTATTGTCTATTGTCTATTGACTTTCAGAAAGATCAGCCACCATCAAACGGTGGGGCAGTCCCGAGGGGCTGAATGGCCTAATTCTTCTCCTATGTCTTATGGTCTATAGATAGTTCATTAACCAGAAACAACGAATCTGATTCTCCTTCAACATTAAGTAAGTAAGTAAGTAACATAGAGTAGTACAGTAGCTCAGTGGTAGAGTTGCTGCCTCACCGTGTGAGTCACCCGGGTTCAATCCTGACCACGAGTGCTGTCTATGTGGACATTGCCTTTTCTTCCTGTGATCGGCGTGGATTTTCTCTGGTTGCTCCGGTTTCCTCCCACATTCCCAAGACATGCGGGTTTGTAAATTATTTGGCTTCTGTAAATTGCCCCTAGTGTGTTGTACACAGAAACAGTGGTCGGCCTGGACTCGGTGGGATGAAGGGCCTGTTTTCATGCTATCTCTCTATGCTAAGCTAACATAAGCCAAGAGTATCATTGATTTGCTAAGTTATTCCAGCAATTCCTGATTATCTAACATAATTGATATCTTAATTTAGTCAGCACAGTTGTTTTGCATTGCACGATATTTAGCTGCCCTAATACCCACCATTTTGTCTTTTCCTCCCACTGTAGAAAATGCTAACCCAACTCGGCACCATGTTAGAGGGAGCTCAGTACAAGTTTAATGGTTTGTTGATGCAAGATTACGACAGTGCATTTATCTTGCTTAGTCCAACTGTAGATGAAGCTTTGATATCACAATGATAACTCTCGAGTCTTGGCGGTGATACACAAAAAGAGCACTGTTACACTGGCACATAATTAATGGAGCCTCGGATGCACTTTGAAGGAACACATTGAATTGGCTCTGATGTATGACTTTTCAAAGCAAGAGATAAATGGAAGTTTTCCAATCTAGAATGCAGCACCCTTTGATCTGCTCTTCCCTCAAAACGAGCAGTAATAGGGCAATCGGCGAACTCTTTTATCAAATCACATCCTCTCTAAGAAAACACCTTCAGCATACCAAATTTCTACACACAAAGAAGAAACAGTCAGTCTACTCATCCAAGCAATAGTTATAACAGCCATCCCCTGCCTTTCATTTTACCAGATGGCCCATAATGTTACTAAAAATACTGTAACGTTGTTCTTATAAAGTTTGTTCAGTACAGGTTTCAATAGGATGCATGTAAACATTTATTCCTACAATCCGTTACTAAAAACATTTTAAAACCATTCCTAAAAACATTGTTAAAATTTTCATAATGTGAATGGGACCAGAAATATTTTTTAACAATGGGAAAATACAGCTGATGCTGAAAAGCTGAGATTAAATCAAAGATGGTCGGGAATATTCAGTAGATTGGGCTGGAGAGAGATGCTGAGTTATAATTCCCAGTATTTAGGCCTTGCATCAGAACACTGTTTAAAGATAGACACGAAAAGCTGGAGTAACTCAGTGGCTCAGGCAGCATCTCTTGAGAAAAGGGATAGCTGACGTTTCGGGTCAAGACCCTTCTTAAATCTTGATCCGAAACGTCACCTATTCCTTTTCTCCAGTAATGCTGTCTGACTGTTGAGTTACTCCAGCTCTTTGTGTCTATCTTCGGTTTAAACCAGCATCTGCAGTTTCTTCCTACACTGTTTAAAGATTTTCGTTGTACCTATACCTCACCAAACTTGAACAAAAAGCTCGACGTGAAATCTCCTGGCCTTGAAGCAATAACTGTTTTAATTTTTCGACGCAATATGATGGAGTAACTCAGCGGGACAGGCAGCATCTATGGATAGACGGAGTGGGTGATGTTTCGGGTCGAAACCCTTCTTCAGACCTGACCGGAAATGTCACCCATTCCTTCTCTCCAGAGATGTAGTCTGTCCCGCTGAGTTACTCCAGCATTTTGTGTCTATCTTCGGTGTAAACCAACATCTGCAATTCCTTCCTATAACGTTTGTTTTTTGTTCTCTTTCTCTCGCTCTCTTTCTCTCCCTCCCCCTCTCCCTCTCTCTTTCCCTCTCTCCCTCCCTCCTTTCCTTCCTCCCCACTCTCTCCCTTTCTCCATCCCTCCGCTCTTCTCCCTCCCTCTCCCACTCCCTCCCTCCCTCCTTCTCCCTCCCTCTCTCCCTCTCTCTCTTCCGCCCTCCTTTTTCCTCCCTCCCCTCTCTCTCTCCCTCTCTCCCCCTTCCTCCCTCTCCCTCCCTCTCCCTCCCTCTCCCTCCCTCTCCCTCCCTCTCCCTCTCTCTCCCTCTCTCTCCCTCTCTCCCCTTCCTCCCTCTCCCTCTCTCCCTCTCTCCATCTCCCTCTGCCTCTCGCTCTCTCTCTCTCTCTCTCTCGCTTGCTCCCTTTCTATCTACCTATCTCTCTCTCTCTATCCCCTCTCTCTCTCTCTCTCTCTCTCTCTCTCTCTCCCCTCTCTCTCTCTCTCTCTCTCCCTCTCTCTCTCTCTCTCTCTCTCTCTCTCTCTCTCTCTCTCTCTCTCTCTCTCTCTCTCACTCTCTCTCTCTCTCTCTCTCTCTCTCTCTCTCTCTCTCTGTACTATCCACTTTGAAGTAAATCGTGCCGGAAAGTCTGTCTATTTGCTGCTTAACTCTTTCAGTTTTGAATAGCACATTTTTTGAAAAGGGAGAAGTGACATAATACTGTGCTGAATGAAATGTAACCATAGGCTGCAGATCTCCCCAGTAATTTTATGAATTGATGTCCGACTGTGAGAATCGCATTAAGTACCATTCTTGGTTGTCAGCTGAAGGAACTGTCCAATTTGTAACAATGAGCCACTGAAAAATCTAAATGGGCTTCAGAGAGGGATCTTTTGTAAAATCTCGAAACAGAGAACATGCTTGCCAAAGTAGACTTTAACTCTGACTGAATAACGATCTGGATATTGATCTTAAGATGTGCTTGTAATAAGACGCACCCCATTAGGCATGGATTTTAAGGTGTGGTTCACAATAGAAACAGCCGATTAGACAAACCATGATGCTGCTGTAATAATAAGGAACGTTTCAATGACGATTAATTTTGAGAGATGATAAAGGGCCATTTCATTGGGTATTGATTGGCAGTGTGGGTACATTATGGAGCAATTCCACTGAGCTTTGACATGCCGTGGCCACAGTGATGAGTATTTTATCGGACTCCGATATTTAAGATCCAATCGTGATGAGGTGCACCTTATTGGGTTAGAGCCACCCTGGATCATAATGTTACTTGGGGTCTTCCATCTCTATTCGAGAGGATTTATTTCATGTTAAGTTCTAGGAGCAGAATTAGCCTATCAGGTCTACTCCGCCATTCAATCATGGCTGATCTATTTTTCCCTCTCAGCCCCATCCTCCTGCCTTCTCCCCATAACCCCTGACTAATTACTAATCAGCCTTACTAATCAAGCACCTGTCAATCTCTGCCTTAAAAACAATCCATTGACTTTGCCCCCACAGCTGTCTGTGGCAATGAATTCCACAGATTCACCACCATCTGGCTAAAGAAATTCTTCCTCGTCTCCTTTCTAAAGGTACGTCCGTTTATTCTAAGGCCTGTGGTCCTGGACTCTCCCACTAGTGGAAACAACCTCTCCACATCCAGTCTGTCCTGGCCTTTCCACAACAATTGCTTCCGTTAACACATCACTCTGTCCAACTGCACTGCTGAGATCCAGATTTGAACAGAGTAACTTACTAATCCTGCTAAGATTCACATACATATTGAATAAGAATGGCAAGTTTTCTTCCACAAAGGGAGGAGTGGACCAGGTAGGATTTTTTTAGCAGTCCCACCATTTTCTAGTCACCATTGCTGATTCTAGCTTTTTATTCGTGCGTTTATGTAATTAAATGAATTTAGATCTCTAGTTACTAGTTCCAGTTCCTAGTTTTTTGATCATTCTCACGTGCAACGAGGTACAGGAAAAGGCTTTTAGATAGAGAATAATGGGAATAATGATAGAGAATAATGGTCAGTGCAAGATAAAGTCTAGTAAAGGCTGATTAAAGATGGTCTCCAATGAGGTAGATGGGAGCTCAGGACCGCTCCCTAGTTGGTGATTGGATGGTTCAGTTGCCTGGTAACAGCTGGGAAGAAACTGTCCCCTGAATCTGAAAGTGTGCGTTTTCACACTTTTGTACCTCTTGGTTGATGAGCGAGGGGAGAAGAGGGAGTGGCTGGGATGAGGCCTGTCCTTGAATATTATTGGTGGCCTTGCTGAAGCAACGTGAAGTGCTAAAGGAGTCAATGGGAGGGAGATTGGTTTCTGAGACGGTCTGGAACCCCAGCCCTGGCCTCTCCGTCATTAGTCCCAGCTGGTCGGATAACAATCACTGTGCTTCCTAGCCTTTAGCCTCTCCCCAACAGCAACCTACCACCATCAACACACCGCAGGAAATAAATGCAGCAGTGATCGTTCATTGATAAAGAAGAGGCAAGGAAGCAAATCAGTGACAAAACAAAGCAGCAGTGTATGGAGTGATCGCTGGTCAGCGCCGACCCGGTGGGACAAAGGGCTTGTTTCCGCGTTGCATCTCTAAATTAAACTAAACTAAACGCGACTAAATCTTTGCATGGATTTATTTGCAAGTACTTGATGTTGAGAATGCATTCAGTCCAAACATAATGTCAGAAGATTTTGCATTCTTCTTATTTGACAATATCTGAAGTATCCCTTCGATGGGATGAAGAACAAATAGGGAGTTGTAAGCAAAACACACAAGTGGAGGAAGAACTCAGCGGATCAGACAACATCTGTGGAGGGAATAGAAAGGCAACGTTTTCAGTCGAGACCCTTCTGCAGGCTGGGTGTTTTGTTTTGTCTAATGTCCATTGTCAATATTTTATAATATCTCAAATGCTCCAAATGATTTATGTCCTGCCGTATATCAAAAACTCTAACGTGTTATTCCAGCAAAATAAAGCAGCAATACAATGTGCCAATGAGAAGGTGGAAGATAGGTTTTAAGAATAATAGGAACAAGGGAATTGTTGGAAGGGATGGACCATATGGTCACTTTAACTCGCTCTGCCATTTACTAAGATCATGGCTAAACTTACATTTGGCTTCACCTTCACCTTCTTGCCAGATTAACAATACAATGAAGATAAAGCAAATGAAAATCAATTTCCATAAGAACATGACATAGTAGCAGAATTAGGCCATTTGGCCCATCGGTTCTGCTCCGTCATTCGATCATGGCTGATCTCATTTTACCTCCCAACTCCATTCTCCTGCCTTATACCCATAACCGTTGACACCCTGATTACTACCCCTTTCCCCCCCATCTCTTCCCTGTGCCCACCTGGACTCGCACCTATTTCTCCCCTCCCCATCCACTCTTTCCTCCAGCTTCACAATCCTTTTGTCTGACACCTTTTGCCTGTTCATCTTTGGCCCATACCAACAATCTGCCAATTAACACCCCCCTCCCCCTCACCTGTATCCACCTATTACTTGCCAGGCTTTGACCTGCCCTTTGAAACATCACCTGTCCATGTTCTCCAGAGATGCTGCCTGACCCGTTGAGTTACGCCTGCACTTTAGCCCTTCTGCTGTGAACTCGCATGTGTAGTTCCATGTTTCATCAGTAATACAATGAAAGCACTTCAGAAAGATATACTCTGCTTTGACACTTCCAGAAGATGTGCCAAAGTGTCTTTTGGTTGCAAACTCTTGCTTTCACGTCTATATTGTTACTTGAGCAGAAATATTTTCTCTTTTAACAATGAATGAAATTTGTCACATTTTGATTTATATTTCTGAAGCAGCACAATACACACACATAGGCAGCCATTCAACTGAACAATAGTAAGATTCCAGACTTTTCAGTTCAAAAGCTCAAAGGCTTTGAGCCTTGTAGCTGGAGAAATTAATTGAATGGAGCTCAATATAATTGTACATATTGTAATGGAGAATATGGAATAAACATCAACAATGGAATGTAATTGCCGCCATAAGATGCTTCTTGGCAAGCAAGAAACATGTTGGGCAGCGGGTAGAGTTGGGCAGCGGGTAGAGTTGCTTCCTTAACATGCCAGAGATCCTGGCGATGGGTGCTGTCTTTACAGAGTTTGGACATTCCAAGAATTTGCAGGAAAAAATGTTCCCGATGTTGGGGGAGTCCAGAACCAGGGGTCACAGTTTAAGGATAAGGGGTAGGCCATTTAGGACTGAGATGAGGAAAAACTTTTTCACCCAGAGAGTTGTGAATCTGTGGCATTCTCTGCCACAGAAGGCAGTGGAGGCCAGTTCACCGGATGTTTTCAAGAAAGAGTTAGATATAGCTCTTGGGGCTAATGGAATCAAGGGATATGAGGAAAAAGAAAGAAAGCAGGGATACTGATTTTGGATGATCAGCCAAGATCATAGTGAATGGCGGTGCTGGCTCGAAGGGCAGTATGGCCTACTTCTGCACCTACTTTCTATGTTTCTATTCTCCCCGTGGCCACATGGAACTTTCCCGGGGTGCTTCGGTTTCCCTCCACACTCCAAAGACGTACAGGCTTGTAGGTTTTCATTGTCCCTAGTGTGTTGTGTGTGCAGGTGTATGGGGTGGTCGCTGGTCAGCACCGACTCGGTGGGACGAAGCGCCTGTTTCTGCGCTGTATCTATAAACCAAACTAAACTAAACGTGACTAAATCTTTGCATGGATTTATTTGCAAGTGCTTGATGGTGTGAATGCATTCAGTCCAATCATAATATCAGAAGATTCCGCATACCTGTTATTTGACAATATCTGAAGTATTCCTTTGACGGGATAAAGAAAAGATAGGGAGTTTTAAGCAAAACACAAAGTGCTGGGGAAACCCATCCAGTCAGACAGCATCTGTGGATGGAATAGAATGGCAACATTTTCAGTCGGTACCCTTCCTCGGGCAGGGTGTTTTGTTTTGTTTAATGTCCATGGTTAATATTTTATAGACGTTACCCTCTCAAATGTTCCAAATGAAACGTGTCCCGCTGTATATCAAAAACTCCAGTAAAAGAGTTATTCCAGCAAATTTCATCCCTGCTGCAAAAAAACAAAGTGCTGGAGAACCAGGCAGCAGCTTTGGGCAGAATGGAGAGATGATATTTTGGGTCAGAACCTTTCTTCAGATTGATTGTAATAGGGGGGAAATAGCTGGAAAGGAACATTAGCGATGAGCTAAAGCCTAGCAAGTCTAACATTTAGATAAGAAAGTGCAAGGCATGATTAGTAAGTTTATAGACAACTCTAAAGTAGGTGGTATGGTAGTTATCAAAATTTATGACAGAATTTTGATCAGCTGAGCATGTGGGCTGTGAAATATGTAATAGATTTTAATGCACATAAAGGGCCTGTCCCACTTGGACGACCTAATCCACGAGTTTAGTAGACCCTAGACGAGTTGAAAA
The DNA here is from genome assembly GCA_035221665.1 of Okamejei kenojei. Lineage (NCBI taxonomy): Eukaryota > Metazoa > Chordata > Chondrichthyes > Rajiformes > Rajidae > Okamejei > Okamejei kenojei. The sequence goes on from CM069132.1 coordinate 17,263,017, forward strand.
AAATGTCAAGGTCGTGTTGACTCGCCGAAGTAAAAGACCTCCTACGACTATGTCTACGACCTCCTACAACCCCCCTTGACCTCAGTCTTCCACACCTAAGCCCACCCACGACTACCTAGGAATGGAAAATGATCACATGATAAAATTGTCATGTTTGCATTTTTTTTCTCGGGCCAGTTACCGACCTGCGACTACCAATGACTACCTACGACTGTCTACGACTACCATCACGACCTACCTACGAGTAAAAAATATCGATTTTTTCCATGCCGACATTTTTTTGTTACTAGTGGACATTTTTTATCAGGCTGGATAAAACGCCGCGACCTACTTGGGGCCACAAGTACACAGAGACCACTCACGAGCATGAGGAAGAGTTACGAAGACCTCCTACGACCTCGTGGCGACCACGCTGCGAGTATGTGTCAAGGGCAAACTCGGCAGAGATCGTCAATTAGGTCATGAATGTGGGACAGGGGCTTAAGCGTGAGTTAATTTTTAGTTTAGTTTAGATTTAGTTTCGAGATACAGCGCGGAAACAGGCCCCTTGGCCCACCGGGTCCGCGACGACCAGCGATCCCCGCACATTAACACAATCCTACACCCACTAGGAACAATTTTTACATTTACCAAGCCAATTAACCTAGAAATCTGTAAGTATTTGGAGTGTGGGAGGAAACCGAAGATCTCGGAGACAACCAACACAGGTCACAGGGAAAACATACAAACTCCGTACAGACAGCACCCGTAGTCGAGATCGAACCCGGGTCTCCTGGCGCTGCATTCGCTGTAAGTCAGCAACTCTGCCGCTGCATTACCGTGCCGTTGTAGAATTTTGGGAAGTCAAACAAGGGCAGGATTTTCACCGTGAATGGTAGAGCACTGGGGAGTGTTGAAGAGCAGACGGGTCAAGGACTAACAGTAAACAGTTCCCTGAAAGGGGTGTTGCAGGTCAGTAGGTGGGTAAAGAAGGCTGTTGGTACATTGGACTTCATCAGTCAGGGCATTAGAAGAGAAGTTGGGATGCTATGTTACAGTTGTACAAGATGTCGGTGAGGCCACATTTGGGGTGTTATGTTCAGTTTTGGGCACTCTGCTATAAGAAATATGTCATGTAGGAAAGATGTGGTGAGTGTATGGAACAAGCTGCCGGAGGAGGTAGTTGAGTCTGGGAATATCCCAACGTTTAAGAAACAGCCAGACAGATACATGGATAGGACGAGTTTGGAGGGATATGGACCAAACGCAGGCAGGTGGGACTAGTGTAGCTGGGACATGTTGGCCGATGTGGGCAAATTGGGCCAAATGGCCTGTTTCCACACTGTATCACTCTATGACTATGACTCTATTGAGCTGGAAAGAGTGCAGAGCTGGTTTATGAAGATGTTGCCAGGACTCGAGGGCTATAGGAAGAGAATGGGCAAGCTATGACCTAGTCCTTGGAGCGCAGGAGGCTAAGCGGTGATCCTATAGAGGACGTGCAAAAACCCCAGGAGGGTCTCGACCCGAAGTCGCCTTTCCATGTTCTCCAGGGATGCTACCTGATGCCGCTGAGCTGCACCAGCGCTGTGTGTGTGTCTTTCCAATGGAAAATACAATGTTCAATTCCCAATCCACAGGAATTCCCCTCACCTTAGTCAGCCTGGGCTGGAGCCAGTCTGATTGACGTGCGGCTCCCCGCAGCCAACCACTAAAGATGCGCATTATCATTTATTAAGCAGGTGTTAAATTTTATTGCTCTGTTATCATGATCCAGACTGCTAGTACATTAAAGTGATTTGCTTTTAATTTACAATCCGGCGCTGACTAAATTAGCAGCTGCACATTGATCTGCCCGCTCACCAGCACACGATCTTCATGTACACTTGATGCCAAAAAATCCTGTCATTTGAGGTTACAAGTATTATAATTAACAATTCTGTGAAAGGTATAGATAAGGTAGATAGATCCTTTTCCCCTCCAGGGTGGAAATGTCAAAGGCTAGAGGGCGCAGCTTTAAGGTAAGATGGGAGACATTTAAAGCATTTTATACAGAGAGTGGTGGTCATAAGGTCATGTGATAGGAGCAGATTTAGGCCATTCGGCCCATGAGGTCTACTCCTCCATCCAATCATGTCTGATCTAGCACTCCCTCCTAAGCCCATTCTCTTGCCTTCACTCCGTAACCCCTGACACCCATCTATCTATATCTGCCTTAAAAATATTCATTGACGGCCTGCACAGTTTACTGTGGCAAAGAATTCTACAGATTCACCACCCTCTGACTAAAGTCGGTGGGTGCCTGGAATGTGCGGGAAAGGGATAATGATGGAAGCATTTTAGAGGCTTTTGGATGGGCAAAATGTAGCAACAAGGAACTGCAGATGCCGGTTTATACCGAAGATAGACAAGTGCTGGAGTAACTCAGGGGGTCGAGCAGCATCTCTGGTTAAAAATGATGGATGATGATTTGGGTCGGGACCCTTCAGACACATGGATATGCAGGCAATGGAGGGATATAGATTATGCGCACGCAGATAAAAGTTGCTCTTGGCACCGGGTTAAATCATGAATACGGGTGCTATCTGCACAGAGTTTGTATGTTCTCCCTGTGACCGCATGGGTTTTTTTTCCGAATGCTCCAGTTTCTTCCACACTCCAAAGGTGTACAGATTTGTGGGTTAACTGGCTCTGGGGGGGGGGGGGCAAGGGCCTTTTTCTGTGCTGTATCTTTCATGTATAAAGTAAAATCAAATTCAGAAAGTAGGATGAAATAAAGAAGGAGAAGAAGGCCATGCATTGCCACCAGAACTGGAATTTGGGAAGAGAATCATTGTATTGAGATGGGAATAGTGTAAAAATAGGATCTCATTGGGTTGTTTCTGTACTGCATCTCCCTGTGACTCAATCACTATTCTGGACTGTTTATCCAAGGACATGAGTTTAAATCCCAGTTGGGAATTAAATCCAGGTATTTTAATAGATCTAGAATAAACACAACAATGACCTGTAGGTACTATCACAACATTTAAGAAGCATTTAGCAGGTAAAGGGATAGAGGGATATGGGCCAACCACAGGCAGATGGGACTAGTGTAGATGGGGTATGTTGGTTGGCGAGGTCAATTTGAGCTGAAGGGCCTGTTTCCACGCTGTCAGACTCCATGAGTCAATGACTGTGATACCATTGGATTGCTGTAAAAAAATCCATCTGGCTCACTTCATGGAAGGACACCTACCTTCCTGACCTGGTCTGAACAACATGTGACATGTCTTGCTGTCTCCTCCCTTTCGCAGCTCTCCCTCAGCCCTCGGGCTCTTCCTCTTCCTTTCTCCTTTCTTCTCCTTGCCCCCCACCCTACATCAGTCTGAAGAAGGGTTTTGACCCGAAACGTTGCCTATTTCCTTCGTTCCATAGATGCTGCTGCACCTGCTGAGTTTCTTCCGCACTTTTGTCCAACATGTGACTCTAGACCACAGCAGAGAGTCATAGAGTGATGCAGCACGGGAACAAGCCCTTTGGTCCATCTCATCCATGCTGTCCAAGATGCCTACCTAAACTCATCCCATTTGACCACATTTGACCTGCATCCTTTTAAAAATCCCCTTAATCAACAATGTAACAACATGATTAAGCTTCAGCATCTTTCCCATTAAGCCTGGCAGGTCACTCAGCTCAAAAAAAAACTTGGTGAAGACCTTGCCAGAGTTGCTATATATATATATATATATATATATATTATATATATATATGTCATAGAGTGGAAACACAGAGGCCTGTGTGTGTGTGTCCAGTATGTGTGTATATATATGTATACAAGGTAGACGCAAAATGCTGGAGTAACTCATCTGGTCAGGCAGCATCTCTGGAGAAAAGGAATGGGTGACGTTTCGGGTTGAGAACCTTCTTCAGTGTGAAGAATGGTCTCGACCTGACCCGCTGAGCAACTCCAGCATTTTGTGTCCACCTTCGATTTAAACCAGCATCTGCAGTTATATATGTATTTTACTTCGGAGTCACGTGAGTGACTACGTGAAGAACCCGCCCCACGCTGGCAACGGCATGACGTCGACGCTGACGGCAGAAGGTGGAGCTGCAGTAAGGAGCAGCTCCTCGCAGCGGTCGGAACGGCCCGCAGGTAAGTGAAGTTACATCGGCGCGGGTTTTAGGTTACGCTGGATGTTTCAACAGCGAAACCAAAAGTAAAATTTAGACGCTAACGTGCTGATGAGCACAAGATAAAAATTTTAACAAAATGGAGAAATCGGGAAGGAAGGCTTCGCGGTGAAAAGAGCCTCCCGGGGTGAGAGTAAAGATACGGGAAGCGAAGCTAGAGTGGACCCGGTTCCGATACCGTTGGCCACTGATTTACCCGATATAGAATTTCCAGATTCTCCAGAAATTATAACCACGGAGGAAAGTGTTCCTAAGAAATGCAAAAAGAAAACTGTGAGGCCCGTGGATTCTGATGATTCTGATTTTGAAAGACCTCCATTAATAAAACTATGTGGCTAAAAATGGAGCATATGGAGAAAGTTCTCCAAACTATTATGAGACAAGGGTCACAGTACCCTCATGAATCCCAGAAAATCCTGAGGGGTTTCAATATGATGAATATGGCTGTGGGCCAAGTTGGGAATATGATACTCCAGACCCACGATTTGGGCTGGAAGAAGTCTCATGGGATAATATCCCGATGGAATTAGGGCTGCAGAAGGCAGACCCTGCTGAATTTGAAATGGTTTTTGAAAGCACGCCACAAAGTAAAAAGAAAAGGCTTGATCTGCCTGGGATAGCACAAAGTTTTGCTATACCTGAAGGAAGTGGTGAGGATATGGAAGAAAGCCTGGCTGCCAATATAAATTATATGGTATCTCACCAGCTTCAAGTACTGTGATGAATGAATTATCAGAATTATATAAAGCACCAGGCAATTGTGCCTCATTGGAAGTGCCTACGGTGAATCCGATGGTATGGGCATCTATGACTCCAAGTATGAGAGCCCAAGAAATGAAATTTCAAAAGGTGCTAAAATTATTTTCAGCTGCCATCACGGCGTTTGGCAGGCAAATGGAGAAACTGGGAAATGGACAAGATTCAAAGAGATACTTTGGGTTTAATGTGCAATTCGTTTTATGAGATCAATTGCATGAGGAAAATGGCGATTCGGCCCATATTTCACCCTAGATTTGCAAGCCTGTGTCAAGAAAGTGGAGTTCAAGCTCCTGGATATTTGTTTGGAGAAAATCTGCCGAAACAACTGAAGCAGTTGGATGAAGAAGCTAAATATTTTAGCACTATTAAGCCTTTTGTCTTTTGGACAAAGGAAAGGGTTTTCGGCCCGAAGGAGTTTTGATTTTCGTTATAGAGGCAGAAATTTGTCACGAAGGTATTATCGTGCTACACAGGCCGCTGCTTCCCTGCATTCGGGAAAGAGGAGACCATCACGCTCCTATGGAGAGGTATTAAAGACTTCTATCCTTAAAGAAACTGTGGATGAATCTCCAGTTGGAGGGAGATTGCAAAAATTTTATAATGCCTGGCTTAATATTACTTCTGATCGGTTTATACTACAAGCAGTTTTCAGGAGCTATTATTATTTTTTAAAGAAGGGGTCAATCCTCCTGTACAGAATAAACCTGCTTATGCTTATGTGTTTTCTCCAGAAGAAAGAATGGAGATTGATGCGGAAATTGGCAAATTATCCGAAAAAGGAGTAATTGAAAAAACTTATGAACATAAGCATCAATTTGTCTCTAAATATTTCGCAGAGATAAGAAAGATGGTGTTGTAGAATTATTCTAGACCTTACAGATCTAAATAAGTTTTGTAGAATACAAACGTTTAAGATGGAGACATTTAAAACTGCAAAATATTTGATTTCAGCAGGTTCTTATATGGATAAGATTGATTTAAAAGACGCCTATTATTCTGTACCAATTCATCATCTTTTTCGAAGATACTTAAAGTTTTATTGGCAGGGGCAATTATGGCAGTTCAAAGCTTTACCAAATGGATTAAGTTCAGCTCCTAGACTCTTTACAAAACTGTTGAAACCAGTTTTAGCTCAATTAAGAGCACAGAAACACATTGTAATGGCTTATCTGGATGACATTCTGATTGTTAATGATAGTCAAGAGTCAGCTGAGCACTCAATTTCAGTTACTAAAGCTTTGTTTAAAGAGCTTGGATTCTTAATTCATCCAATTAAATCCCAGCTGCAGCCAGTTCAATCAATTGATTTTCTGGGGTTTGTAATTAATTCAGTAACTATGTTAGTTACGTTGCCAGCAAAGAAGACAAATGATATTTTGCAAATGTGTAATTATCTCATTCACAAACCTTATCCCTCCATCCGAGAAGTGGCAAAAGTCATTGGTACATTAGTGGCAGCTTTTCCGGCAGTGGAGTTTGGGCCATTACATTATCAAAATCTTCAAAGGGACAAAGTAAGGGCTCTTAAAGATAAGGCAGGTCACTTTGACAGACCTATGCAATTAACAAAGGAAGCACTATTGGAATTGCAATGGTGGGTTGAAAATGTCCCACAAGCTGCTAAAAAGATCATGATTAAACAGCCTGAAATGGTTTTGCAAACAGATGCTAGTGCTCTCGGATGGGGGGCCACAGATTTATCTACCAGTTGTGGAGGTAGATGGAAAACTGAAGAGCAAGTGTTGCTCCAACAGTATGGTATTAACTATTTGGAGTTATTGGGGGCCTTTTATGGGCTTAAAGCATATTGTTCTGCTAAACAATGTCTGCATGTATTAATACAATTAGACAATAAAACGGCTGTGGTTTACATTAATCACATGGGGGGAGTTAGATCAGTATCATGTGATTGTCTGGTCAATGAGATATGGCAATGGTGTATTGATCGGCAGATATGGATTTCAGCAAGCTATATTCCAGGTAAAGACAATGTGGTAGCAGATGGAAGGTCCAGGATTTTTAAAGATAATACGGAATGGATGCTTAAGCCAGCAATATTTGAGAATATTGTTAAACAATTTGGCTTGCCAGAAATTGATTTGTTTGCATCCAGGCTTAATCATCAATTGCCTCATTATGTGTCTTGGGAACATGATCCGGACGCAGTTGCAGTAGATGCATTTTCATTACACTGGGGAAAAATGTTCTTTTATGCTTTTCCACCATTTGCTCTGATTCAGAGATGTTTGAAGAAAATAGAGCAAGATTCAGCTTCCGGATTGTTGGTAGTGCCAAATTGGCCAACTCAACCTTGGTTCCCAGTTATGCTAAATATGATTAAAGAACCATATATGCAGATTCCTAACTGTAGTGATATCTTGACTAATCCAGTAACAAATCAAGGTTACCCATTATATGCATATATGAATTTGTTAATCTGCAGGTTTTGACCAGACCACTACAGGAACTGGGATTGTCGGACCAAACTTTGACAGTTATTGGTGCAATCATGGCGACATAGTACACAGAAACAATATATGACACATATTAAGAAATGGGAAGAATTTTGCACACAGTCAAATATTTCTGATGAATCTGTGAATGTTACTCATGTTTTGGAATTCCTTGCCAATTTGCACTTTGGGCAACATTTAAGTTACAGTGCCATTAACACTGCACGTTGTGCCTTGTCGTCCTATTTAGGACTTATGATTGGTGAGAAGTCAATTGGGTCGCATCCATTAATATCACGATTCATGAAAGGAATTTTTCACATGAATCCGCCAAAACCTAGATATACAGAGATTTGGGATGTGAGCATAGTTCTTGCTCTACTTAGAGAATGGACGCCAATTGAAGGGTTGACATTGGATAGGTTAACATTGAAATTGGTCATGTTAATGGCACTGGTTTCAGCCCAAAGAGTGCAAACTTTACAAATGTTGCGTTTAGACTGTATGCATGTGACTACAGATAACGTTGTATTCTATGTTTACGATCTGATCAAACAAAGTAGACCAGGCAGATCTGGAACAAAGGTAACCTTTCAAGCTTTTCATGTTGAGCCTGCTTTGTGTGTGGTTAGACATTTGAACCAATATATTAAAATTACGGACACTTTTCGAGGAAACGAAAAGACATTGCTGCTTACGCACAAAAAGCCACACACAAAAGCTTCAGTTCAAACTATCTCAAAATGGTTGAAACAGGTGTTGGTTTTAGCGGGAGTAGACACTGATGTCTTCAAATCTCACTCCACCAGGGCGGCAGCTACGTCCGCGGCGAAGGGCGGGACGTACCTCTCGAGCATATTTTTAAAAATCGCAGGGTGGAGTAAAGAAGAAACTTTTTCAAAGTTCTACAACAAACCTGTTCACACTATGACAAGCTTTGGACACGCGGTGTTGGGAGCACTATAATCACCTGCTTTGTTTGCTATTAATTGCTAATAATCCAGTTGTGTAGTCACTGATATCTTTTGTCACTTGTAATCAATTTTCCCTCAAATATAAGGAGGGTATTATATGGTCTTTCAACCATTAAAAAATTTTAATTGTGAAAAAGATCTAACTTTTGTCTGCTTTCCCATGTATGTGTTTACTTAGCCGAATGTCGTACGGATTAATTCTACGACATAAAAAACACAGAAAGCTTTAAAACTCTTCACGTAGTCACTCACGTGACTCCGAAGTAAAATAGTAAGATTTAAACGAGAACTCACCTGTTCGAAGTTTGATCGTTATTTTACGAGAGTTACGATGAGGGATTACGTGCCCTCCGCTCCCACCCTCGTAAAATAAATGATCAAATGGTGGTTCTAAGTCTTTTTATGAGCCTTACTATGTTACTCCGGCTTTTGGTGTTTCTGTGTTTTTCATGCCGTTGCTTTGAAGTATGCGTTGCCAGCGTGGGGCGGGTTCTTCACGTAATCCCTCATCGTAACTCCTCGTAAAATAACGATCAAACTTCGAACAGGTGAGTTCTCGTTTAATCTTACTATTATATATATATATATATATATATATATATATATATATATATATATATATATAATATATATATATATATATATATATATATTGTATAGATCTCCCCCAACACACCCGTTCCCTACCCGTAGTCCCCACGGGAGGGCTGGTCCTCCAACTCAAGCCGTTCCTGAATGTAAGATTCCGGCACTGCCCTTGCCTCCCTCAGCAGTGATCTTTAAAAAAAATTCCAATTGCACTTGCCTTGCGTGTTGCAATAGCAATTCTCCATCCCCCTGCTAGCTGAGCCATTGTGACGTTATCAGTTGAAGCTGGTCGTTTTGAAATTCAAAGTATTTAGATTTTTTTAAACTTTAATCAGTAATGTCGAGAAATATAGCAAAATATGTTCAGTGAAAGTGTCTCTGCCTAGAGGGGAAAAATGTGAAACAGAACATGTAAAATTCTTGTGAAAGTTGGCATTTTAAAGCTTTAATCGTGAATACCGTGTCAAATCGTATAAAATCCTCACTGAGGCTTATCGGTGCTAGCAGAGCCATTGTGAAGTCATCAGTTGAAGCTGGTGGTTTTAACCCGAAACGTCGCCTATCTCCTTCGATCCTTAGATGCTGCTGCACCCGCTGAGTTTCTCCAGCCTTTTGTGTACTCCCGGTTTTAATTTCAAATTCTTTTGACTTTTTTAGACTTTTAAACAGTAATGAGTTGAGAATAAGTCGAGAAATAAAGCGTAAAATGTTCCGATAAGGTGGTCCCGGCCACCTTATGGGAATGATGTAAATCGGAATATGTAAAAATGTAATTGTTAGCGCGTAGTGTTTTTGCGAAGATGTAAAGACAACCACATACACACACACATATACACACTAACAAGATCAGACTTTTAATAAGTGTATGATGATATATATTTATTTTGTGTGTGTGTGTGTGTGTGTGTGTGTGTATATACTGAACTTTTTATTGTTTATTGTGGTGTTTACAGAGTATTATGTTTCCATATCTGTTGTGCTGCTGCAAGTAAGATTTGCATTGTACAATTTTGTGGCATACGACAATAAAACACTCTTGACTCTCTCTTGACTCCTGACTTGACTCCTGACTCATTTCTTCTGTGGGGGATAAAACATTTCTTGTTCTCATTTGCCTTCGGGACCTCCTACAAACTGCTCCTGAGCTGGCCCTGGATGGGATTTCTGTGCCATTGCATCTTCCATGTAAACGCCCATCCTCTGGTTCTGTTGAAGTGTCATCACCCCCAATGGTTAGCTTTGACCCCCCCCAACAACCAATCATTTCCACACAACTAGCTGAGTAATTTCTAAAATGTTGTGAATCTTTACTGTTTGCTTTTGAGTATCCTTGTTATTTTCTGCATGTGTCTGGCAGACATATTTACAGTGATTAGCATTGTTAAAAGTCAACATCTGCTCATAGATATTTTACAAGCTGGTGGAGTTACAGGTTGGTGCTTGAATTCACCCGAGACCTGACGATTTCAATGCTATTTATTCAACATCAGCAAGGGACAGCACAGCTCTGAATGCACATGACACATTTCCAGTCTGTTTCCAGGGCATAGCTTTGGCTGATTTCAATCCAGTGGGGTTTACCAATTCCACATTTTTTTCTTTTTCCGAAATATTTAGGTCAGAAATGAATTTTAATGTGCATTTAGTTCCATTTCATGCAGAATTGAACTCACAGAGGAGGGTTCTCAGCTGAAATGCTCCACACAAATCTCATGTACCCCTCCCGTTGTTCCTGGTGTCTTATAACCAGTAGAGATACAGCCTCGCAGTGCCAGAGAACCAATTTCAATCGCAAACTCAGCTATTGCCTGTGTGGAGTTTTCACGTTCTCACTGTGACCATGTGGGTTTCTTCTGGGTGCTCTGGTTTCCTCACACATGCCACAGAAGTACTTGTGGGTAGGTAGCTTAAACAGCTGCTGTAAATTGAGCTCCAAGTAAGCTCTGAACTACATATACTTGGGGGCATTGGTTTTGTCCTTTTGCACTATTATTTTGGGGTGGGATAATGAAACCTGCCCTGTTTTGACAAATGCAATCAACCTGGTGTGCACAATCAAATAAGATCAAATAGAACAAGTTGTCCTACAACTTTAAGCTGTGCACGCCATACGCAAGAAGCACTGTTATTTTTTGTTTGTTTTTATGTGTATGTATGTGTGTGTATATATACTTCTGTATATATATATTTACATATATGTGTGTGTGTGTGTGTGAGTGTGTGTGTGTGTGCGAGTGTATGTGTGTGTGTATATATATATGTGTATGTATGTATGTATATGTGCATATATATACATGTACACATACATGTATACACACAGACACACATATATACACATATGTATTTGTATATATATACATATATATATGTGTGTGTGTGTATATATATATGTATGTACGTGTAATGTATATATGTGTGTGTATATATATAATATATATATATATATATATATATATATATAGCATTTTGTGCTGATCTTCAGTGTAAACCAGCATCTACAGTTCCTTCCTACACATTCTAACAATTATTGCCTGGCTGTGAAATTCCATTATGTTCTCTTCATAACACAAAATGGAGGAGGCAGAGCAATTGATATCACGCACGGCAGTGTAAAGACCCTTTACCTGCATTGAAGGGATCGTGTCAATGTACAAGGCCTCCATTGTAAGTGACCATGCTTCTTTAAAGTGGATCTTCTTGATCCAGCCCTAATGCAATACCTCCTTGGATGGTTTAGAGGCTTATTCAGTGCAGACATAGTAGGGCAAAGGGCTGGTTCTGTGTTGTAATGTTTTATGGTCTATGTTCTAGTATGGCTTCAATGGCAAGAATTATTGTACTGGAAGATAGGTAGAATAAGTTATAGGGGCGGACGCATTGTCGAATATTTAGAGTTATGTTTAAGAGAGTTAGATATAGCTCCTAGGGCTAACCGAAGCAAGGGATGTGGGCAGGAACGGAATATTGATTTTAGATGATCAGCCACGATCATATTGAATGGCGATGCTGGCTCGAAGGGCCGAAAGGCCCACTCCTGCACCTATTTTCTATGTTTCTATTAGCAAGCTTTCAAGACGCGTTTGAATGATGTGTTTGAATTCTGGGAAAGAATGGGTGAAAATATGATGGCAATGTTAAAAAAGCTGAGTGTGGTGCTGCACTCGATTTTATTGATTTCAATAGAACCAGATCTTGGAAACATATACTCCCCCTAAATCGTATATGGTCAATGCAAGTTGTACAGCTTTACTTTCCAGATCATTAATAGGATCAGCAACCTGGCATTTCACCCGCTGATTTTTATTATCAGCTGGGCCTTTGAAGCAACCAGCGCCTTGGCCACGTTAAAAAAGTTGGATGCTGAGGCTGATCTCATGTCCATTTAATTCTGAGGATCCAGAGTGCGAGCCAGACGGAAGAGTGCGTCTTGCATTGAATGTGAGGCCAGTCACTAACTTGCATGGAATTTTTTAAAGAAGGAACTGCAGATGCTGGAGAATCGAGGGTACACAAAAAGCTGGAGAAACTCAGCGGGTGCAGCAGCATCTAAGGAGCGAAGGAGATAGGCGACGTTTCGGGTCGAGACCCTTCTTCAGACTGCATGGAATAATTATCAGTGAGCTCTCCCATTGTCTCTTCTCCTTTGTAACTTTGTGGAAGAGAGACGGTAGTTGTCAGTGCAATGGGGAATTGCATTTAAATGTTTTTTTTAATTCTCTTCTGGCCAAAACTGCCAAGATTGACACTTGGAGGTAACCAAAGATCCTATAGCGGAGCAAGATAGATCACTCCTTCTAAATGCAGTGGGCTGACGTGTAGTACGCAACGGAACGGAACGTGGGCCTTTTTTCTTCCATTTCCGTAACCCGACCCGACCCGACTAGCAGTGTAATCAGCATTGTGGGGGAACAGTTTGTGTTAATAAATTTAAATTCTGAAAATGAGAAGATTTTTACCAAATAACTTTTATTTTTACGAGGAAGTTTCCGTAACTGGCTTCCCTCTCTGCACTATTGTCCTATGGGATCTTTGGTGCGGAGACGGAAGCCGGTTATGGAAATGGGGCCGGAAATTACCCATGAATCTGCCCATGGCCGTACTACGTCTTTTTCGTCGAGTGATCTACCTTGCTCGCTATAGGATCTTTGGAGGTAACTAGGCAAGAGTTATTAAGGAAGTGACAGTGAGCCACCTATTTGAATTGACACTATTTGCAGGTGTTAATACAACTCCTTGACTTCTGTTTATCTCAGTGTGTTGTTAATTGCTGTGGGTCTGGAGTTACAGATAGGCCGGTGTCAGTGAAGAGTCCATACATCATGGAAACAGGCCCTTCAGCCCAACTCGTTCATGCCGCCTAAGATGCCCTAACTAAGCTAGTCTTGGTAAAGAGTCATAGAGCCATACAGCATGTGAACAGGCCCTTCTGCCCAACTCATCCATGCCAACCCAGGTGCCCCGTTTAAAATAGACCCATTTGGCACACATCCCTCTAAACCTTTCCTATCCACGTACCTGTCTAAGTGTTTTTTAAATGCTGTTCCAGTGTCTGCCTTACCCACCTCCTCTGGCAGCTCGTTCCATATACCCACTACCCTCTGAGTGAAAAAGTTCCTCCTCAGGTTCCTATTAAATCTTTCCTCTCTCAGCTTAAACCTATGTTGGTAAAGGCAGGAGATTTTATCCCCTGAAATGTACCCGTACTTGATTAGTACAGGTGCCAGTGATTATGGGAAGAAGGCAGGAGAATGGGTTTAGGAGGGAGAGATTGATCAGCCATGATTGAATGGAGGAGCAGACTTGATGGGCTGAATCACCTAATTCTGCTCCTATCACTTATGACCTTATGAAAGATATTACAACAAACTGGCAGTTTCATGATGGTACACAAAAGGCTGGAGAAACTCAGCGGGTGCAGCAGCATCTAAGGAGCGAAGGGGATAGGCGATGTTTCGGGTTCATGATCACATGTTCGGATAGTATTTGTTTTTTTTTTAAATTCCACATTATTTAATTAACGGGGTTTAAATTACACCGTTACTGCGGTGGGATTTGTTCTCTTGCTTCAGGACCTTTGCTGACCTGGATTACCAGCCCAGACATTTAACCATAATGCCGCTGTTCCCGACTGGGGAGGATGGAGGACAGTGGGTGGTTGACAAGTTTTTACTTAAAGCAACCTCTCTCTCTCTCTTTCTCTCTCTCTCTCTCTCTCTCTGTTTTATGGACCAATGCCATGAACAGCTGTCTGCTTTCACCTGCCAAGAAGATTAGGTTTGGCCATCTTGCGACGGTCCTAAATCGCCGAAGGGATAATCCATCCTCGCCTGACGAGAATGGCCGAGGCGCGGCTGGGAAGCGTTGCCTGCTCCCGCGGAAGGTTTTTGTTAACGTTATCACGCAAACGACGGCTCTGCAGTTTATTTAAGTGTTGAGCGATTCCTAATGGAGCCATCAGACCTCGCTCATTGGCTAATGGTTTTAATTAGGCACATCTGCTAGATTGCAAAGGGAGGGCATTCTGGGTCTGATGCCGGTGAGGATGTAATTTGTCATCCTGCAAGCTGATGACTGGCACGCAGGCGACTCCAAGCCCAATCTGTCTCGCAACATGGTGGCGGCGTGCCATGGAAGTGCTACAGTACATCAGCGCAGCATATCAAGTAGGACATTTTCTCAGCATTTCCTATCCGTCAAGACAAGCTCCCCTGCCAAGCCCATCAACCACTGCTTTTAATCCAGATTTGTAAACGTGTCAGATTTAAAAAAAAAGTTTTTTAACATCTCAGGTCAACAAATTTTAAGTCCTGATTGAAGGTGTTTATCGTTCCTAAATATCAACTTATTTCGGATTTTTTTCTGTTTTGTTTAGTTTATGTCACATGTACCAAGGTACAATGAAAAGCTGTTTTATTGCCTGCTGTCTAGTCAGAGGAAAGACTATATATGTATGATCAATATAAGAAGGGTCTCGACCCAAAACGTCACCTATTCCTTCGCTCCATAGATGCTGCTTCACCCGCTGAGTTTCTCCAGCATTTTTGTCTACCTTCAATTTTTCCAGCATATGCAGTTCTTTCTTTAACAATAGGATAGGTTTAGTAGGTTGTGGGCCAAATGCGGGCAGGTGCGACAAGTGTAGATGGGCATGTTGGTTGGCGTGGGCAAGTTGGGCCAAAAGACCTGTTTCCAAATTGTATGATTCTCTCTCTCTCTCCCTCTCCCTGCCCCTCCCCCTCCCCCTCCCCCCTCCCTCTCCCCCTCCCCCTCCCCCCTCCTTCCCCCTCCTCTGCCCCCGCCCCCTGCCCCCTGGCCCCCCACCCCCCTCTGCCCCCCTCTCCCCCTTCCACAGTACATAGGTAAAGGATAAAGGGAATAGAAATAGTTGGAGAGTCTAGGACTAGAGGTCATAGCCTTTGATTTGAAGGATGTTCTTTTAGGAAGGAGAATGCGAAGAAATGTATTTAGTCAGAGGATGGTGAATCTGTGGAATTCTTTGTCACAGAAGGCTGTAGAGGTCAAGTCAGTGGATATTTTTAAGGCAGAGATAGATATATTTTTGATTAGTACAGGTGTCAGAGCTTATGGGGAGAAGGCAGAAGGTTGGGGTTCAGAGGGAGAGATAGATCAGCCATGATTGAATGGTGGAGTAGACCTGATGGGCCGAATGGCCTAATTCTACTCCTATCACTTATGACCCTTAATAGAAACATAGAAATTAGGTGCAGGAGTAGGCCATTCGACCCTTCGAGCCTGCACCGCCATTCAATATGATCATGGCTGATCATCCAACTCAGTATCCCGTACCTGCCTTCTCTCCATACCCTCTGATCCCCTTAGCCACATCTAACTCTTAAATATAGCCAATGAACTGGCCTCAACTACCCTCTGTGGCAGAGAGTTCCAGGGACTCACCACTCTCTCTGTGTGAAAAAAGTCTTTCTCATCTCGGTCTTAAAGGATTTCCCCCTTATCCTTAAGCTGTGACCCCTTGTCCTGGATTTCCCCAACATCGGGAACAATCTTCCTGCATCTAGCCTGTCCAACCCCTTAAGAATTTTGTAAGTTTCTACAAGATCCCCTCTCAATCTCCTAATTCTAGAGAGTATAAACCGAGTCTATCCAGTCTTTCTTCATAAGACAGTCCTGACATCCCAGGAATCAGTCTGGTGAACCTTCTCTGCACTCCCTCTATGGCAATAATGTCCTTCTTCAGATTTGGAGACCAAAACTGTACGCAATACTCCAGGTGTGGTCTCACCAAGACCCTGTACAACTGAAATAGAACCTCCCAGCTCCTATACTCAAATCCTTTTGCTATGAACGCTAACATACCATTCGCTTTTTTCACTGCCTGTTACACCTGCACCTAATAAATAGCTCTTATGGCTAATGGAATCAAGGGATTTGGAGGTGAAAGCAGGAATGGGGTACTGATATTGGATGATCAGCCATGATCATATTGAATGGCGTTGCTGGTTCGAAGGGCTAAATTGTCTAATCCTGCACCTATTTTCTATATTTCTATGAAATGCTGTGGAGTCGAGGTTTAAAAGAGTGGAACGATTGCAATGAATGATTGCAGATACATTTGTGGGACCAGCAGGCAGAGAATCGCCTGGGCTGGGTGCCATGTTGGGTGATGATCTTGGTGGAAGTTGTCTGCTACATGAGAACGATAAATAAAAACATCATATCTTTCTCATATCACTGGCCATGTCCAGAGAAGATGCCCCCATTCCATCTTAAAGGAAAGCAAAAATCTATAACTGGAAGGGTTCAACAAATCTTTGGAGGAATCTTCCATACATACATAACTCTGAGCAAATAAGTTTCTCAATTTAAAAGACAGAAACTGAGCAGTAAGCACAAAATGAAATGTATCTATTTTTGGTTTAATTCCATTGAAGGTATTTGTGGAGTGATCGGTATTGCTGTGGAAACCTGTTTGTTGTGTATATCAACAATCTGGATGAGAATGTACAAGGCGTGATTAGTAAGAAATGACACTAAAGTGGGTGTACTGTATATTAGATAGTGTAGACGGTTATCAAAAATCACAGCAGGTTCTTGATCCGCTGGGCAAATGGGCTGAGGAATGGCAAATGGAGTTTAATGCAGAGAAGTGAAAGGTGTTTTGGGCAGTCAAACCAGGACAGGACGCTCATAATGAATGGAAAAGCCCTCGGGAATGTTGCAGAGTAGAGGGATCTCAGAGTGCAGGTACATAGTTCCCTGAAAGTGGCAGCACAGCTCGATAGGGTGGTCGAGAAAACTTTCTGTACATTGGCCTTCCTCAGTCGGGGTATTGAGTGTAGAAGTCAGGATGGTACGTTACTGTTATACAACACGCTGCACAGTTTTCAGTGTTTAGTTTTGGCCACCTTTCTATAGGTAGGACGTCGTTAAGCTGGAGAGAGTGCAATGAAGACTTGTGAGGATGTTGCCAGGAAGAGGTTGAGCAGGCTGGGATTTTATTCCTTGGAGTGCAGGAGACTGAGGGGTGATCTTATAGATGTGCATAAAATCATGAAGGGAATGGACAGAGTGTGCATTTAATGTGCAGAGTCCTTTACCCAGAGTAGGGGAATCAAGATCCAGAGGACATATGTTAAGGTGAGAGGGAAAATATTTAATAGGAACCTGAGGGACAACTTTATCACTCAGAGGGTGTTGGGTATACGGAATGAGCTGCCAGAGGAGGTGGTTGAGGCAGGTACCATAACAACATTTAAAAGACATTTGAACAGGTACATGGATAGGAAAGGTTTAGTGGGATATGGACCAAACACGGGCAGTTGGGACCGGCAGAAACTGGGCATTTTGGTTGGCGTGGACACGTTTGGCCGGGGAGCCTGTTTGCATGCTATGACTATGACTCCAAAATAAAACTGTCCATGTTTCACCAATATGCATGAGGCAATCTATGAATTTAACAGAGCAGAGAGAAGAGTCTTGCCCCATTACACTGCACTCTGAACCAGACATTTGCTTTGCTGAGTGTTCTGGCCTGTATTGTCCTCTTTCAATCTTTTTAATAGCTCTCCAATTCCTTTTATGCATTTACCTCCATCACTGCTTTGAGTGTTCCATTCCATACATAATCTTCTGGATTATGCAAATTCTCCCATCTTTCTTAACTGATGTAGGTGAGCCCACTTATTATCAATCCAATAACATCATTTTTTTGAATAAAGCTTTATATTTTTACTTGTACTATTATATGGATGGGTGACATTTCTGGTTGAGTCTGAAGAAGGGTCTCGATCCAAAACCTCACCGATCCATTTTATGGGCAGCCACGGGGGCGCAGCAGTAGAGGTGCTGCCTTACAACGCTTGCAGCGCCGGAGACCCGGGTTCGATCCCGACTACGGGTGCTGTCCGTACAGAGTTTGTATGTTCTTCCCGTGACCACGTGGGTTTTCTCCAAGATCTTCGGATTCCTCCCACACTCCAAAGACGTGTAGGTTAATTGGCTTGGTGTATGTGTAAATTGTCCCTCGTATGTAGGATAGTATTAATGTGCAGGCATCGCTGGTCAGCGCGGACTCAGTGGGCCGAAGGGCCTGTTTCCGCACTGTGTTTCTAAACTAAACTAAACTAAACTAAACTGCTGCCTGAACCATTGAGTTATTCCAGCATTTTGTGTCTGTCGTTGCTAAAGCTCCTATCCATGATGGGACCAACTGGCTCCAGCTCCGGTTCCTTCATGTGGTCAGCCAGGAACTGATGCTGGACACATCTCCTGCAGATGCAGTCACCAGGGACACAGCACCTCTCCCTGATCTTCCACACCCTGCAGGAGGAGCTTACCACTGCCCTACCTGCCATTCCCACTGCAGTAAGACAAAAGAGGAAATTTAGAAAGACCTTACCTAATCTTACCTTCCCCTCTGCTCAGTTTCCTCACCAAAGTTCCTCAGCCCTTACCCTAAATGACAGCCATTCCACCTCAGTCACAGCCACAGCCACTCCCACAATGGCCGCTGCCGCATACGGTTGCTCTGCTGGTCCTTGTCGTCCTTACACCAGTTGGGGCTTTCGCTACTGGAAACTAATGGTTGCTCTTCAGACCTCCTGCTATCCTCCTCTTTTTGGCCGCAGAGAAATCTTGCATTCTCTGCCATCTTTGTATCTTTCCTGATAGTCACCCAGCTACTGTCTGTTAGCATCTTACGTGTGACCACCTTGCTAAAACCCGTGTAATAAAGATCAACTGCAGATGCAGGTTTATACCAAAGGTAGGCACAAAATGCTGATGTGACTCGGCAGGTCAGGTAGTATCTCTGGAGAGAATGGATGGACGGGTTGAGTCTGAAGAAGGGTCCGGCCTGAAACTTCACCTGACAGCTCCGCAGTCCCTGTTGAAACTAATCCTCCCTTACTTTAATGGCCGATTTTTAAATCTCCTCGGCTCTCCTACTTTTCAGCTGTTGAAATGTCATGATGGAGAACTTTAACTTTGGGTTCCACTTGGCCTGACTGGTTAGTAGACATTTAACCCTAGTCCTGTTCGGCTGGGATGAGTTGGGCGGAAGGGCCTATTCTTGTGCTGTATAACTCTGCAACTCTATGACTTTCAAGTAACTCATTGCCTGAGTATGGTATGCGTGCCTTCATCTATCGAGGCATTTAGTGTAAGAGTCGGGACGTTATGTCGTAGCTCTATGAAACTTTGGTTCAATGGTATTTGGAATGTTGGACGCAGTTCTGGTCATTTTGATTTTGGATGATCAGCCGTGATCACATTGAATGGCTGAGATGGCTCGAAGGGCCGAATGGCCTACTCCTGCACCTATTTTCTATGGTTCTTTGTTTAACCCACTACAGGAAGTATGTGGAAGCTTTGAAGAGAGTGCAGAAGAGCTTTACCATGATGCTGCTATGGAGAATAGGAAAAACTGGAAAAAATAGGAAAAAACATTCCTTCTCTCTGAAGATGCTGCCTGTCCTGCTGAGTTACTCCAGCATTTTGTGTCTATCTTTTGGTTTAATCCAGCATCTGCAGTTCCTTCATACACATAGGAAAACCTGGGATTGTTTACTCTTGAACGTCGAAGGCTGAGGAGAGACCTGACGGAAGAGTATAATATTAAGAGAGCGATAGGTATGGAAGATAGACTAAATCTTTTCCCTTGGCTGGAAATGTGAAATGCTAGAGGGCATGTTTTAAGGTGAGCGGGGAAAAGTTTAAAGAAGTTGTGTGGGATGAATTTTTAACACAGAGGCTGGTAATTGCCTGGAATTTACTTCCAGGGACGGTGCTTAATGTCATATGGTCACAAGGGATAGGAGTAGAATTAGGCCATTCAGCCCACCAAGTCTACTCCGCCATTCAATCATGGCTGATCTATCTCTTCCTCCTAACCCCATTCTCCTGCCTTCTCCCCATAACCTCTGACATCTGTACTAATCAAAAATCTATCTATCTCTGCCTTAAAAATATTCACTGACGGCCTCCACAGCCTTCTGTGGCAAAGAATTCCACAGATTCGCCGTCCTATGACTAAATAAATTTCTTCTCATCTCCTTCCTAAAATAAGTCCTTTAATACTGAGACTATGACCTCTAGTCCTAGACTCTCCCACTAGTGGAAACATCCTCTCCACATCCACTCTATCCAAGCCTTTCACTATTCTGTCTGTTTCAATGAGGTCCCCCCTCGATCTTCTCCAGCGTGTACAGGCCCAGTGCCGACAAATGCTCATCATAGGTTCACTTACTCATTCCTGAGATCATTCTTGTAAACCTCCTCTGGAGCCTCTCCAGAGCCAGCACATCCATCCTCAGATGCGGTGCCCCAAATTGCTCACAAGCAGAAACACACTGTGGTGTTTAAGAGGCTCTTGGATAGGCACTTGGATGAGCGACTGCAGTAATATGGATCAAGTGTAGGCAGAAGGCATTAGTATAATTTGGTATTGGGTTTGCCATGGACATTGTGGGCCGAAGGGCCTATTCCATCGCTGTACTGTTCTGTGTTGGATGTTTAGCACAATTGACTGTAATTCCTTCACAAAGCATGTGTTCATGTGCGTTAATGTTTATTTCCCAAGAGTATTTATTTATTTCGCAAGGTAGAACACTGAAACTATTCACACATTGAGACCTTAAGGTGATTGAATTAATGTTCCAGATTGTACAAAGCAGACACATGTCATTGTGGGAAGAGATACAGAGCCAATGCTTCAGTTCAAACAACCTGCTTCAGCGCAAAGGGTCGTAGGCTCTGTTCTGTTGAAGGGTCTTCACCCTGAATCATTAACATTGTTTTCCTCCTGCCGCTGTTGCAGCCTGACCTGCTGAGTATTTTCTGATTTTATTGTAGATTTCCAACATTTGCAGTGTGATTTGATTTTCCTATTACTTGATTTTCCTGCCCAATTGGGGTGATTGTATAAATGCACGCAAAGATTCAGGGTTAACAGCATGGTCATACTTAAAGGTAAACAATGTAGGAAGTAACTGCAGATGCTAATTTACACCAAAGATAGACAAAAAAGGCTGGAGTAACTCAGCGGGTCAGGCTGCATCTCTGGAGAAAAGGAATAGGTGACGTTTCGGGTCGGAACCCTTCTTCAGACTGGGAGAAGGCCAGAACAAAACAGGGCAAACAACAGATGACCTCAGGAAAATTGGTGTTCATAATGGCCCATTGTTGGTTGGGGAAGATGTGCTAATGACAGAGATATATGATGTGAACAGTGGAAGTGGTTGAACGATGAGGGTGGGGATGGGATGAGAAAGGTAAACGGCAATGACCGATGACCAGTATACTTCCATTTGCAAACTACAGAGGTGCAAAGGTACTTGGGAGTGCTGGTACAGGATTCCCAAAAAGTTAATCTGTAAGTTGAATCGGTAGTAAGGAAGGTAAATGCAATGCTAGCAGTTATTTCGAGAGAGCTACAATACAAAAACAGGGATGTAATGCTGAGGCTTGATAAGGCGCTGGTCAGACCACATTCGGAGTATTGTGAGAAAACTTGGGCACCATATCTGAGGAAGGATGTGCTGGCATTGGAGAGGGTCCAGAGGAGGTTTACAACAATGATCCCAGGTTTGAATGGGTTAACATATAATGAGTGCTTGATGCATTGGGCCTGTAGTCGCTGGAGTTTAGAAGGATGAGGGGGGCCTCATTGAAACTAACTGAATAGTGAAAGGCCTGGAATAGCATGGATGTTGAGAAGATTTTTCTACTAGTGGGTGAGTCTACGACTAGAGGTCATAGCCTCAGAATTAAATGATGTTCCTTTAGGAAGGAAATGAGGAGAAATGTCTTTAGTCAGAAGCCGGTGAATCTGTGGAATTCAATGCCACACATGGCTTTGGAAGCCAAGTCAATTGTTATCTTTAAGACGGAGATTGAAAATATTTTGACAAATTCTTGATTAGTAAGGGGTTATGGGGAGAAGGCAGGAGAATGGGCTTGAGAGGGGAAGATAGATCAGCAATGATTGGTTGGGGGAGTAGACTAGATGGGCCCATTGGCCTTATTCTGCTCCTAGAACTTATGAACCTCTGAACCCGAGAATGCACACACTCACCTGTCTAACTGTTTCTTAAAGATGCAAACTCCAGGCAATTGTATTTACTCTCGACCCAACAAAAGTATTAATGGATGATCAACTTCATGCCCAAGATTTTCTCCGACCATTAAGTAAAATCCCCTTGTCCTTGGAGAAATTTATTTCATTTGGCAATGCTTCAGTATTTAGTTATAGCGGGTTCATTAAGTAAAGGATTAGCTCTCACCCTGTATTGTAAAGCTAGTGTTCAGTGACACGCTCTTACTTTGGAAATTAAGGCTGAGTAGTCCATTAACTGACTTTCGCTGATCTTCTATTAACCAGTCTACGTTCAATTCCCCACGTCATACATGGTGACACCTGAGTATTTAAATGGACATTTACACAGCATCATGTTGGTTTCACCATAATTCGGGAAGCAATTTGTCAGTGCAAGTGATTTGTTACCGTTGAGAACAGTTAGAAATCCACCATTTTTATTGCCAGTGGGACTTTCCTATTGCTGAGTCCCTGACACAGAACAAATTGCACATCACACTACAATTTGTGGGACTTGTGCTCTACCAAATGCACTGGCGTAACAGTGTGGGGTATTAGAAGTGATTTAATATGCTAACATTTGGTCCAGGTGGATTATAGGACCAGACTGGATTCATGCGTTGGTGTTGGAAACTTTCCTTTGTGAGATTAAGATTTAAATTAAAACACTTGCCTTATATTACAACTAATCCACGACTGCTCAATAGTTCTTTCCTGTACGCATGGCAGATTGGGTGTGAAAGAAAGAGCTGCTACTTCTAGCAATCTCTCTCTCTCTTGTATTGAAAATACATTTTCTACCTCAGGAAAGTGCGTGAAATATTGTTTGTGCAAAGTAATTATTGCTTTGTGGCTGTCATCCACAAGGGGTCACAGCTTAAGGATAAGGGGGAAATCCTTTAAGACCGAGATGAGAAAGACTTTTTTCACACAGAGAGTGGTGAGTCTCTGGAACTCTCTGCCACAGAGGGTAGTTGAGGCCAGTTCATTGGCTATATTTAAGAGTGAGTTGGATGTGGCCCTTGTGGCTAAGGGGATCAGGGGGTATGGAGAGAAGGCAGGTACGGGATACTGAGTTGGATGATCAGCCATGATCATATTGAATGGCGGTGCAGGCTCGAAGGGCTGAATGGCCTACTCCTGCACCTAATTTCTATGTTTCTATGTTTCTATCCCATTGTGATTGCAGCAGCCTTTTTGCTTTACATCACAACTGGTCGTTTCCTGTGAAAGGTCCACAAATCGACACTTTAGCTGCGTTTCTCTCTCTGTAAATATGGCCAGCTTTGAGTATTTCCTATAAATCAGTTTTTTTTAAATTTCAAATGACCACCATGAAGTGGTTTACTTCAGTTTATATCTCAAAGTTTAATATACAGGAACTGCAGATGCTGGTTTATATTATAGATACAAACTGCTGGAGTAACTCAACAGCGCAGGCAACATCTCTGGCGAGAATGAATGGATGATGTTTCAGGCTGGGGAAAATCCTGTCTGAAGAAGGGTCTCGAAACAAAACGTAAATTTTTACATTTGGACCTATACATTACGCAGTGATTTGGTCTCCACAGCCGTCCCTGGAAATGAATTCCACAGATTCACCACCCTCTGACTAAACTAAATAAAGAAGACTTGATAGGCCAAATGTCCTAATTCTGCTTCTGGAACTTATGAATTATGAAGGGACAGTTTAGGTTTAGTTTAGTGATGCAGTTTGGACACAGGCCCTTCGGCCTACCGAGCCCACACTGACCATCGATCCCTCGTTCACACTAGTTCTATGCTGTCCCATCGTATCAATCAGGGGCAATTTACAGAGGCCAATTAACTTACAAATCTGCACGTCTTTGGAATGTGGGAGGAAACCTGAGCACCCAGAGGAAACCCACATGGACACAGGGAGAACTTACAAATTCTGTACAGACAGCGCCCCTAGTCAGGATCGAACCCCTGGTCTCTAATGCTGTAAGGTAGCAACTCTGCTGCTTCATCATTGTGTCTGATTGAGGTTGTGTTGAATAGTATCAGTGGAGTCCTTGGCTGTCCCAGTGTGTCAGTGTGGCAATATTCTTACAGATCTGTATGCAAAAAAAAAGAATCTCACTGTACCTTGATACATGTGTTAATAAGGAAACCATTGAACCAATAAACCAATTCTTTTTGGTTGCCGTTTGTGTACAATTTTGCTCTGGTGGAAATGAAATGGACATTGCTTTTGGACATTGGTGCATGTTGTGTCAAGAAGCCACAGTGGAACAGCAGTAGAGTTACAGCCTTGCAGAGCGAGAGACCCACGTTCGATTCTGACTACAGGTGCTGTCGGTACGGAGTTTGTACGTTCTCCCGGTGACCATGTGGGTTTTCTCCGGGTACTCCAGTTTCTTCCCACACTCCAAAGACGTGCAGGAATGCAGGTCCGTAGATTGTCCCTAGCATGCGGGATAGAACTAGTGTATGGGGTGATCGTTGATCGACGTGCACACGGTAAGGCAAAGAGCCTGTTTCCGCACTGTATCTCTAAAACTAAAACTAAAACCAAAGCTTTGTGCCAATGCACAGTAAACCCATGGAAGATCCAGACCACAAACCTGGCTGTACACAATGAATAAAATTCCATTGTGCTACACGTGAAAATATTACTCCCTGCCACTGACTTCTCACTTGATGAAGGCTGAAATTGTGACTCTTTGGATGTACAATTGAACGAGATTTCCCTATTTTACTTCTGAGTCACGTGAGTAAGTGCATTGAATTATTTACAGGGCGTGTTTCAACCTCCGTGGTGCTGGCGTGCAGAGCCAGCAGGAGTTGAAAAGAAAAAGAAAAATACTCCGGAGGAAAAACGGAGGTTAAAATGCGTCCCCGATCGGCCCCGATCGGATCGAGTAAAAGCTCACCGATCGGGACGGGAGGTTAGTGCGGAGCCGGTTCCGATACCAGTGACCGTTAAAATTAACCGTAGGGAGCATTTAGTCGGTCCACAAACTTAAGACATGGGAAGAATCTCCAGTGGGGAGAAAAATAAAGAAGTCTGAGAGGCCGTGGTTTTAGATGATTCTAATAAGGAAAGGCCTCCAGACAAGAAAGCCTTATGGCACAGAATAAATTAAATGGAGAAATACTCCAGATTAAATTTCAACCAAGGGTCTTAAAAAACCCAGAATATTCCCAGGCAAGCCCTGAGGGGTTTCCATATACAAATATATGGTGCTTTTACCACTGTGTTTGGGCTGGAGGTAGTCTCCTTGAGCAAATCTCAGGAGTACCAGGGCAGTAAAAAACTGACCCTGAAATTGGAGGCAGGTCATAAGTACCCACCACAGCACAAGTATAAATCCAGGTGTACTTTAGGGGTACAAAGTATGATACCTGAAGGAAGTGGTGAGGCCATGGAAGGTAAGCATGGTGGCCAACATTAATTGGTTTCTCACCAGCTTCAGGAGGCTGTTATGGTTGAAACAGCAGATTTATATATAAAAACACTTGTGCTTTACTAGGGTGCCAACAGTGAAACCGATTAAGGTACCCATGTCTTCAATTATACGGAGGCACAAGGAATACGAGTTTAAAGAAATGTCAAGTTTGTGCGTGGCATCACTGCTTGTGGGAAGCAAGTGAAAGATTGTGCACTGACCAAAACATTTTAAAAAGACAAGTTGGCATTGTTTTAGAGCTCATATGTTGAGCTCAATGGTATAAGAGATAATTGCCATTGGGACCATTTTGCACTTTAGATTTGCAGGTCAATACAGATCAAGCTATGTTCAAACTCCTGATTATTTACGGAGTAAATCTGCCTAAAAACAAATCAAAGACATTGATAAAGAAACAAAGACTATCAGTCTCATAAAACATTTGCAAAATTGTGGTCCAATGCGAAGAGTTGATATTGGATCAAACAGAGGCAGGAGTATGGTGAAGTTTTCATCCAGCACAGCCTTATGTAAACCCATGTGGTTGGGGAAAGAAGGCCATCACGTGCATTTGGAGAGGTACAAAAACTTGATTTTATCACAGAGGAAGCTTTTGATGAACCTCCAATTGGTGGTAGATTACAGGTGTGTTATGATAAATCATATTGCATAATAGCTGATTGGTTTATATTAGATATTGTGTAAGGATCTACAATAAAATTTGTAGAAAGAGTTGATCCACCCATACAGAATAAACCTAATCTTATTTTAAATTCTGCACCTGAAATATCTCAAATAAAGAAGAGGTACGAAATTTACTTAGGGAAAGTGTAATGGGTTAAAAACGGAGTAAGCATCCACAACAATTTGTATCAAATAATTTCCCCAGGCAGTAGAAAGATGATGTTTGTAGAATCATTCTAGACATCACACACTTTAATACATTTGTCCAGTATCAAACATTTTTCAAATTTGACACCTTCAACACTGCAAGACAGTTGTTATCAACAAGTTGTTAATTTGTTACTATAAAACTTGGAGGATGTGTATGTTTTAGTATTAATTATCATGTTCACAGGTACTTGAAAACAAATTAGATGGGTCAGCTGTTGCAAGTTAGGGCATTATCTAATGGATTGAACTCAGTTTCTAGGCTGTTCACACAATTATTGAAACCAGCACTTGCACTGATAAGGACACATGGTCATGGTTTATCTTGATGACAAATTTTAATTGGCAATGCTGATCAGGAGTCAGCTGAAAAATTTAGTGCAGGAATTACAAGCCTGTTGAGAGGCTAGAGTCCTGACCCATCCAACAAAATCTAAGCTTTAGCCATCACCAAACTATTTACTATTTGGGGTTTGTGAGTGATTCAGTACCATGTTCAGTAAAAATTTATCAAGAGACAAAGTGTCAATATTACAAATGTGTGTCATTGCCTTGTTGACAAGCCTTATCCCTCCATCCGAGAAGAAGCTTAGGTAAATTAGTAACAAAATTCAGCAGTAGAGTTGGTCACTGCATTACCAAAAAAGCTCCAAAGGGAAAAAACACAAGCATTAGAAGAGTGTGCAGGCCAAATTTTGACAGGCCTATGCAATTGCCAAAGGATGCTTTATCAGAATTACAGTGGTGGATTGAGAATGTTCCACAAGCTGCTTAAAAACATATTAGCCCAGCAGCCAGCAGTCATTGCAAACTGAAGCAAGTACTCTCGGATGGTGGATAGCTTCTGGGGTTTTGGGCTAAGATAAGTGTAATATCTGTTATCAGGTTAATATCTGATACGTCCCTTATCTAAGGGGCTATGGACAATAACACCAGGGGGTGGCAAATGGATTGTCCAAGAAAACATATTTATCCAAGCATTTGATATTAATTATTTGGAGTGTCAGGAGCTTTTATGGATTAAAAGCTTATTGTTCTACTATGAAAGACTTGCATGTCCAATCAAGTAGATAATACCACAGCTGTGGCATATATCAATCACATGGGTCAAGTAAGATCATTATCATGTGATTATCTGAATAACCAGATGTGGCATTGGTGTATCATTAAGAATATTTGATTTCAGCTATCTATCTCTCAGGGAGAGACAATATTGTGGCAGACAACAGATCGCGGGAAAAAATTTAAAGGCAATACAGAATGGATATTAAATCCACAAGTTTGAAAAACATTGTCAGTGGTATGGATTACCTGACATTGATCTGTTTGTGTCTAAATTAAATCACTAATTGCCCAAATACGTCTCATGGGAACCCAACCCAGGAGCAGTAGCGGTGAATGCATTCTCGCTACATTGGGGGGGGGGGAAATATGTTTTTTATGTTCCCCATTCTGTCTGATTAGGCAATGTCTGATGAAAATATAGGAAGACTCTGCCATGGGCGGTTTGGTGACCCAAACCGGACACAGTCATGGTTCGCATTGATGTTTAGAATGATTATTGAACCATTTATGATGATTTCTAGCTGCAGTAATTTGTTGCAGAAATTCATCCATGGCATGATCATATGAATTTGTTAATCTGCAGGTTCTGACCAGACCATTACAAGAGCTTGGACTGTCAGATAAGACCATGAATGTTATAACTGCGGCTTGGAGAAATAGCATTTTAAAACAATATTTTGTTTATATAAAGAAATTGGAAGTCTTTAGTAGACAGTCAAAGTTATTTTATCATATTGCTAACATAGCAGATATATTGGAGTTCCTTGTTGGATTGCATTTATTTGCACCTAAGTGATAGGGCCATTAATAGGGCTCATAGTGCTTTATCGTCCTATTTAGGACAAATTGCTGACCAAGAATCTATCGGGGCTCATCCGTTAATATCCGGATATGGAATGGAATATATAAAATCTGCCCAAAGTCGAAATACAGAAGTTGGGAGGTCAGCATAGTTCTTACTTTGCTTAGGCAATGGGCTCCAATTCTATCACTGTGTTGAAAGTTAACATTTGAAGTAATAAGGCTCATGACTTTAGTATCAGCATTAAGAGTGCAAACGTTGCAAATGTTACGTTAGATTGTATGCACGTGGCTACAGATAACATTTGCTTATATGTTTATGACTTTACCAAACAAAGCAGACCAGGAGGAACTGGAACCAAGATAAAATTTAAAGCATATCCTGTCGACCAAAGAATTGTGTGTGGTGAAGCATTGACTCAATATGTTGAAGTAGGCAAGAGTCTCCATGGTGGTGAGACAGCGCTACTTATTACACACAAAAACCACATAAAGTATCAGTACAAACTGATGTTTCTAGATAGTTACATTCTAGATTGTTAAAACAGGTTTGGGACTCAGCAGGAGTAGACATTGAGATGTGAAAAATCACTCCACTAGGGAGGTAGATACATCCACGGTAAAGGCACAGGATGGGCCGCTCGATCAATAATTAGAGGCCGTAGGAGGATGTAAAATAAATTTTTCAAAGTACGAGGAACCAGTCTCACGGTGTCAGGGTTGGACACGCAGTGTTGGGTTCTCTTTCATTGTTGCTTTGTTTTATATTATCAATTTATATTATCAATTGATATCTTTAAAATTTATATCTTTATATAAATTTATAAATTTATATCTTATAAAATTTAAGATTTAAAATTTATATCTTTGCTTATAAATTTCCCTTACGATAGAAGGGTTATTACTTTCATTCTTTTATAATGAAAAGACCTATTACATCAACTGAAGCAATGTTTAAAAGATGCATTATTTACTCACTACTGTGTTGACTGAGCCAGAGTGTCGTATGGAATGAATCTACGACATAAAAAACACAGAGCTACAAAATCTTCACGTAGTCACTCACATGACTCCGAAGTAAAATAGTAAGATTAAACGAGAACTTACCAAGTTTGAAGTTTGATCGTTGTTTCATGAGGAGTTATGATGAGGGATTACGTGCCCTCCACTCCCAACCCTCATAAAATAAATGATCATCTGGTAGTTCTAGTCTATGTTGAGCCTTACTATCTTACTCTGGCTATTGGTTCTGTGTTTTTCATGCCGCTGCTTTGAAGTATGCCGATCATGCGCCAGGCGGGGCTTCTTCACATAATCCCTCATCGTTGCTCCTCATAAAATAACGATCAAACTTCAAACTTGGTAAGTTCTCGTTTAATCTTACTATTACTCTGGTTAATCAGACTGTGAGCAAGTCACATTTATTTTAAAAAAAATCATCCCTGCGGTAGTTAACGTGTCACATCATTCATTAATGTTTCTGAGGCAAGGAATGTCATAATGTGAATGGAGTGCTGACTAAAGCACAATTGCAAATATAGGCTGACACTGAAGTTAACATTTTTTTAATATAGACCACGTCCAGGGAATGTCTTGAATGACCTTTGGGGAAGGTTTTGCAGGTAAAGATTTGGCATGGCCATAAATCAATCTTTTTTACACCTGTCACACTCCAACATTGAACAGGAGCTTGCCATATGCAAGTGGCCCTGGCTTGGAGTAACTTTCTGCCCGCGGGCTTCCTTTGCACGTATCAGATTTCACTGTTTCTTGTGGACGGACAAGGAAAATACGCAGTTGACAGCAAAGGAAGCAATTACTTTCCGCATTTTGCAATGACCTCCGTCCAATATGTTTCCCCCACTGCTCCGAGCATATGTAGGGAAATAGCAAGCTGGTTTGGTTCAACCTTTGTCTGAACAGAATTAATAAAATCATATCAATCTTGAGGCAAGATGCCAATCCATACTGATGCGGTCGGTGCACCACACATGGGTGTAGCAGGTAATGTAAGAGCCAAACTATCTCCACGCCACATTAAACAAAAGACCACACGATGCTGACCCAGTGTCACAAAGGCCTTGAAAATCACACTGTGTGGGCATTGGTGCACAATTGTTTCATGTGGAATTATTTCCTCCACTATTTTAACTGAGGGGTTAAACTTTAGGGTAGCGATCTGTCTATAGCCCTCTGCTCTCGGTACTCTGGCGTTCTGTCCTGCCGTGAAGCACTTGCAGTAGACGTCCAACATGTCCATACTTCAGCATTGCCACATGCTGACTGGGACTACTGGAGGGCATTGAGATGCCAAGTACAGCTACCTGCCGTTCTCTTCAGGGCCACCGCTCAGCCATCAGTGTTAATTCCATTCACATTCCAAAATCCCGACAGTTTTTGAGTTCTTGTTCTTGATTCCTGACTATCTCCAGTGTTAAGTGTCTCATCCAATGAGTATGTCCACAGACTCCAAGTTTGGTAATTTTAGAATTCTTCCCCTAAACCTCTATTTCTATTCTCTTTCAATGTGCTGCATGAAACAAAAACCTCTGGTCGTTCTCTTGGACACTTGCTCATCTCTGTTTAAGAGACAGTTTGATCATCCCTGTTTAAGTGGGGAGGGGGCACAGTGGCACAGCGGTGGAATTGCTGCCTTACAGTGCCAGAAGCCCGTGTTCGATCCTGTCCACGGGTGCTGTTTATACGGAATTTGTCCGTTCTCACCGTGACCTGCCTGGGTGTTCTCCGGGTGCCCTGGTTTCCTCTCACACTCCGAAGATGTGCAGGTTTATAGATTAATTGGCTTTGATAAATTTGTAAATTATCCCCTGTGTGTAGGATAGTGCTGATGCATGGGGTGATCGCTGGTTGGCACGGACTCAGTGTACCGACCGGCCTGTTTCCGTGCTGTATCTCCAAAGACTAAAGTCTAAAAGTGTAAAGACTCAGCATCAAATTTCCGACGGGGTGTTTACATGCCGTGTAAATCTGAGTTTTTTTACTGTTTAAAGGCAACAAAGGTTAATTTAGATTTTTGAATCTTATTGTACAATGACCCCCTTTTGAGTATAAGGAAGATAATATCTACAAACGTCTTTGGGAGGATAAAAATTAATGCCACATTTCCTTTAATAAAATGCAATTGTTTCAATTATGAAAAGGATGAGGACTGTGTTAGTTTCTGGTCTCCGTGCTGCAGGAAGGACGAGATTGCGCTGGAGAAGATGCAACGGAGATTCACCAACATGTTAGACACAAAGTGCTGGGGCAACTCAGCGGGTCAGGCAGCATCTCTGGAGAAAAGGAATAGGTGACGTTTTGGGTCGAGACCCTTCTTCAGACCCTGGTGTTGAGGTGAAACAGTTCAGTTATGAGGAGGAAGCTAGGTCTGTTTTCCTTGGAGCAGAAGAGATTAACAGGGGATATCATTGAGGTGTACATTATACCACAGGTTATGGATAACATTGGCAAGGTCTGAACGTACTTAGAATCGCAATGGAATTCTATTTCAGAAGGTAATTAACTGCAAATCACATAGATACCTCTGGGTGTAGAAACAATGAACCGCAGAAGCTAGTTTACACAAAAGGATTAACTCAAGTGATAGAGTAACTCAGCGGGCCAGGGGGCATCTGTGGAGAACAAATATAGGTAACATTTCAGATAGGGGCCCTTCTTAAGACTGAAGCCTTACCTATCCATGTTCTCCAGAGATCTTACCTGCCCACTGAGTTACTCCAGCACTTTGTGTCGTTTTGAAAGGCCCGGAGTAACAAATAGGCTGCACTGGATGAGATCAGCGGGGATCATGTCTGAAGAACAGCCACGAATCAACATCGTGGTCATCATTGCTGATACTGACCAACGATTTTTAATTACTTGAATTTAATTTGCCCGGCTGCTGAGGTGGGCTTCAAACTCCAGGCCAAACTTCTGCAGACGAGTCCAATAACTCAACAGCCAGGTCACCATACCCACTCTGTGAAAGGTGAATCTGTGGAATTATTTGCCACAGAAGGCTGGGGAGGCCAAGTCAATGGATATTTTTTAAGGCAGAGATAGACAGATTCTTGATCAGTGCGGGTGTCAGGGGTTATGGGGAGAAGGCAGGAGAATGGGGTTAGGAGGGGGAGATAGATCAGCCATGATTGATTGGTGGAGTAGACAATGGGAGAATGGCCTCATTCTGCTCCTATCACTTATGACCTTATAAAGGAGAAAGCCCAGTTGGTTAGCTGTTACTGCTGCAGGCAAAAATGTACTGGAAATGATGTAAAGCCTATGTACTGATCAGAGGTCGGCCACTGGTTTGCTTGTTCACCACATCATGTGTCCTGCTGACTGCATCAGAGATACAAACATCAAGGCACTGCAGCTGTAAGAATAATCCTCTCTAATCCTTTCATTAACCTTCCAATTATTTCTATACTTGTCCAAATACTTCGGCGGCCGAACATAGTTCATTGTTCGGGCTGGAGTAACCCTTCAGACTGTTTTTCTTGAAAGTATTTCTTCCTGTTGGAACATGCGAACATACAAATGAAGGTGGTGGAGACTCTGCCTCACGGCGCGAGAGGTCTGGGTTCGATTCTGACCTCGGGGACCGATTCTGATCTCGGGTAGCTGTCTGTGTGGAGTTTACAAGTTCTCCCTGTGACCACGTGGGTTTCCTCCAGGAATTCCAGTTTCCTCCCACATCCCAAAGACATGCGGCTTTGTAGGTTAATTGGCTTCTATAAAATGACCCCTAACGTGTATGCAGTGGGATAGCATAGAACTAGTGTTGACAGGTGATCGAAGGTCGGCGTGGATTCAGTGGGCCAAATGAGCTGTTTCCATGTTGCAACTTTAAACTAAAGAATGAAGAGATTTAAATTAAAATGAAAAGATTAGCATCTTAAAGGACTAGGAATCAATTAAAAATGTTAAGATGCTGATACATAAAATAATAAAAATAACTTTATACTATACTGAGGGATCAGGTGTGAAATCCCTACAACTTCTGTGGTTCTATATATTGTTACGTTGCGTTAGCAAGAGATGGCCAGTTTAGTTTGGTTTATTGTCATGTGTACCGAGGTACAGTGAAAAGCTTTTGTTGCGTGCTAACAAGTCAGCGGAAAGTTAATACATGATTACAATTGAGCCGTCCACAGTGTACAGATCAGTGGTAAAGGGAATAATGTGAATAACGTTTAGTGCAAGATAAACTCTTGTAAAGCCTGATCAACGATAGTCCGAGGGTCATCAATGAGGTAGATAGTAGCTCAGGACTGCTCTCTAGTTGTGGGTAGAATGGTTCAGTTGCCTGGTAATAGTAGTTTTGTGTGTCTATGGAACTGCTAGCTATGATTGCAAAGAGTATATATTTAGTGAGTTTCTTAATCTCCAACCAAGTCTATTGGAAAATGTACAGACCAATTCTTGTGAGATGCAGAAAGTTAAAATGGTGTGACTACACACAATGTTGCAGCCCACAAAGCAACTATTCAGATGAATCAAAGGAGTGAGAAAGTTAAAGCAGCATTTATCGTTCAGAACCTAAAATACATAGGTTGCAAAGGGGGAAATCTTTTCTTCATTATATAGCAAAATTGGGTGGAATGTCAGGGAACTTAATGAATTACAAAAGGATGGTTTTATAGTTTTCTATTCAGTGTTATCACTTGAACATCTTTTCTAGTCTATAGAAGTAGCTACTAAAGAGTGGGGGCGGCACAGTGGCGCAGCGGTAGAGTAGCTGCCTTACAACGCCAGAGACCCGGGTCCGATCCTGACTACGGGTGCTATCTGTACAGAGTTTGTACTTTCCCCCTGTGAGTGCGTGGGTTTTCTCTGGTTGCTACAATTTTTTTCCTCCCACACTCCAAAGACCTACAGGTTTGTAGGTTAATTGGCTTTGGTAAAAATTGTAAATTGCCCCTAGTGTGTGTAGGGTATTGTTAGTGCACGGGGCGATCGCTGGTCGGCACAACCTCGGTGGGCCGAAAGGGCCTGTTTCCTCGTTGTATCTCTAAAGTCTAAAGGTTAATTGGCTTCTGTAAATTGTAAATTGTCTCGAGTGTGCAGGATAGTGTAGGAGAGTGTATAGAAGTGGTCGCTGGTTGGCGTGGACCCATTGGGCCGAAGGGCCTGTTTCCGCGCTGCATCATCAAAGACTAAAAGTAATGAATTAAAGAACAAAAGTGGGCATTGCCTTCCAGTGGAGACTCTCGAATAGAACAAAGCAAAGTATGAAGCAAGCAATGTCATTCAACCTCCCCAGCTTTCTTATTCACCAGGCCCAATGCATTCTATTCCACCCATTAACTCTCCTCCAGGTAAAATTCTGCCTGTGTATTCCCTAAACCCAAAGGTAATCTTGCGAAGCATGTAATTCATGTCGTGCATGGTACCAACATTTTAAAATATGTCAGAGGCTGAAAAATGATGCAATGCTTATTTGCAATAAATTATCGCCACAAGCGACAGAGAAATTACCTTGCAACATTGCAAGGTTTATCTTTGGAACTTGGCCCAGGAACTTTCTTGCCCTAGTTCAGTTTCAGTCCTGTCGTTGAATTTGTGCTGAAGCAACTATTTCTTCAGGGTTCGAACAAAACCCTATTTGAAAAAATAGCAGAGCCTTCTGACTTTAGACAGTGACATGGAAACGGTCCTTTAGCCCACCAGGTCCACGCTGCCCAGCGATCACCCCATACACTAGCACTACCCTATGCACTAGGGACAACTTACAACTTGCAGAAGCCAATTAACCTACGAACCTGAGATGGACACAAAGTGCTGGAGAAACGCAGCATCACGAGAGAAAAAGGGAGGGTGATGTTTCAGGTCCTTCTCAGAATGGAAATGCAAATTCTACTTGGTTGGCATTTATTTCAAACAGAGCTTTAACAATGGAAACTTAAAATTCAAAGGGACTTTTGAAGAAGGTTGGGAATGTTTTTGGGTTTTATCAGTCAGGAACAAAAAGTTAAAAGATTTAAAATGTTGCTACTGTCACTGTGAAACTTCAAAAGGCACATTGACATGTGGTGCTGTTTAAAGGGAACTATAGAAATCTAGTGATAATAAAAACCTGTTGTCAGTAGTTACTTCCTCCACACAAATCCATCTAACCAGAAAAACTACTGTAAGATATTTAAAGCACTCTCTCGGGTAGGCACAAAGGAATTACTTTTCAGATCAGAGGAATACGACACGAAACGTTACGGTAGAACTTTATTTACCCCAGGAGGTAAATCGGTCTGGCCAACAGTCATAAAACACAACATAGATGAAACATGAAATTAAAGTGATTGGAGATGTGCAAAGATTGGGGGGGGGGGGGGGGGGGGCGGGGAGGGGCGTGGGGGGGGGGGGGGGGGGGGAGGGGGAGTCAGTCTACCCAATGACAGAAGGGGAAGGAGTTGTACAGTTTGATAGCCACATGGAAAAAGTATATTCTGTGGCATTCTGTACTGCATATTGGTGGAACCAGTCTGTTGCTGAAGGTGCTCCTCAGGTTGACCAATGGGGGTGTGCTGTGTTGTCCAAGTTGCTCTGCAGTTTGAGGAGCATCCTCTCCTCCAAGCCCACCTCCCATTATATCGACCCCACCCCCAGGACGGAGCAAGCCTTCCTGATGAGTTTGTTGATCCTATTGGCATCCGCGGCCTTCACCCTGTTGCCCCAGCACACGGCAGAGAAGAAGATGGCACTGGCTACCACCGATTGGTAGAACATCTGCGGAATCCTACTGCAGGCGTTGAAGGAGCGGAGCCTTCTCAAAAAGTCCAGCCGGCTCTGTCCCATCTTGTACATAGCCAGCATTCCTGGACCAGAGATGGACACAAAGTGCTGGAGAAACGCAGCATCACGAAAGAAAAAGGAGGGCTGACGTTTCAGGTCTTCCTCAGAGCAGAATGAATGGAAATGCAAATTCTAAACTGAACCAGTCCAGGTTACTGTCCAGGTACACTCCCAGGTATTTATATTTTTATTTCCTGGTAAACTGCACATCCACACCATTGATGGAAACAAGGGGCAGGCGTGTTCCTCTCCTCCTAAAGTCCACCATTAACTCCTTGGTCTTGTCAGTGTTGAGCTGCAGGTGATTCAGCCCACACCACTCAACAAGGTCATTGACTACACCTCTATATTCAACACCCCTCCCCTCACTGATGCAGCCCACAATCGCAGAGACATCTGAAAACCTCGGCAGGTGGCAAGAGTCCGAGTTATATCTGAAATCCGAGGTGTAGATGGTGAACAGGAAGGTAGGGAGGACCATCCCCCGTGGAGCCCTTGTGTTGCTCACCACCATGTCCGAGACACAGTTCTATAGCCTGACATATTGTGGTCGTCCAGTCAGATAGTTGGTGATCCAGGACACCAATGGAGCATCCACACGCATCTTTGTTAGTTTGCTCCCTGGCTGTGCAGGCCGGATCGTGTTAAAAGCACTGGAGAAGTAAAAAAAAAACATGACTCTCACGATGCTTTCCGGCTTATCCAGGTGAGCATGGATAAGCTGGGAAGGTGGGGGACGCAGGTGGATGATGGCGTCCTCAACCCCCATCTTTTTTTGGTAAGCAAATCTTTAAATGGGAACTGGGCTACTTAGAAGGATATTATCAGACATTTGAGCTGCAAATAGTCAAGGGATATTCGGAAAGGCGTGGGTGAAAATGATGTTATGCCTAGCATTTGATCAACATAGATCTTACTGATTGCCAGAGGACTCGAGAAGGGCTGATATGTATACTCCTACTCTTTTTTCTAAAACAAACACAAATTATTTTGTTTTCAAAGTGCAGGAGTAATCTGAAATTCTCTTTCTCAAAAGGACAAACTTGGATTATTTTCACTGGGGTGTCGGAGGTTGAGGGGAGCCCTGCTAGAAGTATATTAAATTATGAGGAGCATATATAGGGTAGGTTCGTCCACATTGGCAGAAATAACGGAAAAGCAAAGTCTTTGTAAGTGATTTGAGACTGAAAGGTGCAGATATTCCGAGGGGCCTGGTTGGCCTTGTACATGAATTACTAAGTTAATGTAATCGATTACTAAATTAATAGGTAGTCAGTTCGGAACACGATTAGTTGGCCTTTATTGTAAGGGGATGTAAATACAGAAGTACTGTGATTGTACAAAGGCCAATTAATTTACAAAACCCATACATCTTTAAGGAACTCGGAACACCCTGGAGGAAACCCTTGCGATCACAAGGAGAGCGTGCAAACTCCACACAGATTGAACCCCGGTCTCTGGTTTTGTGAGACCCATTTACACTGAAGATAGACACAAAATGCTGGAGTAACTCAGCAGGACAGACAGCATCTTCGGAGAAAAGGAATAGGTGACGTTTCGACCAATGTTCTATGTTCTATGAATGCAGGTGCCAAAGCAATCACAGATCGGGTTTTAAATTAGCAAGAACCAGGAACGGACACGTAAAGAGGTGGAAAAGCTCTGCTGAGAAACAGATGAGTTATAATCACGTTAATAGGACAGCAAGTCCAGATCTACTGGCCACACCAATGAGGTCGTATGCCCCTGTCCCTCTTAGGAAACTTGAACGGAAACCTCTGGAGACTTTGCACCCCACCCATGGTTTCCATGCGGTTCCCGGAGGTTTTTGTCAGTCTCCCTAATGGTCGAAAGTGGTTTCCGTTTTAAAACTCGGTAATTTTTTTAGTCGAAGCCGGTTGCGATGCTAGTTGAAGGTGGTTGCCGGAGGACAAAAACATCCGGGAACCTCCGGGAAACCTTGGGTGGGGCACAAAGTCTCCAGCGGCTTCCGTTCAGGTTTCCTAAGTGGGACAGGGGCATTAGAGTCATAGAGCAAAGAAACAGAACTTGTGTCCTGACTCATTCATGCCGTGCAAGACGCTCCATCGAAGCTAGTCACATTTGCTCGTGTATGCCCCTATCCCTCTCAACCTTTCATATTCATGGACCTGTCCAAATGTCTTTTAAATGCTGTAAAAGTATCTGCCTTAACTACCTCCTCTGCCAGCTCATTCCACATACCACCACCCTCTGGGTGAAACAGTTGGTCCTCAGGCTTGTAGTAAATCTTGCCCCTCCCGTCTTAAATCCTTGTCCTCTGGGTCTTGATTCCCCTACCCTTGATGAAAACTCTGTGCATTCACCCTATCTGTTCCCCTCATCATTTTATAAGATCACCCTTCAGCTTCCTGCACTCCAAGGAATAAAGTCCGAGCCTGCCCAACCTCTCCCAACTGCCCCTCAGGTCCCAGCAACATCCTCGTAAATCTTCTCTGTGACTCTTCCTATCTTAAAGACAAGTTTGGTTCATGGACGAACGAAACTCTTCTTTCTTGTGTTTTTCGCAGTTTCAATCAGTAAAGTGGATTATAGGAGTACATGGAATGAGGATTGACAGCACCACTGATGCAGTCTCGGTTATACCGAGGTACAGTTTTATTCCACAGATTAGATTTGTAAACACTACTAGATCATCCCAGAGCTTTCAGGACTTAAAGGTCAACAACCCGCAACCTTGCAGAATAATCTGTGAAAAGAGAAGCAGAGTTAAAGCTCAGCATCAGTGACCTTGCATCAAAAATCATTGCGATGAAAAGTTATCGACAAAAAAAAGTTAACTCCAATTCTCCCTCTGCATTTCCTTCCTTGAACGTTGCCTGTTTTTGCATCATTTTCCAAGATGTTTGGCTAAAGTCTGCACCATCTCAAGAGTCCAGAGTGTTTAATTGTCAATAGAAGATAGACACAAAAAGCTGGAGTAACTCAGCAGGACAGGCAGCATCTCTGAAGAGAATGAATGGGTGACGTTTCGGGTCGAGACCCTTCTTCAGACAGTTGTCATACAGACTGGCATTGAAATTCTTACTTACAGCAATGTAACATGCCTGTAAACATTATGAACATAGTTAGCATATAATTTAAAAAAATCTATATTAATAATCACAATACTAGTACAAAATAAAACACAAAGTGCAACCAAGGATTTCTTCAGTCTGAAGTAGGGTCTCGACCCGAAACGTTACCTATTCCTTTTCCCCAGAGTCTGACCTGCTGAGTTACTCCAGCTTTTTGTCTATCATAGAACTTTATTGTTGAGGTTAGTGTTGTGCAGTCTACAAGAACCATACAACACAGTCTACAATAGAAGCGACACTTCACATGAGCCGATTTACCAGTTCCACAATTCTTCACATTGTTTCCTTCCTGAGATCACACCTTCCCGAGCCAACAACGGGCCTACCAGGCACTGCCCTGCCTGAGGTCATTTGATTGGTCCTGGTCTTTTCTCGCCTTGAACTCTTTACTTCGCTACCCCCCCCCCCCCCCCCCCCCCCCCCCCCCCCCCCCCCCCCCCACCCCCCCCACCCCTCCCGCACCTCCACTTCCAACTTTCAGTCTGAAGAAGGGTCCCGGCAGCTCGTTCCATATACCCACCACCATTTGTGTAAAAAAAGTTGTCCATGCAGTTGCTATTAAATCTTTTCCCTCTCACCATAAACCTGTGTCCTCTGGTTTTTGATTCCCCTGGTAAAATAATCTGTGCATTTCCCCTACATATTCCTGCAGTACAAGCAGTATTTAGCTTCTGGAGACAAATTATTGGAGGACATTTTAAAAAGAACTATTGATTCTATATGAACCCTTTGAATAGTTTTTTTCACCAGTTAAATAATAATGCTAAACATTATTAGCCAGATTATGAGCCAAACTGGCTAAAGATGGAAAAGGAAGACTGTTTGCCTTTTGATGTAGGTTTGATTCTTTTTGCACCAAGGGAAGTACAAAAAAAAAATGGTAATAACCCTATAATTCATAGCAATAGACATATTTGGAAACAAATAGTTACGACCCTACATATGGATAATTTGTCACTTTGTTTGCCAATTATGAATAATCCTTTGTTTAAACCCTCTGTATTGGACAAGGGGTTTAGACACTGGAATGATTTAGGAATTAAAAGGATAGAACACCTTTACAAGAAAGGAAAATTTCTTTCATTTCAAGAGTTACAGGATATCTATGGATTGCAGTCAAATAACATATTTAGGTATTTACAAATTAGAAACTATATTAAGTCAAATACGCAAGACTATAAAAATAGAAAACCAGGATTATTAGATGAATTGTTTAATAATCACCCAAATACAGAAAAATTAATAGCTTATATATACAATACTATTTTGGATAGGGAAAGCCCAACTTCGGAAATATATCGACAAACATGGGAAAATGAAATAGGTTTATCTATAACGAAGGATACTTGGGAAGAAAGCGTACAATGTATACATCGTTGCTCATTAAATGCTAGACATATATTGATACAATTTAAGGTATTACACAGATTACATTATTGAAAAACGAAATTAAATAGAATTTATCCTAACATTTCTTCTATTTGTGATAAATGTCAGAACTTGGAAGCTAACTTAACGCATAGTTTTGTAACATGTATAAAACTCAACTATTATTGGACAGAAATCTTTAGTTATCTCTGAAGTTCTTAAAATTAAACTGGACCCAGATCCAAAATTAATAATATTAGGAGTTCCGGATTCAATTCTAATATTAACAGTAAACCAAAGAAATTTCTTGGATTACTATTTGATAATAGGGAAAAAACTAATATTGAAATTTTGGAAGGGAACATTATCCCCCGCAATTAAAATGTGGACAGTGGAAATGTTGGAGACATTGCATTTGGAAAGAATCAGATTTGGCCTAATGGACAAATACGAACTCTTTGAACAGATATGGTCTCCATATACAGAATATTTGAAGGGGTAGTTGTTCTTGGCATCACAACTCAATGGGTACCCGGCAGGATTAGATGAAAATAATATATATATATTTTTTGGATTTATATGCAAGTCTCTATTGATATTATTATTTGAAATTGTGTTATTCACTATTAAGATGAATAATGTATACTATAATCTTTTTTTCTTTTTTTCTTTTTTTCTCTTCTCTTTCTCTCTCTATATAATCAAAAGTATTATTTAATCACCATTATTATTGATTAAAATCTATTTTCTTTTTCTACTTTCTAAAAAATAAAAGTTTATAAGAATTATTTGTAACATTCGTATACTTATTGAAATAGGTTGGTTGTGTATTTGAAAAGTTGCTATACTGTTGTTATGATGGATTACTTCTAATGAAAATATTATTTTTTAAAAAATTTGTTGTGCCGAGTTGAAAGGATATGTGTGTCAGAGGCTATGGGGAGAAGGCAGAAGAATGGGGTTTGGAGCTAGAGATAGATCAGCCATGATTGAATGGCGGTGTAGACTTGTTGGGCTGAATGGCCTAATTCTGCTCCTATCGCTTATGATCTTATGATGAGGGCAAGAGGCAGAATCCCATTCCCAGGGCATAGAGTTTTGGGTCTCGATGGAGCAGGGGGATGTATTTTTGTACCAATTTGGTTTAAAATAAAGTCAGCGCATTTAAAAATAAAACACGTTTAATAAAAGTCTGGGGCTAAAAATATCCACCTGCCTTCTGCCAATCCAGGGCACTATTGTTGGAGGTGAATTGGTTCAAGGACAATGGGTTGGGAACAAGAAGCAGCTGTGGGGGCGAGGGGGATGGAGTGGGCGGTGAGGAAGGGCAGGCGGGATTTGAACTGTCACCCCGATGGCTTCTGCGAAATACGGAAATGTCAGGCTATTACATTAGACCATGCAGCTAAGTCGATAGTCAATAAGAAAATGTCAATCCCTGTGCAAGCTGTCTCACTACCATTCTGCTTAAAGAGACAACGCATGCATTGCCTGCGATATTTAATTTAATCAATAATCTTTTAATTCTGTCGAGGAGAACAACCTGGCATTTCCAGATATGTTATTAATTCGGGGAGAAGATCCCAAGCACGGGAGAGCAGTGCTGAAAGGCCATTTTTAAAGAAAGGAAGAGATAATTGGGAAAAAATGTATTTACTTGACAGTGTCAAATTCTTTCATGTCTGAAAACCATGACAACTAGGTTCAAGAATAGCTTCTTTATTTTAGTTTAGAGATAAGGTGCGGAAACAGACCCTTCAGCCCACTGAGTCCGCGTTGGCCTGCGATCACCCCGTAGGCTAACATGATCCTACACACTAGGAACAATTTGCAATTCTCACCGAAGCCAATTAACCTACAAACCCGTATGTCTTTGGAGTGTGGGAGGAAACCCATGCGGTCATAGGGAGAACGTACAAACTCCGTACAGATAGCATCCGTAGTCAGGATCAAACCCGGGTCTCCGGCGCTGCAAGGCAGCAACTCGACCAGTGCGCAACCGTGATGCTCCTTCTCAACAACCATCAGGCTCTTAAACAGGACACAACACTAACCTCAACTACAAACTTTGGGCTGTCTTTGGTTGCAGTAAGGACTTTGGGCTTTTTTGCTCTAGTACTGGGGTTAATATGTTATTGTTTTATTAAATTATATATTCCCAATGTGCATTGTGCCTTTAGGCTTGCTATGCTGCTGCAAGTAAGAATTTGTTTTGTTGTCGGTGCATATGACAATTAAACACTCTTAACCATTTACAGACAATGCCTCTGCCAGTATAGTACTCTCCCAATATCCTGCAAGATGCCGGTTTCCCACTTGCCTCCGATCCAAACTATTGTGCCCCCGAATCCAAGAGTGATATCCTGCAAATTGTGTTCTTTGTCTGTCCTGTAATCCCATCTTCAGGACCTGCACGGGTGAATGGATTGACCTTGCCTGTTGGCACCATTCTTTCTGAAATGCCTATGGTTTGAAAATGTTCCCTAGCGATAGAACCTAGAAACAGCAAAGCACAGGAATGGGCCGTTCTGCCCACAATG
Organism: Okamejei kenojei; assembly: GCA_035221665.1. Lineage (NCBI taxonomy): Eukaryota > Metazoa > Chordata > Chondrichthyes > Rajiformes > Rajidae > Okamejei > Okamejei kenojei. The sequence continues at coordinate 17,306,504 of CM069132.1, forward strand.
TTTGTGCGAAACATGATGCAAAGTTAAACTGATCCCATCTGCCTGTACATGATCCATTTCTCTCCATTCCTTGCGCTCCCAAGTGTTTATCACTATCTGCCTCCAGCACCAACCCTGGCAATGCGTTCCAGCTCCCCATTACTCTCTGTGTAAAAACCTTGACCCACACATCTCCATTGAACTTCCCCCCTCTCACCTTATCGCTATGCCCCCTAGTGTTGGTCATTTCCATCCTGGGGAAAAAACGAATGACTGTCTACCCAATTGATAATCATAATTTCATATACTTTTATCGTCTCTCAAGGCACAATGGTGCAGTGGTAGATTTGCTGCATTCCAGCGCCAGTGACCCGGGTTTGATCTTTACTATGGGTGCTGACTGTGCAGAGTTTGCACGTTCACCCCGTGACCTGCGTGGGTTTTCTCTCCGAATTCCTCCCACATTCCAAAGATGTGCAGGTCTGTGGGTTAATTGGCTTCGGTAAAATTTGTAAATTGTCCCGAGAGCGTGTTAGTGTACGGGGGTGATCATTGGCCGACACTGACTCGGTGGGCCGAAGGGCCTGTTTCCACACTGTATATCTAAACTAAACTAAACTCTCCGCAACCTCTGATGTTGCAGAGGAATCTGGATAAGGTGTGAGGAGTTCTTGGGCTGAGGGAAAGTGGAAGGGAGGTCAGCTTGCGGGCAGAGGAAATCATAGACTGCAGCATGGACCTGGAGCAATGGCAAAGTGCTGCTGACAGGTCTGTGATAAGGCTACATGTCTCCTTGTCAATGGCAGTGATAACCCATGGCCTTTGAAGCTTGTGCCTGAAAGGATAAGGGTTGCAAATGTTTTCCTTAGCCCAGTGAAAGGCTTGCGATGATAAATACGGGTGGCTAAAAATAGAGTGTGTGCTTTTCACATAATCTATGGGCAGGTAATCATTTGCTGCTGATGGCTCAAAGAAGTAAGTTGTCATGGCAGCTCAGGTGACACGGAGCATAGAACATGGACCATAGAACAGAACAGGAACTTCAGCCTGCAATGTTTCTGCTGAGTTCTGTCAACCTAGACTGTGAATGAAAGTTAATTTACCCTTTTTTGTATCTATATATCTATCACAGATGGTGTCATTCAGCATTGAAACGGGTCCTTCAGCCCAAACTGCCCACACCGACCAACATGTCCCAACTACACTAGTCCCACCTGCCTACCTTTGGTCCATATCTCTTTAAACCTGTCCTGTCTATGTACCTGTCTAATTGTTTCTTAAACGTTGCAAAAGTCCCTGCCTCAAATACCTCCTCTGGCCACTTGTTCCATACCACCATCACCCTTCGTCTGAAAAATGTACCCCTCAGTTTCCTATTAAATCTTTCGCATCCACCTTAAACCTATGTCCTCTCGTTCCTGATTCCCCTACTCTGTGCAAGAGATTCTGTGCGTCCACCCAATCTATTCCTCTCATAATTTTATATACCTTAAGATCAACCCTCATCCGCTTGCATTCCAAGGAATAGAGTTCCAGCCCGCTCAACCTCTCCCTATAGCTTGACCCTCGAGTCTTGGCAACATCTTTGTAAATCTTCTCTGTACTCTTTCCAACTTGACCACATCTTTCCCGTAACCTGGTGCCCAGAACTGAACACATTACTCTAAATGTGGCCTCACCAACATCTCGTACAACTGCAACATGACCACCCAACATCTGTACCCAATACTCTGACTGATGAAGGCCAGTGTGCCAAAATACTTTTTGACCACCTGTGACGCCATCTTTCACCAAGATATTTAATCAGCTAACTTGCCTTATTCCATTATAAAGAAACGTTTTCCCCTCAAACAGCAGCACTCTAAACAAAATGTCATGGTCTTACTCGAGAACAAGTGAGGAGCAACAGCAATTCCGATTGATTTTTAAAACATTATGTAAGTCCATGAACATTTTCCATTTCCACGCAAGAAAGGTTCATGTGGATCAATGGCAGCTCTTGGTTTTTTGACTATTTAACCAATCCTTAATTCCAGAAGTCGCTGTAAATCCAACATGCCTGACATTTGGATGTTAATGAAAAAGCCCGAGATATTTAGATTCATTCTGACTTAAATGACTTTCACTGCATTTTATTGGTCCCCTTAAACAGGTATTGATCTGTCTGAGAGTAAGGCGTGTCATAGAGGAAAAGAATGCCAAGTTTAGATATTAAATTAACCCAGCCAGCTGGTAGGCTACACAAGTGGTGCAAGTTACAACAGGTCTGTATTGTTGAGACTTAGAGTTATGCAGCACAGACACAGGCCCTTCAGCCCATCATGTTCATGCAGGCTATCAAGTATCTAACTGCACTAATACCATTTTCCTGCACTCGATCCTTAGCCTTCAATGTTGCAGAATTCGAAGTGCTCGCCTAAATGCTTCTTATATGTCTTCAGAAAACCTTTCTCCAACGCCTCATCAGGTCATGAGTTTTAGATTTTAGCCATCTTCTGGGTAAAGGTTGTTTTGTCCTTCTAGTTTTAATATACCTATGCTGTTTCTCATGATCTACCCTTCCGATGCTCTTTGTGATATTGTATGTCTCCATCAGGTCTATGTGTACCTAGAGGTACGAGTGTACAAAAGAGGTATCGCAGGACGTTTGCTAAGAGTAGAATGTATACATTATACAGAGAGGTTGGATGCAGAACAGCAAGGGACTATGGGGCATAACTTTAAGCTGACAGAGGGAATGTTTAAAGGGGATGTGCGGGGCAAGTTTTTTACACATAGAGAGGTGAATGCCTGGAACGGACTTCCAAGGATGGTCATGGAAGCAGATATGATAGTGGTGTTTGAAATAACCTTGTGAATATGCAGGGAATGGAGAGATATACATAATGTACAAAAAGAAGGGATTCATTACATTGACATCATGTTGGCACAGACACCAAAGGCTAGAGGACCTGTTCCAGTGCTGCACCGTTCTATGTTTAGTTTACCTTAGAGATACAGTGTGGAAACAGGCCTTTTGGCCTACTGTGTCCGCACCGAACATCAATCACCCATAGACAATTTCTATTCTACACACTCGGCACGTTTTATAGAAGTCAATTAACATACAAACCTGCACGCCTTTGTAATGTAGGAGGAATCTGGAGCACCAGGAGAAAATCCACATGGTCACAGCGGGGAGATCGTACAAACTCTGTATAGGCAACCCCCATGGCCAGGATGGAACCCAGGTTTCTGGTGCTATAATGCAGCAACTCTGCAGCTGCACCACTGTGCCACCCTTATCATCATGTGCAACCATAGTGGCTGATTGCAAAGACAAGGTTTCAGTTTAACACGTTAAGAAAATATATCTCCTATAAAGCAGATCTCTCTATATACAGCACTAGAATAAGGGCTGAAAATTAATCAATGTGTTTCAAAGCATCTCCTCTTGGGGCAACGAACTCACAATCTTTTGATTCAAGATCAGTGGTTCAATGTTGCGTTATTGTCATGTATGCATAGCACAACCCACAAATGCACAGTCACCTTATTTTGTCACCATGTCAAGTGTGTGTGTGCAAAGTTGAATGATTCACTCTGCAGAATATTGTGCTCTTGCCAACAAGGTATTAGATTTATATCAGAATCAGAATCACACTTTATTCGCCAAGTGTGTTTTGCAACATACGAGGGATTTCATTGGCCAGGTCAGTCATACAATTAAAAGTAACGGATTACTTCAAAAACACATTTTAACATGAATGTCCACCACAGTGACTCCTACACATTCCTCGCTGTGATGGAAGGCGATATAAAGTTCAAGTCCTTCCCTTAGTTCTTCCTCGGTCATAGGCCTCGAGCCTCAGTTGACGGGATGATCTTAACTCCCATAGCCGGCGGTGTTCGGGCCCTCTGCGTCGAGGCGATCAGCTCCTGCATCGGGGGGATGTCAGCTGCCCCGCGCTGGACAATCGAACCTCGAGTTGGGGCTGGTCGAACTTTCCGCGACATTGGAGCTCCCGACTCGGCCTCACCCGAGACTGCGAGCCCTTGATGTTAAAGTCCGATCTTACGTCCACGCCTGCGGTGGGGCTCACGACAGTCCGAGGAGGCTTCCAGCTCCATCGATGGTAGGCCGCAGAGCCCGGAGAATGTGATCTGAAAAAAAGTTTCCCCCGATCCCCTTTCCCCTCCCCCCACATAAAACAAACCGAAGTACATTAAAACAAAACTTTTAACATACTAAAGAATAACAAACAGAGTGAAAAGACGAACGGACTGCTGGCAGGGCGCCATCGCCCCGGCGCCCCTGGTGGTCTGATGCTCACGAGTTCATAAGTTCATAACATAGAAACATAGACATAGAAAATAGGTGCAGGAGTAGGCCATTCGGCCCTTCGAGCCTGCACCGCCATTCAATATGATCATGGCTGATCATCCAACTCAGTATCCTGTACCTGCCTTCTCTCCATACCCCCAGATCCCTTTAGCCACAAGGGTTACATCTAACTCCCTCTTAAATATAGCCAATGAACTGGCCTCAACTACCTTCTGTGGCAGAGAATTCCAGAGACTCACCACTCTCTGTGTGAAAAATGTTTTCCTCATCTTGGTCCTAAAGGAATTCCCCCTTATCCTTAGACTGTGACCCCTTATTCTGGACCTCCCCAACATCGGGAACAATCTTCCTGCATCAATCCTATCCAACCCTTTAAGAATTTTGTACGTTTCTATAAGATCCCCCCTCAGTCTTCTAAATTCTAGCGAGTACAAGCCAAGTCTATCCAGTCTTTCCTCATATGAAAGTCCTGACATCCCAGGAATCAGTCTGGTGAACCTTCTCTGTACCCCCTCTATGGCAAGAATGTATTTTCTCAGATTTGGAGACCAAAACTGTATGCAATAAGTGATAGGAGCAGAATTAGGCCATTCAGCCTATCACGTCTATTCTGCTATTTAATCATGGCTGATCTATCTCTCCCTCTCAACCCCATTCTCCTGTCTTCTCCTCATATCCCCTGACACCCGTATTAATCAATAATCTATCTATTTCTGCCTTCAAAACTTCCATTGGCTTGGCCTCCACAACCTTCCGTGGCAATGAATTCCACAGATTCAACCACCCTCTGGGGAACGTCCTTTAATTCTGAGGCTATGGCCCTCGACACTATGATGAGTGGAACATCCTCTCCACATCCACTCTGTCCAGGCCTTTCACTATTCGGTAAGTTTCAATGAGGTCGGCCCCTCATCCTTCTAAACTCATAGAGAGATGTAGCATGGAAACAAGCCCTTTGACCCTGTGAGTCCACGTTGACCATCAGGACCCTCTTTTGTACACGAATCCCTCTCTGACCCAATAATTGTCCGGAAGTGGCGGCGCTGCCCCAGCAGCTGCGGCTCGCCTGCAGTCCGTCTGTTTTTTTATTTTTTTTTGTTGTCCTTGTCCTGTTTTAGCCAGTTAATTTGAGTTGTTAGTTTGTGTGTGTGTGTGGGGGGGGGGGGGGGGGGAGAAACTTGTGTTTAGTCTCTTCCTTCAGGGGGGATGCGACTTTTTTTTGTTGTGTCCCCCGTCTCTGTCTGCGCTGAGGCCTAATGGCGGAGCTGGCGGCCTCCAACTGCGACCGACCCGAGACTCCGGAGGCAGAGCCAGCCAGGACTTACCAGCGCGAGGCTGGCCGACTTCGGGGCTGTGGCGGGCTCCGGCGGCGGTGACGGCCCGACTCGGGACTGAGGAGGTGTCCCGGCGGCGATGGCCTGACTCAGGGCCGAGGTCTCCCGGCGGCGACGGCCCGACTCGGGACTGAAGAGATGTCCCGGCGGTGACGGCGACCCGACCTCGGAGGTTCGGCCGCGGGGCCAGCAGACAACATCGTCTGGAGCTCGCAGGTCACAGGCTGGTGACCTGTTTTTCCGGAGCTCCCGCGGCAACAGCTGCGTCCGCTGGACTGGAGGGCGGCAGCTTCAACCACCCCGGGCCGCGGAGTTTGAACCGGTCCGTTCGCGGAGCTCAGATTCCGTGAGACTGACATACTTATCAACACCCGGCAGGGTCACAACATCGGAGGCCTGGATCTCCTCAGCACAGAGGGAGAACAAGGAGGGAAGACGCAAAGACTTAAGACTTTTGCCTTCCACCACAGTGAGGAGGTGCTTGGTGAACTCACTGTTGTGGATGTTAATTTGTGTTTATTGTGTTTTGTTAATTTATTAAATGTATGTCTGCCAGGAACTAGATTTCGTTCAGACCGAAAGCTCGGAATGACAATAAAGGATACTTTACGTTACTTACTTTACTTTATTCTCCCCACATTCCCATCATCTCCTCCACAAGATTGTACCACTTGCTGACGCAGTAGGGGCAATTTACAGTAGCCAATTAACCCTACCAAATTTAGGGATGAGGGAGGAAAGGAAGGCATCCTGAAGAAGCACGTCCCATTGCAGGGAGAACATGCAAACTCCACACAGACAGCACCAGAGGTCCCGATTGAAGCCGCGTCACTGGAGCTGTGAGGCAGACAGCGCATTAGCATTTCATGGCATGGAGTTCTCTCGCACAATTAATGTGGCATCACAATAACGATGTTTCTCTGAGCGATCCGGATATAACTCAGTTCTGGGTATCACGTGAAGCTAGACCGTCACTGTCGTCAGCGTGTGCAGCTTTGGAAATGAAAATGGAACCAAATGAATCAACTAGTTTCAAAGCATCTCTTGAGCTCTCAAATCTAAGCAGCAATTCATACCCAGAAAGACCACACAATCCTGACAGCTGCTCCAAAAATTACGCTAGCATGAGGGAGCTATTACTGTATGACAGTTTGTAACAAGGAGGAAAATCCACATCATTATTCCGGTGCCAACCTGGTGCTCTCAGCTGAATTAGGAGCATACAAGCTGCACACCGGGGTCTGGAGTAAACAATGCGAGATACACTTGTGTGTGCTGTGCTGACGGAGCAGGATGTTGCATTACCACATGCACCATCCTGTGGGCGTGACGTTAAACTGACACTCTGTCGGCTGTCTCAGGCAGAGGTCAATGATCTTGCGACGCTCTTCAAAGATGACCCCAAACACTTCTGTGCTTTTGGCCAACATTTGATTTACACAAAACATAGAACAATACAGCGCAGGACCAGACCTTCAGCCCACAATGTTCAGTGTAGTTTAGGTTATGGGCCTGTCCAACTTACGCGACTTTTTCGGCGACTGCCGGCACCCGTCATAGGTCGTTACAGGTCACCGAAAATGTTCGACATGTTGAAAATCCAGCAGCGACCAGAACAAGGTACGACTCTTTGGGCGGCTACTCGCTTCACCCCGCGACATGACCAGTGAGCACCCATGCCCTTGTCCTAGCCTGCACACTAGGGACACTTTTTACAGAAGTCAATTAACCTACAAACCTCTACGTCTTTGGAATGTGGGAGGATAGCGCAGCACCCGGAAAAAAAAACCCCCACTCAATCTCAGGAAGTACGTACAAACTCCGTACAGACAGCACTCGTAGCCAGGATCAAACCCGGGTCTCTGGCGCTGTGAGGCAGCAACTCTACCGCTGCGCCACTGTGTCTACGCTGAACATGATGCTGAGATAAATTTAACTCAGGAAAGACACAAAATGCTGGAATAACTCAGTGGGTCAGTCCGGAGAAGGCTCCCCACCCGAAACATCACCCATCCATGGTCTCCAGTGATGCTGCCTGACCCACTGAAGTTACTCCAGCATTTTGTGCCTCTCCTTGGTTAACCAGCATCTGCAGTTTCTTGTTTCTAAGCTAATTTCAACTGTCTGCACACGATCCATATCCCTCCATTCATTGTATATCAATGTGCCTATCTAAAAGTCTCTTAAATGTCACTATCATATCCTCTACCACCATCCCTGGAAGTGCATTCCAGCCTCCAATCACTCTCTGAGTAAAACACTTGCCCCACACGTCCTTTATACTCTTGGTTTCCCTCTTGGTTTATAAAGTGGCCCCTCAGCGTTTCTGAATTTTTTATATTTAGTTTAGTTTAGCTTATTGTCATGTGTACTGTTGTACAGTGAAAAACCTTTGTTGTGTGCTAACCAGCCAACAAACGGAAACACATGATTATAATTGAGCCATCCACAATGTACAGATAGATGATAAAGGGGATAATGTTTGGTTCAAGATATCAGTAAAGTCCAATTAAAGATAGTCTGAGGGTCTCCAATGAGGTGGATAGCAGCACAGGACCGCTCTCTAGTTGTCATATATGAAGCTAGACATTTTTCTGAAGCAAAACATAATTTTGAGTCAAAGTGAACAATTGCAAAATTATTTTCTTAGTGCCTCGGGATAAACTTGTGCATGAATATTGGCTGCTGGTTATGTTCACCATTGTACAGGTAAATCATGTTTGACAAATTTGCTCAAATTCATGAGGCTGTAATGGGGAGAGTTGATGGAGAGGAACATGCAAATGTAGTGTATTTAGATTTCCCAAAGGCAATTCTCATGGTGCCACATAGATGGCAGGCACATAAATTAAAAGTATTGGGGGAAGCAAGTTAGAATGGATGTCACATAGAAAGCAGACAGCTAGAATAAACGGGCTCCCCGAGTATCTTATATGTTTGAATAAGTCTTATTCTTCTGCACTAAATTTCTAAACTCCTCCCTTTTGCTCTGGAACGTCGGAGGCTGAGGGGAAGCATGATAGAAGCTTATAAAATCATCAAGGGCACAGTTAGGGTAGACAGTCAGAACCTTTTTTCCCAGGATGGAAATGTCCAACACTAGAGGACATGGCTATAAGGTGAGAGGGTGAATGTTTAAAGGAAATGTGCGGGGCAGGGTTTTTTTACACAGAGAGTACTGCGGGCCTGGATCGAATTTCCAGAGTGGTGGTGGGGGCAGGTTCAAAAGTGGCGTTTGAGGCGTTTAGATAAGCATATGGAAGTGCAGGAAATAGAGGGATATGGATTATCTGCAGGCAGCTGAGGTCAGTTTAACTTGGCATCATGTTCGGCATAAACATTATGGGTTGAGGCGCCTGTTCCTGTGCTGTCTTTTTCTATGTTCCAAGGGTTATGCACCCAGACTAGTTAGTCTCTCGCATACCAGGGAATTAACCTGGAACTGTTTTCCTTGGAGTTTAGAAGAATGAGGGAGGATGAAGAATGTTTGAACCTTATTCAAACATAGCAGAATGTAAGGTAGAAGTGGGTGAATATCTGATGGATCAAGGAATAGAGGGGTGTGGAGAAATGGTACACAGGTGGAGTTGCGGTCAACATAATTCATCCATGGTCATGTGAAATGGTGGGGCGGGCTTGTACAGCCCAGTCCCACTACTGTTTTCTTGTATTCTGGTGCACTGTCAGATTCACCACAGTCAATGCAGGCAGATGTGCAGAGCTGTATATAACTGTTGGCATCACGTGGGGGTCAAGGAAAGAGCATTCGCGACACGGCCCTGTTTCCACCAATCTTTCCACCGCCACGCACAAGAAGCGACAAGACAGGCACCATTGTATGCAGATGCCGAGAAGTGTGTTCAGCTTTGGCTCAACAACTTCTAATCTTGCGTGTGTGGACTCGATAAGAAGTAAGAAGAAGCCATCACGTGCAACTGCATTTGGTGATCAAAAATAATTTTCTCCACATTTACTTGCAGTTTTAGACACTTCATTTCAGTAAAGTCATCCGTGGAGAGGGAACAGGAGAAATTTATGAAGGGGTATCAGGGTTAGGACATCTTAAGATATGAAGATAGACACATGAATTTGGAAATCTTAAAATTGGAATGAAGTAGACTATGTCAATTTGAGTTTATTGTCACAGGGAGGAACACTAGCGCAACGGAAGAGGTGCTCCACTAATGCGCCTGAGAACCAGGTTCGATCCTGACTATAGGTGCTGACCCTACGGAGTTTGTACGTTCTCCCTGTGGCCGCATAGGTTTTCCCCGGGTGCTCCGGTTTCCTTCAAAGACATACAGGTTTGTAGGTTAATTGGCTTCTGAAAATTGTCCCTTGTGTGTAGGATAGTGCTAGTGCACGGGGTGATCGCTGGTCGGTGTCGACTCGGTGAGCCAAAGGGCCTGTTACCGCACTGTGTCTCTAAAGTCTAAAGTGTAAAGTCATATGCATAAGTACATGAGTGCAGATCCAATGAAAATCTTGTTGCAGCAGCAACACAGGCACATTGGTGGGAAATGACCTTGCTTTAATTTGTCTTTTTTGTCATTCATGATTGGTGGTAAGACTGATCCAAAGATGGTGTGGTTTGATGGAGTCATGTCCACTCTGTTACAATGGAAGATTGACACAAAACGCTGGAGTAACTCAGCGGGTCAGGCAGCATCTCTGGAGGAAAGGAATAGGTGACGTTTCGGGTCAGAACCCTTCTTCAGACTATGGGTGTCAGGGTTGTGGGGTGAAGGCAGGAGAATGAGGTTAGGAGGGAGAGATAGGTCAGCCATGATTGAATGGCGGAGTAGATCAGCCATGATTAAATGGCCTAATTCTGCTCCTATCACTTATGACCTTATGACCATGGGAGGCGACCAGAGGCTAAAACATGCAACAGTGGATTAATTTAGCTGCTCAAGTAGTTGACGACTAATCTGCATATCTACCTCCACACTCACAAACTTGAAAGAGAGATAATAAAATAGAATGATCTTCAGATTCAGAACGGTTACTTCTATACAACATTATCTGCAGTGACGGTGGCGTCACCACCCACCTGCTGTCTCCAGTTTATGAAGTGAGTCATGGAGGTTCCTACTAAAGATGTGCTGATGACTTTGGGGCTGCTGAAAATGTCTTTCTCTTTAGTCACGCTTCTAATGAGAAGAAAAAGAGAATCGTATGGTAAGCTGCAGCAGTCATTACCGTCGACAGATCATTTATTTTCCTCACTTTACGAGCCAATGAGAGGGGATTGCAGGAGAGCTAATGTTGTTCCTTTATTTAAGCAAGGCAGCTGGGATAAGCCAGGTAACTATCGACCAGTCAGTCTTAGGACAGTGATTGGTAAATTATTGGAGAAAATTCTAAGGCTTATGTTTTAAGTACATTTGGAAAGGCAAGGGGTGATCAGGGTAGGTCAGCATGGCTTTGTGCAGGGGTATTCATTAGTCTTGACCTACAACCCACCAGGCCCATAAGTTCAGAAGTTATAGGAGCAGAATTAGCCCATTTGGCCCATCAAGTCTACTCTGCCATTCAATCAAGGCTGATCCATCTTTCCTTCTCAACCCTATTATCCCCAAAACCCCTGACACATGTATTAACCACAAATCTATCTATCTCTGCCTTAAAAATATCCATTGACTTGGCCTCCACAGCCTTCTGTGGCAATGGAAACCACAGATTCACCACCCCCTGACTAAAGAAATTCCCCCTCATCTGCTTTCTAAAGGTACGTCCATTTATTCTGAGGCTGTGCCCTCTGGTCCTAGACCCTCCCACTCGTGGAAACAACCTCTCCACATCCACGTAGGGTGTGCCAACGAGTGATCCCCGCACACAAGCACTAACCTACACACTAGAGAACAAGTTACAATTTTGCCGAGGCCAATTAACCTACAAACCTGTACGCCTTTGAATGTGGATGAAACCGATGCATTTGGAGAAAACCCACACCGTCACAGAGAAAACGTACGAACTCCCTACAGACAAAATCATACCAGTAATTTTTATGATTTATTTGAGGAGGCAGCAAAGGGGAATGATGAAGCCAGAGTGGTAAATGGTGTTTATATGAACTTAAGTAAGGCATTTAACAAGATCCCACATGGTAGGCCGGTCTAGAAGATTAAGGCACATGGGATCCATGGTGAGTCGACTATTTGGATTCAAAATAGACTTGGAGCTAGGAGGCAGATGTTTTTCTGATTGGGACCAGTGGTGTGTCATTGGGATTAATTCTGGGATCATTGCCTTCAATAAACATAAACCATGTGCATGTGAGTGTGGAGATATGATAAGTAAGTTTATGAATGACACAAATATCGGTGATGTTCTGAGACACGAGGAAGGCTGTATAAAACTGGAGTATCTCGATCAGATGGAGCATTGGCAGATAGAATTGAATCACAACCAGCGCTATGTGCTCCATTTTGAGAAGTCAAATAGAGGTAGGACATGTACGATAAATGGGGGGGCGTTGAAGAATGTTTAGAGATACAGTGTGGAAACAGGCCCTTCAGCCCACCGAGTCCGCACTGACCAGCGATCCCCACACATTAACACTATCCTAGAGACACATAGTAGACACATTTTTCACAATTATACCAATCCAATTAACCCACAAACCTGTACATCTTTAGAGTGTGGGACGAAACCGAAGATCTCGAAGAAAACCCTTGCATGCCACGGGGAGAACGTACAAACAAGCACCCGTGGTCAAGATCGAACGCGTGCCTCTGCCGCTGTAAGGCAGTAGCTCTGTCACGACCCCACCGTGCCTCGCACCATGACCGCATAGGTGTTCTCCGGGTGCTCCGGATACCTCCCACACTCCAAAGACTATCAGGATTGTAGGTTAATTAGCTTTGGTAACATTGTAAATTGTTTATAGAGTGTAGGATAGTGCTGATGCACGGGGTTATCTCTGGTCTGTGCAGACTCGGTGGGACAAAGGGCCTGTTTCCGCGCCGAATAATGATCAGAGAACTTGGGGTTTAAGTCTATAGTTCGTTGAAAGTAGCAAGGTAGGTAGAAGGATGGTGAAGAAGGCAATATAGCCTGCTTGCCTCAGGTCAGGGCATAGAATAGAAAATTAGAGCATTGCCTTGCAATTTTATTAATCCGTTAGACCGCATTTGAAGTATTATGCGGAGTACTGGTCACGACACTATGGGATAAATGTCTTATAGTTTAGTTTTGAGATACGGCGTGAAGCAGGCCCTTGGGCCCTCTGAATCCACACTGTCCAACGCTCACCTGTAGACTAGTTATGTGTTATCACGGTTTCGCACCCTACACACCAGGGGCAATTTACAGAAGCCAATTAACCTACAAACCTGCACGTCTTTTGAAAATGTGGGAGAAAACCGAAGCACCCGGAGAAAACCCACATGGTCACAGGGAGACTCCATAGAGACGGCACCCAGAGTCGGGATCGAACCCGAGTCTCTGGCACTGTCAGGTGGCACCACTGCGCCATTGTGCTTCACCAAGAAGAACTTTGAACATAGAACACAGAACAAGAAGGCACAAGAACAGGCCCTTTGGCCTACAATATCTGTGCCGGACATGATGCCATCAAACTAATCTCCTCTGCATGCACGTGATTCATACCCCGCTATTCCCAGCATATCCATGTATCTATCTAAAAACCTCTTAAACACCTTTATCGCATCTGTCTCCACCACCACCCCTGGCTGCAGGCAGCCAGCACTCTCTGTGTAAAAAAAGCTCGCCCTGCACATCTCCTTTAAACTTTGCTCCTCTCACCTTAAAGCTGGGTCCTCCAGTCTTCAACAATTTCAGGTAACATCAGGATGTTGCGTAGATTCAAGGACTTTAGTTACAGGGGGTGTTAGGGGAGATTGGCCTGTCTGCAGAAGTGGAACTGATCACTGAAGTGGAACCTAACCCTGGTTAAACATCTATTTGCAAAAAGAAGAAGTGACTAATAATGATGGCTCTGGCTTCTACAGATGGAATAAAGGAGTCAAACATAGAAGGCGAAGGAATGTAGAAAGCAGCAGCTCACAAACACCATCCTTCCAGGAGCTGAGCAGATCTTACAGCTGTGCCAACTATAGCTACTTGGAAGGGAGCGTTGCAATTTCGAATTTTGCAACGTTGCGTTCCTGTCTGCAGAAGAGTCTCGACCCTAAACGTCACCCAATCCTTATCTCCAGAGATGCTGCCTGTTTCGCTGAGTTACTCCAGCTTTTTTGTCTATCTTCGGTTTAACCAGCATCTGCTGTTCCTTCCTACACGTTGCAATTTTAAAATGATGTACATGGTCAGGTCCCACCTAGTGACCTGACCACAAGACTACAGTGGTGCCAAGTCAGCACTTTCCTGACATTTGTTCAAATGATTTGGACATTAGTGACACAATCCTTAATTACCAGCGTTTTGTGTCTATAACTGAAGAAAATACAAGTTGTCTGTTTCTTAACATATTGTTGATCACAGCTTTACCACTTCCTGACAACCAAGAATAGTTTGGTGACAACTGGAGAGACAGTCGACAGCACGGAAAGACGGCACCCGGGACAGGCTGGGTTAGCACCCCAGTCTGTGTCTATCGTGAGAAAGTCACCCAATAAAGCTACGGAAAGGCCTAATTAACCACCGTGGCCTAAAAATCCATCAGGCGAGAATGAAATGCTCGGAGAAGGAGAAAGAGGTGCAGCGCGCAGGCCTCGAACCTGGTGAGACGCAGGAGGAGCCCGGCCAGGACTCGCCCTACAGAGCCCAGTCCCTCCACGCACTAGAGCCTCCCAACCCCTGCAGAGTAGTTATTAAGATGGCTGATCCATGGGCGGTTGCTGCTGGGATGCAAGTCGGGGCCTGATCAAACCCGGCTGGGTCGCCTGGGCGAGGGTGTCTGATGTTGTGAGACCCGAAACACCCGATGACCCCAGGTCACATCACTGAGGATGTGTCCCAGCGCATCTAGAAGATGTATATTTTTCACACTGATATGCCCTTTCATTATTGCGACAATAGTACGCCTCAGAAATGCTTTGATCGTCACAAAATGCTGGAGTAACTCAGCAGGTCAGGTAGCATCTCTGCAGAAAAGGAATGGGTGATGTTTCGGGTCGGAACCCTTCTTCAGACAAAGTATTCCTCAAAGATACTTTCTTGGCTTTGCATTTCTTTGTGGTGTCCTGGGTTTGTGAAGCTTCCCATATAAGTATAAATCTTTTCTCAGTACATATAAACATAGGGCAATAATGTGCCATTAGAAAAAAGTCCGAGATCAAATTAAATGGAAGCAAGTCACAGCCCACAGATTATTATTTGAGCATCTCATCACTGCAATTTACCTCTGCCCTGTTTCATTTCAATATACATTGACAAGTATTTTGTCTCTGTTTTTATTTAATTCTCTTTTTCATCTACTAATTTATCTTCCCCAAAATTCTCCTTTTAGCTTTCTTTGTTGTGCAATATCTTAAATTCCAATGTTAATGTCTATTAAATCCTCTCTTTGTTATGGAGATTTTTAAACAGCACTGTCAGTCTCTGATAATGCCCTTCTCTGCCACTGGTCTAAGAGCTAATAGAATTCAAAAAAAATTTTGCAAACTCTTAAAAGCTTATATATCTCCAAAGCCCAATTTTGTTTTTTGAATACATTTTTGACAGACTATTGCCATAAACTTTGTGCACATGTTCTTTCCAAACTCTCGCAAATTTATTAGCCCGAAGTGCCCCACTTTCCAAGCTAATCCCATCGAACTGAAAATCAGAGCAGCTATTCGAAACAATAGCAACATTGGTGAAGGCACAGTGAAGTATCCTTGAGATGTCTTTTGACGTCAGACTTCAAAGATACGATGTGGAAACAGGCCCTTCGCCCCACCGAGTACACGCCGACCAGCGATCACCCTGTACCCTCGCACTATCCTACACGCTAGGGCCAATTTACTATTTTTACCAAAGCCAATTAATCTACAAACCTGCACGTCTTTGGAGTATGGGAGGGAACTTGAGCACCAGGAGAAAACCTACACGGTCACAGGGCGAACGTACAAACTCCAAACAGACAGCACCCGTAGGCAGGATCAAACCCGGGTCTCTGGCACTGTAAGGCAGCAACTCGACTGCCGCGCCACCAAAACTGGGAAATTCTCTTCATTGAGGTCTGATGTTTTCATGTTTTCATGTGGGGATGTTTTCTGTGAAAAAGAGAGGGAAGCGGAAGGACCCTGAATCGAATTATAAAAGTAACAATACGGAAAGAGGTTGTTTGGTCCTTTGAGTTCATGGCAACTCCCTATAGACAATCCAATTGAATCAACTCCTCTTGCTCCAATGCTTTGTTGCTGTAAATTCCTCAAGGCCCCATTGATAAGTGTTTGAAAGCCCCTAATGACACCACCATCTCACCACCGCAACAGGCAATGGATCAAAAGTTCTTTAAGATAATGGAAATATGACTCGGTTTATACTCTCTGGAATTTAGGAGATTGAGAGGGGATCTTATAGAAACTTACAAAATTCTTAAGGGGTTGGACATAGATGCAGGAAGATTGTTCCCGTGTTGGGGAAGTCAGGACAAGGGTCACAGCTTACCTTTAAGACCGAGATGAGAAAGACTGAGAGTGGTGAGTCTCTGGAACTCTCTGCCACAGAGGTAGTTGAGGCCAGTTCATGGCTATATTTAAGAGTGAGTTGGATGTTGAACAGGGAGATCTCTAATCTAAACTGCATATGTGGCATAGCAACATGGGCTGGTCTGCTGTGTCCTTGCAGGGTAATCACTCCTTTATCTCTAACCCGGTCAGCTCACAAGCCACAGCCTTACCGCTCCCTGCTAATACCTTCATGTCTCAATCATCATCTTTGAGTCATAGTCATACAGCATGGAAATAGGCCCTTTGGCCCAAATTGTCCATGCTGACCAAGATGCCTCATCCAAAAGTAGTCCAGTCTGCCAATGTTTGGCCCATATTAATCTAAACCTATGCCATCCATGTACATGATCATGTTTGTTTAATACTATTACAGTATCTGCCTCAACTACCTCCTCTGGCAGCTCATTCCCTATACCCACCACCATCTGGGTGAAAAAGCTGCCTGTCATCCTCCTATTAAATCTTTCTCCTCTCACCTAAAATCTATGGTTCTTGATTCCCCTAATCTGGTTGAAAGACTCATTCACTCTATCTATTCCACTCAGCCTCCTGTGCTGCATGGAGTAAAGTCCTAGCCTGCCCAAGCTCTCCCCACAGCTCAGACCCTCGAGTCCAGATAACATCCTCGTAAATGTTCTCTGCACTCTTTCCAGCTTAATTACATCCTTCCCATGGCAGGGTGACCAAAACTGAATGCAGCTCTCCAAACGTGGCCTCCCCATCATCTTGTACAACTGTAACTTAACCTCCCAACTTCAACACTCAATATGTGTAGGAAGGAACTGCAGATGCTGGTTTAAACGGATCAGTCTGAGGAAGGGTCTTGACCCGAAAGGTCACCCATTCCTTCTCTCCAGAGATGTTTCCACACTCATACCCTAACCAATGAAGGCCAATGTATCAAAATCCTCTTCACCGCCCTATGCAGCTGCGATAACACTTTCGGGGAATTCTGTCCCTGTACTCCTAAATCCCTCTGCTGTACAACACTCCCCAGTGCCCCATCATTCACTGTGAAGATCCTGCCCTGGTTTGACCTCCCAATCTAGAACACCTCGCAGTTACGTTGAATGGGATATGGGGCTGACAGGAAGGATATAATCCGAACAGCCCCAAAATTCTGTGCAATTTGGTTCACAAATGCTTCTTCTCATTTATATGTGATCGTAACGCATCCTATTTTAAATGCAGGTTGCTTATTTTTAAATGCAAATATTTTCCTTTGTGTATTTAGCAAATACAGTATCTGTAACTATTAGTTAGTTCAGATTAGTTTATTGTCACGTACTGACGTGCAGTGAAAAACGTTTGAGTTGCATGTTATCCAGTCAGTGGCAAGACTATACATGATTACAATCAAGTTGACCAAAGTACATAATAATGTACATAGTACAAGATAAAGTCCAGTAAACTCTGATTAAAGAGGCGTTTCAATGAGGTAGATAGTAACCCAGAACCTTGCTCTAATTGGTGATGGGATGGTTCAGCTGCCTGAGAAGGAACATTACTTATCTAAAAATCTTGCTCAATAATCTTACTGACATAAATATGACGGGCTTCATTGAGACAGCCATCAACCGAAAAAAAAATTATTCCATTGCATATTCTTCAGGTTTACATCGCAGAAATGGAAGACAAAACTAGTTGTTTTTCTGCCATCCTCAATCACTCGATGACCATGAATCTTTTTGCTGTACCACTGTGACAAGTGCCTTCCAAAATAAATTGCAAAGGACTTTCAAAAAGGAAATTATAGAAGTGCAATGCTGGACATCCAACTCAAAATATGCCACACTTACACAGACTGAAGAAATAACACTTTTTTTTTTCCAACAATAATTTTAATAAATTATTTACAAAAATGCTATGTGCAATGCAAAGCGATATAAACAAACCCACCATATTAATACAAAGTAAAACAAAGATTCTCAAATACTGAATATTAAACAACTATTTCAGAATCCTTATTAAGGTTACATTCCACCCCTCGCTGTGCCCAACGGTCCCGGAAACCCCCCAGGGTGCCCCTGGACAGCGCGTAGTCCCTCTCTAGTACCACCCGGGCGTGGTAAAGGGGCAGGAGGAAAGAGCACATTAATGGGAGACAGGTCGGGAAAAACTGGAAGACAACCTTACACAGCACTCAATGAAAGACATTCACTGCTAAGCAGAGCCCAACGGATCGATGCTGAGCGTAAAGATGACTTATATTGAGTGATATGACAGGTCTCGTGGATCTGCTGTGTATTTCTAGTACTTTTGCTCTTTAGAAAGAATATCACCGTTTTATTGAATCAACCAGAAATACACTTAAGTGCAAGATATTACTTTGAAGCCAGTTCAAAGACAGTTAGCAAATGTGACAACAATTTTGCACTTAGCAGGGTCCTGTGGACAAAGATGAACTGAACTGGACTGGCTAATTGCAACTAATAACAATGTTTTTTTTTACCGAGTGCTGGGACTGAATGCCATAAAGGAATCATATCCAAAGAGCTCAAGGTTTGTGCAGTGTTATCAGTAGTCTCCTGTGGCTAACTCTCTCTGAGGCAAGTGTATCATTTTGGATACTGTTGAGGGGCATGGCCTCTCAGGAGTCAATAGCAGCAGCAGCCAGAACAGTGACAATATGTCCGGCTGTGTTGAACAGCAGGAGAGGGCTACGTCTAGGAGTGCAATAGTGATAGGAGACTCAATAATCAGTGGTACAGACAGGTATTCATGTGGCTACAAGCCAGCCTCCAGGATTCCAAGGTCAAGGGTTAGAGTGTTAGGGTGTTCATGTGTTAGAGTGTTAGGGTTAGAGTTTCATTTTGTGTGCGGTGGGATAAATATCCCTCTGGTGCACACTGATCCCATCGCTAGAGATTCATTCTCACCAGATACTGCCATTTGATCTGTCCCACTGCCTCATTACCCTCGTCCAAATCCACTTGCCCTTCTTTTTTCCCCCCAATGTAGATTTTTGGGGTTAGTCTCTCTGGGTCTATATTTGATTTAAACCTACACTTTGCACCTAAGTCTGTAATGCCTCAATCTATTTCCTGTCTGCCCTCTTCCTCTGAAGAGGTGACTAGTTCATGTTCCATTCCAGCCCCATGATCTTGAGAGACTGGATCCCGTGTTGCTGGAAGTGTCTGTTAACAATGTTTGGTCTGGTCTCTCCTTGTTACATTGCTGAGGTGCCCAGTCAGTTTAATCGAGAGGCTATTGCCCATTTCTCCTACGCATAGGATGTGGCACTCTGCATTTAATCGGGCAAAGCATATTCTGATGAGGGTTAATGGTAGGGTTGAGGTTTCCAACATCAAGGATGTCTCTGAGCGGGCACAGGGCATTATGAGAGGGGAGGGTGAGCAGCTAGAGGCTGTTGTTCATATTGGTATCAATGACATATGCAGGATTCCCCAGCTGCCGCATGGCAGATGCCTTCCCGAGCCGTTGCGGCCACGGAGCACACCCGGAAAACCCGGCAGACCCGACCCGAAGACTTGTCGGACATCGGGGAATGGGCTGGATGGAGGGTGAACCGGGGTAATGCCTCCAGCACCTGCAAGGTTGGCTACAGGAGGCACATCTGGGACACAAAGATGGCCGGGAGAGGAGAGAGACATTGGTTTGCGGGCCAATGAGATGGAGGAAGGCCCTGCAGAAGGCCCTGGGGCTCGCCTGGATCAGGAGCCGCTCCAGTAGGCCGAGCGGACTTTGGAAACAATGCCAAAACAAGGTGGCACCTGCATGTGTAAATATGCAAAAAAATTTCACTGTGCAGTTGGACATGTGACAAGTAAAACTCCATTGAATAGGGTTGGAGACTGGATTTAAGGAGAAAATGTTAGGGAGTTAGGTGGTTCGTTAAAAAAAAAGATTATAATCCATGCCATGTGCTAAGGAATTGAGAAATAGTGCATTGCAATGCATTGCTAAGGTGCTGTTGCAGGAGAATTAACCAGATATATGGATCTTTGGGCCCTCTTCCAAGGTAGCTGGGATCTGTACCGGAGGATGAGTTAAATCAATCAGTAATAAATTGGGGGAGGGCAAATTGCAACATTATTAAGGAGAGTAATTGGGAACAGCTGTTATTGGGTAAGTCCACACCTGAGCTGTGTGTGTCATTTGAAGACTAGCTGATCAGACTGCAGGGCTGGCAGGTTCCAGTAAGGAGGAGGCTGGTGCAAGGATGGTAAGGTAAGGAACTGTTGGATCATGATAGAGGTGGGAAATTTGCTCAAAAAAAAGTAACAGGTTGCACAGGTAAGGTGAAGGATGATTAAACCAGTCAGGCACTTTGAGGAATGTGAAGAAAGCTGGAAAGAACTGTAAGAGTGAATTTGGAGTGCCAGAAAGGACATGTAATGTTCTTGGTATGCAGGTTTAAAGAGAATTCCAAAGCATTTTGTACATACATTAAAAAGAAGAGGTTAACTAGTGAGAGGCGATGACTAAAGGATTAAGAAGGGAATTTCTGCTTTGAGCCTGAGAATGCAGGCTAAATAAGTTGTTTGTTTTGGTATTCACCAAGGAGAAGGACTTGGACAAAAGATAGATAGATAGATATGTTATTGTCACATGTACAATGAAGGTATAGTGAAACATTTTTTTGCACACACCGTACACAAGAGAGTTGCCACATTGTGCTGACAAAGTTACAAAAGAACCCTTAACTATTGTTGCCACCCCCCCCCCCCCCCCCCCCCCCCCACACCCACTAATCCCTTTTGTTCTTGGTGGCCCACCCACGTTGTGTCCCCTTTGTTCTCCACGACGTGGCCTGTCCACCTCGGCCCCCAGGGACTCTGGCCTCGATGTTCCAAGTCCTTCCATGTTCTTGGCAATGTGGTTCTTGGGGCCCACGTTTGGAGTCTGTGGTGTGCAAGCAGGTCCTGCCGGTCGGTTCTCTGTCTGTGTAGAGTATGCTAATGTGCTCTGGCATTTTAGAAGCAAGAGGAAAGTGGTGTTGCTTCTCTTGAAAAGTATTAAGGTGAATATGTCTCCTGGGCCTGAGGGGGGTATGTCCCAGGTTATTGAGTGGAAATTGTTGGGGCCTTGACAAAGATAATTGTCTCGCTAGCCACAGACAAGGTCCTAGGGGACTGGAGAGTAGCTAATGTTGTGCCTTTGTTAAGAATTGAAATGGGAATAAACTAGGAAACTATCACCTGGTGAGCCTCATAAGAGCGGTAGGAAAGGTATTGGAGAGGATTCTGAAAGATATGAATTACTCACATTTGGAAGGCAATGGGTTAATTAGGGCTTTGTGCAGGGCAGGTCATGTCAAACAAAATTGAGGTTTTTTGAGGGAGATGTGATTGATGAGGTTAAGGCAGTTGATGTTGTCTATATGGACTAGTAAAGCATTTGACAAGGCCCATCATGATAGGCTGGTTTAGAAGATTAAGATGCATGGGGACCCAATAATTCATAATTGGCTTGCCCATAGAAGACAAAGGGTAAATATTGGAAGAATGTTATTCTGGCTGGATACCTGGGACCTTTGTTTGTGAAATATATAAATAACTGGAGGAAAATGTAGAAGGGCTGGTCAGTATGTTCACAGACAACACAAAATGCAGGAGTAACTCAGCGAGACAGGCAGCATCTCTGGACAGAAAGAATGGGTGAAGTTTTGGATCGAAACCCATCTTCAGACGACCTGAAACGTTACCCATTCCTTCTCTCCAGAGATGCTGCCTGTCCCGCTGAGTTACTCCAGCATTTTTTGTTTATCTTTGATTTAAACCAGCATCTGTAAGTTATTTCCTACACAGGTTGGTGGAGTTGCAGATGGGTGAGGAATGCTGTCAAAGGCTGCAGCAGGACATGGATATGGGTGACGAAATGATAGATGGAGTTTAACATGAGAAAGTGTGAGGTTCTGCACTTTGGAAGGTCAAATGGAAGAACAAAGTATGCAGTTAATGAGAGGGCGCTCAATAGCATTGATGTCCAGAGGTTTCTTGGAGTCCAAGTCCATGGCTTCCTGAAAGTAGTAGCACAAGTAGATAGAATGCAAAGAGGGAGACATTTTTGCCTTTGTTGGTCAGGGCATTGCATAAGAATCAGGACTGGTCATGTTGCAGCTTTATAAACATGGAGTTCTGGAGCATTATGTGTAGTTCTGGTCATCCCATTACAGGAAGGATGTGGAGGCTTCCCATTACAGGAAGGATATCAGGGCCCCGACCATGGGTGAATGAGGAGGAGGACTGTCTGAACTGTATTGCCTTCCACCACAGTGAATAATGCTGGGGTGGATGTCTGTGTTGAATTATGTTGTGTATTGTGTCCTTTTTTAATTGTAACGCTGCATGGTAAATTCCATTTCACTGCACCTTATGGTGCATGTGCCAAATACATTTGAACTTAAACTTGCGGCTGTGGCGACAGTGAATACATTTATCCAGACATTACCTGAATTAGAGGTATTGGCTGTAAGGAGAGTTTGGACAAACTTCAATTGTGTGCTCTGGAGCGTTGGCGTTTGAAGGGACACCTGATAGAGGTTTGAACATTTATGAAATGCATCGATACGGCAGACAATCAGTATCCTTTTCCCAGTGTAGTCCTGTCTGATACTAGAGGCCATAGCTTTAAGTTGAGAGGGAGGAAGTTTTAAAGGAGATGTGTGGGGCAAGTGTTTTTTACACTAGGTGTGGTGGGTGTCTGGAACAGACTAACAGGGGTGGTAGTTGAAGCAAGAGTAGAGAGTGTTTTAAAGTCATGTGTCCCAGATAGAACAATGACATTCTTACTTGCTGCAGCACAACAGAATATGCAAACATAGTATGATATGACAAATGAGAAAAAATAAATGCTCTGTACACAGACACGCAGACACACAAATAAGTCTATTGTAGCTCAGAGCCTATAAGGTTGGTTAAGAAGGTTCAATTTTTGGGTGTTAATGGTGGAGTAGCACGATGGATTCAACAGTGACTGAATGGGAGATGTCAGAGAGTAATAGTGGATGGCTGTTTGTCAGGTTGGAAGCTGGTGACCAGTGGGGTGCCTCAGGGATCTGTGTTGGGTCCACTGTTGTTTGTCATGTACATCAATAATCTGGATGATGGGGTGGAAAATTGGATAAGTAAGTATGCAGATGATACTAAGATAGGTGGATAATGAAGTAGATTTTCAAAGTCTACAGAGAGATTTGGGCCATTTGGAAAAGTGGGCTGAAAGATGCAGATGGAGTTTAATGCTGATAAGTTGAGTGCTACATCTTGGCAGTACAAATCAAAATAGGACATACATGGTAAATGGTAGGGAATTGAGGAATGCAGTGGGATCTAGGAATAACTGTGTATAGTTCCCTGAAGGTGGAATCACATGTAGATAGGGTGGTAAAGAAAGCTTTTGGTGTGCTGACCTTTATAAATCAGAGCATTGAATATAGGAGTAGGGAAGTAATGTTAAAATTGTACAAGGCATTGGTAAGTCCAATTCTGGAGTATGGTGTACAATTTTGGTCGCCTCATCATAGGAAGGATGTCAACAAAATAGAGAGAGTACAGAGGAGATTTACTAGAATGTCGCCTGGGTTCCAGCAACTATGTTACAGAGAAAGGTTTGAACAAGTTGGGTCTTTATTCTTTGGAGCGCAGAAGTTAAGGGGGACTTGATTGAGGTCTTTAAAATGATGAAAGGGATAGACAGAGTTGACGTGGATAAGCTTTTCCATTGAGGGTAGGGAAGATTCAAACAAGAGGGCATGACATGAGAATTAAGGGACAGACGTTTATGGGTAACATGAGGGGAACTTCTTTACTCGGAGAGTGTTGGCTGTGTGGAATGAGCTACCAGCAGAAGTGGTGGAGGCAGGATCGATTTTAACATTTAAAAGTGGATAGGTATATGGAGGGTATGGTCTTAGTACGGGTAGATGGGACTAGGGGAAAATAAATGGTCGGCATGGACTGGAAGGGCCGAGAGGGCCTGTTTCCGTGCTGTAATTGTTATATGGTTATATGAGGTTGTAGCGTTTAATAGCCTGAGGCTGTAGGGAACAAGCTGTTCCTGGATGTTACAGTTATCAGGCTCCTGTACCTTCTTCCCGACGGCAGTGGTGAGATGAGTGTGTGGCCAGGATGGTGTGGGTCTTTGATGATGTTGGCTGTCTCTTTGAGACAGTGACTCCGATAAATCCCTTTGATGGTGGGGAGGTCAGAACCGGTTAGTGGTGTTAAAGAGAATTTTGGATAGGCACGTAAATATGCAGGAAATAGAGGGATATTGATAATGTGCAGGCAGAAGGGGATGACTTAATTTGGCATCATGTTCAGTACAGACATCTTGGCTGAAGGGCCTGCTCCTTTTCTGTACTACTCTTATGTTCTCTTTTCTATGTGAAAGCCTGATTAATTGTCCCCTCTGATCCTTCTCCTGTAAGTACTTAAGGAGTTTTCTGTCTCGACAGCTGGGAGGGATATGTCCAGAGACTACTCGGGACTTGGATGTCATCTCACATGAATGCATTCAGTCACTGTATGTCTCGAAGGAAGCTACTATCATAAAGAACTGCTCCTCATCCTTTAATCTGTTGCAGTGAGATGACAACAAGCAATAAAGCACATCATCCCAGGGTGATAAACAGGAGCCAGAATATGCTGATTGCTCTCCTCCAAGAAGCTCTGGCACAACACTACTTCAAAGCATATGCTCAACCCTTCAGCTCAGTTTTTGCATGCGCTAATCACTGGGAGAAAATTACTACTTTGTAAACTGTTGTTGCTGCTGTTAAGTCAATCAATATTTGCATTAGCAACTTGGCAGCAAACCTTAATACGAGTCTATGAAGAAAATGTACAGGGGATATGTTGGACTACCATATTAAATGAGAATTTCAAATGTTAAGCAGGAATATTAGACTAATATCTTATCAGTTTGCTTTATGCTTCACTGTTAGTTTTACTTGCACGAAACCTGAATTATCTTTAATTTTGACAGCATTGAACAAAATGCAGTTAACAGTGTCAAGTTAGTTTGCATACTAGTTCAATGTGTGAATAAATACATACAAAATGTACTGACCTATCCATGTTCTCCAGAGGTGCCGCCTAACCTGCTGAGTTTCTCCAGCACTTTTTGTGTCCTTTTGTGTATTAACCAGTATCTGCAGTTCCTCGTTTCTACTAGTGCAATGTTGACCACTTCAGGTTGCGTTCTGGACAGTCAAATATGTTGGGCAGGGGTCAACATTTTGCGTTCTCCAAGAAGCCAGAAATGCAACTCGCATGTATGTAGTGTAGGAAATGGCAACAACGTCTGTTTTTTTGCTTACAATTGGATCAATAGTTGATGGGAGAGAACTTTTTGTAATTAATAGTTTTTTATTGGAGGAAAAAATAAATTAAAAAATTCACAGTATATCTGATGTATGGCATTACATTTTCCTCCATTTTGTTTTTTATAAATAATAATAATAATAATAATAATATAAACAAAATAACGCTACCCTCCCTAAATGCCCCTTGGCAGCTTATTTTTTCACAATCCAAATATATCACAAAATCAAATGCACTTTTTAACAATAATAAAGTAACAAAACAAAATAAAGGCAGATCCCCACTTAATGTCAAGTGCCCTCAGTCAACATGTAGTTTCTTTAGACCCTCAAAGTATGATAAAAAGGGTTCCCATTTCAAATAAAACTTTTTCACAGACCCCCTCAATGTGAATTTAATCTTTTCTAACCTTAAAAAAAAATGACGTCTTCCAGCCAAGCAGCGGCAGATGGAGGAGTGTTAGATTTCCAGACCAGCAAGATTCTCCTACGGGCCAAAAGTGATGTAAATGTAATGATATCGGACTGGGTTGTATTTAAACCCAAGGTTTTATCTGCTACACCAAAACAGCTACAAGCGGGCAAGGTCTCACTGGTCATCCAAGGACTTCACTGATGGTTTTAAAAACCACTGCCCAGTAGTTAACAAGTTTGGGGCAAGACCAGAATGCATGAGCTAGATTGGCTGGAGAGAACGAGCACCTGTCACAGCCAGTGTCTGTCCCTGGATATATGTTAGCAAGCCTGGCTTTGCTTAAATGAACCTGTGTAAAACTTTAAATTGTATGATCCCCAATCGAGCACATGATGACGAGAAGTGGACTTTTTTCAGCGCTTCTGTCCAGCATTCCTCAGACAGATTCATACCAAGGTCATCCTCCCACCTAGCATTAACTTTGTTCAGGCTTTGATCTCCTAAATGCATCAATCGAGAATATACTGCAGAGATCAGTCTTTATTTGCAAAGGTAAGAGTGAGTTTATCCAACACTGTGACAGGAGGGAGATCAGGAAAAGAAGGAAATTGTTTCATGACAAAGTGGCGAACCTGAAGATATTTAAAGAAATGATTATGTGGGAGGCCATGTTTTTTGTGCAGGTAGTCGAAACTATCAAATATGTTGTTAGTGTATAAATCCTTAATGGACATAAGACCATTCAAACCCCATTGTTGAAGTTTGAGTCAAGTGTAGAGGGGGGGAATACATGGTTACTGTGAATGGGACCCAGAACTGAAGCTGATGTAAGCTTTATAATGGCAACAAAATTTAGTTAAACATTTTGACGGTTGATAGTACGACAGGGTTGGATGTAAATCTAAAGGGTTTCAATGGCAGGGAGGAATATACTAAAGCTGGGAGAGACGAAAAGTAACAGGATTGTGATTCAAGCAGACACCAGTCTGTATCTGGTCGGTGGA
This sequence comes from Okamejei kenojei, assembly GCA_035221665.1. Taxonomy (NCBI): domain Eukaryota; kingdom Metazoa; phylum Chordata; class Chondrichthyes; order Rajiformes; family Rajidae; genus Okamejei; species Okamejei kenojei. Next base: position 17,333,486 of record CM069132.1, read on the forward strand.
GCCAGAGTAATATCTTTTGGATATTGGATGCCCAGTAATAATTAATAAAGCTAGGAAGGCCCAGTCCACCTACTTCACGATCTCTTTGGAGAGTACACTTATTGACCCTTGGAACCTTGTTACCCCATATAAAGGAGGTTATAGATTGGTTAACTGAGTTAAAAAAATGACTTGGGTAGGAAAACCAGCAAACATTGGAACAAGTAAAGAAATCTGGAAAGTACAGTCATCTTCACTGACTGCACTCTCCCAGCCATAGTAAGTGGCAGACTGCACCATCTTTCAAAGTCAGCCTTCATTTGGCTAACTTGAGGCATGTAGTTAGCTGCAAACAGGGATGTGAAAAAGCGTGATGTGTATTCCTAAATATACAACCCCTTCTTGAGAAATGGGAAAGGGTAGGGTTTCCTGTTGGATCTGTAGAGCTAAGTTGATGGGAAAGCATTTGCTTTTTTGGAGGTTTAGTTTATAGCCAGAGAAAGTCCCAATTCAATTCAACTTTAATGTCATTGTACATATACAAGTATTGGTACAACGAAAATTGTACCAACTGATCCAACAAGGACACAATTGCAGGGCTACTGGGCTATAGGGTCGCTCACATAAAGAAGGAGGTCATCAGCATATAGAGACACACGATGTTCCCTGTTTCCTCTCCTAATGACCTGGAATAATGTAGTTGACCTAAGTGTGATAGAGAGAGGCTCAATTGCAATGGCAAAAAGATGCAGAGACAGTGGGCAGCCTTGACGAGTGCCACGTGTTAATTGAAAATAATCAGATCGCAATTAATTTGTCTGTATATATGCTAAGGGTGAATGATATAATAGCTTAACCCAGGCTACAAATATTTTGCCAAATCCAAATCTCTCCATGACTCTGAACAAATATGGTCACTCCACTCGATCAAATGCCTTCTCCACGTCCAAAGAGATAACAGCCTCTGGGCGCGGAGAAGCACTGGGCGAATAGACCACGCAGGCCAATCGACGGATATTAGAAAAGGAATGACGATTTTTAATGAAACCTGTTTGATCTTCTGAGACTATTTTGTGAAGTTGGCATTCTAAACGGCAAGCCAGCGCCTTCGCAAAAATTTTTTACATCTACATTCAAAAGTGAGATGGGGCAGTATGATCCACATTGAGTCGGATCCTTGTCTTTAAGAAGTGAAATAGAAGCCTGTGAAAGAGTGAGGGGTAATGAACCTTTTTCCAAAGATTCTTCAAACATTTCTAAAAGAACAGGTGTGAGCTTATCCTTAATTTTCTTATAAAATTCTAATGGGTAGCCGTCAGGGCCGGGGGTTTTACCACTCTGCATTGCCATAATGGCATTATTAATCTCTTCCTGCCCAAGGGGTTGGTCTAGATTTTCTACATCTTCTAATTCCAGAGTGGGTATTTCCAAATCGTCTAAGAAAGTTTCCATATTCATGATATCTCTTTACACCTCAGGAGAATTCTGAGGTGTAAAGAGAAGAATAAAAGGCTGTGAAAGTATTGTTTATTTCTTTTGGATTGCTTGTTATGTCTTGGTGTATGTCGCTTATCTGAGGAATAAGCCGTGATGCGGATTGACGTTTCAGCTGGTGAGCCATAAGGCGGCTCGCCTTATCACCATATTCATAATAAAGACCACGAGTCCGGAGAATTAGTTGTTCTGTTTGATTAGTAGATAAAAGATTGAATTTTCATTTGTAAATCAGCCGCTTTTTGTATAATTGGGTGGTGGGGTGCTTCAGAATATTGCCTATCCAGGGTCAAGATGGATTTTAACAGGGTTTCCATTTCCTTCTTACGTTCTTTATTGGCGTATGAAGTATAAGATATGATTTGACCTCTTAGTAGGCTTTTAAAGTTTCCCAAATTAAAGAACAGGATACGGACTCAGTTTTATTAATTTCAAGGAATGTGTCTATGTTAGCCGACACAAAACTGCAAAATTTTTCATTGGAAAGCAAAAGGGGATTGAGTTTCCAAAGAAAGTCGTTCTTTAATATTTAAAGGAAAGCCTAGGTCCAGTATCACAGGTGAGTGATCTGATATTACTATAGCAGTATATTCAATTTTCTTAACCCTAGGAATGAAGGGGCTATCTATTAAAAAAATAGTCTATTCTGGAAAAAGAATGGTGAACATGAGAAAAAAAAGAGAATTGTCTAGCAGTTGGATTCAGAAATCTCCAGGGGTCCACATAACCATTTTGTTGCATAAACAGTGAGAAGGTCTTTGCCATACCAGAAGGTGTCCCCTTAGAACCAGACCTATCAAGACCTGTGGATTAATAGCACTGCTCAGGTCTCCCAAAAAAAATTAACTGGTGCGTGTTCAGATCGGATATTAATGACAGAACCTTATTTGCAAAGTGAACATCATCCCAATTAGGGGCATAAACATTCACTAAAATGACAGGTTTTTGAAAAAGACACCCGGAAACTATAATAAACCGACCATTAGGGTCACTGACTACATCAGACGGTGTAAACTGTATTCTTTTGTTGATTAATATTGCCACACCCTTGGACCTACTATTAAATCTGGAGTGAAAAATCTGACTAACCCACATTTTACGCAGTCTGTTATGATCTTGCAGTCTCAAGTGAGTCTCTTGTAAAAGTAGTATATCTGTTTTTAGTTGTTTTAGGTGAGAAAAAACGTTTTTTTAACTGGACCATTAAGCCCCTTTCCATTCCAAGATATAAACCTCACAGGACTGCCTCCATCAATATCACCATTAGCCATATTTCAAAATATGATTCAAAAAATACATACAGCATCTGCCATCCAGAACCATGCGAAGGCTGCATGTGAGAGCCCACAATGGGGGGGGAAGAGAAAAACAAAAAGAGAAGAGAAAAAAAGCAACAAAAAAAAGAAAATCGAGTGCATTTGTAACAATCAAAGAATAAGCTGCCATTACCCCAAAACCTTTCCCTCATCCCCTTATAATAACAACAACAAAAATTAACCCCCAAAAACCTAGATCTTCTTCCCCGACTGAGGATGATCGTAGGCATTACAAAACAAAAAACTTCCAAAGTGTTCCCTAACTAAAATTTTGATCCAATTGAGGGTGGCTCCTTTCTTTAAAAGTTGTACAGTCATTTATTCTACTTTTAAGATATAGGCTAAAGATAACCCCAGACCAGCAAAGCATTACGAGAAAGAAGGAAGTGAAAATTATATCCCAAAGAGTAATCATAGACATTTACATTTTGCTGGCTAAAAGCCATCGACTCGCTACCCCAAATATGTAGCATTGCAGTTCAACTCAGTCAAATTCCACAAATTAAACTGAAGAATAAACAAATCTTCCCAAGATCCCCGCCGCAGGAGGCCGTGCCAATACCGCACGGATATCCTTAAAGGTCATTGTTCTTCACGGCTGTCACCTCCCCAGCGCGAGTAGTAAAACTTTGTGGCAGTCTCTGGTGTATTGAAATAGTACTTTTTACCTTCATGAGTGACTGGAGCCGGCAGGATACTGGAGACCAAACCAAACCCCTTTATTGTAAAGCAGGGATTTTATTTCCCTAAAAGTTGCACGTTTTCTCCCCAGCTCCACGCTGAAGTCCTCATAGAAAAACACCCGGTGCCCTCGGAAGAACAGCTCCTGCTCCGTTTGGTTGATGATACGATATTTATCCTGGAGTAATGAAAGAGAACCAGGAACACTCTTTGCTTAGATGCTTGATATTCGGGACGTCTGTTGGTGTAGTCCAATTCGGTGGGCACGTGAAAGCATAAGAGGTCTTGGAAGAGATCCGCCCCAGCACTTCTCAAAAAACTCAGTTATAAATTTAACAGGGTCCGAGCCTTCCATCTTTTCAGGAATCCCGACCACCCTTAGGTTGGATCTCCGCGACCGGTTTCTCGAGTCATCTAACTCATTTTCAGGAGTGTGTTTTCACTCTGTAATGCCAGCTAAAGCAGTTTCCGCGCTCACCAGTCCTGTCAGTGTTGGTCATTCAGGCCAATCTTCAACCTCGCGAATGCTTTACATCATGCAATTCATAATAGGAATTTGACTTGCTCCAGGCTAGTGTACACACGGCGACAAAGCCAACTTCAAGTTCTCTTTTTAGGACAGAGGTTATTGCTTGTGTCATTTATCAGCGAAGGAGTGCTGAACGAAAGCCCTCTCCAAATCCTCCGGTAGTTCAAAAGCAGCTTCCGGGAGCGTGCCAAAGCCTGCAGTACTCTTGCTTGAGATTTCACTGTCTTTTCACCACGGTTTTAGTTCGACAAGCTCATTTTGCTTACAGTTTCGGATATGCTTAATTACTGCTTTGAGTCCTTCATTAACCGATTTATATAGTGGGTTATCTCAGAATATAGCAAAGATTCAAATGAGTAAACTTGAGCAGTAATTGGGAGCCACGCTCACAACCACATCTGATTTCAACCCGTTGTTCAAACCGGAAGTCCGGGTGTGGAAAGACTTGAATGTGATTGCCACAAACGATTACTTAATTGTTTGTTTAAGTTTTGGTGCTCATGGAACGTAAGATTAAAGATTGTCCTCTAACTGGACTTTCACTGCAGAATAATTGCATGCGATGCCAACTAAATGGCAACTGTAGATGTTGAGCAATAGGCATAAGGATAGGGGACACAACCTCTTGTGTTTGTTCAAAATCAACATGGCTGATCAGATCATTGGTCCCAACTCCACTTTATTTCCTGATTCCCATAATTCACTCCTACACTTCAGTCCAAACTATTGTCTAGTTTACTCATGAATGTGCTCACTCAGTCCGTGTGATCTCCAAGTTGCCAAACATTTCAACTCCCCCCCCCCCCCCCCCCCCCCCCACACACACACATTCCCATACTGACCTCTCTGCCCTGGGCTGCCTCCACTGTCAGTGAGGGCACGTGCAAACCGGAGGAACAGCACCTCGTATTTTGGCTGGGTGATTGTGTATTATCACTATAATATTGATATTAAATCAATATAGTTTCAGGTAGCTCTTGCCTTTCCTCTCTCTCCTTCCCTCCCCCTCCCTAGTTGGCTTGTCAGTTTTACTGTTTGTATCCCTTCATTATCACCTCTTCCACAGCCAACAATGAACCATCATTAATCAATAATGTTTTATTATTTATGTCTAAGAAAGAACTGCAGATGCTGGAAAAATCGAAGCTAGACAAAAATGCTGGAGAAACTCAGCGGGTGGGGCAGCATCTATGGAGCGAAGAAATAGGTGATGTTTTGGGTCGAGATCCTTCTTCAGACTGATGGGGAGGCGGAAGAAGAAAGGGAGAGGTGGAGACAGAAGGTTGTGGGAGAGCTGGGAAGGAGGGAGAAAGCAAGGCTGAAATTGGAGGTCAATGTTCACACCGCTGGGGTGCAAAGTGCCCAAGCGCAATATGAGATGCTGCTCCTCCACTTTGCGGTGGCCCTCACTCTGGCCATGGAGGAGGCCCAGGACAGAAAGGTCGGATTCGGAATGGGAGGGGGAGTTGAAATGCTGAGGTCCACTCGGGAGATCAGGTTGGTTCGTGCAAACCTGAGCGGAAGTGTTGGGCGAAGCGATTGCCAAGCCGACGCTTGGTCTCACTGATGTAGAGCAGCCTACACACTAGGGGAAATTAACAGAGGCCAATGAACCTGCAAACCCGCATGTCTTTGGGATGTGGGCAGAAACCTACACAATCACTGGAAGAACATGCAAACTCCATACAGACAGCACCCAAAGTCAGGATCTAATCCGGGTCTCTAGCGCTGTGAGGCAGCAGCTCGACCAGCTGGGCCAGTGTGCTGCCCTCCATCTTATTGTCCTTTTGACATGTATCCAATTCTCTGCTAAATATTGTCCTTGGATCTATTTCCATTAGTCTTTCAGTCAGCAATTTCAAGCTCATAACAACTTGTTAAAGAAGGAACTGCAGATGCTGGAGTTTCCCTGATCCCTGACCAGTCTGAAGAAGGGTCTCGACCCGAAAAATTCGCTATCTCCTTCGCTCCTTAGATGCTGCTGCATCCGCTGCGTGAGTTTTCTCCAGCCTTTTGTGTACCCTCATAACAACTTGTTGTGTGAGCAAAAATCAAACTCAGAATCTTGCCCCCTGTTTCCTTCTGCTGATCGAAGACCTTCAACCCATGTTCTTTGGTTCTTGCGTTTGTGAAAAGCTGGAAGTAGATTTCCACTTATTTTCTTGATCATGGTTTTTGGAGTCTCTTCCAAATCTTCTCATAGTTTCAGCTAGGTCTCTAGTCAACCATGGCATATTCTAAAGGGAACAGGTTGGTGGGGTGGGCGTGGGCTGGGATGTAACATTGATGAGGTGAAACATGACTGGAGCATGTCCTCGTTTGACCATTTCCCATGATCAATATACGATCAATTGAAAACTGGTCCTTCGGCCCATCTTGTTCAAGTCACCAAAGATGCCCCATCAGAGCTAGTTCTATTTATCTGCATTTGGCCCATATGGCTCTGAATCTTTCCGATGTTAAATACACTGTAAATGTTGTTGCAGTACCTGCCTGAAAAATCTACGCTGGCAGCTTGTTCTATGTACACAACGCTCTGTGTGGGGGGAAAAAAACCTACCACTCTGATTCCTATTAACTCTTTTTTAACTCGCCTTAAAACCTCTGGCCCCTCTCTGCTTTCTCAATTCTCCTTCCCTGGGTAAAAAAAAACTCTGTGCATTCTCTGTCTATTCCCCTTATATTTTATACGCCTCTATAAGATCACACATCAGCCTCCTGCGCTCTGAGGAATAAAGTCCTAGCCTGACTTTGCTTATAGCACAGGCTGTTGAGTCCTGGCAACATCTTCGTAAATCTACTCTGCACTCTTTCGCAGTTTAATAGCATCCTCCTTATAGAAAGGTGACTGAAGCTGGACCCAATGCACCAACACCTTGTACAACTGCACATAATGTTCCAAGTTCTACACTCATTACCTTGACTGAAGAAGGCCAATGTACCGAAAGCTGCCTTTACCACCCATCCTAACCTGTGACTGCCGTAAAAACAAAAGGCAGGGGCAGAATAGTTAGTTTCCTGAATGCCCAGTTAAAATATGCACTTGATCAACCAGTAATTCATTTCACTGCGAGTAACATATCAAGCATAATTCCCCCCCGAGCAGCGAGAAAGTCTAGTGCGTGTTTGACATCCAAAGGAGGGCATTTTCATATTAAAGACATTTTTATTATTTCTCGCAATAAAATAATGATTTTTGTTTCCAAGAGGAGTTTGGCCCATGTCATTAAGTGGTAAATTTATGGCTCTGTGGTCATGCCACACATGACAGGTTTAAGATACATGTAATACATTTCGTCCATAAGCCATCATTTTTGCGCTCATGCGAACATGTACCTTATACTCTCGCAAGACAAAGTCCAACAACAAGTTTTATTGGAGCGCTTATCCCGCGAGGTACTGTATGGATGTCATATTTTTAATAAGCTTTGTACTCACCGTGGTAATCAAATTGTAAGCCTGAAAAATGAATACATGAATGCATCAAATTCCTTTGGGTTTAAACCTCCTGGCATATCTGCCTCCAAAATGTCACCCCTTCCGATCAGCATAAAATTGGTGGGCAGCCAAGCCATCCAACTCTAATGAGCAGCACGGGTGGGTGGGATTGTGTGGGGGGCTGGGAACTAGGGCAATACATTTTACAGAAATTGTCAAAATTTGCTCCTCGGGTGCAAGGGGGGGGGGGGGGGGGGGGGGGGGAGCAGAGGCATCCAAAAACTTTAAATATATGTCAAAAGATAATCTTCTTCCTTGGTTGTGGACAGAAACCAACCGATTAACCTCCATCAGCAAAGGATCAATCTGCCGATATTTATGCAAGAGTTGATTCGAATGACACATTTCCCCTAAATTCTTGGCAAAGAAAAATTGGTTTTGAGCCTAGTTTCTCCTTGACATCTCAACAAACACCTAGTTGGGGGGGGGGGGAGGGGCGGGGGGGATTTAGCCCCCCCTGCCACTGCTGCCATCATGATCTGTCAAATAGAGGTATTTGTCTACAACATTGGCATAAGAGAGAGCTGTTAGTCAGGTCACTGAATCGGGGCGGGGGGGGGAGGGGGGGGGGGGGGGGGGGGGCGCATGGAACAAGTCAGCCTTTGGCTCAGCTCTTCTCATGCACCAAGAGATGAAGAACATCTACCTAGTCCCCAATTTTCCCATTAAGGAGGGGGGAAGGGAGGAGGGGAGGGCACTAGTCGGGCCCTTTGGCCGCAGTTTGCCCCCTGGAAAGGCCACTTAGTCTCCTAACCTGTTCTCCTATTCCAAGTACAGATGATTTTGTTTAATGTTTGTCTCGCACCTGTCTCAATACTTTTCTCTGCCTATCTTGTTCCATATACAAACCACTCTGTCAAATAGAAAATCCCCACGTGATCTTTTAGAACCCTCCCCTGCTCAACCTTTAAACCTCTAACTTTGTGATGCCCTTCTCTGGGGGAAAGGATGTGTGCAATTTTGCTTACAACTTTTTCATGATTTATACATCTCTTAAAGGTACACCCCACAATATCCTGTGCTGTCAGGGAAATAAAGTCCTGTGCGGCACAACTTGAAATACTGCTTAAATGGGGTTCCGTAACTCCTGACATGGGTTTTTCTGGTTTACTTATGTCTTTCTCGTTAAATGGGTAATTAAACTGAGAGAAATACACCAAGAACAGCCGGCCACGTCGTGTGCCCAACCCCAACATGATGACATTGCACAATTCAAGGCGCAATGGTGATATAATACCTAATTACTATTTAATTACAACTTTGTGGAGGATCAAGTGCATAGTACTAAGTCTGTTATGCTGGAGGGAAAGAGAAGGGTGGGAATTTATGGCAAATCTAATATGGAAATGAAACTGCAAACTGCTGATTACAGAGCTTTGATACTAGCTGCATATGGCAATGGAGGCTGTACTTTACTACAGTTAGACATATGAGCGAGAAACCGGAGTCGTGTGTGCCGAGACAGCAATCCTCCATACGATTCTCTATCCTAACTACATCCATGGACACTTTAGAACAATCTTTACTCAATCCAATTTGACATAAAACCTTGACGCTTCCTGTTTTCTCTGCCACCAAAGAGGACCACCTCGCATTGTATCCACACAGATTCATACTGATCTGTCAATGCTTCTGCCCACTCAAACCTAATAATCATCGATCCTGCATGCCTCGAGTCGCATCCTCCACGCCAATAGCTCCTCACTTCACCAGATCTTGTGTCATCGTAAACTAGAGATGTCACATGATTTCCTCTCCTAAATCGTTGAATACCTATATGTAACACAGGCACTCGGTCTCAGCACCGAGCCTTGCGCACCCCACTACCACTGCCTGCCATTCTGAAAGGACATGTGTTTAATTCCTACTCCTTGTCTCCTGTCTGCCAACCATTCCTATCCATGTATTTCCCTACCCCAATACCATGTGTGCTCCAATATGCACACTCCATCTCTTTGTGTGGACCTTTTCAAGCGTTTGAAAGTCCAGATACACCACATCCACTGGCTCTCCACCTTATCCATTCTATTGTTACATCCTCAAAAAAATCCAAAAATTGCTAGCATGAATTTCCCTTCAAAAATCCATGCTGACTTTACAATCCATCAATGCTTTCAAATGTGCTGTTATATAACATCTTTAATATCGACTCCAGCATCTTCCCCCCCACTACCGATGAAGGCACTAACAGGTCTATAATTCCCTATTTTTTTCTCATCCCTCCTTTCATAAAAAGTGAGAATATTTTTGCTACCCTCATCCACAGGAATTGACTTGGAAGTAAAAGCAAGTAAATTCTGGAAAAAAGGCCAATCGGTAAATAAGATTATCCGATTAATTCAGAGGTCACCGGTGGCATGCCATTTTTAATTTATTTTTGGAACACACATCTGGCAAATCCTTGCAGAAATTAACATTTGCTTATTGACAATTGGCTTAGCTGGTACCAGGTACTCTCGCCTGCACTGCATAATTACAAGGGGGCCCGCATTGCAACTTCCAAAGACTATTCAATGGCCATAAAGTTGGTATAGGCCTTGTTCTTATCAGAGCAAGCCTCCCTCTCCAGCAAGTGCGAGGGAAAGTCGAGACGAATAACTGCACTCGACGGCAATTGGTTTTCGATGACACCAGAGGTATTGGCCAGGTTAGTAGACCCACCCGCTCCTTAGTTTACCAGATCTTGGAAAGGGGAAAATACACACGCCACAGTAGAGGCTAGTCAACCATCATATCCTGTTCCAATCAATAAAGTTCTGCTGCAACATCTAAATCCACATCTCCGGGCAAGAGATCCATAGATGGCACAGTGGCATAGTCAGTGGTGTTGTTATATTCACAACTTCATGATTTCCAGGTAAATCTGAACCTTCACTGCTGTGTGTCTTTGTATTTATACATTGCTCTTTTGGGGGTTTATTATTTAGAATAGTGTGGAAACACACGCCCGTCAGCCCACCAAGTCTGATCTCGACCGGCGATCCCCGCACATTAAAACATCCGACGCACTGTAGCAAGCCAATTATTACACAAACCATACGTCTTTGGAGTGTGGAAGGAAAGTCATCAAGATCACGGGAAAACACACAGAGAGATATACACAAACTGCCGCAACATACAGCACGCGTAAAAGGGGGTGAAGTTGGGGGAGTTAGGATGGAACCGGGGGGTCTCCGCGGCTAAAGCGGCCAACTCTAACTAGCCGCCGCTAAAGAGTGCCAGTTTAGAATCATGAAGTCTAGATGTTAGTGTTTTGTTGCAAGAAAAACATGCTCGAAGCACAGTGAGTGTCGAGCTTCGATGTCCTGCCTGTAACTAGCTTAAGACATCCCCCAGTTGGCCTGGCAATTAATTCCCACACCGGCCTACTGCTGCCTTGTTTCAAATCTACAACCTTTCCGCAGCTGCATACCTATGTTATTGCCTTGCTCCTGTCCTCCACCAGGCCTTTCTCAGGCTCACGAGCAGATTGGGATCCTGCTTAGTTTCACTGTTCCTACCCTCAATTCGGGGGGGGGGGGGGTCCCACCTCCTTCCACCACTGGAGACAATGTGGGCTCCACACCTTTCACTTGATCATCGCGGGAGTAGCTGCCTTGAATTAGGGGGGGGGGGGGGGGGGGGGGGGGGGGGTGTTTCTAGTTTCATTATTTCTGTTCCTTTGTACCGTCCTCGACCTCGTGGAGGTTGGCCCTGCTCCGCCGGTGGTGACTATCAAGTCTGAAGAAGAGTCCTCGCCGCGAAATGTCAACATTTTATCCTTTTCTGCCAGAGGGGGGGGGGGGGGGGGGGCGGGGGGGTGAGGTTTGCCTGCCCGTTGAGTTACTTCCACATTTGTTTGCCTTCTCTTCCAGTGAGTGAAACCCACATCTGCAGTACCTTCCTAACCCATTTCCTCACGGACACCCTGTGAACCTTTCTCTCTCGCACCCTAAACCAAATCTCCTTACTTTCTATAGTCTTGCCAACACCTAGAGATTAAAAATTTGCCAATGTACTTATCTGGCTTGGAGTGTCACATTACGATACGATACGCGATATAAGTCCCAGAGGAAATATGGGCTACCCACAGTGTGTGAGTTAAAATCGGAGCAATGGGGCCTAATAAAATGGCATGACGGGCAAAGGGATAAAAATGGGGCTTGAACGCAAGATCCAATATATATTGGTGTTTCCACATGTTTTTTCCATTGCAGTACTGACTAACTCTGCAGATGAGCAATTCCTTTCAAGTGCATGTATGTTATGACCTAACAATAGTCTTGGACATAGGGCAGAAAAGGCGGGAGTGCAGCCTCAGTTAGAGGGGGGGAGTACTATGATGGGTTGGAAAAGGGGGCAGAGTGTTGCTATCAGAGGCTAACTGAAAATCAATTAACGCCCATAGGGGATAAGGTCCAAAGAATCCCAACGCCAAAAAGACCATCATAAGAATGCTGTGTCCTCAAATAAAGGGGGGGAACGTCCTATGATGGGAGTCTAGGGCTGGATTGTTTTTCCCCGGAGCGAAGTAGGGGCAGGGGTGGAGATGCGAAATTTGCAGAGGCATGAACACAAGGGCATAAGATATGCCAATAAGAAGGATGACCGTCAAAAAAGTCACCTATCCATTTTTTCACCCGGATGCTGGCCCTACCCGCATGTGGTTTACTCAGCACTTTGTGTCCTTTATGCGTCAATGGGTAGCTTTTATTGTCCATTCACCTAGTACATGATATTTGTTGGGGGTTTTGCATACCAGTTCAATAAAAAAATCCCCATGAACACGATGCACCAACCACGTTGTTAAACCATCATCGGCCAGTTCCTTTGTTTCTTCTAACCAATGACTTTGGCATACATTGGTATAATCTTCCTTAATTAAGTCCTCACTATCGTTCCTCCCTTCCCAAATCCATCGACGCCCAACATCACCAATCCGGTCGAGCTGCCACTTTCCAGTCTTGACAAAACACCCATAAACCTCAGCCACCTGTCTTCAGTGTGCAAACAATTCGCTCCTGGAATGTGGTGTCCAAGGGGGAAATATGTAGCACTATGATCGAACCGAGTTCCAACTAGTTAACGGTATATAAACATATGTGTTAGTAAGCGCAGAATCTAGGCTATTGGGTGGGGCCCATCCAGTCCTATACATTCAATTCATGACTGAAACTCTTTTCCCTCTCACACCCATTCCTCCTCACTCTACTCCCCATAACCATGACACCCCCTAGGGGGGGGGGGGGGGCAATCAAGAATCTTCAACTCCACCTCATTCAAATTTCCGACAGGAGCCACACCTGACTTTTACGTGTCCCTGCCCCCATTCATTTCAGTTAATGAATGGCAAAGCATAGAGGGGTTCCTATGTGAAAAATCATACTAGACAAAGTAGACAAAGTGCAGACCCTTGTGGGTCATTTCCCCCAATGTGTGGTTACGGGGGGGGGGGGGGGGGGGTGGGTAATGGTTCCCATGCGGGGGAAGAGAAGGGGGGAGGGAGTGAGGGTTTTTACGAGAAGAAGAGGGGAGAGAGAGAAGGGGAAGGGAAGGGAGAGAGAGTGAGGGGGAGAGATGTAGCAGGGAAGGTGAATGTAGGGATGGGGTTTGAAGAGGGATGGGTGGGTGGGGAATGAGAGGAGGAAGAAGAGAGAGAAGGTGGAGGATGTGAGGGGGCAGAGAGGAGAAGGAGGAGAGGATAGGGAGGGGGAGAGGGGTGGGAGAGAAGCGCGTGGAGGAGGAAGAGAGTGGGAGGAGAGGGAGTATGGGGGAAGATGAAGTGGGGGATGCTGAGAAGTGAAGAGAAGGTGAGAGGAGTAGGGGGGGGGAGGGGGCGGAATGGCGGGAGTGGTAGAAGAGGGATATAGGGGTAGGGGGAAGTGGGGAGAAAAGAGTGGAAGAATGGGTAGGCGTGGGAGGAAATGGGAATGGGGTGGGGGGACGAGGGTCGAAGGGGTGGAGGGTGGGTGGGAAGAGGGGGGCAGGAGGGGGAAGGGGGTGAGAGAGGAGGAATTAGGGGGTGGGAGGAGAGAGGGAGGGAAGAGGGGTAGGAGTGTCAGATTGGGGTAAAGGAAGGATGGTGGGAAGGGGGAAGGTGAGAGGTGGCCGAGTGAGGGATCAGGTAAGGAGGGATGGAAGAAGGGGAGGAAAGGAGAGAGGGATGGCGGGGAGAGGGAGAAGATGTGGGTAGCAAGGGGAAGAGTGGGTGCGGGAGAGGGTTCGGAGAGAGGGGAATGAGAGGGCGGGAGTGAGAAAATGGGGAGAGGGTGAGAGGGTAATGGAGGAGGGAGAGGAGAGGTGCGGAGAGTGTAGGTGATGGGGGAGAAAGTGAGCGGGTAGATGGGAGAGGGGGAGACTGGAGAGAGGGGGTAAGAGTGGGTATGGGGAGGTGTGGAAGGGAGAAAGGGGTAGGGGAAAGGGTTGGAGGGGAGGAGGTGGGAGGTGACAGGAGACCCAGGGAGGGTGGGGAAGGGTGGAGAGATGTGGAAGCGAGGCGGTGGTGGTGGGAAGGGTTTAGGGGAGAGTGATAGGAGGAAATAGGGGTGGGGGAGGAGAGGGATGGGGTAGGGAGGAGGAATGAGGGGGGGGAGGAAGGTGTTAGGGGAGGGTAGAGATGAGGTAGGAGGAGAGAGAGGGGAGGCGGGTGGGGGTGGTAGGAGAGGGTGAGGGGAGGAGAGAGATGAGGAAGGGGGGGATGGGGAAGAGCGTGGAGGGAGAGAGGGGAAAGAGTGGGGACGTAGAGAGGGAGGGGTCCATCTATTCCCTATCACCCCCAATCCTCTTTCTCTATTCCCATAAATGTGATCATGCGCTTCGACACAGCTGTGGGGGGGGGGGGGGGGGGGGGGCAAGGCAGATGTAAATGAGATAATTCCGATTGGACATCTGTGAGGGATGGCATTACGACATCACACAATGGAACGTGCTGGAGCATCAGGCGGGGGAGGGGGGGGGGCTGGTGCAAGGGCAGATGTAAATGAGATCCATTCCGATTGGACATCTCTGAGCATTGGGCATTGTGACATCACACGATGGAATGTTTACCAACATTCTATGGGTGAGAGCAGTTTGATTTTTTTATGATTTTGAAATATTGGAGGGGGGACGGATTTTATTAAAAATTGTGTACGTAAAAATGTCTAAATGTAACGAGGAGTGCATTAGTGAATGTAAAAGCGTAATCTCTAGCAAAATGGAAATAATTGTGGCGTTTGAGGGTCTGGTTTCGGCGGACCAGGGAATCAAAGGGCGAAAATCTTATCTGAAGAAAAAAAGGAATCACACACACACACACACACACACACACACACACACACACACACACACACACACACACACACACACACACACACACACACACACACACACACACACACAGTTTTAAAAGTATATAGGTTATAGACTCATTCAAATGCCTTTAAGCATCTGTGACCATATGTATGTGCAGGAAGGAACTGCAGATGCTGGTTCACACTGAAGATAGACAAAATGTCATAGTGACACAGGCAGCATCTCTGGAGAGAAGAAATGTGTGACGTTTCGGGTCAAGGCTCTCAGTGTGAAGAAGGGTCTCGACCCAATACGTCACCCATTCCTTATATCCAGAGATGCTGCCTGTCCTGTTGCGTTACTCCAGCATTTTGTGAACACGTATAGTCGGGGCATTTTTATTTTCTGCCGACTCAAAATCCTCCTATCTCTTGTCTTGTTGCACCTGGGTTAACAAATTAAAAAATGAAGAATGAGCTCACCAGAGGGAACTCATAAAAATAAAAAGAGCCATTAATAATGTACTGTGTTATTTTGAATTAATAATTGGATGTGCTGCGCATTTCAAGCTCACTGTTGTAGGTAGTGAAAAGCACTGGAGTTTGCCTGAAGGAAATGTGTTTCTGAAATGGAATGTTTTCCATGCTGATTCTTCCTCCATCGAAGTTCTTGCCTGTCTCTGTAAACATACCTCCACGTTATTGCAATGCTGGACGTGAAAAGTATATAAGACTGAAAAGAAAGAACAGTTACTAAAAGTAAAGACGGAGGAAACGGGTGTGAGACTTTTGAATTTAATAATATTACGGGGGCACGTTTGTTTGTAATGGTGTCCTTAAGTTGGGTGTTGATAACCCAACGATAGCCTACCAAGGGAACCCCCATCAATAATGAATGGTTAGACTGCGCCGACAAATATCATGTTGTAATTCCATCTTACCCTCAACATCTCTGGTTCTGAGTCGGCCATTTGTGTCTTACGGATGTCAGGGGTTAAGGGGAGAAGGCAGGAGAATGGGGTTCAGGGGGGAGAGATGGATCAGCCATGATTGAATGGCGGAGTAGACTTGATGTGCTGAATTGCCTGATTCTACTCCTATCACTTATGACCTTATGATTTGTGTTAAATTGCCATAAGTAAGAACGGAGAGAAATTTATAAAATTACTAGACCAAGTGGGACCCGTTAGGTCCCTGTCACACGGTAGGCCTGGTCCCCCAACGCAATGTAATATTCCACTACACACCCAGAGCCCCCACGGGAGGCCTGGTCACCCAACGCAACCTGTTCTCCCAACCTGTGGAATTCTCTGCCACAGAAGGTAGTTGAGGCCAGTTCGTTGGCCATATTTATGAGTAAGTTGGATGTGGTCCTTGTGGCTGAAGGGATCAGGGGGTATGGAGAGAAGGCAGGTACAGGATATTGAGTTGGATGATCAGCCATGATCATATTGAATGGCGGTGCAGGCTCGAAGGGCCGAATGGCCTGCTCCTGCACCTAATTTCTATGTTTCTAACCCCATATTCCACCGCTCACCCATAGCCCCCAACTGCGTAGGGGCTGCTCATTTCACCTTATTCACCCTCCCTCATTTTAAACTTTTTTTTAAAAATGTGCACTTGCTAGGGCTTGCAGGACTCTGTGTCCTGGGTTAGCAACATTCCAGCGAGCAGGGCTACAATCCCATTGTGACATCATAGCTGTAAGTGCCAGTGCAGAAGGAAGACATTTTTCTCAAAGTGGGATTTTGTAAAGTTAAAAATGTGAATAACTCGTAAAATTTAACATCAATCTCAACAAAGCTTGATACAAAAGACCAGAGGACAATTGTGAGTAAGGTGGTCCAAAAATTGTTGTGCTATCGTGTACCATTTTGGCATAGTTCTGGAATCTCATGCACATCCATCCATCCATCGATGCAGACACACACGCACAAACAAGATGAGAGTTTTAGTAATATACTAGACCAAGTGCAGACCCGTTGGGTCAGTTCCCCCAATGCACCTGTTCCCTACTACTAGCCTCCACAGGAGGTGCTGTCCACCAACTCAAGTCGTTCCCAAATGTAAGATTCCAGCACTCCCTTTGCCTCCCTCAGCAGTGCTATTTAAAAATAAATTCTAATTGCATTTGCCCTGCGTGTTGCAATAGCAATTCACCCTCCCCCTGCTCGTCTATCCATTGTGATATCATCAGTTCATGATGCCAGTGTGACATCATCATTTGAAGCTGGTCGGTTTGAAATTCAAAGACATCATCATTTGAAGCTGGTCGGTTTGAAATTCAAGGTAATTAATCAGTAATAAGTTGAGAAATAAAGCATAAAATGTTCAGTGAAAGTGATCTCTGCCTCGAGGGAAACATGTGAATCAGTACATGTAAAAATCTTGTGAAAGTTGGCGTTTGTAAAGCTTTAATCATGAATAACGTGTCAAATATAGGATTACATCTTTATTGAGTCTTGTCTCTGCTAGCTGAGCCATTGTGATGTCATCATTTGAAGCTGGTGGTTTTAATTTCAAACTCTTTTGACTTAATAATAATGAGTGGAGAGTAAGTTGAGAAATGAAGCAAGAAATGTTCAGATAAGGTGATCCCGGCCTCTACGGGGAAAAATGTCAACCAGAATATGTAAAAATGTAATTGTTACAACGTAGTGGTTTTGGCAAAAATGTAAAGACAACCACATATACACACTAACAAGATCAGTTTCAATAAATATATGATATATAAGATGATCGACAGATTTTTTTTTTTCCCAGTGTGGCAATGTCAAATACTACAGGGCATAGCTTTACGGTTAGAGGAAGAAAGTTTCGAAGAAATGTACAGGTTTTACAAGGGTTTTTTTATATCGTGGGCTGAAGGGCCTGTTCCTGTTCTCTCCTTGGACTCTGTTGTTACTGGACTCCATGGTCAATGATGAGCAGGGACCATCTATCACACAATGTAATTATAATTTGATTATAGTTTGTTTCCTTTCAATGACAGTATCTGACATGACCAAAGAGACTTAAGATACTTTAACTTTATTTGTCTTTAATAATCCATAGAACCAGAAAATCTGGGTGGCGCAGTGGGAGAGTTACTGCCTTACAGTGCCAGATACTCGGGTTCGATCCTGACGGATGCTGTCAGTGTGGCGTTTGTACCTTCTCTATGACCACAGGGGTTTTTTTCTGGGTGCTCCAGTTTCCTCCTGCATCCCAAAGATGTGCATGTTTGTTTCCCTAGTGTGTCCCTAGTGTGTAGGATAAAACTAATGTATGGGTGATCGCTGGTTGGTGTGGACTCAGGGGGCCAAAGGGTCTGTTCCACGTTGCATCTCCAAACAAAAATTAAACTAAACTAAAAAAGAAAAGGCTAACAATTAAGAGTCTTCACACTTTTGTATATACTGCTTACAGGTTTACAAGGATGGAGACAATGTTGGCAATGCCAACATTTATTATGCAGCCCTAATTTGGTATTGATATTGATTTATTGTCACCATGATACTGTGTACCATGATACTGTGAAAATCTTTGGCCCAAAAAACAGCAGGTAGATGAAAATTAATGCCATCCAAGTGCCCAGAGTCATTAGATAGACACAAAATGCTGGAGAGGGACCGGCAGCGTCTCTGGAGAGAAGGAATAAGTTTTGCGTTGAGACCTTCTTCAGACTGAACGTAATGGGAAAGGGAAACGACAGATAGTCATTCATAGGCCAGACAGAGGAAGGAAGGGAGATTTCCTTCCCTGGAAGATCTTTACAAAACCAAATGAATTTTTACAACACTCCAGGAGTTTCACGGATACCAAAACAGAGCCTGATTTTGTGTTTTATACCAGATTAATTTAGAAGGATGCTTAAAACATAATGATGAAATTAACTGCCTGAAGGTTGGTTGGGAGTCGCTTACTGTATTACATTCCATTGTTTTGCCAACACTCTGCCATACAACTACCTGCATGTACATTGTGGTTTGCCATAATGTTCATACCACATTGATCAGCCATGATGGAATGGCAGAGTAGACTTGATGGGCCAAAGTGCCTAATTCTGCTCCAATAACTTGTGAATGTTCATGGTGAAATTACTTTGCTTCTTGGCTTCCTAAACACACTGCCTGAAATTAGGAACTACTTGTGCAAAAGATGGGATTAAGACGTCCAACCTTGCATGGCTTTCAAGACAATAACACTGAAGAACTGGGCAAGTTGAAGACAATTCAATTGCATCATACTAGACGTATTCTGACCAGATATGGACTTTGGCATTGTGCCTTCTGTGCAGACCAAATGTATTGGTTATAATTACACTCTGGGGTGCAAAGTAGGCATGGGAAGTTAAACCCATTGCCATTGAGATGGGTAATGCAGGATAGAGCATATAACAGTACAGCACAGGAATGGGCCCTTCGGCCCACAATGCCTGTGTCGAACATGATGCCATGTTAAACTGATCTCATCTGCCTGTACATGATCCATATATCCCAATTCCTTGCACTCCCACCTAAAATTCTCTTAAATGCTACTATTCTATCAGCCTCCACCCACCACCACTCTCACTGTGTTTCTAGATGCACAGCAGAGGCCAATTAGCAACCATCTACTAGGCAAGCCCCACGAGAGCTCAATTCCCTCCGCTCCCTTATTCCTGAATCTACAATTCATCAGATTTCTATAAACAACAGGCGCACTAAAAATCAACCAATTAAAAGGGCGGCATGGTGGCGCCGAGGTCGAGTTGTTGCCTTACAGCGCTTGCAGGGACAGAGACCAGGGTTCGATCCCGACTACGGCTGCTGACTGTACGCCGTTTGTACCTTCTCCCCGTGACCTGCATGGGTTTTCTCCGAGATCTTCGGTTTCCCCCCGCACTCCAAAGATGTACAGGTTTGTAGATTAATTGGCTTGGTATAAGTGTAAATTGTCCCTAGTGTGTGTAGGGTCGTGTTGGTGTGCGGTGATCGCTGGTCAGTGTGGACTTGGTGGGCCGAAGGGCTTGTTTCCGTGCTGTACCTCTAAACTAAGCTGAACAAGAAATTGAATCACCACAGATCAGGCCCCTCGCTAATAATATGTAGTATTCTCCACCTGACATAACAGCCCTATTTAGAAAGAGAGTATCCTCAACGCCGGGTGATTAATCCCAAATGAGATTGCTTGGTCGAAATATATGAAGTATTTTTATATTTGTATTCACAAATATCTTAAAAAAAGATAAAGCGCTCAATGTGATGGGCATTGAGTTATTTTGCAAACATCAATGCAGAAGTCTCATTTAAACACCATAATTAGAAATTGTAGCATGTGTTTGCTTTTCTACTGGGTAATGTGTACATATAGCAATGCACTTAACTAACCCTCAGGCATTTAAAAAATACCAAGGTAAATTCAATTACGCTTAATCTGCCAGAAAGCACATGAAGAGCTACAGCACAAGTGACCTTGTAAAGCTTTCCAGAGATTTTTAAAAATGCAATGGGGTTTTTTTTTTTTTAAATCCAGTCGAAGAGAGAGTTAAAATTCAGGGAAAGACAAAACCCATTGTGACCAGCGTGTCTCGGTGCAATCATCAGTAGAACTAACTATTATAGTCGATTTAATAGCTTGAAAATGAACTCATTAGTGGTCTTTTATCAGTGGAAAAAGTCTATTAAATCTGGATGTGTGGAGAAGCAGAGCAGGGCCTCATTTCCATCCCACTTGTGACCTGAACAAATCGGAGGAATGCATTGAAAGGTACAGGGTCAGGCCTGAGTGCAGAGAAATATTTTTTCCACACTACGCCGAACCAGCTTTACCTTTTAGGTTCCTGATGCAGTTAATTTTCATTTGCAATCGTTTTTTCCGTGCATGTGTCTTCTCCCACCAGCTGCCACCACCTCACTCCATGGCATGTCGAATCAAGCCCCCAAAAATACCTGAGTCAAAGGAGCTGGAAGATTTAATTGAATTCTCAACAACATTTAACCAAAAATATGATTGCCATCCATCATATAAAAAATTGCTGGTTTTTTTGTTGCATTGTGAGATTATAATTAATTTAGTTTTGTTTAGTTCAGAGATACGTCGCGGGGACAGGTCCTTCAGCCCACCGAGTCTGCATGGACCAGTGATCTCCGTTATTGAACACTGCCCACCACACACAAGGGACAATTTACATTTATACAATTTTATCAAACCAATTAACCTACAAACCTGTAAGTCTTTGGAGTGTGGGAGAAAACCGAAGATCTCAGAGAAAACCCATGCAGGTCACGGTGAGACTATACAAACTCCGTACAGACAACGCCCAAAGTCAGGATCGAACCCATGTCTCTGGCGCTGTAAGGTAGTACCTTACCGCTCTGCCACCGTGGCACACTTATTTCTTCAAGTTATTAATTGGGTAAAAACAACTAGAGAGCAATCCTGAGCTGCCATCCACCTCATTTGAGACCCTTGGACTGTCTTTGATCGGACTTTACTGGACTTTATCTTGCTCTAAACAGTATTCAAATTATTCCCTTCATTATGCATCTCTACACTGTGGATGGCTCAATTGTAATCATGTACAGTCTTTCTGCAGACTGGTTAGCACACAACAAAATCTTTTGATTGTACCTCAATACCCGTGACAATAAACTAAACTCAACCATAAGGAATGTTTCAAAGTGCTGGAGTGTCTCAGTGGGTCAGGCAGCATCTCTGGAGAATAGGAGTAGCGGACGCTTCTTCAGGCCTGAAATGTCACCTATTCCTTTTCTTCAGAGATGCTGCCTGACATGCTGTGCTCCAGCATTTTGTCTATCTTCGGTGTAAACCTGCATCTGCAGTTCCTTCCTACACAAGGAATGTTTCAAACCCACTTCTGGTCTCCGAAGAGGGTGCTGCACATGAACCTAAAACTGGAGTTACTGTGCGATCAAAAATGGGAGGGAAACCACATTGGCTGTTCATTGTTGTGGGGAGTGAACTCAATCTCGGAGATGATGTAGATGCAGAAACTCTCAACAAAGGAAAGAAACCAGATTATTGCTGGTAATGACATGCAAATTATTGTATAAAATATTTGCCCAAAGCTTCCTTTAAAATTGGTTCTGGTTTACACAGTAATTTTGAACAATAATTATGACAAACCCTAATGGTCCCTCAGGCATTTTATCTATAATGAGAATTCCATTTACTAAAAATTAGTTTATTGAAAATCTACAATAATCACAATTATTATATCAATGCATTAGGACTTCTCTTAATTGATTAACACACTTAGCCAAAACCTTTCACAACATGCTCATCCTCAAAGTTAAAAGGAAAATCTGGCTCATTTAGGGAGCACAATGATATTTGAAATCAAACTAATAAATAACTGGGAATCCAGTCATAGATACCATCGCTTCTCTGTGTATCAGTTACTAGAAATCTCAATACATAAACAAAAGTAGGAAATCCATAATAACAGCAAATGTCGTGAATGTTCAACAGATCAGGCAGCGTCTCAACAGTGTTAGGACATAAAGTGCTGGAGTAGCTCAACGGGTCAGGCAGCATCTATAGAAAACATGGATAGGTGATGTTTCAGGTTGAGAACCTTCTTCAGACTGTTTGTAGAGAAAAAACTGGCAGAGGGGAGAGGCAGGCCAAAGCGTCGCAGGTAATGGGTCAACACAGGTGAACGTAGTTTTGGAAGGGAGATGGTTGGAACAAAAGCCAGATGGTTGAACCAATATCACCAACAACTTCTGGACCACCCATATTGAAGCAACGACCAAGAAAGAACACCAACGCCTCTGCCTCCTTAGAAGGCTTAGGAAGTTTGGCATGTCCATTACAACTCTCATCAACACTACTCGTGCGCCATAGAAAGCATTTTATCTGGATGCATCACAGCTTGGTTTGGGAACAGCTCCATCCAAGACCACAATCAATTGCAGTGAATTGTGTACGCAGACCAGATAATCGCACAAACCAACCTCCCTTCTATTGACTCTGTTTATAACTCAAGCTGCCTCGGCAAGGCCAGCAGCATTATCAAGGATGAGTCGCACCTTGGCCACTCCCACTTCTCCCCTCTCCCATCAGGGAAAAGGTATAGAAATGTGAAAACGTACATCTTCAGATTCAGGGACAGTTTCTTCCCATCTGTTATTAGTAGGTATGTTACAAAACTTACCTTTAGCGGTGCTGCAGTTCTGCCACTGCCCGTGTGCGCGACTTTGGCGCCTTTGAGAGGGGGGCGGGTTTAAAATAAGATTTTTCTTCAGACTATTCAAATCAATTTTGAACAGGCTTTTTAGATGCTGAAGAAAAATCGCTTCGACTGCCGTTTTATTAAGTTTATTAAAATTAGCGTTGGAAAAATTAAAAGCAGGAGAAAATTAAAAATCATCTTCTAATGCCAACAACGGGGACGGATCTTACGTAGGGGACAAAAGAAGGTACACAGTTTATTTTTACATAAAAACGTGCTTCTTAGGAAGCCTTTAATCAAAATCAAAAATATACAAACCGGCAGTATTTTTCCTGCCGATATGGGGGTTAAATTCACCACAAACCGCAACGTTCCAATCCATCGCGTTCAATAAAAACCCACTTGCAAGTTGATTTAAATGGCCATTAATTTACGGGAATTAAACACTAAATTCCTTCCATTTGGCCTTTAAATGCATAACAATGAAATTTAAAAATCATGTTATATTGTGAATTCTTGTGTGAATGTTATTTGGACACTTAGGCTTTTTTTAAATGTTAACCTTTTCTTAAGAAATGGATAGATGTTTAGATTTAGTAATTTAATTTTGTAATTAGCTACAATTAGGAACTAACTAATTATATGCTTTAATTTCAGGTCATCCAAGTAAGATTGTTTCATATTTATTTCATAGAAACATAGAAAATAGGTGCAGGAGTAGGCCATTCAGCCCTTCGAGCCTGCACCGCTATTCAATATGATCATGGCTAATCATCCAACTCGGTATCCTGTACCTGCCTTCTCTCCATACCCCCTGATCCCTTTAGCCACATGGGCCACATCTAACTCCGTCTTAAATATAGCCAATTAACTGGCCTCAACTACCTTCTGTGGCAGAGAATTCCAGAGACTCACCACTCTCCGTGTGAAAAATGTTTTCCTCATCTCAGTCCTAAAGGAATTCCCCCTTATCCTTAGACTGTGACTTCTTGTTCTGGACCTCCCCAACATCGGGAACAATCTTCCTGCAGCTAGCCTATCCAACCCCTTAAGAATTTTGTAAGTTTCTATAAGATCCCCCCTCAGTCTTCTAAATTCTAGCGAGTACAAGCCAAGTCTATCCAGTCTTTCCTCATATGACAGTCCATCCCAGGAATCAGTCTGGTGAACCTTCTCTGTACCCCTTCTATGGCAAGAATGTCTTTCCTCAGATTTGGAGACCAAAACTGTACGCAATACTCCAGGTGTGGTCTCACCAAAACCCTGTACAACTGCAGTAGAACCTCCCTGCTCCTATACTCAAATCCTTTCGCTATGAATGCTAACATACCATTTGCTTTCTTCACTGCCTGCTGCACCTGCATGCCTACTTTCAATGATTGGTGTACCATGACACCCAGGTCTGGTTGCATCTCCCCTTTTCCTAATTTGTCACCATTCAGATAATAGTCTACTCTCCTGTTTTTGCCACCAAAGTGGATAACCTCACATTTATCTACATTATACTGCATCTGCCATGCATTTGCCCACTCACCCAGTCTATCCAAGTCACCTTGCAGCCTCCTAGCATCCTCCTCACACTTAACACTACCCCCCAGCGTAGTGTCATCTGCAAACCTGCAGACGTTGCATTCAATTCCCTCGTCCAAATCATTAATATATATTGTAAATAGCTGGGGTCCCTGCACTGAGCCTTGCGGTACCCCACTAGTCACTGCCTGCCATTCTGAAAAGAACTCGTTTACTCCTCCTCTTTGCTTCCTGTCTGCCAGCCAGTTCTCTATCCACATCAATACTGAAGCCCCAATACCGTGTGCTTTAAGTTTGTATACTAATCTCTTATGTGGGACCTTGTCGAAACCCTTCTGAAAATCTATGTATAACACATCCACTGGTTCTCCCTTATCCACTCTACTAGTTACATCCTCAAAAATTTCTATAAGATTCGTCAGACATGATTTACCTTTCGTAAATCCATGCTGACTTTGTCCAATGATTTCACCACTTTCCAAATGTGCTGCTATCCCATCTTTAATAACTGACTCTAGCAGTTTCCCCACTACCGATGTTAGACTAACTGGTCTGTAATTCCCCGTTTTCTCTCTCCCTCCTTTTTTAAAAAGTGGGGTTACATTAGCTACCCTCCAATCCTCAGGAACTACTCCAGAATCTAAGGAGTTTTGAAGAATTTCAGAATGCATCAATCTATAGTAACTGAAAATTTCATTCAGTTCTCTTAATTTTTAAGAAAGTTATGGGCTTTTGAATGTCCTTGATCACAACTTTTGTGTTAAGTCAATGGAAAAGCAATAGGGAACAAGGTGCTAATTCCTAGTATGAAAATGGCCATAACTTTTTTAATACTGAAGTGAATTTTAAGTGAATTAGGTGTCAAATTAAACTTTTTATGCTTTATCTGATGGGATAAATTGCAAACTTGATTTTTTTAAATCTCAAAACTTTGTAACATTGCTATTATTAGGCAACTGAATCATCCTACCATAACCAGAGAGCAGTGTTGAACTACTATTTATCTCTTTGGTGACCCTCGGACTATCCTTGGTCAGACTTTGCTGGCTTTACCTTGCGCTAATCGTTATTCATTTATGTATCTGTACATTGCAAATGGCTCAATTGTAATCATGTATTGTCTTTCTGCTGAAGGGATAACACGCAACAAAAGCTTGTTACTGTACCTCGGTACACGTGACAGTAATCTAAACTAAACTAAAGGTTAAAGCAGAAGGTATGAGACCGGATTGAAGAGTTGCGGATTGTGAAGCCCGAGGGAGGAAACTAGCGGAGGGAGGGTGGTGGTGGAGGGGAGAAATAAGTAGGAGTCTAGTTAGGGCACATGGGAGGGAAGGGAGAGGAGAAGGAAGTAGGAGAGGGGTGGGTAGGAAGGAACTGACGTTGGTTATACACCGAAGATAGACACAAAATGCTGGAGTAACTCAGCGAGACAGGCAGCATCTCCAGATAAAAGGAAGGGATAACGCGTTTGGTTGAGACCCTTTTTCAGTGGGAGTGGGGGTTTTGGGGGGGATTAATGTTTTGGCCAACGACTTTGGATCGGAATCTATTCTGATGGAATATCAACTAGATGCTCAATCCTGAATCAACCCTCACCTTTAGCTTCAGACTATTTAAATGGCAAATTAGATCTTTAGTCATTGATCCTGTTTAATGAATCAAAGCAGGGACTTTGAATGTATTTAATTATTATGGTGCAGTGATGCACATGTAGCCTTTTCTGGACATTTCTCAAGAAATTCTGCTTTTTATACATTTCTACATAATGCAGAAACAATTGGGAGGCTGTATTCTGTACATATTTGCTGTGAAATTATAAATACATTCTTTACTGGCTGGAAATACTGAGCAGCGGAAATCTTAATTTGTGACTTCATTATAGATAATAATGTGAATTATTTTAGCCTGGAAGGTTTAATTCGCACCAACACCTGCACAGCAGGGCCAACCCAGTGAAACCAGGTTCCCCACTGTCACCCCACATATATTTATACAATGCAAGTTTAGCTTAGTTTGCTTCAGAGATACAGCACAGAAACGGGCCCTTCGACCCAACGTGTCTGCACCGACCAGCGATCCCCACACATTAGCACCGTCCCACACACACTAGGGTCAATGTACACTTATGCCAAGCCTATTAACCGACAAACCTGTGCGTCTTTGGAATGTGGGAGGAAACCGAAGTTCTCGGAGAAATCCCACACGGTTACGGGGAGAACGTGTAAACTTTGCAACACCCGTAGTCGGGATCTAACCGGGTCTACTGGCACTGTAAGGCAGCAACTCTACCACTGCGCCACCGTGCCCTCCTTTGCCATCCTGCTGCCCTTAGTCCATAGCTCCCTGAAAGTGGCAATGCAAATGGATAGTTTAGTTTATTGTCACGTGTACCGAGGTACAGTGAAAAGCTTTTCTTGCGTGCGGGCCAGTCAGCGGTAACTCCTTAAAAGACACTTGGTTTTCATTCGAAAAATAGGTTAGACGGGGGGCATATTCAGCTCGGTAGGAAAAACAGACACTCGAATCAAGATAACCAGATTATTGCGCAGTTTGAATGGTCACTTGCTGGATCAAGATTGCTAGTTTTTATTGGAGATTAAGAGATTAATGGAAACTTATTTCCCATTGTATGCTGTACCAAAATGGAGCTGTCCAATCAATTCTGGTTTCGGTATTCATAGATATTTAGTTAGTAATTTAAATTACCATTTTTGCCAATCACTAATATGCTTAACGGACAGATGAGTCCTTGTGTGACATTTTCAGACAGATGACTCAAATTATACAAAATTCATATGTGCGTAAATCCTGAGGTAAGAGCTTACTGCTCACTCTGTTGAGTGACATTGTAAATGCTTGCAGATTTAGAGTTAAATGCTCATGAAGATATCTTCTGTTCAGAGCTTTCTTTTATTAGAAAATGTATTTTAATACATGAGAGTCTAACCAGACAAACTCTTAACGCTTATGTTTAATTTATCTTTTTATGATTAAATCTGCTTGGATTAAATTCTTAAGATATTTAGTGTGAAGACACCAAATAAATGGAATAATGTTTGCTGAATAAGTGACATTCTATAGTAATTTTGCTATTTCAAGCAGATTTATTACAACCAAGGGAAGCATTTGTTATAGATGTAGCCTTCGATGCCTCGGAGAAGATATTTTAAAGCAGGAAAAATTCAGTAGTATGTTATCAATTTTGAGTTTTATTTTTAGAAAGATGCCCTGGTGAAATCTTGCATCGACCATTGTTAATAAGAAAAATGCTGAGAGGCACGATATTTTTCTTCCCATGAAAAGTAAACTGATAGTTGCAACCTTATTATAATTTTGAAATGATCACCCTTCATCTTAGTGCTTGCATCTCTCTTTTAGTCCACTGTCACAGATTAAAGTTTATCATGTAAACTTTACAGGTAGCATTGTACCTACAAGATGAAGAGGGGGAAAAGCAGTGTATTCTGACTGAGACCACTGCAAAAACACTATTGACCCACCTCTCCGCTCAAAACCTTATATTTGTGCCAGAAATGTCAAGAGTTAAGTCAAGTGTGTTTTAATGTCGTATGTCCCGAAACGGAACAATGAAATATTTACTTGCACCTGAGTGGTGCAGTGGTCGAGCTGCTGCCTGACAGCGCCAGAGCCCTGGGTTTGACCCTGATTACGGGTGCTGTCTGTTCGGAGTTTGTACTTTCTCTCTGTGACCACGTGGGTTTTCTCTGGGTTCCTCCCACACTCAAAAGCTGTGCAGGTTTGTACGTTAATTGGCCTCTGTAAAAATTGTAAATTGTCCCTAGTGTGTAGGATAGTACATGGGATGATCGATGGTCAGCATGGAATCCGTGGGCCGAAGGGCCTGTTTCCACGGCCTATCTCAAGTCCAAAGTGGCGCAACTGATAGATAAGTAAACACATTACTCTGTAAAACCTGCGATAAACAAGAAAAAAGTTCAGTGTGTATATATATAAAAAAAACAAACAGACTATTAAATAGACAATAGTAGTGCAAAGTCAAAGATAATGTCTATATAGTTTGGAGCCTATTTGGTAGTTGTGTTTAATAGCCTGATGGCTGTAGGGAAGAGGATGTTCCTAAAACCTGGATGTTACAGTTTTCAGGCTCCTATGTCGTCTTCCTGAAGGCAGGAGTGAATACACTTTAAATTACAGGGAATTTACAGCAAGCACACAAACCATTCAAATGGTTTGTTCCAATGATCATGTTCAGCATGAGCATTCTCTTGTTCATCTTCATCAAATGGCACCAGCATATCATCCTCATGCCCACATGACCTTACTCTTCAATGGCTTCAGGCCCCTTGCCTCAACACACAGCAAAGATAGGCACAAAATGCTGGAGTAACTCGGCGGGGCAGGCAGCATCTCTGGAGAGAAGGAATGGGTGAAGTTTCGGGTCGTGACCCTGCTTCAGGCTGATGTCAGGGGAGCGGGAGATAAGGATGTGTCAGGTGTGAAAACAGAACAAAGGGAAGGAGGTTCAAGGAAAATGTAGGGTACACAAGACTGGAGAAACTCAGCGGGTGCAGCAGCATCTAAGGAGCGAAGGAGATGGGCAACGTTTTGGGTCGAGACCCTTCCTCAGACTCCAGGAAAATGTAGATTAGATCATTGTTAGCTGGGAGAAGGTAACAACAAAGCAAACAGAGATACTGTAATATGTCGACCGAGACAGTAAGACTGGTCTGTGAACTGGGAAGGGGAAGAGAGAGAGAGAGAGAGGGAAAGCGAGGATTCCTTGAAATGAACATACATCAAAAGATTTCCATTGTCTCATAAACTCTCTGGACAAAGTAGTTGATTCTAGTTTTCCTTTTGAGTTTATTAGTAATTTTCTTGTACATTTTCTGACCCATAGTTTTAATCTTGACTCAACGTGGAAACATCTTTACATCTACCCCCATGAGACCCTTTCATATCAGCTCATTCTCTTTCCTCCGGATGAGAGCCCCAACATTAATTTGCTTATTTCCATGCAGCAATCTCACAATACCTGTAGCTCAATATACAGAGACATACAACATGAACAGAACAGCATAGCACACGAACAGGCCCATCTTCCCACAGTGTCCTGGCCAAACAGGATGCCAAATTATGTTCATCTACCCTGCCTGCACGTGATCCATATCCCTCCATTCCCTGCAGATCCATATACCTAAGTAAAAGCCTCCTAAATGCCACTATCATATCTGCTTGCACCACCATCCTGGAAGTTTGTTCTAGGCATCCATCACCACTCTTAATTTAGTTTAGAAATACAGCACGGAAATGGGCCCTTTGGCTCACCAGGTCCACACCGACCAGTGATCCCCGTATACTAACACTATCCTATGGACTGGGGACAATTTACTATATTTACCAAAGTCAATTAACCTACAAACCTGTACGTCTTTGGAATATGGGAGGAAACCGGAGCACCCGGAGACAACCCACCTGGTCACGGGGAGAATGTATAAACTCTGTACACGCAGCATCCGGAGTCGGATTCGAGCCCGGCTCTCTGGCGCTGTAAGGCAGCAACTCTACCGCTGCTCCACCATGCCGCTCCCTGCGCCATCATTCCGCCCGTAACTCTGTTTTCTGTGTAAAAATAAACAGCCCCATACATCTCTTTTAAATTCTGTCCTTCTCACTTTAAAGCTCTGCCCTCTCGTCTTTGCCATTTCCATGCTCCTAAAAAGATTCTGACTGTATATCTATGCCTCTGATAGTTTTATATACTTCTGTCAGGACTCCCCTCAGCTTGCGACACTCCAGAGAAAACAGTCCAAGTTTGTCCAACCTCTCCTTCTGACTAATACCATCTAATCCAGGCAGCACTCGGGTAAACCTCTTCACCACCCCCCCCAAAGCCCCACAGTCTTTTACTTTTACACTGAATACATGAAAGCAACCCCCAGCATTGGCTGTGATACAAAGAAAGAATGGCAACAATTTATTAGACGATAGCAGATCTATGCACTCTGCAAGAAAATAAAACAACCTGGAGCAAGAAAATTCAGTGCTCCCAGAGAATAATGAGATCTAAATACAGCCTTGATGTTACATTTCCTTTTTATTGCATATCTTCTTGCAGCTAATAGGTCATTCAGACCTTACTGTCTCTGCTGGATCACAGAGCAGTCCCATCTCCCTAGTTATTCGCCCTGTGACTTCTTCTCTCTCACATGTCCAATAACAACTCGTGATTCTCCTGCCAACCTCCTAAACTGAGGGTAATTTGCCGTGGATAATTAATAGGCCACCAGTATGTCCTTGGAGACGCAAAAGACTGCAGATGCTGAAATCTTGAGTTGAAAACAAACTACTGAAGGAAGTCATTGGAGACCTTTGAACTATCTTTAATCGAACATTATCGAACTTCAATGTTATGCCTTTGCCTGTGCACTGTGGATGGCTTGGTTGTGTTCGTGTGTCATAGTCAATTACTTTAACTGGATAGCACACAAACAAAAGCTTTTCACTGTACCTCTGTACATGTGACATTAGCATTCTAAACTGGGATAGCATAGAACTAGTGCACAGGTGATCATTGATCGGCAAGGACTTGGTGGGCTAGAGGGCCTGTTTCCATGCTGCATCTCTAAACTAAACTAAACTCATAGGGTCAGACAACATCTGTGGGGGAAATAGACAGATGAGGCTTCAGGTTGGGGCCCTTTTTCAGAACGCCCCTCATAATTTTATAAACTTCTAAGGTTACCTCTTGGCCTATATTCCATGAGAAGAAACACAACCTATCCAATCTCTCCTTATAACTTGCGCCCCCTGCAACATCTTGGTGAATAATATCTGCACTCTCTCTATCATTACCCCATCATTGCTGTAGTGTAGCAACTCTCCAAAAGAGAAATAAATATAGAGCCGAATGTAGTGTTTCAACAGCAGAGAAAGGGCAGATTTAAAAAAGTGCAAGGGTTGAAACAAGGTAGATTGGAAGATTGAGAACTGATCCCAAGCATATCAGAGATCCGTAAAAGTGTCCGATAACGGCGGGCAAAAAGATTAAATTGTGTAGGTGTGGTCACACGCGCGCACACATTGAAGATACAGTACCTGTTCTGCCCAACCCCGTGCTTTCCCACATCTTCACAGCGGACGTTTTTACAGTTCCGACTTCCAGTGAGAGTGTTCCCTTTATGCTTTGATCATTGGGTGGCAACAGTGGAGCAGCGATAGAGTTGCTGTCTTACAGCGTCAGGCACCCGGCTTCAATCCTAGCAACCAACGGGTGCAGTCTGTACGGAGTTTGTACATTCTCCCTGTGACCGCGTGGGTCTATTCTAGGTATGCCGGTTTCCTATCACATTCCAAAGATGTGCACGTTAATTGGCCTCTTTAAATTGTCTCCAGTGTGCAAGATAGAACTAGTGTCCGGGTGTGATCGTTGGTCGACATGAACTCGGTGAGCCGATAGGCCCGATTCCACGCTGTATTTCTAAACTGAACACCTTCCCTCACTTCCTCGTGACAATGAGACAGCAGCAGCGATCTGCAGGTAGAAACATGGGAAATACTGTAGATGCAGGAGAAGGCCAATCGGCCCTTTGAGCCAGCATGCAATATGATAATTGCTGATCATCCAAAATGAGTACCCCTTTCCTGCTTTTTCCCCCATATCCCTTGATTCCATTAACCCGAGGAGCTCTATGTACCTCGATGCCATTCAGAATGTGTAGGTCCTGCTTTAATTCAGGAATCGGGGTGAAATCCACCCTAATGATTTCTCAAAGGCGAAAATGGTCAAATATGTAATTTTTTTTTTTTGCAGTTTTGTCCATTGAAATGTCAGTGCTTATGCACAAAATAAGCATAACCTCCAATTGCTCAGCGATAATGTGCTGATGGAGGGGGAGATGTAGCTATAATTTCTTTTTTCTCTTATTAAACTGTGGGACATATGAGGGGTCACTGTAATTCGCTGATACCAAAATACAGATTCCACAAAGAATTTCACTGACTTTGGGATTAAAAATTATTATGAAGAATAATGCACAGCGGCAGAGTTGCTGCCTTGCAGCCCTAGAGACCCGTGTTCGATCCTGACCTCGGGTGCTGACTGTACGGAGTTTGTACATTCTGCCCGTGGTCTGCGTGGGTTTTCTCCGGGTGCTCCGGTCTCCTCCCCTACTCCAAAGACGTGCAGATTTGTAAGTTACATGGCTTCTGTATATTGCCCCCAGTGAGTAGGATGGTGTGAACAAGCTCTCATTTGTTGGTACTGACTCGTTGGGCCGAAAGGCCTGTTTCAACACTATCTCTGTATCAACCCTGTATCGCTGTAACTAAAGCTACGAATCTCGGATTCTGGTACATTATTGTTTCCCCTGGTTGAGAGAATTGACCAAGATTGAGGTAAGCATTCCGCAGCAACTTTTAGGTGTGTAAAAATCTAGTCTCTTCTGTTGCACTGTCAGATGCCCTCTTCTAGAATATTGGAATGTGTTGATATTCCTCTGAGATAATATTAAAATTCAGCTTCAATTACGCACCAGCGGACAATAGCAGATCCTGTCATTTATTAAGCACCCAGACTAATTTCATGTTCTGTTTCCCCGATTAGTATGAGAGACTGGAGATGCAAGGAACTACAGATGCTGGAATCTTTGAGTCACGCACAAAGTGCGGGAGGAACTCAATGGGTCAGGGGGCAGTGGAGGCAGGTTCTCTGGATGCTTTCAAGAGAGAACTAGATAGGGCTCTTAAAGATAGCGGAGTCGGGGGGGATATGGGGAGAAGGCAGGAACAGGGTACTGATTGGGGATGATCAAACATGATCACATTGAATGTCAGTGCTGGCTCGAAGGGCAGAATGGCGTACTCCTGCACCTATTGTCTATTGTCATCTGTGGAGGGAATGGATAGAGAACCGTTCTGTTTCAGTCTGATCAAATGTCCCAACCCAAAACGTCGTCTCTCCATTAGCTCCCCAGATACTGCCTGACTCGCTGAGTTCCTCCAGCACTTTGCATTGTTTGAGCACGTCTGCTCGTGGTCATTTTGTGCAGACTATTGATTATTGGCAGAGAAAGTTCAATTGAAACCCCAACAAGCCAGTAAGCAGGAGAGGATCAGAAAAGCCTGGCCAAATAGACAGTGTCCATGCATTTATAATAAATTCTCAAACATTATTTGATGTTTTAATTTGCAAGCACAGCACTTGAGTGAGGAAAATCAATTCCCATTCCTGACCTGACTTTAACTGCTGTACAAACAGAATTAAAAGGCTGAATTTTGAAAATAACAAATGGGAATTTATTATTAGAAATTGAACATTGTTTCTTCGAGTACATATTTCTGTCAGAGTGCATATTGCATCAACAGCAATGTACACCGATATACCAGTCAATTATGTATTCAGACTGAGATTTATGACACTCAGCAAGACACACAAATATATCAACATGTTTAGTTGGACCAATTGTCTTCAATTGATATATATTTACAATTCAGCTATATTCACAGTTTAACAAATGGCAAATAGTAGTGGAGCTGCTGCCTTGCAGTGCCAGAGACCCCTGGGTTCGATCCTGACCAAGGCTGCTGTCTGTACGGGGCTTGCACGATCTCCCTGTGACCGCGTGGGTTTTCACCGGTCACATTCCAAAGACGTGTAGGTTAATTGACTTCTGGAATTTTCCATATTGTGTAGGATAGAACTAGTGTAAGGGTGGTCGGCGTTGACTCGAAGGGTCTGTTTCCTTGTTGTATCAGTATGGGATCAGACTGGAAATACTGTGTATGGAATCAAATGGCAAGGATGGCATTGATTCAACCCATTCAACCGTACAATGGTTTTGTCTGCAGTCATTTCCCATTTAGAAATGATTGTTGAATGAAGTGGCTGTTGCGTTTGCTTCCATCGTTCCTTCAGAAAGTGCAGTTTAGATCATAACAACAGGCTGTAGAACTGGCAGACAGTTGATCAAGTTCAGTTTAGTTTATTGTTATGTGTGCGGAGGTACAGTGAAAAGCTTTTGTTGCGTGCTATCCAATGGACAGAAAGACAATACATGATTACAATCGATCCATTTACAGTGTATGGATACATGATAAAGCAATAACAGTTAGTGCAAGGTAAAGCCAGCAAAGTCTGTTTGGTGATTGTCCAAGGGTCACCAATGAGGTAGATAGTAGTTCAGCACTGATCTCTGATTGTATTAGGATTGTTCACTTGTGGTAGAATGGTCCAGTTGCTTGATAACAGCTGGGAAGAAACTGTCCCTGAATCTGGAGGTGTGCGTTTTCTAGCTTCTATACCTTTTTCCCCTGATGGGAGAGGGGAGAAGAGGGAGTGGCCAGGGTGCGACTCGTCCTTGATTATGCTGCTGGCCTTGCCGAGGCAGCGTGAGGTGTAAATAGAGTCAATGGAAGGGAGGTTGGTTTGTGTGATGGTCTGGGCTGCGTCCACAATTCGCTGCAATTTCTCTCGGTCTTGGACGGAGCTGTTCCCAAACCAAGTCCCATCCCTATTAAGAGCAAAAGACAAATGCGGTAGACTGCATCTCCATCTGAAATAGTGGCTATCCCTTTGCCTCCAGCAGTTTGTTTTTTTGCCATAGATTCCAGCATCTGCAGTCGTTTGTGTCTCTCTTATAATCTATCCTGTGAATCAATGTCCCAAGCTTGTGAAAGGTGCTACCCACATCCACTAACCACCCTCCCGCCCCACCCCACCCCCGAAGAGTCTCTGACCTGAAATGTTAACTCTGTTCCTCATTCCACTTGCCCAAGACTGCTGAAGGCTTTCAAACTTATTCTGCTTTTATTTCAGACGTCAGCATCTGCAGTATTTTAAACTGGGGAAAGTTTGCTTAACATCTATCACTGGGAAAATAACCAAAGCTTTCATTAAAGATGCAGCATCAGGCATTTAAGATAATCGGGCAAAGTCAACTTTGTTTATGAAAGGAAAATCATGTTTGACCACGGTTGGCCTTTACGTTTTGCAATTCCAGCATTCGGATTGCTTTCCTTCTGGCAATTTCAGATTTCATTCATCTTCTCCCATCTACACCTCCTCTAGTCTTGTTCCCTGAAGAGGCTGGAGACGGGCTAGGCAGCAACGGTGGAAAGGCTTCTGACACAGGCTACCTGAGTCTGTTTCTCTTTCCGCTCATGCTGCCTGACCTGCTGAGTTTCCAGCATTTAGTGTTTGTATTTCTCCCCGTGTTCTTAGCACACCCGAGGACAAAGGGGTGGAGTGTTTTTTCAACTTGAGCAACAGTGCAGTTTGCTTACCCTGTGTTTAGTGAGAATATGAAGCTACTATTGTAACAGTGTTGTACAGCACAGAAACGGAACTGTCGGCCCATCTAGCCGATGCTGGCTGTGGTGTCTGTCTATGTTAACCATATAACCATATAACCATATAACAATTACAGCACGGAAACGGGCCCTCTCGGCCCTTCCAGTCCGTGCCGACCATTTGTTTTCCCCTAGTCCCATCTACCTGCACTCAGACCATACCCCTCCATTCCCTTCACGTCCATATACCTATCCACTTTACTCTTAAATGTTAAAATTGATCCTGCCTCCACCACTTCTGCTGGAAGCTGATTCCACACAGCCACCACCCTCTGTTAAGCCCGTTTCCCTGCAATAGTCCATTGTCCCTCTACTTCTCCATCCAATTACGGTATATATCCAAATGGTTTTTAAATGTTGCAATTGTGCCTAACTCCGTCACCCTCTCCAGGTAACCACCACCATCTGTATGAAAAAATGCCCCTCAGATCTCCTTTAAACTTCTTCCCTCTCACCTTAAACCTGTGCCCTCTAATTCTCGACTCCCCAACTAAACTAAACACATTTTGAAGGCAGATAACAATGGTTGCAGCACTGATCCCTACAGTCACCACCGGGTACAGGGTGTAGTCGGTCAAACAACCACCCGCCGGTTCCCTCTGCTTTCTATTACCGAGTTAATTTGAGATACAGTTTGCCAACACAGCGTGGCTTGCAGGTGCCTTAACATTCTGGGCCTCCTTACCAGGTGGGACTTTGTCAAAAGCCTTGCTACAGTGCATATAAACCTCATCTAATGCATCTAATTCCCCTCGCCACTGGTACCATGTCATCCCGTGCCACCTGCTCCATGGTCGGAGAGTCGGCGACTAAACCGTCTCCCCCACCTGGTTTGCCAGGTGAGGAGGGGGCTGTGGACCCCCAGCAGGACCAAAAACAAGACCTGTCAAAGGGCGGATGAGTTCCTTGCGAGCCAACGGCCATCCACACCTCAGTAGAAGTTGTGATCGCTGCCGTACATAGCGTTGTAAGGCACCGTGCTGATGATGTTTTCGGTGATGATGATGATAATGCTCTGCATCATCAATTTTCTTCTCTCAGAAGCTCAATTTGTAAGACAGGAATGGCCCTGCGCAAAGCCACATGGTCTGTTCCTCATGTGAGGAGCAAAGAATAGATGCAGAATGACGGAAATTTGAAGAACGGAAAATGCTGTGACACCCAGCAGACCAGGCAGTGCCCTTGGACAGAGAAATAGAGTTAACGTATCAGGTTGCGGATGGTCTTCCCTAGCTATCGGTTTGCCACCGCACTTTTGTAGTCTCACATCAATCAATAAACCCCAGCACGGTTGCATTTGTGCTATTTGATTTAATGTGTCCTCTCTGTTTCTGCGAGGTGTTAAAATGGGTTACCGATGGCAAAAGTTTGTACGAAAATTCTTTTATATTTAATGCATGGCACAATTGGTAGGAAACCACTATCAACCCCCCCTCGCACACCGAGTTTGCACATGTTTAGGTTTGGATTGGGTTTAGATTAGGTTTATTGATACAACATGGAAATAGGCCCTAGGGCCCACCAAGTTCACACTGACTTTGATTAACTATTCCCACTAGTTTCATATTATCCCATTTTAACATCCACTCCCTGCATACTAGGGACAATTTAGTTTACAGCAAAACATGGGGTTACGTTCCGATAAACCCATTGTCAATTGAAAATATCGCAAGTCGAAAACGCACGTATTACAATTTGATCACGTGCCCGGAAGTGAGCTGCGGCTCGCCGCCGTTGCCCAGCGTTTGCACCGTCGTAAAGTCAAAATATCATAAGTCGAAGCATCGTAAATCGGGAGCATCTGTGCAGCGTGGAACCGGGTCCTTTGGCGACCAGCGTGTCTGTGATGACCAACAATCACCCGGACATTAGTTGTATCCTACACACGGGGGACAATTGGCAGAGAATTCCACAGATTCACAACTCTCTGGGTGAAAAAGTTTTTCCTCATCTCAGTCCTAAATGGCCTACCCCTTTATTCTCAAACTGTGACCCCTGGTTCTGGACTCCCCCAACATCGGGAACATTTTTCCTGCATCGAGCCTCTCCAATCCCTTAAGAATTTTATATGTTTCTATAAGGTATCCTCTCATCCTTCTAAATTCCAGTGAATAGAAGCCTTCAATTTAATGTTATTAAGCCTGACATGCTGATTCTTTGTAGATATCCACGAGAATTTTACTCCCTTCTTTCGGACAAGTTGATTCAGAAGACGGAACAGGCCAAATTTGATGGCACAGCACGATCTAACAAAACAGAAGGACACAAAGTGCTGGAGTAACTCGGCAGGTCAGGCAGCATCTGTGGAGAACATGGTGACATTTTGGGTCGAGACCCTTCTTCAACCTGAAAAAAGATCTCTATCCAAAATATCACCTATCCATGTGTAGGAAGGAACTGCAGATACTAGTTTCTACTGAAGGTGGACATAAAATGCTGAAGTAACTTCGCAGGTCAGGCAGCATCCCTGGAGAAAAGGAATGCGTGATGTTTCAGGTCGGAACCTTCATTCAGACCTGGAGTCCGAAAAAGGGTTCTGACCCTAAACTTCAGCTATACTTTTTCTCCTGAGATGCTGCCTGACCTGCTGAGTTCCTCCAACGTTTTGTGTCCTTTTATTTTATTTATTTTTTATTATTTTATTCAATTTATTGTCATTGCACTTTTCAGTACAACAAAATGGTTTAGCCTGCAGTCATAACATAGAATAAATAACAAAACACACACTCAACACAGTTTTTACATTTTGTGTATTAACCAGCATCTGTAGTTCATTACTTCTACAACAAAAGAATATCAGCTAGGCTGCTCCCTTTTACAGAACTAATGTATTTTGGATTATTACGTTCACATCGAATAAATGCTGAAGTGAAGATGGTGCTAATTGAGACACCCAGTGAGGTTCTTAGGTTTTTTCATAATGTCACAATTATCTGCGCATTTTATTAATAATGAAGCAGTCGTGAAGTATTATTAGCAATTGTGAAGAAGGTTTCCGCCCAAAACGTCACCTATTGCTTTTCTCCAGAGATGCTGCCTGACCCACTGAGTTACTCCACTGTTTTGCATCTCTCTTTGACAATAGTGAATATGCGTGGCATTAATCAATTCCAACAAATTGCCTTCAGAATACAGGACCAGCTGTGGAAAGGCTGATCAATTGGGACGCTTCACATTTGTAATCCTCCAAGCCAACTGAGGGAGAATTGGTTGCTGAATCTTTGCTCAGTTTTAATTGTGAGAAGAAAAACTATGTTGAGAAAGAGAATCGGCTGGTGTAGATGTCCTAATCTGGTATTAACTCCAACCAAGCACATGGGTAACATTTTGGCAGCTTAAGGGAAGGTTGGCTCGCTCAGTGAGCTCTATTGACAAGGTAGACTGAAAAGTGACTCTGGTGCTGCCTGACTTTAAGGGCCATATCGAACCAGTCCGCCTCCTCGGAGAAACGCTGCTGCGTCATTTACCTAAAATTCTTCAGGCAGATTTCCACAGGAACAAAAGAAAAGAGCAGGGAGGAAAAGAGAAAGAAAACAGTCTGTTTGTGTTTATCGTCCAATTCTTCCTAGTTTTAAATGTAAACATTGACTCATTATACGGAAGTGAAGAAATAGGTTCTGGAGACGTAAGAGGGTGTCGCGGCAGTACAGTTGCTGCCTTTCAGCGCCAGAGACCTGGGTTCGATCCTGACTAT
Source organism: Okamejei kenojei (assembly GCA_035221665.1). Taxonomy (NCBI): domain Eukaryota; kingdom Metazoa; phylum Chordata; class Chondrichthyes; order Rajiformes; family Rajidae; genus Okamejei; species Okamejei kenojei. The sequence continues at coordinate 17,372,952 of CM069132.1, forward strand.
GGGTGCGGTCTGTCCGGAGATTGCATATTCTCCAGTGACCATGTGTTTTCTCTCCGGGTGCTCCGGTTTCCTGCCACTTTCTAAAGACAAGCAGGTTTGTAGGGAGGAACTGGAGATGCTGGTTTAAATCCAAGATAGACACAAAATGCTGGAGTAACTCAGCGGGACAGGCAGCATCTCTGGAGAGAAAGGATGGGCAGCGTTTCGGGTAGTGACCCTTCTTCAGACTGATGACGGGGGAGAGGGAGATAAGGAAGCGTAAGGTGTGGAAATATGACAAAGGGAATTGAGAGCAAGGAAAATGTAGAATAGATAATTGTTAGCTGGGAGAAGATAACAATGCCAAAGCAAACGGAGATAAAATGTAGTCGGCGACAATCAGACTGGTGGGAGAACTGGGACGGGGTGGGTTGGAGAGAGAGGAAAAGCAGGGGTTACATAAAATTAGGGAAGTCAATGTTCATATCACTGAGCTGTAAGCTACCCAAGCAAAATATGAGGTGCATATCAGGTTTGTAGGTTAATTAGCACCTGTAAATTGTCCCAGGTGAATAGGATTGAACTAGTGTATGGGTGATTTCAGGACGATGCTGACTCGGTCAGCTGAAGGGTCTGTTTCCACAATGAATCTTTAAAACTAAAAACTGAATTAAGCCCATGGTTGATGGAATCTGGCACAATAACAAACTGTTGGAGGACCTCGGTCAGTCAAGCAGCATCTGTGGAGGGAAAGGAATTGCTGGCATTTTGTGTTGAGACCCTGCATCAGGATCTGAAGCGGGTTCCCAGCAGTCAACATCAGAAATTCTCTCACCCCCAATACCCAAGAAATGACCACTGACTCATTACAGAACGGCCTTCCACAAGAAAATATATCTAATGAAGACTTGGAGCAAACATTACATTTCTCCAGATTTTTGAGATATTTTTGAAATATCGAATGGGCGATTAGTAGGCACTTATCTTTCCACACGATGAGGACTCGGCCTTTAAATCTGCAGGCAGGTTAATAGTCACGTGAATTAACTCATCTATGCGTGCAACACACTTGCACACTTCTTACACACTCACACTTTCACCTCGCACACGCAAACACATTCTCAAACTCGCATACACACACTCGCTCACTCATACACACATTCATGTGCGTGCACACTCGTACGCACACTCGTGGAGCGCACACTGATACACACACTTATGCACGCGCACACTCGATTCAGTCAGCAGCAGACGTAACGCAATGTAGAGGCTGACTCCATTAAAGTAAATAACGACAGGTGAATCCCTGTGGGTTTGCACTTGCACTCACTGCTATCTCCTGCAGTGCAGGCAAATCAAAAGTGTCAGGTGCTTATAGGCTACATTGTACTTAATTTAGTCGGTAATGATCAGACAGCTCAAAACGTTATCCTGGCAGCTGCAGACATTTCCCTTTTACGCTCCTACTGAGTGGGTGTTGTGGCTGACATTAAAGGCCAGGCAATTTGCGCGGCAGATCATTGAGTCTTGGGGCCGTTTAATTCATGCTTGCGAGTGTAAAAGTGAAGGAGCTATCAGATTTCATGCTATTGACTTAATCACCTAAGTCTATGAAACGAAAGACAAATTAATATGCAATCACGAACTGCAGCGTGTTACACTGATGTGATTGGGGAATATCGTCCTTCCCCTTCCTCTTGGATGTGTGAAATTTAATACTTGCATCCTTCTTGTTTGAATTATTCCCATCACTTTCCTGACTAATCTCTATCATTTTCCTGAATCATTTCCATTATTCTCCAGCATTTTCCAGATGCTTTCAGTTTCATTCAGAGTACCAGTGCGGAGAAATCTCTAAGCTGGAAATTGCCATTGGCAATATTAGAGAGGGAAGCATTATGTCTTTGTATAATAAAATGTGAAATTTGTTTAAAGTAAGAGTGAGTGATATGAAACGCATGGATTAAACATTTGGCAACAGTAATTTCAAGCCTTGTGCACTAAGTGTAAGGAGGTTATTCTGTATCTGAGTCCTAATACTTCAGTTAATCTTAAATCAGTTTGAGTACACTGAGGAATCGGACTGGTGGTGTTGCAATTTTCTAGCCCGCTTGTGCGCAAGTCAGGGGATTGTGGATCGGGGGGGTCTCCAGAAGTCTGATATTGGACTTTAGATTTTAGAGATACAATGCAGAAACGTTGTATCGTGCCGACCAGCCCGTACATTGTCCCTAGTGTGTAGGATAGCGCTAATGTTACAACTTACTGAAGAAAAGTAACCTGCAAGCATTTACGTCTTTGGAGTGTGGGAGGAAACCGGAGCACCCAGAAAAGACCCACATGATTGCTGTGAGAACATAAAAAAACTCCATACAGAAATCACCCGTGGTCAGGATTGAACCCGAGTCTCTGGTGCTGTAAGGCAGCAAATCTACCGCCCCAATTGAGTATGACGATGTGGAGAATGAGAGGCTGGCATTGAATCTCCTGACTGAAGCCTTCCCCCAGCTATGCACTGGCCACACATGTCTTTCATAGGTATTCTTGCAGTAGCCTGATAGAGTCATACAGCACAGAAACACTCCCTCAGCCCAATTTGTTCCAGATGCCCCTCTCTACTAATCCCATCTATATGTGTTTCGCCATATCCCTGTAAACCTTTCCTATCCACGTTTCCCAGGCCCGGTCGTGTCTTTGAGATGTTGTTATTGTACCTGCATCAGCTACCTCCTCTGACAACTTGTTCCATATACCCATCGCCATCTGTGTGAAAAAGTTGCACCTCAGATTCCTATCAAATCTTTTCCCTCTCACCTTAAACCAATGTTCTCAGGTTCTTGATTTTCTCTAGGCTGGGTAAGAGACTACATTCACTATGTCTCTCATGATTCCTCGCATTATTTTATACCCCTCTATTAGATCATCCCTCAGGTTCTTGCATTCTGAGGAATAAAGTCCTAACCTGTCTAACTACTCCCTATAGCTCACCCCCTTGGGTCCTGGCAATATCCTTGTACTCTGCACTCCTTCCAGCTTAAAAAACATTGTTCCAATATGGGGGGGGGGGGGGGGGGGCACAATACCCACCAGTGTCTTGTACAACTGTGACATAACACCCCAATTCTCTGTGTAGAAAGGAACTGCATGCATATGCCGAAGATGGACACAAAGTGCTGGAGTAACTCGGCGGGTCAGGCAGCATTTCTGGAGAAAAGGATTGGGTGGCGTTTCGGGTCGAGACCCTTCTTCTGAGAGTCAGGGGAAAGGGAACTGAGACTGTGATATAGAGAGATATGGAAGGAAAGGAAAAGATATGCAAAAATCAATGATGATCAAGGAATGGTGGAGCCCACAATAGTTAATTGTTGGCTGTGGGATAGGTGACAATGAGAACATAGATGATGTTTCTTCAGACTGTTTGCAAGGGGGGGGGGGGGGGGGGGGGGTGAAGCTGAGAGAGAGGAGGGGCAGGACAAAGTAGTCAATAGGTGAACACGGGCAAGGGGGGTGTTTGGAACTAAGGTAGGATCGTGTTGGAGGTGACGGGGATGTAAAGGATGATGTGCCGGATGCGGAGTCTGATGGGGTGAAAGGGGAACTCTATCCTTGTTCCGTGTGTGGGGAATGGTAGCGTGAGAAGAACTATGGGATCCAGAGGAGATGTGGGTGAGGGATCCATCTATGACAACCGGGGTGGGGACACTTTTACTAAAGAAAGAGGACATCACAAATGTCCTAGAATGGAAAGTCTCATCTGGGAGCAGATGCGGTGGAGACGGAGGAATGGAAAGTGGAGAATAGCACCTTTGCAAGAGGCCGGGTTGGAGGAAGTGTACTCCAGATAACCGCAGGGTTTGTAGTAGGTCAGTCGGTAATCTGTTCACCATGGCGGAGACAGAGAGGTCAAGAAAGGGGGGAGAGGCATCAGAGATGGTCCAGGAGAATTTGAGGGAAGGGTGGAAGTTAGTAGTGAATTTAATAAAGTCCGTGAGTACTGCACGGGTGCAGGAGGCAGCCCCGATGCAGTCATCGTGAGTTGGGGGGGGTGGTGCCCATGTACGCCTGAAACGAGGACTATTGAATGTACCTGACAAAGAGGCAAGCATAGCTGGGGCCCATGAGAGTGCCCCTGGCTACATCTTTAACAGTGAAAGTGACAGGAGTCAAAGGATTTTATTATTATTGTCACATGTACTGAGGTGCATTGTAAACTTTGTTTTGCATGATAAGCAAAAAGATCAGATAACATCCTTCACTTTGCAATGGTAAGTGCTGCTGATGTGGCAGCTGCTAGCATGACTGCATGCCCTGCAGTGCCTTGCCAAGAAGGGTTATGAGTGGCCTCATTGATGAGGCCTCCGCTGGTGATACGCTCACTGGCCTGCAGTTCCCTGGCTCGTCCTTGCCACCTTTTTTTCAATAAAGGCACAACATTCGCCACCCTGTAGTCTTCTAGTAACTCACCGTGGCTAACAATGATACAAATATAGACACAAAATGCTGGAGCAACTCAGCAGCTCAGGCAGCATCTCTGGAGAAAAGGAATAGGTGATGTTTTGAGTTGAGTCTTCAGACTGGGAGTCTGGAGAGAGGGAAACTAGAGGTATGCAAAGGTACAGAACAAATCGGAGCCGGCAACGATGACCAAGAAAATATGGAGCCCACAATGGTCCATTGTTGGCTGTGGAGGAGGTGATGACTAGGGTGGGGGAGGAACGGAGTGAGAGAGAATGCAAGTGTATTTATTAATATTCATGCCGCTGGGGTGCAAGCTGCCCAAGTGAAATATGAGGTGCTGTTCCTCCAATTTGCCTGTGGCCTCACTCTGACAGTGGAGGAGGCCCTGGACAGGAAGATCAGTGTGGGAATGGGAAGGGGAGTTAAAATGGTGGGAACCGGGAGATCACGTGGGCCACTGCGGACTGAACGTAGATGTTCAGCAAAACGATCGCCCACTCTGTGCTTGGTCTCGCCGATATATAGGAGTCCACTTGGAGAACAACGGACACAGTAGATCTCTGCCAAATATCTCCGCCCAGAGCCCCATGAGTTTCTTCTTGGACTTCCCACAATGTCCTGCGATGCGCGTCTCCATTTCTCCAAAGGAATTCGATGAAGCAATCGGATTCTTGCCGAGAGCCAGTCAGCTTCTCGGTCATTTTAGTTGTGTCTAGGCAACACATTCTCCCGCAAACTGATGAACCAGTTTACATTGAAGACTTCATCAGCATCCAAAATTTGTCAGTTTGGACTCGGTCATCACTGAGGATAAATTGCAGAGCTGAACTAAATAATTTTATCAGCTATTGCACAAAGTACCACAGCACTAATCTCTGCTCTGATCAAACCCCATTGTCAGTAATGTGTCACTATTAAATTTTTTTTTTTAAGGAAAATGTAATCAATACCATGCATTTTGACTATGCTGCCAGTAGATTTAAGTAGATTTCTATCAGTATTATAACACAAGCTACACAACTGCAATCTTTCTATGAAAATTGAATCAAATTAAACCCTATTTTTATCAGAACTGTTGTAGTGAATCTGGACGGTTTCCTGCAATTAGCATAAATTAATCTGGGCAAGACAATCTTTCAGCTACTTATGTCTGTTAACTAGACTTCAATGAGTAATGATTTACAGTCAATTAATAATACATTATGTCACTTTTACCATTAAATAGCAGAAGATAGTTTTTATAATTGCTTTTTTTTTGTTGCAAAATTATCACGTTGTAATGCAAAATTTAAAAAAAAACCTAGCTGAGGCTTGTCTCTACATTTGATGCCTAAATATTGTGGGAGCATTGAGAAACTATATACTGTAATGAGAATTCCACCCAGAGAGACCCAGGGTGTATTATACTGTAAATTAACAGTGTATGTTTGATGGGAACCCTGGGCCTTTCCATGGAATTGATTGATTTTATTACTCTGTATGTTCCCCTGGCCATAATGAATTGATGAATGAAGTGTATTATATTCATTCCATCCTTTTATACTTCAGTAATGTTTATCCATTAACACATTGAATATCCCTTTGTGTCGGCTTCTATTCTGTAGTTCTGCATGTTATGCCAAATTATCAGTTTAGAATAGGTTTCTTCCTTTTTTCCTAAATGTGAGGAGAATAGTTTGTATGGAATTTATATATTATTTTTTTCCAGTTGTGATTTATTTGATTTAACAGAAATCAAATGGTGTTTGGTTTGTTTTGGTTGAAAGATACAGCGCCCACCAAGTCTGCACCGACCACTTATACAAGATATATTTACTTGTCACTTGTGCCAGTTGGCACAGTGAAATGTGATCGCCATACAATAAAATAAAGAACACAACATACGGTAGAGTTCAACATAAAACATCCCCACACAGCAGAATCAAAAGTTTCCCACTGTGAGGGAAGGCGCCAAAGTCAGTCTCTTCCTCGATGTTCACCCGTGGTCAGGGCCTCCGGAGCCCTCCGCAGTCGCCGCTACGGGCAGCCCGCCGCTCGCGCCCGCTCGCCGGGATGTTGGAACTCCGACGTTGGGACTGGAGGCCAACCTCGGCGGCTTGGACCTCCGAATCGGTGAATCAGCCGCTTCTTACCAGAGTCCGCGGCTCCCGACGTCCCCAGGCCGCGCTGGGCGGGAGATTCACGCTGGCGGCCCTCGGCAAAGGGCCCCAGGACTCTACGATGCCGGTCAGCTCCGCCCGCGTTGGGAGCTCCGCGAACCAGAGCTCCTCGATGTTGGAGCAGCAGGCCCAACGCTCCGGAGCTCCAAATGGCGGCCCAGGAAGGCATCGCCCGCTCCGCGGTGAACCCAGCGCAGCGCAGCCGCTGCCGAAGCTCTGGTCCAGTCCCCGGTCTCGGGTAGGAAAGGCCGCTCCGATCCAGTGGTAGGCCGCAAAGAGGGGGGCCGAGGGCGCGACTTGGAGAAATAGTCGCATCCTCGCCAGGAAGCGACTAGGAAACGGTTTTCCCCCTCACCCTGCCCCCCTCCCCCACATAGAAAAACTAAAGAATCCCCAAAACAAACAGTTTAGACAAACTAAAATAAAAAAAGAGGGGAAAAAAACAGACAAGCTGTAGGCAGAGGCGCCTTCAATGCAGCGCCACTAGTGGACAGCTAAGTCTCCCACTCGCACGAGTTCTATGTTATCCCACTTTCTTATCCGTTCCCCGCACATTAGGGGCTTCCTCCATTTTCCTGAAAGTGACAATAGTTTGCAAGGAATATAAATGTTTCTTTTTACAGCTGTGGTTTATCTGATTTAACATGAAAATATACAGACTTCTTGGTGTTTAGTTTAGTGGTTTGGTGTATTTCAAATAGTTTCGAGATACAGCGTGGATACACAAAGTGTCTGGAGTAAAGCCCCTGTCCCACTTTCCCGAGTTACCACAAATTTTCCCGAGTTTTCCACTTGATTCAAACTCGGAGATTTACGGTAATAGCCAGCTGTAGGTACTCTTGGCTATTTTTTACTCGTGGACATTTTTCAACATGCTGAAAAAATGTCCCAACTTACCCGATGCCCTGAATACCTACGTCTGGCATTATGAGCCGCTACGAAATATCAACGGACTCCTACGGATTCGCTGCGGACTCCTACTGACTTGCTACGGACATTCCCCCAGTTTGAATCAAGGGGAAAACTCGGGAGAATTTGTGGTAACTCGGGGAAAGTGGGACGGGGGCTTAACTCAGCGGGTCAGGTAGCATTTTTGGATAGAAGGCATGCGTGATGTTTCGGGTCGAGACCCTTCAGACTGAAAGTCCGAGGCCTGTTGGCAGTGCTGAGTCTGCCCCGACCATGTATCTCTTGCTCACACCAATCGTATGCTATGCCACTGATATTGGATCAACGCAGCCAAAATCCTCCCTGTGCAGTCCCTCAGGGTTGAGGATGACTTGCTCCTGTTACATCTTCACGGCTTCTCGGAGACACACAAGGCTGAGGCGAGAAACACAGCCACTTTCACTGATGGACACGGAGTACCTGTCGGGGCAGGTGAGTGGGTCGTTCATGAGGCAGTGCCCCACAACCAGACAAACGAGAATAACGGAGTCATATCCTGCGGCATTAATTGAACAATGCAGCGTGGAAACAGGCCTTTCAGCCCATCAAATCCACACTGACCATCAGTCGCCTGTTCATTGAATTAAGTTAATTGCTCTTATCTCTGATTCTGAGTATTCGAGATATAAGTGTTTGGGAACTTTTAATACAAAACAGGGATCAAAACTGAGACAGACTCTTAAATAGGCAAAGCAGAGAAGGATACAGTCCAATGCAGGCAAATGGGATTGGGTGGCAAATGGAATCTGAAAATAAGTATATACATGGTGGGGTGAAGGGTCCATTTCTCTGCTGTAAAACTGAATGTCTCACTCTCTCTTGTCTCTTTCTGTCTCTCTGTCTCCCTGTCTTTTTTCTCTCTCTTGTCTATCTCTTGCTCTCCCCTCTCTCTCTCTCTCTCTCTCTCTCTCTCTCTCTCTCTCTCTCTCTCTCTCTCTCTCTCTCTCTCTCTCTCTCTCCTCCCTCTCGACTCCTCTCCCTCTTTTCCTTTTATCTCTCCTCTTCCTCTCGTCTCTCCTCTTACTCTCTCTCTCTCTTCTCTCTCTCTCTCTCTCTCTCTCTCTCTCTCTCTCTCTCTCTCTCTCTCTCTCTCTCTCTCTTCTCTCTCTCTCTCTCTCTCTCTCTCTCTTCTCTGTCTCTCTCTCTCTCTCTCTTCACTCTCTCTCTCTTCTCTCTCTCTCTCTCTCTCTCTCTCTCTCTCCTCTCTCTCTCTCCTCCCCTCTCTCTCTCTCTCTCCCCCATCTCTCTCTCTCTCTCTCTCTCTCTCTCTCTCTCTCTCTCTCTCTCTCTCTCTCTCTCTCTTCTCTCTCTCTCTCTCTCTCTCTCTCTCTCTCTCATTCTCTCTCGACCTCTCTCTCTCTCTCTCTCTCTCTCTCTCTCTCTCTCTCTCTCTCTCTCTCCTCTCTCTCTCCACTCTCTCTCTCTCATCTCTCTCTCTCTCTCTCTCTCTCTCTCTCTCTCTCTCTCTCCTCTCTCTCTCCGTGTCTCTCTCGTCTCTCGTCTCTCCCCCCCTTTTCGAGTGCACGCTTCAAAGTCTCACGACGTTCACAAAAGCTTTTGAGCCAATTTATTCCTTTTGTATAACAGCCACTTTATCTACTTTAGCTAAGTATTGCTATACCACAATTGTCTGGTGGCTTCTTTGATGAATATCTTTAACCCTTTTATGACATATGGACTGTTTTTATTGCAGCTGTATAATTTAATCATAATTACCATACTTTTCTTGACGTCATCTTTTCTGGAAATATCATTCCACTTTTCTCAAGCTGCTTCTCTTCTCAGACCTGCCCATGCTGACTACTCTTCAGGGTTGTTTCCTCCATCCTCTCTGATTAAGTCTATTGTTTAAACTCTTGTTCCAGCCTTAAGAAAGCAGAGCAGGTCACAGATCTGGACGTGTCACAACCCGAAACAACACCTCTCCATGTCCTTCAGAGGTGCTTCCTGACCCGTTGTGTCACACCAGTACTTGGCATTCTACACAGGATTCCAGCATCTGCACTTTCTCGTGTCTCTAGATCACAGATCCATCTCTCCATTCTCCCTCTTCAAAAGCCTTCATAGAACAGAGATGGACACAAAGCTCGAGTAACTCAGCGGGACGGGCATCTATGGAGAGAAGGAATGGGTGACGTTTCGGGTCGAGACCCTTCTTAGAACTGTGTAACACACAGGAACAGACCCTCCAGCCCACAGTGTCCATGCTAAACTTGGTGCCAAGTTAAAGCAATCTCCTCTGCCTGTATGTGACCCATACCCCTCTATGCCCTGCATATCCACATGCCTCCCGAAAAGACTCTTGCATACTCATAAGTTCATAAGTTCATTGATTGTCACGTACACCAATTGGTGTAGTGAAATTCACTGGCCAGCTCAGTCATACAATTTAAAAAAAGCAACAGACTCAGAAAACACATTTTAACATGAACATCCATCACAGTGACTCCTACACATTCCTCACTGTGATGGAAGGCAAAATGAAGTTCAAGTCCTTCCCTTGTTGTTCTTCCTTGGTCGGGGGCCTCGAGCCCCCCCATTAACGGGACGGTCTTGAGTCCCGTAGCCGGCGGTGTTCGGGCCCTCCGCCTCGAGGCGTTCAGCTCCCACATTGGGGGGGATGTCAGCTCCCCCGCGGCGGGCGATCAATCCTCGCATCGAGGCTGGACGAACCTTCTGCGGCGTTGGAGCTCCCGACTTGCCTCTCCCGAGACTGCGAGCTCTTGATTGTAAGTCCGCAGGCCGCGGTGGGAGCGATCCCAGGCAGGGGATCCGCTCCAATGTTAAATCCGCGCCCCGCGTTGGGGCTCACGACAGTCCGAGGCGGCTTCCAGCTCCATCGATGGTAGGCCGCAGAGCCCAGAGAATGTGATCCGAAACTTGATCACCTCTCCGGGAAGGTAAGAACCTGAAAAAAAAAGTTTCCCCCGACCGCCCCCTCTCCCCCACATAAAACAAACAGAAGAACATTAAAACAAACTTTAAACCAACACTAAAAATAACAAAAAGGATGAAAAAACAAACAGAATGCCGGCAAGGCTGCCATCTCCCTCCTCCGGCATCCCCTACCTGCATACTGCTATCATATCTGCCTTTGCTACCATCCATGACAGCTCGTGCCAGATACCTACCAATCTCTGGGTAAAAAAAACTTGCCTTTAAACTTTGCCCCTTTCACCTCTGCTACCTCGAGTCGTTGACATTTCTATCCTGGCAAAAAGGTTCTGACTGTCTACACTATCTATGCTTCTCATCGTTGTAGCCACTGTTTTCAGGTCTCCCCTCAGCCTCTGATGCTCCAGAGAAAACAACCTAAGTTTGTCCAACCTCTCCTATAGCTAGTACCCTCTACTCCAGGCAGCATCCTGGTAAACCTCTTCTGAACCAGCTATAAAGTTTGCATATCCTTCCTGTAATTCACAACAATAACTGCACACGTTGCTCAAAATGAGGACTAAACGAAATCCTATGAAGCTGCAGCATGATTCCAAAGTTCAGTTTGGTATTTATCCTGCTGCTTGAAACCATTCCAGCTGCAGCCATCACCATATGCATTTGTGTCGCTAACATCTCACCTTCCAAATTCCTCATTGTTTCACAATGTTTCATCATCTTTATGTACGTTTTCCATGGATGATCAGCCATGATCACATTGACGGGCAGTGCTGGCTCGAAGGGCCGAATGCCCAACTCCTGCACCTATTGTCTATTGACACGACACTCACAATTTACACTCTTAAGTTCACAAGGTCACGTGATGGGACCAGAATTAGGCTACTCAGCCCATCAAATCATTCAATACAATCGTTCCACCCTTTTAAACCTCGACTCCACAGCTTTTCATAGAAATTTGGAAAATAGGTGCAGGAGTAGACCATTCGGCCCTTCGAGCCAGCAACGCCATTCAATATGATCATGGCTGATCATCCAAAATCAGTACCCCATTCCTGCTTTCACCTCCTAATCCCTTGATTCCGATAGTCTTAAGAGCTATTTATTTAGGGTCATAAGTGATAGGAGTGGAATTAGGCCATTCGGCCCATCAAGTCTACTCCACCATTCAATCATGGTTTCTCTCTCTCTCTTTTTCTTCCCCCCCCCCCCCCCTCATTCCCCTGCCTTCTCTCCATAACCCCTGACACCCGGACTAATAAAGAATGTGTAAATCTCCGGCTTAAAAATATCCACTGACTTGGCCTCCACAGCCATCTGTGGCAATGAATTCCACAGATTCACCAGCCTCTGACTACTCTCTGACTCCAACTAAATGAACACTACCATGCTGTGGTAAAAGCTAGCTTCTTCCAGCTTCAGACGATAGCTAAAATAAAACAATTCCTCCAGTTTGATGACCTCGAAAAGATCATCCACACATTTATCTCCTCCCGCCTAGATTACTGCAGCTCCCTTTACACTGGCATCAGCCAATCTTCCCTGTCCCGCCTGCAACTGGTCCAAAACGCCGCAGCGAGACTCCTGACGGCCACCCGAAAAGGGACCACATCACCCCGATCCTGGCCTCTCTCCACTGGCTCCCTGTGCGGTTCCGAATAAATTTCAAGATCCTTCTTTATGTTTACAAAGCCCTTAACGGGCTTGACCCCACCTACATCAAAAATCTGCTTACCCACCACACCACCTCAAGGTCCCTCAGATCGGCCGACTTGGGGTTGCTGAACATCCCGCGGTCTAGGCATAAGCTCAGGGGCGACCGCGCCTTTGCGGCTGTAGCTCCGAGACTGTGGAACAGCATCCCTCTTCCCATCAGAACTGCCCCCTCCATCGACTCTTTTAAAAAAAAAGTCGAGACTTAAAACTCATCTTTACTCTCAAGCCTTTCTTGACGTCCTCTGAGGGAGGGCTATATGTATGTATTTATGTATGTACTTAATCCATGAACCAATGTTGTATGATGTTAGTACCTCCACCAATGTAAAGCACTTTGGTCAACGAGAGTTGTTTTTTTAAATGTGCTATAGAAATAAAAATGACTTGACTTGACTACCAGACAAGCTCCACACTTAATACTTCTTTTAACATTCCCTGGTACTTTCCTTGGTTTGAATGCGCCATAGATAGACCTAATGTTTGATAAATAGTCTAATGTTCTGATAGACCCAAATGTTTTTTCAAAACCCCAACCCTTTCTATGAACAAAGTTTACAGCTTATTATCTGTCCCTGGTCCATTTTCTCTTATCAAGAGTCAAGAGAGTTTTATTGTCATATGTCCCAGATAGAACAATGAAATACCTACAGAATAGTGCATAACGGGAGAGAAAAAAAAAGTTCAGTGTGTGTATATATATGTATGTATGTATATGGATGTGTATGTGTGTGTGTGTGTGTGTGTGTGTGTATATATATATATGTATGTGTATGTGTATGTGTATATATGTGTGTGTATAATATACACAATAAACAATTTTAGTGCAATAATAAAAGTCTATTGTAGTTCAGAGCTTATTTGAGGTTGTAGTGTTTAATAGCCTGATGACTGAGGGGAAGAAGCTGTTCCTGAACCTGGTTGTTATAGTTTTCAGGCTCTTGTACCTTCTTCCCGATGGCAGTGGTGAAATGAGTGTGCGGCCAGAATGGTGTGGGTCTCTGATGATGTTGACTGCCTTTTTGAAGCAGCGACTCCGATAAATTCCTTCAATGGTGGGGAGGTAAACCTCGTAATTTAGTTCATGAGTAAATGAATACTGGCCCTTTGGCCCACCAGGTCCAGTGATTGCCTGTTCACACTAGTTTTGTCACACCACTTTCTCATCCATTCCCATACACAATTGGGTCAATTACAGTGGCCAATTCAACCTACAAACCCACACCTCTTTGGGGTGTAGGGGAAAACTGGAGCACTCAAAGGAAACCGAGGCTGGGTCACAGTGGGAATGTGCGTAGACAGCACCCGAGGTCAGGGTCAAACCCAGGTCTCGGGCGCTGTGAGGCCACTGTGCTGCCTTAGTAATCTGAATTAAAAGTCCTCATCCTTGATTAAAAGCCTTTCTCCGCCCCACATTTCCTTATTTTTATGCCCTCCCCTAACCCGACATAGCAGCACATGGCTTGTATTGTTCTTCGCTCCCTGCACTCAGTCTTGTGTGACACAGCCTTCATCAATCTTAGCTCTGCAGTTTGAAACTCTCTCTTTAAATCAATAAACCCTTTCACCTTGCTATGTTTGTTCCCTATTTCCAAATTCTCTGCAGGATCTTATCACTTTTACGATGTCTTTGATCACCACCCCTTGGCCACACTGCCGCTCAGGATCTGGTTCGGTCCCAATGGATGTACTTGAGTTGTTTTAATGCTTTGAAAAGCACCATATAAAGACGAGCTGTTATTGTAGGTCAGGCACTGAATTAATTGCTTCAACCAATCATAGATGGTGCTAGTTTATGTTTTGTCATATTTTCTCTTTCTGATTTGGCCAGTGATTTACCAGGGTGTTTTTTGAAATGCATATGATATTTATTTAAATAGCAAAAAAGGAACAAATAATGAGGCATTCCGACCTTGTGGCTTGAGCAGAAATTGGATTATAGCTTCAGGTGTTCTTTGTGCCCCAGGGATGCTAAAACCGTTTTGCGGTCAGTGAAGTACTTGCTTCTGCAATGTAGGCGATGGCAGAGCTAATGTCCACATTGTAAGCTCTGACATATTCCAACAGGGTAAGCATCCAGAAAATGATTTAGGTGTGGAATGAATATTATCCACGGCCACGGGGAGATCTCCCTCCGGACTTCCTTGAAATAGCTTCTTGAGGTATTTTACATCTCATGCAAAAGACAGCACCTCAGCGGAATAAATGCTCGCACTAAGTTAACCTCTTGCTTGTACATATGGATTGTTGATTTGCCGAGCCTTCTAGAGCACCAGTTAGAGACGGCTTAAATGCTGTTATTGGGCTGGCTTGAATTGATTTTTCATTTGAAGATCTTCACACTTGAGCGCCTTGTCTTGTGGTTCAGTTGCTATTCACACAGAACGTTGTGTAAGGAACTTGGGAATTACAGATGATAAAAGCCCCGCTTTCTCACCTTCCTTCACCACGTGCAACGTAAGTGGAGGTGCTGAAAGCTTATTTCAGCTTTCCATCTCTATTTCAACTCCAGCCATTGGCAATAAAAATCTAAATTTGGATCAAGATGCAGAAAACCCAGAATAAAGAGGTTATTTGTTAGGATGGCACATTGTAAGTAATGGAATACGAGAAATATATTTTAAAGCGACCCATACCAATGCCACGCGCCCCCCCCCCACACGCCCCCCCCCTCCCCCACGCGCCCCCCCTCCCCCACGCGCCCCCCCCCCCCCCCCTCCCCCACGCGCCCCCCCCTCCCCCACCGCCCCCCCCTCCCCCCACACGCCCCCTCCCCCCACACGCCCCCCCATGCCCCCTCCTCCACACAGGCCCCCCCCCCTCCCTGACACGCCCCCTCCCCCATACCCCCCTCCCCCCACATACACACTCCTCCCCCACACCACCACCCACCCCCCCCCCCCTCACCAGCCCCCCACAGGCCCCACCTGAAGCAGTCCCCCTTTCCTGGCTGCAGGATACTCCCCGCCTGAATCCGTCCACGTCCCCCGGCTACAGAAAGCTCCCGCTGTTGCGTTGGGGGAACAGGTTAGTGGTGGAATATTGCATTGGGGAATGGGTTGCGTGGGGGGACCAGGCCCATGTGATTGGTCCCACAGTCTTGTTGTCTCTTAAATGTAGTGCTGTTGTGTGATTCCATCGCCTCCTCTGACAGTGAGTTTCAAATATCAACCACACCCTGAATTAAAAAAAATTCCCCTGCAGATCATTTTTAAAACTCCCTCCTCCCACCTTAAACCTACGGCTTCTTAGACATAGTCATAGCTGTATAGGAAAGAACTGCAGATGTTGGTTTAAATCAAAGGTAGACACAAAATGCTGGAGTACCTCAGCGGGACAGGCAGCATCGCTGGAGAGAAGGAATGGGTGACGTTTCGGGTCGAAACGAGTCTGAAGAAGTGTCTCGACCCGAAATGTCACCCATTCCTTCTCTCCAGAGATGCTGCCTGGCCCGCTGAGCTTCTCCAGCGTTTTGTGTCTACCTTCATAGTCATAACCTATACCTGTTTGTTCTTGATATCCCTACCATGGGAAATTCTAATTATAATCTAATGATGCCTTTTTGAAATTTCATTTAATGCTCAGGTCACCCCTAAGCCTCCTTTGCCTTGTGAAGTACCATTCTCTGACAATAATGTTGTGTCTGACTCTCACTTCAGTGATTTTAAAAACCTCTCCAGTCTGGTTTATATGCGATTCCAGACCCAGTTATGTGGTCTCTCATGTGGCGTAACCAACCATTCAGTTCAAAAGTTAAACTGGATAACAAAAGATTCATCCTTATAGAGTTATAACTCATAAAGTCGCACAGCCCAAAAACGGGCCTTCTCGGGCCTTCACTGTGCTAATCCCATTTGCCTGCAATAGGGCACTATCTCTCAATTCCTTTCCCACCCACATACCTGTCCAAATGTCTTTAGGTTTTTAATTGTATCTGCCTCTTCTGTCACCCCTTCTGCTAGGTTTGTGTGAGGGAGACTTGATCTTCATTGAGTGCTGTCGGGCAAGTTAAAGCTTGTGTGGCACAGTCATTGGGCAAGGCAGCACGGTGGTGCAGCTGTAGAAGAATAGCACGGTGGCACAACGGTAGAGTTGCTGGCTTACAGTGCCAGACACCTGGGTCCGATCCTGACTATAGGTGCTGCCTGTGATGAACTTCTCCGGGAGCTCCGGTTTCCTCCCACATTCCAGTAGCGTGCAGGTTTGTGGGTTAATTGACTTCTGTAAGTTGACTTCCCCAGTGTGTGGGATGCGAAGGTGGAACAACAGAGAACTAGTGTACTGGTGATCGTTGGTCAGCGTGGCCTAAGGGCATGTTGTATCTCTAAACTAAACTAAAGGCCATTGTGTACTAACTTTGGTCCCTCATAATCCAATTACTCCAAGAGGAGAAATGGCTGAGGATCAACATCAGTTCCCCCACGTTGACCTGGGCACAGGAGACGAGAATCAATCTAATTTCAGACTGAATTTGTACTGAGGAGCCATCTTCACGTACTTAGTCTGTCAAGTAGCCCTCAAGGAACCTTTATAGAACCTTGTGAAATCTGCAACTCCAAATTAACCCACATAATCCATCTAATCCATTGGAATTTAGATCAGAAATGCTATTTTATGCAAATAATGCCATTAATAAATGCAATTTGAGACATTCTCTTTACTTTAGACTTTAGAGATACAGAGTGGCAACAGGCGCTTTGGTTCACCGAGCCTGCGCCGACCAGCAGTCTCCGTACGCCAACACGAATCTTACACACTAGGGACAACTTACAATTTTACCGAAGCCAATTAACCTACAGAGCTGTGTGTCTTTGGAGTGTGGGAGGGAACTGGAACACCCGGGATAAACGCACACGATCATAAGGAGAACATACAATAATCGTACGGGCAGCACCCGTAGTCGGGATCGAACCCGCGTCTCGGACGCAGTAAGGTAGCAACTCTACCGCTGCGTCTCAGTGTTGCCCCAACATCATATCACCTTGCCCTTATTTGCTTGTAAATTACTATGTTTATCACACCCAGTTTGATGGTTACAAGCTGTAAAAGAGAGTATTTTGAAATGATGAATAATAAAGCAGAAGTGCACCCCATCAAACATTGTTTGGCCTCTGATATCCGTGTCACTGAGTTCAAGCTCACTGTCGAAATGACACAAGGACTAACACGGCTAAAATCAGCTGCTTCTTTTACTTGCAGTCTAGGAGTGCTCCTAATGTCGTGTGACACACTCGTTCACTGGTAATGATCACCTTTGGGGATTTTCAAGTGGTGTGTCTCTTTGACCGCCGGCATTGAATTGCAATCAATAATTTGCCATGTTGGCTTTTCATGTTGTGTTTCCTGTTGGAATTGAGTGAACACAAGCTATTACTGGTCGGGAAATCCCTCTGGCTTTGTTTCTTGTATGTGTAAGTGGGAGTATGAAACGAGACAGTAATTGATAGTTGTTTCTCTCGACCTGAAGGGACCAGGTTCTTGCAGACTGCAAGACGAGAGGAGCTGCGTTTATTAAATGAGTTTGTGCTCCTGTGTGGCACACCTTAATCCGTTATTGGTCTCTAAGATTTGTCAGCAATGGGTTGCCAGTTCTGGTTAGGGGCATATCGGTAAGAGTAATGGGTGCTTAAATATACCTTGATTCACATTCAGAATTAAAGGCCGTTCTTTTAGGAAGGAGATGAGGAGGAATTTCTTTAGTCAGAGGGTGATGAATCTGTGAAATTCTTTGCCATGGTAGGCTGTGGAGGCCAAGTCAGTGGATATATTTAAGGCAGAGATCGAACGATCCTTGATGAGTACAGGTGCCAGAGGTTATGGGGAGAAGGCACAAAATTGGAGTTATGAGGGGAAGATAGATCAGCCATCATTGATGTGATGGGCTGAATGGCCTAATTCTCCTATCACTTATCATCTTATGATCCTCGCCCTTGAAAACCACTTTGAGAATTATAACGTGCTCAAACACGTTGAAATGTTGAATATAAAACGTTATAAGTATTTCTTCAAGGTACAATGTATTCAAACAATGCACTAATTATGCTGCAGGTCTACAACTGTTCATAACCATATTTTTCATTTGCATGTAAATTATTGGCTCAAGTTTCAAGAAAAATCAAGAAATTGAATCACGAGTGTTTACTTGTCCATGTGAACTGGAAGAATTAAAGTCTTCCTTGATGCAGCTTTATACAAATATTAAATGCAGCAGCAGCAACAAATATACATACAATCATTATTTATTGAGTTTTTGAGTTTGGTTTAGTTTAGAGAGAAAGCGTGCAAACAGGCCTTTGGCCCACTGAGTTCACGCCAAAGAGCTCTCACCCCGTACGCTAGCACTATCTTACATAGTTTGGCCAATTAACCTACAAACCTACACGTCTGGAATGTGGGAGCAATCCGGAGCACCTGGAGAAAACTCATGGAGTTACAGGGAGAACGTAAAACTATGTAAGAGACAGTTGTCTCTGGCGTTGTAAGGTAGTAGCTCTACCACTGCACCAATGTGCAGGCTCACAGATTTTAAGCAAGCCAGACCATGATACGGCAAAAACCAACGTACCTGGAGGAATCCAAATAGTGCAATTTGAAATGAGCATGGAATGTATTAAGCTCCTCCAAGAATGATAGGTGGCTGTCACTTGAATTACCTGGTTTCACCTGATGGGAAGTGATGGCGTACAAGCCCAGTCGAGCGTTTGTCTGAGCCTCCAGATTAGTACAAAATTGCCAGTTTGTGTTCACGATGGCCTTCTGGAGGTTTAGGCTTTAGAGATGCAGCGTGGAAACCGACCATTCGGCCCACCGAGTCCACTCCGACCAGCAATCACCCTGTCCACTCACGTGATCCTACACACCAGGGAAAATGTACAATATTTCCGAAGCCTACAAACCTGCACGTCTTTGGAGTGTGGGAGAAAACCGGAGCACCCGGAGAAAACCCACGCAGTCACGGGGGGGAACATACAAACTCTGTGCAGACAGCACCCGCAGTTGGAGCTGTAAGGCAGCAACTCTACCGCTGCGCCACTGTGCTGCCCCGTTGTGGCTGGACTTCTATATGTGTCTGGATTGTTTGACCTGAATGTTGCAGATCTGGTCCTCAATAGAGTGTGAACCCTTTGGTTCATCCAAGGTTTCTGGTTAGGGATGGTTTTGGTGGGAACACCCTTCTCCACCAGTTTGTGTTGGATTGCAACCTTGTCGTGGGCGGGGAGCTTGTGTGTCTCAGTGACCCCTAGAGCTCTGCCAGTGGGAGATTCATCTCCTGTTAGGGTCTCCCATGCTGGACAGGTCGAAGGGTAGAGGCGAGACGAAGAGCGATCCACTGGTCCTCCAGGTTGGAGATTGAGCACAGGGCTAACAACCCTGTCTTGTAAAATAAACATGTTACGGAAACAACAACTGAAGGAATCAACACTACTGGGCGTGATGGACTTCCGTGGCTATCGAAATGAAAACAATAGACCTGACCTGGGGTAGTGTTTAGAAGCTAGCCCAGAACAGACAGGAGTGGAGGACCTTTGTTGCTGCCCTACATGCCAGGAGGCATAATAGGCAGTAAGTAAGTAACCCTTCTCCACACATTTTGTTATGAAGTTGGTTGCAACCATAGAATATTCATTCAGGTTCACAGCCGAGTCCTTGAACTTCTCCCAGTCTACCTTCTCCAAGGAGTCACAGCGTTGCTTCTCAGCCTCCCGACCATCCCTTTTACAATGCATCTTCATCGGACGTAAAATTCCACTAAAATGGCGCCTCTTGCAAATGGACAGTGGGCTGTTCCATGCATGCTGTACTGACCGGGGTGATTGTGTTTATGTACAGGGATAGTCTTGCTGAACTGTATGCCAGAAATGTGTCTTCCTGTGCCTGGTTCACGTTCGTTCGCTCAAGTGTCAGACGACGTATAGCTCGCTGTTGGCTTCTGTCGTCGTCCAACATGTTGACAGAATTGGTCGCCCGACGCATCAGAGTGCATCGTGTCGTCGTTTCCGGGGATCGCCACGCGGAGGCTTCTGTCGTGATCCCCCTGGTACACGTAACAATGAGGCAGCTAGATGCAGGAAAAATGTTCCGAATGTTGGGCGAGTCGAGAACCAGGGGGCCACCGTCTTAGAATAAAGGGGAGGTCATTTAAGACTGAGGTGAGAACAAACTTTTTCACCCAGAGAGTTGTGAATTTGTGGAATTCCCTGCCACAGAGGGCAGTGGAGGCCAAATGACTGGACGGATTTCAGAGAGAGTCGGATAGAGCTCCAGGGGCTAGTGAAATCGAGGGATATGGGGAGAAGGCAAGCACGGGTTATTGATTGGGGCCGATCAGCCATGATCACAATGAATGGCGGTGCTGGCTCGCAAGGGCCGAATGGCCTCCTCCTGCACCTACTTTCCATGTTTCTATGTTTCTATGGAAACCATTGAAGTTTCTGTGACGGAGACTGCAGGAAGTGAAAGGCCACCTGGTGATCTCTGTGTTGGTCAATGTCTTCAGAGGCCGAACAGCAAACAACCCCTGCCACAGTCCTGACCTGCTTTCCACCCCTCCGACGAGTAGAAAATGTACGCACGCAAGTGTAGCTTAATTGTGTGGAGCAACGTCAAGGAACCGTACTGATTTGCATACAGCAGCTGACATAACCGAGTGGGGTGATGCTGGAAGATCGAACGTTGTATGTTGGTGGAATTGTAATAAGGAGGGGGGAAAGAAAAACCCGGAGCTGGTGAAAATGGAAAGTAGGAAAAAGGTTGTGATTATTCAGTGAAGGTGACAACATTCTACTGTGCATGCCATTTATCAATCAGGAGTTTGATTGATTGCTTCAGCTCTGACAGAGAACAAAGTAACTGATGTATAATTTGTAACTGGGAAAAAAAGTGGAAACATCAGATGAAATTGATGACTCCAAAAAGTAATATTAGATTTCAAACTGATTTCAGAATGTTGCATTATTCTTGTTATTGTGCTGAATTTCGAACAGGCCTCCTGTGGTTTTGCACATGTTATATTGGAGGGTATGTCCTACCACAGGAAAAAAACATTATGTGATGGTAGTGTGCCAGGGAAATTGTCAGAAGTAATACTATCCCTTAGTAAAAAGCATATAGTAACTAAGAACTGCTGGTTAATACTCAAAAGGACATAAAGTGCTGGAGTTACTCGGTGGGTCAGGCAGCATCTCTGGAGAACCCATGGAAAGGTGATGTTTGGGTCAGGTTCTTCAGACCCTGCCTCAGGCAATGACGATATCCCTTCCACTGAATTTCTCTGTCTCTGCCGCCTCTGCTCCCAAGATGAGGCATTCCATTCTAGGACATCCAGATGTCCTTGTTCTTCAGTAAAAGTGGTTTCGCCCCCCCCCTCGTCATAGACAGATCCTTCACCCATGTGAGCGCAATGTCCTGTAGTTCTGCTCTCGCTCTCCCTCGCTTCAGACAGAACAAGGGTAGAGTTCCCCGGTCCTCACCTTTCACCCCCTCCGCATCCAACTAGTCTTCCTCTGACATGTGCGTCACCCCCAACGTGATCCCCCCACCAGTCACATCTTCCCATCTCCACCTCCTTTCCGCCTTCCCCACAGACCGCTCCCTCCGCAACACCTTGATCCACTCATCCATTCCCACCCAAAGCACCCCATCCCCAGGTACTTCCCCTGCAACCGCAGGAGATGTAACGCCTGTCCCTATATCTTCTCCCTCCCTCGCATCCGTCCAGGGACCACTGCAGTCTTTCCAGGTGAGGCAGAAGTTCATGTGCTCTCCTTGGTACCTCACCTACTGCACCTGGTGTTACCGTTGTAGCCTCCCGTACATGTCGTCCTCCCCCCCCTCCCCCCCCATGTTATCTCTTCCCTGCTTCTTCTCCCGCAGTCAGGGAGTCAAACTGCTGCGTCGAGGCGATCAAAGCTCTCGATGTTGAAGCCCCCGCCGGGCGATGGTAGATCCCATGGCTGATTTTAAGCTGCGCTGGGCGATGAAAGGCCCCGGGAACTGGCCGACTCAAGCCCCACAATTCTGGGCGGAAGAAGCTGCTGTTGTTGCTGGAGCTCCCGAAAGTCGGTCACCAGCCAGGGACCTGCGAGCTCCCGATGTTACTGTCCACATGGCCCGCGGCCAAAACCTCCGAAGTCGAGTCGCAGCCTCAACAACGCCACCACAGCCTCTGAAGTCAGCCAGCTCCGTGATGGTAAGTCCACAGGTTCTGCGATCAGAGCCCTCAAGGTCGATTCCAGTTGGAGGCCGCTAGCTTCAGGATGTTAGGCCTCGGCGCAAATATATATCTATTTTAATTTACACCACCTTTGGCCTCCTTTCACTGTCTGTCAAGAATGTCCCAGGCCCCAGAATCGTTATAGTAAGATGCGTGTAAGGTGTTTTTGTGTGTGTGTGTGTATGTGTGTGTGTGGGGGGGGGGGGGGCGCTAGTGGGAGGAATACAATTGTTAGTTGTCATGCACACTTGTCACCAGGCCACCAGGATATTGTGTCTCCCCCATGTTTCAAAAGGGTCTTCCGCCCAAGTCTCGTATATCATTGGGACCAATCGTAGACTTGGCGATCGTTTCTCAGTCTGCCAAGACCTGCAGGATCTCCCGGTTGCTATCCATTTTAACTCCTCTTCCCATTCCACACTGACCTTTCTGTCCTGGACCACCTCCACTACCAGACTGTGGCCACATGCAAACAAGATGAGCAACACCTCAAATTCCACGTGAGCAGCTTACAACCCAATGGTATGAACATTGAATTCTCCAATTTTGGCATAACCCTCCACCTCCCTCTTCCCCAATATAACCCCCCCCCCCCCCCCCCCCCCCCCCCCCCCCCCTGTCTCACACCAGTATTTTCTTCTCTGGCCTTTGTCCCACTAATTGCCTATCAAAAACCTTCCCCCCCCCCCCCCCCCCCCCCCCCCCCAACCCCCTTATCTGTATCCATCTATTTCCTGCCAGGTTTTGTCCTGCTCTTCCTCTTTTCTAGCTTTCTTGCTTACTTCCAATCAGTCTGAGGTAACCCTCTGGTCTTCCATTAAAATTTTGGAAGACTTTGACTCCAAGACTGAGTGGCGCAGAGCCTGGAAAGATGCCAACACCAACAACGGAGAGGTCATCACAGACCCCACAGTGAAACCACCGGGTTTTGACCTCCATCGCAAGCAATAGCGAACCCTGAACAGAATCCGCACCCTCCATGCATGAACAGCCCATCACCTGCATAAGTGGGGGATGACAGACAGCCCTGTTTGCTACTGCGGACATCCAGACCAGACCATCCCACACATCAGTGAATGACTGCCCACTGAGGCTTTTCCCTGGGGGCATCAAAGCCATTCACCCAGTAACTGATGCTGTCCTGGCCTGGATGCCTACCCTTGATCTACAACTTTAGGCTGTGCACGCCACACGCAAGAAGAAGTCTGAGGAAGGGACCCGAACCAAAACATCACCTATCCATGTTCTCCAGAGATGCTGCCTGATCCATTGAGTTTCTCCAGCACATTGAGTCTTTGTTTGTTTGTCATTCTGTTTCTTTCTGCCGAACGGATTATGCCGGTTCCTATCAGAGTTCAGATGAGAATCAGCTCTGTGACTCTGCATCTGGAATCTCACCCAGGCCAGACATCCTGGGCAAGGATGGCAGATGACTTTCTCCTGAGGAATGAGAATCATTAAGCAAATGGATTTTTAAATGCTCGCCATTCCTGTTACTTCTTCCAAATTAATTTAATTACTTGACTTTAAATTCTCTAGTTGCCATGGTGGGATTCAAGCTCATGCTTCCAGATAAATATCCCAGGTTTCTGGACCAGAGTCCGATACGATACGACAGAACTTTATTTATCCCTGGGGGGAAATTGGTCTGCCAACAGTCATAAAAACACAAAAAAAACAAAATACATGAAACATGAAATTAAAGTGACGAGTGGAAAGGATTGGGGATGTGCAAAGATTGGGGAGGGGCGAGTCAGTCTACCCCAAGTAGCACAGCGTGAAAGCCACGGGGAAGAAGGATCTCCTGTAGCGTTCTGTCCTGGATCTTGGTGGAACCAGTCTGTTGCTGAAGATGTTCCTCGGGTTGACCAGTGTGTCATGGAGGGGGTGAGCTGCATTGTCCAGGATGCTCCGCAGTTTGAGGAGCATCCTCCCCTCCAAGAAACTTAACCACAATGATACAATAGCCTCAATCAATCCCCTGATGCTTGTCATCATGGCCCGAAATATTTATTTTAAAGTCATTCTGTATAAATTATTGTTCATTTCCCTCTTGAAAACGTTTATCTAGTTTCATCCCAATCTGTTTACAGGGGCCCATTCAAGTAACTAGAATGGCACAGTGGCGCAGTGGTAGAGCTGCTGCCTTAGTGCCAGAGACTCTGGTTCGATCCTGACTACGGATGCTTGAGTGTATGGAGTTTATACGTTCTCCCCGTGACCTGTGTGGGTTTTCTCTGAGATCTTTAGTTTTCTCCCATTCTCCAAAGGCGTACAGGTTTTTAGGTGAATTGGCTTGATATAATTG
Organism: Okamejei kenojei; assembly: GCA_035221665.1. Taxonomy (NCBI): domain Eukaryota; kingdom Metazoa; phylum Chordata; class Chondrichthyes; order Rajiformes; family Rajidae; genus Okamejei; species Okamejei kenojei. Next base: position 17,397,622 of record CM069132.1, read on the forward strand.
TATACCGGAAATATAAAATTGTCACTAGTGTGTGCAGGGTAGTGTTAACGAGTGGGGATTAAGTGGTCGGTGTGGACTGAAGGGCCTGTTTAGGCGCTGTATCTCTAAACTAAACTAAACTAACTGCTCCCTGAGTGAAGATGAAGAAGGTCCCGACCTGAAACTCCACCTATCCATATTCTCCAGAGATGCTGTCTGAGCTGTTGAGTTATTCCAGCACTTTGTGTCTGTTTTTTTTCTGGTTTGTTGCCAGTTTGCTCCTCTGGCATTTTAATGGCTTATTCCTGGCTTTGCTACTCTCTGTCTGGGTATTGTTGATCTGAGGCATTTGGCAATGGCCTTGGACCTGGCATCTCTCCTGACACTGTTACCAGCTGCCTCTGCAAGGCCAGCAGCATAATCAAGGACAAGCACTTTGGCTATTCCCTCTTTTCCACTCTCCCATCAGGCAAAAGGTATAGAAGTGTGAAAACGCATACCGCCCGATTCAGGGATAGATTCTTCCCAGCTGTTCCCAGGCAACTGAATCATCCTACCACAAGCAGATAGAAGTCCTGAACTACTATCTACCTCATTAGTGACTCTCAGACAATCCTTGATCGGACCTTGCTGGTTTTACCTTGCACTAAACATAATTCCCTTATCATGCCTCTATACACTGCAACTGGCTCGCTTGTAATCATGGATTGTCTTTCCACTGACTGGTTAGCACGCAGCACTGAACCTCGGTACACGTGACAATAAACTAAACTAGGTCTGTCCAATCATTTGAAGACACTGCTTTACATCAGGCCTGGTGCCAAACTGATAACTTAGTTCAGTTCGGCTTGGATTGTTGCATTTTTTTAATGTTCTTATTGTCTTTTGTGTTGGGGGGTCAGTGACATGGCATTGCTGTCATCCGTTCACTTCATGAAATCTCTTCTCCCGTTTCTGAATTCCCGTGAAGACTCAATAACTTGGAGTCAATGATTCTTAGAGTCGGAGCTATACAGCATGCAAACAGGATATGGTTATCTGTGGGCGGTTTTTGGTTTGTTTTTCAATAACTATTATCAATGCTGACTTTAAAACATGAACCTTTCTGGCTGGTTTGATCTGAGACTCCTCCACTCACCTTTAGTCACCTTTAATTCATCGAGAAACAGTGGGTCAATCTCATTCAGCCCCTTGAACTTAGAGTTCAGCAGTCAGGTGGTCTTAGTTACAGTTAGATACCCATCAGCAATAGCAGGCAGCCTTTCACAGCTGTGAAAGCTGGGGTGGTCTTTTGTCAACTGTTGGAAGCTTTAATTGATTTTAATAGTTTTTAAATGCCTTTTACTTGCAGAGACATTTAAAGACTATTAAAATATGTAAGTAATTCATAAAATATTAAAAGTTACTAAAGTATATTGTAAATAAATTAAACATCAAACAAAAGCGACGCAGAACGTATAAATAATAAAAGAAACATTAATAATTAAAGTTTTGAAAAGTACATTAATGGCACAAAAAGTAACAAGAAATTGAATAGGTCCCCTTAAGAATCACTGTGGTAATCTATGTATTAAGCCACAGGAGTTGAGTCGGGTCTTAAGTAAATACATCTCATCTGTAGACACAAAATGCTACAGTAACTCAAAGGGTCAGGCAGCATCTCTGGAGAAAAAGGATAGGTGACATTTCAGAGACTGAAGCAGGGTCCTGATCTGAAACGTCGCCCAACCTTTTTCTCCAGAGGTGTCTGACCCATTGAGTTACTCCAGCACTTTGTATCTATCTTTGGTATAAACCAGTATCTGCAGTTCTTTGTTTCTGCATCTCATCTGTATTTGCTATGGAGACAGACATGGAAACTTGTGAGTTCAGGGGTGGGGGGCAGTGATATCCTGGAGCATATTGACATCAAGAAGGAGGTTGTGTTGACGGAATTGAGGTGGGCTTAAAGGTGGATAAATCCCTAGGGTTTAAACAGATGCATCTTAGGACATTGTGGGAAACAAGTGAGGAGCTTGCTGGGGCCCAGGCAGAGATTTTTTGTATCTTCCTTAACCACAGATGAGGTACCAGAAGACTGGAGGATAGTTAATGTTGTACCTTTACCAGAAAGTTATCAGATTCATGAGATCCAAGGTGAGATAGCAAATTAGATATAAAATTGGCTTGATGCCAGGGTGGTAGTGGAGGGTTGCTTCTCAGAATGCACATCTATAACCGGTGGCGTGCCACAGAAATCAGTGTTGGATCCTTTATCCATCATATCTAGTAATGATTTGGCCAGTTTTATAGACAGAGAGTGGGCGGGGGGGGGGGGGGGGTACATGGAACACACTGTCGGGGATTGTGAAGGAACAGAAATGGTAGTGGCATTTAAAAGGCTTAGAGCTTTTTAGCACATGGATATGCAAGGAATTGAGGGATATACTGTAGATCCCGCCCAGGCAGTAGGGATGCATTTAGTTTAACCATATAACCATATAACAATTACAGCACGGAAACAGGCCCTCTCGGCCCTTCCAGTCCGTGCCGACCATTTGTTTTCCCCTATCCCATCTACCTGCACTCAGACCATACCCCTCCATTCCTTTCACGTCCATATACCTATCCACTTTACTTTTAAATGTTAAACGATCCTGCCTCCACCATTTCTGCTGGAAGCTCATTCCACACAGCCACCACGAGTAAAGAAGTTCCACACGTTACCCCTAAAAGTCTCTTAATTTCTGTCTTGTGCCCTCGTGTTCGAATCTTCCCTACCCTCAATGGGAAAAAACGTATCCACGTCAACTCTGTCTATCCCTTTCATCATTTTAAAGACCTCAATCAAGTCCCCCCTTAACCTTCTGCGCTCCAAAGAAGAAAGACCTAACTTGTTCAACCTTTTAGTTTAGTTTAGAGATACTGCGTGGAAACAGGCCCTTCGGCCCAACGAGTCCACGCCGACCTGCGATCCCCGCACACAATCCAACACACGCTAGGAATAATTTACACATATACCAAGCTAATTAGCCTACAAGCCTGTACGTCTTTGGAGTGTGAGCGGAAACCGGAGTTCCCAGAGTAAACACATGCAGGTCACGGGGAGAACGTACAAACTCCGTACATACAGCACCCGTAGATACCGAAGATGGACACAAAGTGCTGGAGTAGTAACCGGGCCAAGCAGCAACTCTGGAGAAAAAGGATGAGTGACGTTTAGGGTCTGGATTGAAGAAGTGTCCATCATGGTTGTGTGGGTCTAAGGGCTCATTTCTGTGCCATATAACTCTGAATCTATGACTGAAGAATCTATGGTCTGAAGAAGGGTCCCAACATGAAACATCACCTTTTCCTCTTCTGCTGAGAGGTTTACTGACCCCTGAGTTATTCCAAGCTTTCTGCGCCTATGGCTCTCGGTAAGAATAATACTTCTCCCAGACACCCCCAGTGAGTTGTACTCTGACTCCTGCATTAGGAGATTGGTGATTGAGGAAATCTCCAGAGATGCGTGCCCTGAAGTGTGAGCCGATTTTGACGGTGTGTTTTTCGAGGCGATCGCTGATGTAGTGCAGCAAGGGAGCGAGTGTGGAATGATCCCAAAGGCAGGTTTGAAACCAAGCGGAAGACTTAAGGGCCTGTCCCATTTGGGCAACATTTGCGCGTCATTTACGCGACATCATTTATGCGTCACGACGCACGACGTCACCTGTGTGACGTGCAAATGACACCCAAGTGGGACAGGCCCTTTAGCTATCTGTGGTGAACTAGCTATTATTTGTCCATCAATAAGACCGATTCTCTGGCCATTATTACATTGTTGTCTAACAGAGGCTGATGTGTGCAGATTGACTGCTGTGTTTCCTGTATTACCGTTGTCTCAAATCACATCAGAAGTACTTAATGGTCTGTAAATATGCCACACCGGTCATTGGAATGGACATGGAAGGTGCCATCTCCATGGGAAACTTTCTCTTTAAATGTTAGCTGAGACTCAGATTCTTAATTGTATCTTCCAGTCCAACCTAAGACCCTTAATCTTCAAGTCACATTTTTATTTTATATGGATGTATGGAAATCTAATTTCTTCTCTGTAAAGCACTTTGGTTTCAACATGGTTTGATTTTTAAAAGTGCTATATAAATAAAAATGACTTGCTACTTACATATATCTCAAAACAAAACTTGGAATTGGTGCAAGAACGAACAGGCATGAACATTTTGCAATGGGCATTCATGGTTCAATCAATCCACGGGTACCATTGACGTAACATTGCTGGGTTTTTTTACTGTTGCTTTTCTTCGCAGTTGCTATACATAGAATATAGAACAGTACAGCACAGGAAAGGCACTTCAGTCCACAATGCCTGTGCTGAACACGAGGCCAGGTTAAACAAATCTCCACTGCCTGCATATGATCCATATCTCCCCATTCCTTGTATTTCCATCTACCCCTCTAAAAGCCTATTAATCATCACTAACGTATCTGCCTCCACCACCACCCCTGGCATTGCGTTCCAGGCACCCATCTCCCACAAAACGCTTGCCCTCGAAATCTCCTTTAAACTTTGCCCTCTCACCATAAAGCTATGACCTTTCCACCTCTTTGACATTTCCACCCTGGATTAATAGTTCAGACTGTCTACACTAAGGGAAATGGTTGTGACTGTCCATAGACACAAAATGCTGGAGTAACTCAGCAGGACAGGCAGCATCGCTGGAGAGAAGGAATGGTTGACGTTTCTGGTCGAGACCCTTCTTCGGATGTTTCCGAGAAGGGTCTTCAGAGTCTGAAGAAGGGTCTCGACCCGAAGCTTCACCATTCTTGCTGTCCAGGGATGCTGCCTGTCCCGCTGAGTTACTCCAGCATTTTGTGTCTATCTTCGATGTGAACCAGCATCTGAAGTTCCTTCTTACACATTATGACGGTCTCTCCTGATATTGGTCCTTCTTTGGCAAATTATTCTTGTTGGTAGTTTACTGTTTCTCCTGTAAAGATAGAGTACCATACACACTAACCAGAGATTTATCGCTGAGCTTTCATGTGTGTGGAAAAAGAGATCAGCCTATTTTAATATAAGTTCTCAGTTGAAAGATAAATATCCAGTTAATGTCCTCACAGGCATCAATTGAGGTGAACATTAACTTTGAAATTTAGCAAATGGGTTTACTCACTTTCATCAACAATTTTAAGCCTCACTGATAATAATAATAATAATAATAATAATAATAATTCATTGTTTAATAAAGGATCCCATAATTATTATTAATGTTTAATGTTCCTAACTGTCACTGTATGTCATGTTGTCACTTGCGGGCAGAGCACCAAGGCAAATTCCTTGTATGTGAATACTTGGCCAATAACCTTATTCATTCATAGACACTTTGGAATTCCAAGATTTGCTTTATGAAATGGACACAAAGTGCTGGAGTAACTTAGCATCTCTGGAGAAAAAGGAAGGGTGACGTTTCTGGTCAGGACCCTTCTTCATTTTTTTTGCAGTTGCATTGTAACATTTCTGGGGAGGGGGTGGTTTGGGTCAATGTTTAGTATCATGTGTATACAAATAGTAACAACCAAATATGTCCTCAGACGCATTATATAAGCAACAATTGTATGGTTAAGCCATTCATTAATCAGATATAAGTATGCAAGAACCTTTGGGGTGTAATCCCCATTTCTTTGTGAGTCTGTACGATGTTAAAGCTTTTATCCCCTTGTGGCCATTTAGTGGAGAACCTGTGAATGCTAGACTTACAATTCTCTTGCCTGACAACAGGAAAGCAGCAAGTCGGAGTGATTATTGGTGTCTTGGGGGTTGTTTATAAAAAAAATAGGCCAAGCGAATGTTCTCAGAGACTCTTAAGTCGAAGGAACACCTAGTTAGAATTTATACTTTGATGTTTGACTGAAAATTTACTATGCATTTGAAGGCCTCGCTTTGGGAGTGAGACATTCATCTGTGGCTGCTAACAGTTTGTCTGTTTGAGGACTGAACAGGATTATTGTAGTCGCCGTTTTACACACGGCTTCATTGACTTCAATGCCAGAAAGTAAGTATCCCCAGTGCTTGTGATCAGAAACAACATGTTAAACCTCTGTTAGATAGACAAAGGAAGTCATGTCGTGTTTTGGTTATACAATTGCATTATTTGTATAAAATTGTTACCCAGCTGCTGAATTATTAAGTGTACTACAAGCGCTACCATGAGTTTAGACGTTTAGAGATACAGCGTGGGAATGGGCCATTCGGCCCATCGAGCCCGCACCGACCAGCGATCACCCCTTACACTAAAACTATCCTACACACTTGGGACAATTTTACCGAAGCCAATTAACAAACAAACCTGTACGTCTTTGGAGTGTGTGGGGAAACTAGAGCGCCCGGAGAAAACTCATGCGGTCACGGGGCGAACATACAAATTCTGAACAGACAGCACCCGTAGTCGGGATCGAACCCAGGACTCTGGCGCTGTAAGGCAGTAGCACTGCTGTGCGCCACTGTGCCGCCCCGTGACTTCTCCTACAATGACATTACACCATCTCCTGCTTCTGGCCTATGCTAAACCTCAAACCCAATACCCTACCATTGGTCATCGCCAATTATTTTGACCCAAGCATTATATAATACTTACTCCATTCCAGAAATCTTATCTATGTTCTTTGTCACCTCGGGATTCATTTGGACTCCCGACTAGTGCACAGTTTTAAAGAAGAATCGCGACCTGAAACATTGGCTATCCGTGTCCTCCACAGATGCTGCCTGACCCGCTGAGTTACTTCAATACTGTGTTCAAAACTGACATTCCAGCATCTGCAGTCCTTGTGTCTGCACAATAGTGGTTCACTTATCTGTTAGACATCTTTCATTTTCATTGACAACCATGAAAAATATTTCCCTCTTTTTTTTAGTAAAGCCCTCGAGTTATTGCTTGCCTTTTCTCCTTACCCTTCTGATTCCTGACTACCATGTTTGCTAAGCATGTACGCATTCATCATTCCATGATTCACAATCTGTCCCACACTAAGTCCCATTTGCACATCTTCACATAATTGCTGGCCTTACCAGTGAGACAGAGACTCCCTGTCCCTCACCTCACTGATAACATTGGTCTGAAGAAGGGTCTCGACCCGAAACGTTGCCTATCTCCTTCGCTCCTTAGATGCTGCTGCACCCGCTGAGTTTCTCCAGCCTTTTGTGTACCCTCACTGGTAACATTGTTCTATGACCTTGCTCCACACTCTCTCTGCCATCTCTCTTTCAGAATAGGTTTCTCTGTCCCCCCAGTTCTTTCCTGTGACCTTCAGTACATCTCACACCGCATTGATGACGCAGCCTTTGAGGAATTTGTTCTCTATTCTCCCCTTATCATATTAGAGGCGCAGAGTTATGCAGCAATGAAACAGGCCCTTTGGCCCAACTCATCCATGCCCACCGAGATGCCATATCAACACTATTCACTTGCCCAAATCCTTCTAAACGTTTCCTGTCCATGTACCTGTCCAAATGTATTTTTAAATGTTGTAGTACCTGCCTCAACTACCTCCTGTAGCAACTCGTTCCATTTGCCCACCACCCTCTGTAGGAAAAAGTTGCCCCTCGGCTTCCTATTAGATCTTTCCTTTCTTGTCCTCTTGCTCTCAGTTCCCCTACCTTGGATAAAAGACTCCGTGCGATCACCCTATCTATTCCCCTCATGATTTTATACACATATTCAGCAGAGTGGCAAATCGGGTGCTGGGAATCAGGTTCTCGGGTAAATTTGTGGGTGTTGGAACTATGTTTTGAGGCGATGTAGGGAAAAGATGTAATATGGTGGGACTAAAGCCAAGATGGGTCCCAGCCTGGAATAGTGTCACAGAAAGATGGTTGTCCCAACAATGGGAACTCCCAGAACAACGTGAACTACTTGTGTAGGAAGGAACGGCAGATGCTGGTTTAAACCGAAGATACACAAAAAGCTGGAGTAGCGCAGTAGGTCAGACAATGGATGACATTTCGGGTCGAGACCCTTCTTCAGACCCGGAACATTACCTATTCCATTTCACCAGAGATGCTGTCTGACCCGCTGAGTTACTGCAGCTTTTTGTGTCTACCTTCATTGTGAACCACTTTCCTGGCAATACTCTTAAAAGAGCATTGCACCAGAAGACGATACTTTATACACGTCCAAAGCAGAAATCATGTCAGATGCACAAGGGAAGTAAAGGGTCAAAAATTGTGGTTTGGGAAAAACATATGCAAAAATAGTCACATTTGCATTCCACTCGGGTAGAGAGGTGTCCTCCGTTCTATGTGTGATATATAGGTAACATTCTAGGTGTTAAGTCATATAAGCAGAATTAGGCCATTCAGCCCATTGAGTCTGCTTCGCATTTCAATCATGGCTGATCTATCTTTCCCGCTTAACTCCATTCTCCTGCATTCTCCCCATAAACTCTGACACCCTCACTAATATAGAACCTGTCAATCTCTGCCTTAAAATTATCCATTGACTTGGCCTCCACAGCCGTCTGTGGCAATGAATTACACAGGATCAACGCCCTCTGATAAAAGGCATTCCTCCTCATCTCCTTTCTGTAAGGATATGTGTGAAGCGGTGTATTGCTTGTTTTTCTCCACCTCCAGAGTTTAGCTCCATTGAGATCAATGGATCTGAAGTTAAGAAGCAGATTGTATATCTTGATCCATCTATCCTGCACCACCAAGAATCAAAGATGAGCCCAACCATTAAGTCACATGTTCAACATCCTCTGAAGCTACAACACTTAATCCAATCAAATATTAATGGATGGACATGCTTCAGACAACGTTCCAATGTTCGCTGAACGACCTGAACCAGGATAAAGAATGGAGCTAGTATTGGCTAATTCTTCTGGTTCTGACTACCTCTTCACCCCTGGTACTTCTGACCGAGTCAAACTCTCAAGGAAGGAATGATTCCATAATCTTTCCGGTGCTTTTTAAAGACCCCTATATCGGATGGTTTCACCCTGAGTTACGCGAGTCCCCGCTGAGTTACTCCAGCATTTTGTGTCTATCGATGGTTTCACCCTCCTGTTAAACAATAGCACAAGACGACATCTACTCATTCGGGTCCCACCCTCCTCCTGCACCTCTCCAATGCACCATTGCCCGCCATCCTTCCACTGCCTAATTGCCTGTCAAATGCAGAGGCTCACAAATACATCCGTTCCCATAGAAAAGGCTTGGGTCAGCATTCTGGTTGTGTGCCCACAGTGGTGGCTGAGCCACTTGAACACATCCCTTTACGTGCTGCATCATAGAACAGAGAAAATAAAAAACAGCTTTCTACAGTACAGGAACAAGCTCTTTGTCCCTCAATATTTGTGTCGAACATAATGCCAAGTTAAACTAATCTCCTCTACCTTCATGTGATACTTATCAATCCATTCCCTCAATATATATATCCATGTGTCTATCCAAAAGCCTCTTAAACACCACCACTGTATCTGTTTCCACCATTACCACTTGTAGCACGATCCAGACACCCACCACTCTTTGTGTAGAAAACATGCTCTTTGAAACTTTCCTCCTCTGGCCTTAAAGCTATGCCCTGTAGTCTTTGAAAGTTCTACATTGGGGGGGGGGGGGGGGGGGGGGGGGGGGGGGGGGGGGGGGGGGGGGGGGGGGGGGGGGGGGAGTTCTGACTCTCAACCAAAGATCCTATAGCGGATAGCTCCGCTGTAGGATCATTGGGTGTGATCAAGAGGGATACAGTGTGGTGAACAGTGGAACTGGTTAAACGCCTAAGGGTGGAGGAAGGAGGCAAGGGGGGAGGGGAGGGAAATGTTACCCTCTGCCCTCAATAAATATTCCCTTCCTTTGAAGTGAATGGAGGAAGAGTCCCTGCACCAGCTATAACTTGGCACAAGGCACTGGTGGTGAATTCTGTGCCATGGGCAGAGGGGGAAGTCTCTACCACAGGGGTTCTCAACCAGGGGGGAATTCAGGCTTTCAGTGGGAGAATTGGGACCACAGATTAGCAAAGTCAAACTGTTAGAAATAAAGGATTTTCAGTATTATATGCATATTATTTGGAATGCACTTTTTGAGGCAGACAATCTTGGAAAGGAGGGGGGAGGATGACATTCTGACATATGGTGAAAGGGGTGCATGGGGCAAACAAGGTTGAGAACCACTGCTCTACCACCGTGAAGAATCCGGCTTCAAAGCACGGCTGGCAATAGACCTGTAGATATCCATCAGGATCTCCTGTATTTGTGTTCACAAGCACAGAAATCCAAACTGTGCTGGCAACTCTGGACGGCACAGCGGGAGAGTTGCTGCCTTACAGCGCCAAAGACCCGGGTTCGATGCTGACGATGGGTGCTGTCTGTATGAAATTTGTACGTTCTCCCTGTGACCGCGTGGGGTTTCCCCGGCTGCGCCCACATTCCAAACACCTGCAGGTTTGTAGGTTAATTGACTTCTGGAAATTGTCCCCAGTGTGTAGGATCGAATTGGTGTACGGGATGATTGATGGTCCGCACGGACTCGGTGGGCCGAAGGGCCTGTTTCCACGCTGTATCTCTAAACTAAACTAAACTGGATGGGGAAATGTCAGCAATTTTGCTGATACCTCCACGCAGATTCCAGGCCAATGTGATTGTCTCCTGTCAGAAGAAATCTGAGTAATTGTCTAGGTTTCCAAAGTCTGTCTGCACAATTTATCAGCAGGAATAACAGCCAACCTCTGTTGCACGGTGGCGCACCGGTAGAGTTGCTGCCGTACAGCGTTTGCAGTGCCAGAGACGAGGGTTCGATCCTGACCACAGACGCTGTCTGCGCGAGGTTTGTGTGCGTTCTCCCCGTCGCCACGTGGGTTTTCTCCGAGATCTTCGGTTTCCTCCCACACTTCAAAGACGTACAGGTTTGTTGGTTAATTGGCTTGGTATAAGTGTAAACTGTCCCTAGTGTGTGCAGGATAGCGTTAGAGTGCAGGGATGGCTGGTCGGTGCGGACTCAGTGGGCCAAAGGGCCTGTTTCTTTAAAACAAAGATCAGTAACCACGTAAAATGAAAAGTAAATTGAATGGGAAGCACTGTTGCATAATGTAGACGTTTTTAATATTCTTCCAATTCTTAGGGATGAACAGAACTAGAGAATAATTTTGCCTAAGTAAAGCGTAGCTTTCACTCTTTTCTACGTACATGATTATTTGGCTGGCTTTAGTTTATTTGTTTAGTTTGGAGATGCTGCACGGAACCAGCCTGTCCCACTTGGGCATCATTTGCGCGTCATGCAGATGGCGCGCGAAGATTTTGTACATCCCAAAATCCTGGGGTGCCGCGTGCATCCGCGCGTCACTGACTACGTCACCACGCACCATGCGCGCTTAATGCGCACGTAATGCGCACCATGCTTGCGTAATGCGCACCATGCGCGCATCGCGTGCGTGGCATGACGCTCGTGTCGTGACGCATAAATGATGTCGTGTAAATTACGTGCAAATGACGCCCAAGTGGGACAGGCCCTTAAGGCCCACCGAGCCCGTGCTCACCAGAGATCTCTGCACATTAACACTGTCTTACGCACACTGGGGATGATTTACAATTATATCAAGCCAATTAACCTACAATGTCTTTGAAGTGTGGGAGGAAACCGGTGATCCCAGAGAAAACCCAGGTGGTCACGGGGAGAACGGAAAAACTACACAGAGACAAGCACCCATAGCCAAGATCAAACGTGGATCTCTGGCTCTGTAAGGCACCAACTCCAGCTCTTCCGCTGCGCCATTGTGCTGCCCTTGTTCATTTGTTCTCTCCATACCTTTCATTCAGTTGTTCTCTGTACCTTTTCATAGCTCTAGTTTCCCTCTCCCCTGACTCTCAGTCCGAAGAAGGGTCTCGACCCGAAACGTCACCCATTCCTTTCCTCGGGAGATGCTGCCTGACCCGCTGAGTTACTCCAGCGTTCTGTGTCGATCTTTGGTGTAAAACTAGCAACTGAAGTTCCTTCCTACACATTTACCCCAGCTGTCTCCTCCCTTCCCACCTCTTCCTCAATTCCCTCTATCTCTATCTCCCCCTCCCCCACCCCAGACGCAATTTTCCACCACACAAACAGACAATGGCTTGTTCCCTTTATCACCGATACTTTTTTTTGCATATCTTTCACTCATTGTTCCTTATCTCTCCACATCACCGTCTATATCTCTCGTTCCCGATCCCTGACCAGTCTGAAGAAGACTCGCCTATCTCTTTGCTCCTTAGATAGACTCCAGCTTTTTGTGTACCCTTTAAAGGCCTGGTTTGCAGAGACATCACACCTCATTATCAGGCCTGCAGGTAGCAAGGTAGACGACAAAGGCAGGGATTTTTTTTTTTTTTTTTAACAGGCCAAGCAAAGAAGTCTGACAGTTAGAGTTATGTTGACAACCTCCCCTCAAAGGGAAGGAGACTGTCATCTGGGGAGAGATGAAACATGTCCTACTGTCACCCACTGCACAGAATAAATGAATGGCCTAGAGTCACGCCATCAGCGACAATCCCATCTGGGACAAAATGGAAGAGAAGAGTTTGATGTTATAAATCACCATAATTTGTTACAATTTCTAAAGACAAATATGACAGGATGGAATTACTTTGCGTGCTGCGACAGTCATTTGCAGAAGCTACAAAGTGCCCATATAAATCTTTGGATGAGATATATTTAATCTGAGGGTAGGGACAATATCATTTTGGTGCGTTCTGTTTGCACAGAATTCAGCCGCAGTGATGCGTTTTGTGATTTGCCTATAAAAAGCTTAATTTCATCTTTGCGTTATTCATGCTTTTACTGAATGATGTTTGATGTCCTGTGGACAATTTGCAAGGCTTTACCGTAAACCGCAGACCGTGCTACGTTAGGGCGACATATTTCAAATCTAAAGAGCAGGGACCTTGACTTTGTGAGACCTGGACATGTCACAAGGGCAAACATGGTAGTTTCAGGATTCTGTAAGTTGAAACACTCAACGATAGCTTAGTTTAGAGGTGCACCGTGGGAACTGGCCCCTCAGCGCACCAGGTCTGCACCCCGTACGATCACCCCGTACACTAGTTCTATCTTACACACTTCCTTCCTACCGATTCCTCCCTAAAGATCGGCGGAGACCCAGGTTCGATCCCGACTACGGGTGCTGTCTGTACGGAGTTTGCACGTTCTCCCCTTGACCTGCGTGGGTTTTCTCCGAGATCTTCGGTTTCCTCCCACACTCCAAAGACGTACCTACAGGTTTGTAGGTTAATTGGCTTGGTAAATGTAAAAATGCCCCTAGTGGGTGTACGATAATGTTAAATGTCGTAATGTGGTCAGCGTGGTACCGGTGGGCCAAAGGGCCTGTTTCTCTAAACTAAACCAAACTGAGGATAATTTACAGAAGCCAATTAACCTACAAACCTGCACGTCTTTGGAGTGTGGGTGGAAACCGGAGCACCCGGGAGAAAACCCACGAGGTCACGGGGAGACCGTACAGACAGCATCCGTGGTCAGGATTGAACACGGCTCTCTGGTGCTGTGAGGCAGCAACTCACACACTGCGCCACTGTGCCGCCCCCAAAATATTATCAGTCAAATAATAAAGCCTTTTGGCAAATTAGGTGAATCAGCAATGAACTAATTTTGCTACCTCTCCTGTTCAGTGGGAATGTGTGTAGGTTGCACACTCTGCATTGAGGTCTTAAGTGCTCGCTGAGTTATATTAGCTCCTGGTCCTTCAGAGCCAGAAGTTTAAAATTCCTATTTGTGCTTGAACTCGCTTTGTACGTCCCTTATTTATTTTGCCCACCATTGGCTCCGAGATGCGGCATTCCCCTCCCCGGTCCTTCTCTCTCTAAGACTCTGCTTAAAGCCGAGGTTGAAATGTGGTTTTGCTGGGAAAGAGCCAACCCAGCGGTTGTGAGGTTGTTAACGAAACCTGTTACTCAGAAAACGTGCCTGTAAATTACGGAAACGTACCGAGGGCAACCGTTGATCATCACGCTGGCTATCCTGTCACATGCAGCGAGTGCTTTGCCCCACTCAATACTATTCCGAGAGCTGAACCTTTATGGTCCGCTTCACGCTGTCACCCAAGCCTGTTCCACGTAAGGCAATGCGTTTGATGTTTGGGCACGACTGAAAGGCCAATGAGTAGCGCAGCAAGCTCCCACAAGGAGCAAGGTGATAAAGACTAGATCGTCCATTTTGGAAATGTTGACTGACTGATAAAGGTTGTCAAGGATATCAAAGAGACTACACCCCCCCTCGCCACCACCACTGTTTTTATGAATTATTGCCATGGATACTTTTACATTTCCTACAGGAGCAAGTGGGACTCGAGATTAGTGCCTCCCGAGAAGACAGTGCTGCACTGCTCGAGTTACAGGAGTGAGGTTTTAATTGTTGCATTAGCGGGATGGTATTCTCATGGTAGGCTGCTCTGGAAGGTTAGATCATGGGGAGAATGTACAAACTCCAAGGAGAGATAGCTGGAAGGAAGCAGAGAGTTTTTCGGACTGGAGGCCTGTGACTAATGATGTGCCTCAGGTTTCCATGTTGGGTCCATCTTGATCGGTTAGCCAGGTGGGCTTTGAGGAACGGTTGATGGTTGAAATTTAATACAGATAAATGTGAGGTGTTCTTCTTCTTGCGTATGGCGTGCACAGCCTAAAGTTGTAGGACAACTTGTTCTATTTGATCTTATTTGATTGTGCACACCGGGTTGATTGCATTCGTTGAAACAGGGCGGACCACGTGAAGGTTCCAATCTCCCACCCCTTGTGAGGTGTTGTATTTAGGGAAGTCTAACGTGGGCAGGACCTACGCAGTGAATGGTAGGGCTCTAGGGAGTGTTGCAGAGCAGAGGGATCTAGGAGTGCAGACATCAATGTTTTTGGCACATTGACCTTCGTCAGAGTATTGAGCATAGAGGTTTGGAGGTCATTTTGCAGATATAAGGGTTGGTGAGGCCGCATTTAGAGTATTGTGTTCACTTCTGGGCACGATGTCAGAGGAAAGATGGTGTCAAGCTGGAAAGGGTGCGGAGAAGATTTATGAGGATGTTGCCAGAACTCGAGGGCCTGAACTACAGGGAGCGGTTGAGCAGGCTAGGACTTTATTTCCCGGAGTGCAGGAGGTTATGGGGTGATCTTAAAGATGTGGACAAAAGAGAGGAATACATCTGGTAACTGTACAGAGTAATTTGTTCAGAGTAGGGGAATTGAGCACCAGAGGACACGGGTTTAAGTGGATGGGGGAAAGAATGAATAGGAACCTGAGGGGTAACTGGAGAGTCTATGGAATGAATTGCCAGAGAAGGTAGTTGAGGCAGGTACTATCACAACGTTTAAGAAACATTTAGACAGGTATATGGATAGGACAGGTTTAGGGGGAAATAGGCCAAACACAGGCAAGGTGGGATTAGTGTGGATGGGGCATGTTGGTCGGTGTGGGCAAGTTGAGCTGAAGGGACTGTTTCCACGCTGTATGACTCTATGACTCCATGATTCTGAGTGTTAGATTCTACATTGAACTCATGCAGGCTAATATACAGTTGGCCCAAAAATGCCTGGACAGGACAGTGGAAGAAAGTACATGGCAACCTATCCCATAGCTGATGGCTATCCTGTGTGATTATGCATGAGTTCGGAAGAGGTGTAGTAGACTTGTATCGTATCATTGGGCTGATGTGTGAAGGGATGGTTGTAGCATAGCAGCGGCCAAGAAACTGTAAATTCAGCAGGAGGGTGGGGGAAGGAGGAAGGGAGGGAGAGAGAGCGAGCAAACTCAGTAGGTATGAGAGAAGGTAAAGCCCAAAATCCAACACATCAACTGGAGGAGATAACATTGAGGGCAGCACAGTGATGCACTGGTGGAGCTGCTGCCTTACAGCCCCAGAGACCCGGGTTTGATCCTGACCATGGGTGCTGTCTTTTCGGAGTTTATACGTTCTCCCAGTGGCCGTGTGGGTTTTCTCCAGGCGCTCCGATTTCCACCCTCACTGCAAAGACTTCCAGGTTTGTACGTTGATTGGCTTCTGTAAAGTTGTAAATTGTGAATTATTTTTACAACGTTAGAAAGTGAAAACTTCCTATACACTCCCCTAGTGTTAGTGAACCAGGGTGATCGCTGGTCGGTGCGGTTGCAAGTAAGAATTTAATTGTTCCATCTGGGACATATGAAACATCTGGATCATAGCGTGATACAGTGTGGAAACGGGCCCTTTCGGCCCAACTTGCCCACACCGGCCAACATGTCCCAGCTACACTAATCCCACTTGCCCCATTTGGCCCATATCCCTCCAAACCTGTCCTATCCATACACCTGTCTAACTGTTTCTTAAATGTTGGGGACAGTCCCAGCCTCAACTACCTCCGCTGCCAGCTTGTTCCATGCACCCACCACCCTTTGTGTGAAAAAGGGTGACAAAAAAACACTCTTGACTCTCGGTGGGTGGAAATGCCTCATTCCACGCTGCATCTCTGAAGTCCAAAGTAATTAAGGAAGAAATATGCATGAATAAAGTCAATCTTAAATGACACAAAGTTGGGAGCTGTTGCAAATGAGACGGAAGATGTTTACATTGCTTCTGTTGTTGCCAGCTGCAGGTTGATACTTTGGGCCACGCAGAGACGTATTAAGCCGATTGGTGAGCTTGCTGTTCCCTATGGTTTTACCCAGGGAAGCTGTATTTGTATTAATTAGAAATGTTAATTTGTACAACCTTTGCACAATATTCAGCCAGGATCCTTCAAATAATAGTGTAGGACGGAACTGCAGATGCTGTTTTAAACCAAAGATAGACACAAAAAGCTGGAGTAACTCAGAGGAACAGGCAGCATGTCTGGAGAGAAGGAATGGAAGACGTTTCGGGTCGAGACCCTTCTTCAGTCTGAAGAAAGGTCTCGACCCGAAACGTCACCCATTCCTCTCCAGAGATGCTGCCTGTGCCACTGAGTTACTCCAGCATTTTGTGCCTATCTTCTTCCCAAAAAAACTGTGAAAAAACAGAGCACAATTTTAACAAACTCCCTGGATCAGAAATTCCACGGGATTGAGCGTAAAGTCAGAAACACAGCCCGACCAATATTTCTCCCCATTGACTACTTTAACCTGTTCACTGCCAGGTTTCTTTTCACGATTGGCCATGACCCAAGTATACTATGGGGTGGCACTGAACAGGTTAAATAGATGGCGGCATTGGAAAGACACAAACTACTGGAGTAACTCTGTGGGTGAGGTAACATCTCTGGAGCTGTAAGACAGCAACTCTACCTCTGTGCCACTGTTCCGCCAACCTTTCCAATAGGGCAAAGGTCAGAGATGAACACACTCGTGGTGTGAGACAAAAGGATTAGAGTTGCGATTTGTGAAGTTCGAGGACTGAGCAAGAGCAAATTGTGTAGCATGGGGGAGGAATGTATGTGGAGTGAAGTGGGAGGAGGGAGGGGTTCGGGAAGAGTTGGGTGCAAGGTCATCGGGGCCTGAGGAGAGGGAAAAGTGGTGAGGGAAGAAAAGAAATGGGGAGGGAGGGGGTTGTTGTTTTGATGGAGGTTACCTAAAGTTGGAGAATTCAATGTTCATACCATTGGGTACCCAAGTGCAATTTGAGGATATCCATCCACTTCTTTTTCTTCTTGCGTGTGGCGTGCACAGTCTAAAGTTGCAGGACAACTTGTTCTATCTGATCTTATTTGATTGTGCACGCCAGGTTGATTGCATTCGTCGAAACAGGGCGGACCACGTGAAGGTTGCAATCTTCCATCCAGTTTGGAACCCAAGATTGACGCAAAATGCTGGAGTAACTCCGCGGGACAGGCAGCGTCTCTGGAGAGAAGGAGCGGTGATGTTTCGGGTTGAGAATCCAGTTCTCCAAAGGGTGAATTAACTTAAATTTGTCACCTTTCTGCGCAACAAGAAATTCTAGCTCGGTACCTCGAGACGTGAAAACATGAAAGCCTTTCTAATATTTGTTGGAAAAGTTCCATGATAACAACAGCCTTCGGTAGATTGATATTCAAACACGAAGGCAGGTTGTTATTTTATAAAACAGAACAGTCTTATTATCTGTGCTATTTAGTAACCTTTTGTCTGATTTTCCCTTTGAAATTCTGAGGTGCTTTTTTTATCCTGTCAAGATCTCCTTTTGAGTCCCATTTTTTGTCACAGTTCTTAGATTTCTCAGTATATGTGTTGACAGTGCTGCATTATGCATGATAGCATTTCATACAACACAGAGCATACACCACCAAATGATACGGTGAAAACTGTGCACTATTTCTTCTGTAGTAATGTACTTTTGCACGTCAGGTGCAGTTCAACATTTTCAATGCATCAATATGGAAATAGCCCACGGGTATGATGTGCGTTTCAATCTGGTGTATAATTAACAACAACAACAAAAATCCTAACAGATTTGCATGACAGTTTGGAAAAAAAAAACACAATACGGCAAAGGGGAAAAAAAGTGGCAGAGATTTAAAATCAATGTGCAATGAATTGTCCCGTTCCTGCACAAATCCAACCCCCACCGTGAGCAAAAGTGAACTTTTTTTTCAGGTTCCCGCTTGTCAGTTGCAGGAGTTCGTCAGCTTGTGCTGTTCAGAGTCTTCTGATATCCTTAGCACTCCAAATGCACTGTTGGACTACAGCCTAGAACTGTGCAGGAAGGGACTGCAGATGCTGGTTTATACCGAAGATAGACACGACGTGTTGGAGTAGAGCAGCGGGTCGGGCAGCACCTCTGGGGGGAAATGGATGGGTGACGTTTCGGGTCGGGACCCTTCTTCAGACTGAAAGTTGAAGGAAGAGAACTGGAGGTTAGAAAATGCCAGAACAACGCAGGACATTTGGTGGAATATTGGATTCTCTAATTGTAAGTAACCGCTGCATTCCCTCCCACCCCGCTCCCCATCCCTACTCGTTCTACGGTGTGCATCCAGACGGCATCGCTCTCAGGATCTCGGGTCCACACAAGCTTCTCCACCTCGACAAGCTGACCATCCACGGAGAAGGCATACATCCATGTATCCCTTTGTTATCACCTCTTCCCCAGCCAACAATGGGCCATTATGGGCTCCGCCCTTCCTCAGTTATGTGCTGCCAGCCCTGATTTGCCTGGTCTTTTCTTCGGTTCCTTCCATCGATGTGTAAGTTACAGACAGATCTGCCTGGACTCTATCTATCCCCCTTCCTAATTATACCTATTAGTTTAGTTTTGCGACAAAGCATGGAAACGGGCCCCTTCGGCACAACGAGTCACGCAGACCAACAATCACCCCATACGCTAGTTGTATTCTTCACTCTAGGAACAATTTTACCGAAGCCAATTAATCTTCAAACCTGCCCGTCTTTGGAATGTGGGAGGAAACCAGAGCACCCAGAGAAAACTTACGCGGTCACAGGGAGAGCGTGCAAACTCCATACAGACAGCACCTGTAGTCAGGATCAACCCGCGTCTCTGGTGCTGTAAGGCAGCAACTGTACTGCTGCGCCACTGTGCCACCCACTATTGCATTAACCAGTCCTCCATCACTAACAACTTTTCTACAATTTATTATTAACTATGTGCATGCAGTATTGCCTCTCCCGCCTCTTCCTTGCAAGGGTGGTACGGTGCCGCTTCTGGGAGAGCTGCTGCCTCACAGCGCCAGAGACCCAGGTTTGATCCTGACATGGCGGCTATCTGCGTGGAGTTTGCTTGTTCTTCCTGTGACCGCATGGGGTTTCCCCTCTGGGTGCTCCGCTTTCCTCCCACATCCCAAGGACTTGCGGGTTTGTAGGTTTATTAAATTTTGTAAATTGTCGCTGTTCGGTGACGAATGAATGAGAGGGTGGGGTAACCTGGAGCTAGTGTGAACCTGCAGTGGATGGTCAGCATAGACACAGTGGGCTGAAGGGCCTGTTTCTGTGCTGTATATCTCAAGTAAACTAAACTAAACTTTTAAAATGCACGGTTGCAGTCCCTCCACCCCAGGGAATGTATTCCCTATCAATTTGACGAGTCATTCATATTAATGTGTCCTTTTCTGTTTTGAATGTATTCAGCTCATTACTCGCCATTCAAAGCCTGTTTGTCCAAAGTCCTGGCAAATAAAGGCAGTAAAATAATGATTTAATACTTCAGTTTCTCTTTGCTTTTCTAATTCTATATTAATTTATATATTATATATTTTTTAATTTCTTCCCTGAACCCTTTGTGTTCCATCTTATCGTGGACTTTTCTCTCTCTGTGATGAATACGTCCTTATACTCATAACTCCTTCATTTCATCCTTCATCCACGCTGTGCTGCTTTACATTGTGATGTCCTTTCAACCAACACAAGAAACTGTAGATACAGGAATCGTTATCAAAAGTGCTCAAGGAACTCAACGGGTCAGGCAGCATCTGTGGAGGGATTATTCTCCACTCTGATAAACATCTTTTTTTTTTTAATGTTTTCCTTTTCATTTCTTCCTCTATTATTCACCCTGCCCATGAGTTCTTCCCTCCTCCTTGCTGGCTGCCAAGGATGTTGGCAGGACCCAGAGGGCATGGCCTCAGAATAAAAGAATGTACCTTTAGAAAGTAGATGGCGAGGAACCTCTTTAGTCAGAAGACGATGAATCTGTGGAATTCATTGTTGCAGATTGCTTTGGAGGCCGTCATTGGGTATTTTTAAGACAGAGATTGTCAGATTCTTAATTGGTGGGGGTGTCAAGGGTTGTGGGGCAAAGGCAGGAGAATGGGGCAAGGAGAGATCATCCATGATTGAATGACGGAGTAGACTTGATGTGGCGAATAGGCTAATTTTGCTCCTAAGACACAAAATTATGAATGTTGGGGGGGGCAAGAGTTAGTGTTGGCCTAAAGCTAAAATCATTATGTCAATCTGTTGCTAAGACTATTGGACAGGCAGGTCTATAAGCCTATTTACCCACTGTCTACAGATCAAGAACAGTAAACTAAATACTCACATTGACTCTTCAATCACTTCAATTTAAATACACAAGCTGACTGGCTGAAACATGCACTGTGTTCTCAAAGTAATATTGTTTAGTTTAGAGATACAGGGGCAGAAACAGGCCCTTCGGCCCACTGGGTCTGCGCCGACCACCAATCCCCGCACATTAACACTATCCTACATACACTCGGGATAATTTTTATATTTACCAAGCCAAGTAACCTACAAGCCTGTTCGTCTTTGGAGTGTGAGAGGAAACCGAAGATCTCAGAGAAAACCCAAGCAGGTCACGGGGAGAACATGCAAACTCCGTACAGACAGCGCACGTAGTCGGGATCAAACCCGGGTCTTCGCGCTGCAAGCGTTTTAAAGCAGCAACTCTACCGCTGTGCCCCCGTGCCACCCTTATTGTTCTCAACAATATTGTCTGAAGAAAGGTCTCGACCCAAAACGTCACCCATTCCTTCTCTCCAGATATTCTGCCTGTCCCACTGAATTACTCTGCTTTTTGTGTTAATGGCGGCGCATCACGGCAGTGGTCCCCACAGTCCGTCTGTCCTTTTTCTATTTTTGTCTCATTCAATGTGTAGTTTGCTGTGGTCTTATGTTGTGGGAGGCGGGAAACTTTTGAATCTCTTCCCTGCATGGGGGACCCGACCTTTTCCCGGTCGGGTCTCCGTTGTCGTTGGGGCCTTGCACCGTGGAGCGGCCTCCAGCCGGAGTGACCTGGGGGCTCCAGTCGTGGAGCCTGTGGAGCATGCGGACTTACCATCGTGGGGCTGGCCGGCCTCGGAGCGCGGAGAGCTGTGGTGGCGCGCGGCTGCGACCAGACTTCGGAGGCTCCAGCTGCAGGCCTGAGGACGATGACATCGGGAGCTCGCTGGTCCCTGGTGGGAGACCGCTTTTCGGCGCTCCCACTGCGGCAGCTCCTTATCGCCTGACGTCTCCCGGCGCGTCTTTAACGGCCACGGGATTTGCCATCGCTCGCCGGGGGCTTTAACATCGGGAGAGGATGGAGAGCAGGGGAGAGACAAGACTTTTCCTTCCATCGCAGTGAGGAGGAGATTCACTGTGATGGATGTTTCTGTGAATTGAGTTGGTTGCGTGTGTTGTAAAATTGTTTCTTCTTGTTCTATGGCTGCAGAAACCAAAGTTCCCAACGGATAAATAAAGTTTAATAAGAGATTATCTTCTATTGTTTTAACCTAGCTAGAGATGTTCTGGTCAACATAACACTCTCAGATGTGCAAGCAAAGTCCACTACAGGTAATGTAAGAGTGCAGCTTTTAAATTCTTATTAAGAGTAAAACTGAATACTAAAGAACAGGTCATAGCTTAATGGCTTTAATGTTTGCTCTACATTAGTTTTAGTTTTAGAGATACAGCGCAGAAACTTGACAATCAGCCATTGAGGATAGAACTAGCGACCCCCATACGCTAGTTCTATCCTACACACTAGTTAATTAACCTACCAATTGACCTACAAATCTGCACGTATTTGGAAGGCGGGAGGAAACCAGAGCAACCGGAGAAATCCCAAGCGGTCACAGGGAGAATGTACAGACAAGCAACTTTAGTCAGGATCGATGCTGGGGCTCTGGAGCTGCAAGGCAGCAACTCTACCACTGTGCCGCCTAACATAAAGACAGGCTGCTTAACAGGGACCCTTGCTCTTTTATGGCCTAATGCATTCTGTTTCACATTAAAAATATGGCAATTGCACTTTAATTTGGCTTAATTAATGCTAATTATGTTTGGACTTGCAGTTACTATAAATCTATCGGGTGTCAATGGAAATAAAGATATGGAAAATGTACGGCTTTGCACTATTATGAGCTGCCCATTTTTAAAAGGTCCCAATGATAATATTCTGAGAATATGTCCAATAGAGTTGTAGACACAGAGCATAGAAACAGGCCCTTCAGCCCACTATTGGCCACCGAGTCATATTTATTCTGTGCCATGATTGGGGTGAAATGATTCAATTATACTTTATTGTCAAATGTACCGAGGCCCAGGGAAATGCTTTGTTTTGCGTACAACCTGGTAACATTATACAGCAGACCTCACCTGGGCAGTACACACGAGTCGCCATGTTTCTGGTACTGACAACGTCACAAAAGTTCACGGAACAGTGCTGTCTTCTGTTTTTACAACAAGTATGTCAACTCTGGTGGCGTAGCTTTATTAGCTACTGAACTGAATTGATTCAAAAATAATTCAACCAAAGTTGTTATTTTATTATCAACCACAATTTTTTACAAGAGTGCTATATTTGATCTCATCGACCCCCTGCCAGGTCCCCTTTCATTCTCTGCGCCCCCCCCCCCCCCCCCCCCCCCCCCCCCCCCCACCACCAACTCTTGGCGGCATGGATACCTTCCTCATCTTTTCGCTCTCTCCGTTCTCGACTGTCCACCTCGCTCTCGACAGCCCCCTCACTCTCAGGTACCTCCTCCCTCTCTGGTCCCCTTCTCCTTCACGGGTCCCTTCCTCCCTCTCAGGTCACCTTCTCACTCTCGGCGATGAGCAGCGGCTGGTGGCCGAGTTCAGAGTCCGCGGTGGGCAGGCCGGGCCTACCGGGCGGGTACTCCATCTTCCGTCCTTGGCGAGAGAGTCTCCGACCCGCGGCGGGCGAGACGGGCCGGCTTGCCGGGACACTCCCAGCAACTTGATGAGTCCCGTGAATTCTAATTGAGAGCCCCAGCATCATTCCACTTGAAATCAGACCAGAATTGCTGCATCAATGGTGCCATCAAGATAATGAGCAACACATTCCATTTATTCAGTCGCCCTGAAGAAAATAACGGAATGCATTGGGTGTAAGAGTCAGGATGTCACGTTGTATCTTTCCTGTATTTGGAGTACTGTGTGCAGTTCTGTTTGTCCCATTACAGGAAAGATGAGGAAGCTTTGGAGAAGTGAAAAGGAGGTTTACCGTTACACAAATGCTGCATGGATTAGACTAATTTTGCTATCAGGAGAGCTCGGACAAACTTCTCTGGAGTAAAGAGATAGGTGACGTTTCCGGTCGGAACCAGAACAAAATGGTTCTGACTTGAAACGTCACCTATCCCTTTTCTCCAGAGATGATGCCTGAAGTGTTGAGATACTCCAGCACTCTGTTTCTTACTTTGTTATAAACCAGCATCTGCTGTTCTCTCCTATTACAATGTGCAGAGGCTGAATTGGAGAAGGCATCACAGGTGTAATTTTGGACGGGTGCAGAAAAACAAATCTTGAAGTTTGTTCATTGCAAAGTGTGGAAACAGGGGAGCTGACTCGCAGTGAAGCTGAATGCTCAGGGTGATTGTACAAGAAAGGACTTGGACAAGAAGGAGGGAGGAATATTGTTGAACATATTAGTCCTTGAGATAGTGAAATTGCTCTTAAAATGACTTGCTTAAAAAAAAAAATCCATTCATCAACAACTCCCACTTTGGTCCCATCAAACCTTGGCTACTTTGAAATGATTCCTCTTCTATTTTCTTGAAGCAACGGAGAAAATGATCCTAATGGAGTTTCCAATGTACTAATTTCACAATTTCAATAGGATGCTGGAAAAGGCACCACTTTGATAATGTGCGAAGTGTTTGATCTGCTCACAGAAGTGTCTGTAAGGTCTTTTTCATAAAAGACCCATTAGAGGAATTTTGAACTGAGCTTGGGACTGCTTTGAAAAGGCATTTTCAACTCAAATAAACAACGTCCTGGTTAAACAGACAAAGAAAATGTCTAAAGTCAGAATCATGACTGAAAATAATAAAATAATATAAATGTTTAACCAGGTAACACAGGAACAGGAATAAACTTACTGTCCCGAGAATCCTTTCCACCTTTCAATATGATCATAGCTGACTAGTTTCGCAACAATAATCCTTAACACATTTTATTAAGTTTTAGTTTTAGAGATACAGCACAGAAACAGGCCCTTCGACACACCGCATCCACAACCACCAGCGATCCCCACACATTAACACAACCCTACACACACTAGGACAATTTACACATACACCAAGCCAATTAACCTACAAACCTGTACGTCTTTGGAGTGTGGGAGGAAACCGAAGACCTCAGAGAAAACCCACGTGGTCACAGGGAGAACGTACAAACTCCGTTCAGACAGCACCCGTAGTCGGAATCGAACCCGGGTCATTGGCGCTGCAAGCGCTGTAAGGCAGCAACTCTACCGCTGCGCCACCTTGGCTGCCTGTGGACAAAAGGCAGTCTTTCCAAGACATCAAACAACTATCTCTCATAAGTGTTTCCTAGTTCAATAGTTCTTTATTAGATGCGGAGCGCATTGGGATATCTTCACTTCATGAGATATGCAATATAAATGCAGGATTTTTTAAATGTTCGTTTTTAAAACTTTAAACTTTTGGGCAGCACAGTGGTCCATCTGGTAGAGCTGCTGCCCCCCGGCGCTAGAGATCCGGGTTCGATCCCGACTACGGGTGCTGTTTGTACGGAGTTTGTACATTCTCTATGACCGCGTGGGTTTTCCCCGGGTGCTCCGGTCTCCTCCCACATCCTAAAGATGTGCGGGTTTGTGGGTTAATTGGCGTCTGTAAATTGCCCCAAACACGGAGAGGATGTGAAAGTGGGATCATGTAGAACCAGTGTGAACTGGTGATTGACGATCAACGTGAACTCGGTGGTTTCCGTGATGTATCTCTAACCTAAACTAAATTTGTCATCAGTTCTTTTTGGGATGCAGTTCCCTATGTGAGCAAAACCAAGAACAACGATACAACCTAATGGCAAGACTGAAAATTCATGTCCAATTTGATAGCTTGAGATCACTTATCGTTTAGTTTAGAAATAGTGTGGAAACGGGCCCTTTGGACCAACCCAATCCATGCTGTACACTAGTTCTATCCGACGCACCAGAGACAATTTACAGAAGCCAATTAACCTACAAACCTGCAGGTCTTTAGCGATTGGGAGGAAACCGGAGCACCCGGAGAAAACCCACGCGGGGAGATCGTGCAAACGCCGTATAGACAGCACCCATAGCCAGGATCGAAACCGGGTCTCTGGCGCTGTGAGGCAGCAACTCAGCCCCTGCACCACTGTGCCACAAAAAGTCTATAGCTCCTCATGACGTTGCGGCCCTTCTGTAAGAGATTCAGAAGCTCCTTCGTGTTGCATTATCTGCACGCCTCTGCGATCACTAATCAAGAACAGCCGCAGAAGTTGACCTTATTCTTCCCATTAGCTAAGAATAACACCATGCCTGTCTGCTACTGTCTGATAAACTTCAATCTCCTCTCAAATAAAACAAAATCCCCAACAGTAATCACGCCTTGCCGTGAATTTAGAAAGACCGTGTAACAAATCTTAGGAACTCAGTGTTCATCTACTGTAAATAGCATTTAACTGCACTGCAGCACTAATCGTAAAGAAAACAGGAGCAGATCAGTGTTTAAACCTTCGTCCCATGATGAATTACTGCTTCAATATCCTGCAAAAATCCTTTGAAGTGTATTCATTTCAGCCCCTGTTACCCCAAAGGATCTATTCTGACAGTTAATAGCAGGAAAGTATTAGAGTAATGTTTTTTTTCACTTAGTCTTCAATGATCATCAAAAAAAAAAAAGAATTTCTCAAGAATATTTCATTGCATTTACTGATGTTATTGGCTGTAACAGTAAGGTAATAAAAGTTTATTAGCCAACCATTGAAGGAAGCACTTCTATGGATTGTTATACGTTTCCCCTCTTTGTCCAACAAACCAGCGTTTGAATTTCATGCCTTCTATCTTGCTCCTTTAGTTGTTTCCTTTTTTTATTAGTCCACCATTAACCTGTACAATTCAGGTACTCTGCATTCTCTCAAGCTTCACAGAAAGGAGGAGGTGGAGGGGCCAGTCGGCTCATCAAGAATTGGCTCGGGTTATGCTTGCCTCAGCACTTTTTATGTGGCCGGTACGTAATATTGCAACCTTGTGGATTCAATTTGTTGGCGGCCTGGCCTCCGGATACACAAATGCCCACAAGGCTTCAGACCCAACCCCTCCACTCAAGGCAATCCTGACAGCCTATTTGTAAAGAAGTATTAATGACACTCAGTCGTTTAACTTCTTATAAAGTATTTTATTCGGAATACAGGCAGAGACCATGCCATTGGTACAGCATCATAAATTAGAATGCCTCTAGCTAATTGCGTACCACCAGATGGCAAAGTGAAAACCCAGCATGGATCATGGATCGGGTTGGCAATAGCAAAACCAGACATGGATCAATTCAGCAATAGTGACTGGTCTACACTATTGATATATGGGCCATGTAGAAGCAGAATTAGGCCTATCGGCCAATCATGTCTGCTCCACCATAAGATCATGACTGATCTATTTTTCACAGGTTCATAAGTGATAGGAGCGGAATTAGCCCATTCGGCCCATCAAGTTTACTCCACCATTCGATCACGCTTGATCTATTTATCATGTTCATAAATTCATACGTGATAAGAGCAGAATTAGGCCATTCTGCCCATCAAGTCTACTCCGCCATTCAATTATGGCTGATCTATCTTTCCCTCTCAACCCCTTTCTCCTGCCTTCTCCCCATAACCCCCTGACACCCATACTAATCAAGAAACTATCAATTTTCTGCCTTAAAAATATCCATTGGCATCCACAGCCTTCTAGGGCAATGATTTCCACAGACTCACCACCCTCTGCCTAAAGAAATTCCTCCTCATCCCCTTCCTAAAGGTACATTCTTTAATTCTGAGACTATGGCCTCTGATCCTATCACTCTCCCACTAGTGGAAACATCCTCTCCACATCCACTCTATCCAGGCAATTCAATTGTTCAACAAAGCCTCTCAACAAGGCTTTTCCCTCTCAACCCCATTCTCCTGCCTTCTCCCCATAACCTTTGACCACCTTACTACTCTGAAACACCTTCAAGCAATTTTAGAAGAGTGTCAATGTTTTCTTGTCATATGTTCCAGGTAGATCAATGGAATTCTTACGTACAGCAGCACAACAGAATATGTAAACATAGCACACTGTAAACAATATAATAAACGAGAGAGCAAAACGTTGTGTGTATATATACACATGCTCGCAACTACACACACATGTATGTACATGTGTGTACACACACACACACACAAATATACGCATATATATATATATACACACAAATATACGCATATATATATACATTATTACCCATATCACATCTGAGGTATGCTTTACGAAATTGTATTCCCTTCCTTTTTACTGCAGCAGGGGTAACAGTATTTTCTTATATTCCCCTTTCTAGCGAACGCCTATGGACTTTACCTGTTTAAACAGCGGGGAATATAGTCTTATATTCCCCTGGTCTCACATCCGGGAACTTGGCAACGTGACGCTGCGTGCGAAATTTAAAATTTATTCTCAAAACAAACAAAATGGCAGCCGGTTGCGAGAAGAGGTTCGCGATTTAAAAGTTCGACCTTCACATTGTCACATAAATGAATTACATAAATTACATAAATGAAACATAAATGTTACATTGTTTTAGTACCCTTATTTACAATGTTGGAATGGTTTTAGTACCCTTATTTACAATGTTGCAATGCATATTGCAAAATGTATAGATACATTCATATCATATGAGATGTTCAGATTTTCCTCTAGATGTCTGATAATGGGTAATAATAACAATATTGACTGTCCTCTTTTCGGGAGATACGACATATATTGCCCTCACTAGATCCATATTGCCCTCGTCTTACTCGGCAATATGAATCTACTTCAGGCAATATATGTCGTATCCCCCTCAAGGCCAGTCCAATATTCTATTAATATACGCATATATATATATGTGTGTGTGTATTCATGAGAATATGTATATATACACAACTTTTTTCTCTCATTTATATAAAACGCACACATGTACACACAAAAAACAAACACAAACAAGAATAGTTTATGGAGTTCAGAGCTTATCTGAGGTTGTAGTGTAGGTTAGTAAATGCTATAACCTCAAATACGCTCTGAACTACATAAAGTATTATTGCACTATTATGGCTGCAGGGAAGAAGCTGTCCAAATAGGCTTTGTAATTATTTAAAAAAAATAAAAGAAAACATATTTCCCAGATCTGAAGGAAGGGCTGGGATTCGTGTTACTTGGCCCAAATTCTGGTTGCAGGAGAATCAAGAACAATGTGTTAGACATGTGTGAGAGAGTAATTCACAGAAAAAGAAGTGGAAGAATGAAATTGATGAGGTAGCTTTGAAAGCTGGCATTGACTCAATGAGCCGAGTTAATGCCAGCTTCCTTGGAAAATGGAAGGAAATAGGAAGCTTTATCCAGGCAATTACAGTGTATTCCATGACGCTCCTGACTTGTGCATGGCAGCGTGTCAAACGGTTTTGGGGAGGGTGTGCAAGAGGTGAGTTGTTCACTTCAGAGTAAATGGTAATTGTCTCGTGTTTTTAGTGGTACAAAGGTTACGTGCCTCTTATGTTGGAATGATGTCTAGATCTTGCTACATGCAAGCTTAGATTGCATTCATATGCGGAAAATTTGCTAATTGAATTGGGCATTGTGCAAATATCCCTTCTTCTGTCCCTATGAATAGACAGTGAAGATGGTTGAGTAAGGACGGCATGGTGACACAGCAGTAGAGTTGCTGCCTTACGGCACCAGAGACCTGGGTTCCATCCTGACTACGGACCGTTGTCCGTCGGGGCATGTTCTCCCTTTAACTGTGTGGGTTTCCTCCAGGTGCTCCGGTTTCCTCCCCCATTCCAAAGATGTACAGGTTAGTTGGTTAATTGGCTTTGGTAAAGATTGTAAATTGTCCTTAGTGTGTAGGATGCCGCTGGTGTACGAGGATCACTGGTTGGCACGGACTCGGTGGGCCGAAGGGCCGGTTTTCCACACTGTATCCCTAAACTAAACTAAATTAAATAGGTTGTAGAGCTGCAAGCATGAACTCAATATGTACAACAATCATATTCTGTATTGCAAATTTCTGTGTTAATAAGAGAAATATGCTAAAAACTTAGCACAAAAAAAAGATAACTATTGATTTGATTGGAACTACATAGAGAAGATTCCCTTTTACACCTCTTATGCTCTTTAATTAGACCTGCACCACCCACCACAGTCGGACGGCAGGAGATATTATTTATTACTATTGGAGCAGATTGTAGGTTTATTGAAGTTCACTCTCTCGGCAGACATTCTGCTTGAAAACAAGATGTTTGGCAATCTGTATATTAATAAACCTAATTGAAAACTGCAGATGCTGGAATTCTGAAGTCGGAACAGTAAATGGGGAGATTACTCAGCAGGTCAAGCAGCATCAACTTTTTTAGTCAATCTTTTTCATCAGTTTCAGCAAAAGATCCTCGGCTTAAGAAAACATTGATTTTGTTTCCGTTTATTCTCTGTCCTGTTTCTCAGTTTCTCAGCATTAGTTTCATGCCTGACCAACCTCAACAGTAACTTCAACAAACAGTCCCTCCCCCTTCCACTCGTTAGATTGGATGGGATCCAAGGAGACTGGCATCACAGGTAGATAGGGTGGTTTAAGAAGGTTTTCAGCACATTGGCCTTCATCAGTCAGAGTATTGGGTATACAGTAGAAGTCGGGTGTTCATGTTGCAGTTATATAAGATATTGATGCTGCTGCATTTAGAGTATTGTGCTCAGTTCTGGACATCATGTTATAGGAAAGATGTTGTCAAACTGGAAAGGGTGCAGAGAAGATTTATAAGGATGTTTTACGAGTGAAAGCAGATAGCGCCTCATTCGCAATACTGTAGCTCGGAGTGCAACATTCCGTCAGCGCTGCAACTGTACTGCACTGGCGAGTCAGAAAAAGCATTTCTCTTGATTCCAAGTCTGCAGCCAGCTTGGAATTAAGAGAAAATAAGTAGTAAGAGACCTCCCCCCGCCATCTCTTTGAAAAGAAGGGGAAACTTAGTGGCAAGGAAAAGGATGCACAAAGAAAATCTGTGTCTGGAAATTCATCCCCTGCGGTGGTGCTAAGTGTGTGGCAGCCTCAGTAATTATACTGAAGTCAATGGAGCTGATATGTGTACGAACTGCTGCTATGATTATATAATCCATTTAGTGTTGTTGAAGGGTTAAGATTAGGTGATCTGTCAACTATCCAAACACCGATTCAAGATTCAACAGAGTTTATTGTCATGTGTCCCAGATAGGACAATGACATTCTTGCTTTGCTTCTGCACACAGAATTATAGAAGGCAAGAATACAGAACAGATCAGTGTGTCCATATACCATTGTATAAATATATACACACATGAATAAATGAAACCGATAAAGTGCACATACACGGATAATGGGCTATTAATGTTCAGAGTTTAGTTTGAGTTCAGTTCAATAGCCGGATGGCTGTGGGGAAGAAGCTGTTTCTGAACCTGGACGTTGCAGTCTTCAGGCTCCTGTACCTTCTACCTGAAGTTAGCGGGGAGATGAGTGTGTGGCCAGGATGGTGTGGGTCCTTGATGATGCTGCCAGCCTTTTTGAGGCAGTGACTGCAATAGATCCCCTCGATGGTAGGGAGACTTAAGACTTTGTTTAAGAAATAGAATCTTTAAAATAAAAGCTGCTAAAATAGAAATGTTTGTCCAGCTGGATGCAGAGTTTGAAGAAACGCATGGGGGGGGGGGGGGGGTTGGTGTACAAGCCAGACGGGCTTAAACGGGTAAATAAAACCAATCCCTGTTGTCATTTTCTATCTAATCTGTGGTATAGAATGGCGCTCCTGGGAAACATAAGCCTCTTGTTAAATTAGGAGCTAGAAGCAAAGGAACTATTAAAGTAATCTGCCAACTCTGGCATGAGGCCATCAATGAAACTCAAGTGACTGATTCAGAGTATTCTAATGAGTGGCACACCTCATTGACAAACTCTATAGTGTAAATTAAAAAGGCACATAGCTGAATTGTAAACTGTTTAACATGTACTGCTAACCATTCCTGATTATCATCCTAACCATCCCTCTCTACTCAATAGAAGGGGAAGCTGCAGCAAGAAAACAACACTGTTTTTGCCTCAACAATCCATGCAAGGGTTTACAGTACAATTAAGTCCCTCCTCTCTTCCCTGTGTCCCACCTTGGTGAACAGTCATGTCTTCCACTGTCCTGCTACTCTTTCGTCTTCTCCTCATCCCCTTCCAACCCACATTCCTACTTGTCTTCACATTTCATTCCTCTCCTGATTCACAGCCTTTGTCTCCTTTTCATCTCGAGCCTTTGTCCACCCATCTGCCTGTCAAAACCCCACCACCTATCACTTGCCAGGTGTTGTCCCGCTCCCACCTCTTTTCCAGCTTTCTCCTCGACTTCAATCAGTCTAAAGATAGGTCCCGACCCGAAACGTCACGTCTCCTATCCATGTTCTCCAGAGATGTTGCCTGACCCGTTGAATTACTCCAGGACTTTGTGTTACAATTATGATCTCATGCAGCTCTATCAAACCACCTTTCACTTTCGTTCCATGGAGACCAGCCCCAGCATCTCCCGTCTTGCAGCTGATATCCCCCAATGCTAGAACCATGCCAGTAAACTACTTCTACAGCCACAGTGATGAGGCCGAGGGGTGATCTTATAGAGATGTTTAAAATCATGAAGGGAGTAGATAAAGTTAATGCACAGAGTCTTTTACCCAGGGTAGGGGAAATCAAAAACAAAGGACATTAGAGGGACAAAGAATTTTTTAAAATCAGGAATAAAAATAAGTTGCCTCTCGTAAATATTTTTCGGTGAGAGGAACACAATTTAATGCAAATCTGTGGGCAACGTTTTCACTCCATGTGTGGCAATGTGTAGGGAACATGCTGCCAGAGGAGGTAGTTGAGGCACATACTATAACACCATTGGGAAGACACTTGGACACGTACATGGATAGGGATGGTTTTGAAGAATATGGGCCATATGCAGGTAAGTGGAACCAGCGTAGGTGGGACATCTTGGTCGGAATGGACGAGTTGAGCCAAAGAGCCTGTTACCGCGCACTAGGATTCTATGACACAGTATGACCAGCACATCCTTCCCAGTCATTTTGGGCACTCCAGCATCGTGTTTAGATTTATAAGTAGGTAGTTCTATTTCTGGGAGAAGGCATTTTTGAAGAAAAGGTTTTGAAAGGTGATGTACGAGTCTACGTTGCTATTTTCTTTGGGGTGCCTGCGTTGTAAATCACCAGTTATGTGCCTTCATTAAGATCAGAAAATGTTGCTGGAAAACACTGTGGTGATATGGTTAAGAAGGAACTGTAGATGCTGGAGAAATCGAAGGTGAAGTCTGAAGAAGGGTCTCGACCCGAAACGTCACCTATCTCCTTCGCTCCTTAGATGCTGCTGCACCCGCTGAGTTTCTCCAGCATTTTTGTGTATGGGTGGGAGAGTTTAGTGCAGAACCCCAGTGCCAGTTCTTGATCTACTTGATCTGTAATCAGATGGTGCATTGATTCATCATAACCAGTTTCTCCCAAGTGGACGGAGACATTTAAAAAAAAACAGATGTTTCAAATCTACTGTAAATAAAAGCAGCAGAGATGCCGGAAGATCTCAGGAAGAATATGTAGAAGCAGAATCAGAATTAATATTGTATCCTATCCTTTTACACCAGAGATGCTGCCTGACCCTTATGGAAACTATGTTCTTGGTTTCTGTGTTCTCTCATTCTTCTTCTGAGGCTTGGACTAAAATGAAACGCAATGCATGTTGAAGGAAAAGTCTGAGTATGTGTGTAGTCTGAGAGAGCACGGGGGAAGGGACAATAGTACCCAAAAATTAAATAAAATTAATTGAATAATAACCACACAGTTTGTGAAAATTATCCCTTGCTGGACAGTCAAATACTTATTTCATAAGTAGCTTTTCATTCTTGGTATGTTTTAATGTGTGTGTAATGAGTACTGCTGTGTTTTGGATGCAGAAACTTCTCGTCACCTATAATGATAATATTAGCCTCGGCTGTGCCCATCCACATACAATGTCTATCTGAGGCTTGTACTGAGCTGGAGACTGCTACATAATTGATAGCCACTGGGTTTGCTGGAAATAATAGAGGTCTGACACAACAGGATCATGTCCGGTTTCATTGGGCACACGGCAGGTTTAGTAGGGTCCTGAGCAGTTTGCAGTTTAAAAACAAAACAATGATCTTATATTGGGTTGACAAAAAGCCGTGTAATTCACTGAGGAAACATCAGTCAGCTGCGCAACGAAAGCTGGCTTCATTGTTTCCATCCCTACAATGTCCCGCTGCCACCAGCTACTTCTGCAGAAGTCAGATACAGTGCAATGGATTGCATTTTACATCTTTCACTGGCACTGGGGTATAAGGTACGTATGTCAACAATTCAAATGCAACTTGAAACATTTTGCAAAAATGTCACAGAGGACTCTCTATCACCCTTATCACTTCCCCACAAGTGAGGGCTTTCATTTTCCAAATATTTTATTCTCCAGTCAGTACTTGCATCGCACATGTGTTTGAAATGGCAATGCGCTGGGCTGTGCAATATTAGGCTGCCACACATTTACACTCAGTGACACCGAGCACTTCTTTAGTCAGAATAAATCAGCCTGATGTACGACTAATATCCTTCTATATTGGCCCAACCTCAGTACAGTAATTTCTTCAGAGAGTGGTTGATATTTGGAAGGCACTACCAAGAGAGGAGGTGGAATCAAATACATGTATTACGTCTAAGTAGTATTTCGACAGACACTTAAAATGACAAGACATAGAAGGGTAAGGTCGTAATGCAGGTGAAGGGTATTAATATAAAGGGTCTGACGAAGGTTCTCAACCTGAAACATCACCTATTCCTTTTCTCCAGTAATGCTGTCTGACCCGCGGAGTTATTCCAGCTTTTTGTGCCTGTCTTCAATGTAAAAAGGGCAGCAACGTCCGAGTGCACACGATGGGGCGAATGGTCTGTTTCTGTGCTGTACAACTCTATGACTCTGCACCGTGGCAGCTGACTGCAGGAGCTGCGTTTGTACGACAGACTCTCTCTGCTGGGGTTCTAGTTTGAGTCTACCCCAAATCAGTTCACACTGAAGTTCACGTTGTACAAGCAAAGTATCCCTGCATTGTCCATCTGAACGCAATGGTTCAATGCTTTTGTTCAATGGTTCAATGGTTTCTTCATTGTCACATGTAGCTGGTACAGTGAAATACATTCCTTGCATACAGCGCGGCAAGACTATCCCCAGACATAAGTGCAATCTCCCCAGTCAGTAGAGCCCGCTGAGTACAAATGCAAGAGGTGACATTTTGGTGCCATTTTACAATCCCAGCTGGCCACAAAGCCCTGTTATAGCCATCACCTCCATTCTGGTATAGAGTTGAACATCAGACACTCTTTGTTTATTCATTCCTAGCTGAGGTCTGCTGCATGATGTTACCGGGTTGCATGCAAAAGAAAGCATTTCACTGTACCTAGGTACACATGAGACAATAACGTGTAATTGATGCAGATATCACTAGCATAGCTGGCATCCATCCCTAACGGCCGTGAACCCAGGAGGCAGCTAAGAGTGAATCACACTGGTGGCCTGTGGTCATCGGGAGGTTAAGGATAATCGACCTCCTTCCCTCAAGGGTGTTATTGGACCAGATGGATTTTACAACAATCCAACATTACCAACTAGTAGTCATCAAAATAGCATAGTCAAACTAGACTAGTCATAGTCATATAGCACAGAAGCAGGCCCTTTGGCCCAACGGATCCTTACTGACCAAGATTGGCACATGTCACTCTAAACCCATCCTTTCGATGTGTGCTTCCAAATGCCTTTTAAATGCTATTATAGTACCTGCCTCAACTACCTCCTCTAGCTGCTCATTCCATACACAATGTTCCACAGACTGGGCAAGGATAATTGACCTCTTTCCATGAAGGCCATTATTGGACCAGGGGTTTTACAACAATCCAACATTATCACTATTCTCGTCATAGTCATAAAGCATGGAAACAGGCCACTTTGGCCCAACTTCATGCTGACCAAGAGCCCCATCTAAACCAGTCCCATTTGCCTGTGTTTGCCCCATATCGCTCTAACCCTTTCCAATCCATGTACCTGTCCAAATGTCTTTTAAAAGCTGTTATAGTACCTACCTTCCCCCAACAGCTTGTTCCATATACCCCCCCCCCCCCCCCCCCCCAAATGAAGATGTTGCCCCTCAGGTTCCTATTAAATCTTGCCCCTCTCCTGAAGCCAAATTGCTTTCATTCCAGATTTTTTTGTTTAATACTTGGAATTGAATTCCCCGACTGCGATGATGGGATTCAAACAAGATTTCAGGTCATCAGTGCTGGCCTCTAAGTGCTAATCCCACAGTTTAACCTGCACATTAGCAAACCCACAAGACTCTTGTCACAACAAAAGCCAGTGTGACAATCTAATGATATGTTTAAAAATCTAATTGTTTGGGTATATTTGAAAGCAAGGAACTTGCATCTATTTATCACGTTTTAAATCCCCAAGAGGTTGCAAGTGCTTTCAGCCAATGGAATATATTTGAAGTATTGTAACGTTGAATAAACCTATTCACTGGCTTGAAACCAACTTTTGCAGTCGGCCTCCAAATGAAGCGGCGTTCTGCAATTTTCTAGTGTTTCAGGAATGCTGTGCAATGCAAAAGCTGAAGGTCATGCCTTCAACGAAGCCGTAATTAAGGAGGTTCGCCCGAAGAAAGTGTGCCGGGGTAATACATCACACTTTAGTTGGCCAGAGACAGGTCGTCGGATTGCCCTGATCTGGTCATCTAGTTTCAACAAAGCATTCGCTTTTTGCCCGCACATTTTCAATTGCAGGACCTTCAATACGTAGACACCATAGACAGTGGGGGTTTTTTAATATCG
This sequence comes from Okamejei kenojei, assembly GCA_035221665.1. Lineage (NCBI taxonomy): Eukaryota > Metazoa > Chordata > Chondrichthyes > Rajiformes > Rajidae > Okamejei > Okamejei kenojei. The sequence continues at coordinate 17,434,374 of CM069132.1, forward strand.
TTTGCGGCAAATATTAATACAATATATTTTGCTTGTATGGTGCTCTTCATTTCTTTACCTCGTGACGTTAAACTTTGGAGATGCAGCGCGGAAACGGGTGTTTCGGCCCACCACGTCCACGCTGACCGGCGATCACCCTGTACACCAGCACTGTACCACTACACACACTAGGGACAATTCATAATTTTACCAAAGACAATTAACCTACAAACCCTGTACGTCATGGGTGTGTGGGAGGAAACCGGAGCACTCGGAGAAAACCCTCGCGGTCTCAGGGAGAACGTACAAACTCCGGACGGACAGCACTCGTAGTCAGGATCGAACCTGGGTCTCTGGCGCTGTAAGGCATTGACTCTACCACTGCGCCACCGTGCTGCCCATTGTCCTTTTCCTGACCCCTTCACATTCTTGCACCACAGTGTTGGACTGATCCTATACCTTGGCCAATTGATTCATTGGTTTGTCTGATCCTAATGAGACAGGGATGTGCTCGGGTTTCAGGGCTGCACACACTTTGCCTGCGAGAGTTTCAAAAGCCAGCACCAAGTATAGAAACGTAGAAAGTAGAACAATAGAAAACACGTGCTGCAGTAGGCAATTCGGCCCTTCGAGCCAGCACTGCCATTAAATATGATCATAGACAATAGCTACAGGAATAGGCCATTCGGCCCTTCTGGCCAGCACCGCCATTCAATGTGATCATGGCTGATCATCGACAATCAGTAACCCGTTCCTGCTTTCTCCCCTTATCCACTGACTCCGCTGTCTTTAAGAGCTCTCTCTTGAAAGCATCCAGATAACCGGCCTCCACTGCCCTCTGAGGCAGGAAATTCCACAAACTCACAACTCTCTGTGTGAAAAAGTATTTCCTCATCTCCGTTCTAAATGCCTTATCACTTATTCATAAACTGGTTCTGGACTCCCCCAACATCGGGAACATGTTTCCTGCCTCTAGCGTGTCCAAACCCTTAATAATCTTATACGTTTCACAACGATCCCCTCTCATCCTAAATTCCAGAGTATACAAGTCCAGCCGCTCAATTCTCTCAGCATATGACAGTCCCACCATCCCGGGAATTAACCTTGTGAACCTACGCTGCACTCCCTCAATAGCAAGAATGTCCTTCCTCAAATTAGGGGACCAAAACTGCACACAATACTCCAGGTGTGGTCTCTCTAGGGCCCTGTACCACTGCAGAAGGACCTCTTTTCTCCTATACCTCTTGCTATGAAGGCCAACATGCCATTTGCTTTCTTCACTGCCTGCTGTACATGCATGCTTACTTTCATTGACTGATGAACTAGGACCCCCAGATCCAATTGTACTTCCCATTTTCCCAACTTGACACCATTTAAATAATAATCGGCCTTCCTGTTTTTGCTACCAAAGTGGATAACTCACATTTATCCACATTAAACTGCATTTGCCATGCATCTGCCCACTCACCCAATCTGTCCAAGTCACCCTGCATTCTCATAGCATCCTCCTCACACTGCCACCCAGCTTTGTGTCATCTGCAAATTTGCTAATGTTACTTTGAATACCTTAATCTAAATCATTGATGTATATTGTAAATAGCTGCGGTCCCAGCACAGAGCCTTGTGGTACCCCAATAGTCACTGCCTGCCATTCTGAAAGGGACCCATTAATCCCTATTCTTTGTTTCCTGTCTGCCAACCAATTTTCTATCCATGTCAGTACTCTACCCCAATACCATGTGCCTTAATTTTGCCCACTTATCTCCTTTGTGGGACCTTATCAAAAGCTTTCTGAAAGTCCAGGTACACTACATCCACCGGCTCACCCTTGTCCATTTTCCTAGTTACATCCTCAAAAAATTCCAGAAGATTAATCAAGCATGATTTCCCCTTCGTAAATCCGTGCTGACTTGGACCGATCCTGTTACTGCTATCCAGATGTGCCATTATTTAATCTTTTATGATTGACTCCATCATCTTCCCCACCACCGATGTCAGGCTAACTGGTCTATAATTCTCTGTTTTCTCTATCCCGCCTTTCTTAAAAAGTCGGATAAAATTAGCTACCCTCCAATCCACAGAAACTGATCCTGAATCTATAGAACATTGGAAAATGAACACCATTGCATCCACAATTTCTAGAGCCACTTCCTTAAGTACCCTGGGATGCAGACCATCAGGCCCTGGGGATTTATCAGCCTTCAGTCCCATCAGTCTACCCAACACCATTTCCTGTCAAATGTGGATTTCCTTCAGTTCCTCTGTCACCCCAGATCCTCTGGCCACTAGTACATCAGGAAGATTGTTTGTGTCCTCCTTAGTGAAGACAGATCCAAAGTACCTGTTCAACTCATCCGCCATTGCCTTTTCAGTCTTCAAGGGTCCAACTTCGGTCTTAACTAATTTTTTCCTCTTCACATACCTAAAGAAGCTTTTACTATCCTCCTTTATATTCGTGGCGAGCTTACCTTCGTACCTCATCATTTCTCCCCGTACTGCCTTTATAGTTATCTTCTGTTGATGGCTGATCATCCAGAAACAGTAACCAGTTCCTGCTTTCTCTCCATATCCCTTGATTCCGTTAGCCCTAAGAGTTATATCTAACTCTCTCTTGAAAACATCCTGTGAATTGGCCTCCACTGCCTTCTATGCCAGGGAATTCCACAGATTCACAACTGTCTGGGTGAAAAAGTTTTCTTTATCTCGGTCTTAAAAAGGCCTACCCCTTATTATTAAACTGTGACCCCTGGTTCTGGACTCCCCCAACGTCGGGAACATATTTCCTGCATTTTGCCTGTCCAATCCCTTAAGAATTTTATATGTTTTGATCAGATCCCATCTCATCCTAAATTCCAGTGAGTATACATCCATTCGATTCATTCCAAGAACTACAGATGCTGGTTAATGCACAAAAGGTCATAAAATGCTGGAGTAATTTAGTGGGTCAAGCAGCATCTCTGGACAATGTGGATAGGTGACGTGGATATGTCGGGACCCTTCTCCAGACTGATTGTAGTGAGGACGGAACAAAATTCCATTAGGAGGACAGGATGAAGCCTGGCAGGTAATAGGTCGACGAGGGGGGTCATGTGATAGGCTGGACCTGGTTGGACAAAGGCCAGAGATGAAAAGATAGAAGGTGTGAGACAAAAGGATTGAAGAGTTGATGATTGTGAAGCTAGAGGAAGGAATGTAGGTGCAAGGGGAGGCAGAGGGTAGGGGAGAGTCCAAGTGGGGCACAGGGGAGAGTGGAGGAGGAAGGGGGGAGGTTGGGGAAAGAAGGGAGGTTATAGGGGGAAGAAGGGAGATTGTAATCTCAAGTTGGGGGCTGGGGGGAGGGGAGACGAGTCTCGACCCGAAACGGCACCTTTTCCTTTTCTCCAAAGATGCTGCCTGTCCCGCTGAGTTACACCAGCTGTTTGTGTCTGACTTCGGTTTCAACCAGCATCTGCAGTTCCTTCCTACGCAGAAGAAACCCATGCTGACACAGGGAAAGAATGCAAACTCCACAGAGACAGCATCTGAACTCAGGATTGAACCCGTGCCTCTAGTGCTGTGAGGCAGCAGCTATAGAAACATTTAGCTGCCATCAGGGAAGAGACCAGCTTCATCGCAGGGTGAAGTCAAAGTCTCCAGGGTATAGCTTTAAGGTTAGAGGAGCAAAGTTTAAAGGAGATGTTGGATATTTTATTTCACACAGAGGGATGTGGGTGCCTGGAACACACTGCCAGGGGTGGTGGTAGAAGCAGATGCAATAGTGGTTTTTAAGAGGCTTTTGGATAGGCACATGGATATGTACAGAATAGAGAGATATGGATCATGTGCAGGCAAAGACCATTAGCTTAACTTGGCAACATGTTCAGCACAGCCATTGTGGGCCGAAGGGCCTGTTCCTGTGCTGTACTTGTACTTCAGACTGAAGAAAGGTCCCACCCGAAATGTCGCTTCACCCATATCCTCCACGGATTCTGCCTGATCAGATGAGTTACTTGAGCACTTTGCATTTTACTTAAGATTCTGGTATTTACAGTTCCTTGTGCTCAAATGTTCATTTGCTGCACCTTTGTAAGCAAATCACACACACACAACAACAGTAATTATACCAAGTAATCTGGACCATGATAGTGCAAACACCAAAGTACTGTTCCAGGAAAGAGTGTATCACAGTGAATGGCGGTGCTGGCTCGAAGGGCCGAATGGCCTACTCCAGCACCGATTGTCTATCGTAATATTGTTTATCCCACTTTCGAGCAGGAAGCAAAGTCCTGATACTTGTCTTTACAAGGAAGCAAATGTTATTTTTTTCCAATTTTCACTTCTGTGTTCTATGACTGGCTATTGGTCCATTGGTTGGTGGTTAAAGAGCCTGTCCCACTTTCACGACCTAATTCACGATCTCTGCCGAGTTTGCCCGTGACTCATACTCGCAGCATGGTCGTCACGAGGTCGTAGGTAGCTCGTAATGTTAGTCGTAGGCACTCGTGGCATCAAGTAGGTCAGGGCATTTTTCTAGCCTGATGAAAAATGTCCACAAGTAAAAAAAGGTTGTGAATTAGGTCGTGAAAGTGGGACAGGCCCTTAAGTGGTCATTAAAAACCTGGACAAAAGGAGGAGAAGATTAAAACTGCAAATGCTTAAAATGCTAGAGCACAGAGAGACAAGCCTGGAAATACTCAGCAGGCTAGGTGTTATCTGTGGAGTGGGAAAGAGAGATAATAGTTCAAGTCAGTCATTTATATGAGATTGGGACATTTCCAAACGGCACTGAGGCCAGGCGACTCGGTGCGGGCTGGTGCTAGAAGTGGATGAGTTCAGGCCCTCTCATACATGAACTGAGGCCCAGGCCAATTTCAATTTTAGAGGCCCCCAAACCAAGATCAAGCAGAGGCCCCTCAATATTAAAGGCCCCCAAATCAAGGTCCCTTTGAAGCAGACAGGCATGTGGCTCATGCCAAATGGCACTCGTTGCCCCCCCCTTGATAGGGCCTGGATTTTCTATCATCCATTACAATCGTTCCACTCTTTTAAATCTTTATTTCCACGGCAGTTATTCCCTTTATCCTGTATCTGTACCCTGCAGCCGGCTCGGTTGGAGTCGTATATCGTTTTTACGCTGACTGGACAGCGTGCGATGAAAAAGCTTGTCACTGCACAAGTGACAATAATAAACTAGACTAAACTGAACCGTTAGTAATTGGATAAAATTAAAAATCCAATGTGTTATAAGTTGCCAGAAGGATGGAGAGAAGAAAAGGAATGTGTGGGATAGAACGGAGGCCAAGAGAGTCTGAATGACAAATGGTGGAGAGGATGGCTGGGAGGCTGGTGAAGGCCTTTCAAATTGGTTTCAGATTGCCAGTAAAGACACAAAGTGCTGGTGTAACTCGGAGGGTCAGGCAGCATCTCTGGAGAACACGGATGCTGTGAGATTTGGGGTCGAGGCCCTTCTTCAGACTGCCAGTGTTAACTCTTTGACTGAGAAAACTGTTTGCCGATCAACTTCAATGGAACCAAATTTTGGGAGCAAGTTACAGCTGATACACAGATCAGTGTTAGTGATCATGAACTACTGTCTTGCTCATCCAGAGTTTCAATATCATAAACAGAAATATGAATTCTGACTGTTTTACTGATCCTTCCTGTCCCAAATACGAGCAACCTTTCGACGTTGATAACCTGTTATGGCAGAGGCTGGTAAAGAACCACGCCATAGGAAATGTTTTGGGTTGAAATTGTGTCCAACATCAGTGTGGGAATAGCTTCACCAAGAATAACATAATGGGTCAAGAAGATGGCTTACGGCCACTTTCTTGAGGGTATTTGGTTTAGTTTAGTTTATTATTGTCACGTGCACTGAGGTACACTGAAAAACATTTTGTTGCATGCTATCCAGTCAGTGAAAAGACTTCTACTGCTTGTCGAGTCCACACACAAGATTAGAAGTTGTTCAGCCAGAGCTGAACACACTTCTCGGCATCTGCACACAATGGTGTCTGTCTTGTCGCTTCTCGTGCTTGGTGGTGTAAAGATCAGTGGAAACAGGGCCGCGACGTGAACGCTCTTGCCTTGACCCCAGTGGAAAGACAGTACATGATTACAATCAAGCCATCCACAGTGTGCAGATGTGGGATAAAGGGTTTAACGCTTAGTGCAAAATAAAGTCCTGCAAAGTCGATTAAAAATCATTTGAAGGTTTCTAAATAAGGCAGATGGGAGGCCAGGAGTGCTCGCTAGATGATGAGAGAATGGTTCACTTGCCTGATAATAGCTGGGAAGAAACGATCCCCGAATCTGGAGGTGTGTGTTTTCAAACTTCTGTACCTCTTGCCTGACGCGAGAGGGAGTGAGACTGGTCCTTGGTTATACTGCTGGCCTTTCCGAGGCAGTGTAAATAGAGTAAATGGAAGGGAGGTTGGCTTGCGTGATGGTCTGGACTGCGTGCACAACCCCTCTGCAATTTCTTGCAGTCTTGGATAGAGCTGTCCCCGAACCATGCTGTGATGCATCCCGATAAGATGCTTCCCATGGCGCATCTGTAGACGTTGGTGAGGGTTACTGGGGACATGCCAAACTTCCTAAGTCTTTAAAGGAAGCGTTGGTGTGCTTTCTTGGCCATAACTTTGATGTGGCTTGTCCAGGACAAATTGCTGGTGACATTTATTCCTAAGAATTTGAAGCTTTCGACCATCTCTACTCCATTGCCAGGTGGACAATAAACACCGGCCTTGCCAGTGATGCCTAGATCCTAAAAAAATGAACAAATAATACATTGCCACGAATCACCAGAGCTTCCTCAATGGGATCACCTGAGCTCAGCGATAAATGTCTTTCTACTTTGTCAGCACTGCCCATGCCCATAAATCCCCTGGTTTGCAAACAGCTTTCAACAGAGAACATTCCATCTGAATGTCAGAGAGGATCTCAATAGACATTTTTTGAGGTGATTAAATACACTAGATTTTTGTTAGCTATGATGAAGCAAAGCCAACTGCAGATAGAGTATCCTGCCAACCTATTGTCCCTCCCCAATCACGTCAAAACAATTAATAATCTCCTCTATAATAGTTCAACCCTTAGTGGAACAGAAGTGGCAGATGAATGGCAACTCCGCCCTTTTTAGGCACCTCTTCAAATTACTTAAAAATATATCAGTGGAATCCAATTTTTTCTCCAAGCCCTTGCACAGGTTGAATTGAATTGAATTGAAAGATATTACAAAGGAGTCACCTGTTTACACCAGTTCTATATTATCCCTCTTTCTCATCTACCCCCTGGAGGCAATTTACAGAGGCCAAATAACCTACATGCCTGCACATCTATAGGATGAGTGGGATGGCACAGTGACACAGCGGTAGAGTTGCTGCCTCACAGCGCTAGAGACCTGGGTTTAATACTGACTATGGGTGCTGCGTGTATGGAGTTAGTACGTTCTCCCTGTGACAGCGTGGGTTTTCTCCAGGTGCCCCGGTTTCCTCCCACACTCCATTTTGTAGGTTAGTTGGCTTCAATAAAATTAGTAAATTATCCCTAGTGTGTAAGATTGTGACAGTGTACGGAGTGGACGCAGGTCGGCACGGGCTCGGTGGGCTAAAGCGTCCGTTTCCGTGCTCTATCTCTAAAGTCTAAAGTCTAAAGACATCTGAGCGCCAGGAGGAAACTGACGTGGTCACGGGGAGAACGTGCAAACTCCACTCAGACACCACCTGAGGTCGGGATTGAACCGGGGTCTCTGGCGCAATGTGAGGCAGCAGCTTTACCAGCTGCACCACCAACTGGAGCAGTTCAAAGAGGAAGCCCTCAGCCAGCTTCTCAAGAGCTGCCAGGCTCTGCATTTACAATGCAAAAGTATTTATTTAAAGTGGATCGGCAATCTTTTGGACAGAGCATGGTATTCTTCTCCAAACACAAAGAAACTTGGTGGAAATCGGGAGAAAGTAAAACAAGCTGACGGTTTGATATGAGATTCCTTGCATTTATTTGGACACCGACCCATTCCCTGATTCTATCTAAAGCACGTTTGACCATCTGTCATTGAGTGAAATAAAAAAGAACTTAGATGCTGGTTATACCAAAGATAGACACAAAATGCTGGAGTAACTCGACGGGTCAGGCAGCATCTCTGAAGAAAATGGATAGGGGTGATGTTTTGAAACGTTGCTTCTCCATTTACTCTAGAGATGCTGCCGGCCCCATTGAGTTTACTCCAGCAATTTGTGTCTGTCTTTAATTGAAGCTTGACATCTTTGTCTCATTCTTAGTAATGCAGTGCTAGAACTGCTTAGCAAAGTGGAATAAACTGGGTAGAAGTTGAGAAGAATTTTGGGACGGTGAGACTAAAAGGCGCAGATACTGCAGACGCTGAAGCTCAACAGGTTTGTGGAGCATCTGTGGAGGGGGAAACAGAGTTGACATGCAAAGTGGATGTGTGTTCCTTGGAGTTAACCCATGGAGTGCACCATTCTATAAACACATCAGCATGCAGTAGGATAATTTTGACTTAATGACTTAATCAGATGATAGCAAAGCTGCAGGTACATTGTTACCCTGTTTTCACCACCTGATTGAAAAAGAAACCTGCCTTTATTATTGCTTTACTGTATGTGTGTATATGGTAATCTTGTCTCTGGGGTAGTGAGTGTAGTTTGTGGAGCTCGTGTTGCTTTTGCCACAACAAGCAAAGAGCATTACAGGCGGATGAGCTTGTCAATTTATCACCTTTCCAATGTCATGCCAGAACAGTTAAGTGTTCTCCATGAAGTGGCCACATAATATTAGACCATGATAAACTGCTCAACTACCACATCACCTGTGGCATCTGTCAAAGATTTAGATAAAAGAGAGACCTTTACAGTGTCTAAGACTGGGTGGGAATAACAGAATGGAGGAATCATAGGCTTGCTGCGCTACAGAAGAAGGACACTTGGCCCTTTTGGTTTATACTAGCTGATAAAATGCTTTGGAAAGCCCCCTGAAACAAGAAAAGCTTCATGTAACTTCAAGTCTTTGTTCTGCATCAATAGTAGCATAGTCCTGTTGGGCTGAATGGCATGCTTGTACTGTACATGCTTTTTAACAACACCAGAGTGAAGCAGAGTATAGATTGACCCCAACCCTTAACCCCAACCCTTAACCCCAACCCTTAACCCCAACCCTTAACCCCAACCCTTAACCCCAACCCTTAACCCCTACTGTACATAGGCAAAACAGGTAACAGCATCAGAGTCAGACTGATAGGACACCTCAGCAACATCAGAAGGGGGAACCAATCCATACCCATTAGCAGACACTTCCAGCAACATGGGATCCAGTCCCTAGAGATCATGGGCCTGGAAACAAACATAAATTAGACAACAGGGAGACGGAAAAGAGCAGAGAGGCTATGGATAGAAGCTCTACAGACGAAAGAGCCCAATGGCCTAAATCTAGCATAAACTCAAACCAAGGGTGGATCCAGACTGACTCCCACAAATCGATGGAAGGGCAAGTGTAAGGCAAATAGATTTGGACAAGAGTGATGAAACCATGGGCCAAATACCAAGTGACAGTACATAGTGAAAAGGAATCCCCAGGGGGAGATCAACAAGCACCAGGGGGGAATGTTGTCCCACTGTCTGATAAATCACAACCTTAACCCCAACCCTTAACAGGACAGTTACTCTGGTACAATATACCACAGAGTAGGAGGTAGTACTGAGCTGTTGCACAGTGACAAGTAATTCTGCAATGGATACCATACACTGGGATGATAACATTAGAATAATCATTGAAAAATATATAAATAGATTCATCAAATGTAAGATATTTTTGTCAGTTTCATATCTATAATTCATTATTTATAATGGAAGCTAATCAACAGACTCCCTTATTTCCAGCATAACCTTATTTTACGAAATATATAAGCTTTCCTGACTGCTTTAGTTTTAGCTTTAATTTTAGAGACAGTGCAGAAACAGGCCATTCAGCCCACTGAGTCCACACCGACCAGCAACCACCTGTACACTAGCACTAGGGACAATTTATAATCTTTACTGAACCCACTTAACCTACAAGCCTGTATGCCTTTAGCGTGTGGGAGGAATCCGGAGCACCCGGGGAAAGCCCACACATTCACGGGGAGAGAGTCCAAACTCCGTACAGACAGCACCCGTGGTCAGGATCGAACCCGGGGCTCTGGCGCTGTAAGGCAGCAACTCTACCGCTGCGCCACCTTTTCCGAGAGGTCTGAGCTGTAAGCTGTCATGCTGAAAATACCGTTTAAAAAAATATTCCTGATGTAAAACAACCAATTCACTCATTTGCTCTCGCATCTGCATGAAGAATGTGTATTACAGAGAGCTGCACGTGCTGTGTAGAGACACATGCAACTCTAATCAGATGCTGACAAAGGGACTACTCAAGGGCAAATCTTTGGCGCTTTGCAGTTAAATGAACCGTGTCTGCTAACATACCCCTGGAACACATCTTTTAAGGTTATGGCATTATGGAGCTATAATGAGATATTAAACGGCATTGAGAAAAATGATGACCTCAAGAATAATGCTCGGAAGACAGATATAATCATGGTTTGTAGCTTACTTAAATTCCTGGAGCAGAATTTCAAGAAGGTCTCTGAAGGGTTTTTTTTTAAAGGTTTTTCTCTGGATCCTTTGACATTGTTTCATAACTTCAACTAATGCCCCTGGTTGTCAAACTAAACTGGATTTTTTTTTTCTCTGAAAACAAAATGCAAAAGTCTCGATGCAACCCCTCAGACTCGCCATTGAATTTCAGACATTTAGCTTTTCATGCTCTGATCACAACCAGCCACTTCTGATGAAAGATGACTAGCCCATGATGTTTTGAACAACAATCAAACCACTGGGGGAGCTAAGCGGGTCAGGCGGCATCTGTGGAGGGAAATGGACGGGCTGCAGTTTGGATCAAGTCCCTTCTTCAAGACCGGTCCTGACCAGAAATGTTGGCTGTCCATCTCCCCCCACGGGTGCTGCCTGACCCACTGAATTGCTCGCAACAGTTTTTTTTTCCCACTCACTCATTATTTGGTTCCACTCTGCCTCTTCAGCAGACTCCATAATCTGGCACCCCTTTTATCTCCACTAAACATGACCCAGACTCTGACGCTGTCTGCACGCTTCCCTCTCCTTCACTTTAGCTACTTGCTATCTCCCGTGTACTCTTTTAGTCCAGATGAAGGACCTTGACTCGAAACATGGACTGTGGCGCAGCAGTAGAGCTGTTCCATAACAGCGCCAGAGACCCTGAGTTTGATCCTGAGTACGGGTGCTTGTCTGTACGGAGATTGTACGTTCTCCCTGTGACCGCGTGCTTTTCCTCCAGACGCCCCGGTTTCCTCCCACACTCCAAAGACGTACAGGTTTGTAGTTTGTATGGAGCGAGGGAAATAGGCAACGTTTCGGGCCGAAGCCCTTCTTCAGACTTCAGAAGAGTTTTGGCCTGAAACGGAGCCTATTTCCTTCGCTCCATAGATGCTGCTGCAACCGCTGAGTTTCTCCAGCACTTTTGTCTACCTTCGATTTTCCAGCATCTGCAGTTCCTTCTTAAACAGGTTTGTAGTTTCATTGGCTTGGTACAATTGTAAATTGTTGTGTGTAGGATGGTGCTAATGTATCTCTCTGCGCTGCACCCCTAAACTAACCTAATCTAATCCATTAGCAGTAGGAACTTTGGATGGAAGTTGGATGGGCACCATTGATGCCAGGTCTGAGCAATGGGCCAGGTCCAACATGAGCCATGTATCACAGCTTAGAGCTTCCATCCGAACAAGATGGGTGTGGCAAAGCTTAGGAAACCTCTTCTGTGAATATATGACTTCATATTAAACAGAAGAATTATTTTTCATTTATTTTACGTTATACCATCTCCCACGGTACGAGTTCATTCCAAGAGCTCTCCCGAGTTTAAAAAAAATCAAACTCGTGGTAAGCACGGAGAATGAACGTAGCGGGTGCATCGGAGCTCGGGGACGTCTCTTACCGGCTCGTATCGCTAACGGCAGGTAAGCACGGGAAGACTCGTGAAGATTTTTCAACATGTTGAAAAATGTCCACAAGAGCCCCGAGTACCGACGAGTGGCCATTACCGTAAATCTCCGAGTTCGAATCAGGGCAAACTCGGGAGAGCTCTTGGAATGAACTCGTACCGTGGGACAGGGCTTTCACACTTACCAACATGCCATTGCCACAATCAAGTCAACAAAACTCATCAAAGGATCCCATGAAAAATATGCTAATTATATTTAATTTGAATTGAAGTTGCAGCCAATCTGCTCACTGTAATGCAATTAGATTTTCTAACATTTTAATCTATAATTAATCTTAATTACTTTTTTTTAGTTCTTAAACGCTTTCCGCTCCCTCTTAATGGTTCACTTTCTCTCTTTTGATTTCGTTTTCCTTTTCAATGAATTACTTTCTCTCCAGTTGGCATCAAATCCACTGTCTAGGTTCCAACAGAAAATTTGCCACATCTCCATATGCATCCTCAATTGCTCTCACCAGTATATTATAGGAACAAGAAAGAAGCTATGAAACCTCTCAAACTTACTGCGCTGTGCAGTAAGATCGTGACTGACTACATTTCTGGCCTTAATTTTATTTTCCTACCAACTCCTGTAACCTTCTTAAAGGAAACAAAGTGCTGGAGTAGGTCAGGCAGTAGCTCAGGAGAACATGAAGAGATGACGCTTTATGGGTCGGGACCTTCTTCTGACAGATTGTGGGATGCGGAGGAAGAAAGCCAGAAGAGAGGAGAGGCAGGACAAAGCGTGGCAGATAATAGGTGGACATAGGCGAGGGGGAGCGTGATAGACAAATGTTTTTTAAGGATAAGGGGGAAGTCTTTTCGGACCGATTTGAGAAAAACATTTTTCACACCGAGAGTGGTGAATCTGTGGAATTCTCTGCCACAGAAGGTAGTTGAGGCCAGTTCATTGGCTATATTTAAGAGGGAGTTAGATGTGGCCCTTGTGGCAAAATGGATCAGGGGGTATGGAGAGAAGGCAGGTACAGGATACTGAGTTGGATGATCAGCCATGATCATATTGAATGGCGGTGCAGGCTCGAAGGGCCGAATGGCCTACTCCTGCACCTATTTTCTATGTTTCTATGTTTTTAAAAATGGACGAGATAAAAGCAGGAAGTGTGACTGACTGATTGAAGAGCTGTAAATTACGAAACCAGGGAAAGGTAAGTAGGAGGAGGAAGAGAGGGAGGGGAGGAATAGGTGGAAGTGCAGATGGGGCACAGGGGAGGGGAGGGGAAGAGGGGGTAGAGAAAAGGGGGAAGGGGGAAAGGGAAGTTGGAGGGGTAGGAGGGAAAGGGGAGGAGGAGGGCGAGAGGTTGATGGTTACCTAAAATTGGAGAATGCATTGTTCGCACTGTTGGGTTGTTCAACAAGTGGAATATGACCGAAAACCTTTGCTGGGATCGCTGATCGGTGCAGGCTCGGTGGGCCGAAGGGCCCGTTTCTGCATTGCATCTCTGAACTAAACTCAACTAAACATTTGATTCTCCTGTATCAAAAAAATCTGAGTCTACGATGTTCTTAATTGCTCTCCACCCACAGCACCCCGGGGTGGAGAGTCCCACAGGTTCTCAAGCCTTTGAGTGTCTGGCACAATGGCACAGCTGGGTTAGTTGCTGCCTCACAGTCCCTGCGACCCAGGTTCAATCTTGCGTTGCAGTCAGTGCACATTATGTACATTCTCCCTGTGACCAAGGGCCACAGTTTAAGAATAAGGGGTAAGCCATTTAGAACGGAGACGAGGAAACACCTTTTCTCACAGAGAGTTGTGAGTCTGTGGAATTCTCTGCCTCAGAGGGCGGTGGAGGCCGGTTCTCTGGATACTTTCAAGAGAGAGCTAGATAGGGCTCTTAAAGATAGCGGAAGTCAGGGGATATGGGGAGAAAGCAAGAACGGGGTACCGATTGGGGATGATCAGCCATGATCGCAGTGAATGGCGGTGCTGGCTCGAAGGGCCGCATGGCCTACTCCTGCACCTATTGTCAATTGTCTATTGACCGCACCAGTGTGCCCAGTGGAACCCCACAGACCTGATGGAAATGCAGAGAGAATACATATGGATTTGTGTAAATCATGACAATGATCACAGCAGAATCAGTGGGGTTGGAGGACTAATTTAAAAGAGTCAAAAGACTCAAGAGTCATGAGTGTTTTATTGTCATATGGCCCAAAATGAAACATTAAAATTGTTACTTGCAGCAGCACAGCACATATGTGAACATATTACTCTGTAAAACACAGAATAAACAACAACTAAGTTCAGTATATATAAAAGAAACACACATACAAATAAGTAGATAATAGTAGTGCAGAGCCAAAAATAAAAGCTATTTAGAGTCATACAACGTGGAAACAGGCTCTTCAGCCCAACCTGCCCACACCATCCAACGTCCCATCCACATTAGTTCCACCTGCTTGCATTGGGCCCATCTATACTATTACTAAAACTCTCATCTTGACCATTTCCATTGCTTTTTTATTAAATTTGCGCAAAAAGGTACCCTATATCGCTAGTACCTGCCTCAACTACCTCCTCCGCAGTCCATTCCAAACACCCACCACCCTTTGCGTGAAAAGGTTACCTCTCAGGCTCCTTTTAAATCTTTCCCCCTCACTTTAAACCTATTTCCACTGGTTCTCGATTCCCTTACTCTGGGCAAGAGACTCTGTGCGTCTACCTGATCTATTCCTCTCTATGTCTGTAGTTGATGACTGTGCAAGAGTCCTCCTTGCCTCGGTCTTGTGACTGACCCCTGAATCCGAGACAATGCCCCTTACTTCAAGACGTAATCCCAAGGTGAAACATCTTTGCATCTCCTACTGTGGCCCCACCCTGCGCTAAGCTTCAAACTCACACCCAGCACTTTATTAACACCACCTACTTCCATTTCCAGATCTCCTGCCAGCAACACATTCAGCATCTGTTTCACACACTTCCAGGTACAAACCTCTCTCATGGTTTTCCTGCACCTGATCCAGTGGCCAAAACTCTGCACTCTTTGTATTTTAGTTTAGTTTAGTTTAAACAGGCCCGTCGGCCCACCGGGTCTGCGCCGACCAGCGATCTCTGCATATTAACACTTTCCTGCACACACTAAGGACAATTTTTACGTTTACTAAGCCATTTTACCTACAAACCTGTACTTCATTCAGAGTGTGGGCGGAAAAGAAGATCTCGGAGAAAACCCACGTGGTCACAGAGAGAACGTACAAACTCCGTACAGACAGCACCCGTATTCGGGATCGAACCCGGGTCTCTGCCGCTGCAAGTGCTGTAAAGCAGCTACTCTACCGCTGCGCCACCGTGCGGCCCTTAATGGCGCCTGCGTCCTGTCAGGTACAGAAAGTCCCGTTGAGCTATGAATGCAGCACAGAATGATATGGCGGATTAGTTGCTAGACCAGACACCTGACTAATGAACTGAAGGTGTGAGTTCAAGTCCCACCAAGGAAGCAAAGGAGCTTAGATCCAGTTAATTAAATAAATCTGGAATTAATAAAGCATTATCATTAATAATGATAATGAAGCCACTGGGCTGCTGGTAACGAACCATCTGGCGCACTAAAGTTATTTGGGGAAGAAGTCTCACCCAGTCCACGTCTGTCTGTGATCTCAGACCTACATTGCATTGTAGCTATTAGAGATGGGCAATAAATCGCAACCTTGCCGGTAATGTTCCCACCGTGTGAACGTCTTTTTTAAACAGCTACCCCATGCTACAATGTAATCTTCACAAATCTCCCTGCCCTGCAGTCTCCTCCAATGCTACTTTCTTGCCTTTGCAATCAACCTTTCAAAAACCAAACTCAACATCTCGCTCGAAGATGGACACAAAGTGCTGGAGTGCTGAAGACCTGACAGCAGGTCAGGTAGCATCTCTGGAAAATTAGGATGTGTGACGTTTCGAGTCGGGACCCTTCTTCAGTCCTGCCCTGGAACCGCACCCATCCTTTTTCTCCAGAGATGCTGCCTGACCTGCTGCAGTTTCGTTCTACACTCAATATCACCCTCATTCACCTCTCTACAATGATGGAAATAGTTGATAATTTTAACAGAACACCATATACTTCAGTAATGAAAGAGATCACAACTCCATGCAGCTTTCTTCCAAACAGTCTCAATCTGAAACACTCTGAATAAACACTGTTACAACATTGATTTGTTAGTCCAACGGCACAATGCTTGAAGGGGTCGTTGTCCTGAAGTAACAATCATTGTCCGTGGACCAATTCTATTTATAACATGCAGCCCGCACTGACATTTCTGGCTTGGACCTCTTCCATTGCCAGAATGAGAGCACAGTCAAGCTAGAAGAACAATACCTCATATTCCACTGTATGAACCCAACAGTATGAACATTGAATGCTCCAATTTTAGGAAAATTCTCAATCCTTTCCCTCTGCCTTCTTCACCCATATAACCTCTATCCCCTGTCTTTCCCCCACCCTCCCCTGTGCCCCAGCTGGACTCACACCCACTTCTCCTCTTCCCCCTCCCCCTTCCACCCTCATTCCTTCCTCTAGCTTCACAATTCACAACTCTTCAGTCCTTTCATCTCTGGCCTTTGTCCAACCATCTGCCTATCCAATAATCTTCCTTCCCTGTGTCAGCCTATTTCCCGCCAGGCTTTGTTCTGCCCCCTGCTCTCTTCCAGCTTTCACCCCCTTCCCTCTAACAGTAATTCAGCGGGTCAGGCAGAAGAAGGGTCCCGACCCAAAACTTCAACTATCCATGTTCTCCTGAGATGCTGGCTGAGTCACTCAGTTACCCCAACACTTTGTATCTTCTCTTACTTAGGACACCTACTTTTTAGGTACCATGATTCTACAACCTGAAATTTTTATCTTATTCTGGTTAAATAGATCTTGCCTTTCATTGGAAATAAAAATTGGAAGAGATTTAAAAATTGGTGATAATTCACTGTTTGTAAATGAGACACCAACATGTTCAGATATTAATCAGTCCATTTTATTTTCCCTTCATGTTGTTTATTGCGGCCTCATTCAAATTTATTTTTGATCATCTCCCAATGCCACATGTACTCTTGAGACAATGCGACACTAGTTCCACTCAGGGGGTGGGCGGTGGTAGAGTTGCTCCATTAGATCGCCAGAGACCCACGTTTGATCCTGATTACAAGTGCTGTCTGTACAGAGTGTGTACGCTCTCCCTGTGACCGAGTGTGCTTTCTCCCGGTGCTCCAGCTTCATCCCACCCTCTAAAGATGTATAGGTTTGTAGGTTAATTAGCTTGGGTAAGTTGTGAAAATGTCCCTAGTGTGTAGGGTAGTGTTCATGTATGGGGTGATCGCTGGCGGGCACGGACCACGTTGGGCCCAACGGCCTGTTTCCACGCCGTATCTCTAAAGTCTAAAACACGAGACCGCTGGTAATTAACCCAAGATGCATATGTTGGTCCCTTCTCACTCCCATTCCACACCCTGCGTGCAGTAAACAACACTGGGCCAAAATAATCCAGCTTTGTGCCCTTGAAATGGGAGTGATGTAGCACCGGGAGGAACTAATTATATGTTGACAATTTTCATAGTTTCCTGGCTCTTGTATAAATTGTTGGGCTAATGACCCAAATGAAAGTGAGGAACCAAAGCTATTGATAGTGGGCATATTGATGAAGCTTAATGTAGGTTCTGCTTCTCGCCGCCTATCACTATCGAGTAAAGATTGAATTATGCCGTGCGCCAAAGAGACGTTATTAAGAGTTCCCCGCTGCTTAAATCTGCACCATCAAGCTTACTTCTTTGACAAAGGTTTTGGTCAGCAATACACTAATGTGCCCTAAACACTATTCATTTCACTGCACATCTCGTTTGTGTATGTGACGCATAAACTTGACTTGAAATGGTGAAATGCAGTTTCCTTTTTAAGTTCCTTCCATGAAGTGTCACATAGAAACATAGAAACATAGAAATTAGGTGCAGGAGTAGGCCATTCAGCCCTTCGAGCCTGCACCGCCATTCAATATGATCATGGCTGATCATCCAACTCAGTATCCCGTACCTGCCTTCTCTCCATACCCTCTGATCCCCTTAGCCACAAGGGCCACATCCAACTCGCTCTTAAATATAGCCAATGAACTGGCCTCAACTACCCTCTGTGGCAGAGAGTTCCAGAGACTCACCACTCTCTGTGTGAAAAAAGTCTTTCTCATCTCGGTCTTAAAGGATTTCCCCCTTATCCTTAACGGACTGTTGTCAACGCAATTAATGCTCTTGTGATGGAGTCCGTGTCAACTTCTGTGTAAATTGCCCCCTTGCTCCATGAGGTTTTGCAGAGAGGAGGTGTGCAGGGAACAGAGAAAGAGAGGAATAAAAAAACAAACTCTGGCAATTTGCAGTGCTCATCAATTTTCCCTGGTGATCTGAAGGAAAATCGTTTGCCCCTCCACTGGGTCATAACGGAGTCTGTATCCATTTCCCCTCTCAGTGCAAAGCCGGGTCAGTCAGACCTGACCTGAACACTTCCTTTGAACAGCGTGGCAGGGCAAAGTCCTTCATGCGGAACAGACCCAAGCGCAATGTGTCTTTGTTTTACATGCTCTCTGTCACAACCGTCCTTAGACAGTACGTTGAAACAAGGTCCCAGTGGCAGCATGCACTTCACAGCACAGATGAGCAAACATCGTCTGGGTATTCAGTTCAGTTCAATGCAAACCTGACCCCAGGCCTTCAAAGCTGGCCCTGGTCCAGAACTCTGAAATTGTTATCAGAGTCAATAATCCAAGTCAAGATATGGCTTGGTTCCAAGTTCTTTAGTGCGTTGAGATAACAGTGAAGAATTCAGGTATAATAGAGGATGATCTATGGATCAGTTGGATCAGGAGTGTTTGACTATTTTATGTACTTAACCGATTTGTAAAATAATTCTGTTTGTGGTTATTGTTGCTTGCATGCTAGTGTAATTGAATATCACTTTGGCATTGACCGGAGTATCCTTATATGGGTCAGTGATTTCTGGGTTGCTGTCCCACTCCAGAAAAGGTTTGACCACAAACATCTAGGCAGGTATTCTGCTGCAAAACAGAGAGAGTGCTGCAGAGTCAGAGAGACTAAATCAACACAGGCTCTCACTCAAGGATGCAAACACTGCCGTGTTTCCAAGTTCAAAAGTTCTTTATCAGATGTGGAGCGCATTCGGATATCTTCACTTTATGAGATGTGCGAATGAAATGCAAGATTTTTAAAACACTAAACGTTAAGGCAGCACAGTGGCACAGCTGGTAGAGCTGCTGCCTCACAGCGCCAGAGACCCGGGTTCAATCATGACCTCGGGGGCTGTCTGTGTAGAGTTTGCACGTTCACACTGTGACTGTGTGGGTTTCATGCAGGTGCTGCGGTTTCCTCCCATATCCCACAAAGGCGCACGGGTTTGAAGGTTAATTGGCCTCTTTAAATTGCCCCTGGTGTGTAGAGAGTGAATGTGCAAGTGGTATAACATGGCACGAGTGTGACCGGATGGTCAATGGCCAGAGTGGACTCGGTGGGCAAAAGGCTGTATCTGTACTGTATCTCTAAACTAAACTGAACTAGAAAAGACGACTTTAGTGCTCGAAGTGTAACATTTAATTCTTTGATATAGAATTATTGCTGGAGATTTAAAAAACACATTTTTTTCTTTGCCCCTATTTCCCTTTTTGCAACTGATTTGACCTTGAATTAGTTGAATTAACCCACTCAGTGTTTTAAAAATCTAAAGTTTTGTTCCCTGCACTTTGACCCCTCGAACTGAATGGTTCAGGTGCTGCATGGAAATTGGACCTCCTGGCCATGCCACGTCATCGTGGGGTTATCTAGCTTTGTGGCTGATGTGCATCTAGTCATGGAATTCTCCCCATTGCCCTCCTGTGGGAAATTTATTGGGGAAATTATTCCACATTGTCTTGGCGTCTCTTAAAATTAAGAGCTTTCAGAATAACAACGTTTTATTTCATACCACTCTGGACGAGAACCACACTAAGGTAAATTGAATTACCCACAGATGTTCTCTGGCCACTATAAAGTTACATCTCATCTGCACCATTCAGCATTCTTGATGTGGTCTCCTACACATTGACTGCACCAAGCGTAGACTAAGTGACAGCTTTGCCAACCTACAACACCTTGCCGTTGCCATCCTGAAATCCTGGCTGCGTGCCCACTCTGTCAACACCCACCCTGTCCTGATAGTCCTCAACTTTCGCCATTGCCTGGGCGAGTAGAAACTCAAATCGAAGAACACAACATGGGTCCTCTGCAACCCAATGTTGTGAAGGTTGAATTTTCCAGTTTTAGGTAGCCACACTTCTTCCGCGCATTTCTCTCTCCGTCAGATGCACCAAGGCCTCCTCAACCCTTCCTGGCTTCAGCTGCCTTATTACCCACACTCCTATCCCCTCCCCCAACAGGCTTTGTCTACCCATCCTCTTTCCCTCATTGGCACTGCTTATCACCTTCCTTACCCATCAGCTTCCAGTATCTGAGGCCACTTATTGTCTTTCAGCCTCGGTCTCCAACTACATTCTCCCTGCAAACCTGTTTCCATCTGTCCCCTAGTTATCTCTCACCTTACCTGTCTCTACCTATCACCACTAGTTGCTGTTAACTGTCTCCACTCTTATGCCTCAAGTGCCGAACATCCCCTCCCCACATGGTTCCATCTATCTTCCCCTGCCTCACCCACTCCTTACACAGACTATTTCCCCTTTGTACTCTCAGTGCTGATGTGGGGGGTCTTGACCTGAAATGTCCATCATCCCTTTGCCTTCAGGGACAGTTTCTTCCCAGCTGTTGTCAGGCAACTGAGCCATCCTACCAACAACTAGAGAGCGGTCCTGACCTCCCATCTACCTCATTGAAGACCCATGGACTATCTTTAATTAGTTCCGTTTCAGATTATTGTCACGTAAAAACACTGCCCATGCCATGACCGGCTCTGACCTCCCCACCATCGAAGGGATCTATCATAGCCGCTGCCTCAGAAAGGCAGCCAACATCATCAAAGACCCACACCATCCTGGACGCACACTCATCTCACCACTGCCATCGGGAAGTAGGTACAGGAGCCTGATAACTGTAACGCCCAGGTTCAGGAACAGCTTCTTCTCTACAGCCATCAGGCTATTAAACACTGCAACATCATAAGCTCTGAACTACAATAGATTATTATTATGATGATTATTATTATTATTATTATTATTATTATTATTGCACTGTTATTGTTTGTTCTTTTTTTTTCTCTGAGTTTTTGGTGTGTTATTTATTAGGATTACATATCCGTTGTGCTGCAGCAAGTAAGAATTTCATTGTTGTATCTGGGACATGACAATAGACAATAGGTGTGGGAGTAGGCCATTTGGCCCTTCCAGCCAGCACCACCATTCAATGTGATCGTGGCTGATCATCCCCAATCAGTACCCCGTTCCTGCCTTCTCCCCATATTCTCTGACTCCGCTATTTTTAAGAGCCCTATCTAGCTCTCTCTTGAAAGCATCCAGAGAGCCTGCTTCCACTGCCCTCTGAGGCAGAGAATTCCACAGACTCACCACTCTCTGTGAGAAAAAGTGTTTCCTCATCTCCGTTCTAAATGGTTTACTCCTTATTCTTAAACTGTGGCCCCTGGTTTTGGACTCCCCCAACATCGGGAACATGTTTCCTGCCTCTAGTGTGTCGAAGCCCTTAACAATCTTATATGTTTCAATGAGATTCCCTCTCATCCTGCTTATCTCCAGAGTGTACAAGCCCAGCTGCTCCATTCTCTCAGCCAATGACAGTCCCGCCATCCAGGGAATTAACCTTGTAAACCTATGCTGCACTCCCTCAATAGCAAGAATATCCTTCCTCAAATTAGGGGACCAAAACTGCACACAATACTCCAGGTGTGGTCTCACTAGGGCCCTGTACAAAAGCCCTAGCCCAATAAAGAGACTCTTGACTCATGTACCGAAGTACAGTGAACAGCTTTTGTTGCATATGGTAACCAGTCAGCGGAAAGGCAGTACATGACAGCACATAATCGGACTTCACTGGACTTTATCTTGCACTAAACTTTATTCTCTTTACCATGTATCTGTACACTATCGACAGCTTAATAATACTGATTTAGCTTATTTAATCTTGATATCAATCTGATTTGCCCTGTGCTTAGGAGCAGCTTGATCAAGGACGAGTCAGACCCTGATCACTCCCTTTTCTCCCTTCCCCATTGGGCAAAAGGTATAGCAATGTGAAAATGCACACCTCCAGATTAGGGACAGTTTCTTCCCGGCTGTTATCAGGCAACTGAATCGTCCTACCACAACTAGAGAGCAGCACTGAGCTACTATCCACCTGATTGAAGACCCTCGGTCTAGCTTTAATTGGACCTCACCGGATTTTATCACGCACTAAACATTATTCCCTTTACCATGTATCAGTACACAGTCAACAGCTCGATGGCCAACATGTACAATCTTTCCTGTGGCTGGATAGCATGCAACAAAAGCTTTTCATTGTACCTCAGTATACATGACAATAAACTAATGTAAACCACAGATGCTGTTTGACCTGTGACTTCTGCCAGGAGTTTTTATTTTGTTCTTGAATGATTAAGACCTCTCACAATGGTGGACAATAAACAACTTTAATTAAATAAGGCCACAATGGCAAAATACCGATTTAGTTTATTTTATCGTACTCTCAGTCAAACAGTCTATGATTATGTTATTATAACAGGGGTGTCATTTGTGGTGCTGGCACTGATTTCTGCGAATTGTTGCTGGAACTCCCAGCAGCGAGTACTACTGGTCGGATAAGAATGTTTTTTATTCTACATTTTTGAGGCTGATTAAGCTCACACGCTTGAGAGATAGTGTTTTCTTTTAAGTAAATGCTGCCGTCAATCCTTGTTATCTGATAAACATCCATTTACTGCTTTGCGGTTGACAGATTTGGTGAAGCACATTTTTTTACGATTTTCCATTTAGCCTTCCATTCTTGTTTGCCCTGTGGAAAGTTTAAATCTTATCAGTAACTGGTTTTAATGGTTGCGCCAGGTGTTTTCTGATAAATGTTCCTCTATTGAGGGCTAACTGGAAAATAGTGCCAGAAAGAGTCCTCAAAACAAATTCAGTAATAGGTTTCAAAAACAACTGAATTTATATTTGAAAAGGAAATGACCGGAGGGCGATGGCATTAAACTAATCAAACAACTCTTTCAATTAACCAGTTCAGGAAAGATGGACTGAATAGTCTGGTTTTGTGCTCTGCAATTTTAATTGCCAATAGTATCAATTGAAGAGGGATCTTAAAATCCAGTAATGGATCAATCTGATAGTTGCTAGTTTAAAGACATCACAAGCTCCCAGTTGCATGTCATGTCCTTCTCACTCCCACACCTCAGCCTTCTCCATTGCTGTGGAGAGCCCACTGGGGTAAAATGGAATAATGCCTCAATTTGGCTTGGGTAACTTAGATGGAAGTTTCTAAATCATAGCTCATCCATGCACCTAGTTTCTCTTTGTGTTCATCTTTCCGTCTCCCCACCTGATCCATCATCCCTCCCTCACGTGGTGTTATGAAGGCTTCCCAACAGGCCGTGGCTATGGACTGGGAACGCGGCCGGAGGCCTTTATCGAGGCGCCGCAGTCTCGATGCTCCCGGATCGCCGTGTTGAAGCCCGGGTCAGGACCCGGCTGGGGCTTAGTGGGTCGCAGTCTGGGTCGGTGGAGCGGCGGGCGGAGCCCGTGGCTGGGGCCTGGATCGGCATCACGGAGACATGAAGTGGGACGTAGACAGCGGTGAGGCCTCGGCGGTGGTGAAGCCTCGTGGCGGCGGCGATGAGAGTGAGGAGGTCCACCGTGGGCGAGGTGGGTGAAGAACACTGGAGGACCCGGCATGGGGGAACTGTTGAGGGGCACAAAAGGAGGAGCCGGCGTGTTTTGTAACTTTGTCAGCGCCGTGGGTGGCTGCTATTTGTATACATTGTGTATGCAGCAAAGAATTTCACTGTGCTTAGTCACATGATAAAGTACTCCTTCCATCTACCCATCATCCCATTCCCATCTGGTTCCACCTATCACCAGCCAGCTTCTGACCCATTCCCGCTTCCCCCAGCCTGGTTCCATCTGCCCGTCACCCCCTCCCTATTTGGTTCCATCTATCACCTACCACTCCTATTTCCCTCTCCCACACTGCTATATACTGCCACTCTTTCCTCTTAGTCCTGAAGTTGAGTCTTAACCCAAAACATCAACTTACACCTTTGCCTCCATGAATCCTACTTGACCAACTGGGTCCTTCCAGCGCTCTGTTTTGTATTTAATGTGAGAATGAGGGAAGAGACTTTATAGTGCTAATGAAACTCATCAAAATGGGCTGATGTTCCTTAAAGTGTTCAAACTGGCCAACTGCACTGATGTGCCCTGTTAAGCAATACACAGCGTGCTGGCTATTATTCTCTGATTTATTCTTATGGTGGGAGAAAGTGCTTTGTGACCTTGCAGAATGGTTTATTAATACAGCCGACAGCTCAAGTGAGAAACTTTGCCGCATTGACTTGCATACTTTGTAACCTTAATATTCTGATTGTTGATTTGGATTTAGAAAAAGGGGACAGAATCTCGCTTCTTATACTAAATCCTTCCAAGAGTCAAGGCTAATACTAATTCCGTGCAGCTGGATGCTGTCCATCTTTTCCTTTAATGAAATAATTGTAACGAGGGATGAATTAAAAAGGATAGCTTAGCTTCCCTTTTAAGTCGGACTATCAATTTTGATTGACTGTCACTGTGAAGTTTAACATTTAATTTGGTTGCTGAATGGATATTACAGTCACTAATAGCTGACCTTTTAATTGTGTGTATATATGTATTACTGATCTTATAGAGGAGTATAAAATCAGAAGAGGAATAGATCAGGTAGATGCCCAGAGTCTTTTGCCCAGAGTAGGGAAATCAAGGACCAGAGGACATAGATTTAAGGTGAAGGGGAAAAGATTTAATAGGAATCTGAGGGGTAACCTTTTCACACAAAGGGTGGTGGATGTACGGAATGAGTTGCCAGAGAAGGTATTTGTGGCCGGGACTATCCCAACATTTAAGAAACAGTTAGACAGGTTCATGGATAAGACAGGTTTGGAGGGATATGGGCCAAATGCAGGCAGGCGGGACTAGTGTAGCTGGGACATGTTGGTCAGGATGGGCAAGTTGGGCCGAAGGGCCTGTTTCCATCCTGTTTGACTATGACTATTTTTGGAAGAACTGCAATACGGTGAAGTGCTAGCTATGGTTTAACAGTCCAAAGTCTACAATAGATATGTCTGTTTTAACACATACTAGACCAAGTGTAGACCCGTTGGGTCTGTTCCCCCAACGCGTGTTTGCGGCACCACACATGCGGTGTCACACACACTAATCACCCCCACACACACACACTAACTACCCCCCTTGATATTATATTAATATTAGTAATTTGCTCCTTTTACCCCATAACCGCCCTATCCACTGACGCATAGCCCCCAACTCACAGGCGCGTCTGGAGAGGGACGGGGGGTAGAGAGTGAGGGCAGAGAGAGAATGGGGAGAGACACAGAGATAGGCAGAGACAGAAGGGCAGGAGACAGAGGGAGAGGGGGGGTGGAGGGGAGGAGGAGAGGGAGGGTGGGTGAGGGGGGAGGAGGGGAGAGAGAGATGGGAGGAGGGGAAGAGCGAGATGGGGGGGGGAAGGGGTGAGAGGGGGTGGGAAGGGATGGAGAGGAGGGGGAGGGAAGGGGGTAGGGGAGGAGCGGGAGGGGGAGGGGTGGAGGGGAGGGTGTGGAGGGGGGGGGGGGGAGGGAGGGTGGGGGAGGGCAGGGGCTGCTGGGGAGAGGAAGGGGGGGAGAGAGAGAGGGAGGGGGAGCGAGAGCAAGGGGAGGAGAGGAGAGAGAGGAGATAGAGAGAGAGAGAGAGAGGGAGGGGGGAGAGGGGAAGAGAGAGAGGGGGGGAGAGTGAGAGAGGGGGGAGGGAGAGAGGGGGAGTAGGGAGATAGAGGAGGGGGGCAGAGGGGGGGGGGAGAGAGGGGGGAGAGAGAGAGGGGGGGAGAGGGAGCGAGAGAGGGGGAGCGAGAGAGGAGAGGGACAGGGCGGCAGGCCGAGCGTGAGGCACAGAGCGATCTGAGGGCGGTGAAAAGCAGCGGGGGGACCAGTCGATCGTGGCTTCTGCCAGTATGACAGAGCCGGGCCAAGCCGGGGGGACAGACGATCGTGTATAGGATCTTTGGGAGAGAGGAGAGGGGAGGAGGTGAGAAGGGGGGGTGGTGGGGGGTGGAGGGGAGCCGGGCTGCCAAATGATGAGAGAGAGAGAAGCGGCTTCTGACTCTGGAAACCCACAGCTGGAATTAGCGCGCAGGGCTTCACGAGGTGCGCCAACAGTGAAGAGAAGTTTAAGCACGTGATCCTATAGCGGGGAGGAGTAGATTCAGCGCGTGAGGAGTCGCTGCCCCGAGATCTGTAGAACAAATAACCTATAGCGGAACGGAACTGTAGAATCTTTGTTCTGCAGAACTTTCTCGATCTTTCAACGCATTTTAATCCACAGCGGCGGGGGGGGGGGGGGGGGGGCCTGGAGGCAGGTGGGCCTGCATTAGTGGGCATGTGGGCATTGTGACGTCAGCAGCTGGTGAGCGGCGTTTATATTTTAAAAGTTGAGTTTTGTGATCAATTTTATTCAAAATCTGGGGAAATAATTGACCAAGGAGTGGATTTCTGAACTCATAAGTTAAATCCCCAATGAAATTGTAACAAATCTCCCGCATTTTTGCATCCGGTTTTCGAGGAGATACATTTCAAATGCAAAATATCATACACCCACACACATACACAGAGTTTTAAAAGTATATAGATATAGATAGCATAATTAAAATAGATGTGCCATAGCATAATTAGAATAGATGTGCCATAGTTTATCAAACGTATGAATCTATGGGTTTATTTATGCTGATACTGAATCAGATGTTTTGCACAGTGCGTAGACAGGGAATTATGTGCAAGAAGGTGCCTGTTGCATCTCCCACAGAGTTCAGCAGTTCAGCTTTCCCACATTACATGGGTGACTATTCACCTCCTTCTCCTTGATTGTGGGAATACTTCCAAATAAAATATTTACAGACCATTGCCGTCTCCGAGCCTGAAATAAAAGCCGATGAAAGTAGAAAGATGTTTGAGTGGATCTGTGTGTTGATTTCAATTTAAATTCAAATTGCAATGTCGGACCAGGAGGCATATTTTAAAGAGTATTGAGCACAAGTGAAAGTAGATATAAATCTTACGGTGCTTCTGATCAGAGAGGATTTTGCTATTACACGCCGAGGCTTTCTATCAGTTCTATAGCTGACCTGTGACATGGAAGGTGATGAATGTCCCTCTGCCATTTGGCTCACTAAGTAATGTTGACTGGGGCAGAGGTGGGGAGGGGAGAGAGGGGTTGCAGGAGGAAGATAGTATGATAATGGTGTAGCTGATAATGTTGTTCATTTACATCTCCCCTTGTCCAGCAAAATTTGTAATAGGACGGCTCTGGGGACTATAGACAATAGGTGCAGGAGTAGGCCATTCAATGGCTGATCATCCGCAATCAGTACCCCGTTCCTGCCTTCTCCCCATATCCCTTGATCCCACTATCTTTAAGAGCCCTATCTACTCTCTCTTGAAAGCATCCAGAGAACTGGCCTCCACCACCCTCTGAGGCAGAGAATTCCACAGACTCACAACTCTCTGTGTGAAAAAAGGTAACTAAGAAAAACACATAGCTTAGAAAAACGCAAATACTCATTGGAGTCACATGGAACTAAAGATGCTGGAAATTTTGAGCAAAATCTGCAAGGATATTGTATTCAAATATGCAACCGAACTAAAAGCAATTTATTTCAAAGACAGACACAAATGCTGGAGTAACTCAGCGGTACAGGCAGCATCTCTGGATAGAAGGGAATGGGTGATTTTTCGGGTCGAGACCCTTCTTCAGACTGAGCATCAGGCGAGAGGGAGTGACAGAGATAAGGAAGTGACAGAGATAAGGAAGTGTAAGAGATCAAAGGAGATGAAGGTCATGGAAAATGCAGAATAGGTTAGCTAGGAGAAGGTAACAACAAAGCAAACAGAGTAGCAATGTAATCGGGAGGGGGGGGGGGGGGGGCAGTCAGCCGGGTCAGAGAACTGGGAAGAGGGAGGGGATGGAGAGAGAGGGAAAGGAAGGGTTACTTGAAGTTGGAGAAGTCAGTATTCATACGCTGGGGTGAAAACTGCCCAAGCGAAATATGAGGTGCTGTTCCTCCAATTTGCACTGGGCCAGGGCTTCCTGCAAAGGTAGATGAGTTTGCCATGAATTTAAGTTAAACACCATCAGTCCCAGGGCTTTCTGATACATTATTCTGTCTGCATGCACAGTGTAAAACATCTGATACAGTATCAGCATAAATAAACCCATGCATTTATATGGCACATCTATTTTAATTATAAGTCATATATGTTTAACCTGACACATTTACTGTAGACTTTAGAGTTGGCAAGCTTAATATCTTTGAAATTATCACTTGAAGCATACTTCTAACAGAAAGCTGGAATATTATCAGTAACCTTATGATAGTGCCCATCAGTAACAGTGTTTAGAGAAAAGTAGTCTATATTTATGTATTACCTGTCACATTAATGTACAAATGTTTTGAAAAATAGAATATCTTTGAAAAGCACTGACTTTTGCGAGACAGATTTCCAGTGTACCTGACAAGAATCCTGATTTAAAACACCTGCAACCTCTCTCAATCTGCCATTTTGTTGCTTGGGCATTATCTCAGCCTTAAAATTTACCGCAACTACTTATCAACAATAGAACAAAACGTTCCCAGAGATTTACCATCATTAATGGGTTACTTTATTTATTCTAAGAGCAGTACAAGCAAGGGTTGCATCTGGCTATTTTTAATTGTCACATTCAGCTGGTAGTTTCACAATTGGTCTGAGGCAAGAGACTGGAGAAGAATGCAAACTTTCTTTGACTAGTTGCAACAACTTTTACAAATACCAGTAATAGTTTAGTTTAGTTTATTGTCAGGTATATCCGGGTACAGTGAAAAGCTTTTGTTGCGTGCTACCCAGTCAGCGGAAATACAATACATGATTACAATCGAGCCATTTGGTACATGATAAGGGTATAATGTTTGGTGCAAGGTAAAGGCAGTAAAGTCCGATCAAAGTGTTTAAGAAGGAACTGCAGATGCTGGAAAATCGAGGGTAGACAAAAATGCTGGAGAAACTCAGCGGGTGCAGCAGCATCTATGGAGCGTAGGAAATAGGCAACGTTTCGGGCCGAAACCTGACGAAGTCCTGATGAGTTCGGGATCGGCTGTCTCACCCAGCCTAGGCGCCACATTTTTTTGGGAGGACTTCTGGGGGGAGATTTCAAGTGCGCTCTCATAATTTTGTCCGGATTAAAGGAGGTGCCGGGCCACCAGCTGCCGGAAAATTGATGGTGGACCTGTATTTTCATGTAACAGTGTATATTAAGACAAAAATGCTTTGAAGAATATAAAAGGTGCACGTCCGCAGCCATCACTCCAAGTGAAGTATGATTATCTTCCTGCTGGGTCCTCTCTGTGATAGGTCCCGCCAGTGGATGATCGTCCGTGACGCCTATTAGCATAGGGAGTCTGGTGCACAACTAACCTCCACATGGTCCGTGACAGAGACTGACCCGGGTCCAACAGCATGGACTCCACGATGGTTGGGACCGTGGTGAAGCGTTCTTCAACCTTCTCAGACATTGTGAAGCTCCAAATGCTGGCAGTTCATAAGTGAAAGAAGCCAATTTAGCCTATTCGGCCCATCAAGTCTCCACCGCCATTCGATTATGGCTGATCTATCTTTCCCTCTCAACCTTATTCTCCTGCCTTCGCCCCACAGCCCCTGATGCCCGTACTAATCGAGAATCTATCCACCTCCGCTTTACTAAATATCCATTGAATTGGCCTCCACAGCCTTCTGTGGCAATGAATTCCACAGATTCACCACCCTCTGACTAAAGCCAGCCACCATCGTCCACCTGTTCCACCATTGACATCATCTTCTTGGTCCGTGCTTTGTCAGGAGCCTCCCCCTCGACCTGCCCGTCATGCCGGCTGGGACCATAGCTCCAGACCGGTTAGCTCCCTGGATCCTGGGCATCCGCAAGCCTCTCCACCACAACAGGATAGTGACCCTCGGAGGGGATAAACCTGCTACACACCGTGCACGGCTACAATTTTCATCTTGAGGAATGTTTGTGCTGTCACTGTCCTTTGAGCACATCCACATATTAAAAAATAATCCATCCCACGCTTCAGGAATTTTATGCTTTTCCGGTTCATTGATGCACCTCGCCATCCCATAGCCAACAATATTGACATTTAGTGCTGCTGTGTAAACAGGCTGAGTGAAGGACAACTGGCTAGTGGGTTCTACTGTGCCGCATTTAACTTCACTGCAATATTTGTCAGTCACACAGATTAACTGCATGAAAACGCAGACCCAACAGCTAATTAATCATAGGTCACGAGAAATAGAGGTCATAATCAACCGTGCTCAGAAAATTCACAATGTACACATCTGATAGAGATGGAAGTTAATACATTTTTTTTATCCGTAGTTTGCTTCCTCAAAATACGATTTTACTTTACGTTGCTCCGATGAGCTTGCTCAGTAAAGTGGTCCCCACCATCCGGGCTAGGCCTTCTTCGCACTGCTACCATTGGGCAGGCGGTACAGAAGGCAGAAGCCCCACAAACCACCAGTTTCAGGAACATCTACTTAGCTACAAACATCAGGTTCTTGAACCAACCTGCACAACCTTAATCCTACCTAGCCAACGGATCAGTACGAACCACCTCTTGCATCTTACACTGCCTTGGTCATTTTTTGTCTAATAGTGTTTTTTGCAATCTTCTTTCATAAATTCATACAGCATGGTAACAGGCCCTTCGGCCCAATTTGTCCATGCCATTCAAGATGCCCCACCTATGCTAGTCCCACCTGCCCTTTTTCTTTAGAAATTTTAGGTGTCATTTATGTGTAATTAGTTTTTGTGCATATGTTTGAGCCTATGTGACTATAATATTGCTGTAAATAAGATTTTAATTTACCTGTACCTCAATGCACTTGTGCATGTGACTCAACGTCACTTGACCTGACTCAGTCATAGAGTGATACAGTGTGGAAACTGGCCCTTCAGCCCAACTTGCCCACACCGGCCAACATGTCCCAGCAACACCAGTCGCACCTGCCTGCATTTTTGGTCCATATCCCTCAAAACCTGTCCTATCCATGTAATCCATGACTTGATCAAGAATCGAGTGGTTTATTGGCATCTGTTCTGAAACAGAACAATGAAAAAGTCTGAAGAAGGGCCCCGACCTGAAACGTCACCTATTCGTTCTCTCCAGAGATGCTGCCTGTCCCGTTGAGTTACTCCAGCATTTTTGTGTCCATCTGCTGTTTAAATCAGCATCTGCTCTTCGTTCCTACACAATGGAATTCTGACTCTTGACTTTTGACTCTCTCTCTTGATTTAAAAGTAAAATACTTTGCGTTGTTTAAACTGTCTAATAACCAGAAAATACTTGAACTACCCTGCAGGTCAGGCAGCTTCTGTGAGAAAAAGGGCTCCTTTTCGGTCAATAACCATAATCTATTCGCTGACTGGATAGCACGCAACAAAAAAGCTTTTCACTGAACCTTGGTACACGTCACAATCATAATAAACTAAACTCAACTAAATTAAACATAAATTCATTGTTTTATTGATCATGCCAATCTTAGTATTCATTAGTGTTTATGATGGGTCTGAAGAAGGGCCTCGACCCGAAACGTCACCCATTCCTTCTCTCCAGAGATGCTGCCTGTCCTACTGAGTTACTCCAGCATTTTGTGTCTTTCTTTAGTATTTATGATGGTATTGTCTGCTCAGATACAGATACATTTTATTTGTCACGTGTGCCAATTGGCACAGTGAAATGAAATCACCATACAGCCATACAGGAAAAAAATAAAGAACACAACACAGAGTAGATAGAAATTCAACATAAAACATCCCCTCACAGTAGGATCAAAGTTTCCCACTGTGAGGGAAGACACCAAAGTCAGTCTCTTCCCAATGTTCCCCACTGTTCACCCGTGGTCAGGGCCTCCCCAAGCCCTCCGCAGTCGCCGCTACAGGCGGCCCGATGTTCAGGCCCGCTCCCCGGGGTGATGTAAGTCCGACGTCGGGGCTGGGGGATATCCTCAGCGGCCTGGACCCCGAGTCGGCCCTCTCCTACCGGAGTCCGCGGCTCCCAAAGTCCGCAGGCCGCGCCGGGTGGAGATGCAACGCTGGAGGCCCTCGGCAAAGGGCCCCAGGACTCCATGGAGTTCAGCGCCGCCCGTGTTGGAAGCTCTCCCCAAAACCAGAGCTCCACGATGTTGGAGCAGCGGCCCAACGCTCCAGAGCTCCAAATGGCGACCCAGGTAGGTATCGCCCGCTCCGTGGTGACTCCAGCGCCGCCGCTGCTGTTGCAGCTCTGGTCCGGTTCCCGGTTCCCGGTTCCCGGTCCCCGGCAGGAAAGGCCGCTCCGATCCAGGAGGTAGGCCGCGAGGTGGGGGGCAAGGACACGACTCGGAGAAATAGTCTCGTCCCCGCCAGGAAGTGACTGGGAGTTAGTTTCCCCCTTACCCTGCCCCCCTCCCCCACATAGAAAAGTTAAAGATTCCCCCAAAAACACACTTTTAACGGACTAAAAATGAAAAAAAAGATGTAAAAACAAACGGGCTGCAGGCAGAGGCTGCTGGCAGTGCAGCACCCCTCCTTATTAACATTACCACAAATCTTTAGCACAGAGATGGAGTAAAGGAAGCTTGTTTCCTTGGTCCTTGCAAAATTGGAGACAAAGGAACCGCATATGCTGGAATCTTGAACAAGACACAAAGTGCTGGAGTAACTCAGCGGGTCAGGCAGTATTTGTGGAAGAAATTACATTGCGGGTCAGGCAGTATTTGTGGAAGAGGTGACATTGTGAGTCGGGACTCTTCTTCAGAGATTAAAAATCTAAAGAGGGGTCCTGACCCGAAACGTCACCTATCCATTCCCCCCAGAGATGCTGCCGGGCTCGCTGAGTTACCCCACCCGCTGAGATTAGCTCCTTGTTAAGTCATCGAGCTGACAGTATTCATGAATCTGAAAGTAAATGCTGATTGTTTCTGTTACATCGAGGTTATCTCCACCTGATGCGCAGCAAAAGTTCAGATCTCCCCTCCAACTGCAGCCTGGACAGACCATGTCTGAACCTAAGATAGACACAAAATGCTGGAGTAACTCAGAACAGTTCTGGAGAGAAGGAATGGGTGATGTTTCGGGTTGAGACCCTTCTTCAGACCTTGAAGAAGAACCAGCATCTGAAGTTTGTCACCATGCCCTCAGCTAACAATGAACCGTTAAACATTTCCTTATCATCATCTGCTTTGATCTGTCGTTTTCACACTTTACCCTTCCATATCTCGAGACTCCCTCTCCGCTGAATCTCAATCTGAAGAAGGGTCTTGACCCGAAACGTCACCCATGCCTTCTTTCCAGAGATGCTGCCTGTCCCACTGAGTTCCTCCAGCTTTTTGTGTCTAACTGAAGTTCCTGTCTGCCCATATCTGAACCTGCCTGGTGTTAATTTATTTACTGTGCTATTTGTGAGATGCTTTGTTGAGTTTAGAACAGTTCACATAACATTAACTGCAACGAGCCCCTGGAAGAACCCATTAAACAAATAAACCGAATGGAATCATGTTGGAAGCTGTATGGTACAAGCTATATGGTAGCACTCATGGGACTAATCCCTAAAGAGCAGTCATCAATGGCACCGATTGAGGAAATGGGCAGTGCTAAACTCAGGACTGAGAGGGTGTTGAAATGTAATAGATATGACAACAAAACCCAGCCTTGTACAGTGGAACAAACCAATAGCTTTACAGAGGAACATTTGCGGGCTGTTTGTGTCCTCTATAGATGCTGAATGACATGAATTATCATTTCAAGCATGGAGGTTGTGGGATTAAAACTCGACTGCCCCCTCTTTGCACAAAGACAACATGTTATTGGATCAGGGATCAATAAAATCAACAATGACGGACTCACTGCAACTTTACTACAGACCGCACAGCAAAGATATGCAAAAAATTATCGATGATAAAAGGAACAAGCCATTGTAAGCTGTTTGTGGTGTGAAAATGAGAAGCTAGTGCGACTAGGGTGGGGGAGAGAGATAGAGAGAGAGGGAATGCCAGGGCCCGAGGGCTCAGGGAGAGGTGGGAAGGGGAGGAGACAGCAAGGGTTAACAGAATTGAGAAAATTCAATGTTCAAGCCCAAAGGATGCAGACTCCCCAAGCGGAATATGAGGTGCTGTTCCTCCAACTTGCGGTGTTGCTCACTCTGGCCGTGGAGGAGGCCCAGGACCGACAGGTCGGACACGGAACGGGAGGGGGAGTTGAAATGCTGAGCCACCGGGAGATCGGCTTGGTTATTGCGGACCGAGCAGAGGTGTTCGGCGAAACAATCGCCAAGCCTCCGCTTGGTCTCACCGATATAGATCATCTGGCATCTGGAGCAGCGGATGCAGTAGATGAGGTTGGAGGAGGTGCAGGTGAACCTCTGTCGGACCTGGAAGGACTGCTTGGGTCCCTGAAAGGAGTGGAGGGGGGAGGTGAAGGGACAAGTGTAGCATTTCTTGCGGTTGCAAGGGAAAGTGCCCGGGGAAGGGGTAGAGCGGGAGGGAAGGGAAGAATTGACAAGGGAGTTGTGGAGGGAGCGGTCTTTGCGGAAGGCAGACGGGGGGAGATGGGAAGATGTGGCGAGTGGAGGGGTCACGTTGGAGGTGGCGAAACTGGCGGAGGACTATGTGTTGTATTTGACGGCTGGTGGGGTGAACGTTGAGGACCAGGGGGACTCTGCCCTGTTTGCGAGTGGGGGAATGGGGAGAGAGGGCAGTGTTGCGGGGTATGGAGGAGACCCTGGTGCGAGCCTCATCTATAGTGGGGGAGGGGAATCCCCGTTCTCTGAAGAATGAGGCCATTTGTGATGACCTGAGCTACCGCGTTGTTAAATACAGATCAAAAAATATTAGCAAAAATATTAGCAAGAAGATTAAGTAAGAACACCATTAAACTAATACATCCGGATCAAACGGGGTTTATCCCTAAGAGACATTCATTTAATAATTTGAGATGTCTGCTTAATGTAATGCACTCACACCAAACTAAAGATCCAAATCTCGCAATTATTTCGCTGGATGCAGAGAAAGCATTCGATCAGGTTAAATGGAAGTATATGGTTAAGGTACTGCAAAAATTTCAATTGGGAGAGAATTTCATTCAATGGATTAAATTAATATATAATAAGCCAACAGCCAGAATATTAACTAATAATATTTTATCCACGAAATTTCAACTGTCAAGGGGTAATAGACAAGGTTGTTCATTATCACCATTGTTATTTGCCCTCATAATTGAACCACTAGCAGAAAGAATTAGAACTCATCCGAATATCCACGGATATAAGACAAAATATTCAAACAATAAAATATCGTTATACGCTGATGATGTACTTTTGTACATCACAAAGCCTCATATCACTATACCCAACATTTTAAATTTAATTGAGGATTTTGGTTCATTTTCAGGTTACAGAATAAACTGGAATAAAAGTGAAATCATATCAATAAAACCGAAAGATTCTACACATCTCGTACAATTTTGTTTTAAAATAGCTGGGGAAAAATTTAAATACTTGGGCATTGAAATTACTAGAAGATATCAAGACATGTTTAAAGCAAACTATAACCCTGTACTTAAGAAATTACATAATTTAATTAAATTCTGGAAAATGCTCCCGATGTCCTTGACAGGTCGAATAAACGCCATAAAAATGATTTTTCTACCACAAATTCTATACTTGTTCCAATCAATCCCACTATATCTACCCAAAAAGTTTTTTTTTTTAATTGGACTCAGATATTACAAATTTTATTTGGGATTATAGGACCCATTGAATACAAAGACCACACCTGAATAAACCCAAAGTAGTAGGGGGAATTAACACTCCCTAATTTTATGTATTATTATTGGTCGGTAAATATTAGAAATATGATTCAATTGTTGGATAATGCTCTTCATCAACCGGAATGGATCATTATGGAGAAAGAGGACTGCTCCCCCTTTAATAATGGTGCGATCCTTCTTTCACCAATGACGGTGAATAATACATACTACAACAAAAACCCAATTATACATAGTACAATCAGAATTTGGAAACAAATAAAATACAATTTAAAATTAAGAAACTTATCTCTCCTATCTCCTATTGCTAAAAACCCTCTGTTTAAACCCTCGATTATAGACAAAGCATTCATACAATGGGAAAGAGCAGGAATTAAAACTTTGGGAGATTTGTATGATACGGGAAAACTATTATCATTTAAACAATTACAACTAAAATACAATCTGGGTAACAATCAGTATTTTAAATATTTCCAAATATGTGATTATTTGAAAAACATGCACATGAATTTCACAAAATGCCATTAGATTTACTAGATGAAGTAATGAAGGCAGAATCACCAAATTTAATTTCACATATATATAATATTATACTAAATGCAGTAATACCAACAACGGAAGGTATTAGAGGTGAGTGGGAAAACGAACTAAGCATAAAGATTTCCAATGAAAGGTGATTATACTATAGATTGTACTACTCAAAAACTAAATTAAATAAATTTTTCCCTAACGTTTCACCAATTTGTGATAAATGCCACTGTCAAGAAGCTACTATAGCGCACTCATTCATCTTTTGTACAAAAATTCAAAAGTTTTGGATTAAAATCTTTGAAATTTTCACAAAACTGTTGAAAATAAAAATGACACCAAAGCCAGAATGGATTATTTTCGGAATGACAGAAGGTAGTTCGGAATTAAATTTATTTGAATAATAAGAATTTATTTGATTACGGCTTAATAATTAACGGTTATATTAAAGTAAAGTGGATAGGTATATGGACGTGAAGGGAATGGAGGGGTATGGTCTGAGTGCAGGTAGATGGGACTAAGGGAAAACAAATGGTCGGCACGGACTGGAAGGGCCTGTTTCCGTGCTGTAATTGTTATATGGTTATATGGTTATATGGTTATAATAGGAAAAAAACTAATCTTAAAATTCTGGAACAATGTTCCTATACCAACATTAAATATGTGGATTTCAACTATGTTTGAAACAAAGATTATAGAGGAGCAAGATGCGCCACTCAGTGGAAAAGGCGTAGTATCACATGTGTGATAGTCGACGCCATGTTAGCGGACTGCCTCGACCAAAGATGGCGTCGTCTACATCATTGGGAAACTAGGCTCCTCTATAATCTTTGTCTCTCGATCTCCCGCTGTGTAATCCGCTCCAAAGCTACAGAGCAGTTGCAAGCAAAGATTATAGAGGAGCAAGATGCATTAGAAAGTTATTATATTTATTTGTAATAGATCTTTACTTACCTCTCGATCTCTCTCTCCCCCTCCCCTCTCTTCTCTCTATCTCCCCTTTCGATCCCTCTCTATCCCCTCTCTTCTCTTTCTCCCCTCTCTTCTCTCTCTCCCCTCTTCTCTCAATCCCTCTCTATCTCTCTCACCCCTCTCTTCTCTCGATCGCTCTCTCTCGCCTCTCTTCTCTCGATCTCCCTCTCTTCTCCATCTCTCTCTCCCCTCTCGATCGCTCTCTCTCCCCCTCTTCTCTCTATCTCTCTCTCTCTCTCTCCCCTCTTCTCTCAATCCCTCTCTATCTCTCCCCTCTCTTCTCTCGATCGCTCTCTCTCGCCTCTCTTCTCTCGATCTCCCTCTTCTCCATCTCTCTCTCCCCTCTCGATCGCTCTCTCTCCCCTCTCCCCTCTCGATCTCTCTCCCCTCTCGATCTCTCTCCCCTCTCGATCTCGATTTCTTTTTTTTTTTTCAAAAACTTTATTCGACACAATCATATAATACAACACATCAAACCATAATCAAAAATTGCACTATATAAAAAAAATCATTATAGTACAACAATACAATCATTGTTCACAATACTGTGAACCCCACGCGATGACCAGCGCCCACGGAAGGCCTCCAGAGTTCGATCTCTCTATCTCCCCTCTCGATCTCTCTCTCTCCCCTCGATCTCTTTCACTCCCCTCTCGATTTATTTCTCTCCCCTCTCGATCTCTCTCTATCCCCTCTCCTCTCGATCTCTCTCCCCTCTTGACCTCTCTCCCCTCTCCTCTCGATCTCTTATCACGATCTCTCTCTCCCCTCTCGATTTCTCTCTTGATCTATTGAACATTGGAAAATGATCATATGTATATATGTATGTGTATACCTGCATGTATATGTATGTGTATATATGTATGTATATGTGTGTGTGTATATATATATGTGTTTATATATATTATGTATGTATATATGTGTATATGTGTGTATATATATATATATATATATATGTATGCCTATGTATGTATGTATGTATGTATATGCATATGTATGTATGCATATATGGTTTATGTACATCATCTGACAAATGAGATAGAGAGCAATAGTGACGCTTTAAATCAAAGTTTCTTCTGATCCATGAAAAGGAAATGTATTTATCTCTCAAGGGCCTGTCCCACCATATATTTATATGAATGTGTGTTTTTGTGTGCCTGTAATTTTGTGCACAGTGTGTGTGAAAGCAATACAAGGGAAACTGCACAATACAATGCAAGGGAAACTACGCAAAGGTGGGGCTGGAGAGGAAAGATGGGAGGGAAATGGGGGAACAGGGTGAAAAGGGAGGGAGAGAGGGAGAGAGAGGGAAGTTGGGAGGGAAAGAGGGAAGGGGGGAGAGAGAGATCGAGAGAAGAGAGGGGAGAGAGAGATCGAGAGAGAGATCGAGAGGGAGGGGAGAGAGATCGAGAGGGGAAAGAGAAAGATCGAGAGGGGAAAGAGAGATCGAGAGGGGATAGAAAGAGATCGAGAGAAGAGAGTGGAGAGAGAGATCGACATCGAGCGGTAAGTAAAGATCTATTACGAATAAATATAATAACTTTCTAATGCATCTTGCTCCTCTATAATCGTTGCCGCAACTGCTCTGTAGCTATGGAGCGGATTACACAGTGGGAGGAGTCTGCCAAAAGGACGGCCGTGATGTTCCGTTACGTACTACACACCAGTCCATTGGATTTCGGAGGAGTGCTCTACCTCTAGGATCTTTGGTTTGAAACACTACATCTGGAAGATATGAGACTCCGCCTGGAAGGAAAATCAGAACGCTTCTATCAGACGTGGTCTGCATTTATAGAATTACTACAAAGATAGGGTACAGGAGTACCTCGGGCCTTGGTAGGGGGGGATGAAATACTATCGAGTTGGTGGATATATATTTTGCGTGATATATATAACATAGTAACTTTTTTTTTTTCCTTTTCCTTTTCTTTTTTTAGGGTCTATCTCTTAACCCCCTTTCTCTAATTCTTTGACCAAGGGTTTCTTCTCCCCTTTGGCACGCTCTTTCACTATCACAACACTTTTCACCTATTTCACTCTCTTTCTTTCTATTCTTTTTCTTTAAAAGCCATAAAGTTCTAGGGTACAATGATTGTAACAATATATATGTGAAGTACATTGATGTATTTACCTCTAATAAATAATAATAATTTAAAAAATAAAATAAAAATATATATTTTTTTTAAAAGACCTTTTTTTCCCATTAATATTTCTACACATTATTATATTACATAGAGTCATAGAGAAGCAGATCCTTCTGCCCACTGAGTCTGCACTGACCATCATTCATCCATTTTACTTCATCCTATTTTATTTGCCCCATATTCCCATCAACTGTTCCCAGATTCTACCACTATCTTAAACATAGGGGCAATTTGCAGTGGCCAATTTGCCTACCAGCACTGGACCAGGGTCACTGGTTGAAGAGTTTGTATGTTAAACCATGGCCCCTCTGTTCTCAAAGGCTACCAAAATGATTCCATGACTCCAAGAGCAGGACTGCTGTCCCTAGA
The DNA here is from genome assembly GCA_035221665.1 of Okamejei kenojei. Classification (NCBI taxonomy): domain Eukaryota; kingdom Metazoa; phylum Chordata; class Chondrichthyes; order Rajiformes; family Rajidae; genus Okamejei; species Okamejei kenojei. The sequence continues at coordinate 17,474,456 of CM069132.1, forward strand.
ATCCTGGCCTAAGTATATCCCCCCAGCAGATCAAAGAGCATCCATCTTGTCATAATCACAACAGGGGCAGCACAGTGGCGCAACAGTAAAGCACCAGAGCCCTGGGTTCAGTGCTGACTATGAGTGTTGTCTGTACGGAGTTCTTCTTCTTATCGAGTCCACAAGCAAGATTAGAAGTTGTTCAGCCAGAGCCGAACGCACTTCTCAGCATCTGCATACAATGGTGTCTGTCTTGTCGCTTCTTGTGCGTGGTGGTGGAAAGATTGGTGGAAACAGGGCCGTGACGTGAATGCTCTTTCCTTGACCCCTGGACGGAGTTTGTACATTCTCTCTGTGACCATGTGGGTTTTCTCCGGGTGTTCCTGTTTCCTCCCACATTCCTAAATTGTGCAAGTTAATTGGCTTCTGTAGGTTGTCTCTAGGGTGCAGGATAGAACTAGTATAAGAGTGATTGTTGGTCGATGCAGACTCATTGAGCCGAGGCCTGTTTCCATGCCGTATCTCTAAACTAAACTAGGCCATAGCTACTTGTGAAAGTTTTTGCGTTTACACATCATATCAACTTCCTTCTCTCAATGCTTTTAGACTTCCTTGGTTATGAAAGGCCCTCGATATAAATCCAGCCTTTTCCTTTTTTAAATGACGAGATCACACACTTACATTATTGCAAATAGATCAATGTCACTGAACGTATTAGAGACTCTTAACGTTAGTCATGCATTTCATACAGATCAGCAGCACATAAATCACACCAACAACAAGGTGGACATGCAGCGAGCATTTTAGTACATGTCCAAATTCATTATTATTAGTATTACTGCTGTTATTATTGTCACACGTACTGAGATACAGTGGACATACTTTGTTTTGCATTTCATACCATACGTACGTGTTTCATGCATCAAGGTAGTGCAAAAGAGAAAAACAATGTAATATATAATGTAGTGTTACAGCTGCAGAGAAACTGCAGACAAGAAAAGTACAGAGGCTGCAACAGGGTTGGTAGGGAGATCATCTTAGCATGAGAGAGGATGGTTCAAGGGTTTGATAACAGCAGGAAATAAAGCTGTGTGGTGGTTTGAGCTTTCAAACATTTATTTCCTACCCGATGGGAGAGAGGTAAAGAGAGTATTGCCAGGAGGGAAGGGAGGACCAGGGTGGAAGGCATCCTTCATTATAGTGGCTGTTTTACGGAGATGGTGATAATTGTCCATGGTGTCTCTGGAGAGGAGGCTGGTTTGTGTGATAGGCTGGCTGCATTCTCAACTCGCTGCTATTTCTTGCAATCTTAGGCAGAGCAGCTGCCGCACCAAGTTGCGATGCATCCCGATAGGGTGCTTTCTGTAAACTTGGCTGAGAATCATTGGGGACGTGCTGACGCTCCTCACTTGTATTTCTTCACTTGGTGTCAATGTCATTGAACCACGCACGACAAATTGTTGGTGATAGCTGCACGCAGGGATTTGAAGCGCTCGACCATCTCCACTTCAGCACCTTTGATGCCATTGAGGCATGGACACCACCTCGGTTCCTCGTCAGTAACGGGCCCCTTCATCTTGCTGACATTGAGGGAGAGGCTGGTGTTCAACACCATGATGCTATGCTCTCCTTTCTCCTTCCTGAATTCCATCTCCTCATTGTGTGAGATTTGGTGGTGCATACTTGTAAATGGAGATACAGCAGACTTAAGCCACACAGTTGTGTGTGTATAGGGTACACAGTAAGAGGCTGAGTGCACTGCCTTGCTGGTCACTGGTGATGATTATTGTGGAGGAGGCATTTTCATCTATGCCTCTATATATTTCAGTCCGAAGAAGGGTCTCGACCCAAAACGTCGCCTATTCCTTTAGTCCAGAGATGCTGCCTGACCCGCTGAGTTACTCCAGCATTTACTGTCATGTATCTTTACTGATTGTGGTGTATTGATCGGTAAGTAGAGCATTCAGTTGCAGATGAGGGTTCTGAATCCTAGGTTTGGAGATGAGTTTGGTTGGAATGATAGTGTTGAAACTAGTCAATAACTAGAGTCTGACATAGGTGTCCTCGCTGTCTAGATGTTCCAGAGATGAATGTAGGGACAAGCAATTGGTGTCTGCCATGGACCTGTTTTGGCAGTCGGCAAATTACAGTGGACCAAGGGTGTTTGGGAAGCTGAAGTTGATGGGTGCCATGACTAGCCTCTTGAAGCACTTGGTGTTATTGTCTGGTGCCTATGGAAAGACATCTCTATTAACTGACTCCATTCCAAGTCTTTACTCAGGGCTAAAAGAAAGGTGTGCATTTGTTTATCTCCTTCCCTGCCCTTATAATATCCAAAAGCACTTTCCAAGAGGGAAATGTAATGGAATGGTAACCAGTGTTGTATATAAAGAAATCACACTAAACCTATTTCCCATTAATGATGATATAGTTGGTATTCTCACCCATGTTATACCTTATTTACTTTATAACACAATTAACTTTGTCACTGTTTACTTTTGATTATTTATTCGATCTGCTGATAGGTCAATCTGAGACATTGACTCCAGTTCTCTCTCGACGATTGTTGGCTGACCTGATATTTTATTAGTCTAGGTACAATGAAAAGCTGATTTGTGCGAGCTATCAGGAAAGATGGTGCATGATTATAATCAGGCCATGCACAAGGTACAGGTACATGATAAAGGGAATAACATTTAATGCAAGATAAAGACCAGTAAAGTCTGATTAAAGATAGTCCGAAGGCCTCCAATCAGGTTGATGTTAGGTCAGGATTGCTCTCTCGTTGGTAATAGGATGGTTCAGTTGCCTGATGACAGCTGGGAAGAAACTGTCCCTGAATCTGGAGGTGGGCGTTTTCACACTTCCGTACCTCTTGCCTGATGGGAGAGGGGAGAAGAGGGAATGTCCAGGGTGAGACTTGTCCTTCATTATGCTTGGGGCCTTGCCGACGCAGCGTGCAGTGTAGATAATGTCAATGCAAGGGAGCTTGGTTTGTGTGATGGTCTGGGCTGCAGTCCACAATTCTTTGCTCTCTCCAACATTGTCTGCTTTATTTAGAAGTCATTCATCTCACAGCCTATACGGGAACCTTTAAATGCAAATGTAAGAGAACTTATTACTGTTTCTATTTGGTGAAGTTTAGCTTAGTTTAGATATACAGCGTGGAAACAGGCCCTTCGGTCCACCGAGTCTGCACCAACCAGCGATCCCCGCATATTAACTCAGTTCTACACACACTAGGGACAATTTACACATGCACCAAGTCAATTAACCTATAAATCTGTACATCTTTGGAGTGTGGGAGGAAAGCGAAGATCTTGGCGAAAATCCACGCGGTCACGGGGAGAACGTGCAAACTCCGTACAGACAGCACCCGAGTCGGGATCCAACCCGGGTCCCCGGCGCTGCAAGCGTTGTAAGGCAGCAACTCTACCTCTGCGCCACAATGCCGCCCACATTATTGGCAAAATATCCCTCCCTCCAACCAAGTATGATTTGGACCAACAGTGGACATTGGTACGTTTGCTGCTTGGCACGCATTATCTTGTTGTACCAGTGGTCATATATCAGGAGAACGTCACATGCAAGGATTGCCAAGGAAAAAACAAACAAAGAACAGGGCGGCACGGTGTCGTAGCGGTAGAGTTGCTGCCTCACAGCGCCAGAGACCAGGTTCAATCCTGACTACGGGTGCTGTCTGTATGGAGTTTGTACGTTCTCCCTGTGACCGCGTNGTTTTCTTCGGGCGCTCCGGTTTTCTACCACGCTCCAATGACGTGCATGTTTGTAGGTTAATTGACTTCTGTAAGTTGTCCCTAGTGTGTAGGATAGAACTAGTGTACAGGTCAGTCTGGTCGGCGTGGACTCAGTGGGCCGAAGGGCCTGTTTCAATTCCGTATCTCTAAACTAAACAAAGCTAAAATAATGTGTTTTCCAAATTCAACTTGTGAGTCAGGTTTCCTAATGGATCCCTGGCCATGATTTAGAGAGAAAATCTATAGTGACCTTATTGACCTGCCCAATTTGGGTATTGTATTTAAAAATCTGCCCGTATCCTTTCGCCAACCAGTTTGCAGTTATTTTGATCTTAAGCATCTTGGGCACATCTACAAGTGTATATATATGTTAATTTATGTTAATATATTCTTTGTTTATCATTTAAAGAAATGGAATCGGGTAAAATTAGACTGCTAGAAATCTCTACACATTGATTTTTGTCATTGGCACATTTCTACTGTTAATTCCTTGATCAAATCAGCCGTAATACTAATGAGGCTAACCCACTGTGTATTGTGTAAACTCCTGCAGCAAATAAACATTTTCTCATTGAGGATAAACTTCATATCATTAATGAGGGAACGACATTTTTTGTAGCCCAAAGCTTTCGGTTTTTGACACAATCCAAAAAAGCAAAAGTAATTAAATTGTGGTGATACTTTTGCATCTTTTAGTCCCGATTATGCTTTTAATTTATTTTGATTTTGACAAGTACATTTAATTATTTGATACAACAAACTGCAGATGCTGGCTTGCCGAAAGAACACACAAAGTGTTGGAGTAATTAACCTACAAACCTATGTACGTCTTTGGAGTGTGGGAGAAAACCGGAGATCCCGGAGAAAACCCACGCAGGTCACGGGGAGAATGTACAAAGTCTGTAGTCGGGATCGAACCCGGGTCCCCGGCGCTGTAAGGCTGCAACTCCACCGCTGTGCCACCATGCCGCCACTTTTACCCACAATTTGTTGTTGAATGCCTTTCCGACCAACTCATGTGAGTCAACTATTGGAGCCCTGGCCATGATTTAGAAAGAAAATGTATAATATTGTGAATCTGTATTTTTGGATAATTTTCACAAGGGAAATTGCTGGTGTCTTGAGCCGCCGCTGTCTTCATTGTGAGCGTACTCCACGGTATTGTTTCATTGCATGTTCCTGGATTCAGCCATTTAGAACGGAGACGAGGAAACACTTTTTCTCACAGAGAGTGGTGAGTCTGTGGAATTCTCTGCCTCGGAGGGCGGTGGAGGCAGGTTCTCTGGATGCTTTCAAGAGAGAGCTAGATAGGGCTCTCAAAGATAACGGAGTCAGGGGATATGGGGAGAAGGCAGGAACGGGATACTGATTGGGGATGATCAGCCATGATCACATTGAATGGCGGGTCACACAAAAAGCTGGAGAAACTCAGCGGGTGCAGCAGCATCTAAGGAGCGAAGGAGATAGGTGACGTTTCTCCTTCGCTCCTTAGATGCTGCTGCACCCGCTGAGTTTCTCCAGCTTTTTGTGTAACCCTCGATTCTCCAGCATCTGCAGTTCCTTCTTTAACACATTGAATGGCGGTGCTGGCTCGAAGGGCCGAATGGCCTACTCCTGCACCTATTGTCTATTGTCTATTGATTTAGACTCAGCAATAGTGAGCAACGGTGATATATTTCCAAATCAGTATGGTGTGTAACCTGGAGAGGAACCAGCAGGTATTTTCCATGTATCTCACTCCATTGTTCTTTGGAAGACAAGAATATCGTTAAGCTGGAATGGGTGCAGGAAACATTCTCCTGGATGTTACAAGGACCCAGATGCTTGAAATATATAAGGAGAGGTTGGAACATAGAACATTGAACATTACAACACAGGAACAAGTCCTTCGACCCACAATGTCTGTTCCGAATATGATACCCAATTAAATTGAACTCATCTGCCTGTACACGATTCATATCCCTGCACCTCCCTGTGTAAATCCAAAAGCCTCTCAAACGCCACTATCGTATCTGCCTCCAACACTACCTCGGCAATGCGTTCCAAGTCACCACCAAGTACACAAACAAACATGCCCCGCATATCTCCAATACACTTTCCCCTTCTTACCTGAGAGCTGTAGCCATGGAAGGAAGAGACGTATTCCCCTATAATGTAGGAGTCCATAACTGATGGCACAGTTCATAAGTGATAGGAGCAGAATTAGGCCATTCGGCCCATTGGGAGGTAGATCAACCATTCAGTCACAGCTGATCTATCTCTCCCTCCTAACCCCTTTCTCTTGCCTTCTCCCCATACTAAGGTTTCAGACGATAGGGGAAATATTTCAAGGAGATTTTAAATATTGTGGCCATTTTTTTCCACAGAGGGCAGTGTTAATGCGGAACAAGCTGCAAGAGTTAACTACAGAGGGGGGCACAATGGTGATGTTTAAAATAAATTGAGACATGGATAGGAAAGGTTTGGGGGATATGGATCAAACGTAGCTAACTGTGGCTAATTCAGTTTTAAAGCTTTGTATGTACGAGTTGGGCCAAAGGGCCTGTTTCCGTGCTGGATGACTCTGTGACAATGAATCTTTAATAAGTTTATGGTGGGAGAGGAGGAGGAAGGTGAACTTGGCAGCAGAGTTATGACTGTTGTTGTCATGCATCTTGTAGAAGCTGCACACAGCAGCCTTTTTCCTGTCCTGAGTGGAAGGTGGCAGTGTAGAGCTCAGTAGAGGGCATGTCAGTCACTGGTATAGTCTGATCTGCACTCATTCAGGTAAATAAAGAGTATCCGGTTCCCATGATGTATCATGTCATGTATAACATGCAGTGTGAAGCAGCAGATTTGTGTTTGTTTTCGCAAAGCCCTTTGAGTTTTGTTTAATAGGAATCTGAGGAGCAACTTGTTCCACACTGAGGGAGGTGGATATATGGAACGAGCTGCCAGCAGAAGTGGTTGTTGGGTTTATTATAACAACATTTGGACAGGCACATGATAGGAAAGGTTAGGAGAGATGTGGGTCAAACACCGATAAATATGACCAACTTAGTTGGGCTGAAGGGCCTGCGTCTGTGCTGACCCATTGCAGAGCCTCATTTCAACTGTTTCTATTGTTTCATTAAAATTGAACAAAGGTTTGAAGTTAGTCTCAGCCTCAAAAAGGGGTCCATTTGCACATTAGTGATGCTTTCCAGGTGAAAGCACACCCATTGGGAGATTGGCCCAAAGCATATCCATTGGAAGCCAGGCCCAACAACCAGTGGGCATAATTAGCCCCAGTGTACCTGGCAATTCATGTGTGCAGCAAATGAGATCGCAGGTCAAGCTCCTCCTATTTCCTAAAGATAGACACAAAATGTAACTCAGCAGGACAAGCAGCATCTCTGGAGAGACGGAATGGCCGATGATTCGGGTCGAGACCCTTCTTCAGACTGAGAGTCAGGGGAGAGGGAAACTAGAGATATGGAAGGGCAAGGCGTGAAAACGACAGATCGAAGCACACGATGATAAGGAAATGCAGAATGGTTCATTGTTGGCTGAGGGGAAGGTGACAACGAGGCGTACAAACAGTAAAATTAATCAGGACGGTGAAACTAGTCGGAGAACTAGGGTGAGGGAGGGACAGGAAGAGAGAGGGAAATCAAGGGTTACTTGAAGTTAGAGAAATCAATATTCATACCGCTGGGTTGTAAGCTGCTCAAACGAAGTATGAGGTGCTGTTCCTCCAATTCACATTGGGCCTCACTATGACAGTGGAGGAGGCCCAGGACAGAAAGGTCAGTGTGGGAATGGGAGGGGGAGTTAAAGTGTTTAGCAACTGGGAGATCGCCAAGGTTTAGGCAGACTGAGCGAAAGTGTTCAGCGAAATGATTGCTCATATTTTCTGCATTCCAGACGGAAATTACAGCTTGTACTTACACTCTATGACATTGTTGATAACTCACAGGAAAATAGGAGCTAGTTGTGTGGGGAATCAGCAATGAGACATCAATTAGTTTTAGGTTTAGTTTTAGTTTAATTGTTGCAGTGTGGAAACGGGCTCGTCACCACACCCGCTCCGTACTGACTAGCGATCACCTGTACACTAGTTCTGTCCTACACACTGGCTACCAGTCAGCGACCGAAGCCAATTAATCTACAAACCTGCGCGCCTTTGGAACGTGGGAGGAAACCGGAGCACCCAGAGAAAACCCACGGGGTCACTGGTAGAACATACAAACTCTGTGCAGACAGCACCTGTAGTCAGTATTGAATGCGGATCTCTGGCACGGTTGGGCAGTAACTCTATCTCTGCGCCACTGTGCCACCCTTAATGGATGTGCACTGGGACATCCGTGCCTGACAGTGAGAACAGTGGGCACTGCACCAGGAGACTTTGAAAACTATAACTTCCAATTTCAGGAGCAGCTTCTTCCATCAGGCTATTTAACATTACATCCTCCAAATAGGCTTTGAACCATATAGATCTGGGGGCATTATTTTGACTTTGCGCTACGATTGTCTTTTTTATTTGTCTGTTCGTTTTATATATATATATATACATATATATACATATATATATATATATACTGAACTTTGTTGTTGTTTACTATGGGTTCTGCAGAGTAATTTGTTTACATATTCTGTTGTGCTGCTGCAAGTAAGAATTTTATTGTTCCGTTTCGGGACATATGGCAATCAAACATTCTTGACTCTTGACTAAAGCCCCCAGTAACAATTGCCAAGGTGCTGCTATGTACACCCTGTGCCAAACACCATGGCACTGCTTTGCTCAATTTCATCAATTTTATTCTCGGGTGCTGTTTGAACTTGTCACTAATATTGACCACAGCATATATTTAACTTATCATAAAAGTATAAATCCCAATTATTTCATTATCGTGTTATATATATTAAATGTACAAATGCAATAGAATCTCATATATTTCTAGAGCAGCTTACAACCTCAGCAGTATGAATAATGATTTCTCTAACTTCAAGTAACCCCTGCATTCCCTCCATCCCTCCCACCCAAGTCGCACCAGCTTCTCGTTCTCACCCAACAAACAACTAACAATGGCCTGTTTCCTTTATCATCGTTACTTTTTTGCATATCTTTCATTCATTGTTCATTATTTCTCTACATCATCGTCTACATTTCCCATTTCCCATTTCCCTTTCCCGTGACTTTCATCTGAAGAAGGGTCTCAGCCCAAAGCATCACACATTCCTTAATAGTTATTGGGCTGATATTTTTGGAATCACCTCTGAGGTTCTTAAAACTAAATTGGACCCTGATCTAAAGTTAATAATATTAGGAGTCCCTGACTCAAGCTTAATACTAACAGTAAGTCAAAGAAATTTTCTTGATTACTGTTTGACAATTGTAAAAAAATTAATATTAAAATTCTGGAAGGGAACATTATCCCCCACAATCAAATGGTGGACTGTGGAAATGTCAGAGACGTTGCATTTGGAGAGAATTAGGTTTGTCCTAATGGACAAATATGAACTTTTTGAACAAATATGGTCTCCATTCATTGATTACTTAAAGGGGTAGCTGAGCTCAGCACCGTAACTCAATAAGTACCCTGGTGTAGGATTAGATGAAAAAAGTATTGGGATCTATATATTTTTTTTTTAAAGAAGGAACTGCAGATGCTGGAGAATCGAGGGTACACAAAAAGCTGGAGAGTTTCTCCAGCTTTTTGTGTACCCTTGGGATCTATATACATGTCTCAAGAGATATTGTTATATGAAACTGTTCCATTCAATGTAAAGATTCTTTTATTTAATTTTTAATTATATAATAATTGTTTTTTTTTTCTTGTTTATCTTTTCTTTTTTACTTTTTATTTTTTATTATATAATCATTATTATTTAATCATAACGTCTTGTTTATTAATTTATACTTTAACTTTTTTTTTCACTCCCTTACCTTCCCAAAAAAAAATCAAAAACAGTAGCATATATAAATTATCCCTTAATATCCGTACAACGTTTGTGATAAGTCTGATTTGTATTTGAAGTGCTGTTAGATAATATGCAATGCTTCTAATAAAAATATTAAACACACAAAGCATCACCCATTCCTTCTCGCCAGAGATGCTGCCTGTCCCGCTGAGTTACTCCAGTATTTTGTGTCTATTTAATGCAATACTTAAGTTCCTGTGATGTGTTCACTTTATTTATTTCTGAATAACACACCAGGTGATCCCAATAAAAATATATTGCAACAACTAGTAGCAAAATCAGAGGAACTATAATATTATTATGAATTTGTGTAATCAGATTTTACAAGTTTGATGCCTTGGAGGTAAAGGAATTGCAGTATATTTGAAAACAGATTGTTTCTTATCTCCAATAGTTGATTGTATTTGAAAGTGATTTTGACAAGAACCTTTAAATTGGATTCCCCCCTTGATACATGGAAACAGTAAACTGCACAATGACCTTTGCCTATGCTTGCTTCTACACCATTTAAGTGCAAACAACAAACTGCAAGTCCACAATTCTTTATGGAGCCCATTTTTCCTTGTTCGCCAGTTCCTACACTTGAAAGGATAAAACTCAAAGGAGTGAAAAATAAATTTACAGTACATCAGACCACAGGCAGGATGACAGACCTCTGCATTTCAAGATATGACTGTATGTCCTGCCTGAGTAAGGGTCTCGACCCGACACGTCACCCATTCCTTCTCTCGATAGATGCTGCCTGTCCCGCTGAGTTACTCTAGCATTTTGTGTCTATCTTTGCTCTACTGATATGTTTCATGGGCTACAGAGACGTACAAGTATGTAGGTTAATCGGCTCAGTAAAATTGAATAATGTAAACTTGTCCATGGTGTGTGTGTAGGGTAGTGTTAATGTGCGGGGATCACTAGTTGGTGCGGATTTGGTGGGCCAAAGAGCCTGTTTCCCTGCTGTTTCTCTGAACTAAACTAAAAAGATTCAGAAACTTACAGATGCAAGGAACTGCAGAAGGTGATCTACCAAAAAAAAAAATCACAAAGTGCTGGAATAACTCAGCAGGTCAAGCAGCTTCTCTGGAGAATGTGGTTTGGTGAAGTTTTGGGTTAGGGCCTTTTCTCAGACTGAAACTTTCAGAAACTTACGCACGAATCACGTTAATATTTTGCAGGGCTGAAACATCAGCGCGCCCACAAAGACTAAGCTGGTCGATTTAATTTACTTTTCTAACAAGAGAATTGCAAAATTCCAACCCTGAGCTCTTCGAATCTCTATTTTCTGAAGCATGGTGTGAACAAGTACAAGTTGAATTAGATATAAAAATGCTGGAAACACCCAGCATATCAGGCAGCATCTGTGTAAGGAAAAACTGTTACAACATGGACTCTTTGTCAGAATTGGGACTTGATAGTAAGGGAACGAGGGGAGGGACGGGTAAAGCTGAAATTAGCTGCAAGTTAAGAAATATGCCCTATCTATATATATATATATATATATATATATATGCCATGGGGTTAGGTTGAGAGGCCATCAGTGCATGCATTTCTTATAACTTGAAAAACTGGCGCTTTCAAGATCCTTTCGCATTTGTCACATTAAACCTTACAAACAGTGTTGTTCTGATGTAGTTACGTAGAAATCACTGAAGGAGTTGGGAGCGTGTTGGAGAAAATGTGAGATTTATTATCTTTCTACAGGATGAACATTTAAACATTGACATTTTATTTGTTGCATGGTCCCATTCTGCCCAACATGTTGCACCTCAATCTAGTTGTTAGGAGACGGAGGAGATGTGCAGGCAATTCACATAGAGATGTAAGAATAATAGAGATTTCAAATTCTCCCCCAAAAACCAAGTGGGAATATCTGGATATGAAAAGTTTAGAGCTGGTACCATTTTAATTGTTTGTCTAGGAGAGCTTTATGAGATTGTATGCATATAATTTTCTTATAGCAAGGGTGAAAGTATACTAAAACTTAAGGAATATAGATGCGTAAGTGGTTGAAATGTCAGTAGGAGAGGATTTCGGTGATAAAGACCACAACCTTCGGCTCACAATGTATGTGCTATACACACACATGTGCACACACATACACACGCACAAATGACTTGGACGTAAATGTAGATGGGTTGGTGAGTACGTTTGCTGATGACACCAAAATTAGAGGAGTTGCAGACAGTGAGGAAGGCTGTCAGCAAGTACAGCAGGACATCGATCAGCTGCAGAAATGGACAGAGAAATGGCAGATGGAAGTGCAGATAAAGGAAATATCTCCTGGAGAGCACGCAACAAATAAGCTTTTCACTGTACCTCGGTACACGTGACAATAAACTAAACAAAACTGGTTGAGAAAAAACATTTTAATTCACTTTATTTTCAGGTTGATTATGTTTTCTGCTCCCCATTTCTATCTGCTTGTATGAATGGTTATGGTTTTCACGCTGTGCCATGTGGCACGATAACAATAAACAAAATGACATTGACTCTGCAAAGGGAATGGGTGATGATACACCCAATGCTGGTTGACTAGTCTCACCTAGTCTCCTCTTGATCTTATCAGTAAAGACAGATGTTCTCAAAGCAAACCCAGAGAGTTGCATATAATAGATCATATACCTGCACACCTCTGGGGACTACTAAACCATTCCAGGAAAGGTGAAGTAATATCATCAGAGCAAGAGCTTAGAACATCTTCTGATGAGAGAGAAAACTCCAAACATTTACTCAGCTTTCAAAGACAACCCCTGGAGATGCTGGAAATCTGAAATACAAACAGCAACACGGTGGGCCAAAGGGCCTGTTTCCACACTGTATCTCTAAACTAAACTAAACTAAACTAACCAGAAAGACGCTGGAAAGACTCAGACAGCATCAGTGGAGTTCAGAACCAGAGTTCAGGTGCAAGGTCATTGAACCGAAACATAAACTTTGTTAACAGTATTTTCTGTTTTCTTTATTTACTTATCTCTCCTTGTTGTAGACTATGATAAGCAGTGTACAATGTTCAGTACAGTGATGGGGAAGGCATGGGGTATGCTAGCTTTCATAGGTTGGGGCATTGAATATGTCAGGAGGTCATATTGCTGCTTTATAGGACTTTAGTGACAGCTGCATTTGGAGTATTGTGTGCAGTTCTGGTCTCCCCAATACAGGAAACAGGTCAAGGCTTTGGAAATGGTGCAGAGGAGGGTTTACCAGAATGATGCCTGGATTAGGGGGTGTTAGCTATGTGGATAAATTGGACACACTTGGATTGTTTACTCTGGAATACTGGATGTTGCAGGAAGATCTTATAGAAGTATACACATTTTATGAATTATCTTATAGAAGTGCAGTATATATATTTTAAGAATTATCTTATTGAAGTATATACATTTTAAGAATTACCTTATTGAAGTATATACATTTTAAGAATTATAGAATTATATACATTTTATGAATTATCTTATAGAAGTACAGTATATACATTTTAAGAATTATCATATAGAAGTATATACATTTTAAGAATTATCTTATTGGTATATATATTTTAAGTATTATCTTATAGAAGTATATACATTTTATGAATAATCTTATGGAAGTACAGTATATACATTTTAAGAATTATCTTATAGAAGTATATACATTTTAAGAATTATCTTATATAAGTATATACATTTTAAGAATTATATAAGTATATACATTTTAAGAATTACCTTATAGAAGTATATACATTTAAAGAAGCATTCATAATGTTGAGTTAGAACCTTTTTTTTTCCAATATTGAAAAATCAAATAATAGAAGGCATAACAATATGATAAGAGGGTCAATGTTTAAAGGAGGTGAGTGGGGCAAGTTTTTACATAGTGGGTGTAGAGTGCCTTGAACGCACAGCCATGGGTGGTGATTGAAGCAGATACGTTAGTGCCATTTAAGAGGCTTTTGGATAGGCATATGGATGTGGAGGGATACAGATTTTGTGCAGGTAGATAAGTGATGGTTTTGGCATCTTGTTCAGCACAGATATTGTTGGCCAAACGGCCTGTTCTTGTGCTGCTTTGTTCTACGTCTTGTGGTGTATGCACTGTGGGGCTGTATGTAGTGCATCTATCTCACAGCTCCAGTGTCATAGAACATAGTACAGTACATCACAGGTACAGGCCCTTTGGCCCACAATGTCTGCGCCACTCATGATGTCAAGATAAACTAGTCCCATTTGCCTGCACATGATCTATATCCCTCCATCCATGTGCCTATCCAAAAGCCTCATAAATGCCACTATTGTATCTCTCTCCCCTTAACCTGTGTTCTATGAAAAACACTCACAGTTTTTCGAAATTTGTAGCTAATAGACCTGAATCCAGGCTGCATTCTGGTAAACCACATCAACACCCACTCCAAAGCCTTCACATCCTTTCTGTTTCTGATCCATTCAACATCTGGGGTGAGTCATCCAACAGAAATACAAAGTTTAAAGGGCTGAGTAATTTCTCTAAGAAAAAAAAAAATGAAACCGCACAGATTTACAGTCGTGACCTATTTTATTCCAGAGGTGACAATCTTCACCCCAAGCAGAACAGGAACTATCATATTAAATATCGTGACTGCATTTTACCATGCTTATAATCTTCTAACCTCCCTCAGAAGCATTATTCATCCAGTTCTGTTTTTGAAAAGGTAATCAATATAAAATTGATTGCTCTTTCTCAGAGTCTACCAAACATTAGCTGGACAAAAGGGGGAAAGAAACTTCTTAGTCGATGTTGGATTTGAGGCCAAAAGCCTGTTGATATTTTCCTCTTGATTTGTAATCATAATGTCCATTAAATAACCTACGGTGGACACCCTATATTAATTTAATTCCAATGCCCTCTCAATCCTTGCCCTAATTTGCGCAAACCCTCCTTTGTTTTTAAAAACTATTTGTACTTCCAATCCAACTTCTTGAATACTTTTCCAAACATCCGCTGATGAAGGCAGAGTCCTAAAGCTGCATGCAGTTACAAATGTATCTGTACCAGTGTGCTGCAAAGGTTAAAATGATCTCTCTCAATCATTAATCAAGCTCCCTTGAGAAATGTGGCAATGTTTCTGTGATGATAAGAGCCTATTGTTGATAGGACATGTTCGGTGATCACACTCAGAGTTGTCTCTTTGCAGCAAAAACGCTCCATGTCTCTCTTTTACTTTTTGCAATGGATATCTATTCTTTACACCGTTGTAAGTTGTGTTTTTTTTCTTTTATGATTTTTCACTTCAATGCCTGACGTTCAATTAGAAAGTACGTTCTTTCCATTTCTGCTGTTGGTTTGGTATCTGACCAATCCACCATAACACCTCAATCAGACGTTTGAGATGTGCCATTGCATAATCACAAGGACTGAATGGGAAGAGAGGTGGTTCCCTGGAATTACCTGACCTGGAAAGTTGTGGACGCAAGCAAGGTACCTAAAGGGCCGGTCCCACTTTCACGATCTAGTTCACGACCTTTTTTATTCGTGGACATTTTTCATCGTGCTAGAAAAACGCCCCGACCTACTTGATGCCACAAGTAACTACTACTAGCATCACAACCTCCTACGACCTACCTACGACCTCCTACGACCTCGTAGACGACCATGCTGCGAGTATGAGTCAAGGGAAAACTCGGCAGAGGTCGTGAATTAGGTCGTGAAAGCGGGACGGGCACTTAAAGTGAAAGTAGATAAATTATTGCAAAATCTAGTGATTGAGGGCTACTGACACAGAGGAGGATTTGAAGTCTGGAGTAGTTAAGGGCAGGCTTAGAGTGATTGGGTCAAAGAGCTATACAGCACAGAAACAGATGCTCCAGCCCACCTTGTCCATGTTGACTAAGTTAGCATTCTGGGCTGGTCCTATTTGCCTGCATTTAACCCATATACTGTAATTCTCAACCACTTCCTATCCACATATATTTATCCAATTTTCTTTTGAAAGTTGTAACTGTATCTGCTTCTATAGCTTCCTCTTACAGCTCATTCCAGATACAGACTATCCTCTCAGTGAAAAGGTTGCCCCTGAGGTTCCTCTTAAACCTCTCCCCTCTCACCTTAAACCTCTGTCCACTAGTTTTAGCAACTTTGCTTGAGGGGCTGTGTGACCGGTCCCTACTTCTACTTTCCTGTGTTCTTGTGAACAGAAAAACATATATGTAGGTACTGGTGCGTAGAAAGGAACTGCAGATGCTGGTTTATACTGAAGATAGACACAATATGCTGGAGTAAGACAGCGGGTCAGGCAGCATCGCTGGAGAAAAATGATGGGTGATGTTTTGAGTTGGAACTGTTCTTCTGGCACTACCTGACCTGCTGAGTAACTGGCATTTTGTGTCTACCTGCAATTTCTTGTTTTGGACAGAGTTGTTGCCAAATCAAGCAGTGATGCATCTGAATAGGATGCGTTCTATGGTGCATCTATAGGAATTAGTAAGCGTCATTAGAGACATGCCTTGGTCTCCTCAGGAAGTAGAGGCATTGTTGTTGTCTTGACACCATAACACAAAGATGTTTCTATCTCCTTCCTGTAGTATCGTCATTGTTTGGGATCCACTCCACTGCAGTGGGGTGTCATCTGCAAACTTGTGAATGGAGTTAGAGCAGAATTGGGCCACACGCTCACGGGTGTATCCAAACGCAAAACATTGTGAAAGCTGTAACTGTGAAATGAAATGGAAAATGGTGGAAATATTTATCAGATTAGGCAGCATATGTGGGGAGAGGAGGAGGGTTAACATTTAAGCTCAAATAACCTAATGTCCGATCTAGAATGAACGAGAGGCAAAACAACTTTCAGAATGTAAGAAGGGGCGGAAACAAAGAGTAATGGTCTGTGTTGGGTGGTAGGACTGGAGAGAGCGCGTGACGACAGGGGTGATAGAGCTGGGGTGAAGTAGGGTAGTACGGACACTATTGAATAACGAAAAGTGCTTTTGGAAAAGATGTAACTAGGAGATGATGAATTAAAAACATGAAACAGATAATGTTTGCTTCAGGCTGTAGCTCTTGAAATTACTACATTTTATTTCAAATTAGTCTTTCTCTTTAGTCACCACTTCTGCTCACAAACGGCAATAACAGTGTGGAGCGTTCTTCCACAAATGGCAAAAAAGAAAAGCGAGCTGTTGGAACAGCATCCATGGAGGGAAGTGGACGGTCGCTGTTTCAACTTACATGTCCACACATCTTAGATCACTGCTTTGTGTCAGGTCCGAGGTCTTTATTTCAAACGCTCTTTTCCTCAGATAGCCAAAGGCCGTGGTGCCACGCTGGAGGTAATGGTGTGGCTTTACTAAGAGCTGGCTTGCAAGGTGTGGAAGGGGGTCCATGTTGATGGTGATGTCACAGATATTAATCATCTAAGTTGGTATTGTACCCATGGGCAGAACAGTAGACAACCTTTGAAGAAACAAACAACTGCAGATGCGGGTTTATGCCAAAGATGGACAGAAAGTGTTGGAGTAACTCAGTGGGTCAGGAAGCATCTCTGGAGTAAAAGGATAGATTACTTTTCGGTTTGGTGTGGGGGGTGGTGATGTGGAGGGTGCTGAAGAGATGAAGGCGAGAAAAGACCAGGACCGATTAGGGATGGCAAGAGATGACCTCAGGCAGGGAGGTGTACTGGTATGCTCGCTATTGGCTCAGGAAGGTGTGAATTCAAGATGGATGCAACGTGGTGAACCGTGGAACTGCTTAAATGACTAGGGTGGAGGAAGGGGGTGGGAAGGAGAGTGTTAGAGAATTCAACGTTCATACCGCTGGGTTGCAACCTGTGTCCCACTTGAGTTCACACCGCCCCCAGCCAACGATGGGCCTGCCAGGGCACCACCCTGCCTGAGGATATTTGTGTCTGGTCTTGATTGGTACTGGCCTTTTCTTGCCTCCAGCTCTTCATCCCCACCCCCTACGTTTTAGTCTGAAGAAGGGTCCCAACCCGAAATGTCACCCATCCTTTTTGTTCCAGAGATGTTGCCTGAGTTACAACATCACTTTATGTCTATGTTTACTCGAGGACCTTTGTTTTGTGGATGCTTAATCTAAGGCCTATTCCTTCATGTGCTTCAGTAAATGAGTTAATGATGATATTGGAACCCTGAATTTTTTTAAAATAAATTGCTGGATATTATTAGCAGGTCTGAGACCTGAGATGTCAGCTGTTTCGCTCTCCACAGATGCTGCCTGACGTGTTGAGCCTTTTCCAGCATTTTCTGTTTTCATTTCACATTTCTAACATCCTCATCTCCTTGAGGTTCATGGCCTGGAATTCAGTCTCACTGGATGTGCACATATGAAAGCATCGTCTAGACATTGCGGCTTAATGACTAAGGCTGGGGGAGTCCTGGGTTCTGGGGGCGAGGTTGCAGACGTCGAACAATTTCTTATTTGTTCTGGACATGAGCTCCACTTCAGCAAGAAGCTCATTGCAGCACTGTGGTAAGAAAGCCTGTATGAAGCCGGGTGGCACGGTGGCGCAGTGGTAGAGCTGCCGTCTTACAGCGCTTGCAGCGCCGGAGACCCAGGTTCGATCCCAACTGCGGGTGCTGTCGTACAGAGTTTGTACGTTCTCCCCGTGAACTGCGTGGGTTTTCTCCGAGATCTTCGGTTTCCCCCCACACTCCAAAGACATACAGGTTTGTAGGTTAATGGGCTTGCTATAAATGTAAATTGTCCCTAGTGTGTGTAGGATAGTGTTAGTATGCGGGGATCGCTGGTCGGCCCGGACTCGGTGGGCCGAAGGACCTGTTTCAGCGCAGTATCTCTAAACTAAACTAGACAAAAAGTGTTAGGACCATGATGGAGCCTTGCTTGACACCAGTCTGCATCAGATGTGAACCCATTTGTCATCCTATTGACAAACCCTCGGATATTTAGCACTTCTTCTTCGGCATTCCCTTGGGATCAAGGAGAACATTCTTCCACTCTGGTCTTGGGGGATTCTGCAGCGGCTAATGAGGACAATGTGGGAACTGCAGACTATTCCACATATGGAGCAGGAGGTAGGTGACGAGGCAGGAAGGTGGTTAGTGTGCGAGGTGGTTTACCACCCCCCCATGGTTTGTATAGAGCTTCTGGGTGCTCATGACACATGGCCTTGCTGTCAGTACCATCCCAAATACACCATCTCCACTTTGGGTGGTTTGGGCCTGAGATTCCAAGGAGTAAGTGGATTTATTGTATTTAGTCACAGAGTCATGCAGCAGGAAAGCAAGCCCATTGGTCCAACTTTTCCATGCTTACCATGATGCCCCACCTACACTTGTCCCAACTGCCCACATTTGGCCCATATCCCTCTAAACATTTCCAATCCATGAACCTGTCCAAATGTCTCATAAATGCTATTATAGTACCAGCCTCAACTATCTCCTCGAGCTATTTATTCCCCTCATGATCTTATACACCGCTATAAGAATACCCAGCATCCTCCTGTGCTCCAAGGAATAGAGTCCTAGCCTGCCCAATGTATTTCTATAGTTTAGGCCCCCAGGTCCTGGCAACACCTTTGGAAATCTTTTCTGTACTCTAAACTTTCCCTTTTCCCCTTTCCCTCTTCTCGTAACAGAACTCAGGATCATAAATATATGTGGAAAGACTAGTGTTGGGCATGTGAATGGTGTGGCCAACAGAGTTTAATGAGGCATCAATTAATGGGGATGTTCATCTGTGAGAATAGAGCATGGAATTATGGAGTGACACAGCATGGAAACCAGTCATCCGGCCCAACCCACTGACGCCGACTAAGATATCAACCTGAGCTATTCCCATTTCATGCATTGGCCCATATCCTTCCAAAACCTTTTTGTCCATGTATCTGTCCAAATGTCTTTTAAGCATTGTAATTGCACCCAGCTCTGCAGCTTTCTCTGGCAGCTCATTCCATATACTCGCTACCCTCTGTGAAAACGTTTCTCTGTAAATCTTTTACCTCACGCCTTAAGGTTTAGAATCCTCTGCCTTAGGGAAAAAACAGTGACCATCCAGCTTATCTATTACTTTATATACTACTATAAGGATGGCCATCAATCTCCTACCTTCCTGGGAAGTAAGTCCCAGTCTACCCAGCTTCTCTATATAATTGAAGCTCTCCTGGTCCTGGTGACGTTTATATGAATCTTTTTATTAGTTTATTGGTTTAGTTTAATTTAGAGATACAGCAGAGAAGCAGGCCCTGCGGCCCACCAGACCAGTGATCACCGGTACACTGGGTCTATCCTACACACTATGGACAATTTACAGAAGCCAATTAAGCTACAAACTTGCTCGTCTTTGGAGTGCAGGAGGCAACTGGAACACCCGGAATAAACCCACGCAGTCACAGGGAGAACCTACTGTACAAACTCCATACAGACAGCGCCAATAGTCAGGATCGAACCCGGGACTCTGGCAACAACTCTACCACTGTGCTGGCCTTTTCTATACCCTTTGCAGCTTCATGGCATCCTTTCTATTGCTGTGCAACCAGAACTGGGTAGAGTGCTCCAGGTGTGATCTCACCAATGTCTTGTACCTTTGTAATCCCCACACCTGTACTCAACGCCCTGACTGGGGGCAAGCATTCACCATCCTGCCTACCTGTGTCACAGATAGACACAAAAGGTTGGAGTAACTCAGCCGGACAGACAGCATCTCTGGGTCGAGTGAATTTGTGACGTTGTGGGTCGAGACCCTTCTGCAGACACACTATCTTCGGTGTAAACCAGCATCTGCAGTTCCCTCCCACCTGTGTTGCCACAGGGATGAAAATATTCCACCAGATAATAGTCCTCAAATGCCGTGCCGTGGATAGGGTTCATTCTCTGCAACTCCTGAAAAATACATCTGGGAATTTACACTCAATTTGGAAGCAGAACAAAGAAGATTTCAGCGAAGCAATTCATTTCTTTCATGACAAGTACTGAGACTAATGGATATTTTAATTTCAAGACGGAAGGCTTATCACAGCCTTTGGTTTTGAAGCCTTATATAATGCAGATTTCTTCCATAAATAAAACAAATTTATTGCTTGATATATAGGCCGAACTGGTGCTTGACTATTTATGGCGGCTCATCAAAGAAAAATGGCCGTGATAACTTGGTAAAGCAAATTAATGAAATGATGCATTAGTCAAGAGTACATACAGTTCAGGAAAAAAAACACACAGTAATCTCCCAGTGATGAATGATGATAATGAAAGTAAAGCTGCAAATAAATAAAAACAAAAATGCAAGTCATTATTACTTGTTGCTCATAATAAAATTAGATTACAACAACACTCTCAAAGTGCAACCAAGCATTGCTTTTGATCATAAACTGTCTTGGCATTACTGCTTCCTGTTTGTACCTCATCACCATGTTATCATCTCCATCCCGTATCACTGAAAACAAGCGATAAATGATTGGACTGTACAGAATATTTACAACACACTCTACCTGCACCAGCTATTTGCAAGAGCCACAGAGCTAGCTGCAGTTTCCCACTCTATCCCTAACCTTAGCAATTGATTTTATTAGTGAAGGATATATCCAATTTTCTTCGAATAGGTATTATTGATTCACCCTTTTAGGCAGTGTCTTTCCATATCATAACAAGTCATTGTATATTAAAAAATATCGGATGGGTAAAAATAAGGATGGGTAAAAATATAAAATAGGTATATCTCTCCTAATTTATTTTCTCTTTACTTTCTCTTTTTCTCTCAATCTTCTTAGCTTTTTATCTCTGCTCTCTATCTCTTTTGCTATCTGTTTATACTCACTTGTCTATCTATTTTGACACTTATCTTTTTCTTTCACTGTCCTTTTATTATTAAATTAAAAACACAAAGTTGTACAAAAATGGTAATGTGTATATATGTATTAGGTACTTAGGTACCACACTATTGTACTTCTAATAAAAATAAAAAATATTTTAAAATAAATAAATAAATAAATATATATCAGTGCATTGTCTATCAGGGGTGATCCACTGATGCAGCTGGTAGAGCTACTGTGTCACAGCGCCAGAGATGTGGGTGCAAACCTCACCTCAGGAGCTCTTCTTCATTCCCTCCATTCCCTACATATCCCTGCCATATCCATAACCATGCCTATCTGAAAGCCTCTGAATGCCGCATCCCCCTATAACCTTAAAGGGGACGTTTAATCCCAGTGAAAATGCTGGTCTCCTCCCTGATGGCAACTAAGTGTTCAGCAGCTAAGCAGTTGGTAGTGCTGCTGCCTCACAGCGCCAGAGACATGGGTTATATCCTGAGGGTACACAAAAGGCTGGAGAAACTCAGCGGGTGCAGCAGCATCTAAGGAGCAAAGGAGATAGGCAACGTTTTGGGTCGAAACCCTTCTTCAGACCTCTATGCTGCAGTGTGTAGTTTTCACATTCTCCCTATGACCGTGCGGGTTCCCTCCGGATGCTCCAGATTCCTCCTACATCCCAAAGACGTGCAGGTTTATGGTTTACCGTTTAGTGTGGGTTAATATAGAACTGGTATGATCAGACGATTGATGGGTGGGTCAAAGGGCTTGTTTCCATGTAATATCTTTCCATTTAAAAAAAAAGTCTTCTCATAGCCTATCTGGTTCTCATAGTTGACACAAATAATTAGGAAAGCACCTGCTATTTACGAGGGACACATTTACATTTGAAGTGATCCACTAGATTGAGTCAATACACTCAATGGACATGGAAATGAAAAGGGATCTTATTGAAACTTCAGGGACTGAGTTGCTAAGAGAATGTCTTCCTCAGGGAGAATCTAGAACTAGGATAAAGTCTCAGAATGAGAGGATCTCCACTTAAGACAGACTTCTTCTTTAGTTTAGACATACAGTGCGGAAACAGGCCCTTCAGCCCACCAAGTCCGCACCGACCAGCGATCCCCGCACATTAACACTACCTGACTTACGCTGGGGACAATTTTTTACATTTATGTCAAACCAATTAACCTACAAACCTGTACGTCTTTAGAGTGCGGGAAGAAACCGGAGATCTCGCAGAAAACCCTTGCAGGTCTCGGGGAGAACATACAAACTCCATACAGACAAGTACCCCTAGTCAATCTCTGGTGCTGTAAGGCAGTAGCTCTCCCGCAGTGCCATTGTGTCGCGCTGTTGAAGATATGCTCAAGGGAGAGATTTCTATCAGATGAGGTGAGGTTTGTAGAAAAAATGTGATGAAAAATGGAGCTTTGCTTATTTGGAAAGATTCCTTGCTTCGTCAGAAGTACCAGTTTTTAACCCAGTGTCCAATTTATTCAAAAGCAATATCTGAAAGGAAAGGAAAGAGTTCTCCTGGAATTTTGACCAATTTCATTCTTTCTGAAAGCAATTGATGGTGGATGATTGATCCAAAATTTATCTCCCCTAATATGGGCTGACCTGCTGAGTTTTTCCAGCATTTTTGGTTTATTTTTTTAAAAAGCCTTTCATTTCACAGCTGTGTGGGAGACTTTGCTGAATGCAAATTAACACCTTGTTTGCTGCAGAGCAATAACGTTCACACCACAAACTGATTCTTTTTTTTTTAGATAGTGGTATTTAAGAGACTTTTGAACATGCACATAGATTTGAAGGGAATGGGGGGGGTATAGATTATGTGCAGGCAGATGAGTTGGTCTTTGCATCATATTCGGTAGGGATATTGTGGGTCGAAGGGCCTGTTCCTGTTCTATACTGTTCTATGTTCTATGTTTCATCTCCTGAGAATTTGAAAGGTAATTGGTGATCATATTTAAATTTACACGAAAAGCTATGATGTGGAATGAATTGTCTGAAAGGACAGTAGAGGAAATTTCAACCAGAAACTTTCAAAAATGAATTGGGTAAACATTTGAAAAAGATCCTGATCACTGGGTAAGTGGGCCATGGGATGGAAAACAGGGTTGAATTTAGGTTAGTGTGAGCTTTTGCATTTTGGGGAGTAACTGCAGGGTATGAATTTCACAGCAAAGGTGGAGTCCTGGGGATTGTTGTACACAGGAGGGGCCTAAAT
Source organism: Okamejei kenojei (assembly GCA_035221665.1). NCBI lineage: Eukaryota > Metazoa > Chordata > Chondrichthyes > Rajiformes > Rajidae > Okamejei > Okamejei kenojei. The sequence continues at coordinate 17,498,094 of CM069132.1, forward strand.
CTTGGCGTTATTGAGCCATGCAGCATGGAAACAGGCCCTTCAGCCCAATTTTCCCATGCTAACCATGTACCTTGTCCCACCTGCCTGTATTTGTCCCATATCCCTCTAAACTTCCCCAGCCATGTACCTATCCAAATATCTTTTAAATGTTATTATAGTACCTGCCTCAAGGGATATGGGGAGAAGGCAGGCACGGGTTATTGATTGGGAACAATCAGCCATGACCACAATGAATGGCGGTGCTGGCTCGAAGGGCTGAATGGCCTCCTCCTGCACCTATTTGCTATGTTTCTATGTTTCCAACTACCTCCACTGGCAGCTTGTTCCATTTGCCCACCACCCTCTGTGTGAAAATGGGGCCCCTCAGGTTACTATACATTTTTTCCCCTGTCATCTTAAACCTATGCCCGCCACTTTTCCGTTTCCCTCCCGTTATTTCCACCTATATTCCTTCCTCTGGCATCACATTTCCCAGTTCTTCTCTCCTCGTTGCGCGACCTTTTGTACTTTCATCACCCGCCTTTGTCCAACCATCTTCTGATCGCAGTCCCTCTCACCCGCATACACCTTGTGGTTGCTAAACTTTGTTCTCCCCCCCCCCCCCTATTGAAGACAGAGTGAAGAAGGGTCCCAACCTGAAACGTCACCTATCCATGTTCTCCAGAGATACTGCCTCACCCTGCTGAGTTACACCAGCACTTTGTGTCTTCTTTTGTAAACCAACATCTGCAATTGTTTAGGAAGGAACCGGAGATGCTGGTTTAAACCCAGGATGGACACAAAAAGGTGGAGTAACTCAGCGGGTCAGACAACATCTGCAGTTGCTTGTGTCTGTGTCGACAGCCTTTATCCATCTAAATGAAACAAGTGTCTTTGCCCTGAAGTACTTATGATAACCCAATATGTTCTCCTATTACACAAACGCATGTTGATGCTATTTTAAACATTGTGCTACACCAGTATTTACTCCTCACTGACAGAAAGTAGCACAGAAATGACACCAAAAAAAACTGCTGTAAAACATTGCAGCAATCTTACTCTAAAAGGTTTTTAATGTGCAAAGCCTGAAAGACTCATAAATAGACAGTCAAATCCACTCAACACACAAACACTAATCACGGTGCCCTGAGGGGGGGAAGTCTTCTAAATGCCTTTTTATATTCTACAGTAGAGTTTTTTTTCTACGACTATACATCTTCCTTGCTCTGAAGTGGCTTAGTCTACGGTGACCAGCCATTCTGCAGAGCTCGAAGGATTTCTCAGTCATTTATTGTTTTCCCCCCATAGCAGATAGACACTCTGCCCTGGTGCTTGGAAATACGCGTTTCCTGCTACAAAACACATTGTTTTCACTTAACAGCGTGCTACTTAACAGGTAGCATAATTGCAAGTTTAATATTAACGAACAGTCCCAGTTTGCAGCAAAACTAGATTTTGCGACAGAAAGTATATGTCCCGCCAAGGGAACAGAGAGGATAAAGTTTAAAATCAACCAGGGATTCCCCCCCCCCCCCCCCCCCCCCCCACTGCTCCACGTGTCCTTGAGCTACTCTTGTGAATTCCTCGCAGGTGTCTTAGATATCTTTGCTCACTTGCAAGTGAGTGGAGTCATGGAGTCATAGATCTATACAGCATGGAAACAGGCTCATCAGCCAAACTCATCCATACAGATCAAGTGGCCTAACTGGGTTGGTTCCACTTAACTATGCTTAACTTAACTTCAATGTTTCCATCCATGTACCTATCCAAATGTTTTATAAATGCTGTAATTTGACCCACCTCTACCACTTCTTCTGTCAGCTCATTTTATATATGCACCACCCATCTGAAAAGGTTGCCCCTCTGGTCCATTTTGATTTTTTTTCTCCTCTCATTTTAAACCTATGCCCTGGGCAAAAGATTATTGCTGTTCACCTTATTTATGCTCCTCATGGTTTTATAAACTTGTATAAAGCCACTCCCGGCCCTCCAGATTCTACCACGCAAAGTAAGCGTATCTACAGTTTAGTTTCGTTTGGTTTAGAGATACAGCACAAAAACACTCCCCGCACATTATCACTATCCTAACACCACTAGGGACATTTTTTTTTACATTTACCAAGCCAGTTATCTACAAACCTCTACGTCCTTGGAGTGTGGGAGGAAACCGAAGATCTTGGAGAAAACCCGCATAGGTCACGGGGAGAACGTACAAACTCCGTACAGACAGCACCCGTAGTCAGGATCGAACCGGGGTCTCCGGCGCTGCATTCGCTGTAAGGCAGCAACTCTACCGCTGCGCCACCGTGACCACCAATTGTGAGTTGGATAGAGCTCTAGGGGCTAGCGGAGTCAAGGGATATGGGGAGAAGGCAGGCACGGGTTATTGATAGCGGACGGTCAGCCATGATCACAATGAATGGCGGTGCTGGCTTGAAGGGCCAAATGGCCTCCTCCTGCACCAATTTTTGATGTCTCTATGTTTCTATGGCCAGTTACTCTGCACAGGAAAGATTCCGTTAAGGTGGAAAGAGTGCAGAGGAGATTTACGAGGATGTAGCCAGGAGTTGAGGGCCTGAGCTATAGGGAGAGGTTGATCAGGTTAGGACTTTATTCCTTTAAACGCAAGGATGAATTGATAGATATGAATAAAATCATGAGTGGTACCGATAGGGTGAATGTACAAAGGGCATTTGTGAGTTGTGCTAAATAACTTGACTGTGCTGTGCAAACGTGATAATAACAAACTGTTGATCCACTGAACGCTCAATAGGGTGGACAGTCAGAACCATTTTTCCATGTGAAGGTGCTAAGTGCTGGATTAGCTCCGCGATTCAGGCAGCATCTCAGGAGAACATGGATAGATGTTGTTTCGGGTCAGGACTCTTCTTCACACTGATATATAACCTCAAAATATTGCCTACTTCAATGATGTTCTCCTCCTCTTCTACATTTCATTATTTCCCCATGATTGGGGTATCAAAAATAATAGGGCATAGGTTTTATGCGAGCGTAAGGAGCTGTAAAGGAGATCTGAGAGGAATGCTTCGTATACTGAGAGTGTGTATGCTGCAGATGCTGGTCTACACCAAAGATAGATACAAAATGCTGGAGTAACTCGGAGGGTCAGGCAGCATCTCTGGAGAAAAGGAATAGGCGACGTTTCGGATCGAGACACTTCTTCAGACTGAGGCGAAGGGAACCCGCCTTCAGAATGTGAAGAGGTACACAGAGAGTGGTTAATATCTGGAATGAATTGCCAGTGGGGGTGGTGGAATCAAATACAATTGCTACATATAAGAGGCATTTAGACAGACACCTAAAAACATTTGAGTCCTAATGTGGGCAAGTGGGATCAGTGTAGATGGCAAAATAATCTGGTTGGGTGTAATGGGCTGAGGCCCCTTTTCTGTAACTCTAGGGTACCACTGGCTCACTGGAAGGACCACACTTACAGATGGATCAGTATCTGGGACTCAGCAAATGTGGAATGGAGGAAAGGTGGAGAGACCGAGAGACCGAGTAAACAATCAAGCGCTGCAGGGATACATTTGTAGAGTGTCCACGTTGCACTTGGAGAAATGCGCCCTCTTCTCGGAGATAAAACAAAAACAAGTGGCGAAAATTTGGCCACTCCCATCAGACTGGTTTTATACTTCAAGAGCAGACTGACAGAGAGTAAAGTAGGGAAGTCAGTGCTAGAGGCATTCACTATTGACAATGGGAAACTGAAAATTGCTATTACAGCTGATCCACTTTCCTGTAAAATCCAACAAATCAACACATGGTCCCCTGGCCTTCCGTTTGATTCTTTTTTAATGGAAGCTGCTGGCAACAAAATACACTTTTATGATTCTAATCTAGAATATGATTGGGAGGAGAGGGTGTCTACTGCCCAAGAAGCCCACATGGTGAAGACCAAAAAGGCTCAGCTGTCACTGACTGCCCTTCCACACTGCCCAGATATGCAAGGAATCCCCTAGCTGCAGGGAACATAGAAGATAGAAAAGTACTGCATAGGAAGAGGCCCTTCAGCCCACGCTGCCCATGCCAATCATAATGGGTGACGTTTCGGCTCGAGACCCTTCTTCAGACTGAGAGTCAGGGGAGAGGGAGACAGAGATATGAAAGGGTAAGGTGTGAAACACAGGTCAAAGCAGACAATGATAAGGAAAATGGAGAACGGTTCATTGTTAGCTGAGGGGATGGTGACAGTGGATGCGTACAAACAGTAAAGATTTAATCAGGAGGACAGTGAAACTAATCGGATCAAACCAGGATGAGGGAGGAAAGGAGAGAAAGGGAAACTTGAAGCTAGAAAAATCAATATTCATAGCCCTGGCTTGTAAGCTGCCCAAGCGAAAGGCGAGGTACTGTTCCTCCAATTTGCATTAGGCCTCACTCTGACAGTGGAAGTTGGCCCAGGACAGAAAGGTCCGTGTGGGAATGGGAGGGGGAGTTTTTTCAATTGTCAGCTTATCGGGCAGCAGCTGTTTTATTTTAGCTTGGGGGTGCTGTTTAATGTCCTTCGAAAAGTGATGGAGGTTGGTCCATGTGCTTAAAACATGACTATTAATAGCTAAGAATTTCACTCATTCAACAGCAGCTGTCATTGTGACATTGCTGAATGTACAAAGCTGCATTAAGGGCACCATTAATCTTCAGTGTCTTCCTAAGATCAGAAGCAGAAAGGAATCCAGGTCTAAACAGCGCCATCGGTAATGTTGCTGCTCCTCCCACTCACCTCTGTTCGAGTCTACGCCAACCTTCCCCTGGGCAGCTGGACAAAGTCATATAACAAGAGTATGGGCAGAGTGTGTGGCTCAGACTTGTACTGCAATCTGTTAATTAAATTCTCTGTAACAGCGTTTTCTTCCTGTGAAAGCTTGCACATTACAAGGTATGAATTTCAGAGAGTCTCCCCCCAGCGAACAATGATCTATTCTACATTATCCTTGAACGTCAACCTCTTTGATGTCTCGTTTTCACACCTTACCCTTCCATATCTCTGTGTCTCCCCCTCTCCACTGACTCTCAATCTGAAGAAGGGTCTTGACCCAAAATGTCACCCATTCCTTCTCTTCAGAGATGCTGCCTGTCCCGTTGAGCTACTCCAGCATTTTGTGTCCATCTAAGGTGTGAGACTCCCAGGATTGTTGTCTCTTAGAAGACAAGGGGCTGCAAAAGCTGTGTCTTTGTGAGATCTAGTACAAAGATATTTGTAGAGTAGCTAAAAAACAGTGAGGTGTCAACCAGCTGCACAGCAATTTAACCTCTGCGTCTTTCATCCTGGATAGCTGTATTCAAAGGGCATCAATTGCACTATATAGATAAGGAAGCTTGTTTTTTCAGCAGTGTATTCTGTGTAAAAGATCTATGTGAAAGCCCACTGTCTTTTGTCTCTAGTCATGTTCAGTTTTCTGCCCTTGAGTTGTTACAGTTCCACAGTTTCTTTGTTTTGTTGGTTATGATGGGTTCAGTTTTTAGTTAAGGTCTGCAGATATTTTAATGAATTGCCCTGATGTCATATCACCGTTGCTCTTGAATAAAAAAATAAATAAAAATAAAATGCAACCTCTGGACTCAGCAAAATCATGAAGAATTCAGTGATCCTGCACTCAATGATTGAGTTCAATTCAATGATACTTTATTGTCCCATGTACCCAGGAACAGTGAAATGCTTTGTTTTGCATAAAATCCAGTAAAATCATACAGCAGACCTCACCTAGGCAGCACACAAGTGCCGACAGCTTCTGGCACCAACAAAGTTACAAAAGTTACACTTAGGGGGTTACACAAAAGGCTGGAGAAACTCAGCGGGTGCAGCAGCATCTAAGGAGCTAAGGAGATAGGCGATGTTTCGGGTCGAGACCCTTCTTCGTTACACTTATCCTGTTCTGACAATTAATAACTTTCTTTGCAGTTTGTGTGTTTCTATAGGTGAGAGAGGTTCTGACAATTAATAACTTTCTATGCAGTTTGTGTGTTTCTATGGAAGAGAGAGAGAGAGAGAGAGAGAGAGAGAGAGAGAGAGAGATGCCTGCCCCTCTTTCGGGCCTACATCCGTGCACGTGTGTCCCTGGAGAGGGAACATGCGGTGTCCACGGGGACTTCACCGCGTGGGGTTGAGAATATTGTAAACAATGAATGCACTGTTGTACTATAATGATTATTTGTTATAGTGCAATTTCTGATTATGTTTTGATTTGCTGTATCATATGACTGTATTGAATAAAGTTTTTGAAAAGGAAAAAAAGAGAGAGGAAGAGAGGGAGATGGAAGTTGTTGTGGACATAAGCTATGGTATTGACCAATTCACCTTTGTAACTTTGTCATGCTTTGTAACTTTTTCGGCGCCCTCAATGAGCGACTATTGCATACCTTGGGTCTGCAAGCAAAGAATTTCACGGTGACATGTCACATGTGACAATAAAGTATTAATTCATTCATTCATTCATTCTACCCCAATGCAGACATTAGACTTTGTCTCCGGAATTGGTGCTTAACAATGCTGAAAACGATATTCTGCACTCTGTATCTTTCCCTTTACTTATTGTACTTGAGTTTGTTTTGATTGAATGTAAAGTATTACCTGATTTGATCGGAGAGCATGCAAAACAAAGCCTTTCACTATACTTCGATACATGTAACAATAATAAACCCTTTAGTTTAGTTTAGTTTATTGTCACATGTCCTGAGGTACAGTGAAAAGCATTTGTTGTGTGCTAACCAGTCAGCGGAAAGACAATACATGATTAACATAAACATCCTTCCATGATAAAACAATGTGGTCCTGATGACCACAGATGTCTGGCATACAGGAGGAGGTGCACTGTTAATGTCTGGCTGCATGACTTTGAGTTCGATCAAAGCCCAGAACTTGTACCTTCTGTAAAGCCCCTCTGCACCAACCTGCACTGCTCCAGTACTGGGGGCCACAAAAGTATGGTAGAGGTTGGAGGCACCAGGAACGGCAAATGCTGGTTTACACACAAAAAAAAAAGAGACAACTGCTGGCATAACTCAGCAGGTCAGGCAGCATCTCTGGAGAACATGACTAGGTGACATCTCGAGTCAGGTTGAAGGATCCCAATCCAAAATGTCATCCATTTATGTTCCCCCGAGATGCCGCCTGACCGTTGAGTTACTCCAGCGCACTGGAGCATTGTGGAGCTTGATGGCCACTGGCAGTGAAAAATGTAGATGAGCTTTTTAAAGGGTATTACCTAATTATTTGCGGTGAACCTTTCCACTCTCCAATCACCAAACCTTTCCACTCCTCTCCTTCCCAACCCATCACTGACCACCCATCTGCCTGGAAATGACTTTTAAGTGGCTCAGTGTTAAATTTCAGTGCTGCAATTGTGTAGGTTACTGAACAATGTAAATGGTGTTGAGAATTGCTGATCTTGCTTTGTTCTGGCCAAATGAAGCATCTTGCTGATGTTTTTCTTCCTTGCCACGGTGTTGGCGACCTTTACTGCTGCCTTATCTATGCAGCATTTAATCTGCAGTCACAATAGTGCATCGTGCAGTTGCTTAGGCAATGTTACCAATGCCTCCTTGTGCCTTCGGAATTTCTCAAAGACATTGATGGACTGAACTGAATGGGTTTATTTTATTGTCACGTGTACCGAGGTACAGTGAAAAGCTTTCATTGCGTGCTATTCAGTCAGCGGAAAGATAATATATGATTTCAATCGAGCCTGATCGATCGATGAAGTGCTGAGGAACCAAGTAATTAGAATAGGACATTTAGCCTATTGATGGCGGTCAATTGAATCCACGAGACCAATTATTCATTTTTGAGGGCTTTGCCAAAAGTCAAGAATCGGGACATGATAATATGGATGCTCTGATACCAACAGGAGAACCACTTTCTCTTTATCCAACAGGGCAATGACAATAGACAATAGGTGCAGGAGTTGGTCATTCTGCCCTTCGATCCAGCACTGCAATTCACAGTGATCATGGCTGATCATCCATAATCAGTACCTTGTTCCTGCCTTCTCCCCATATCCATTGACTCAGCTATCTTTAAGAGCTCTATCTAACTCTATCTTGAAAGCATCCAGAGAATCGCCCTCCACTGCCTTCTGCGGCAGAGAATTCCACACCTCTGTGTGAAACAGTTTTTCCTCATCTCCGTTCTAAATGGCTTACCCTTTATTCTTAAACTGTAGCCCCTGGTTCTGGACTCCCCCAACATCCGGAACATGTTTCCTGCCTCTATCATGTCCAGACCCTTAATAATCTTATATGTTTCAATAAGATCCCCTCGCATCCTTTGAAATTCCAGAATATACAAGCCCAGCCTCTCCATTCTATCAACGCTATCCCGGGAATTAACCTCGTGAACCTACGTTGTACTCCCTCAATAGCAAGAATGTCCTTCCTCAAATTTGGAGACCAAAACTGCACACAATACTCCAGGTGCGGTCTCACTAGGGCCTTATACAACTGCAGAAGGACCTCTTTGCTCCTACACTTAATACCCCTTGTTAAGAAAGCCAACATGACATTTGCTTTCTTCACTGCCTGCTGTACCTGCATGCATACTTTCATTGACTGATGAACAAGGACCCCCAGATCTCGTTGTACTTCCCCTTTTCCCAACTTAACACCATTCAGATAATAATCTGCTTCCTGTTGTTGCCACCAAAGTGGATAACCTCACATTTATCCACATCAAACTGCATCTGCCATGCATCTGCCCACTCACTCAACCTGTCCAAGTCACCCTGCATTCTCATAGCATCCTCCTCACAGTTCACACAGCCACCCAGCTTTGTGTCGTCTGCAAATTTACTAATGTTTCTTTTAATCCCTTCATCTAAATAATCAATGTATATTGTAAATAGCTGGGGTCCGAGCACCGAGCCTTGCAGTACCCCACTAGTCATTCTGAAAGGAACCCGTTAATCCCTACTCTTTTTTTCTGTCTGCCAACCAATTTTCTATCCACGTCAGCACTCTGCCCCCAATACCATGTGCTCTAATTTTGCCCATTAATCTCCTATGTGGAACCTTATCAAATGCTTTCTGAAAGTCCAGTACACTACATCCACTGGCTCTCCCTTGTCCATTTTTCCAGTTACAACCTCAACAAATTCCAGAAGATTAGTCAACCATGATTTCCCCTTCGTAAATCCATGCTGACTCCGACCGATCCTGATACTGCTATCCAAATGTGCCACTATTTCATCTTTTATGATTGACTCCAGCATACTTCCCACCAACGATGTCAGGCTAACTGGTCTATCATTCCGTGTTTTCTCTCTCCCGCCTTTCTTAAAAGGGGGATAACATTAGCTACCCTCCAATCCACAGGAACTGATCCTGAATCTACAGAACATTGGAAAACGATCACCAATGCGTCCACGATTTCTAGAGCCACTTCCTTAAGTACCCTGGGATGCAGGCCATCAGGACACGGTATGATTAGCATCCTCCTCAGCAGTCAAACTGAAGCCCAACTGAATGAGGAATGGCAGCGCCAACTATGAGGGAGGGGGCAGGGCAGGGAAAGGGTGGACAGACTGTTGAGTCCCAGCTGACACATTCTCTCATTCCTTTTTCTTCTAGTTTGCTCTCCTCCTCCTGTCCTGAAGACACATGCTGGGGTGTGGCTCCATTGCACTGCCAGGTCTTCAGTCCCTCAGCGAGCTGAGTATTCTTCATGTGAAAGCAGCAAGCGTAAGTGCCAATGAGCTTTTGAACCACTGAGGAATGCCCACTGTCTAACCTAACATTCGTGCCGTACCACCTTCCAGAACCCATTGATCTGGGGATCATCCAAACCCATTCTTCTCCTGAGCATACTATAGAAATTACAGCATGCTTCTGCAGTTGTATAGGGCTCTGGTAAGACCACATCTGGAGTATCGTGTACAGTTTTGGTCTCCTAATTTGAGGAAGGACATCCTTGTGATTGAGGCAGTGCAGCGTAGGTTCACGAGGTTGATCCCTGGGATGGCGGGACTGTCATATGAGGAAAGATTGAAAAGACTAGGCTTGTATTCACTGGAGTTTAGAAGGATGAGGGGGGATCTTATACAAACATATAAAATTGTAAAAGGACTGGACAAGCTAGATGCAGGAAAAATGTTCCCAATGTTGGGCGAGTCCAGAACCAGGGGCCACTGTCTTAGAATAAAGGGGAGGCCATTTAAGACTGAGGTGAAAAAAAACTTTTTTACCCAGAGAGTTGTGAATTTGTGGAATTCTCTGCGCAGAGGGCAGTGGAGGCCAAGTCACTGGATGGATTTAAGAGAGAGTTGGATAGAGCTCTAGGGGCTAGTGGAATCAAGGGATATGGGGAGAAGGCAGGCACAGGCTATTGATTGGGGCCGATCAGCCATGATCACAATGAATGGCGGTGCTGGCTCAAAGGGCCGAATGGCCTCATGCTGCACCTATTTTCTATGTTTCTATGCTTCATTATATCCCCGGGATTCCCCTCCCAAAGCTTCTCTTCTCTCTAGCTCCCTGTCTGCCTTCCAGAAATTCTAGTCTCATCTACTTTTGGTCAGTTGTCTAAATCTCTCTGCTTGTCTCAGTGCCATTCTCATCTTAAGGTCCTGTGAGGCACCTTGGCCCATTTTATTATATTCCAGCTGCAGCATAAATGTAAATTGTTATTGTGACGATCATCGAAAGTATTTTTGCAGAGTGATTAATATATTTAAAATGAACATTTCAGCATCACACTCAATGCAATAGAATGAGAAGAGGTTGCACAGAGTGCTTTCTATTCTAGTAATGTTCGCTCTCATAGAACGTGGAAAAGTATAATAGGTATAATTAGAAAGGAACTGCAGATGCTAGTTTATGCCGAAAATAGACACAAAGTGCTAGAGTAGCTCAGCCAGCATCTCTGGAGGGTTACATTTCGGGTCGGGACCCTTCTTCAGAGTCTATCGTGGTATACATATATATAGCATGGCATCCCAAAGTATAGCATGGGCACAGGCCTGTCAGCCCTCAATGTCTGTGCCTAAATGTCTCTCTCCTTAGATATCCCTCTGTTTCTTTTCTCCTGTCCTTTGCCAGAAATGTAGCTTCAATTATTTTTAGAATTGCTGACCTTTGCTTTATATTGTGACCTGATAATATTTTGTGGGGACTCGAACGTTGCCAGATATTTGTGCTGGATGTTGTCACTTTTGACATCACATCAGTCATGTGGGATGTCCATAAAGTCATCCTCAATTTGAGGAAGAGAACCTGAACAGTTGTCGACGTGTTTGCTTTGTATAAGAAAAGTCTACTCTTCGTTATAAAGCCCTGACACTGATTTTCTACATCTTTAGATCACTAAACTCTGAAATATTTGAAAAGCTGATCAGTCAACAGATATTGAGACAAAGTTCCTTGGAAGGAGGGTGATGGAGAAAGTGCTAAGATTATCTCCTGAGTCCTGGTGGGGTTTAGTTGCGCTGGGGAAGGGGGAAGGGGGTGAGGGGGCGTGGCACCGAGAGCAATTGGAGGGGACCCAAGGACAATGGGAGGACCCGGCTTTGGGGGCCTCCTGCTGCCACATGTGGCGGCATCAGGCAGAAGATGAGACCGTTCGGTGAACTGGAACTTTGTTGGTGCCAGAAACATGGCGACACTTACGTATTGCCTAGGTGAGGTCTGCTATTTGATTTTACTGGGCCCCATACCTGAGGAAGGATGTGCTGGCTCTGGAGAGGGTCCAGAGGAGGTTTACAAGAATGATTCCATTAATGAGTGGGTTGGTATATGGTGAACATTTGACAGCACTGGGTCTGTACTCGCTGGAGTTTCGAAGGTTGAGGGGGGACCTCATTGAAATGTACGGAATAATGGAAAGCATAGATAGAGTGGAAGTGGAAAGGATGTTTCCACTGGTGGGAGAGTCCAGGACCAGAGGTCATAGCCTCAGAATTAAAGGGCGCTCTTTTGAAAAGGTGAGGAGGAACATCTTTAATCAGAGGGTAGTTAATCTGTGGAACTCATTGCCACAGAGGGTTGTGGAAGCTAAGTCAGTGGATATTTCTATTTTTTTCTTTTTTTTTCTTTTAGTTAGTAGTAAGTACAGTAATGTGGTACCTAAGTACCTGATACATACATACACGTTACCATTCTTGTACAACTTCTTATTTTTAATTTAATAATAAAAGAGCAGTGATAGAAAAAGGAAAATAAAGAGTGTCGAGATAGATAGACAAGCGAGTAGAAACAGATAGAGAGAGAGACAAAAAGCAGAGATAAGAAGCTAAGGAGATTGAAAAAGAAAAGAGAAAATAGAAAGAAAATAAATTAGGAGAGATATACCTATTTAATACCTTTACCCATCTGTCACCCGGTTCTGTACCATTTAATTTCTAAGGTTATGTTATGTTGCACCATATGCTTGTAAGAAGTCGATAAAAGGAGAGCAAATCTTTAAGAATTGGTCTACTTTGCCTAGTAGGAGGAATCTCATTTCTTCAAGATGTAGTGTTTCCGACATATTTGAAATCCACATTTTGAACGTTGGCGTGGATGCGTTTTTCCAAAATTTAAGTATAGGTTTTTTTGCAGTTATTAAACCATAATTAAAGAGAGCTACTTGGAATGTAATTAATTTACGTCCCTCTTCCATTGATCCGAAGATAATCAGTTCTGTATTGGGGTTCAATTTTGTGTTGAATAGTTTTGTAAAAGTTCCAAAGATTTTGTTCCAAACTTTATGAGGTTTTGTACAGGAGACAAAGGAATGTACTATAGTGGCACACAAAAGGCTGGAGAAACTCAGCGGGTGCAGCAGCATCTAAGGAGCAAAGGAGATAGGCGACGTTTCGGGTCGTGACCCTTCTTCAGACGAGAGACTGAAGAAGGGTCTCGACCCGAAACGTCGCCTATCTCCTTCGCTCCTTAGATGCTGCTGCGCCCGTTGAGTTTCTCCAGCCTTTTGTGTACCCTCGATTCTCCAGCATCTGCAGTTCCTTCTTTATTACTATAGTGGCATTTTGAGTTAGACATTTGTCACAAATGGGGGAAACATTTGGAAATATTTTATTCAATCTAGTTTTCAAGTAATATAATCTGTGTAAAATGTTTAATTAAATTAAGTTATGCCTTACATTAATCGAACATTTATGTACATATAATAGATTTTTTCCCATCTGTCTTTCGGGAATTTTATCAATAACTCTTGTTCCCAGTCCCTTCTAATTGCCTCTGTCATTGGTGGTTCTATATTTAAAATTATATTATATAAGTATGATATTAAATTGCTTGATTCTGCCTTTCTGTTCATTCCTTCATCTAATAAATCTGAGGTTAGAGTTTGATATCCTTGTATATATTTTTTCAAATAACCTTGAATTTGAAGGTATTTAAAATATTGGTTACTTTTCAGATTATATTTTAGTTGTAGTTGTTGGAATGATAGAAATGTCCCCATTTCATACATATCTCCAATCATTTTAATTCCTATTCTTTCCCAATGGATAAACGTTTTATCAATAATAGATAGTTTGAATGAGGGATTGTTAACTATTGGGGAAAGAAGCGATAAGTTTCTTAATTTTAAAGTTAATTTTATTTGTTTCCAAATTCGTATTGTGCTGTGAATAATTGGATTCTACTTATATTATATTGTTCAGTTTCATCGGAGAAAGAAGAATCGCTCCTATATTATAGGGGGAACAATCCTCTTTCTCCATTCTTATCCAATCTACTTGTTGGGCAGAAATGTCCAACCAGTAAATTATATTTTTAATATTCACTGCCCAATAGTAGTACAACAAATTAGGGAGTTTCAGTTCCCCTAATTCTTTAGATTTACACAGATGTTTTCTTTGAATTCTATGTGATTTATAGTTCCATATGAAGTTTATAATATCTGAGTCTAGTTTTTAAAAGATTTTTTTTTGGTAATGATAGAAATAGGTACAGTATTTGTGGTAAAAAGATCCTTTTTATAGCATTTATTCTGCCTATTAAGGACATCAGCAATGTTTTCCAGTCAGTGGATATTTATTTTTTTTAATTTTAATTTTTTAATTTTATTTATTAGAAGTAATGTACATTACAATGATATAAGCCAAAATACCATAATACATTTCCTGTACCACTTCTTATTTTAAACTATAAGAATAAGATGAAGAATAGAGAAAGTTAAATAAGATAGTAAGTGCGTGAGAGAGTGATCAGGGAGAACCCGTAGAAGCGTAAAACACAAGAAAGAATAAAAAAGAAAAACAAAGGAAAAGAAAGAGAAAAATAAAAGACAGAAAATATAAGAAAGTAAAATAAGCTAAGATAAAAGGGATGTACCTACTTCGTATCTTTACACACCCCTCACCAGGTCCTGATACCTTTTATTTTCAGAGATGTGTTGCACCCTATGCTTGTAATAAGTCGATAAATGGAGACCAAATCTTTTGGAAATGGTCTGATTTGCCTGCTAGGAGGAATCGCATATCTTCGAGGTGTAACATTTTGGACATATTTGAAATCCACATTTTTATCGTTGGTGTGGGAGCGTTTTTCCAGAATTTAAGTATAAGTTGTTTTGCCATTGTTTAGCCATCAGTGGATATTTCTAAGGCAGAGATAGAGATAGAGAAATTCTAGAGTAGATCGGGTGTCAAGGGTTATGGGGAGAAAGCAGGAAAATGGGATTAAGAGGCAGAGATCAGCCATGATTGAATAGCGGAGTAGACTCGATGGACCGAATGGCCTAATTCTACTCAAGAACTTGTGAACTTGTGAAAAGAAAACATTTCACTGTATGTAGATACATGTGACAATAAAGTATCATTGAATTTGTCACATTAATCGTACAAAAAGCTTATACAAAATAAAAGTAGCAGTACTTAACACTCTATAAATAAATGATGTGCTGGTGATGTAGCTACTGTGCTAATATGCATTATTGATGAATGTCCTGAAGGAAACTATAGCCTTTGGAGAGTATGGGCTTGTGGAATGAATGGTCTGCTCAGCCTCTCGAAGAATGCTGACTTGTGCTTTATTTTGCCAGCATCTGCAGTGGGCCAGAAGATGCTAAGACATTGAAACAGGTGGCACTTTGCACGACTGAGTCACAATGGGGCCAACAACTGAGGCTTCTCACTTGCCACGTCTTCATACAGCCTGGGACAACAAAAACATGACAAGATGACAGATAGTAGTTTCAATATACAGTGACAAACAAATTAGTGCAAAGATGCTTTCTGCTGCATACCAGATGTGTTGAGTTCTGTGAAATGGAACAAGCAATGAAAAATTGTCAAACGCCCATCTGTGCCTTCTGTGTGCTGTATGTGTGTTGAGCCTTGTAGTTTAGTATAGTTGTCGGCCGCAGTTAAGAAAAAAATTGGCAATATTTGTCTTATTAACAGGTAAGTTTCATGATCAAGCCAGAATTTTGGGAATATAGCAAGTATTTCCACGCAGAGCCTGAAGTTTCCCTCTCTACCTGGGAACAAATTGCCACAGAGAAAAGGCGAGTGTTGTTTCTTATTGATGAGAGACTGGTGTGCAAATGTTGTGCAAACTGTGTGTCGTGCACAAGTCACTGAAAACCAGTGAGCAGGTTAAGCAGGCAATTAGCCAGGGAATTAGAATGCCCCCCTTTGCAATGAAAGTGTTTCATTGTGGGATAAGGAATTTGTATTGTAAATGTGTGGTGCCTTGCTGAA
The DNA here is from genome assembly GCA_035221665.1 of Okamejei kenojei. Taxonomy (NCBI): domain Eukaryota; kingdom Metazoa; phylum Chordata; class Chondrichthyes; order Rajiformes; family Rajidae; genus Okamejei; species Okamejei kenojei. Next base: position 17,513,732 of record CM069132.1, read on the forward strand.
AAAAGGTGTATGTACCCCTCACAGTATAGCAATAGAAACAGGCCTTTTGGCCCATCGTGTCTATGCCATTCATCAAGCCCATCTATATTAAACCCACTTTCTGTATTAATTCCATATCCTTCTTGGCTTTGCTCATTCAAGCACCTGGCTGGATGCCTCTGAAATGCCACCCAAATGTTTTACTGCTTCTGCCACCACCACCTCCTCCGACAGCTCATTCCAGATTCCAACTACTCCTTGCGTGGAACATTTTCCCCTCAAATTCCTTTATAAACTCCTCCGCTTCACCTTAAATCTACGCGCTCTTGGTTTATTTTAAACAGATTCTGACTATCTGACTATCTCGTAATTTTATATACCTCTGTTATGTCGTCTCTCAGCCTCCTTTGCTCCAGGTAAAACAGACCAAGCCCATCCAATCTCTCCTTGTAGCTCAATAGACAAGGCTCCAATTTAGATGTGCTTGTAACTCTTACTACTGGGTGATAATGGTGACTTGGAGATTGGAAAGCAGGGAGTCTTCAAGTCATATGCTGAGAGAATGAAGCAGCTGGGCTTGTACACTCTGGTGTTTAGAAGGATGAGAGGGGATCTTATTGAAACATATTAGATTGTTAAGGGTTTGGACACACTGGAGGCAGGAAACATGTTCCCGATGTTGGGGGAGTCCAGAACCGGCGGCCACAGTTTAAGAATAAGGGGTAAGCCATTTAGAACGGAGACGAGGAAGCACTTTTTCTCACAGTGAGTTGTGAGTCTGTGGAATTCTGTGCCTCAGAGGGCGGTGGAGGCCGGTTCTCTGGATGCTTTCAAGAGAGAGCTAGATAGGGCTCTTAAAGATAGCGGAGTCAGGGGATATGGGGAGTAGGCAGGAACGGGGTACTGATTGGGGTTGATCGGCCATTGAATGGCGGTGCTGGCTCGTAGGGCCGAATGGCCTACACCTGTCTATTGTCTATTAAATGACCAAATTATTATCTACCTACAGCACTTGTAATCCATATTAAATTTGAGACAGAGTAATGATATTTTCTTTGAGCAGGATTAGTTTAGAATAACTTCAGCATAAAGTCAGCGCAGGATCTCTCTGGGTATTTAAACTACTGCTGTGCAGTTTAGTTTAGTTTAGTTTGGTTTAGAGATACAGCACGGAAACAGGCCCATCGTCCCACCGGGTCCACTTTGACCCGTGATCACCCTTACATTAGTTCTATCCGACACACTAGGGACAATTTACAGAATCCAATTTACCTACAAAACCTGTACATCTGTGGAATATGGGAGGAAACTGAAGCACGCTGAAGAAACCCACTCCGTCACAGTGAGAACGTGCAAACTCCGTACAGACAACACCCGAGGTCAGGATCGAACCCAGGTCTCTGGCACGGTAAGGCAGCAACTCTACTGCTGTGCTACTGTGCCACCTAATTCTGACCTTTTTTTTGATGCAATCAAACTTAAATCTCCAGTCTTGAAGCTAGATGTGAAATCTAACCTTCCCGAGGCAGTTTTAACCTCGGAATTTACCATTAGAAGAGAGGTGGAAGCAATTCCGATCACGCCCAGTATTATCCTTCTCCCTTAATAAGCACATTTTGATTGAAGCACTTCAGATGGATCTAATCATTAAAAAAAAAAAATCACATGGGTCATTTATAATCAGCCCAGAACAGAAATGCTGAAGCACAGCTGTATGTTTTAAGTATTATAAATGGAGGCAGTAATAAATATGAAAAGTGTGGTGATCTCTTTCTCATTGCATTTTCAACCATGCTATACAGTTAAAGGTTCAGTTATGGAATTAATCCCTTCTGTATTAATTTGATTACCCAGTACTTGGTCCATTCCGATTTAAGTGAAAGTGATTCAAGTGCTCATCTCGCTCCTTGTCAGCAATCCAGCTTCGAACAGTCTCCCAGGCAGTGCATTCCAGATACTTACCACTTCCTGAGTGCAAAATGCCGCACTTATATCCCCACAGAATCACTTCCCCCACTTACCTGAAATATCTGTCCTCTAGTTTCACCTACCTCTGCCAATGGGGCAATGCTTCCTGCAGTCCATGCTATCTACATCCCTCATAATTTTACATACCTCAGTCATATCCCCAACTTGACCTCCTCCACTCCATAGAGAGTAAACCTAGCTTCACCAGTCACTTCCCCCATAACTGAACCTTCCTGTGATAGATGAAAGCATCGTTTGAAAGGTTGCTCATCTCCAGGGAAAATGCCTCATAAATGTCTCTGATACAGCAGGCGATTATTATGTTAAATGGTCACCTAAAATCAGGTAAATGTTAAATACAATGGATGTCTGCCAGTAAGCTACAAGAATGCAGTGGGATTGAAGGAATTCAATGACATTTGCGAGATGGACAAAGAAGCTGTACAAAGTTGTAGGTTAGGCTGTAGGACATATAATCTCCAAGAAGTCTCCAGACGCAAGACTCACTGTGCGACAGGAAGCATACAATGTTCCCTCACGTGACACACAGTTATCACTGTGGTACGATTTGGTAATGCGATTGTATTTTACATAAAATGAATTGGAATAGGCCAGATAGAGTTGGTGCCTCACAGTGTGTAAGAGAGAACTGCAAATGCTGGTTTAAATCGAAGGTAGACACAAAATGCTGGAGTAACTCAGCGGGGCCAGGCAGCATCTCTGGTGAGAATCAATGGGTGACCCTTCTTCAGACACAGTGCCAGAGACCTGGGTTCGATCCTGACCATGTATACCATCTGTGCGGAGTTTGTATGTTCTCCCTGTGAGCGCACGGGTTTTCTCCGGGTGCTCCGGTTTCCACCCACACTCCAAAGACGTGCAGGTTTATCGGTTACTTGGCCTCTGTAAATTGCCCCCTACTGTGTAAGGAGTGGATGTGAAAGTGGGATAACATAGAGCTAGTGTGAACGGGCTGGCGCGGACTCAGTGGGATGAAGGGCCTATTTCCACGCTGTGTCTCTGAACTAAATCACTTGAGTTTGCTCCACAAGTGAATAAGATCGTAGCCTTGGTCTGAACTCCACTCTTTTGCTCAACTCCTATCATCACTCCCCTGTCATCCAAAAATCTGTCTCCCTCAGCCTCGTGCCCATGATATTCTTAAACCACGTACACGTATGCAATGCTAGAGTGCTAATTCGTGATCTTAATTGTTATGAAATATGTGTTCAGTTAAGATCAGTATTATCTGCCTTTTCAAAAACACAATTGAAAGGAAGCAATGAGTTTAGAATTACAATCGTACAATCGACATTGAGAAGTTTCTCATTTACAAAGATGCTTATTGCTGTGTAAGTTTATAATTCTTAAAACATACATTGCATTAGTAACTGTCCTTCAAAAGCCCTTAATTGGGCTGTAGAGCACTCCAGACTAATCTGAGGTCATGAAAGATATTATTTCAGTGCAAGGTTTTTTACTGCATACAAATTTATTTGCTGCCACGGCTTAGAGAAGCCAAGATGCATGATTTCCTAGTCGTAAAATCGTGCAACATGGAAGACCATTCAGTCCAACTCATCCATGCCAACTACTGAGCACCCTTCTGTATTAATTTGATTACCCAGTACTTGGTCCATTCCGATTTAAGTGAAAGTGATTCAAGTGCTCATCTCACTCCTTGTCAGCAATCCAGCTTCGAACACTCTCCCAGGCAATGCATTCCAGCTACTTACCACTTCCTGAGTGCAAAATGCTGCACTCATATCCCCACTGAATCACTTCCCCCACTTACCTGAAATATCTGTCCTCTAGTTTCACCTACCTCTGCCAATGGGGCAATGCTTCCTGCAGTCTATGCTATCTACATCCCTCATAATTTTACATACCTCAGTCATATGCCCAACTTAACCTCCTCCACTCCATAGAGAGTAAACCTAGCTTCACCAGTCACTTCCCCCATAACTGAACCTTTCCATCTCAGGCAACATTCCTGTGAATTTTCTCTGCTCCCTCAACCTTCATATCCTTCCTGTACCAGGATGACCGGAATGTCACACAGAACTCCAGGTGAAGTCTTAACAAAGTTTTATAAAGTTGGAACATTCTCTCCTTACTCTGTATTCGATGCCCCAACTAATGAAGACCACTATTCCATTGGCCTTCCTAACCTCGTTCCCTTCCAGTTTTTAAACTTTCAAAGCTCAATGGAACTGAACTCCAGGGTCCTGCTGTTCATCAATACTCCTCAAGATCCTACCATTCCAAAATGCACTGCCTCACATTTATCTGAATTAAACTCCATCTGCCATTTCTCAGCCCATGTCACCAACACTTTACTCTCTCTCTGCAGCCTAAGACTACCATCCACACTGTCAACATCTCCGACAATCTTCGCTTCAACCTCAAGTGTACTGAGCATGCCTCCCATATCTATATATATTATGAACAGCAATGGTCCCACCCGTGATCATAGTGGGACACCTCTGGGTCATAGGCATCCGCTTGCAACCCTCAACCATTGCCGTGTCTCCAATTGCCAAGTCAACTTTGGATCCAGTTGGCCAACTTGATCCGGTTGGCCAACTGGATCAAGTTGGTCTGGGTACCATATGCCCCTAACCTTTTTAACCTGTCGCCCATGTGGGACCTCAACAAAGGCCTACTTAAAGTCCAGATAAATCGCAGCTACTGCCCTGCCCTCTTCAAAACACAGTTTTATTTTTAGTTTTCATTTTTTAAAGATACAGAGTGGAAACAGGTCCTTCAGCTCACCGAATCCACACAGACCTACGATCACCCTACCCTTGTTCTATCCTACACCCTCAGGACAACTTACATAAACCAATAAACCTACCAATGTGCATGTCATTGGAATGTGGGAGGAAACCGGAGCACCTGGAGAAAACACAAGTGGTCATAGGGAGAACGTGCAAACTCCTTACAGATTGCACCCGTAGTCAGGATCGAACCTGGTTCTCTGGCGCTGTAAGGCAGCAACTCCACCGCAGCTTTGATTTCCCCCATGCAACTCCGACAAGCCCCTCCAGACCATAACCCGGGGGTACACAGACCATGGCGCGCCTGCGCCCGTTGCATTCCCATGTGTCCCAGTGGCCGGGAAAACAACCCGTACTCACCCGACGGAAGGAGACTTCCAGTCACGGTGGCCCCTTAAACACCTCCGCACGCCCGGCATAGCAGCTCCGACCGGTAGTTGTGCCTCCACACTGACAGAAGCACCTCCATGCTATCTGTTAAGCATTCATTGAAGCCAAAGATAGAGTGAGGCCCAATGCATTTGTAGGAACAGCACCTTATATTTTGCTTGGGCAGCTTTCAACCCATCAGTATGAATCCTTTTCTCCACAGATGCTGTCTGACCGCTGAGTTACTCCAGCTTTTTGTGTCTATCTTCATTGACATCTCTAACTTCAAGTAACCCTTGCTCCCCGTCTCTTTCCATCCCTCCCCCATCCTAGTTCTCTGACAGGCAGCATCTATAGAAGGAGGGAATAGGCGATGTTTCGGGTCTGAAGAAGGGTCTCGAGCCGAAACGTCGCCCATTCCTTCTCTCCAATGCATTTTGCTGAGTTACTTTTTGTTTCTAACTTCAGCCTGCCCTTCCTACAGCCTGTTAAGGCAGGCTAGAAAAATAAAGTTCCAAAATGATTGAGTGCTGTATGAAGCAGCGCTATGTGGGTCGTATTAAGCGAGGTCTACCTGTAGTCGTTACCCTTGGCTTTTATCCTTAAAGGTAAATGTTGGCCCTGAACTCTTGCTATTTCTCCTTTGAATGCTTCCCAATGCACATATGTAAACCTGACTGCAAGGAAATGCTCCCAATCTGCTTTTCCCAGGGAAACCGTTAGTAAAATTGGCCTTCTCAGTTTAACATCTCATTTAAACTTTGCCCCTCTCACCTTAAAGCATATTTCCACCCTGGGGGGGGAAGGTACGGTGTACCTACTGTTTATTGTGGAAACAGAATTACCCACTGTATTCTGTTTATTCAGGAGGGCATAATCTGAAATGCTTTTCCTTAATTAATTTGTTTAGTTTAGTTTAGAGATACAGCCCTGACCAGCGATCCCCACGCACTGACACTACCCTACACACACTGGGGACAATTCACACATATACCAAGCTAACCTTTGAAGTGTGGGAGGGAACTCTTGCCAATCTTTAGAGTGTGGGAGAAAACCCATGTGGTCATGGGGAGAACGTACAGACTCCGTACAGGCAGCACCCGTAGTCAGGATCGAACCCGGGTGTCTGGCGCTGCAAGGCAGCAACTCTACCGCTACCCCACCATGGCCACCCTGCTTTCTCCATTCGTTTTCATGCTGTTACTGCAAAGTATTTGCCTTTCATGTTTGCTAGCTGTTTCAAAAGGTAAATAACCTTTCCTAATTAATATGAATGAGGTGAATGGGGACCAGGAAAGGTTTGCTACTCTATATTAAATAAAATGCTGTTGAAGTTTGCTCACGGATTAAATAATTAAAAGGTGATGGTTTGCTTTTGCAGAGAAAGGCTCAGTGGCTTCTTGTTCTCTTAATTAACTGTTAGATTTACACTTTTTCACTTTGAATGTAAACTCTCTTTGTTGAATTTAAGCTTATCAAATTAAAGCATGTCACTGCCGAGAATTGGAACATTTCCCTGTACACTAGGTCACTAGGGGCGCTGCACTGACAGCAGCCTCTGCCTGCAGCCCGTTTGTTTTTACATCTTTTTTTTAATTTTTCGTCCGTTAAAAGTCCGTTTTTGGGGGAGGCTATAACTTTTCTATGTGGGGGAGGGGGGCAGGGTAAGGGGGAAACTAACTCACAGTCGCTTCCTGGTGGGGACACGACTATTTCTCCGAGTCGCGTCCTCGCCCCCCACCTCGCGGTCTACCTCCTGGATCGGAGCGGCCTTTCCTGCCGGGGACTGGGAACCGGACCAGAGCTGCAACAGCGGCGGCGCGGCGCTGGAGTCACCGCGGAGCGGGCAATGCCTACCTGGGTCGCCGTTGGAGCTCCGCAGCGTTGGGCCGCTGCTCCAACATCATGGAGCTCTGGTTTTGGGGAGAGCTTCCAACGCGGGCGGCGCTGAACTCCATGGAGTCCTGGGGCCCTTTGCCGAGGGCCTCCAGTGTTGCATCTCCACCCGGCGCGGCCTGTGGACTTTGGGAGCCGCGGACTCCGGTAGGAGGGGGCCGACTCGAGGTCCAGGCCGCTGAGGACGTCCCCCAGCCCCGACGTCGGACTTACATCACCCCGGCGAGGGGGCCTGAACATCGGGCTGCCTGTAACGGCGACTGTGGAGGGCTCGGGGAGGCCCCGACCACGGGGGAACAGTGGGGAACATCAGGGGAAGAGACTGACTTTTGGTGCCTTCCCTCACAGTGGGAAACTTTGATCCTGCTGTGGGGGGATGTTTTATGTTGAATTTCTATATACTCTCTACGTTGTGTTCTTCATTTTTTCCTGTATGGCTGCATGGTGATTTCATTTCACTGTGCCAATTGGCACACGTGACAATTAAAATGTATCTGTATCTGTATCTGTACTTCTTAGTGTCAGCATTAGGCTCTCGCAGATGTTGAGTAAAGCTCTTTCTAATCTTCCCCATCACTGAGGCAAGGTTTCTTTCTGGTTGAAATGTACAAGTGACATGTAAAAAGGAGGACAAATCCCAAGGGTCATTATTTCTGGCTAAACCTTTAGAGCTCTCAAACAATTTGACTATGATTACATTAGAACTGTGTGAGGAGAAAATGTCATCAGGCAATGAGTGAGATGTTGATAACACACAGTAAGCAGATAACATTTTCCATTATCTCTCATGAGAAGGAAGGTATTTGAGGTCCTGTTGCAAGTCCATCATTTCTGGCCCAGGACATACATCACTGCAGGAGTCTTGGGTTGTAACAATTTTCAGTTATGAAATGCAGATCAGTGGTATTTCTGAACCTGAAAGTCAGGAAATGAGAGTGGTGCATTTACAGGATGCAAGATGGTAGAAAGTACAGTTTAGATATCTGTGCTTGAAACTCTGTGCTTGAAATCAATTGCTGGACGCCCACCTATCTCTCGAGATGGAGTAAAAAAAATCTAGAGAGGAATTGGAGCAGCACAGTGGAGCACCGGTAGAGTTGTTGCCTTACAGCGCCAGGCACCTGGGTTCGATCCTCTCTGTGGGTGCTGCGTGGTCAGAGTTTGCACGTTCTTCCTGTGGCCGCGTGGGTTTGCTCCACGTGCTCCGGTTTCCTTGCACATTCCAAAGACCTGCAAGTTTGTGGATTCATTGGCTCCTGTAAATTGTCCCAAGTGTACCAATCCTCGGAGAGAACTGGTGTATTGGTGATCGCTGGTCGATGCGGATTCGATCTGCCTGTTTCCACGCTGAATCTCTAACTAAACTGAAACTAAAGGAATGATCCAAAGTGAACCATTGAGAATGAGGAAACAAGGAACTGCTTGGTTAATATATAAAAAGGACACAAAGTGCTGGAGTAACTCAACGGGTCAGACAGCACCTCCGGGGCACATGGATAGGTGGCTTTTTGGTATGAGACCCTTCTTCAGGAGAACAGAGCAGGAATTGTCGGCAATCGTAATGAAATTGTTGCGTTCTGCATGAGTGGAAGAAGGAGCACCAATGCAGATGTTGATATACTGGAAAAGGAACTGAAGGAGTGGACCCATGCATCCACCGTTACACTTTGATCTGGAGAAAGTGTGGATCTGAAAGAATACAGAGATTAAAGTTCAATGTGAGAATGTGTTCAGCAAGGCGTGTGAGTGTGTTGGTAGAGTGGACCTGGCTTGGCGTGGGTGTGTGTAGAATAGTGTTATGGGCCTGTCCCACTTAAGCGATTTTTTAGGCGACTACATGCGAGTAGGCTGTCGCCACACGGTCGCTGGGGTGTCGCCTGTGTGGTCTCCTCAGTCGCTCAAAGAGTCGTACCTTTTTTCTGGTCGCCGCTGGATTTTGAAATGTTCAAAACTTTTCAGCGACAGTCTGTCCCCGTGGGCATGATGCCAACGATTGTAGCCTGACTTAGGTGCTGTCGCCAGGATGATGTAGGTTGTCGCCAGGACTAGTAGGTTGTCGCCGGTGCTGACTTTGGTGAATTCCATTGGCGACTACCTACGTCAACCTACATCAACCGGCGACAGCTACCAGCGACTGAATTGTCTTCAGTTGTCTTCAGTTGTCGCCGACAGGGTCTTACCTTGTCGAGGGTGGACGTAGGTTGTTGTAGGTGTGGTCGTAGGTGGACATCCTGATGGGTCGCCGGTTGTCGATAGCTTGCCATAGCTTGATGTCGACTAGGTGGGAGGAAGTTGTGGACATTGTCGTAGATATTGTCGTAGGGGGGTCCAGTCGCCAGTTTTTCGGCAACCTGCTATGACTATGACAGTCGCCAAAAAATCGCCTAAGTGAACATTTTTGATTTAGTTACACACGAAAGAACTGGCCATGCATTGGTGTTGGAGGAGGAGGCGTACGTTACATGGTAATAGCAGAAAGGGAGAAGCTGAGAACATTCAGACTATCCCGGTGTGAGATAGGGACGCAGCGGAATAGTCTTCCCACGATGGAGATGAAGTGATCGAGACCCTGTGAACTGGAAACTGCCACCGTGACAGAGGGCATCTCATCACATCGGGAGCCTCCTTTGCATCGGCGAGACCAAGCTTAGACTAGGTGCCCGTTAACATTCGCTCAGTCCACCCAGGCCTGCTGGATCTCCTCGTGGCTAAGCATTTTACCTCCCCTTCCCATTCCCACGCTGACCTTTCTGTCCTCGGCCTCCTCCATTGCCAGAGTGAGGACACATGCGGACTGAAAGAACAGCACCTCATATTCCGCAGGGAAGCACCTCTCCCACACTCCAAGGAAGGTTTGTAGACTAATTTGTTTCAGTAAAGTTGTAACTTGTTCCCTGGTGTGTGTAGAATAGTGCTAGCCAGTGGGGATCGTTAGTTGACGCAGACTTGGTGGACCGAAGGGCCTGTTTCCGTGCTGTATCTCTAAGCAGGAACTAAGATGAAAGCTTTTGATTTAGTTACACAAGAAAGAACTGTTTTCAGTGGCCATGCATTGGTGGTTGGAGGAGGAGGCTTAAGAAGTAAAAATGCATGTACGTGGGCACAATGGTTAAGTTACTGAACAATCATTCCAGAGGCTGAATGATCTCGAGACTCAAGTTCAGATCCTACCACAACGGTGACTACCACATTAAGGACCGCACAATGGCGCAGCAGGAGATTTGCTGCCTCACAGTGCCAGAGACGCAGGTTTGATCCTGACCTTGGGTACTGTGTGTACGGAGATTGCACATTCTACCTGCGACTGCGTGGGTCTCCTCTGGGTGCTCCGGTTTCCTCCTACACTCCAAAGACGTGCAGGTTGGCAGGTTAATTGCCCTCTCTAAACTGCCAATGGTCTGACTTTGAACTTGTGTGAACGGGTGATCAGTGGTCGGCGTGGGCCGAAGGGCCTATTTCCATGCTGTGTCTCTAAATTAAATTAAATAAAACTAACCTAAAAAGAGGTGGAACTCCACACAGACTGCATTGAAATCAAGATCCAACTTGGGTCGCTGGAGTCTTGCGGCAGCAGCACTAACTGCTGCGCCACTGTGTCACCCGATGGCCCCGACAACTGTGCAACCATCCGTGAACTCCCCTATCACCCCCCCCCCCCCCCCCCCCCCCCCCCCCCACCATCCTTAAAAGCTATCGCACTGACAAGGTTTTTGCCCTCCATTGTTCTTTCATTGTCCAATTTTGGCTGGAAATGTATATTGAAAATTGCCTTGGCACATTTCCCTGCTGTAAGTAGAGCTGTATAATAAAGATATATTTAAAGTGGACTGACTTTTCAAGACCTCAAAAGATAATTGCTGTATCCAGAGATCAGTTACAGGCTAATTGCTATTAATCTTACTGTGAATCAACAAGAGACTGATTTCTTAAGATAACCTAATGGGTTTTCCATGAAGTGCCTTGGCAGTATTATGATGGATCATTTGTACCACATGTTTATGAGCTTATATACAAAGAGAAACAGAGTGAATGATCACGTATTTTAATGGATTGTGATTTAAGTTAGATGCTGGTTTTCATTTTCATCATTTGATCTACTGGGACGCTGTAATGTCTGGGTCATGCGGTTGCAAGTACTCTGCTTGTGTGTTTTACGCTTTCATTGATAAACTTGTACCTTTCGCTTCTTCATCCCTTTACAGCCCAAAAGCCAGGTTAAAAAGACCTGCTGTCCAGGTATATCAGCTCTCAGTCAGAAGAAGGGTCTTGTCCCCAAACGTCACCCATTCCTTCTCTCCAGAGATGCTACCTGTCCCGCTGAGTTACTCCAGCATTTTGTGTCTATTTTCAGGTATATCAGCTGTTTGTCTTGGGATATCAGAAGTAGGGCGATGTGCTGTTTGTTAAATGTTGTTCCTATTGACAACTGGAGATTCAGCACGAGAGCAAATCCAGTGGTAACTTAAAAAATAAATGCACTTTTACATTAGGCATTTTCAGATAATCATATGTATATAGCCATATGGTAGACTTGAATTAATGTATTAATTGCCTTATAGTGCCTGTCCCACTTACGCAACTTTTTCAGCACCCGTCATAGGTCTTTGCAGGTCGCCGGAAATTTTCAACATGTTGAAAATCCAGCGGCGACCAGAAAGATGCTACAACTCTTTGGGCAACTGAGGAGACTACTCACGACCATACAGGCGACACCCTGGCGATATGTCGCGGGGTGAAGCCTGTATGGTTGTGGGTCGTCGCCCAAAGAGTCGTACCTTGTTCTGGTCGCCGCTGGATTTTCAACATTGAAAATGTTAGGCGACCTGCAATGACCTATGACAGGTGCCGACAGTCGCCATAAAAGTCACGTAAGTGGGACGGGTCCATTACAATCTTAAAACTTTCCGACCAATGCACAGATACGGACAGTAGCAATAAAGTATCAAAGACAGTAAGAGTCTGAAGAAGGGTCCCGACCCAAAACTTCATCTATCCATTTTCTCCAGAGATAGATACAAAACGCAGGAGTAACTCAGCGGATCAGACAGCATCTCTGTAGAAAAGGAATAGGTGACGTTTCAGGTCGAGCCCCTCCAGAGATGCTGTCTGACCCATTGAGTTACTCCAGCACTTTGTGTCTACTATTTGTATAAACCAGAATATGCAGTTCCTTTTTATTACAGACAGTAGCAACCACTTTGTTAAAACCTCCTGAAGTGATTCCAGATGCATCAGGACTACACAAATGTTATGGGTACAGACATTAATGTAAAGTCAAAGACAGTCGGTCCTTTTCTCTGTCTTTACAAGGCCGACAGGGGCAGGAAAGTCTGTGATGCATCACCAACAGTTACTTTGAGTTTATTGTTACGTGTACCGAGGTACAGTGAAAAGCTTTTGATGCACGCGAAACAGTCGGCAGAACGACAATACATGATTACAATCGGTCTATTTACAGTGTACAGATACATGATAAGGAATAGAAATTTAAGTGTGTGGAGCGTTTGTAATATTAGTTTGCAGATCTACCTCTGTGGCCAGCACGCAAACAGTCGCCTGGGTTGGGCACCATCTTAATCACAGAATGACACAAGCCCCTCATGCATGTACTGACTTTTTGAAAGAGCAAACCAGTTAGTCCCACTCCCTCAGAATAATCCTGTGAAATGCGTCAGTCTTTTAGGAAATGCTTTCCAGATCAGAACATTTTGCAATCTTGTTTGCATCTTTGCATCATGCTTTCTTGTGTTGCATCCGATTCCTCTGTCAATCATATTCAGTTTGTGACTGGTTAATCGCTCTTCAGCCACAGAATCCAGTCTCCCCTAATTTCCTGTATCAAAGCTGTTCACCTTGATGAAATATTTACTGAACACCTTGATGAAATATTTTCCACTTTCTCTGCTTAACCACCAACTAAAGCTGTAACAAAAAACAAACTGTTGGAGGGACTCTAGAATCAATAGTCAACAGTGTTTAATTATCACGAGAACCTGCAACAGACCAATACATTCCTTACTTGCTGCAGCGTAACGGACCGTAAAAGTAATAACACACAGATAAATAGAATTCAGCGGGTCAGGCAGCATCTGTGGAGGCAAAGGAATTATCGACAATGAGTCAAGAACCTCTCATCAGGGTTGAGAGGATGAGAGGAGGTAGACAACATAGAGAGAGGTGAGGGGGAGGGGGAAAGCAGGAGCTGGCAAGAAATAGGTGGATCTACTAGACGAGTGGTTGACGAGCAGAGAGCGTGAGATGGGGAGAGGGAAGGGCGGAGGTAGACACAGAGGCTGGGAGGCGATAACTGGAGACAATGAGGGGCTGCAGAATCTGGAATCGGGTAGGTAAGGAAGTTAATAAGTGGGGCCAGAGAATTGTAATTACTGAAGTTGTAACACAGCTCCACCCATGTGCTAAAAAATAAAAGCATCAAACAACACACAAAGTTAACCAAAGAGAGACACAAAATGCTGGAGTAACTCAACAGGACAGGCAGCATCTCTGGGTAGAAGGAATGGGTGACGTTTCGGGTCGAGACACTTCTTCAGACTGAAAGTCAGGTGACAGGGAGATGCAGAGAAAAGGAAGTGTAAGGTGTGAAAATGAGCAGAGGGGGTGGTGATAAAGGAAAATGTAGAATGGATAATTGTTAGCTAGGAGAAGGTAACAACAAAGCAAACAGAAATAAAATGTAAACGAGGACAGACTGGTCAGAGAACTGGGAAGGGGGAAGGGATGGGGAAAGAGGGAAAGTTAACCAATTATAAAACCAACAGATTAGATCCTGCCATAGCTAGTCATGAACGTTGGCGGCCAATTAAACAGCTCATGGAAAGATACGTTTCCAAGAATATCCCCATCCACAAAGAGATGAATCTCCAGATGTGAGGTGAGAGTGACTGCACTTGACATCAAGGCAGCATTTGACCAAGTGTGGAATCAAGGCAGTCTGGTGAATGGGTATCAAGGGGGGCAGGATCACAGAGTCTTAGAGTCATGCAGCAGACAAACAGGCCATTCGGTCCACCATGTCCTTGCCAACCAATTTATTTATCCCCTCTTCCAACATTTGGCCTACAGTCTTCTATGCCAATGCAATTCACGAGCTTATCTAGACACGTTGACACTCAATAAATGCTGTCGAGAGCAATGCTTATTTTTTCCATGAAAGAACGAGGTCTAACTACTTTGTTCTAACATTTAATATCATTTTCATTGATTTGTTCCCTACCCCTGACCAGAACCTCAACTGGGCCAGTTAGATTAATAAGTGATCAATAAGAAGATTACATTCATAAGCAGATCATAGGCTGCAGATTCTGTCACTTCCTGATACTCCAATGTTTTTCCACTGACTGCAGGGCACCAGTTAGAAGTGTGATAGGATCCATTCCACTTGCCTAGATAGGAACAGCTTCATCAAAAAACCCCGATCATAGAACATAGAACAGTACAGCACTGGCTCTTTCATGGTAGGGGTAACTCTTAGTAATGGTGTCAAGGGTTATGAGGAAAGGGCAAGTGAATGGGGTTGAGAGGGAAAGATATGACTAAATGGTGGAGGAGATTCGATGGTCTGGATGGCCTAATGCTGCTCCTATAATCTATGAAGTTATGAAATTTAGCTGAATAGTTCAATAGTACTTTATGGTCACATGTATACAGTGCAATTCTTTGTTTTGGATACAGTCCAGTAAAATCATACTATACATAAGCATAATTATACATAGGTGCAATATTTGTCGAGTCAAATGTGTTTAATTGTTATATTTCAACAATGGAGCAATGACAGTAGATGTCTTCTGGGGCAGTCCACAGAGTGTCGCCATGTTTCCAGTGCCATCTTCTACCTTTCAAATGCCAAGTTTTTGAACTAGTGAACCTTATCTTGGCCTGTTGCCCTGGCGGTGACACTGGATCAGCCTGACCTGGCGACACTGTCGGTGTCCTCCACCGCCACTCCATGTCGCTACAGTCCGATCTGCGTACTCTTCAATCTCATTGGGGCCTCCAGAGGCGCCCGATCCACACAATCCCCTCGCTGTTTAGGCAACTCAGTTCAGTTTAGCCTATCGTCACATGCACCAAGGTACAGTGAAAGGTTTTTGTTGAGTGCTAACCAGTCAGCGGAAAGACAATCCATGATTACAGTCGAGCCATTCACAGTGTACAGATACATGATAAGGGAATAATGTTTAGTGCAAGGTAAAGCCAGTACAGTGTCGATCAAAGATAGTCCAATGGTCACCAATGAGGTAGATAGTAGTTCACCACTGCCCTCTGCTTGCGGTAGGATGATTCAGTTGCCTGATAACAGCTGGGAAGAAACTGTCCCTGAATCTGAAGGTGTGCTTTTTCACACTTCTGTACCTTTTTCCCCAATGGGAGAGGAGAGAAGAGGGAGTGGCCAGGGTATGACCCGTCCTTGATTATGTGCAGGCCTTGCCGAGGCAGCGTGAAGTGTAAATGGAGTCAATGGACAGAAGGTGGGTTTGTGTGATGTTCAGAGCACGGTCCACAATTCACTGCAATTTCTTGCCGTTTTGGATGGAGATGTTCCCAAACCCAAGCTGTGATGCATCCCGATAAATTGATAATCCAGTTGTTCGACTGACCGTCACAAATATTCCCAGCCTGCTTTATCGCTGTAATTCTGGGACCTGGAGCTTGTCTGGAGGGTCAAGGTGTACAAATGGAGGAATTTCATTCCAGTGGGGTTTATTACTTCCGTCATTGAACATAGAAACATAGAAAATAGATGCAGGAGTAGGCCATTCGGCCCTTCGAGCCAGCATTGCCATTCAGTATGATCATGGCCGATTATCCTAAATCAGTATCCCACTCCTGCTTTCTCCCCAAATCCCTTGATTCCATTATCCCCAAGAGCTATATCTAACTCTTTCTTGAGTACATCCAGTGAATTGGCGACAGTGCCTTCTGTGGCAGAGAATCCCATAGATTCACAACTCTCTGGGTGAAAACGTTTTTCCCCATCTCAGTCCCTAAATGGCCTACCCCTTATACTTAAACTGTGACCCCCTGGTTCTGGGCTCCCCCAACATCGGGAACATTTCTCCTGCATTTAGCCTGTCCAATCCCTTGAGAATTTTATTTGTTTCTATAAGGTCCTCTCACATCCTTCTAAATTCCAGTGAACATAAGCCCAGTGAGCACACACAACAGAGGCCGGTGCCAAGTAGGAATTGAACTAACGATGGATCCAAAATTAGCAATTCCAACAAATTAAATTTGCTGTCTGTTTGCAGAGTATTTTCCTATGGGCTTTGCAGCAGCAGCAGCTCAGACTGAACACACAGTTTGCTGTTGTCAGTTGCTTATGGTGAAATCTAATTCAAAGAAGCATCGTTTATGGTGAAACAATTCCAGATCCCAAGTCACTTGTCAAGTAATGTAATGGATACGACTGGATATTATAATGAGAATTTGCCATTGTTTATTACACAAAGTAAGAGGAAATGCAACTCGCACAACTCCAGAAACAGCTGCCTCTGGTCATTAGGCTTTTGTTTTTGTTTCTGCAGTCACTGTATCACTTAATAGCTCAATTGTGTAGCGGGTAGTGCTGCTGTCTCGCTGCTCCAGTGATTCCGGGTTCGACACTGACCTTTGGTGCTGTCGGTGTGGAGTTTGTACGTTCCCTGTGCGACTGTGCGGGCTGACCCGCGGATGCACTGTTTTCCTCCCACGCATCTCAATGTTTAGAGACACAGCAGGGAAACAGGCCATTCAGCCCACTGAGCCACACCGACCATCAATCACCAGTTCTATGTTGCCCCACATACTCATACCTTCTTTGCGCATAAGGGGTGATTTTACAGAGGTCAATTAAATTACAAATCTACATGTCTTTAGGATGTGGGAGGAAACCGGAGCATCTGGAAGAAACCCACGTGGTCACAGGGAGAACGTGCAAACTCCACGCAGATAGCGCCCTAGATCGGGATTGAACTGGGGTCTCCAGCACTGTGAGGCAGCAGCACTACCCGTTGCGCCCCTGTGCCGGTTATAATGTGCTGGTTGACACATCAGCAACAGTCAAATCACCCCTAATGTAGGGAGGCTGGTGGAAGGACCATTTTCAGAACCATTTTCCTTTTAAGCACCAAACTCACAAATTGAAAAATACAAGCACAATACATTTAGATGGAATTAAAGAAAAGTCTTTAAATATCGTTTCAATCTGTGTTGCCATCAATAATAGCATTTTCAAGTTGCAGTTCCTGTACTTTGAAATTGTCATTGTCTTCATTTTCTGGTGGTATACACACACCGCAAGACTTATGAGAAAGAAGATAAGTAAGTAAGTAAGTTTATTGGCCAAGTATTCACATACAAGGAATTTGCCTTGGTGCTCCGCCCACAAGTAACAACATGACATACAGTGACAGTTACGAATGACTCAGAAAACACTAAACATTAATGATAATAAAACATTAATGATAAAACACCATTGATCAAGATGTCCCTTCATTTCAATATCAACGTCCTGGATTGTAGATGGGGTGTCAGGGCCCGAACTGGCTCTGAAGCTGTGAACCTGAGCCTTTGTTAACATGGACAGGTATATGCAGGCCGGTTGGTCTAGCATTGACAGGACATCTTAGAAATCTTGGACCGAAGGGCCTGTTTCTGCAGTGTACGACTCTATGACTTTGTGTAAAACACACAGATTGCTGGAGTAACTCAGCGCGTCTGGAGGACATGGATAGGCAACATTTCGGGCCGGGATTCTTCTTCAGATCACCCTATATGTCACATAATCAGTCCGAAGAAGAGTCCTGACCCATAACATCACCTAGCCATGACCTCCAGATATGCTGCATACTCCAGCACTTTGTATTTCACTCAAGATTCCATCTTCTGCAGTTCCTTGTGTCTCCATTTTAACATGTCCCAGAATTCAATGGCATTTTACTGCCACGGATGGGGCGGCAGTGCCTCCAATGGTGAGAGAGCGCCATTGCACCATAACAACTTCACACACACCCCATCTGAAGAAGGGTCTCGGCCCGAAACGTCGCCTATCTCCTTCGCTCCTTAGATGCTGCTGCACCCGCTGAGTTTCTCCAGCCTTTTGTGTACCCTCGATTTTCCAGCATCTGCAGTTCCTTCTTTAAAACTTTACACAGACAATTTTCATTTTAATTAGGAATTGCTCTCCCCTTTTTTTTCACCCACTTTTTCATGTGTCCCACCTGGAAGCACACACATTTCTTCCTTTCCCCAACCCTGACCCCTTTCACCTATATTCCTTCCTCTGGCTTCACTTTTCATGCATCTTCTGTCATTATCTCCTTATCCCGTTCTTTCGTGCCGTTACATCTCTGGCCTTATGTCCAAAGATCTGCCAATTATAACATCCCAAACCAGTACCCAGCTATCACTTGCCATAATTGCCACCAACCCCACCTCTTCCCACTACAATCAGTCTGTAGATAGGCCCCGACCCGAAACTTCATCTTCTCCAGAGATGCTGCCTGATTCGTTGAGTTACTCTGGTACTTTGTGTCTTTAATTTGTAAACCAGCATCTGCGGTTCCTTGTCATAGAGTCACAAAGTCATTCAGCATGGAAACGAGCCCTTCCATCCAACTTGCCCACACCGACCAACATGTCCCATCTACGCCAGTCCCACCTGCCTGTGTTTGGCCCATTTCCCTCTAAACCTCCCCGATCCATGTACCTGTCTAACTGTTTCTTAAATGTTGCATAGTACCTGCCTCAACTACTTCCTCCGGCAGCTCATTCTATATACCCACCACTCTTTGTGTGAAAACGTTAGACCTCAAATTCCTATCATATCTTTCCCCCCTCACCTTAAACCGAGGCTGCGCCGACCAGCGATTCCCGCACATTAACACTGTCCTACACACACTAGGGACAATTTACACTAATACCAAGCCAATTAACCTACATGCCTGTACGTCTTTGGAGTGTGGGAGGAATCTGAAGATCTCGGAGAAAACCCACACGGTCAAGGAGAGAACGTACAAACTCCGTGCAGACAGCATACATAGTTGGGATCGAACCTGGGTCTCTGGCGTTGCAAGCGCTGTAAGGCAGCAACTCTGCCACTGAGCCACCTTCCTCTTCTTGCGTATGGTGTGCACAGCCTAAATTGTAAGTCACGGGTGGACATCCAGGCCAGGACAGCATCAGTTGCTTGGTGGATGGCTTGGATGCCACCAGGGAAAAGCCTCAGTGAGCAGTCATTCACGGATGTTTTTGTAAACCAGCAACTGCAGTTCCTTATATCTCCAATCCAATTCTTCAGGAAAACAAGGAATTGTATTGCTCCCTGGTGTATATGACAATAAACTAATCTGAAACTGAACCTGCAATCCAAAATCTGCCTATCAGTCAGTCTCGTGTTCCTCTGGGCTCAGCTAGTAACCATTAACTGTAACATAATGTTTGGTAGCAACAATGATGGGTGAGGAGAGTCACTTTTGGCTGTCTGTTGTGAAGGTACCCATCACATAGCTTGCGACTTAATAACATTTGTCTTTGCTGCTATTTGGGAGATCAAAGCCTCACACCCCAAAGATGTTAATGGGTTTTCCAATTTCATTTTATTGCCAGATTTAATCTGCATTAAGCAGCTTTTTTTTTTAATGTGGTGTGAAGAGAATTTAATTCTTATAAGCTCATAATTTTCTTCCTCAGTAACACTTTAATGGACCTGGATGTGGAGCCAATCTAGTGCCTCCACCTATCACATCATTAATTTGAAGTGCTAAAAATCATGCAGCCTCGTAGATATTAAATTATACATCAATATGGAGTCTAGAACGTCTTCCAAGTCCTGGCTTTAATAAGTCTTTAATTTCTTTCACTTACAATTGAAGCAAAATTTGCATCAAAAATCTGAAGCTTCTTATGTAAATGTAAAGATAGTATTAACACGGACAGGCTTCCTCCGCGTAAAGCTGAATTTTTCCTCAAACTTACTGTGGTGTTTAGATTCCCAACCATTTATTTGCTGTAGAATTTTCAGAAACAAATTGTTGAAAATGGCTAAGGAATCTGCCAGATCATGCGCTGAACTAATATTTGTAGGGGGGAACTGCAGATGCTGGTTTACACTGAAGATAGGCACAAAATGCTGGAGTAACTCAGCAGGACAGGCAGCATCTCTGGAGAAAAGGAATAGGCGACGTTTCAGGTCGAGACCCTTCTTCAGACTGAGAGCCATAATGTCTGATCCTAAGAGTTACTCCAGCATTTCGTGTCTACCTTTAGTATTTGTGAGGACCTGTTTGGAGTTGGAGATGGAACATAGCGTATTATTTTCAAAAAAGAAAGGAAATTGTGCCTGTTCACTTTTTTATGTTATCTTCTGGCTAAACATTACAGTACTTACATTTGTGAAATGTATATATAGCTCGTTATCTTGCCAATGATCATTGGAGTGATTTGTACTGGGAAACATTTATAAAATTGATAGACCTAGAAATTAAATCATGTAACACTTCATGAGCTACATGATAGAATTGTGAAATAAGATAAACTGCAAAATGTAATTAGCATCAAGATATACATGCATGTTTGGATCACCAGATTCCGGATGCATGCTCTACCATTGCAGGTTCTGCCACGTACTCTGTTGGACCATAAGATCTTAAGACAAAGGAGCAGAATTAGGCCATTCGCCCCATCGAGTCTGCTCGGCCATTCGATTATGGCTGATCTGTTTTTCCCACTCAACTCCATACTTACACCTTCTTCCCATAACCTTTGATGCCCTTGTAATCAAGATCCCTTTAAAAATACCTGATCACTTGGCCTCCACAGCCATGTGTGGCAATGAATTGCACAGATTCACCACCCTCTGGCTAAAGAAATTCCTCCTCATCTCCCTTCTGAAGATACGTCCTTTTATTCTGAAGCTGTGCCCTCTGGTCCTGGACGCTCCCACAGCTGGAAACATCCTCTCTAAATTCACTCTATCCTGGCCCGTTGGCGGCAATCATTACTCAATATGTATTTGACCTTGTGCTCCATCCTCCCTCTCTCTGCAGTTACACAAGAGGAGTGGGCTGCCTCCTGCTGGCACTCTTTGCATTCACTCAGCTGCAGCCACCCCCACTATTTACAACCACAGTTCCCATCGAGGTCCAGACTTTAAGAGATCTGCTCATGGCAAGATGTCGCACAGGAAAGTTTATGCTTCTTTGTGCATGGCTCCAGAAGTTTCACACGGCTAATATGTGCAACCGAGCTAAAGGCTGGGTAATAATGCTCTTCAGTTGAATGGTTCAAAGGTTCAAAGGTTCAGTTTATTGTCACGTGTACCAATTAAGGTACAGTGAAACTTAAATTACCATACTGCCATACTAAAAGAAAAGCAACAAGACATACAATTACATTAAAGTTAACATAAACATCCACCACAGTGGATTCCCCACATTTCTCACTGTGATGGAAGGCAATAAAGTCTAATCTTCTTCCTCTATTTTCGGGGCAGTCGAACCATCCCGCAGCCGGCAATCGAAGCCACGCGTCGGGGAGACGGAAACTCCCGTGTCGGGTCGATCGAAGCTTCCGTATCAGGGCGGTCAAAGCTCCCGCATGGGGGCGATCGAGACTCCTGCGGCTTGGAGCTCCCAAAGCCAGTCCCTAGCCAGGGACCGCGAGCTCCACGATGTTGAAGTCCACAGGTCCCCGTGGTTGGAGCTCCGAGGTCGATCCCCGACAGGGATCGCCAGCTCCACGATTGTAAGTCCGCAGGCTCCCGCTTTTGGAGCTCCCAAAGTCGGTCTCCAGCAGAGCCCGCCAACTCCTCGATGTTAGGCCACAGTGCGGACGGATATACGATATGGGAACAAATCGCATCTCCGTCGAGTTAAGAGATTAAAAAAAGTTTCCCCAAACAAACTCCCCACATAAAACAAGCTAAAGAACACCAAAACATACGAAGAACACTTACTAAAAAACAACAAAGAAGGAAAGGATGAGACAGAAACAGACTGTTGGCGAGGCAGCCATTGCGAGCAGATGACAATGCATTCCCTGTAACCTCTAAATTAAGCTGCATGATTCCTTGCCTCTCACCCTGTGTGTGCCCACTGTACAACACAATTTAACATGTTTTAAAGAAGGAACTGCAGATGCTGGAGAATCAAGGGTACACAAAAGGCTGGAGAAACTCAGCGGGTGCAGCAGCATCTAAGGAGTGAGTCTGAAGAAGGGTCTAGATCCGAAACGTCGCCTATCTCCTTCGCTCCTTAGATGCTGCTGCACCCGCTGAGTTTCTCCAGCCTTTTGTGTACCCACAATTTAACATGTATGTTGATTCATGATATGTATTTTAATAATAATTCCATCTTCGCATAACTTCAAAAATAAATATGTAGCAACAACTAGGAAAATAAATTGCGGACCCAACTTTTTTGTGCGAGAAGTAACCTCTCCAATAAAATTTATGTTGGTTTGCACCATTTAGAAGATCTATCATCAAAGGTATTTGCTTCCTTTTTTCCCCCTGAAAATGCCTGGTTCAACTTTTCCAAAGACAGTCGGTGAACTTGGACATTCAGAAATGATGCGAGTTTGCACAATAGAGCAGGAGACCAGAGGCTTCTTGAGAGAGAAGAATACCACATATAAGAAACTATTCTGGGTTCTAATCTTGCTCCATGGAGCCACTGGCCTTTTCCAATACCCAGTGGCTGCAAGTGGAACTGAAGTGAGTCAGTTAAATCCCAGGGATTCATTCTCATGTGTGAAAATCCTTACCCCCCCCAGTGGCCCAACAAATGGTGCAGCTGAGGTTGGAAGGGGCCTCTATTCAGCACTTCTAAGGGTGTAACATTACAAATTTGTCTATGGGATGGTGTGCATCCATTTTGTGCATGCGTTAGTTCAGCGGGGGCTTTCTTTCTTAAGCGGCCGTGGTAACAGCACATAATGAGTTCATTCCACATTCCCATACTGAACCTTGGCTCCTGTTCCTATTTCTGGGTCCACTTGGAAACTGTTGAAAAATGGATGGGACCCTAATCATGACTTTCATGGGCTGCCCATGGCCCTCAGGAGTTGGCAGAAGAGGAACTAAACTTACAGGGACCAGAATGCATTGATATAAACAGTGCATAGGAAGGAACTGCAGCTGGTTTACATCGAAGGTAGACACAAATTTCTGGAGTAACTCAGGCAACATCTCTGGATGGAAGGAATGGGTGATGTTTCGGGTCGAGACCCTTCTTCAGACTGAGAGTCAGGGGAGAGGCAGACACAGAGCTTTGAGCCCCTCTCTTAGTCTGAAGAAGGGTCTCGGCCCAAAAAGTTACTACAGCATTTTGTGTCTGTATAAACAAAGCTGCTGCTTGCTCTGCTTCCTGCCCCTTCCCTCAATTTCCTGAGGTTGATATCGTGGTATCTCGAACTAGGCAGGATGGGCCAGGCCTTTATTTTCTCCAAAAAAAACATATACTTAGATATTGTAATTGTATTCACCTTTATTAGTTCCTCTAGCAGCTCATTTAACCACTCATCACCATGAGAAACCTTCTTCCTAAATCCCCTTTAATTCATTGCACTGGATGTCTTCTTTGAGATTATATTGATGTTGCAACACCACATAACCAGATGTTCTTCCTCCCTCCTGCTTGCTGACTCAACACCACCCCTGATTCGGCCAACAACGGAGGTGTTGTCAGCAAATTTGTAGATGGCATTGGGAGCTGTGCTTTATCACAGAGTGAGACACAAAGTGCCGGAGCAACTCAGCGAGTTAGTCAGCGGATCAACGTAACTCAGCTGATCAGTCTGAAGAAAGGTCCTAACCATTAACATCACCTATCCATGTTCTCCAGAGATGCTGCTTGACCCGCTGAGTCACTCCAGCACCTTGCGTCCATTCTTGGGAACCAGCAACTGCAATTCCCTGTTTCCCATTTTCAACGTAGCCACAGAGTCGTTGGTAAAGGAAGATTCAAACAGGGGGCCCAGCACGCAGTCATAGAGTGATACAGCGTGGAAACAGACCCTTCTGCCCAACTTGCCCACAACGACACAACATGTCCCATCTACACTTGACCCACCTGCCTGCGTTTGGTTAAAATCCCTCCAAACCTGTCCTATCCATGTACCTGTCTAATTGTTTCTTAAATGTTGCAATAGTACCTGCCTCAACTACCTCCTTTGGCAGCTCATTCCATACACCCACCACCCTATGAAAAGGTTAACCCCGCAGATTCCGATTAAATCTTTCCCCCTTCACCTTAAAACTTTGTCCTCTGGTTCTCAATGTCCAATGGGTGTCTTCCTGATTTAGTCCTCTCATGATTTTATCCACCTCCATAAGATCGCCCCTCATCCTCCTGCGCTCCAAGGATTAGAGTCCCAGCCTGCTCAACCTCTCCCTGTAGTTCAGACCCTCGAGTCCTGGCAGCATCCTCATATATTTTCTCTGTACCCTTTCCAATTTGACACCATTTTTCCTGTATCATGGTGCCCAGAACGGAACACAATACTCTAAATGCGGCCTCACCAATGTCTTGTATAGCTGCAACAGTCCAAACTGACTGTGGTCTACTGAAAAAGTGGAGAGCCAGTGAAATAGCATCTGCTGCTGACCTGTTGTGGAAATAGTCAAACTGGAGAAAACCCACGCGGTCACAGGAGAACGTACAAACTCCATACAGGCAGCACCCATAGTCAGGATCACTATGTGCATTAACGGGTGTGTCATGGATCTGTTTAATGTGTTTCTCCGAAAGAGCAATCGGCTTTCAGTCCCCTTGCAACTCGCACTTGCTTGGATTAAACTCCATCTGCCATATCTCCGCCCATGCCTGGAGCTGATCAATTTCCCGCTGTATACCATGATGGCCTCCCTGCCTCCCAAGGTACAGTATCAGCAGCCAGCAAACCCTCCCCATCTCCTCTACCCTGTCAAATGCACAGCCTCGTATGTAACAATAGCTTTTCACTGTACCTCGGTACACGTGACAATAAACTGAACTGAACTGAACTGAACTGAACGCATGTCAAACTCCTGCCCGCTTTCATCTTATCAATCTCAGTGGAAAATGTCAGGTGGAAAGTGAAATAATTTTTTTTCAGTAACCGTGGGAAGAGAGATTTTAGTTTGGAATATAATAGGCAGGCTGACATAGGAAAAAGCTGGCATTTCCATGCCCTGCCTTGCTGGGAGCCACAGACAGATGTGAAGAAATCCCAAGTGTATGAGAAATGATTCAGTGAATACACACACTGTTTGGGCTGTGCAATAAATGTATATTATTTGATCACAGCTGAGCTAGAGGAGCCTGTGGATGGATCATGCCTTAGATCAGGGCCAATGGTTAGACACTCAGATCGGGGTAATCGGAGTAAAGTCTGGCTCTCAAAGCCAAATTAAACAACTTGAGAATTCATTTTCTCGGCATAAGGTAGATTTGCGTGTAATCCATGGGCCAATAAAAAAGGAATCACTTTATTTGAAAACTCAGAGGCAAGGAACTATATTAGTTTGTTGCTCCCTCACTGTCCATTGTTACTGGTTGTGTAACGTGCATTAAGCAAAGATATTTAGGCACATCACCCTGGCCTCCAGTGTCCACTCTCCAATGTCCATGCCTTCCCAGTCTCCCCTCCTTCAAAATAAATCTTCAAACCTATTTGAAGATTTTCCTCCCCCCATCTCCTAAACCCCACCTTCCCCCCCCCCCCCCCCCGCGCCCCCACATCTTTGTTTTTGTGGTTGGCATCCGTTCTCAGATCCACAACCAGAGGAAGACTTGTGGAGAGGCGCAGATTGAGAGATTTAAGGTACACATTGGCAGATTCTTGACTGCTAAAACTGCTAAAATGCTCCCAGTGAGTAGCAGAAATGTTTCAGAAAGAACTGCAGATGCTGGAAAAATCGAAGGTGGATAAAAATGCTAGAGAAACTCAGCGGGTGAGGCAGCATCTATGGAGCGAAGGAATAGGTGATGTTTCGGGTCGAGACCCTTCTTCAGACTGATGTGGGGGTGGGGGGGGGGGGGGCGGGAAGAAGAAAGGATGAGGTGGAGACAGTAGGCTGTGGGAGAGCTGGGAAGGGGAGGAGAAGTAGGGAGAAAGCAAGGCTAAAATTGGAGAAGTCAATGTTCATACTGCTGGGGTGTAAGCGGTATGAACATTTACTTCTCTAATTTCAGGTAGTCCTTGCTTTCTCCCTCCTTCCCCTCCCCTTCCTAGCTCTCCCACAGCTCTGCCTCTCCCTTTCTTCTTTCTGCAGCCCCCCCCACACACATCAGTCTGAAGAAGGATCTCGACCCGAAACGTTACCTATTCCTTCGCTCCATAGATGCTGCCTCACCCGCTGAGTTTCTCCAGCATTTTTATCCACCTTCCAGTGAGTAGTAGAATCTGTGTGTAGTCGATGGTGAACAAAATTGAATTAGTGAAAAGGGATGCTGCTTGCTTGGAATGGACTTAGAGAACTGAAGGACCTATTTCTATGGTCTACAACTCTATGACATTTTCAAAATAGCCTGTTCATTGAATCACCAGGAGATTCCACTGATTCAATGTCACTTGATTGATAAAGCTATACACTTAGATTCACAAATTCAGAGAGTCACAAGCGACAGATACAAGTCCTTCGGTCTACTAAGCCTGTAACGCTAACCCTAAATTAATTCCAATTTTTATTTTCCCCGCATTCTCATCAATCCCCCCCACCCTCCCCCCCACACGCAGATTTTACAAGAGGGTAATTTACAGTGACCAGTTAATCTACCAACCCGCACGACTTTGCGATGTTGAACTGAACTGGAGCACTCGCTGGGCTCAGCAACTGAGTTCAGGATTGAACCCAGATCTCTGAACTTATGAAGCAGCAGCTCTACTGGCTACAACACACAATGGCTGGTTATCCAGTCCTAAAACTGATCACTTTCTATGGTTTATTTTGCACTATGTCCCTTCATCGCATGGAATATTTTCTCACCTTACCCGCACTCAATTACTGCAGCTTAAATGAAGGAAGTGGCAGCCAGTAGCAAACACCAGAACAAGGTATGTATGTATCCTGGAACATTATCAGCATAATGGAAAGGAACTGAACAATGTGTAGCCCAAAGTGTTTCTTGGAAAGACTAATTAGCTCAAGAGAATGTAAGAAAAGACTTGACACGCTGCCAAGGCTGACAATTGAAAAGCAAGAGGAAATGTAACCATGGAGAGGTCATTGCAGGTGAGAGAGATTTCTCAGTACATTCTGTAAGGGCTGCTTCAAGCTGATAGATGTTGGACTTTAGACAAGGTTAAATCCCAGTCCAGAGACTTGAGTACAAAAGATCGGACTAGCTTGCTGAAAGAATACAGGTGGGCTGTTACATGCACCATCTTTCAGATGCATTCACTCAGGTGGGTGTGAAAGCTCCTCAGAAGCCTTCTCAAGGAAGAGCTAGGGAGCGGCTCTGATAATTAACGATGATGTCTTCACAGTAAGGGGGGTTGATGTCAGCTCAGGAAGCCACCACAGAGGAACGGTTTGGGTACAGATGAGAAATAATGCATGCAGACAGACGCCTGAAGGAATGGCATGCAGAGCCTTCAATAGTAACTACAGCATTAAATTCTTGTCCCAGATGTAGATTAACCTGTATTTTTTTGATAAGGTTAATCATTTCTTCCTTTATTCTTTGCCTAAAGGGCCTGTCCCACTGTACGAGGTAATTCAAGAGTTCTCCCGAGTTTTCCCCTGATTCGAACTCGGAGAATGTCCGTAGCGGGTCCGTAGGAGTTCGTGGATGTCTCGTAGCGGCTCGTAATGCTAACGGTAGGTACTCGGGAAATTCGGTAAACTCGTGACATTTTCTCAATACTGTGAAAAATGTCCACGAGTAAAAAAATACTTGTGATGAAAAAAAATGTTACTTTTTACTCGTACGAGCCGCTACGAGACATCCTATGGACCCGCTACAGACATTCTCTGAGTTTGAATCAGGGGAAAACTTGGGAGAACTCTTGAATTACCTCGTACAGTGGGACAGGCCCTTTAGGCAGAGAATAAAGGAAGAAATGATGGAGGCTTATCAGAAAAATACAGAGGTTAATAATCTACATCTGGACTGGAAAATGTGTAGGAAGGAACTGCAGCTGCTGGTTTAAACTAAAGATGGACATAAAAAGTTGGAGTAACTCTGTGGGTCAGACAGCATCTGTGGAGAAAAGGAATGGGTGATGTTTCGGGTGGAGACCCTTATAAATATAAAGGGTCTGAAGAAGGTTCTCGACCCGAAACATCACCCATTCCTTTTCCCCACAGATGCTGTCTGACCCGCTGAGTAACTCCAGCTTTCTGTGTCTATCTTCTGAACTGGAAAAATCAAATGAGCAAAGGTTTATCGAGCGTTTTGGGGAACGTTTCTCAGAACACCCTTTGGAAAACAACCAGAGGACGGGCTGCACTGGCCCTGCTCCTGATACTACGAGTCTTGTCGCTGACTGGATAGCGCACAACAGAAAGCTTTTCCCTGTACCTCGATACACGTGACAATAATAAACTCAACTAATAAACTAAACTAATAATTAGGAGCATTGATAAGCTTACTAGAAGGTAATTTATCTTTACAAGCAACTGATCAATGGATCCCAGCAGGAAGTAAAAGTGGGAATTAATTACCTACATTACTTTCTATTAAGCCTGCAGCCTCCCACACGTTAATGTCAATAAAAAAACATGTGGTTTGCATCTATTCTCCTGTTACATAAGATACCACTGTGTTTGTGGGCTTGCTTAGATGAAACAGTGATCAGTAACTTGGTCCATGTGATGCTCAGTGATATTATTCTGAACCCTGAGTCAGAATGCTGTGGGCTGTTATCTGACTCAGGAGACTTCAAGCACAAGTTCTAGGCTGACATCCCAGAACTGCAGCCTTTAGAATCCAACACACTGCCTGCTCTCTCAGAAAGCTGCTCTCCTCAGTGCCCTGCCGAACGTATGCCTTCAACCAAGAACCATTAAAGCAAGATATCTGGTGATTAACAGATCGCTGGTTGCATTGTAATCTGTGTACAGATTGGCCATTGCATCAAAACCAGAGATTACAAATCTGGAGCAATTCAGTGCAAGCAAAGTGCTTTTGGATGTTCTAGTGTTATGGAAGGTGAAGATAAAACTAACCGCAAACTGTTTTCCCAAAAGATAGACTCAAAAAGCTGGAGTAACTCAACGGGTCAGAAGCAAATCTGGAGAAAAGGAATAGGTGATGTTTTGAGTGGAGTCCCTTCTTCCTTTTCTCCAGAGATGCTGTCCCACTGAGACCCACTGAGTTACCCCAGCTTTTTGTGTCTCTCTTTGGTTTAATCCAGCATCTGCAGTTTCTTCCTAGACAATAGTTTTCCCCAGCTAGTTTTTAGTGCTGATAGTAGAAGTTGGTTCCAAGGCAGATGGCAGAGATCAGGTCAAGTCAAGTCATGTCAAGTCACTTTTATTTCTATAGCACATTTAAAAAACAACTCTCGTTGGCCAAAGTGCTTTACATTGGTGGAGGTACTAACGTTGGTTCATAGATTAAATACAAACATCACTACATACATATAGCCCTCGCTCAGAGAAAGTCAAGAAAGGCTTGGGAGTAGAGATGAGTTTTAAGTCTCGACTTAAAGGAGTCGATGGAGGGGGCAGTTCTGATGGGAAGAGGGATGCTGTTCCACAGTCTAGGAGCTGCAGCCGCAAAGGCGCGGTCGCCCCCGAGCTTATGCCTAGACCGCGGGATGTTCAGCAACCCCAAGTCGGCCGATCTGAGGGACCTGGAGGTGGTGTGGTGGGTAAGCAGACTTTTGATGTAGGTAGGGGCAAGCCCATTAAGGGCTTTGTAGACATAAAGGTGATGTAAAACTCAGGGTACCGGGCAACCAGCTTTGGAAAAGATCGCTTTGTGCCGCATGGTCATTATGGTATTGAGTGTGTGTGCAGTCCACGTGAAATCCGTTAGACCATCTGAAATCACGTACGACCCAGCTAGATTTAAACATTGGGCCATAACTACCAGCTCAGAACCAGCCTGCTTTCTTGGAAAGGTTTGAACAGTCAAGCCCAGCGGTTCCTCTGTGCCTTCCAAATGCACAATTTAAAATGAGTGCAGTAATATAAAATGTAATTGCAAACAAAGGATTGAAGAGCAGATTTGAATTGTTACTGCTAGTGGAAATTGATGATTTTCTGGCTGGCGTTTTACTGCCTTTGTGGTTGCAAATGTTTGAGCAGGATTTCAATATGCAGATATACAAATTACCACCAAGAGAAGATCACTCAGTCCACCCGAGCAGTGTCCACCATTCAATATGATCACGGCTGCTCTAATTAGCTCTGTTTTGCGACTTAACCGGCATACGCCAGTGTTCAGGCTTTAAGCTAGAGAGATTCAGTGTAGGCACTGGCCCTTTGGCCCATCGAGCCTGTGCCACCCAGCAATCACCCCATGCGCTGGCACTATCCTACATGTGAGGGACAATTTACTATTTTTACCGATGCCAATTAACCTACAAACCTGCATGTCTTTGGAGTGTGGGAGGAAACTGGAGCACCTGGAGAAAACCCACGCGGTCACAGGGAGAACATACAAATTCCGTACAGATGACATCCGTCATCAGCATTGAACTCGGGTTCTAGTTTATTCACGCTCTACAATCTTTGCACCATTCTGCTATTTATCGTGTACACTTTGTACTCTGTGAGCTAAGTGACGAACAAGGAATTTTTTGTGTAGATGACAATAAACTAATCTGATTCTGAATCCGAATCAATTCCTTTCATCGTCATTTACCAAACACGAAGGATCGACTTTAATTAAATGTGAATGAAACACGCCAGCATCTCAGCTTTTTTGTTGCTCTTGAAGCTTATGAAAGTGTAAGATGTGTTACAATGGAAGTCAATTCACGAAAGAAATGGGATACATTGAGACACAGCTACAGAGCCAATAAAGTGGGCTAGACCAATGTCAAAAGAACCGGACCTGAGAGAAGAATCTTTTTACACAGCAAGTGATTTAGAATAGGCTGTTTAAAGGTGTTGTTTAGCATATTCAATGGTAGCTTTCAAAGGCGATCAATTCTTTTCACTTCTAAACCAAGTTCCTTATAATCGATAAAAGCAGCCCCTTTCATTGAGAGGTAGCTTCTTCCCCGCATTTCTTTGAAATGAAGGAGCTCACGAGAATGAACAGTGACCAGGACTCGCATTGTCAAACGTTCGGAATGTCCTCCCACTGCGCTGCATAATCTTAAAAGAGCAGGACAATGTTAGGGATTTCAGAGTGTTTGGAATTCTTCACCCCAGGCAGCAGAGGAGGCAGAAGAATTGAATATATTTAAGATTGAAATGGACAGGTTTTAAGGCTATGGAGGTATCGAAGCTTCTGAACCTTCCTACACATTTTGTCTGCAATGAGGAAATGAGTGTACTTTCAGTGGTTTGCCTTGATACAACACAAACCCAATTCACCCAGTCACACACACAATGCTTTTAGCTAAGTCGGGGGATGTTGGCCACATCACAATAAAATATTGATGCACTAGTTCTTTTTAGCATGTTAGATGGATCTCTTTATGTACACAAAGCAGCTTATAATGATCAGTTAGAGTGGGATGACTGATCTGACTCTCTACTGCGACTTATTCTCATAGCCTGGATTGTTGGGAGCCATCTGGCCAATACATGTTGTGTATTTAGTGTGCGCAGTTTAATAACAGTTATTAATAGCATTCATTAACTGCCTGGCACGGCAACATACTGAAAACATCGCCCGATGATTGAAGCCTGCTCAAGTAAAGGTGCGCCATAAATGCAAACCATCTGCATGCACTGCTCTGCTCTCCACCAGACTCACCGTTCTGAGGGCCAGGACCAGTACAATGTACAATATTCAGACTTTTAATGGGTACCTTGTCAACATATCGGCATACATCGTCCTGCTAGGTGAATTCAAGTGGAGCCAGCCGAGGGCTGAACGCTCTTTATCCTCCATGAGCATCTTTGTTGATCTTCTCTTTGGAGCCTCCATGGCTGGCTTCAGTTGGACTGTGGTACATCGAGGCTGGGCAGCAAAGGTGCACGAGCTTCCAATGTAAAGTGTGGTTCACTTTCCCAGCCGTGATAAAACCAGTTTTCAGTTCCATCATATGCACCGACCTCGAGGAGTAAATTATTGTGCATTTCACAGCTTTGCCTTTGGCGTCAGGCCAACCCCAATTGTTTGCTAAAGTTGTCTAAGTGCTTAAGTGATGAGAATTGGCTTATCCTGTCCTACATTTACTTGTATGTTTGGCCCTGTAATGACTGGATTGTTAAGGGCTTGGACACGCTAGAGGCAGGGAACATGTTCCCGATGTTGGGGGAGTCCAGAACCAGGGGCCACAGTTTAAGAATAAGGAGTAAGCCATTTAGAACGGAGATGAGGAAACACTTTTTTTCTCAGAGAGTGGTGAGTCTGTGGAATTCTCTGCCTCAGAGGGCGGTGGAGGCCGGTTCTCCGGATGCATTCAAGAGAGAGCTAGATAGGGCTCTTAAAAATAGCGGAGTCGGGGGATATGAGGAGAAGTCAGGAATGGGGTACTGATTGGGGATGATCAGCCATGATCACATTGAATGGCGGTGCTGGCTAGAAGGGCCGAATGGCCTACTCCCGCACCTATTGTCTATTGCCTATTGTCTATTGACTGTTTCGCAAACGGTAGACACAAAATGCTGGAGTAACTATGCTGGGACAAGTAACGTCTCTGGGGAAAATGGACAGGAGACGTTTCGGGTTGGGACCCTTCTTCAGACTGACTGTCGGGGGGAGGAACTGGAAGCAAGAAAAGACCAGGACAAATCAGGGGGAGCAACAGATTACATCAGGCAGGGTGATAAACAGGCAGGTGACTGCTTTGCAGTGAAGCCGTTGATTGCAAAGGATTTTGAGAATGTACATGTGCCGCTTGTAGGCGCATCTCTGCAGTGTTCCTGTACTGAAGGAGGATTCACTATTTCTGTACCAAGTCAGTGCTGCACTCACTATTGGTGTACAAAGGAATAACTGAACTGTCCCTGCACCAAGGATGTGTTACGATGCTTCTGTAAAACCCAAGCACTGCACTGTTGCTGTACTGCAGGAACATTGCAATGTCTCTGTAGTGATGGGGAGCCGCACCATTGCTGTACCATGGAGACACTGCACTTTTTCGTACCCAGGGAGTGTTGCATTATTACTGCACTTTTTGCATTATTCTGTGTGGTTGCATCACCTCATTACGGGAAGGATCGGGATGCTTTGGAGAGGGTGCTGAAGAAATTTACCAGAATTCTTCCTAGGTTAGAGCGTATTAGCTGTATTAGGAGAGGTTGGACAAACCTGGATTGTTTTCTCTGGAGTGCTGAACGCAAAGGGGAGAACCTCTTATAGAGGAATATATATGGGGGTAATAGTGAGAATCTTTTTCCCAGTGCATAGCTTTGAGGTGAGAGGGGAAAGTTTAAAAGAGATGTGTGGTGCAGGTTTTTACAGAGAGAGTGGTGGGTTGGAACAACTTCTTCCCTACAGCCTTTCCGCTATTAAACACTACAAGCTCAAATAAGCTCTGAACTACATAGACTATTACTGTTATTATTAATAATAATAATAATAATAATAACTTTATTACGGACTCAAGGTCCAGACAAGGGGCAACATTACATTTTAAAAAAATGCATGGCATCTCAAATATCATAAATATATATGAAATGATGGTAAATCACATAAAAACATCATAATTTATATATTTTTTAAAAAATTGCATTATTATGCTTGTTTTGTGTGTACATATGTGTGTGTGTATTTGTGTGTATGTGTATATATACACACACTGAACTTTTTTCTCTCTCTCAATTATTACATTGTTTACAATGTACTATGTTTACATATTCTGTTGTGCAGCTACAAGTAAGACTTTCATTATTCTATCTGGGGTGTATGACAATAAAACACTCGTGACTTTCTTGACTCTTGTAACTGGAGCGCGTTGCCAGGGATGGTGGAAACAGACATGTTTAAGAGGCATGTAGACAGGTACATGAATGAGTAGGGAATGGAAGTATATGGATCATGTGCAGGCAGATCGGGTTAGTTTGATTAGGCATCATCGCCAGCAGGGACATAGTGAACCAAAGAGCTTATTCCAGGGCCGTCCTGCATTATGTTCTATGCCTTAAAAATAATCAGCGTCTCCATTGAATTGAATTGAATTTATTTGTCATTCAGACATTTCGGTCTGCATGAAAGTTCGTTCCCCTGCAGTCATATATATAATAAAAAAATGACAGAAACACACAATAAACACAAATTTAACATCCACCACAGTGAGTTCACCAAACACCCCCTCGCTGTGATGGAAGGCAAAGTCTTAAAGTCTCTGACTCTCCATGAACCCTTTGAGAATAAAGTTCCAATGACTCACAATCCTCTAAGATTATTATGGTCACATGTGCTGAGTTACAGTGAAAAGCTTTGTGTTACATGCTATCCAAACAGATCAAGCACACCATGCATAGACACATTTAGGAAGGAGCTGCAGATGCTGGTTTATACAGAAGATAGACACAAATTGCTGGAGTAACTCAATGGGTCAGACAGCGTCTCTGGAGATGGATTCCAACCCAAAATGTCACCTATTCCTTTCCTCCAGAGATGCTGCCTGACCCATTGAGTTACCCCAGCATTTTGTGCCCTTCCGTGCATAGACACAATCAGTTCAATCTCAAGTACAAGAGATGGAGCCAAGGAGAAGAGCAACGGAGCAAAGATAAGTTGCTTCTTTAAATATGGAAACCAACACTGTGATCAGATCTCCAAGTGTTATCCCACTTCAATTCCGCAACGGTGGGCTTTGAACTGGGGTTTCTATATTGTTCATCCGGGCCTTTGAATTATTAGTCTATTACCTAAACGAGCGTGCGGCCACCCTGCCCTAATTGAGCAGTCTCAGTGATCCCCTTTCACCAGTCATTCAGCAGCTCGCCGGTTATCTAATTCCTGCAGCTTGCCCGTATCTCTGCTTCAGCTTGACATAGCTGTGGTGCTGACGGTGGGTGTTCTGCCAGACATTGCTCTTACGGAATGTGGTGGACAACTGTTCTTCCTGCACCGACACAGGAGCAGATGGCGCATTATGAGAGAAACAGCACGTCAGGGCGCTGATATTAATTGCTCCATTATGAGCAAGAGTGTAACCGCTGTGTGTGAAGTGGTTCAGGCCAGATCACAGCGCAATCAGCATAGCTGAAGTACATAATAAGCATCATCAGTTCTCCATTTCCCCCAGCCATTTGGACAAGACCTCCGACGGCTTTCCGTAGCAGGGCTTTACAAAGCTTGTGTAGGGAGGAACTGCAGATGCTGGTTTACACCGAAGACAGGCGCATAATGCTGGAGTAACTCAGCGGGTTAGCCAGCATCTCTGGAGAAAAAAAACTAGGTGACGTTTCGGTTCGAGACCAATCTTCAGCCTGAGAGGCTACATGTGTAGGAAAGCACTGCAGATGCTGGTTTAAATCAAAGGTAGACACAAAATGCTGGAGTAACTCAGCGGGACAGGCAGCATCTCTGGAGAGAAGGAATGGGTGACGTTTCGGGTAGAGACCCTTCCTCAGACTGAGGTCAGGGGAGGGGGCGGGACAGAGATAGATTGTAGTCAGAGGCAGTAAGACTGGTGGGAGACCTGAGAAAGGGGAGGGGATGGAGAGTGGGAAAGCAAGGGCTATTTGAAGTTAGAGAAGTCAATGTTCAAACTGCTGGGGTGTAAGCTACCCAAGCGAAATATGAGGTGCTGTTCCTCCAATTTGCGATGGGCTTCACTCAGACAATGAAGGAGGCCCAGGACAGAAAGGTCAGTGTGGGAATGGGAGGGGGAGTTAAAGTGCTGAGCAACCGGGAGATCAGGTAGGTTAAGGCGGACTGAGCGGAGGTGTTCAGCGAATCGATTGCCGAGCCTGCGCTTGGTCTCGCCGATAAACAGGAGTTGATACCTGGAACAGTAGATGAGGTTGTAGGAGGTGCAAGTGATCCTCTGCCTCACCTGCAAAGGCTGCCGGGGTCATTGGATGGAGTCGAGGGGGGAGGTAAGCGGACAGGTGTCGCATCTCCTGCGGTTGCAGGGGAAAGTACCTGGGAGGGGTTGGTTTGGGTGGGAAGGGACAAGTTAACCAGAGAGTTGTGGAGGGAACGGTCTCTGCGGAAAGCAGAAAGGGGTGGAGATGGGAAGATGAGGCCAGGAGTAGAAACCCGTTGGAGGTGGCGAAAATGCTGGAGGATTATATGCTGTATGCGAAGGCTGATGGGATGGAAGGTGAGGACAAGGGGCACTCTGTCCTTGTTACGAATGGGGGGAGGGGGAGCAAGAGCAGAGCTGCGGCATATCGAGGAGACCCTAGTGAGACCCTCATCTATTATCGGAGAGGGGAACCCCCGTTCCCTAAAGAATGAGGGCATGTCCGATTACCAGGTATGGAAAACCTCATTCTGGGCGCAGATGCGGCGTAGGCAGAGGAACGGGGAGGATGGGATAGAGTCTTTACACTAAGCAGGGTGGGAAGAAGCGTAGTGTAGATAGCTGTGAAAATCAGTGGGTTTGTGATAGATGTCAGTCAATAGTCAGTCTCCTGTGATGCAGACGGTGAGATCTAGAAACAGTAGGGAGATGTCGGAGATGGTCCAAGTGAATTTGAGTGCAGGATGGAAATTAGTTGATGAAGTCAGTGAGTTCTGCATGGGTGCAGGTGATAGCACCAATGCAGTCGTCGATGTAGTGGAGATAGAGTTCGGGGATAGGGGCAGTGTACGCCTGGAACAGTGATTGTTCAATGTGCCCTAGTACTAATGAGGGGATACATGGCGTGGTCAGACATTTGTATGCTTCTTCTTTCAATATTGGCAGCACAGATGCAGCAAGGACAGAAGCAAGGAGACTTGGCCAACATAAATTACTTCTTGAAACTATTCTCACACTGATAAAGCAATAACTTTTGCAATTTTTGTTATGGGTTAAAAAAAGGTGGATGTTGTATGTTGATTAGTGATCTAATGGGAGGCACAGTGGAGTTGCTGCCTTACAGCGCCAGAGACCCAGGTTCCATCCTGACTACGGGTGCTGTCTGTACGGAGTTTGTACGTTCTCCCTGTGACCGCACAGGTTTTCTCCGGATGCTCCAGTTTCCTCCCACACTCCAAAGACGTACAGGTTTGGCGGTTAATTGGCGCTGGTAAACAAATTGGAAATTGTAACTCGTGTGTAGGATAGTGCCAGTGTAGAGGGTGATGGCTGTTCTGCCCGGCCTCGGTGGGCCAAAGGGCCAGTTTCAGTGCGTTATCTCTAAAGTCTAAAGTATCTAACTTAGAAACATTCAGCTTTGCATCACTGAGAACATGAGACCTAGAAATCCTGTTCCCAAACCTCCACCTGGTCCGGCCCTCGACAGCCTTTCCTCTCCCGGGATCTGTCCCTTGTAGTATCTGTTCTTTATTTTTGCCTCTTAGGGTGCAGCCTCGTGGACCACCTCATTATAGCCCGGCAGCTCAGTGTCAGAACACAGGCACTCCCTTCAGCTGCTCATTTCTGCTCCCTTCCAGTTTTAAAATGGCGCACTCGCCTTGTGCAGGCTCAATGCTTCAGTGCCTCGACAACGTGCTCCATTCAGCTCCTCCTCCTCCCTGTGCCCGCAGTAATCTGTTGGGCCGCCAGGGTATTTGCTTTGCAACATAAACCATTTTTTTTTTCGTCCTTATGCCGTGACCAATGTTGGAAGTAGGGGCATTTTCTATTTTATCCACCTTTTTTTATTATGGGCCAGCTTTCTGATTTAAATGGGGAACAACGATCCAATTGATTTATTTTTAAGTAACCTGGGAAATCCGTTGTACTTTCAACTAGAAAAGTGCAGGAATTTTACCATACAGTGATCATCAAAAGACCTAGAGCACACAATACAGAACATAAAACAGTGCAACACCGGATCACTCCCTTCGGCACACAATGTCTGTGCCGGACATGATGCCAAGTTACGCTAATCTCCTCAGTCTGCACATGATCCATTGCATTCTATTCCCTGTATTTCCATCTAAAAGCCTCTTAAACCCCGCGATCATATCTCACTCTACCACCACCAACTTTTCCATCAATTAGATCATTTCAAAACAACTCTTTTGGTCCCCTGATAGCATTGGCTACATATTTCTACCAATATCAGCTTCGAATATAGACATGGTTTGAATATAGAATACGGTTTCCACTAAAGAAAGGCACAAAATGCTGGATAAAATCAGCCAGACAGGCAGCATCTCTGGAGAGAAGGAATGGGTGACGTTTCGGGTTGGGACCCTTCTTCAATCCGATCTTCGGATCAATTCAATCTTTGGATTGACTCGACCCGAAATGCCACCCATTCCTTCTCTCCAGAGATGCTGCCTGTCCGGCTGAGTTTCCCACTGCTTCTAGGGAAAATAACATACTGTCTACACTGTGTTAAAGAAGGAACTGCAGATGCTGGAGAATCGAGGCTGGAGAAACTCAGCGGGTGCAGGAGCGAAGGAGATAGGTGACGTTTCGGGTCGAGACCCTTCTTCAGACTGGTCAGGGATCAGGGAAACGAGAGATATAGACGGTGATGTGGAGAGATAAAAAACAATGAATGAAAGATATGCAAAAAAGTATCGATGATAAAGGGAACAAGCCATTGTAAGCTGTTTGTGGTGTGAAAATGAGAAGCTGGTGCGACTAGGGTGGGGGAGAGAGATAGAGAGAGAGGGAATGCCAGGGCCCGAGGGCTGAGGGAGAGGTGGGAAGGGGAGGAGACAGCAAGGGTTAACAGAATTGAGAAAATGAGCAACACCGCAAGTTGGAGGAACAGCACCTCATATTTCGTTTGGGAAGTCTGCATCCTCTGGGCTTGAACATTGAATTTTCTCAATTCTGTTAACCCTTGCTGTCTCCTCCCCTTCCCACCTCTCCCTCAGCCCTCGGGCCCCGGCATTCCCTCTCTCTCTATCTCTCTCCCCCACCCGCTGAGTTTCTCCAGCCTTTTGTGTACCCTACTGTCTACACTGTATGGGCAGGAGAAAGCATTATTAGTTCAATTCCTAAGTACTTAGTTCAAATTGTATCCTCTATTTCACCACTAGGGCAAATAACTATTCAAAATTTACACAATTGAATCACTTAAGTGGCTCAATTAGATTAGCAAACTGAGTTTATGCCACTCATAATTTCACATTTTAATCATCAGTGTTATCCAGGTGAATGGTGTTTATTTGCTCAATGGGATATGAGTTGCTCCTTATTTATTCAGGAAAGATGACAACCACCATTATAAAGCAACTGGCTAAAGCCAGGAGTGTTTAATGGTCTTACAGTCAGTACCGACAAAGGGACAATGAAATTCTAACTTTCTGCAGCTGGCGTGGCACAGTGGCACAGCGGGTGGAGTTGTTGCCTCACAGCGCCAGAGACCTGGGTTCGATCCTGCCTATGGGTGCTGTTTGAGCATTATCCTTGTGACTGCGATGCAACTCGGGGTGGCGTCA
Source organism: Okamejei kenojei (assembly GCA_035221665.1). NCBI lineage: Eukaryota > Metazoa > Chordata > Chondrichthyes > Rajiformes > Rajidae > Okamejei > Okamejei kenojei. The sequence goes on from CM069132.1 coordinate 17,553,285, forward strand.
GCAGATCCGTCCGCTATAACCAAAATCCTTTATAATGGGCTCCATTAAAACGAGGGTTTACTGTCTGTGTAAAAGTTCACCAGAGGATTTGTCGACTCTCTCCACCGCCGTCACATCGATGAAGCCAATGGATCCCCGACGCCCCCTCCTGAAGTCAACAATCAGCTCTTTAAATCCTGTAAACTTTGAGAGCAAGATTGTTCTTCTGGCACCGTTCAATCAGGTTTTCAACCTCCCTCCTGCACATTGATTTGTCGTTACCCGTTATTTATCCAATGCTGGCATCCCCGGAAAGTTTAAAGATGGCATTGGGGCAGTGTCTAACTACACATTCATGTGTATAAAGAGAGTAGTGCAGGGGACTGAGCACACAACATTGAAGCAGTGCCTAACTACACAGCGTGTAGGAAACAACTCCAGATTCTGATTTAAACCGAAGATAGACACAAAATGCTGAAGTAACTCAGCGGGACAGGCAGCATCTCTGGATAGAAAGAACGGGTGATGTTTCACGTCGAGACCCTTCTACAGACTGAGTCAGATGGTTCACTCCCCAATACGTCACCCATTCCTTCTAACTGCACAGTCATGTCTACAGAGAGTGTAGCAGGGGACTGAGAACACACCATTGAAGCAGTGTCTAACTGCACAGTCATGTGTGTAGAAGAGCAGGGGACTGAGCACACAGCCTTTTCGTGCTCCTGTATTAATGGTTATCGAGGAGAAAGTGGTGTGACCAGTTCGTACTGATTGTGTGGTCTGCCGATGAGGAAGTCGAGGACCCAATTTCATAGAGATGAGCAGAGACCCAGTTGCCTGAGTTCAGTGACAAGTTTGGAGGGGATGATGGTATTGAATGCCGAGCTGTAGTAGATCAACACCAGACTGACATATGTGCTCTTATTGTGTAGGAAGGAACTGCAGATGCTGGTTTAAACTGAAGATAGACACAAAAAGCTGGAGTTACTCAGCGGGTCAGACAGCATCTCTGGAAAGAAGGAATGGATCTTCCTCTTCTTGCGAATGAAACATAAACCAAAGGGATAGTTAGATCTCAAGCCAGGTGTAGAGCAGCCAGGTTGTTGTCTCTGCGTCAATGTCTGCCAGGCCCTGAGCTCCATTTGGTGGGTGGTAGAGCGGGCACCCAGAGATGACATGGTTGGCTGTCTATTGTTCCGCTCCACATTCACAGGCTGGGCTCTGTCGGAGTTCCCATCTCCACATGCTGGCATTGAAATGGCCAACTCCAGTACGAAGTCTGTTGAGCTTCACCTATGCTCCTCTGGGGAGGTCAGACCCTGGACAGCTTTTATCTGGCGAAGAGATGTAGCTGTGTAATGGAGATAATGGAATGGGTGATCTTTCGGGTCAAGTGTGAAGAAGGGTGTTGACCCGAATCGTCACCCATTCCTTCTCTCCAGAGATGCTGCCTGTCCACCTGAGTTTTTGTGTCTATATGTGTTCTTATTGTCCGAATGAATAATTGTCCAAGTGTAAATAATATCCTTCAGGGAATGAAATATGCAATCCATGCTCAGTCTGGTGTATGTGTGAGGTTGCACAAATGAACATGGTTGAATGTATGTCACACATCCAATGATGTCCACTAAAGGAAACCAGTTCATGCGAACATTTGTGCTCCACATGAGCTTCCTCCTCTCTTTCTTCGATCAGTGTAACCCTCCTTTTCCTTCTCACTCATACATGTGTCCAGCCTCCGTAAACGTGTTCATACTATTCATTTCAACCACTGTTTGTAATGGTGAAACTGTATTCACATTAGTCGAGGCAAAGATAGGTTTCTTGAATTCCCTACTGGATTTCTTGGTGACTATCTTATCATGATGAACTTCAGTTTTGCTCTTCCCCAAAGGTAGAAACATTCCCTCTACTAACGCTTCCTCAAAATCATTCATAACTTTTAACATCTATTTTAGATCTCCCCTCGGTCTTCTTGGCTCAAGGCAAAAGAGATCCCTAACGACCTTTTTAGTTTAGTTTAGAGATACATCGAGTAAACAGGCTCTCCGGCCCGCCGTGTCTGCGCCGACCAGCGATTCCTGCGCACTAGCGCTATCTTACACACACTAGGGACAATTTACAATTATATCAAGCGGGTTAACCTACAGCCTTGTACATCTTTGGATTGTGAGAGGAAAACGGAGATCCCGGTGAAAATCCACACAGGTCACGGGGAGAAAGTACAAACTCCACACGGGCAGCAGTCAGGATCGAACCTGGGTCTCTGGCGGTGTAAGGCAGTAACTTTGCTGCTGTGCCACTGTGCCGCACACCTCCACAGGTCAGTAATACTTGAGTATGAACAGCACATCAGAAGGCATGGCTTTATAGTGAAGGGAGAACGGTTTATTAGCAACATGAAGGGCAACCTTTTTACAAACAAGGTGGTAGGTATATGGAACGAACTGCCGGAGGAGGTAGTTGAGCTATCTACAACCACAACGTTTAAAAAAAAACATTTGTACAGGTACATGTACAGGTACATGTATAGGATAGGTTTAGAAGGATATAGGCCCAAATGCAGGCAAGTGGAACTCTTGTTGATGGGGCATGTTGGTCGTCAGGGGCAACTTGGGACAAGGGCCTACTTCCACATTGTGGAACTCTTTGCCTCTAATAAATGGTCTAAACAATGGCCAACAACATCTACAGTCTATCGTGTGAAAAACATGTTGAAAAAAGTGGGTATTTATTACCTATGCTCATTTCACCAAATTGAGGAAGCACGTGAGTCAATGTCATCAATAGGTCTGCAGTCACATAAACTCCATCACTGATTTAAAAAAAAAAAAAAAACTTGATATATTGCATTACTTGATTTTAAAGTCTCTGCCATGGTGAGATTTGTGCTTGGCACTCCAATTTAATGGTTCGGGTCTCTGGACATTAGTTCAAGTTAATTAACCACCATGTTACTATTCCCACACGTTGTGCTTGATCCCAGACTGGTTTATCCTGCCAGATGGCCAGTTTGAACCATTATAGTTTCCTCCACTTTGTTTTCCAACTCCCTCTATTAACGTTTTTGGTTATTTTTTATAACTATTTCTTGACCTTTAATTATTTGTATCCTCGGATCCAGATCCAAAATCTCTATGCTCTCACCTAAGTATCTCATTTAGATAATACCCTAATTCATGCATAGATACTTAGAAGCATAGACAATAGCTGCAGGAGTAAGACCCTTCGAGCCAGCATCGCCATTCAATGTGATCATGGCTGATCTCCACAATCAGTATTCCGTTCCTGCCTTCTCCCCATATCCCTTGATTCCGCTAGCCTTAAGAGCCCTATTTAACGCTCTTTTGAAAGCATCTAGTGAAGCCTGCACTGCCTTCTGAGGCAGAGAATTCCACAAATTCCCAAATCTCTGGGTGAAAAAGTTTTTCCTCATCTCAGTTCTAAAAGGTCTACCCCTTATTCTTAAACTGTGGCCCCTTGTTCTGGACTCCCTCAACATTGGGAACATGTTTCCTGCATCTAGCCAGTCCAATCCCTTAATAGTTTTATATGTTTCTATAAGATCCCCTCTCATCCTTCTAAATTCCAGTGAATACAAGCCCAGTCGCTCCATTCTTTCATCATATGTCAGTCCAGCCATCCTGGGAATTTGGTTCTGAAAAAGAACCACCTGACATTGGACTCTGGTTTATTTTTGTCATCCCTCTTGCCTCTTTCTATATTCCTTTATCCCTCTGTAACATCCTCTTATTATTTACACTACTGACTGTGCCTTCCAACTTGATTTCAGTTGCCTGCTTGGATATACGATTCCCTTCACTTTCAATCAAACTGACGTGAACAAGCTGATAGACACAAGATGCTGGAGTATCTCAGCAGGTCAGGCAGCATCTCTGGAGAAAAGGTAGAAGGTTTCCAACCCGAAGCACCACCTATTCCTTTTCTCCAAAGATGCTGCCTGACTCGCTGAGTTACTCCAGCATCTTGTGTCCATCTTTGGTATAAAACAGCATTTGCAGTTCCTTCTTGCAGATGTTAACAAGCTGATTCATATCAGATGTCAGATATTGGCCTAAGACAGCGGTTTAGAGTTTAGAGTTACAGCGCGGCAACAGGCCCTTCGGCTCACCGTCTGCGCCCACACACTAACACTATCTTACACACTAGGGACTATATATTTTACCAAAGCCAATTAATCTACTAACCTGTACATCTTTGGGGTGTGGGAGGAAACTGGAGCATCTGGGAGAAACCTATGCATGTCTTGGGGAGAAAGTGCAAACTTTGTACAGACAGCACCCATAGCCATGATTGAGTGGTGTGTGGCTGGTGCTGATAGTGTCAGAGATATGCTACAAAGCAAGATTCAGTCGACTCATCTGAACCTTCAGCTTTAGGTTGCCATAGCTCAAAGAATACTGGACAACATCGAATAGCCTTAGCTAGGGCGAGGCAGGTGGGCGATGGGTCCTTTCAGATTTTTCCTGGAAAAGACGTACATTGTGTTGGCAACATTTTCTCCTGCTTCCACACAGCCGGCTGGAGTGAGAAGCAAGGAGCCATCTGGTGTGAAGGAGAGTTGGCGAGGTTGAGAGGTACTGTAACAACATCTAAAAGTAATTTGGACAGGTACGGAAGGATTGAAACATCGAAACAGAAAAATAGGTGCAGGAGTTGACTGTTCGGCCCTTCGAGCCAGCACCGCCATTCAATATGATCATGGCTGATCATCTAAAATCAGTACCCCGTTCCTGCTTTTTCCCCATATCCCTTGATTCCTTTAGCCCTAAGAGCTATATCTAACTCTCTCTTGAAAACATCCAGCCAATTGGCCTTCACTGCCTTCCATGGCAGAGAATTCCACAGATTCACAACTCTGGGTGAAAAGGTTTTTCCTCATCTCAGTCCTAAATGGCCTACCCCTTATTCTCAAACTGTGATCCCTGGTTCTGGACTCCCCCAACATCGGGAACATTTTTCCTGCATCCAGCCTGTTCAATCCTTTAAGAATGTTATCTGCTTCTATAAGATCCCCTTCTCATCCTTGTAAATTCCAGTGAATGCAAGCCCAGTCGATCCATTCTTTCATCATATGTCAGTCCCGCCATCCCGGGAATGAACCTGGTGATATGTGCTGATATGGATATAGGCCAACTGTGGGCAGGTGAGACTAGAGCAGGTGGCACAACCTGAGAGTCTTTTACTGCCATGCAGTGCATCATGGAAGCCTTTTACCACCATCATCTAGGACAGGGGTGGGGAACCTGCGGCCTAAAGGCTGCATGCGGCCTTCTAGGCCATTAAGTGCGGCCTTTTGAATGAATCCAAATTTTGTAAAGCAAATCCTTTTATTTTTATTAGTATAATTTTGTCTGTCTTTTATTATTTGAATTTTAATCTTAAAATGAATGTATTTAAAATACCAAAGAGTAAAAGAAGATTCAACAAAATAATCCTCCCCGACTGAAGGCCACAATTAAAACATTAGTAACTCCTGAGGGCCATTTTAACAAAATAATGTACATTTTGAAGTATATCTAATTGAAGTTTTTTGGATGCGGCCTTATTAGATTACAGCTAACTTAATGCGGCCTTCCAACATGAAAAGGTTCCCCGCCCCTGATCTAGGACAATTCACACCCCAGTCATTCTCTCTCCTCCTCTCTCCTGATGGGCAGAAGATACAAATGCTTGAAGGTTGTAGCTCAAGATTCAGCAACAGCATCTTCTCCACTGTTATTAAACTCTTGGTTTAGGTTTGTGGTGAGGTTGAGGTTTAGGTTTATTATTGTCACGTGTACATCCAGTGATAAGCTTTGTTTTGCATGCTATCCATACTGATCAGATGCACCATACATAAATACAATCAAGTCCAACTCGTACAATAGGTAGAGCAAATGGGAAGATACAGAGTGCGGAATACAGTGCGTAGCATACCAGTTCCATAGTTCAATGGACCTCTCACGAGCATAGAATGAATTCTCAATGTTCCAATCGATCTTGTTGCGGCCATGTACTTTATTTTATCTGGATTTTCTCAGCAGCTGTAATATTCTATTCTGCACTGTTTATTTTCTCCTTGCACTTCCTGCTGTTCTCATCGTTTTTTATCTGCAAGCTTGGATATACGATTTCTTTCTCCTTCAACCAAACTGACGTTCTCATGATTTGGGGAAACAAGGAACTACAGATGTTGGTTTCCCAAAAGGGGCATCTGAGAAAGTGTCCTGACCTGAAAAATCATCTACCCATGTCCTGCAGAAATACTGCCTGACCCATTGAGTTAATCCAGCACCGCAGCCCAGGCTCGCCCACTGCGGACCAGGGACTCGCTCACCGTAGACAGAGGACCCACTCGATATGCCCAGCTCCCCCATTGTGGTCTCTGAACTCGGCCCCGAACCACCGGTTTCGACGGGGCCTTCGCCACCAATAGTGAAGAGCGGGGCGTGCTGCCGAGAGTGAAGAGGGCCTCCGAGAGCAACCGCCAAGAACACAGGGGGACCAGTTAGCATAAGGAGGGGGGGGCCATTGAGAGTGTAGGGGAACTGATGAGACTGTAGGGGGTAGTCGTGCCGCCGACAGTGAGGAGGGACACCGAGAGCAACCGCCAAGAGCACAGGCGGACTGCCAAGTGCGTGGAGGGACTGACGAGAGTGTAGAGGGACCAACGAGAGTGTAGGGGGACCATCCTGAGGATACGGGGACCCCCGCCACCCAGAGGAAGGTGGGCTTCCGAGAACGAAGGGAGGACCCAGAGGAGGTAGAACTACATGCGGCTGTAGGCAGAAGATGGGATTGTTCAGTGAACCTTTGTCACTTTGTTGGCACCAGAAACGTGGCAACACTTGTAATCTGCCTCGGTGAGGTCTGTTGCATAATTTTACCGGGTTGTACGCAAAACAAAGCATTTCACTGTATCTAGGTACACGTGACAATAACATATCATTGAATCATTTGCCTGGAGAGCTCAGAAAACAAAGATTGTCCACTGTATCAGTTCACATGACAACATTAAACCAACACCAATATCGGCGCAGCAGGTCAAGCAGCATCTGTGGAGGCAAGAGAATAGTTCTGCTTTATGTTATCTTCTTCCTCATGTCTGGCCATCTTCTATATCCCGTCTTTGCGGTCGGTCAGTGACGGTTGACAGTCGGTGGTCGCAGAATTGGCTACTTCAGTTAGTCACTGTGGTGCAGTTCCTGTCGTCAGTATCGCCCGCGATGCGCCACGTGGAGGCTTCTGCTTGCATCCTGCTTCAGGTTATGACCTTGCATCAGGACTGGGAAAAGTATCTGGGGAGTAGAATAATTGGAAGCGTGAAGAAAGCAGGAAATGGAAAGAGACTGAGGATTATACTTCAGTGGTAGAAACAGTTTAGGCTGTGAAGGTCGGATGCAAAGCACAGGGAAAGTTTCTTCATTTGAAAATTAATGAGCTGTTAAATCAGCTTTAAAAAAAGGTCTTGTTTAATTTAGTGAGGCAACTCTGTACTTTAACAAACATCTTGTTAAAGACACCTGCATTTCCTGCACCTTCACTACAGTGGGCATCGACCGGATACAGAAACAGAAGCAGGGGAAGGTAAAGCTTGTAATCTCAGAGTCAGGATCCTGCACATGGATTGTGAGTCCATTAATCCAGTGATTTACTGCCCTGACAAACATCTTCAGTGACTGCTGCTGCATTGATTCCTAATTTTAGGTACAAAATAGACTTGTGAGGAATGTTTTTGTTTAATTTTAACCTGCAATGAACCACATCCACGTTCGACCGCACAACCACCCCCTCTCCCCCATTCCCCCCCTCCCCTCTCCTACCTCCTCCTCTCCCCCCCCCCCCCCCCCCCTTCCTTCTCCTCTCATGGTGGCGCTGTGGTAGAGTTACAGCCTTACCCTTACAGCGCCCGAGTTGGATCCTATGGGTGCTGCCTATCACGGAGTTTGCACGTTCTCCCCGTGACCACGTGGGTTTTCTCTGGATGCTCCGGCTTCCTCCCACATTCCAAAGATGCTCAGGTTTGTAGGCTAATTGGCTTCTGTAAATGGTCCTTGGTGTGTAGGATAGAATTAGTGCACTGGTGATCATGGTCAGCGTGGGCGCGGTGGGCCGAAGGGCCTGTTTCCGCGCTGTATCTCGAACCTAAACTAAACTCAACCCACATTTCCGTAATTCCCATTTTAAATGTGTTGCTATTGATGTTGCATTTGGAAAATTTAAGCTTGGTACCGCTCTGAGCAATCTGTCGAATGGATTAACAGGCATTAGTAAAAGTGCTTGTTAAAAGCCAGTAATGACGGTCTGGGCTTGCATTACGGAGCTCCGCAGGCAAAACGAATATTGAGCATTTTACAAAAGCAAAATGCGATGGATTGAGCATGTTCACTCGGCATTAGTGAGTTTAACGAAAGCAAAGATTTGGAATTGGCAGCACAGTCACCACACAAATGAAAATTATGCAGCAGATTTTGTCACAGTGAGCAAGAGTAATAGGCGTGTGTGTCACAGGGTAGCAAGGGGACACTTTTTCCTATTGTTTTGTTAATTTGTTTTGCAGAGCTTGAAGCTTTTCTGCAGAACAAGGACTGGTATTTTACCATCGTTAATGCATTGCTGTTTCCCTGGGTCAGCTTATTTTTTTTTTTTTTGCTAAAATAAGCAAGCAGAGTGTGTTCAGAAGGCAGGGAGGTGCCTGACTCTCCGTGAGAGCTACCCCGGGCATTGAGACTGCAGCATGGCAATCATATACCTTGGGCACGCAGGAAGAGCAGCACCTGAAAGGGCCAGCGTTCAGCGGGGAAGCTGTGACAAGTTGTGCCACCTGTCTTTGCGGACGTATTGGGCACACTTTGCCATCTGCCATGTCCTGATAGCAATATGTCAACACTTCTGCCATACGGGCAGCTTTAAACCAACTCTGGGTGCCGCAGGAGTCAGCAGTTTTACCTACTGCACGACAGGCATATATTTTCTGGACAGTGAAAGGTTTTGTCAGACTGAAGGATTTGTCAGACTAAAGACATCCGATGTTGCACATCAGTCATTTGCTGTCTGGATGTTATGTGTTCATCTGTGAAGGGACAGGTTTAGTTTAGTTGAGAGATACAGCATGGAAACAGGCCCTTCGGTCCACTGTCATAGCTGAGCTGCAATCCCCGCACACTAACACTATCCTGCACACTCGGGGCAATTTACAATTTTTACCAAAGCCAATTAACCTGCAAACCTGGAGTGTGGGAGGAAACTGGTGCTCCAACAGAAAACCCTTATAATCGCAGAGAGAATGTACAAACTCTGTACAGACAGCACCCGTAGTCAGGATCAAACCCGGGTCTCTGGCGCTGTGAGGCAGCAACTCTACCGCTGCGTCACCGTGCCGCATGACGTGACGCAGAAACGGGGTACTGATTGGCGATGATCAGCCATGATCACATTGAATGGCGGTACTGGCTCGAAGGGCCGAATGGCCTACTCCTGCACCTATTGTCTATTGTCTATTGACAGCGTTTGGTTACTACAATGGGTGAACAGAAACACTAATTTGGATGGCTGCAAAACCAGATAGCTAGAGGTTACACCTATTAGTAACTTTAACCTCGCTGCGTCAGTACCATGGATACTGTTTGTGGAATGCATAATTTTCAAGGCTGGGTCTACCTTCATCAGCGAGGCAAGAAGCATTCGCAGGCATTCTCAGCTAAAAATGCTACTCGGGCAATCCGTCCCAGCTTCCTCCTGAGATCCCCGCCTGCACAGAAACCAACTTGGGCCTGTTTGATCTACTCCATTTGATGTTAAGAGCAGTAGCTGCCCGAGCAGGCTGTCTGTACCTTTTACCGGGGTTACGTCCGCACCCAGGTGTTATTGGAGAGGGACTACGCGCTGGTCTACAGTAGGGCAGCATTGACTGAGTGCGGCATCAAGATGCCATGGTCCATAAACATCAAAGAGAAAGCAATCAAATTTGAGTCAATTCCACACAAAGGAAGATTGTTGTGGTTGTTGCAGGTAAATCATAACTGCAGAAGATTCTGACGGCAGTATCCTCGGCCCAGCCACCTTTTGCTGTTTCATTAATGACTTTGTCAATGACAAGGTCAGATGTGTGGAGATTTGCTAATGATTTCATTCTAAGGTTCTTCAGGATTTCAAACACTGAAGAAATCGAGCTGTTCTGCATGTTTCACATCTTTGCCCTGAAACATTAACTCTGCTTCCCGTCCCTGAGTGTTGGGGTTACTGCTGAGTATTTCCAGTATATATTTTGTATGTATACCACATATATTTTAGTTGCTGTTCTTGACTAGAATTCAGCACAGCTGGTTCCATATGTTACCTCTTTTCACTTTCATAGCATCACCGAGCAGAATGCCATTCATCCTCTTAGGCACATGCCAACCGAAAAATAACTTTAGGTTAATCCCACTTCATAGCTATTTGTCCATAGCCCTGCCGATATTTTTTAAAGTGTAAATGAAGGCCTCCTAGAACTCTCACTCTGGTTATTAAGTGTTGTTTCATTTGTCCACTCTTGGGCAGTCTACCTGCTCATATCTCTATTCCCAACCCTTTGGTACTTCTTGAACTTACTCTCTTCTCAGAGCCCCTGATCTGAGAGCAGCTTAAGTACGAATAAACAGCTACACTTCTCTTAGCATCCTTCAGGGCACTCCTTATAAGTAGCATCTTTAACTGTCCCATTACACTCTCTCCAGACCAGCCTTCCTCTCAGTCTGATTGCTTGGCCATCCCGCATGCATTTGGTTCACGATATAGCTGACAAGGGCCTGAGACTAGGAGGTCCCCCCTTAAATCTCAATGCCTGATTAGACACTTAAAAATGTCTGTCTTCTTCTTCTTGCGTATGGCGTGCACAGCCTAAAGTTGTAGGACAACTTGTTCTATTTGATCTTATTTGATTGAGCACGCCGGTTGATTGCATTTGTCAAAACAGGGTGGACCACATGAAGGTTGCAATCTCCCACCCCAAAAATGCCTGTATTGTTAAGCTTTGGTGACTGGCACTAATGTGCGAAATAGTTCTGAATTTGTTTCAATAATACTTATGTAAAAGTACTTGAGATTCGTTGCTACATTAACAGTATGATGGAACCGCAAGTAATACTGTTGCCATTTTTAAAAGGCAAAGTCTGATCAATCAAACATCTCTGAACCATAGGAGCCGGCACTTCTGGTAACAGCTAAATAATTTCCTGCATAAGGGAATTAAGTGGAAAGGGGGAACATCATTGAAAGTTACCGAATAATGAAATGCCTGGATGTGGAGATGATGTTTCCACTAGTGGGAGATTCTAGGACCAGACAGAATAAAAGGACTTACCTTTAAAGCCCTGTCCCACTGTACGAGCTCATTCCAGAGTTCTCCTCGAGTTTGCCCTGATTCGAACTCGGAGATTTACGGTAATGGCCACTCGTCGGTACTCGGGCTCTCGTGGACATTTTACAACATGTTGAAAAATCTTCACGAGTCTTCCCGAGCTTACCTGCCATTAGCGATTCTTCCCGAGTACCTGCCGTTAACGTTACGAGCCGCTAAGAGACGGCCCAGAGCTCCGACGTACCCACTACGTTCATTCTACGTGCTTACGACGAGTTTGATTTTTTTTTTTAACTCGGGAGAGCACTTAAATGAACTCGTACAGTGGGACAGGGCTATTAGAAAGAAGGTGAGGAGGAATTTATTTTGTCAGTGAGTGGAGAATTTGCGGAATTAATTGCCACAGAAGGCTGTAGAGGCCAAGACTATGGATATTGTTAAGTTGGAGATTGATAGATTCTTGATTAGTATGGGTGCCATACGTTATGGGGAGAAGCCAGGAGATTGGGGTTGAGAGGGAAAGATAGATCAGCCATGATTGAATGGCAGAGTAGGCCTGATTGTCTGAGTGGTGTAATTCACCACCATCGGACTAAAGAAATTCTTCTTCATCTCCTTTCTAATGGTACATCCTTTCATTCTGAGGCTCTAACCTCTGTTCCCAGACTCTCCCACTAATGGAAACATCCTCTCCACATCCACTTAATCTAGGCCTTTGAGTGGAACCCGGATGCTCAGGTTTCCTCCCGCATTCCAGGTTTGCAGGTTAATTGACTTCTGTAAATTGTCCCTAGTGTGTAGGATAACACTAGTGTACTAGTCAGTGCGGACTCGGTGGGACGAAGGGGCTGTTTCTATGCTGTATCTCTAAACTAAACTAAACTAAACTAAATCTCTGCACTAATCTATGCTCTCTCTCTACAACCTTGATGTGTAATATAATTTGTTGCTGAGGTGACCCGTGGTCTTGTCAAACACATTTCATTGTACCGTTGACCCTGTGTTAACCTACATATGACAAATAAAACTGAACTGAACGTAGTGTGGTGCCCAGAACTGCACATCTTGCTCCTAGTGTGATCTGAACTGTGTTGCTCCTACATTTTTTAATTGATATAAGGAAATATAGCTTTAATACTAAGAATAGTTTAATATAAATGCAGGGCAGTGCAAGTCTAATACAAATTATGCGGTTCTATTTTCAGATAAAGTCAACGCACTTTCTTCGTTCATTGGTCCATTCAAGTATTTCAGCCCTGGTTTGGAAAATACTGAGGATGAGGATAATTTGAGTGAGTATCACTTCTTTTCTGATTATGCAAGTCACAAAGAGCATCACAATGGTATTAAAACTCAGCCGCCTTGGCAGACAAATCCTTGACATAATAACATGCCTGGAGTTTAAATTAATTGATAAGTTAATGAGTCTGTCGCAATAATGGACTGCTGAGAGTCACACAACGTCAGCTGAAGCGAACAAATCTAATTTGTACCTATAAATGTTCACCCTTTCTTGTTCTTATTAAGGGTTTGGGTGGAAGGGATTGGGGGATATCTATCATGTGCAGGCAGATGAGATCAGTTTAAATTAGCATCCGGGTCAGCCCCAACATCGTGGGCCGAAGGGCTTGTACCAGTGTTGTGCAGTTCTACGTAAAATGTCCAAATTAGCATCACAAACTGGCCACATAAGGGAGAATCTGATATTCCAAAAATATACAATACAAGCAAGGAACCATCTACTGTAGATATGGAGAACCACATAGAACCAATTAACCGTATTTCCTCTTTTACAAAGGTCAATTTCAACAGTATTGGTATTGGTAAAGTCAAATCATACTATACAAGAGTGCAACAGGCAGTGCATGGCGAAAAATACCAGAGTGCGGTATATAGAGTCATAGAGTGATCCAGTGGGGAAACAGGCCCATTGGTCCAACTTGCCCACACCGGCCAACATCTCCCAGCTACACTAGTCCCACCTGCCTGCACTTGGCCCATATCCCTCTAAACATGTCCTATCCATGTACCTGTCTAACTGTTTCTTAAACAATGGGATAATCCCAGCCTCAACTACCTCCTCTGGCAGCTTGTTCCATACACCCACCACCCTTTGTGTGAAAAAGTTGCCTCGCGGATTCCTATTAAACCTTTTCCCCTTCCCCTATGTCCTCTGGTCCTCGATTCCCCTACTCTGGGCAAAAGACTCTGTGCATCTAACCGATCTATTCCTCTCATGATTTTGTATACCTCTATAAGATCTCCCCTCATCTTCCTGCGTTCCATAGAATAGAGACCCAGCCTACTCAACCTCGCCCTTTACCTCACACCCTCTAGTCCCGGCAACATCCTCGCAAATCTTTTCTGAACCCTTTCAAGCTTGACAACATCTTTCCTATAACATGGTGCCCAGAAATGAAAATAATATTCTTAATGCAGTCTCACCAATGTTTTAGTCAACTGCAACATGACCTCCCAACGTCTATACACACAACATTATGGCATTACAGTTAAATATAAAGTGCAGATGAAAAAAAAAAATGCAAGGACCGCAATGAGATAGTAAGGAAATCGGGACTACGTCCTTAGCTACTGAATGACAGATCCATTCAGTAGTCTGATGACAAAGAAGAATCTGTTGTATGCTTTCAAACTATTGTACATTTTGCCCAATGGGAGAGCGAAGGAATGGCTGTTTTCCTGGGGTAACATGAAGTTGAAGTTGATTGGGCAAAGGCTGGCTTGTGTGGGGGATTGGGCTACATCCACAACTCTCTGCAATTTCTAAAGATAGGCACAGAGTGTTGGAGTAACTCAGCGGGTCAGGCAGCATCTCTGGAGAAAAGGAATAGGTGACATTTCGGGGCAGGTCCCTTCTCTGCAATTTCTAGTTGCATTGGGGAGACCTGTTGTCAAACCAAGTTGTGATGCACCAAAATAGGATGCTATATCTACAGTGCAACTGTAGAAGCTGGTAAGAGCTGTTGGGGGAATGTCAAACTCACTGAGGAGGTATAGGCCTTGGTGTGCTTCAATGTGGTTGTTCCAGGATATATTGTTAGTGATATTTACAGCTAGGATTGAAGTTTCTAATTATCTCCACTATGTACGGTGAGGTAAAGGCACAATAAATATTTTTGCTTGCAGCAACATTGCAGGTGCATGGACTCAGGCTAACACACAAAGACAAATTATACATAAAATCCTAAAAGAAAAGAGATTGTGCAAAAAATATCAATTCAAAACACATAATTAGATGAAACGCAAGTCATAGTAATACAAAAGGTGGGGGCAGTGGGATTAGGGTTGTGCATGTTGGCTCACTGTACCTCAGTGTGGTACAGGTAATAAAGTCCAATGTTCAGGTTTGTTTGTCAAAGTACAGGGAATTAGTTGGTGTAAAGATGAGATCCACGGGGCGAAGATGGTTTCAATTTCTGAACTGTAACAATTTCACTGAAAGTTAATTGAAACAAGTCCCATTTCTGTCACTGCTTCCCATGCCCCCATTTATTCCCTGTAACCTGTTCACTCACACATAGTGTAGTCACCTGCCACTACACTGAGGTGCATTTACCCACTGGGATAATTCTGTCAGAGGTATTATCAGAAATTCTATATAATTCAATAGGAATCTGAGGGGTAACTTTTTCATACAAAGGGCGGTGAATGTATGGAATGAGCTGCTAAAGGAGGTAGTTGAGGCAAGTACTATTGCAACGTTCAAGAAATAATTAGAGATGTACATGGATAGGATAGGTTTAGATATGGGCCAAATGCAGGCAGTTGGGGCTAGCATAGATGGGACATGTTGGTCGGTGTGGGCAAGTTGGGCTGAAGGGCCTGTTTCCACACTGTATGACTCTATGACTATATGAGTATGAGTAATTCTAAACCCTCCAATTCATGAGATGTAGCTCTGTAATGTATGTTTATATTTATATTGACCTTTGTAAAAGGGAAATGTGATTAACGGGTTCTATGTAGTTTTGATACTTCCTAATATCAAATTCTTCCTTCTGTGACTCCTATGTAATGCTGGCAGGAACATTTTACACGGAATTAGAAGGGAGGGGTAATTTGCAGTAGCCAATTGGATCACCAGCATATCGAGTTGTAGAGTCGTACCCCACTGAAACAGGCCCTTGGCCCACCACACCCATGCTGATCTTTTTGCCCACAAAAAAACTATATTAGGACTATCCTTCTCTGTATAAAACTCTTAAATGCTTAGTACAGATAACCACAGACCTGAGGGGGGGGGGGGAATGGTGCCCATTATTGCTGATTATCTACTTTTACTGACTAAGGGATTCACTCCAATGACCTAGATCAGCCATAATTGAATGGTGGAGTAAACAAGATGAGCTGGATGGCCGAATTCTGATCCATCAATTATGAGCTTACGAACCTAGCAGTCACTCCATGGGACAACAATTACATCAATTACAACAATTACAAATACAATTACACCCCTTGGAACAACAACATTAGTCTGAAGAAGGGTTTCGGCCCGAAACGTTGCCTATTTTCTATGCTCCATAGATGCTGCCGCACCCGCTGAGT
Source organism: Okamejei kenojei (assembly GCA_035221665.1). Taxonomy (NCBI): domain Eukaryota; kingdom Metazoa; phylum Chordata; class Chondrichthyes; order Rajiformes; family Rajidae; genus Okamejei; species Okamejei kenojei. The sequence continues at coordinate 17,569,174 of CM069132.1, forward strand.
TTCACCAGCACTTTTGTCTACCTTGGAACAACAAGTTGTATTCAGATGCAAAGTTTTTTTAACTGCTAAAAATGTATTTTTATGACTGCATAAATTAGTAAAGACTGTTTGTTACATTGTTTAACAGAGCATCGTTGCACGAGTCTCAATCAAAGCAATTGTTTGACAATTTCTATGACCTCCCACAGTGTAACGAGCAGCCTGTGTTCTTAAAGAGACAGTGGTGTCTGATTACTGTGGGGATGTTCCATCCACTATAACCAACATCCTATAAATATGTCCGTAAAATGAGGGTACACTGTAATATATCGATTCCACCTCCTCCTCTGTGACATGACCCAGACCTCAAACATTCTCTGTGTAAAATAGTTACCACTCAGATCCCCTTTAAAACTGATTCCTCGCACCCTAAACCTACCGTCTCCTGTTTGATACTTGTTTGGGATGTGATAGGAAGCCCAAGCATTAGAGAGGGAATGTACAAATCCCACACAGAGAGCTCCAGAGGTCAGATATGAACCGAGGTAACAGGTTCTGTGAGATGGTTGCATTATTAAGTGACTGGGGTTGGGTTTAGTTTAATTTAGTTTAGAGATAAAGCGTGGAAACATGCCCTTCGGCCCACTCAGCCCAGGCCAACCAGCAAACCCCACACATTAACACCACCCGACACATTAGGGACAATTTTTACACTATACCTAGCCAATTAATCTACGGACCTGTACATCTTTGGAGTGTGGGAGAAAACCGAAGATCTCAGAGAAAATCCACGCGGTCACGGGGAGAACGTACAAACTCCGTACAGACAGCACCCGTAGTCGGGATTGAACCCAGGTCTCAGGCACTGCAAGCGCTGTAAGGCAGCAACTCCACCATTACACCATCGTGCCGCCCACATGTGCAAATCAATTGTACATACTGGGCCCATTTTTGGATATCAATTTAAGGTAGATTTTTCAAAAAATAAAATCACAGATTACCAATGAAGTTCACAAATGAAATTGTGTGGCGGATAGCAAATAATTGTAAATTAATTGTTAAAATAAAAACAGAGGGCAGGTGTTACAGGATGTTTTTCCTGCTACTTGTAGGTCTCAAGCTCTCTGTTCTGGAGCCATTACTCTTGATTTTGTGCATCAATATTGGCAAATTGCCCAAAAGCAGGAGGTTTTGTTTAATTCTTTAAGATAACCAAAGGAATGCAAAAGGTCTTTAATAAGTGGAAGGAATGGTCTGGAAAGATGAAATTCACGCTTGATTAAATATAAGAAATTTATTTAGGCTAAGCTGTAATCGTTTTCTAACAGCCTTGATGCAGAGACAGAACAGGTTAGGGTACAATATTTAATGAAGCAACCTAGATTCATACCATCGTGAAGCTAATGGAATTCTTAATTTTAATCTAGGATATAAAAGTCAAAAAGTTATGTTGCTACTAGATCACATCTTATTAAGACCTCATTTACAGCACTGAGCTCTGTGGGGTCTGTCTTAGCTTTAGGGGAAGTAAATGTATTTGAGCAGCAGTACGAAGAAATAAACAGAAACAAATAAAGACGTTAAAAGGTTGATCTTATCTGACAAGTACAATGCAGATCAGGGGAATAATGACAGAAGATTTCAAATGACTTAATGAATGAAGGAGGTCACTTCCTGCAGTAAAGCTTAAATTGCTGGAAGAACTCAGCGGGTCAGGCAGCATCTGGGTTGGGAATGGACAGGCAACGTTTTGGGTCAGGATCCTTCTGTCCATTTCTACCCCAGATGCCGCCTGACCCTCTGAGATCCTCCAGTGCTTTGTGTTTTGCTCAAGATCCCAGCATCTGCAGTCTCGTGCCTCCATTTGCTGCAGTGGCTGGGTAAAGAACTAGACACTGGGGGTGGGGCAAGGCTAAACCTCTTTGTGTAGATAGAAACTGCAAATGCTGTTTTTGCCAGAGATAGACACAAAGCGCTGGAGTAACTCAGCGGGTCAGGCAGCATCTTTGGAGAAAAGGATGGGTGACGTTTCGGGTCGGGACCTGAAGGAGACCATCTCCGAGGAGGTCAAAGGTGGTCTGAAAGGGTCCAACCCAAAGCATCACCCATTCTTTTTCTCCAGAGATGCTGCCTGACCCGTTGAGTTACTCCAGCACTTTGTGGCTTGATCTCTTTGTGATATGTTGTGAATGTATGGAATTTATTTCCTCAACTAGTGGTTGAAGCAAAAACAATGTCTTATTCAAATTGAGAGGAAAGTGATGGGTGCGAGTTGAAGAACAGTGGGGAAAGGAATGGGTAAATTAGAATATCATTTTGGCTTACTTGTGGACTTGAGTAACAACATGGTCCCAATGGCGACTGATCAAATGAAAGTGCCTTGGCAAAGATTAGACGTGGAGAAGTTACCATGCCCAACATCAAACCACCACGCCAACTGCTGCAAATGGAACAGGTCAACAATGCCGAAGAATAATGAACATTGTTGGTGTTATTGTCCATAGTTTCCTAAAAAATGGCAACTCAAGTAGACAGAGTGATAAAGAAGGTGTACGGTGTGTTTGCCTTCATCGGTCAGAATGTTGAGTATAAGAGTCAGGAATTCATGTTGCAGCTTTCTGGGACTAGGGGTCAGGCTGCATTTGGAGTATTGTGTGCAGTTCTGGTCACCATGTTACGGGAAGGATATGGAGGTTTTGGAGAGAGTGCAGAATATGTTAAGCCAAATGCTGCCTAGTTTAGAGGGTAATGACTATTAGGTTGGGTAAACTTGAATTGTTTTCTCCGAAACTACCGAGGCTGAAGGGAGACCCGAATTAACAATATAACGTTATGAGAGGCATAGAGAGGGTAGAGAGTCAGAACCTTTTTTCCCAGGGTGGAAATATCAAATATTAGAGGATGTAGTTTCAAGCTGGGAGGGGCAAAGTTTGAAGGAGATGTGTGGGCCAAGTTTTTATTCAGAGTCCAGTGGGTCTGGAATGCACTGCCAAGAGTGGTGGTGGTTTTGGTGGTGGAGACAGATATAAAAGTGGCAAATAAGACGCACATTACATATGGAGAGATATGGATCACATGCAGGCAGATGGAATTAGTTTGACTCGTCATCATGGTCAGCATGGACATTGTGGGCTGAAGGGCCTGTTCCTGTGCTGTACTGTTCTATGTTCTATTATCTTGCAGGTCTTTACCTTACTGTTTGGACAGCTACTGATTGTGAGGGATTAAGGGGCTGTCCCACTTGGACGACCTAATTGGCGAATTTAGAAGAGTTTAGGAGAGTTTGAAAAAATGTCACGTTGAAGACCTCCTTCGACTATGTAGAAGACCTCCTTCGTCCTCCTTCAACTATATTGAAGACTAGCTTCGACTAGCTATGACTAACTTAAGGAAAATTGGACAACGAATAGTGGAGAGTGACGACGACGACCTCCTTCGATCTCCCTTCGACCTCCCTTCGACTATGATGAAGACTATCTTCGACTACCCTCGATTACCTACGACTATCATGCTGACCTACTACGACCTACTACGACTAAACCTACGAGTAAAAAAAATATCGATTTCTTTCCATGGCGACCTTTATTTACTCGCGGGCATTTTTCAACATTGAAAAATACTCCGTGACCTAGCTGAGGCCTCAAGTACACGGGGACTATTCTCGAGCATGAAGGAGAGTTACGAAGACCTCCCTACGACCACGTGTCGACCACGCTGCAAGTATGAGTCGAGGGCAAACTCGCCAGAACTCGCGGATTAGGTCGCCCAAGTGGGACAGCCCCTTCAGTATGTAAATGAACCCGCTCAAACCAACTCTTTGTCCCAGCTATGGAAATGTACACCAGCAAGAACCAATCTCTTCAGGAAAGGAGAAAGATAGGAAGGTGTCCTTATTCATATGGAATGAACTGTTATTCAATGGTTATCATTTAAATGCGTATCTCTGGTGAATTTGCGACACACTTCAAAGATTTCCACAAGATTAAAACAAACAGAAAGTGGCAGAAATCCTCAACTAATCAGTCCAGATTTGGGAGGTTTGGGGGGGGGGGGGGGAGAGCTGAGTTAATGTTTCAGGCCAAAGACCTTCTGTCAGAACTGGAAAGGAGATTTTTTTTTTTAAAAGCTTCTTCAGCTGCAGGAGGATAGGAAAATGTGTAAGAAACTCTCACTTTGCTGAAGGTCTGAGGAAGGGTATCCTTGTCATTAGCACATCATCCCCCGTCAACAATTGGCCATAATGGACTCCATCCATCCTGAGGTCATCTGTTGCTGACCCTGTTTTGTTCTGGCCTTCTCTACCTTTCAGTCTGAAGAAGGGTTCTGACCTGAAATGTCACCTATTCTTTTTCTACAGAGATGCTGCTTGATCTGCTGAGTTACTCCAGCATTTTGTGTCTATCTTCTGTATAAACCAGCATCTGCAGTTCCTCCCGACGCACTCTCCCACTTTATCTGCAGTTTATCCCCTTCCCTGTTCTGACAAAAGATCTCCAACCTCAAACGTTAACTCAGTTTCTCTTCCACAGATGCGGCCTGACCGGCTGAGTATTTCCAGCATTTCCTGTTTTTTTATTTTGGATTTAAGATATTTTATATTAGATTTAAGATTTAGGACTGAGATGAGGAAAAACGTTTTCACCCGGAGAGTTGTGAATCTGTGGAATTCTCTGCCACAGAAAGCAGTGGAGGCCAATTCACTGGATGTTTTCAAGAGGGATTTAGCTCTTTGGGCTAACGGAATCAAGGGATATGGGGAGAAAGCAGGAACAGAATACTGATTTTGGATGATCAGCCATGATCATATTGAATGGCGGTGCTGGTTCGAAGGGCCGAGTGGCCTTCCCCTGCACCTATTTTCAATGTTTCTATTTCTAGCCTTTGCAATATTTTTGATTTTGACAAGATTAGTCTTACCCTCTCACACCTTTGCTATTTTTGATAGTGACACAGTGGTGCAGGTAGTAGAGCTACTCCCTCACAACACCTGAGACCCAGGTACTGTCTGAGTGGAGTTTGCACTTTCTCCCTGTGACCATGATATTTCCATGGTCCAGGTGGCTCCAGGGTCCTTCCACATCCCAAAGATGCATTGGTCAGTTGGCTAATTGGCTACCGTAAAAATACCCCTGTGTGTAGATGAATGGTATCTCGGGATCCTACTACAAAATGCATCTTTCCAGTGCTTTTGCTCATCACCCTTCAATCTCCGTCTCCACCTTCATCCTCCCCTCCACCACTTGGCTTCATCTGACTGCCACCCTTTCACCTTTGTCCACCTTTCACCTACTGGCCCCCATTTCACTCCTCCCCTCTCCTCTCTTCTTTATACCAGCAATCTTCCCTCTCCACTCTCACACCCTATGCAGGGGGTTGACCCAAAACATCAACAATTTCTATCCCCTTCTCTCCCCTCCCACCTCCACTCCCACAGATGCTGCTCCACCCACTGGCTTTCTCCAGCAGATTTTTTTGGCTCCAGACTCAGCATCTGCAGTCTCGTGTGTCTCCATGTGATAATGGGAGCTCATTCTTCTCGAATTAAACCATTCAGTGCTCCAGGAGAATGGGATGGACCCACTACTCCCACTGTTGCATGCAGACACACACGCACATGCACGCGTGCACACACATGCACAATTAGTTTAGTTTTTAGTTATAGCTTTAGAAATACAGCGTGGAAACAGGCCCTTCAGCCCACTGCATCCACGCTGACCGACGCCCATACACAAATTCTATCCTACACACTTGGGACAATTTACAGAAGCCAATTAATCTACAAACCTGCACGTCTTTGGAATGTGGGAGGAAACCGGAGCACCCATGGAAAACCCACACAGTACACAGGGAAAATGCGCAACTCTGCACAGGCTCAACCCATAATCAGGATCGAACACGGTTCTCTGGCGCTGTAAGACAGCAACTACCGCTGGGCCAAAGTGCAGCCCTGCAAATGGTTCCTCAATCTCAACTCTCTTTACAAACACCCACAACCGAGAACAGTTCAACTTTGACTGCAAGACCTCCCTCGCTATAGTCACACTCAACATTGGTCCAATCCATTGAGAATTAAGGCACATGGGATCCATGGAGACTTGGTAGATTAGATTCAAAATGGGCTTGGCCACAGAAGACTAAGGATAGACGTGGAGATGTGTTTTTCTAAGTGAAGGCCTGTGAGCAGTGGTGTTCTTCAGTGATAAAGTGAGAATAATCAAATATTATGTTTTTATTAGGCAATTATAATCAGCACACGGGAATTTCAAAACTAACCATTCCCTTACATGAATAATCATTCCCCTGGTTTACCAGAGCAAGCTCAGCTAATTAAATGTTTATCTTTGCATTTCTTTCTAAATATTTAATTAAAAGATAAATGTACGTTCCCTGTTGCCTCAGCAATTTTGGAGCTACATCAAGAACCACTTGGAAGTTGATTTTTTTTAAGACCACTTTAAATGGTCTTGTTATTTATTATATTGTGGGATTCTCTTTATCATGTCTTATGTGGGAAGGAATTACTCACAGATCATTAGGTCCCCATATCGGAACGTATCTCAGAGAACGTACTAGCAAGAAGCAAGTCTGCATCAACCCACTGCGCTAAAGCTAAACTACAGGGCAAATGGGAAATTGTTTAGCCCACCACCACACTCCTGATTCAGGGACAGTTTGGATAGACACAAAATGTTGGAGTAACTCAACGGGTCAGGCAGCATCTCTAAGAAAGGGAATAGGTTAAGTTTCGTGTCAAGACCCGAAACAGTCGGGAACAGTTTTTGACATTCCGGGACAGTTTCTTCCCAGCTGGCATCTGAACCGTCCTCTCACCAACTAGAGTGATCCTGTGGTCCTGTAGGAACAATTTCCCATTTGTCCTGTAGGTTAGCCTTAGTCCAATGGGATACCCCATTGGAGACCTTCAAACTATCTTTTAATCGCACTCTACTGGACTTTATCTTGCACTAAACGTTATACCCTTTATGTATCTGTACACTGCGGATGGCTTGATTGTTATCATGTATAGTATTTTCGCTGACTGGATAGCACTCAACAAAAAAGCTTTTCACTGCATCTCGGTACGTGTGACGATAATAATAAATTAAACTAAACTAATTCAACTGAACATCAGTCATTGCGCTGTAGATGATATCTGCGTATGCCCACATTTAGTGACCAAGCTTCAAGTCATCATCAGCCCATTTACCGAAGGACACAAGAAGGAGACTGAGCCTTACGCTTATGCCCTCCAAAATGTACCAAACTGCTGCCCTCTACACCATTGTGTAGAAAGGAAGTGCAGATGCTGGTTTACACCGAAGATAGATACACAATACTGGAGTAATTCAGCAGGACAGGCAGCATCTCCGGAGAGAGGAGGAACAGGTGATGTTTCAGGTGGAGACCGTTCTTCAGACATTTGAAGAGGGGTCTTAACCCGAAACATCATCCATTCCTTCTCTCCAGAGATGCTGCCTGACCTGCTCATTTACTCCGGCATTTTGTGTCCTCGCCACCATTGCCCACCAATAATAAATGTCCATGGTAAGCCATCAGAAATCGTGGAGTTTCACCTTAAGCCTAGTTTTGGAATCTTCTAATTTGGGAGAAAGACTGTGAGTGTCCTCGTTACTCATGACCCTTTTGATTTTACATACTCCAATAAGGTCAGTGAGCGAGGAATAAGATGTTAATCCTGGCACAAATCTCATGACCCACCAGGCAACAGAACCACATGCCTTGGAGACACAAGGAAATGCAGATTCAGGTTTACAAAAAAGACACAAAGTACTGGAGTAACTCAGGAGGTCAGGAAGCATCTCTGGGAAACATGAAAAGGTGACGTTTCGGGTCAGCACCCTTCTTCGGTCTCAAACCGAAACATCATTTATTGTCCAGAAGTACATACCTTCTTGTGTCCTCCCACCACTGAGACACTCTGAAGAAAACAATCCATGGTTGTCCAATATCAAGCGACATTTAAACCGAAGATAGACACAAAAAGCTGAAGTAACTCAGCGGGTCAGGCAGCATCTCTGGAGAAAAGGAATAGGTGACGTTTCAGGTTGAGACCCTTCTTCAGACTTCTATCATCATTATGAACTGCTTATACACTCTTTCTAAAAACTCAAAATTTAGCCTAACCAAAGTTTTATACAGCTGCAACTGCATTCTGCATATAGACTGCTTTTGTATGCTATAGAAATGTATTGTGTCATCCCAAATATACCTTCTCCATTCTGCACAGTCATGAGGCAAGACTCCATTGATTTGCTCCACAGCAGATTCATCAATGTTTTGGAAACATTTTATGGAGACATCCACGCTGTCTCCATTCTTCTTCTTCCTCCTCGTGTCCGGTCATCTTCTATATCATCTTCTATATCACGTCTTTCCAGTCGGTCAGTGACGGTTGACGGTCGGTGGTCGCAGAATTGGCTACTTCAGCCAGTCACTGTGGTACAGTTCCTGACGTCAGCATTGCCCGGGATGCGCCACGAGGAGGCTTCTGCTTGCATCCCGCTTTCTCCATAAAATCAGCCAAATCCATTGGAAGGATAATTGAGTACACAGTATCATCCCCAACATTGACACCCTATTAACACCTTGTTCAATTCCAATGGTGTTGGATAACTTTAGTTTAGGTTAGTTTAGTTTAGAGATACATCGCGGAAACAGCCCCTCGGCCCACCGACCAGCGATCCCTGCACACTAACACTATCCTACACACACCGGGGACAATTTACACATACACAAAGCCAATTAATCTACATACCTGTACGTCTTTGGAGTGTGGGAGAGAACCGGAGATCTCGGAGATAACCCACGCGGTCACGGGAAGAACATACAAACTCCGTACAGACAGCAGCTGTAGTTGTGATCAAACCCGGGTTTCCGGTGTTTGGAAGGCAGCAACTCTGCTGTTGCGCCACCATGCAGCCCACAAACTGGACCTGGTAAAACAGGCGGTGACGAAAAGCTCATACCCATAAAATTCTGGGAATTCCTGACTCACGACTGCGCAGAATGGGGAAGGGACATTTGGGATGGCATAAGTCATTTGTAACAGAAGGCAAATGCAGTACAAATGCAGAGTTGCAGCTGCATGAAACTCTGGTTAGTTTACATGTGGCGTATCACGCGCAGTTCTGCTCACATCACAGGGTGACATTTCGGGGTTGTGATCGTTCTTCAGACTGGATGAGCCAGAGAGCCTTATCTGAATGAAAATGTGTGTCTATCTTTGGTGTAAACTGCATTTCCTACCTACATAATGATGTAGAGGGCAGCAGTTTGGCACCTTTTGGGGACGTAAGCGTAATGCTTAATGAAAAGTTAGCAACAAATTTCTCCATTAGGCAACTGTGAGAAACATCAATTGAAATCATATCTGGAGTGAAGCATTATTTTGCACTGATGTAAATAAAAGAACATTGAAAAGAATGCCTGCTTCCTTGTCCCTTTTCATCTTGTTAAAAATGTCAGCATTTTACTTATTTCTACAAACCTATCTGGATTTCCATTAAAAGCTGAAGAGTATTTTCGAAAGACCTCTTGCTCCGAGAACTAGCTACTAATTTATTTGTCATATTTCAGTCCTCAGTAAGTGCATGCAAAAACTATAACATGTCATGTAAAATGACATTGAATTCGACTTGCTTTCGTGTAACAGAGTAAGGATTTGTGCTTAGCTATACCCATTGACAAGAAAATTTTGATTTGAAATTGGAGTTCAGGTGCATAAAGTGGATATGAAAATAGCTTGGGTCTTGCAGTTACATAGAAACATGGAAAATAGGTGCAGGAGGAGACCATTTGGCCCTTCGGGTCTGCACCGCCATTCATTGTGATCATGGCAGATCATCCACAATCAGTAACCCGTGCCTGCCTTCTCCCCATATCCCTTGATTCTGCTAGCCCCTAAAGCTCCTTCTAACTTTCTTTTAAATTCACCCAGTGAATTGGCCTCTACTGCCTTCTGTGGCTGAGAATTCCACAAATTCACAAATATCTGGGTGAAAACGTTTTTTTCCCCATCTCAGTTTTAAATGGCCTCCCCTTTATTCTTAGACTGTGGCCCCTGGTTCTGGACTCCCCCATCATTGGGAAAAAAAATTCTTGCATCTCGCTAGTCCAGTCCTTTTATAATTTTATATGTTTCTATAAGATATCCTCTCATCCTTCCAAATTCTAGTGAACACAAGCCCAGTCTTTCCAATCTTTCCTCTTATGACAGACCCGCCATCCCAGGGATTAACCTCATGAACCTCAACTGCCTCAACAGCAAGTTTTTGATGATGTACATCCACGCACATCTTTTTTTTCACAAATATCTTGCTAAATACCCGGTTAACAGTAATGCGATAAAGATTTTATCGCAAGCAAATAATGTACTCGGTTTTATTCTAAGAACAAATTTGACTTGAAATCCCCTCCGGAATTCCCCCGAAAATGTGACGCCTGGGCCAGGTGAGGCGGCCAATCTCAGCCTCATCGGATCCGTTCCCATAGCTGAATTCTGCGGCTGGTCGGTGGGTCGAATTTCCTCCCGTGGCACTGGACTTTGGAACTCCGGCCCGGCAGATCTGTTCCCATAGCCAACATCCGAGGCCGACTTTGTGGGCTCGTATCTCAGCCCCCTGATGTCCTAAGCAGACGGTTCCAGTACTGTTGGACTCCTCTCAGAGCCCATGACTTCTGTTGGTCCAGCAAAACGGGTAATCAAGAAAGGCTCTGGAACCAAGGCTGCAGGAAAATGGGTGGTGGACCTTTTACCCCCAACTACCACCCCCCCCCCCCTCATCCCTGTGCCCCACCAGGATATACATTAATTTCTCCCAATTTCCTGCCCCCCCCCATACCCTTCCATGTACATCCCTTCTTCTGGATTCACATTTCACCCCTTTTCTCAACTTATCTCAGCCATTAGTCTTTACAATCAAATCGACCTATTTACAATCAAATCCCCCCTCACCCGTATCCACCTATCACTTGCCAGGCTTTATCCCACCTTCTCCTCTCTTCCAACTTTCTCTCCCCAACATCAATCAGTCTGAAGAAATGGTCCTGACCCGAAACATCACCTATCTATGTCCTCCTGAGATACGCCTGACGCATTGACTTACACCAGCATTTGTGTCTTTTTTTTTTCAATCCATGCTAACACATTTCCTCCAATATCTTGGGCATTAAATTTATGTGAAAGAAGATTGAAATCTTTATTGCAGCCATTATCTGATTTTAATTGATACGATTCACTCAAGACATTGAAAGAAAGTTCATGATTAATTTGAGAGAGGGCAGGATGTTCAGGGACTTTGGAGAGCATAAAAGGACACACAGTCCTGGAGTAGCAGCCAATCAGGCAACATCTCTGGAGAATATGGATAGGCGATGTTTCGGATCGGGACCCTTCTGCCTGAGCTGTTGTGTTACTCCAGCATTTGGTGCCCTTTTGTGCTCTTGTTCTCCAGAGATGATGCCTAATCTGCTGGGTTACTCCAGCATTTTTGTATCCTTTTGTGTAAACCAGCATCTGCAGTTCCTTGTTTCTACACTTTGGAGAGTATCTTTGGGGATCAAAAGACTTTGTAAAACAGAGGCTTTGAGTTGAATTGTATTTAATGAAATGAACAGTTAAAAAAAATACTTACATACTATAGCTTCTCAGGAGATATAAATTCCATTTCATATACAATTGTTTTAGTACACTAGGGAATTTTATTACCTCAAAAGAAAAACATAAAATTAAAATCTGTATCAAAATCCTTTGTGTAAAAAAATGCCAAATTGTGTATTTGTGTGTGTGTGCGCAAATGTGTGCGTATGCATGTGTGTGTGTGTGCAGTCTCTTCCTTCTTTAAGTAGATTTGTCCCTTGCTTTCTTCACACTCTGAAAATAATCAGAAAATGTAACTAGTTTTTACACTTCTGAAGTGTTTTGGCTATATAATTTATCCTCCTTTCCGAGCACCATATTACTGTTAAGAAGACTTATCATCAGCAACTTCCCAGAACATCACCAGACCAATGAAGCAGGCAGATACTTAAAACGAAAGTTACTGCTGACATCAACACAAAGTAATCGGGATCCACAGATTCTTGGGGACAAATGTCAGAATAGATTAAAATCACTGGACTGAGGCAGATTTACCAGCTGTTGTGATGAACACTTTTCCTGGTACAAATTTGTCAGCACTCCAGCTGAATTCCAGGAGCAGGCCTCACTTGTTTATTCTCATCATTGTAAATGCCATTTTACAATTCCCACTGGTGCAAGTGCAAGAGCGGCACAATTAGTAGAGCTGCTGCCTCACGGTTTCAGTTTTTGTCTGTGGTACAGTCTGTGTGGAGTGTGCACATTCTGCCTGTGGCCAAGGAGGCACAAAACGCTGGTTCGGCGGGTCAGGCAGCATCCCCGGAGAACATGGATAGGCGACGTTTTGGGTTTGGGACCTTTCTTCTTTCAGCATTTTTCAGTAGAGATGGCACAGTGGCGCAGCGGTAGAGTTGCTGCCTTACAGTGCCAGAGATCCGGGTTCGATCCTGACCACGAATGCTGTCTGTAAGAAGATTGTACATTCTCCCCGTGACCTCGTGGGTTTTCTCCGGGTGCTGCGGTTTCCTCCCACACCTCAAAGACACACAGGTTTGTAGATTAATTGGCTTTGGTAAAATTGTAAATGTGTGTAGGATAGTGTTAGTGTACGAGGATCGCTGGTCAGAGCGGACTCGGTGCACCGAAGGGCCTGTTTTCATGCTGTCTCTCGAAACTTAACTAAACATTTTGCGCATTTGCTTGGTAAACCAGCATCTGGTTTATTCCTATTTTACTCCCTGTGGCCATGTAGATCCCCTCTGGATGCTTCACTTTCTTTCCTTATCCAAAGATGTGCGCATTGGTAGGTTAATTGGTTAGTGGTTGATTTCGGAGTGTGGAGTGCTTTTACAAATAGGAGGTTGATGATAGGAATGTGGGAAGAATAAAGTGGGATGGTCGGCCTGGAATTGGTGATGTAATTATCCTGTTGTGTAGGAAGGAACTGCAGATGTTTAGTTAAGTTTAGTTTAGTTTAGAGATACAGAGCGGAAACAGGCCCTTCGACCCACCGGGTCCGCGCCGACCAGCGATCCCCGCACACTAACACCATCCTACACCCACTAGGGACAATTTTTACATTTACCAAGCCAATTGACTTACAAACCTGTACGTCTTTGGAGTGTGGGAGGAAACCGAAGATCTCAGGTGAAAACCCACGCAGGTCACGGGGAGAACGTACAAACTCCGTACAGACAGCAACCATAGTCGAGATCGAATCCGGGTCTCCAGCACATCATTCGCTGTAAGGCAGCGTGACCCCAATGCTGGTTTACACCGTAGACACAAAATGCTGGAATAGCTCAGCAGGTCAGGCATTATCTCTGGAGAAAAGGAATAGGCGACGCTTCGGGTCGAGACCATTCCTCAGTCTCAGGCATCACGTAACGATCCTGTTTGCATGTTTTATTACTCCTTCTCATCTGTTCAAACAATGTGTGCTCCTACCCCACCAATTCCAATGTTGAACTGAATTTGACTGAATAGATGCATCTAGAAAGGAACTGCAAATGCTGCGTAAATACCGAAGGTAGACACAAATGATGGTGTAACTGAGCAGGTCAGGCCGCTTCTCTGAAGAAAAAGGATAAATGAATGGATGTTCCTTTTGCAAATCGGCACTAATTTTGGTTAGGGTACCAATTCACTACCAAAGCACATAAACATAAACTTTGTATATCATGGACATCCATTTGAACCAAAGGTGGCTCACAGGGTGCTCATCCATCCAACACAGGGAGATTATCGAGTCTGAAAAAGGCTCAAAACGTCGCCTGTCCATTCTCTCCAAGGATGCCGCCTGACCCATTGAGTTCCTCCAGCACTTTGTGTTTGGCTCAAGATTCTGGCTTCTGCAATTTCTCGTATCTCAAGATTTACATCCTGTCTTACTTGGATGGAAAGTCACAGACCCAAAACGTTAACTGTTTCTGTCTCCACACATGCTGCCTCATCAGCTGGGGCTCCCCAGCATTTTCCGTTTTTACTTGAGCTTTCAGCAGTACATTGCATTTGAAGATTTTCATCCCAACTGCTGTGACAGCAGTCCGGTCTTTGTTCCAATTTACTGCACATCCAATGTTGTAACAGCCCCAGGTCATAGTAATGCATGCATCTAACTCACCGCAGCAATCTTCATAATGTCATTATTTTCTCTAAAAACGCAAAGATTCAGAACATTGGCAACACAGCAGTGCAGCTGACATTAGAGTTGATGCCTCACAGCACCAGAGTCCCGGGTTCGATCCTGACCATGGGTGGTGTCTATGTGGAGTTCTCACATTCTCTCTGTGACCAAGTGGGTTTCCTCCGGATACTCCGGTTTCCTTCCACATCTCAAAGATGTGCGAGTTTGTAGGTTCGTTGGCCTCTGATGTGATGATAGCTTGTGATACAGGAGGCTTATTGTATCATGGGTCATATTATCCTTTAGTGACACCTTGGCCAATATACCACATGATAAAGAACATACTGTCTGTTTACACCAATGACCATTGGCACTGCTTCCATGAGAATAGTTACTGGAGACCTGTAAATCAGCAGAAGCTAATTAATGCCCATGGGGTTATTATAAACCGCAACATTTCTCTTCACCTGGAAGCAACAGGATTGCATTGAGGAAACAATGAACTGCAGCTGCTGGTTAATGCACAAAATGCTGGAATAACTCAGTAGGTCAGGCACCAACCCCAGAGAACATGGATAGCACCTTTTCCGATCAAGGCCCTTCTTCAGACTCTTCAGACTAGCTCTTTCAGAGTCTTGAGATACCTCTTCAGAAAGAGTCTGAAAAAGTATCTCAAGCCAAAACATCACCTATCCATGTTGAGTCTGAAAAAGGTCTCACCCAAATGTCACCTATCCATGTTCTGCCTAACCTGCTGAGTTACTCCAACATTTTGCGTTAAGATTGCATTGAAGTCTACACTAGTAATAAGGTTTAGTTAGTTTAGTTTATTGCCACGTGTACTGAGGTACAGCAAAAAGCTTCTTTGTTGCGTGATAAACAGTCAGCAGAAAGACTCTAAAGCGAAACCAATAAAGAAACCATTAGAAATCGTTATAGACAATAGACAATCGGTGCAAGAGTAGGCCATTCATCCCTTCGAGCCAGTACCGCCCTCCAATGTGATCATGGCTGATTATCCCCAATCAGTACCCCGTTCCTGCCTTCTCCCTATATTCCCTGACTCCGTTATCTTTGAGAGCCCTATCTAGCTCTCTCTTGAAAGTATCCAGAGAACCGGCCTCCACCGCCCTCTGAGGCAGAGAATTCCACAGACTCACAACTCTCTGTGTGAAAAAGTGTTTTCTGGTCTCCGTTCTAAATGGCTTACCCCTTATTCTTAAACTGTGGCCCCTGGTTCTGGATTCCCCCAACATCAGGAACATGTTTCCTGCCTCTAGCGTGTCCAAACCTTTAATAGTCTTATATGTTTCAATAAGATCCCCTCTCATCCTTCTAAACTCCAGAGTATACAATTAACCTTGTAAACCTACATTGCCCTCAATAGCAAGAATGTCCTTCCTCAAATTAGGGGACCAAAACTGCACACAATGTGTGGTCTCACTAGGGCCCTATACAACTGCAGAAGGACCTCTTTGCTCCTATACTCAACTCCTCTTGTTATGAAGGCCAACATGTCATTTGCTTTCTTTGCTGCCTGCTGTACCTCCATGCTTACTTTCATTGACTGATGAACAAGGACCCCCAGATCCCGTTGCACTTCCCTTTTTCCCAACTTGACACCATTAAGATAATAATCTGCCTTCCTGTTTTTGCTACCAAAGTGGATAACCTCACATTTATCCACATTAAACTGCATCTGCCATGCATCTGCCCACTCACCCAACCTGTCCAAGTCACCCTGCATTCTAATAGCATCGTCCTCACAGTTCACACTGCGACCCAGCTTTGTGTCATCTGCAAATTTGCTAATGTTACTTGTAATCCCTTCATCTAAATTATTCATGTTAATTGTATATAGCTGCGGTCCCAGCATTGAGCCTTGCGGTACCCCACTAGTCACTGCCTGCCATTCTGAAAGTGACCCGTTAATCCCTACTCTTTGTTTCCTGTCTGCCAACCAATTTTCTACCCATGTCAGCACTCTACCCCCAATACCAGGTGCTCTAATTTTGCCCATTAATCTCCTATGTGGGACCTTATCAAATTATTACAATCAAGCAATCCACAGTTTGATTACATCTGCAGTTTGATTACAATACATGATTAGAATCAAGGCATCCACAGGATAAAGGCTATAACTTCTAGGTTTACAAGGTTTAGTAATAAGGTGGCTGTTGGTCACACAATAACTACCATCTCCTTGTGGTTTCTTTGTAACAGGTACCAGTAGTGTGGAGGTCAAGGAAAATCGTAACGTGGGTAACTTGTCGCTGGAAGATCACACCCGAGCCTCAAGTGACCGGCAGGTTTTTCGCTGCTCAGATGTGTCCAGAAGCGGAGTGTCGGGATTGAAAAGGAAAAGGCCGCTGGAGGAAGGGAACACTGAGCACATGCACCCGAAGGTGCAGCTGAAATGCAAGAAGCTGTCATGGTCGGTGATGCCAAAGAACGCACTAGTGCAGCTGAACGAGCTGAAGCCGGGATTACAGTACAAGGTGGTGTCGCAGACCGGGCCTGTACATGCGCCCATTTTCGCCATCGCGGTCGAAGTCAACGGCTTCCTCTTCGAGGGCACGGGGCCGACCAAGAAGAAGGCAAAGATGAGGGCGGCCGAGATGGCCCTGCAGTCCTTCGTACAGTTCCCCAACGCCTCCCAGGCCCACTTCGCCATGGGCAACTGCGTCAACCCCAGTGCGGACTTCACGTCCGACCAGGCCGACTTCCCCAACACACTGTTCAAAGAGTTTGAGCCGTCGGGGCAGGGCGACGGCCTACCTTGCTGCAGGCCGGCCGACGATGACGAGGAAGAGCTGCTGTGCGGCGGCTGGCGGCGCGGACGCTTACTCCGCCGCACGCTGGGTTTAATGGCGCCGGCCAAGCAGAACCGCCGCAAGGCTCCGCCCGCCGCTGCCGCGGGAGCAGCAGCAGCAGCAGCAGCAGCGGCAGCAGCAGGCGGCGGGAAGAACCCCGTGGAGAGGCTCAATGAGCTGCGGCCAGGCCTGAGGTACGTCTGCCTCTCGGAGACGGTGGAGAAGCGCGTCAAGAGCTTTGTGATGGCGGCGAGGATTGATGGGAGAACGTTTGAAGGCATGGGACGCAGCAAGAAGCTGGCAAAAGCCCAGACTGCACAAGCCGCTCTTCAAGCTCTCTTTAACATCCAGCCAGTGCCCAGTGGAAAGCCTTGTCAAATGCCTGGCAGGAATAAATGTCCTCGTTTACCACAGGTGAGAATTTGCCTGGCAGACGTTGGGAAATTGCACACCAAGTTCACTTGGCTGATCTCAGGTAACCTTCATCCACACAGACTGGTGGGCGGGGGAGAAGTGATGCAAGCTAATTGGGAGGTGTTGGGCCCTGAGCACATTTTAACCTACCTTGCTTTTGCAGCAACCTCGCAAACTAATGCAACTTTCAGCCTCTGCTGAAAAGTTAGTGCTTTTAAAAAAAATACAGATTTCTCAAGTGCAGTTAACAGTAAAACACTTGTGCAATGATACGGACATGTGTATCAGAAGGGTCAGTCTTTGAGGGTAAACATTGCTAATCATGTGTGTGTATGAAGCAAAGCCGTTTAATTAGCACAAGCAAATATCAGGCCATTAAAACTAATGTGGCTTCACGGAAGTGACCCGATTTATCAAACAAAATGGGACTTTAAAATGAATCTGCTTGCATTGTAACCTGTGTGAGAACAGGCAATCATGTTGCAGCTCTCTCCTTCTCAAAACAGGCGCAGATGATGCCTAGACTCATCAGGATTCAAGAGTTTTATTGTCATACTATGCCAAGTGCATACCGGTTGGGTCTGCTCCCCCAACGCAATATTCCACCACTCACCCGTTCCCCCAATATAAGAGGGTGGGAGTGAGGGTAGATAGGGAGGGAGTAGAGAGGGGGAGGGAGGATAGAGAGGGAGGAGGTGAGAGAGGGAGTGTAGACGTGGTAACTACCTTCCCTACCCCCTCCTCTTCCTCACCTCCCCAGTGGCCCCATTGTCGCGAAGCCTCACCGCTGCGGTCTCAATGTCTCCTTCACTTCCGCGGTCTCGATGCTTCCTTGATGGAGCCCGGGTTGGAAAAAGCGGAACGTTAATTTAAATGTGGCCTTACCCCTGACGTCACTGGAAGCTGGTGGCCGCCCACTCCCCTTGGTGGCCTCCCACCCCCTCTTTGTGACATCACTCGAAGCGGGTTGAAGGACTTTTGCCATTTAAAAACTCGGTTTTAGCTATTTTTAAAACACTATAACTTGTGAAATATAGCATGAAATGTGAAGTGAAGCTGTTTATTTTGTCAACGGGGATAATGTGATTAATAATCTGTGAAAATTGTAGAGTTAGTGCGTAGCGTTTTGAGGAAGATACAATGAATACAGACAGACAGGCAGACAGGCACACACACACACAAGATCAGACTTTTATAAGTATAGAGATGTCCCAGTCAGAATGCGATTCTTACTTGCAGCAGCACAACAGAATATGTAAACATAGTCTTCTGTAAACAATGTAATAAACAAAATGAGGTTCAATATATACAAAAATGTATATTTTTCAACCAATGTCCCCAAGTCGATGTAGTTCTGAGCTTATTTGGAGGTTATGATGTTTAATAGCCTGATGGCTGCAGGGAAGAAGCTGGTCCTGAACCTGGACGTGACAGTTTTCAGGCTCCTATATCTTCTTCCCAATGGCAGGACTGAAATGAGTGTGCGGCCAGGGTGGTGTGGGTCTCAGATGATGCTGGCTGCCCTTTTGAGGCAGTGACTCCTGTGAATCCCTTCGATGGTGGGGAGGTCAGGACCCATGATGTACTGGGCAGTGTTCACTTTTTGCAGTCATCTTTGCTCCAAGTTACCAAATGCGGCCATGATGCAACCAGTCAATATGCTCTCTACTTTATACCTGTAGATGTTCAAGAGAGTACTCTCTGACTTACCGAATCTCCCCAATCTTCTCGGGAAGTAGAGGCGTTGATGGGCTTTCTTTATGCTTGTTTCTATATGCTGTGTCATGGAAAGATCTTCAGAGATCAGCGGGAATGGCAAATGGAAGCTGTGTAAGGAAAGACCCCTTGGAACTAGGTAATGGTTGTAGAAGTTGGAGCAGTGGATGAGAGTACATGGTGGAGAGCAGGTGGATAGCTGAAGGGAGATGACATTCAATGGCTGGGTAGGCGCTGAGACACTGAGGCT
Organism: Okamejei kenojei; assembly: GCA_035221665.1. Classification (NCBI taxonomy): domain Eukaryota; kingdom Metazoa; phylum Chordata; class Chondrichthyes; order Rajiformes; family Rajidae; genus Okamejei; species Okamejei kenojei. Next base: position 17,588,571 of record CM069132.1, read on the forward strand.
TCTAGGGGGTGGGTGGCCAGTGCCTCACAGAGCTGGAGATGCAGGTTCAATCCTGACTTCAGGTGATGTCTGCATAGAGTTTGCACGTTCTCCCTCTGACCGCATGTGTTTCCCCTGGAGCGCCAGTTTCCTCCCAAATCCCCAAAAAGTGTATCTTGCCAATAAAGTGCCCCGAGGGTGTAAGTGAGTGGTAGAGTTTGAGAGGGAGAAGGGGGTACAATGGAGTTGATCAGAACGTGGCAAAAATAAAATATAGGAGTAAGGTAGGTTACTCTGTTTTCCTCCAACCTCTCAGAGATGTGCAGGTAGGTGAAGTGGCTACTGTACAGGGTGCAGAATGATCAGGAGAGTTTGAAGAGCACAGTTTAAAGTTTCACTATCCCGTGGGATAGACTAAGGAGTTAGTGATGGACTTTAGGAAAAGAGCAGTGTTCCAAGGAGTACCTTGGAAATCACCTAGACAGTAAACTGGACTGGTCCAGGAGCACTGAGGCACTGTATAAGAAGGGACAGCGCCAGCTGTACTTTCTGAGGAGGCTCTGCTCCTTCAACGTCTGCAGTAAGATGCTGCAGATGATCTAGAACATTCGGTGGTGGCCAGTGCAATCTTCTTCGCTGTCGTGTGCTGGGGTATCAGGGGGCGAAGGTCGCGGACACCAACAGAATTAACAAACTCGCCAGGAATGCTGGCTCCGTCCTGTGGGTGGCGTTGGAGTCACTGGAGATGGTCCTGGAGGGGAGGATGCTCCTCAGACTGAGGAGCATTTTAGACAATACAGCTCGCCCCCTCCATGACACACTGGTCAACCTGATGAGCAACTTCAGCAACAGACTGGTTCCACCAAGATGCAGCACAGAACACCACAGGAGATCCCTTTTTCCTTGTAGGCTATAAAAACTGTACAACTCCTCCCCCTTCTCTCATGGGGTAGACTGACTCCCTTCCGCCCACCTCCCCCCCCCCCCCCCCCCCCCCCCCCCCCCCCCCCCACTCTTTGCACATCTCCAATCCTGGACTTTCCACTCGTCACTTTAATTTCATGTCTCATGTGCCCTGATGTGTTTTTACGACTGTTGGCAGACCAATTTCCCTCCTGGGATAAATAAAGTTCTATCGTATCGTACTATCGACCTAAGAGTCAAGATGGCTTTGTTGCCAGGTGTACTGCAGATGCTGGTTTAAATCAAAGGTAGACACAAAATGCCGGAGTAACTCAACGGGACAGGCAGCATCTCTAGAGAGAAGGAATAGGTGACCTTTCAGGTCGAGACATTTCTTCAGACTTCATTGTCTTTATTGCCATATGTCCCAAGCAAAATTTTTACTTGCAGCAGCAAAACAGAATAGGGTAAACATAGTAAACGATATAAATAATCGTGAACACAATAATAAATTTTAAAAAGTTAGATGTGTGTATATTTATATATGTGTGTGTGGGGATATAAAATAGACACAAAATGCTGGAGTAACTCAGTGGGACAGGCAGCATCGCTGGAGAAGGAATGGGTGAAGACAATAATAGTGCAAAAAGACAAAACGAATGCCCCCAAGTCGATGTAGTTCAGAGGTTATTTGGAGGTTGTCGTGTTTAATAGCCTGATGGCTGTAGGGAAGAAGGGTCTCGACCCGAAACGTTACCCATCTCTCCTCTCCAGAGATGCTGCCTGTCCCGCTGAGTTACTCCAGCATTTTGTGTCAACCTTTGATTTAAACCAGCATTTGCAGTTATTTTCTAAACAAGCTGTTCCTGAATGTGGACGTTACAGTTTTCAAGCTCCTCCATCTTCTTCCCGACGGCAGGAATGAAATGAGTGTGTGGCCAGGGTGTCGTGGGTCTCTGTTGATGCTGGCTCAATTTCATATTATGACTCGTGTTCATAGTCAAGGAAAATAATTCACTGCAGTGTAAAGGAATAGAAGTTATTTGAAGAATAGCAGCCCAGGCCAATATAATTTTCCCTGAAGGGTCCCGGCCCAGTACATTGCCTCTCCATGTTACTTCTGAGATGCTGCTTAACCCGCTGAGCTACTCCAGCATCCTGTGTCTTCTTTTGTAAACCGCCAACTGCAATTCATTGGTTCGACTAATTTTCAACAACGCAGATTAAACCCTCTAGAAAATCATGATTCCACATGGCTGATTGTGCCTCATGTTTACCTCGTTCTAAAATAGTTTGGGCAGTACGTGTGCAGGTATCAGACAGCATTTGCCTATATTCCTTTGCTATTGATACAGTCTGGCCATTTCTGGATCTAGTAACTGCATCAGTATAAACCAGAATCCCAACACCGCCAAGAATTGTTTTCAGTGATAATAAAAAATGAAATGTAAAGCCTGCGAAACTATCCAGTCTGCTTAACCCTTTGACCACATATATAAACAGGACTTAAATCAACATTTGTTCCTATAAATTTACGATAAAATGACTTGGGTAAGGACCTCATACATTTTGTGAGCACTAATGTATAATAACCACTTTATGTTTCTGAGCCCTTAGGCAAAGAGCTTGGAGACAAATCGCATACTGTTTTTGCCACATGTAGTTGCTAAGTTACATAATGTTTTAAAGCAGTTTTATTCCTGCTATTAGAGTGTTATCGCATGGCTTCTGCTCAGAACCAGTTGTCATTCTGCCTCTCTGTCCTAAAAGTGCAGAATTGTCAATTTTGGCAAGGTTACATTTTCAGCGCGGCCTTCCATAGAAAGATTTAATTATATTAAGACAGAGACACAAGAGACTGCAGATGGCGCAAAGTAAAACTCTTTGAGGAACTCAGCAGGTCAGGCAGCATCTGTGGAGGAAAAGGAATGCTCAACATTTTAGGTCAAGACCTCTGTCTATTTCCTCCACAGATGCTGCCTAACCCGCTGAGTTCCTCCAAGAGTTATTTTTTTATTTTATATAGACATGGACAACTGAACGATCCTCTCAGCAGCTAGAGTGCGATCCTGACCTCCCACCTACCTCATTGGAGACCGTTGAACTTTCTTTAATCGGACTTTATCGGTCTTCAATGTTACATCTTTGCATTGTAACATTGTACCCGTCTTCTTTTTATCTTTATCTGTGCACTGCGGACATTGATTGTAATCATGCATTGTCTTCTTTAACTGGATAGCATGCAAGCCAAAGCTTTTCACTGTACATTATAGGAATCTGAGGGGTAGCGTTTTTACGCAAAGGGTGGTGGGTGTATAGAACGAGCTGCCGGAGGAGGTGGTTGAGTGAGGGACTATCACAACATTTGAGACGCAATTAGACAGCTACATGGATAGGACAGGTCTAGAGGGTTATAGGCCAAACACAGGCAAGAGGGACTAGTGTGGATGGGACAGGGTCGGTGTGGGCAAGTCGGGCCGAAGAGCCTGTCTCCACACTCCAGACGCTATGAGTTAATGACTATACCTCGGTATATGTGACAATAATAAACCAAACTAAACTATATTATATCGTTAAAGTGCCGCTTTAATGAAAGCCTCTTAACTTGCATAGAAAGACGCAAATACATGGATGGTGTGAAACTTGCCCGAGAGTTACACTGTTTCAGCTTCTCAAGGATAACGTAGATAAGGTAGGGGGTGTGTAACCCAGATGGCAAATTGTCTATTGCTGGTTTGCACTTCACCCTGGAGCTAATTTCACCTCCAAATTATTTTGTGACTTTTCAGCAGTTAAATGTATTGCTGCATATGGTACGGGAACATTTCTCTCTTTAATTTCCCTCTGCATATATCAGCTGAGATTGCGAGCCAGCTGTGCACTGACTGCACTGCTCTCACAGTGCTGACCTCCTGGATTTCCACGCAGCACTCTCATCAGGCACATTGATGTGCACGACTGCCTTCAGGGAACTGCCTTCAAATAAATCCTGATTTGTCTCTCCCCTTTTTTCCTCACCATCCCCTACTACTTTCCTTACGATACAGATTCCCATTTGATTTCACCATTTCGCTCTGCTCCTTTGCTTGAGAAAGTGAGATCGCAGTGCTGGAGGCCTTTCAGCCCGTCTAGTTCATGCTTGTCCCTACTGGAACAATTCCAACAGTGGCATTCGCCCACTCGTCCCCTTACAATTTACTTTAGAGATACAGCATGTCGAGTCCATGCCAACCAGCAATCACCCTGTACGCCAGTTCAGTTGAGTTTAGAGATACAGCACGAAAGCCGGCCCTTTGGCCCACCGAGTCCGCGCTGACCAGCATTCGCCATGTACATTAGTTTAGTTTAGAGATACAGTGTGGATGCAGGCGCTTTGGCCCACTAAGCCCACATTGATCTCAGATTCACTTATTTTACAAACAAAACAGCGCATCTGAGAGCAGCAAACTGAAGTTTCTCTACTTAAAGCCAGCTGGCATGGTTTGATTTTGAATCATCACTCTGGGTTCCATTCACAATGTACAAGATTGCATTTTAGAGTGTTTCATGAAGATGTTTCATCTGATTTTCTTTGAATGGAGACATTCATATGTAAACCCCTTTGACATCCTATATAGAATTTTGAGAGTGCATTTGTCTTTTCAGTTAGAATGGGAAAAATGGACGTCTTTCATTTCAATGAGCAAAACGCAAAGAGCTGGAGGAACTCACGACACAAGGAGCTGCAGGCACTGGAATCTTGGGTAGAACACAGTGGTGGAGGATCTCCAGAGATGCCGCATATCTGCTGAATTGTTTCCTAAACTGGTGGAACTCAGAGGATTAGGAAGCACCTGTTAAGGGAATGAGAAGAAGGGTCCCAACAAACGTCGCCTGATCATTCTCCTCACAAATACTGCCTGACCTGCTGAGTTCCCCCAGCACTTTGTGTTTTGATCAAGATTCCAACATCTGCAGTTCCTTGTGTCTCTCTTTCATTTATATATAATCTTCCACTTATCCAGCATATTTCACTTATATGACATAGTTCATGATCCCAAAGTACTTTGCAGATAACGAAGAGTAATAGATCTTGCAATGTGGAGCATGTGCCTGCCAATTCGGGAATGATAAATTCACACATGCGGGCAATATTTTGTCTATTTTTTGATGTTGAGGGATAAATCTTGGATAGGCCATAGGGTAAATACTCCTGCAATGTAGTAACGGGAGTATTTACATCCACCCAAGAAAACCGGGCAGAGCTCCATTTTAAGGTTCCATCTAAGACCCGGTATTCCTATGAAGCAAAGAGATGGGTGGAACTGAGATCATAAGGATTTAACATGAAAGAAAGTTAAAATTAAGAATGCAACATATATATATATATATGTATATATTATATATATATATATGTATATATGTGTGTATATATATATATATATATATATATATATATATATATATATATATATATATATATATAAAGCATAACGCTGACAGTTTAAATTCTACGGTAAAACCCTGTCAAGAATGAATGTTTAATTACCATTCAGCAAAAAATCAATCCAGTTGTTGGAAAATAGTAGAGAGGATTTTATAGCACGGTCATAAAACGTAAAGGCTGTTGTTGACTAATACATCTCAGCGTGCTGTGAATTGGGACTGCCATGCACTCAATTATCAGCCACTGCTGCGGCTCCAGCTTGTAAGACTGGCTGCCTGCTGTTGTCAGTGTTTGTCTGCAATCAGTTACAGATTAGGAGGTCCTACAGAGTATTGGCTCTTGGGTCACCTGACATATTTGTTTGTGGTTTGGTGCTGCCATACCTGGTGTTGACTTGGCAGAATGACTTGGCAGAGTAAAGGAGTTAGGGGCGGCATGATGACGCAGTGGTAGAGTTGCTGCCTTGCAGTGCCAGAGACCAGGTTCCCACCTTGTCTGTACGGAGTTTGTAAGTTCTCCCCGTGACCGCGAGGATTTTACCCGGATGCTCCGATTTCCTTCAACACTCCAAAGATGTGCAGGTTTGTAGACTAGTTGGCTGTAGTAAATTTTGTAAATTATCCCTTGCATGTAGGATAGTATTGATCTAATTGGTTCAGTCCTTCAATTTTAAAACATCCTTTGTTTTAAACCCCCCTCCATAATCTTGCCCCTCCTATCTCTGAGGTTTCCTCCAGCTCTACAATCCTCCCATGATATTTGCATTTGTCTGGTTCTGGCTCTTGAATTATTTCCAAATCAAATCACTTTGCCCTTGGTGATCATGGCTTAAGTTGCCAAAGCTCTAAACTCGACAATTGGCTACTTCATCTTTTCCATGCGCTCCTTAAATTCTCCCTCATCACAACCAAGCTGTTGGTAATCTGTCCAAATATTCCTAATTTAACTCAGTGTAAAGTTTAAGAAGGAACTGCAGATGCTGGAAAATCGAAGGTAGACAAAAGTGCTGGAGAAACTCAGCGGGTGCGGCAGCACCTATGGAGCGAAGGAAATAGGCAACGTTTCGTCAGAAGAAGGGTTTCAGCCCGAAACGTTGGAGTCCGAAGAAGTGTTTCGGCCCAAAACGTTGCCTATTTCCTTCGCTCCATAGATGCTGCCTCACCCGCTGAGTTTCTCCAGCACCTTTGTCTACCTCAGTGTAAAGTTTGTTTGGTAATATTTCGGTGCAGGATCTGGAGATGGCTTGCAGCAGGCAAGATACCACACAACTGCAGGTTGTGGTTATTCTCTGGCTTAAAAAACCCCATAAATTTCCTTTCTATTGAAGGTCGAACAGTGAATGACTCAAAAAACGTCTTCACAAAGTGAAAACCCATAGAGGCAGACACCACAGATACAGACCCCGCAGCCCACTTTGGCAATGTCAATTTTTTAAAAACTGTTTATGTCTTTGTGTAGAGACGTTTAAAGCACATTTACCTAAACTACAACATGCATAAATAAGCCATTTGAGAACACCATTCAAAAGCACCATATTTTGGGATGCATTAAAAGTAATCAGCAACATTTTCTAAAATGACTTTCCGTCATTGCACACAGCTCCCAGGGAGTTTCTACTTTGGCGTGTGTAGCTTTTAATTTAGGGTTTACAATAATCTTTTCTACTAACATGTCACCAGCTGCATGGGGTATGAGAGGATGCAGACAATTTGATCTTGCTTCCAATAATTTGGGACGGCACTATGGTGCAGAGGTAGAATTGTTGCCTTACAGTGCCAGAGACCTGAGTTTGATCCTGAATACGGGTGCTGTCTGTATCGAGTATGTACATTCTCCCCGTGACCTCGTGGGTTTTCTCCGGGTGCTCTGGTTTCCTCTCACACTCCAAAGAGGTAAGGTTTGTAGGTTAATTGGCTTTGGTAACATTGTAAATTGGCCCTAGCGTGTGTAGGATAGTGTTAGTGTACAGGGTGATTGTTGGACTCAGTGAACCGAAGGGCCTGTTTCCACGCTGCATCCCCAAACTAAAGTAATTGTGCAGTTTTTTTATTGCAAAATGCAGTCTCCACAGATCCACCCACACTCCCTGATCTGAATGACAGGCAGTATCATTGCCCAGGATATAACGGGGGATGATTGTTTGCCGACCACTCCGATATATACCAGTGTTAAAGATTGAGATCCCTTGTTTTGTGAAGCAGGCAGTGATAAAACTGTGATACAATAGTAGAATCATAAAATCATAGAATTGTTTAACCACAAAAACAAACTCCTTTCAGCCCATGTGTGTAGGAAGGAACTGCTGTCGTCCTGCGTAGTTTCACTGTTTGTAGCACTCATTATCACCTTTTCCACAGCTAACAATGGGTCGTTGTGGGCTCCACCTTTCCTCGATCATAGTTGCTGGCTTTGATTTGTCCTTTTCATATCTTTCATTCATTTGTTCTTTGTACCTATACATATCTCTAGTTTCCCTCTCCCCTGACTCTCAGTCTGAAGAAGGGTCTCGACCCGATACACCAGCTCTTCCTTTTCTCCAGAGATGCTGCCTGACCCGCTGAGTTACTCCAGCATTTTGTGTCCTTTCAGCCCATCTTGTCCATGCGAACCATAATGCCTTTCTACAGAGATCCCATTTTGTATTGTATTGTATTGTATTGTATATCTTTATTATCATTTTTCTGAGTATTTGCATACCCAGAGGAAAACAAAAAAGCGTTTCTCAACCAGTGTCCATTCAGTGTGTGGTAAAAAATAAATAGAAATAGAGAATAAAAGTACATATATCACGAGTTCCGATCGGCAGCGGCACGACAATGGCTCTGCTTCAGTGTGTCCAGGTTGGTGGTTGGTGCGCGATACTTTGGCAGGGGGCAAAGTCCGTTTATCAGTCTAATTGCCTGCGGGAAGAAGCTGAGGAGCATCCTGCTGGTTTTGCAGCTGATGCTCCTGTACCTCTTCCCAGATGGCAGGATGGAGAATATGTGATGCGATGGGTGGTAGGGGTCTTTGATGATGGAGATGGCTCTGCTAATACATCTCTTCCTGTATATGCCCAGCAATAAAGGGAGTGGAGCACCAATAATCCTGCTGGCGGTCTTCACAATCCTGTCCAGTTGGTGCCGTTCGTACGCCTTGCAGCTCCTGAACCAGGAGGTGATGCCGTGGGTTAATGTGCTCTCGAATGTCCCCCTATAAAAAGTACGTAGATGTGCAGTGGGGAGACCTGCTTTCCGTAGTTTTCGGAGAGAGTGTAGTCGCTGCTGGGCTCTCTTGACCAGTGCTGTGGTGTTGGTCGTGGACGTCAGCTTCGCTCTGCCTTTGCTAACCAAGTATCTGTCCAAATGTCTCTTTAAATCATATCTGTCTCCACCACATCCTCAGGCAGTTTGTTTCATATAACCACCACCCTCTGTATGAAAAACCTACCCCTCAAACAAAACAGATCATACTGGAAATAATCAGCAGGTCAGGTCACATTTGTGGGAAAGGAGACAGAGTCAATGTTTCAGGGCATAGACCTTCAGCAGATGGAGGCTTAACTCCACTTTGCATAGATGTGGCATAACCAGCTAGGTGGCTGCTATTTGTATATCTTGGGTATGCAAGTACAGAATCTCACTGTGCCTTGTCACACGTGGCAATAAATATTCCATTCCATTCTAACTCTCAGATCTCATTTAAAGTTCTCCCCTCCCAACCTGAGCCCCAGACTTCTACACGTCTCTGACATCAGTATTCATTTACATAAATTCAGAACAATATAACACAGTTACAGCAAGCAGTCAGCAAGGCAAGTGGTAAATGGACGGCTCCCAGGATGCACCGAGTGGCAGCAGAAGCCTCCTGGGAAACGCCACAGACCCGGACGAAGGAAGCTCCGCCGAGCGCCCTGCGGCCACGTGTGGCGGTAGACCTGGCTCACCGCCGTGAGGATGGATCCAGCAGGCCGCGGCCTGCAGGGGAGAAGCTCGGAACCCACCGAACCCGGCCCCGAAGACTGGAGAGTCGAGGAGGAGGCTGCCGCTGGTGATGATGGACGAGAGGGGTTCGGCCAGTAGGAATGAGACCAGGATATTGCCTCCGACTGCAGGGTCGGCTGCAGGAGTCCCCCATTCCCCGGGACACGACGACGGTCGGGCAAGGAGGGGGACATCGGTTCACGGGCTGAGCCGGTCGAGGGCGACGGAGAAGGCCCTGCGGCAGCCTGGGCTTACCTGAATCAGGAGCTGCTCCAATACTTCAAGCGCACGGACTGGACTTTGGACATTTTGTAAATGACACCAAAATATGGTGACTCGTGTTTGTGTGATCGATGCAAAATGAATTTCACTGCAGTCCACACATGACAATAAAGCACGATTGAACCACTGTTCAAAAGTAAAGAGGTCTTGCTGAGTTTGTAAAGAACTCTGGGCATCATAATGGTGCAGCTGGTAGTGCTTTTTCCCAGACCAGGACAATCAAGAACCAGATGACATGGGTTTAAGGTGAGAAGGGAAAGATGTAATAGGAGTGTTTAAGAGTGTTCAAGTCTGAAGAAGGGTTTCGGCCCGAAACGTTGCCTTTTTCCTTTGCTCCATAGATGCTGCTGCACCCGCTGAGTTTCTCCAGCACTTTTGTCTACCTAAGATGTAATAGGAACCTGAGAGGCAACATGTTTACATCAAAGGTCGTAGGTGTTGGAACAAGCTGCCGGAAGAGGTAGTTGAGGCAGGTACTATTACAATGTTTATAAACATTTGGACAGGTACATGGATCAGATTTAGAAGGGTACGGGCCAAACACGGGCAGGGGGGACTAGTGTAAATGTAACATGTTGGTTGGTTCTGGGCAAGTTGTGGTGGAGGACCTGCCTCCACGCTGTGTGACGCTATGACTCTGTGACCATCCAGCACCTGATTCATTTCTCCCCATATTCCTTTCAAATACTCCCATATTCCACCACTGTAGGTAGTTTGCCGTGAACAATCAACCCACACATCTTTGAGATTTCCAAAGACCAAAGGTATCGGGAGGAAATGCAGGCGGTCACAGCGAGAACATGCAAACTCTGCGCGCACACAGGAAGTCAGGATTTAACTGTGGAAGAGCGGTGAAGCAGCATCTCGTACCAATGTGCCTCTCCATTGCCATGGTTAGCCATTATAGTGAAAGGTGTAGCAGGCTCAAGGGGAAATATAGTGCCTTCCTGCTCCTATTTGTCATTCGAAACAAGACAAAGGCAGATGTTCACCTTCACTTTAATTTATTTAATCATGTAGTCACCGTTAAGCAAACTATGTGGAATTTATAGCATTTAAGCTGTTGTGAAACTCCGAATAGTCGTTACTTGGACCAGGTTTGGAGATCACTTAAATAAATTCTCAAAATGGTCCCTCTAGTGGTCTTCCTTTGAAGCAGAACCCGAAAAGAATTTAAAATTGCAAATGTGCAAAGTTTTTCACCATTTCAGGATGCTCCAGTTTATGAAAACTTTGGCAACGTAGGAAATACATCTTTAATAGTGGCGCAAAGCAGGTAGTAATCTCCCCACTCAAGTTATTTTGCCTCTGCTAAATGTACATTGGTGAGGCTGAGTGGAGTAGAAGAGAGGGGGATGTCAGGAATGGAAGGGGAAAGGGCATCCTCTTCGATTCATGGTTGGCTATTATTTCATTTGGACGTGAGGATTGCTATGGAGTTGCTGGTAAAGCCAACATTGCTTATCCCCACCTGCCCTTAAGAGGTTGCTCCTTTGCTTAACTACTAATTTCAACCATCTTTCACACTGCGAACAAAAGCTTTTTGCATTTATGCACGTGTACTGCACTGTTTTGCAGAAATTCTCATTAGTTATCTTTTCTTGTCTCTTCTCATCTGCAACTAAAACCTGCTTAACTAAAACTCTACTCATATTTAATAAAGGATCATTGATCTGAAATGTTACCTCTGTTTCACTTTCCACACATGCCGCACTGTGCCAGAGACCCAGGTTCAATCCTAACCTCGGGTGCTGGTGCTGTCTGTGTGGAGTTTGCACGTTCTCCCTACGACAGTGCAGGTTTCCTTCAGGTGCTCCGGTTTCCTCCCACATCCCAAATACGTGCGGGTTTGAATTGCCTCAAATGTGTAGGGAGTGAATGCAAAATGTGGAATAACATAGAAACGGTGCGAATGGGCGATCGAAGACCAGCGTGGACACCGTGGGCCGAAGGACATGTTTCCATGCTGTATCTTTCCATTCATCACAAAAATCATGCTGCCTGACCTGCTGAGTATATCCAACATTTTCTGACTTACTTCGGTTTTCCAGCATCTGCAATATTTTATTTTTAATTCAAAGACCCAGAGCCATTGCGATTTTCCCTTCCATTGAAGCAATAAAGAAGATTGGTATGAGGTGACTCAGTAGTACGGCATTTGGTTACTCACTGCTCCAATGTCTCAGGTTTGATCCTAACCGCCGCTGCTGTGTGCATTAATTTAACGTCATCCTGGTGACTGTGATTTCCGTCGGTTCTCCTGTTTCCTCCCAAATTAATTAGCTAGGGTAGAATTACCAGTGGGAGTCGAAAAAGAGGGAGTTAAAAGGCATGAGAGAGAGAAACAGTGTCAAGGCCACAGGGAAACTGAGACTCGTATGAAAGAACTGCAGTTGCTGTGACAGTGTTCAGGTTTAGTTTATTGTCACATGTACTGAGGTACACCAAGAAGCTTTAGTTGCATTATTGCACTTTTCAGTGGGGAAGTCAGCAGGTGAGGTAGATGGTGTCAGAGTAACCTTGGCGAAATCTTCATTACATCCAGCATTTACAGTGGCTTACAAAAGTTTTCATACCCCTTTAACTTTTCCACATTTTGTCACATTACAACCACAAACGTAAATGTATTTTTATTGGGATTTTATGTGATAGACCAACACAAAGTGGCGCTTAATTGTGAAGTGGAAGGAAAATGATACATGGTTTTCAAATTTTTTTACAAATAAAAAAACTGAAAAGTGTGGCGTGCAAAAGTATTCAGCCCCCTTTACTCTGATACCCTTAAATAAAATCCAGTACAACCAATTGCCTTCAGAAGTCACCTAATTAGTAAATAGAGTCCACTTGTGTGTAATCTAATCTCAGTATAAATACAGCTGTTCTGTGAAGACCTCAGAGGTTTGTTAGAGAACATTAGTGAACAAACAGCATCATGAAGCCCAAGGAACACACCAGACAGGTCAGGGATAAAGTTGTGGAGAAGTTTAAAGCAGGGTTAGGTTATAAAAAAATATCCCAAGCTTTGAACATCTCACGGAGCATTGTTCAATCCATCATCCGAAAATGGAAAGAGTATGGCATAACTGCAAACCTACCAAGACATGGACCGTCCACCTAAACTGACAGGCCGGGCAAGGAGAGCATTGATCAGAGAAGCAGCCTAAGAGGCCCATGGTAACTGGAGGAGCTCAGGTGGGAGAATCTGTCCATAGGACAACTATTAGTCGTGCACTCCACAAATCGGGCCTTTATGGAAGAGTGGCAAGAAGAAAGCCAAGTTGAAACAAAGCCATAAGAAGTCCCATTTGCAGTTTGCCACAAGCTATGTGGGGGACAGCAAACATGTGGAGGAAGGTGCTCTGGTCTGATGAGACCAAAATTGAAGTTTTTGGCCTAAATGCAAAACGCTATGTGTGGCGGTAAACTAACATTGCACATCGCCCTGAACACACCATCCCCACTGTGAAACATGGTGGTGGCAGCATCATGCTGTGGGGATGCTTTTCTTCAGCAGGACAGGGAAGCTGGTCAGAGTTGATGGGAAGATGGATGGAGCCAAATACAGGGCAATCTTGGAAGAAAACCTGTTAGAGTCTGCAAAAGACTTGCAGCGAAAGGTGGTTCTACAAAGTATTGACTCAGGGGGGCAGAATACCTTTGCACGCCACACTTTTCAGTTTTTTTTTGTAATAAAATTTGGAAACCATGTATAATTTTCCTTCCACTTCACAATTATACACCACTTTGTGTTGGTCTATCACATAAAATCCCAATAAAATACATTTACGTTTGTGGTTGTAACTTGACAAAATGTGGAAAAGTTCAAGGGGTATGAAAACTTTTGCAAGCCACTGTATATACATGCCGAATACAGTGCCTCAGTATTGGAGCAGGTAAAGATGGACACAAAATGCTGGAGTAACTCAGCAGGTGAGGCAGCATCTCTGGAGAGAAGGAATGGGTGACTTTTCGGGTGGAGATCCTTCTTCAGACTGATGTCAGGGGAGGGGGTGAAACAAAGATAGAATGTAGTTGGAGACAGTAACACTAGTGGGAGAACTGAAAACCTCAGATAGTCCTTGCTTTCCCTCTCCATCCCCTACCCCTTCCCAGTTCTCTCACTAGTCTTCCTGTCTCCGACTACATTCTATCTTTGTCCCGCCCCTTTCCCTGACATCAGTCTGAAGAAGGGTCTCGACCCAAAATGTCACCCATTCTATCTCTCCAGAGATGCTGCCTGTCCCGTTGAAGTTACTCCAGCATTTTGTGTCAACCTTCGATTTAAACCAGCATCTGAAGTTCTTTCCTACACATGGAGCAGGTAAAATTGGGTAGCACAGTAGCACTGCAGGTAGCCGAGCTGTCTCACAACTCTGGTGACTTGGCATCAATCTCCACCCCCAGTGGAGTTTACACATTCTCTCTGTGGGTTTCGCTCTGGTGCTCCTGTTTTCTCTCACACTCTAAGCATCTGCAGGTTGATAGGTTAATCGGAGACTGTAAAATGACTCCTAATTAGGGGTGACCTTTGGGGAAGGTCAGGAGTTTATAAAGAGAAAATAGGTTATGTAGAACTGAGTGGGATTGATGGGATTAATCTGAGTGCTAGAATGGACTCGATGGGCCAAGCAGCCTTGCTTTATGTTGTCAGAATATATGAAATTTTTACAATAATTGAATAGAGACTAATTGGGCAATTGTACCCAGCCCTTTATAGTGCCTCGTGCTGGAGGTGCACCCGTTCTGGTGAATAGTCCATACTGCATCACACATGTGATTTAAGCCTTGTAGATCTCATCGGGCCTTTTGAGATGGGCAGTACATGGTCATACAGCAGAAATCAAAGGAACCTGGGAGTGCTGTTACAGGATTTCAAAAAGTAGATTTGCAAGTTGAATTGGTAATAAAGAAGGTAAATGCAATGTTAACATTTGTTTCAGGAGAACTGGAATATAAAAATGCTGAGGCTTTACAAGGCACTGGTCAGACTCCAGTTTTGGGCGCCATATCTGATAAAGGATGTGCTGGCATTCGATATGGTCCAGAGGAAGTTTACCAGAATGATCCCAGGGATGATTGGGTTAACATATGATGAGCGTTTGACGGCACTGGGCCTGTACTCGATGGAGTTTAGCAGGGCGAGGGGGGACCTCATTGAAGCTTAGTGAATAGTGAAAGGCCTGGATTGAGTGGATGTGGAGAGGATGAGATTAGGATCAGAGGGCATAGCCTCAGAATGAAAGGATGTACCTTTAGAAAGGAGTTGATGAGGAATTTATTTAGTCAGGTGATGAATCTGTGGAATTCATTGGCACAGACGGATTTGGAGGCCAAGTTACTGGGTATTTTGAAGGCGGATATGTTAAGGTCAAAGTCAAATGTATTCGTCAGATGTAAGGGTGATTAGCAAGGGTGTTGGGGTTATGAGGAGAAGGGGATTGAGAGAGAAAGATAGATCATCCATGATTGAATGGCTGAGTAGACTTGATGGGCTGAATGGCCTAATTCTGCTCCTTTGATTTATGCAATTATGAGCACAGAAACAGGCCCTTAGTCCCTGCTGACCAAGATGCCCCATCTAAGATAATCCCATTTGCCCACATTTGGCCTATATCCCTCTAAATCCACATATCTATCCAACTGTTTTTGTATCTGCCTCAACTACCATCTCTGGCAGCTCGTTCCATATACCTATCACCCTCTGAGTAAAAAAAAACACCCTTCAAGTTCCTGTTAAGTGTTGCCCCGCCCACCTTGAAGCTATGTCTTCTGAATTTTGATTCCCCTACTCTGATAAGAGAAAATCTGTGCATTCACCCTATCTGTTCCCCTCACGATTTTATACTCTTCTATAAGATCACTCCTCAGCCTTCTGCACGCCAAGGAACAAGGTCCTAGCCTGCCTGACCTCTCTCTATAGTTCAGGCATTTGAGTCCTGATAAATCCATGTAAATCTTCTCTGCACTTTTTTCTAGTGTAATGACATCTTTCCCGTAGCAGGGTGACCATTACGGAACACAATACTCCAAATGCGGCCTCACCTAGATATCTGATTTGGGGTATACATGTAATTGCCATTACAGTACTGGAAAGAAAACGCTTGCAAAATGCAAAATAGCAGAGGGATTTTTATGTCTATATGTTTTTCTCTACCTAGTGCTGCAGGAGTAACCTGAATATCAGAGCATCTCTACGTAGTAAAGCAAGAATTGCTGATACTGTCACTCGATCAAGTGAGAAAGTCCAACGACAGAGCAGTGGTTCGAATACAGGCTGTTTTGGTAATAAAGGACTAGACTTGGACAGGATATTACTGGGTTTCCACTGTTACCCAAAGGTGGACTGAAAGGCCTGTTTCCGTGCTGCATAGCCCTATGACTCTATGATTCTAGGATCAACATTAGAAAAGAGCTAAAGGCGCAAGAGACTACAGTCAGATACTGAATCTTGAGCAAAAAACAAATTGCTGGAGGAACTCAGCAGGCCCGGCAACATCTGCGGAGGGAAATGGAGTCTAAAGAAGGGTTCCCACCCGAAACATCATCTGTCTATTTCTCTCCACATATTCTGCTTGACCCGCTGAGTTCCTGCAGCGATTTGTTTGTTGCGCAGAAAGGAACAGATTACTTTAACTATACAGTGATGCCTTTGCCAGACAATCTGTTAGGAGCAATAGCATTTGTAATCTTCAGTATGGTAACGCCATCCGCAATAATCATGTAATTAACCAGCTCATGTAGTCTGCATCTGGGGACAGATGGGGATCATTTCTCATTAGTGGAAGAGCATCTGAAGGATATGACATTTCAAGCAATTATTTGGAAACTTTTAACCTTGACTTCAATACTCGTAAGGTTTCTACGTGATGCTGATAGACCAGCCATGGAAATAATAGAATGGCTGACTCTGGGAGCCAACCACTTCTGTCAATAATAAAACATAATAGTAACTGAATGACAGGGCATTTAGTGTGGCTAGTGGTGCAGCAGTAGAGTTGCTGCCTCGCAGCCCGCCAGGGACCCGGGTTCGACCCTGACTACGGGCTGCTGTCTGTATGGAATTTGTGCGTTCTCCCCGTGACCGCGTGGATTTTCTCCGGGTGTTCCGGTATCCTCCCGTATTCCAAAAACGTACATGTTTGTAGGTTCATTGGCTTTGGTAAAATTGGAAATTGTCCCTAGTGTGCAGGGTAGTGATAGTGCGCTGGGGGATCGCAGGTTGGCCCGGGCTCGCTGGGTCAATGAGCCTGTTTCCGTGCTGTATCTCTGAAGTCTAAAGACCCCAAAAGTTGAATTTCAGTAAGACTCGTGAAGCTTCATGCAAACATCACCCGTGGAAAATCCCCACTAACGCCTTCCTCATTCAGTGCCCAACCCCATTCCTCCCCCACGATCAGTGCACAATGATATCTCGAAGCATTTTCTTTTTAAAGCACTATTCGACATTTGGTCCAGATTAAATAAACTCTCCTTAATGGGACACATTAACATTGATCCGATTTTCATCTATCTTCATAAATAACATGACACAAGATTATTCATCACGTTGTACGTGTTACGGATTCAAAAGCTACTAGGGGAACAATGGGTTTTTTTTTAAAGAAAGGAGTAATTTTGTGAATTGCTCAAACCATATTCATGGTGAAGCCTCTGACGTTGCAGCAGTAACACACTGAGACATCCTGCAGAAATGGCAAATAACACCCCTGAAGATAAATTTGAATGAGATTCCATCATAGGTTACATTGTCTGCATCATCATCATCAAGCTGATCTCAAAATGCAGGAGAGAAAGATTATCATTATGGTCTCCTTATTCCTCAGTGGCTGTAATGAATCATACAACTCAAAACTTAACAGCCATTATAGTGTATACAGGTGTAAAGTGTACTCTTAAGAGCTCTATATATCATGTGGTATGACTTTTGATCTACTGTTGCCATTAATAAAGGATGTTCTGTTGAAACTGTGATTTGCCTTAGTAAGTAGCAACACTAAAGAGAGCCTGCATCACCATCACATTTGAAATGTTGCTCTCTGTGGGAGAAATAACTTAGTGAACCAGTATGAAGTAAATGAAGAGGTGGCAGATGAATCAGTGGCTTCAAGAATTAGGAGATGCCTCAACCATTCGCCCTGAACGAGTGGAAATGTTCTGAAAGGCAAATAATGTCTTTGAGTTCCTGTTGGAGGAACCATACCAGAGCTACGTGGATTATGCAAGAGGAGATATTTGGACACGTGTATGGATAGGAAAGGTGCAGAGGGATGTGGGTGAAATGTAGGCTTATGGGACAAGCCCAATATGCCAACTTGGTCGGCATGGACAAGTTGGGCTGACGGGATTGCTTCCCTGACTCTGTGACTCTCAGTGGAAGACAAGTGTAGAGCCAGGACATTGGTGAGTCGACGA
Organism: Okamejei kenojei; assembly: GCA_035221665.1. Lineage (NCBI taxonomy): Eukaryota > Metazoa > Chordata > Chondrichthyes > Rajiformes > Rajidae > Okamejei > Okamejei kenojei. The sequence continues at coordinate 17,606,535 of CM069132.1, forward strand.
ACACCATAAACTGCCATAGGAATAGGAATACTTTATTGTCACATGTGTCCCGTCTCTTTCTCAGTAGCTCTCCCATCTCCTGAAGGGAACGCAGGTAGCTGCTTTGTATTTTTCCTCGCACCACCCTGGAGAACTTCTGTTCACCCTCAATTCTTTGCTTGCATACATAATGTATACAAATAGCAGCCACCTACGGTGCTGACAAAGTTACAAAGCATGCCGGCTCCTCCTTTTGTCTCCTCCATCCCCCCCCCCCTCCCCCCAACAGTTCCCCCACGCCAGGTCCCCATTGTCTTTTGCCCCCCCCCCCCCCCATTGTCCATTGTTCTCCCCCCCCATCCTCCTCACGGCGGTTCCCCCCACGCCGGTCCTCCGTTGTTCATCTCCTCCACCCTCTCATCGACCATCGACCGCAGGTCATCGCCGCTGCCACAAGGCTTCACCACCCTCATTGAGATCACGTTGAAAGATGCACTGAACCCCTTGAAGAGACGTTTTTGACTGGGGCTGTCAGAGATTTCCCAAGAGTTCCTGAACCAGGAATCAGAGGAAAGCATTGTAAAGACACCGATAAGGAGATGGTATGGGAGTCAAGGACAAGGGGACAAGGCTGAGGTTGAGAGGGGGAGATAGATCAGCCATGATTGAATGGCGGAGCAGACCCGACAGGCTGAATGGCCTAATTCCACTCCTGACTTTTTAATTTTTGAGATTAACCTTCTAGTTCTTTGTTGTTCCAACATTGCATGGCATTTACTGTGCGGACTTACTGAAAAAGAATGCTGGCTGCCACCCTAGCTTGTCCTTTCGAGACTAGGGCACCTGATCTCACTGAGTAGCTGCTTTCTGCAGCCAATGTGCTAATCCTCAACCTTGGTAAAACTTAACCTTCTTTCAGTCCCAACCCGAATTGTCGCACATCCATGTTCTCCAGGCGTGACCCACTGAGTTACTCCAGCACTTGGTATCTAACCTTCTTGCCATCAGGTTGATGCTCTAGGATTTATCGCAAGGTCTCCTAAGTTTATCTCAGCACTGATGATGTTTAATACAAAAGAAAACGATTAAAAGTAGATCAACAGCCTGACAAACCACCATGCCTCTTCATCCTCCCAACTGTTGTCCATTGCCTGCCTCTATGGTCTGCAGGATCCTGGAGTCTCTAGGAAATATAAATTTTCCTAGGGAAAAAAAACATGAAGAAACTAAAAAAAAACACCAGTATCAATCTGAAGAAGGGCCCTGCCTCGAAACATCACCTATCCATGTTCTCCAGAGATGCTGCCAGACCCGATGAGTCACTCCAGCACTTTTTGTCTTTCTTTGTAAATCTGCAGTTCCTTATGTCTATGTTTTTATAACCAGGAATAGACTTGTTTGTTTGTGTGTTCTAAAAATATTGTACATCAATGTAATAAAAGGCCTGTTGAGGAGTTGTATTAAATCATTCAGGAATCCATTATCCACCGATGGCAACCTCAACCATCTACCCAGTTTTGGGAATTTGGGGACAAATGGAAAACCTTCCCTTTTGGAGCTTGGAAGGAAATGTCAAATATAGATGCTAGCAACATACCAGTAAACTTTATTAGCTAACTTCTCAATTAAGTAAAGAGATTAACAGGACTGGGAAGGAAGTTTGAGAATTATCACAAAAAATGTAACAATCTTATCAGGTGTAACATAACAGAAAAAATTATAGGTTCTGGTTCATAAGATCATATGGTCATGTGATAGGAGTAGAATTAGGCCATTCGGCCCATCAAGTCTACTCTGCCATTCAATCATGGCTGATCTATCTCTCCATCCTAACCCCATTCTTGCCATAATCTCTGACACCCGTACTAATCAAGAATCTATCTATCTCTGCCTAACACATACCCACTGACTTTGCCTCCACAGCCTTCTGTGGTAAAAAATTCCACAGATTCACCACCCTCTGACGAAAGAAATTCATCCTCAACTCCTTCCTAAACCTGAGTTCATTGTTATTATTGTCTCCTGTACCAAGGTAGAGTGAAAAACATTGTTTTGTCTGTTTTAAAGGCAAATCATCACACCATACATGAGTACAATTAAACCATATATGAGAACAATGGTTACTGCAATGGAAGAAGTGACATAGAGGGCAGAATATAGTGCTATATCTACAGAGAAAGTGCAGATTGAAAAAAAAAACGTAAGTGCTGCAACAAGGTAGATTGGGAGATCAGAAATACATTTTTAACAATGTAGATTAGGGGATTGAGAATACATTCCTATGGGGTATACACGGAGATCTGGAATACATCCCTATATATTGCATGTCATGGAGAGGATGCCAGGGTGATTATGGTGGGTAACATCAGCTAATGGAGGTCCTACTCCTGTGTAAACAGAATTTATTGATAGCTCCAACATGTTGAGTTGCAGTTTCCTATGTCAGCCATACAAATCCCACTTGTACCATTTGGTTATCATGGGATGTGTTCGTAGATACCAGTGTAGGGTGGGGGTACTGCATCTGATACAAATGTGCCACAGAAAGCATACTATTACGGATAGAACACATTCTGTGTAGGAAGGAACTGTAGGTGCTGGTTTAAACCGAAGATAGACACAAAATGCTGGAGTAACTCAGCAGGACAGGCAACATCACTGGAGAAAAGGAATGGATGACGTTAGGGATCGAGACCCTTCAGAAAGCATTATGTCTGGATGCATCACAGCTTGATTTGGTAACTGCTCTGCCCATAACCGCAATAAATCACAGAGAGTTGTGAACACAGGCCCGTCCATCATGGAAACCAGCCTTCCCCATCAACTATATTTCATGCTGCCTCGGGAAAGCAGTCAACATAATCACGGACCATTCACACCCCGGTCGTTTTCTCTTCTCCCCTTTTAAGTTGGCAGAAGATACAAAAGCTTGAAAGAAAGTGTGTACAATCAGCTTCAGGACAGCTTCTTCCTCGTAGCTATCACACTCTCTCATACGCTAAAGGGGTTGGACAGGCTAGATGAATTCCTGGTCTTCCAATCTATCTCATTGCTGTCTTTGCAATTTTTTTATCCGTACCTTCTCAGTAGAGGTAAAACTATATTCTGCTCTCTGTTTATTTTCTCTTTTGCTCCATCAGATGTACTGATTTAAGGAATGTGTTGCTCTATCTGATGTACTCGTCTTACTTACTTACTTACTGCCTATTATGTCTCCTGGCATGTAGGGCAGCAACGAAGGTCCTCCACTCAGTAGTGTTGATTCCTTCAGTTGCTGTTTCTGAAACATATTTGTTTTACGAGACAGGGTTGTTAGCCCTGTGCTCAACCTCCAACCTGGAGGACCAGTGGACCGCTCTTCGTCTCGCCTCTACCCTTCGACCTGTCCAGCATGGGAGACCCTAACAGGAGATGAATCTTCCGCTGGCATAGCTCTAGGGGTCACTGAGACACACAAGCTCCCCGACCACGACAGAGTTGCAATCCAACGGGGAGGATGTATTCATGTGTGGTATAATATTTTCCATTGTATCTTAGTATGTGATAATAATAGACCAACAATAATATTGTGCAGAGCTCCTTTCAACCAGCCCGGTCCTTCTCAGATCTTCCCAGCCTCCCGTTCGTTTATTCACTCTGCTAAAAGCACTGTGTTGGTTTGTGTTGTTTCTGCTGAAGTCAACACATAAGGTACGGGGGAATTCTACTTGAGCACAATCCCCATCTTTGATGAAGAAAGCTGTGCCAGTGGCACACTGAAACGAGAGGACCCGATGAACTGTGTTCACATCAACAATTGGAGAAGAAAAGTGTTTCAGAGATGCTTGAAATTATCTCACGTTAACATCACTGTGTCCTTGACATGAACTTTGGTATGCCTGCCATTACCTAGCAACTCTGAATTTCCAATTGACTTAGATGCTAACAGTCAATGCCACCTCACAAGAATATCCAGAGGAGCAGGTTGGACAAGCCACAGGTTAATATTCAAGTCGTGATCAAGCTATTCAGCACAGAGAGACAATTTACTTAGGTCTAATTGCCTCACGAGCTTTGACTCCTGTCTGTTGATCATGACATAATTCCTTTTGGATTACGGCACGAGTCAGGGTCAGGGAGAACGTATTTTATTTATTTTTAATTATTATTATTATTATTATTAGGCGTACTGATATGCAATGACAAACTTTGCGTACTATCCAGTCAGAACATACAGTACATGAGTACAATCAAGCCACACACAAGTGCAACAGGAGAAAAATACTGCAGTACAATATAAAGTGTTATAGCATTAACGACACAGAGAAAAGGTCCAAGGTCTACAACATGGTGGTTGGAAGATAAAGTAAGTGAGATCCCACGGTTAAAGTCTTCTGTCTCCCACGCTTCATGGAGGCGGACAGTTTGCTTCCCCGACTCAAGATTCAAGAGAGTTTATTGTCAGGTGTTCCTGATAGGACAATTCAATTCTTGCTTTGCTTCAGCACAACAGAATATAGGAGGCATGATGACAGAACAGATCAGTGTGTCCATATACCATTGTATAAATATATACACACGTGAATAAATAAACTGATAAAGTGAAAATTTACAGATAATGGGCTATTAATGTTCAGTTTTGGCCGAGCCAAGTTTAATAGCCTGATGGCTGTGGGGAAGTAGCCTTGAAGTGGCCTTGATTCCCACTCTGAGGCCAGATGAGCCCCTCAGACCAGCAGCTGTCACATTCACCACAGCAGTCTAAAATGTAACCAGAAAACCACTGGCACAAAAGCAGTCAGTGAACAATGTTGACTTCTACACAAGAGAAGAAACCTAGAAGTACAAAGAGGGTACACAAAAGGCTGGAGAAACTCAGCGGGTGCAGCAGCATCTAAGGAGCGAAGGAGATAGGCGACGTTTCGGGTCGAGGCCCTTCTTCAAAAGGTGCAGGTTTGCTTCTTTTGTGTTGATTTCTACAGAAAAGAAGCAAACCCTAGGAATGACATCTTCAGTCTGAAGAAGGATCCTGGCCCAAAATATCATCACTTCATTCCCTCCACAGCTGCTGTCTGACCCGCTGAGTTCCTCTGACATGTTTGTAATACAAAGATACATTTATTTCAGAAACAAAGGTAATTGATAGAGCATGGAAGCATCTCCTCGGGAGATTTTCACAACTTCAGCGTGTGTCAAACTGCATTACAATCATAGAGCCATACAGTGTGGAAACAGGCCCTTTGGCCCAATTAACCAACGCCAACCAACATGCCCAACTACACTAGCCCCACCTGCCTGCGTTTGGCCCACGACCCTCGAAACCAATCCTATCCATATATTTGTCCAAATGTCTCAACAATGTTTTAACACATGTTATGATACTAACTGCCTCAACTACCTCCTCTGGCATAATTCCATATATCTACCACCCTTTGTGTGAAAAAGTTACCCCTGAGGTTCCTATGAAATATTTCCCCCTTCACCTTAAAGCTATGTCCTCTTGTTCTCGATTCTCCCCCTCTGAGCAAAAGACTCTGTGTGTTTACCCAATCTATTCCTCTTGTATGTAGGATGCAAAACTAGTGCACGGGTGACCGTTCATCGGCACGGACATGGTGGGCTGAAGGGCCTCTTTCCATGCTGCATCTCTGGACTAAACTAAACACCTCTCACTAGGGTCTCATCGATATCCCACAGCTCCGCTCTTGCTCCCCCTCCCCCCATTCGCAACAAGAACAGAGTCCCCCCTGCCCTCACCTTCCATCCCATCAGCCGTCGCATACAGCATATAATCCTCCAATACTTTCACCACCTCCAACGGGATCCCACTCCTGGCCACATCTTCCCATCTCCACCCTTTTCTGCTTTCCGCAGAGACCGTTCCCTCCACAACTCCCTGGTTAACTCGTCCCTTCCCACCCAAATCACTCCCTCCCCAGGTACTTTCCCCTGCAACCAAAGGAGATGCAACACTTGTCCCTTTGTCTGCCTGCTTGACTCCATCCAAGGACCCCAACAGTCTTTCCAGGTGAGGCAGAGGTTCACTTGCACCTCCTCCAACCTCATCTACTGCATCTGCTGTTCCAGGAGTCAACCTCTGTACATTGGCGAGACCAAGCGCAGGCCCGGCGATCGTTTAGCTGAACATCTCCGCTCAGTCCGCCTTAACCTACCTGCTCTCACAGTTGCTCAGCATTTTAACTCCCCCTCCCATTCCCAATCTGACCTCTCTGTCCAGGGCTTCGTCCACTGTCAGAGTGAGGCCCAGCAAAAATTGGAGGAACAGCACCTCATATTTTGCTTGGGTAGCTTAAACCCCACCAGTATGAACATTGACTTTTCTAACTTCAAATAGCCCTTGCTTCCCCTCTCTCTACATCCCCTCCCCTTTCCCAGTTCTCCCACCAGTCTTACTGTCTCCGACTACATTCTATCTCTGTCCCTCCCTCTCTCCTGACATCAGTCTGAAGAAGGGTCTCGACCTGAAACTTCGCCCATTCCTTCTCTCCAGGGATGCTGCCTGTCCCGCTGAGTTACTCCAGCATTTTGTGTCTACCTTTAAACAACCTCCCTGTTCCTTTTTGAACCACGGGATCTTATCCGAATACGTGAGAGGGCAGACAAGTTCTCAGTTGAAGCGTCTCATTTGGAAGATTGTTTCTCCAATAATATAGTGCTCCCTCAGGACCACACCAATGTGATAGGTTAATGTAAGTATCTGGAGAAAGAATTTAAACCTGTTTCTTATTCTGGGTTTGAGCAATGGTGCTAATAGTGGTGGTTGCCATGGTAACAATGTTACCAGCCCCATTGTTCTCCAAGTTGCTCTTGGAAGGAGCTATGTTCTGTTTTGTAAGGAACACGTTCAGATTGTGAATATAAATGCCGGATGATTATCCTCGTTGGTGCTGGTTGCAGTGAAATATAATATAAATGTTTTGGACATCCCTTGGGACAGAGCATGATTTGCTTCTACTCTGGTTCTGTCAGATAATGAGACCAATTTGTTATCCATTCACTCAGTTGCAAGTGGGACAGGATGGTGTTGATAGAGTGGGTAGTTGATGCCGTGGTGCACTCCTGCTGCTCCCCCGTAAGTCCTCAAAGCATGATTCCCAGGTTCTCCGTACCACCCCGCTTGCTCCTTCTCCATTTGGAGTTGCCATGTGCCAGGGAACCCCTGGTGCGGACCTTACACTCCGTCAAGCAGGTTTAAGAATGTGCTCAAATCATCTGCCCATCTAGTGATGTCTTGCTGTGACAGAGCTCAGAATAGAGCAAGGTGGCACAGGCACGGTGTACAGAGGTAGAGTTGCTGCCTTACAACGCCAGGCTCCCGGGTTCGATCCTGATATATTTTTAAAAGATCAGGAAATTGAGGGCTCTGGGGAACTTGCGCAGAAGAGGAGATGAAACCTGGGTTAGGTCAGCCATTATCATATTAAATTGCAGGACAGGCTTTAAAGGACCAAGTGGCCTACTCCTGCTCCTATTTGCTCGTGTTATGAGGGATAGAGGGATTCAACGTTCCAACTGAAGGCACAACCTCCATCAATGATCAGGCGATTAAAGTGCTTGACAATATTAAATTTACTCAGGATGAGAAATTATCTGTTCATGTATGAATTAGAACATAGAACATAGATTAGATCATGGCACACAAACAGGCCAACAGGCCATGATATCTATGCCAAACTTGATAAACTAATCACATCTGCCTGTACATGATCCATATCCCTGCATTCTCTGCATATCCATGTACCTATCTAAAACCCTTTTAAAATTAGTGGGATAATAACTTCAGCTTTATCCCTGTTGAACACCTTCATACTCATGGTTGGCTCTCGCTGCCTGGATGCAAATCCGTTTGCTCTTCTGCACTGAGAATACTTGGATATCGAGGACTAGTGTAATCCCGGCTGTTCCAGTGCCTTGCGTAGATTCATTGTCACCTGTGTGAGAAGGAACTGTAGATGCTGGTTTAAACCGAAGAAAGACACAAAAAGCTGCAACAACTCAGTGGATCGGGCAGCATCTCTGGAGAAAAGGAATGGGTGAAGTTTTGGGCCGAAACCCTTCTTCAGGTGAGGGGGGATTTAGATTGGCAGATGGTTGGACAAAGACCAGAGAAGAAAATACAGAAAGTGTGAGATAAGGAGAGAACATGTGGAAAATGTGATGGAATATAGATGGAAGGGGTAGGAAGGCAAGGGAAGAAATAGGGTGCACATTTGTGTGTGACACAGGGGGAAAGTGAGAGGGTAAAAAAGGAGGGGAAGGCGGAGAGTTACTACAGGAGCCAGAGTTGTACAGCATGGAAACAGTACCACCAGTATATCCACACTTACATAAATAAAATTAAAATGACTGTAGAGAATGGCTAGTCACCATCAAATATACTCGCCTCCTGTATCCTAGTGCCATTGTGGAATTTGGTTTGGGTCGGCTGAAGTACTGTAAAATATTACTCATGTCAGTCAAATAATTCCCCTTCCCTGACATGAGCAAGCACAATAGCTTGGCCTTCGTTGCCCAAACGCATTTGTTACACGCCTTTCCTGCTGACAGCTCTGTAAACGCACGTGTGCCAGAGTAAGTGACATAGGGCTGCTTCACAAAGAATATAAAACCAGGCCTGTGGAGTCAATTAACCCATGATATGCCCACTGGGCCAACAGTGTCATATATTTAAGGGGAATTCACCAGCTTTGATCATCTGAATACAAGTTGAACTAAACCAGCTCAACCAAACCAGATCTCATCCCCCACCAATTCAGAGTATAATAAATAGACTTTAGTTTAGTTTAATTTAGAGATACAGCGCAAAATCAGGCTCTATTATCTCACCTTGTGTAGCATTTTAGTTTTATTCTCTTTTGTCTTTCGTTTCTCTCTTTAGACTTTAGAGATACAGTGTAGCGGCACCAGTGGTGGGGCTGGGAAGTCAGAACCCTCGTCATTGGTTGGCACAGTCACGTGACCGCAGGGGTTTGTTCGCGGGCGTTTAGCCAGTGATCAGCGCTCCTCCCAGCGCCAGGAGCTGTGTTTTGTAAGCTCAGCTAGGCACGCGGTTTTCACGAGTTTTTGTTTTGTTTTCTGTAGATAAAAACTATTTCACTCAACCTGCCTGGTCTCACTTCAACAGCATGAAAACTTGCCATTCGGCTCACCCCATACATTAGCACTATCCAACTGCAGTTTACAGATGCAACAAATGGATGTTGAGTGCATGAATTAATTAAAATTTTAAATTAAAGCAATATTTTTTATTGGTTGAATTTGATAGGAGGGAGACGTTGCGCTGTGCCCCATTCTCCATCTGAGGCATTTCAAAGGTGCTTTTTTCTTTCAGCCTGCATTAGCAATTGTAAACCCAGTCTCTGAATGCTGATGTTTATTTGATTTTTGGAGCTTCTGTGGAGGAAGAACTAAGGCCCTAGGATTGAACACAATTATTTTTATACAAAACACTCTTTTAGCTTCGATTGCTTTGCTGCCATCGAGTCCCTTGAGGCATTTACAAGCTGCTCTAGGTGTAAAAATGCTAAACTGTTAAGAGCTCCAGGTCAATATGTTTAATTGGTATCGTTTTGATTCTTCCTAGATTCATGCTGTAAGCAACATTCTTTAAATGTGTGCAGTCTTTATAATCGACATTCCCAAGAATGTATAAGAATGAAGATTTTAGTTTAGTTTCAATTTAGAGATACAGCATGGAAGCAGGCCCTTCAGCCCACCAAGTCCACGCCAACCATCAGTCACCGTTCATTCTCGTTCTGTGTTATCCCACCTTTGCATGAACATTCATTGAGGACGGGGTTAATGGGGAATCTCTGCAGTTAGCTGGTCCACACATGCTGCATTTGGCAGATTGCAGACTGTAGCTCAGCCTTGGAATGGGATTATAGTCATGGGGTTATGCAGCATGGAAAGTGGTGATTCAGCCAAACCTGCCCATGCGCAGTTGTCTCAAAGGACAGAATGGACAGCAAAGTAATCAAAGCCAGTGAGTATTGTGTATAAAAATAAATGTGTTCAAACCTAGGACTTCAGATCTTCCCTTTAAAGCTTTCCTCTCCATGAATCTTAGATACTGTATTTGTATCCCCCTCTACCAGTTCCTCTAGCAGCTTGTTCCACCACCCACCCTCTGTGTAAAACACCTTCCCCCTTGGTCCCCTTTAAATCATTGTATATGTAACTTGATAGGATGGATGCCATTGGATACACAATGACCTGGTCTTTTCTCCAAAGGTCTCAGAATCCCAGAAATGTCTTCAGACTTTTTAAGAGTTCCAACCCGAAACTTCACATATCCATGTTCTCCAGAGATGTGGACTGACCCGCTGAGTTACTCCAGTACTTTTCATCTTTAAAAAAAAAAAGCCAGCTTCTGTATTACGTTGTTTCTCCATTTTACTGCTCCACTTGAAATCTCCTCAAGGTGTCTACTTCGAAGAAGTTCACTTGAGTCTGAAGAAGGGCTCTGAACCAAAACCGTCATCTATCCATATTCGCCAGAGACACTGCATGACCTGCTGGGTTACTGTAGCACTTTGTGTCTTTTTGTTTTAAACCAGCATCTGCAGTTCCTTGTTTCCACATTCTGTCTCTTTTTGAGAGCATCCATCAGTGTAGACATCACACATGATAATTGCTTTAACTTTCATTGACTGCCGTGCAATTGCTTGTAAGACACCGCTCTGGGAGAGCTCACCTTGTAGGCAGCAGGCTTCTGACGTAATGTTTAGTTTAGAGATACAGTGCTGAAACAAGCCCTTCGGCCTACCGGGTCCACACCAACCAGGGATCCCCGCACATTAACACGATCCTACACCCCCAAGGGACAATGCTTTTACATTTACCAAGCCAATTAACCTAGAAACCTGCACGTCTTTGGAATGTGGGAGCAAACCAAAGATCTCAGAGAAAATCCATGCAGGTCATGGGGAGAACATACAAACTCCGTACAGACGGCACCCCTAATCAGGATCGAACCAGGGTCTCCGATGCTGCATTCACTGGAAGGCAGCAACTCTACCGCTGTGCCACCGTGACCGCCCACGCTTACTGCTCGACCTTAACTGGGAGTCATGATTTGGAATAATCACTTCCCATCTCCTCTGAAAAGCACATTGACCTGGCGACATTGGTAGGAATTTAAGCCGTAAGGCATCTATCATTAAGGACCTCCACCATTGGAGCCATGCCCTGCTCTCGCTGCTAACTTTGGGCAGGAGATACAGAAACTTGAAGTTACACTCCAGAAAGTTCAAGTACAGCAACTTTCCTACAACTATCTTGAACCAACCTGTACAACCCAAAATAGGCACATAATGCTGGAGTAACTCAGCGGGTCAGGCAGCGTCTCAAGAGAAATGTTATAGGTGACGTTTTGGATCGGAACCCTTCTCCAGACTGAAAGATAGAGAAGGCCAGAACAAAACAGGACCAGCAACAGATCTCCTCAAGAAGGATGGAGTCCATATGGCCCATTGTTGTACAACGCTAGTCTTGCCTCAGTAAAGGAACACTATGGCCCATCTCTTGCACTAAAATTGACTTATTTTCTAATTGTGTATTTGTTGCAGTAATAGTTTGCTTCTTTTTTGCACAATCTTTTTATTTACGTTGTCTTGTAAAGTTCATGTGTAATTTATATATATTTTTTGTGTGTTGCTTGAATCTAGGTGTCAGTGAACTTGTTTTGTCCAATATGCCACTGTGTATAACTACAGGCGATATTGTCATTGACCTGTACCCCATATACAGACAATAAACTCAACTTAGCTTGATTTGTTAAATCACAGAGGCATTGAAGGCCACAAACCAAGTTCTTGAATATGGGGTTAGCACAGTACTCGATGGTGGGCTGAAGGGCCTGATTCCTGCTGTATGAATCTGCTCTCCTCCTTCCAAAGCGATGGATGTGTTCCTCATTCAAGGTGTTTGATGATAGGTGTATTGCTGCCAGACGGCTCCACCTTCAGGCACTATGCACAGCTTAGTCCAGTGCTCGAGCATCAGCTTTAAGTGGCAGTAATGAATGCATTAGAGATATGAAGTAAGTGTGGAGAAAAATATGCAGCGTCCATCCATATTAATTGCTGCTTAACAACCCTTAATGAGCAATAAGAAAGCTTTAACCCCAGTGTCGTTTGTTAATGTGCATTAGAAATATTTACTCCCAAAAGTAAATTTAAAAGCGTCAGCAAAGGTTTTCTCCTGCTCAATTAATGTTAAATCTCAACAATCCTGGCCTTTAACACACAATTATCATGTGCACTAGCTCGAATAAACAGGGCAAATTAACCCTCAAATAGCCCGGGTTTGAACACCACATCCACACAAAAGCACCTCAGCAAGATGAAGGGTCTCGACCCGAAACGTCGCCCATTCCTTCTCTCCACAGATGCTGCCTCACCCGCTGAGTTTCTCCAGCATTTTTGTCTACCTTCAGCAAGATGACTGGTCTATTTATAGAAAAATGCGCCAAATTATAATATCACCTCCCCAAATTGCTGATAAGCAGAGCAAAGAATGATTTATTTGGAGGCTGTAAACAGCCAGCTGTCTTCAGTAGATGCTCTGAAATGGGTTGGAAATTGAAGGAGACATCTAGATATGTTATAAATTTTAAGCATCTGTGTTCTTCTTGAAAACCGCTTAATTCCTTTACTGTTAAGATTTTGAATTTAAAATTTCCAGTACCAAATGTCAGCATTCAAAACACAAAAGCTTGTGCAAACTTTTCACACTGAATCCCATCTTTCAACCAGCAGTTTAGATGTATTGATGTTGATATTGGTTTATTAGTGTCAGAACTTTGTTTGCATACCATCCAATCAAACCGTACAGTGCCCTCCATAATGTTTGGCACAAAAATCCATCATTTATTTATTTGCCTCTGCACTCCACAATTTGAAATTTGTAATAGAAAAAAACACATGTGGTTAAAGTGCACATTGTCAGATTTTACTAAAGGCTATTTTTATACATTTTGGTTTCACCATGTAGCAATTACAGCAGTGTTTATACATAGTCCCCCCCATTTTAGGACACCATAATGTTTGGGACACAGCAATGTCATGTAAATGAAAGTAGTCATGTTTAGTATTTTGTTGCATATCCTCTGCTTGAAGTCTGCGACTCATGGGCATCGCCAGTTGCTGGGTGTCTTCTCTGATGATGCTCTGCCAGGCCTGTATTGCAGCCATCCTTAGCATGGTTGTTTCGGGGGCTAGTCCCCTTCAGTTTACTCTTCAGCATATAAAAGGCATGCTCAATTGGGTTCAGATCAGGTGATTGGCTTGGCCACTCAAGAATTTCTTGCTGTAGAATGAACCGCCGGCCAATGAGTTTTGAGGCATTTGTTTGAACTTGAGCAGATAAGGTGTCAAAACACTTCAGAATTCATTATGCTACTACCATCAGCAGTTGTATCATCAATGAAGATAAGTGAGCCAGTACCTTCAGCAGCCATACATGCCCAGGCCATAACACCCCCACCACCGTGTTTCACAGATGACGTGGTATGCTTTGGATCTTGGGTAGTTCCTTCTCTCCTCCATATTTTGCTCTTGCCATCACTCTGATATAAGTTAATCTTCGTCTCATCTGTCAACAAGACGTTTTTTCAGAACTGTGGTTGCTCTTTTAAGTACTTCTTGACAAACTGTCACCTGGCCATCCTATTTTTGTGGCTAACCAGTGGTTTGCATCTTGTAGTGTAGCCTCTGTATTTCTGTTCATGAAGTCTTCTGCAGACAGTGGTCATTGACAAATCCACACATGACTCCTGAAGAGTGTTTCTGATCTGTCGTACAGGTATTTGGGGATTTTTCTTTATTATTGTGAGAATTCTTCTGTCATCAGCTGTGGAGGTTGTTCTTGGCCTGTAAATCCCTTTGTGATTAGTAAGCTCACCAGTGCTCTCTTTCTTCTTAATGATGTTCCAAACAGTTGATTTTGGCAAGCCTAAGGCTTGGCTGATGTTTCTAACAGTTTTATTCTTGTTTCTCAGCCTCATAATGGCTTCTTTGAATTTCATTGGCACAACTTTGGTCCTCGTGATGATAAACAGCAATAAAAGTTTCCAAAGGTGATGGAAAGATGGGAGGAAAGACGAGGTGCTGAGAGCTCTCTTATACCTGCATTAAGGAGACAAGTAAACATACCTGAGCAATTACAAACACCTGTAAAGCCATGTGTCCCAAACATTATGGCGCTGTGTGAATACAATCAAGCCATACATGAGTACAACAGGCAGTGCAAAGAGAAAAAGACTAGAATGCAGTATATAATGTAACTGCAATATCACATGACAATGAAAAAGTGCAAGTCTGCAATGAGGTAGGTTGGAAGTTTATGAGAAAACGGTTCAGTAGTCTGATAACAGCGGGATGAAGCTGATCCTGAATCTGATATTAAAATTATAATTAGAATGCTTTCTTGTCATTGCTTGTGTCACATGCAACGAGATTACTGTGTCTCTCCATTTAAAAGAACTTCAAACATTCACATACTCATTCTTTTTACACTCCCACCCTCCCCAAACCCACCCATGGATTCACATTTACATAAATTAACACAGTCTCCCACCCCCCCCCCCCCCCTCCTTCCCCATAACCCGTTCCCGTGACAGAGTTCAGTTCCAAGATTGCTGATGGGTAAAAGCTGTTCTTGAGTCTGGCAGTGCGTGACTTTAACGAACTGTACCTTTTTCCTGAGGGCAGCAGTGTGAAAAGGTGGTGACAAGGATGTGTAATGTCTTTCACGATATATAACGTGCTTTCAAGCTTTTGTATCTTCTGCCTGGCAGGAAAGCCTCAACAATCCTAAGTAGGCTGACTTTGAATATCCCACTAGTCCCACTAACCAGAATGTGAATATAATTTTTCTATTTATCTGTAAATCAACAAAGAATGTTAACATAGAAACTAGGTGCAGGAGGAGGCCATTTGGCCCGTCGAGCCATTCATTGTGATCACTGCTGAACATCCACAATCAGTGACCCGTGCCTGCCCTCTCCCCATACCCTTGATTCCGCTAGCCCCTAGAGCTCTATCTACCTCTCTTTTAAATTCATTCAGTAAATTGGCCTCTACTGCCTTCTGTGGCAGAGAAACCCACAAATTCACAACTCTCTGGGTGAAAATGTATTTTCTTATCTCAGTTTTAAATGGCTTCCCCTTTATTCTTATTCTTAGAATGGGACTCCCCCAACATTGGAACAATTTTTCATGCATCTAGCTTGTCCAGTCCTTTTATAATTTAATATGTTTCTATAAGATCCCCTCTCATCATTCTAAATTCCAGTGAATACAAGACCAATCTTTCCAACCTTTCCTCATATGACAGTCCTGCCATCCCGGGGCTTAACCTCATGAACCTACACCGCAGTGCCTCACTAGCAAGGATGTCCTTCCTCAAGATCTCCTTTTACAGGACTATTGCTCACCCCCCATTAGAATGTTTCACTTCAGGACCTCTGGTACGCAATCTAGGCTGGTTCCAAAATTAAAGAATGCTGCACCCTGTGGCAAGCTTTTCAAAAAAAGCATTAAAAGTAATTCTTCTGTTATGGCACGCTACCTTATAGTGCAAGAGATCCTGACTACGGGTGCTGCCTGCACGGAGTTTGTTCATTCTCCCTGTGACCATGTGGGTTTTCTCTGGGTGCTCCGGTTTCCTCCCACATTCCAAAGATGTGCAGGATTGTAGGTTAATTGGCTTCTGTAAATTGTGCCCCCCGTGTGTAGGATAGAACAAGTGTACAGTTGACTGCTGGTCAGCGCGGAGTCGGTAGGCCGAAGGGCCTATCTCCACGCAGTATCTCGAAACTAAACCAAACTAAATATCCAGTCAGAAAACCTAAAGGGACTGTCCCACTTGGTGATTTTTTTTTGGCGACTGTTGACATCATTGACTGACGTATCAGGTCACCGATAAAGTCGCGGCGTGATGCAGAGTGACGTATTGATGACGTATTGACACGCGGTGTCTCCTCAAGTGTCACAACATTTCTTTTGTCGCCGCTGGATTTTGAAATGTTCAAAATCTTTCAGCGACCCTGATACGTCAGTCAATGATGCCGGCGGTCGCTGAAAAAAAATCGGCAAGTGGGACAGGCCCTTAACTCTGCGTGGGGAAGTTCTTCAGTTGTACTGGCTCTCGTTAACAAATCAATTATGACCACGGCAGGGAAAACCATCCAGTCATTTATTGCTGTAATATTGGTTGTAGTTTTCTTTGTGCAAATTAGTGCTAAGTGAGAGCAGATGCTTATTTTTTTTTCATGTTCTTGCAAGAGATGCGGGGCTTTGTAAATCAAACGTTGAGCCAGCATTTAATTTACCTTCCTTAATTGACCTTGAATCGTTGTTGCAGAGCTGCCTTAGTGAACCACTGCAGTCCGTGAGTTGTGCGTACACCACAATCGGTGCTTCTATTGTACACAAAGAGATGCCGGTGGTAAGCAAGATTAATAAACATTGGGTGGTTCCAGTCGAGGGAGAGTCTGGGACAGGAAGGCACAGACTCTGAATAAAAGAACATACCTTCAGAATGTAGTTATAGAATCATAGAATCATAGAAAATAGGTGCAGGAGTAGGCCATTCGGCCCTTCGAGCCTGCACCGCCATTCAATATGATCATGGCTGATCATCCAACTCAGTGTCCTGTACCTGCCTTCTCTTCATACCCCCTGATCCCATTAGCCAAAAGGGCCACATCTAACTCCCTCTTAAATATAGCCAATGAACTGGCCTCAACTACCTTCTGTGGCAGAGAATTCCACAGACTCACCACTCTGTGTGTGAAAAAATATCTTCTCATCTCGGTCCTAAAAGACTTCCTCCTTAAACTGTGACCCCTTGTTCTGGAGTTCCCCAACATCGGGAACAATCTTCCTGCATCTAGCCTGTCCAACCCCTTAAGAATTTTGTAAGCCTCTATAAGATTCCCCCTCAATCTCCTAAATTCCAGCGAGTACAAGCCGAGTCTATCTAGTCTTTTCTTCATATGGAAGTCCTGCCATCCCAGGAATCAGTCTGGTGAACCTTCTCTGTACTCCCTCTATGGTAAGAATGTATTTCCTCAGATTAGGAGACCAAAACAGTACGCAATACTCCAGGTGTGGCCTCACCAAGATTCTGTACAACTGCAGTAGAACCTCCCTGCTCTTGTACTCAAATCCTTTTGCTATGAATGCCAACATACCATTCGCTTTCTTCACAGCCTGCTGCACCTGCATGCCTACTTTCAATGACTGGTGTACCATGACACCCAGGTCTCGTTGCATCTCCCCTTTTCCTAATCGGCCACCATTCAGATAATAATCTACCCTCCTGTTTTTGCCGCCAAAGTGGATAACCTCACACAGTTAAGGTCATAAGTGATAGGAGTTGAACCAGGCCATTCGGCTGATCTACCTCTCCCTCCTAACCCCATTAAGGAGGATTTATTTAGCCAGATGGTGTTGAATCTGTGGAATTAATTTCCTCAGATGGCAGAAGGAGACCAAGTTATTGAGCATGTTTAAAGCAGAAATTGACAGGTTTTTGACTAGTAAGCTTATGGGGAGAAGGCAGGAGAATAGGGTTGAATGGGAAAAATAGGTCAGCCATGATCGAATAGTGATAAAGTTAGTACATAGAAAGGGCATATTACCATCGCGGAGAGGTCTAAAACCAAGGAACATGCATCGGTTTAAAGTACTTCATAAACGATTGGAGGGTAATCCTTTAATCATCTGCCGGTAAATCAGTCCCTCGAGACCCTGGCAACGTTCTTGTAAATCTTTGCTGCACTCTTTCCAGCTTAATAGTGGGGTGACCAAAAACAAAACACAATACCCCAAGGGCTCAACGTGCTGGAGTAACTCAGCAGGTCAGGCACCATGTCTGGAGCACATGGATAGGTGATATTTCGTGTCAGGACCCTTCTTCTGACTTTCCGAAAAAGGGTCCCGACCCAAAACGTCGCCTATCCATGTTCTCTTACCTGCTGAGTTATTCCATCACTTTGTATTATTTTGTGTAAACCAGCATAATGCAGTTCCTTGTTTCTACACAATACTCCAAGTGTGGCCTCACCAACACCTTGTACATTTGCAACATAACGTTCCAACATCTACACCCGTTGCCCTTGCTGATGAAGGCCAACATGCAAAGGCCTTTTGCACCACCCTGTCCACCCGTGACTCCACTTTCAGGGTGTTGAGCCTCTTGAGTGTTGTCGAAGCTGTTCTCATCCTGGCTAGTGGAAAGTATTCCATTACACACCCGACTGGACAGCGGTATGAACATTGAATTTTCTAATTTTAAGTAACTTCAACATACTCCCCTCCCTTCCTCCATGTTAGTCGCTTTACCAGTTCCTCAGTTCTCTCCACATTGTTTTTCTCGTGAGATCATACCTTCGCTAGCCAACAAAGGATTTACCAGGCACTGCCCTGCCTGAGGTCATTTGTGGCCTGGTCTTGTCCTGGACTTGTCTTGCCCTGGACTTGTCTTGCCTCCAGCTCTTCATTCACCTTCTACTTTCAGTCTTAAGAAGTGTCCCATCCCAAAATGTCGCCCATCCTTTTTCTCCAGAGATACTGCCTGTCCGGCTGAGTTACTCCAGCTTTTTGTGTCTACCTTCAAAGGCACTTCATAGGCTGTGAATTGCCTCCGATTGTCTTGAGCGATATTATACAGGTGAAAGTTGTTTCATTCACATTTTTTTTAATGTATCTTTCATTGTAAATAGATCTTCTGCTTTAAAGTATTTCTATCCCGCTTGTGCATGAAAGGTTCTCGTGAAATGTCTTTCCCCAGTGCTATAGAAATTGTACATGTACTCGCAGTGTCACTGACAACGGGTCTCATGAGGTCAAGGATAAAGAGGTGGAGGAGCAGCTCTTCCACAAATGGACCAAGACTGTTCTGCATGTCTTATAACTGGCGTAGTCGATATTAGTCGGGTGTAAATCCACATTCTTTTATCCTGCTGATTAACTCTGTATCAACATTTAGTGGTGTTCTGAGATCTCCATCATACGATTTGAAAGAGAACGATATGCACTGTGTGTAATGAAAACATTATTGGTCGCTGGGCAGATCAATCAACAGGTTACAAAGGAATGTAGGAGGCTGTCCTTTACCAGATGAGACACAGAATATAAGAGCAGGGTGATTATGGTGGAACTGTCTGCAACACTAGCTGGTCTACATATTGGGCTCTTCACACAATTGTAGTCTCCACATTAACTATGCTGGCGAGAGTGCAGAGAATATGTTGCCAAGATTAAAAGGGTGTAGGGAGGCACAAGGAACTGCAGATGCTGGAATTGTGAGCAATACGCCGAGTGCAGGAATAACACACGAGTTAGGCAACATTTGTGAAGGAATAGGCAACATTTCGGATCGGGACCCTTCTTCAGAGTGCCTGGGATGCTGCCTGACCCACTGAGTTAGACCAAACTTTGTGGTTTGTTAAACAGTTATAGTGATGGGGAAGGTATCCATCTATATAGTGATGTAGTAGATGAGCTAATGTGTTTTCTTTCGAACAGAGGAGCCTAACACATAACTTAAATGATGAGGCGGCTATTTAAAGTACATAGAAAGGGCTTTTTAACATCACTGAGGGGTCTAAAACCAAGGAACGTACATAGATTTAAAGTACTTCATAAAGGATTAGAGGAGAGCTGAGGATGAAATTTCACCCGGAGTATGGTGGGGGCTGCAATTCAAAGGGTGGTAGAGGCAGGAACTCAAAACATTTTTTTAAATATGGACGTATACTTGAAAAGTCATGACCTAGAGGATTAGGCACCCAGGCTGGATAGTGGCACTAGCTGGCCCTCTCTTTTCTGACCAGTACAGCCATCGTGTATCAAATCACTTCCATTTGGTGTCATACACTTTTCTAAGATTTTATGTGAAAGCATAAAAACGAAAGATCAAAAGGTAGCCATGGAAACCAACATGGCTTAGTTAGACTGCTTCTTGCTTTCCTGAATAAAATCCGGCCCTGACAAGGAAATTATCTAATCAGAGGTTAATGTTGCACTAAAATAACACCCTAATATGTGTAAAATGGTTGTTATTAAACTTACTGGATTATTCAATAATGCTAAAATATTTGTTCTGCTCTGTTTATTGTGGAGGATTGTCTTTGACACTTCAAGATCAGCCAACAGTTTATTTCATGCAATTAGACTCACGTGGAAGTCAGAGTTATGAAACAGACACAGAGGTAGGCCCTTCAGCCCATCGCGGCCCTGCCGATGATCCAGTACTGCATCTGCACTAATCACGTTTGCTAGCAGTTGGCTGTAACCTTTTATGCCTTGGTGATTCAAGTCCTCTTCCAGATATTTAAGTGCGTTCCAATTTTAACCAGCCTCTGGGTGAAAGAATTTATCCTGAAATCCTCTCCAAAATTGTTACCAACTTCAGCAAACTGGGTCTCTGCGCGTCTCTTTGAACCTGGGTGTTTGACTTCCTCTTCAATGGCACAGTGATGCAGCAATAGAGTTGCTGCCTTACAGTGCCAGGACACGGGTTCGAACCTGACGATGGGTGCTGACTGTGCGGAGGTTGTACGTTCTCCCTGTGACCTCGTGGGTTTTCTCCGGGAGATCCGGTTTTCTCCCAGACACTCCAAAGACACAGGTTTGTAGGTTAATTGGCTTCTGTTAATTGTCACCTGTGAGTAGGATAGTGCTAGTGTACACGGGCTTGGGTCTGTTTCCACGCGGAATCTCTAAAGAAAACAATTGGTGGGAATTAGCACTCCTAAGGCTTCCTCCTCGATAACCATCAGCAGAAAGGCACCTCATGTTTTGTGCTCAGCCTCTTGTTTTACTCACTCTACACCTACAGTGCATTCAGAAAGCATTCAGACCCTTTCACCTTTTCCATATTTTGTTATGTTACAGCCTTATTTTAAAATGGATTAAATTCATTTTTTAATCATCAATCTACAGACAATACCCCAGAATGAAAATGTGTAAAAAGGTGTTTAGAAATGTTTGCAAAGTAATTAAAAATAAATAACTGAAATATCACATTTACACAAGTACTCAGACCCTTTGTTATGAGACTCAAAATTGATTAGGTTCATCCTGTTTCCATTGATTATCCTTGAGATGTTTCTGCAACTTGATTGGAGTCCACCAGTGGTAAATTAAATTGATTGGACAAGATTTGGAAAGGCACACACCTGTCTATATAAGGTCCCACAGTTGACAGTGCATGTCGGAGCAAACACCAAGCCATGAAGTTGAAGGAATTGTCCGTAGACATCCAAGACAGGATTGTGTCGAGACACAGATCTGGTGAAGGGCATAAAACAATTTCTGCAGCATTGCAGGTCCCGAAGAGCACAGTGGCCTCCATCATTCTTAAATGGAAGAACTTTGGAACCACCAGGATTCTTCATAGAGCTGGCCGCCCGGCCAAACTGAGCAATCAGGGAGGTGACCGATGGTCACTCTGACAAAGCTCCAGAGTTCCTCTGTGGAGATGGGAGAACCTTCCGGAAGGACAACTATATCTGCAGCACTCCACCAAACAGGCCTTTATGGTAGAGTGGCCAGATGGAAGCCACTCCTCAGTAAAAGGCATATGACAGCCTGCTTGGAGTTTGCCAAAGGGCATGAGGAACAAGATTCTCTGGTCTGATGAAAACCAAGATTGAACTCTTTAGCCTGAATGCCAAGCGTCACGTCTGGAGGAAACCAGCAACTGCTCATCACCTGGCCAATACCATACCTACGGTGAAGCATGGTGGTGGGAGCATCATGCTGTGGGGATGTTTTTAAGCGGCAGGAACTGGGAGACTAGTCAGGATCGAGGGAAAGACGAACGGAGCAAAGTACAGAGAGATCCTTGATGAAAACCTGCTCCAGAGTGTTCTGGACCTCTGGGGGAAAGGTTCACCTTCCAACTGGGGCAGAGGTTCACCTTCCAACAGGACAACGACCTTAAGCACACAGCCAAGACATCGCAGGAGTGGCTTCGTGACAACTCTGTGAATGTCCTTGAGTGGCCCAGCCAGAGCCGGGACTTGAACCCGATTGAGCATCTCTGGAGGGACCTGAAAATAGCTGTGTCTCGCCGCTCCCCATCCAGCCAGACAGAGTTTGAGAGGATCTACAGAGAAGAATGGGAGAAATTACCCAAATACAGGTGTGCCAAGCTTGTAGCGTCATACCCAAGAAGACTTGACGCTGTAATCATTGCCAAAGGTGCCTTAACAAAGTACTGAGTAAAGGGTCTGAATACTTACGTAAATGTGATATTTCACATTTGTTTTTAATTATTTTGCAAAAATTTCTAAACACCTGTTTTTGCATTTTTATGATGGGGTATTGTGTATAGATTGATGATAAAAAAAATGTAATCCATTTTAGAATAAGGTTGTAACGTAACAAAATGTGGAAAAAGTGAAGAGGTCTGAATACTTTCTGAATGCACTGTATTACTATCTGGCTCCATGCACAGATTGCCTTTTGGTTCCTAAAGGTCCCTGCTTATGGTTTTGCCCTTTGTTATTATATTTGTAAAAGGCTTTGAAATGTCCTTTAATCTAGTCTGCCAGTGATATTTTGTGCCCCCTTATTGCCCTCATAATGTATTATTTTGAGTGCACCTCCTACGTGGGAGAGGTGCTGATAAGATTTGTTTAAATACCCATCCCTGATTATTGAAAGAGGCAAGAGAGGAGGTTGCTGGGACCTTGACGGAGATCTTTGTATCCTCTCGAGCCAATGCTGAGCTATCAAAAGACTAGAGAGTAGCCAATGTTGTTCCTTTGTTGAAGAAGGGCAATAGGGAACATTCAGAAAATCATAGCCAATGAGTCTCACGTCAGAGTAAGGAAAAAATCTTAGGGATAGAATTTACTTTCATTTGGAAAATGATGGGTTTATTAGGAAAAGTCAGCAGAGCTTTATGTGGAATAGGTTCTGTCTTGCAAAATTGATTATTGAAGAGGTTTTAGTTTAGTTTTAAGGTGTGGAAACAGGCCCTTCGGCCCACTGAGTCCAAGCCAACCTGTACGGTCGTTCTATCCTACACTCCAGGGACAATTTTACAGAAGCCAATTAACCAACAAACATACACGTCTTTGGAATGTGGGGGGAAGCCAGAGCATCCAGAGAAAACCCACACGGTCACAGGGAGAACGTACAAACTCTGTAGAACAGCACCTGCATTCAGGATCAAACCCGGTTCTCGAGTGCTGTAATGCAGCAACTCTGCTGCCCTAAATGAAGGTGTTGAAGATGATTGATGAGGTTAGAACAATAGATATAGATGTAGACTTTAGTGGGGCTTTTGACAAGGTCCAAGGTTCTGGTACGCTAATCCATTAGATTAAGGTGCATTAGACGAAGATGAGTAGGTAGATTGGATTCAAAAATAGTTTGGTCATAGAAGACCAAGGATAGTGGTGGAGGGGTGTTTCTCCGCTGGACATTTGTGACCAACAATCTTCCACATGGATAAGTCCTAGGACCTCCATTATTTATATGTAAAAATCATTTGGTTGAAAATTTAGGTTTGTAGGTTTATGGATAACACAAGAATTGCTGGAGTTGTTTGTTGGATAGAAGTTTGTCAAAGGATTCGGCAGGTGATGGATCAGTTTGAAATCTTAGGTGGAGAAATATCATATGGTGTTTCATTCAGGCAAGTGTGAGGTGTTACATATTGATATACAGGGGGGAGGGATTATGAAGTGTATGTCTATAGCTTCCTGAATAAGGAAACAGAAGTAGATACAGTGCCCTCCATAAAGTTTGGGACAAAGACCCATCATTTATTTATTTGCCTCTGTACTCCACAATTTGAGATTTGTAATAGAAAAATATCACGTGGTTAAAGTGCAGATTTTATTAAAGGCCATATTTACACATTTTGGTTTCACCATGTAGAAATTACAGCTGTGTTTATGCATAGTCCCCCAATTTCAGGGCACCATAATGTTTGGGACACATGGCTTCACAGGCATTTGTAATTGCTCAGGTGTGTTTTAATTGCCTCCTTAATGCAGGTAAAGGAAAGCTCTCAGCATCTAGTCTTTCCTCAAGTCTTTCCATCATCTTTGGAAGTTATTATTGCTGTTTATCAACACGAGGGCAAAAGTTGTGCCAATGAAAGTCAAAAACACCACTATGAGACTGAGAAACAAGAATAAAACTGTTAGAAACATCAGCCAAACCTTAGGCTTACCAAAATCAACTGTTTGTAACATCATTAAGAAGAAATAGAGCACTGGTGAGCTTGCTAATCGCAAAGGGGCTGGCAGGTCAAGGAAGATCTCTATAATAAAGAAAAAGCCCCAAACACCTGTCTGACAGATCAGAAACACTCCTCAGGAGTCAGGTACGGATTTGTCAATGACCACTGCCCGCAGAAGACTTCATGAACAGAAATACAGAGGCTACACTGCAAGGTGCAAACCACTGGTTAGCCGCAAAAATAGGATGGCCAGGTTACAGTTTGCCAAGAAGTACTTTAAAGAGCAACCACAGTTCTGGAAAAAGGCCTTATGGACAGATGAGACAAAGATTAACTTATATCAGAGTGATGGCAATAACAAAGTATGGAGGAGAGAAGGAACTATCCAAGATCCAAAGCATACCACCTCATCTGTGAAACACGGTGGTGGGGGTGTTATGGCCTGGGCATGTATGGCTGCTGAAGGTATTGGCTCACTTATCTTCATTGATGATACAACTGCTGATGGTAGTAGCCTAATGAATTCTGAAGTGTATAGACACATCCTATCTGCTCAAGTTCAAACAAATGCCTCAAAACCCAACGGCTGGTGGTTCATTCTACAGCAAGACAATGATCCCAAATATACTACTAAAGCAACAAAGGAGTTTTTCAAAGCTAAATAATGGTCAATTCTTGAGTGGCCAAGCCAATAACCCGATCAGAACCCAATTGATCATGCCTTTTATTTGCTGAAGAGAAAACTGAAGGGGACTAGCCCCCAACATAAGCTTAAGTTAAAGATGGCTGTAATGCAGGCCTGGCAGAGCGTCACCAGAGAAGACACCCAGCAACTGGTGATGTCCATGAATCGCAGACTTCAAGCAGTCATTGCAGGAAAGGATATGCAACAGAATACTAAACATGACTACTTTGATTTACATGACATTGCTGTGTCCCAAACATTATGGTGTCCTGCAATGGGGGGACTATGTATAAACACTGCTGTAATTTCTACCTGGTGAAACCAAAATGTATAAAAATGGCCTCTATTAAAATCTGACAATGTGCACTTTAACCACATGTGATTTTTCCATTACAAATCTCAAATTATGGAGTATAGAGGCAAATAAATGGGTCTTCGCCCCAAACATTATGGAGGGCACTGTAAGTGTTGGAGAAGAATGAAGTATAATGTGCTTGCCTTCATCATTTGGGGTGTTGAGTACAAGAATCAGGAAGTCATGTTGCAACCGCATACAATATTGGTTAGGCTGCATTTGGAATAGTGTGCACAGTTCAGATTTCCCATTATAGGATATATGTAGAGGCTTTGGAGAGGGCTCTGGAGTAATTCACCAGGATGCAGCCTGGTTAGAGAGTATTACAATAAGGAGAGGTTGGATAAACTTGAATTGTTTTCTCTTGAGCATCGAAGGCTGAGGGGAGGCCTTCCCTACCATGGCTGAGAGCGTCCATCAAGAATTAAATTAGCTCCAAATTTAATATCACAGAAAGCAATCTAATCCTATCATTAGGCCCAATCTGAGTTTCCCGAATCTTCATTCTTCCCGAGAACAATGTGAACTTTGGTAAAAGAGATCTTTGTGCAGTGATTTCATGCAGACAGTTACACCACAACACTGTCTGAGGATGTGTGCAAGCATGCTTGCTCTGGCAAGTAGCAAATAGTCTCTGCCTTGCAGAGAAATCAGCCCTTAGTGTTTCAAACAAAGCTCCAGGCTTTCCATAGGGAATGGGGAAAAAAACAGCAAGGCTTCTGTCAATGGGAATGAACACACAGCATTTGCTATTTAGGAGCCTGGCAACAGCGATTAATTTTCTCTGAGCAGCTGCTTCAGAAGTCCACTTCCCACTGTGTCTTTCTTGAAATTAACTTAATTGAATGAAGTAAAGTCAATTGCACTCTTTTACACCCTGGACTGCAATTATTAATACCTGCCTAATATTTGATGTGTCTATCTGAACGATCTATTGTAATTATTTTTTAGGAAAAAAGTGACTTCCTCGTGAAGAAAAAGTTTCCCTTTATCATTGCGAGGAATTTTAATGTTCAACCATCCTGAACATTGCTAGAATACTGGCAATTATTGTCCAACCTTAATTGGTCCTGAATTGTGAGGGGAGTAAAGCGGATCCGAGGTTGGCATTAGGGCAGACTGGTAAGGTAAATACATTTCCATTTTTGTTGGATATTACTTTATTTTTTTACTGTGGGATATCTGAAATTCCTAATGCCGAGAAAGATCCAGAGCTGCTGAGTTCCTCCAGCTGTTTTTTGCTACCAGTCCAGTGTCTGTTTCACTCCTTACCTTTAGCAGAGGAGCACGTCCCATCTCCGATGATTGCCATTGTTTGGATTCTGCTCACTGGCTTATTGTTTACAAAGAAGAGCATGCATGCAGTCCAGTCCAGAAAATAGCGTCTTCAGTTTAAGCAAAGCAGTAGAAGTATAAAGCATGTCTTAGCCCATGTTAAAATAGAAAAATATGTTAAAAGGTATGACTGCCGAGAAGAAGTGGCTAACATTTAAAAAATTGAGGCATGATTTAATGCAAATGTCTATAGGGAGATGTGTTACGATAGCAAATGAGAGAAGTTAAAGGTGATATTGAATCAATAGAAAAGTCTAATAAGGCAGCAAACAAATGAAAAAACACTTGAGGATTGGGAAACTCGGAAGTTTGCAAAGGGGAACAAAAGAGAAAGTAGAACAAATTGCGATCCATCATGAAATATTACAAAAAAGACCAGAAATAACTATAAATAATGCCAACAGGAACAAAAATTAACAGTTGTTAATGTGCGTCCCTTATAAACTGGAAGAGAAGAAATTATATGGGGAAATAAGGAAGTGGCTGGGAAATATTTTCCATCTATCATTATGGCTGGAGATGCAAATCTTCCAATTATAGTGACGAACATAGGTTAGAAAGGAATGAGGCTTGGAAAGAAATTAGTGTTATTAAAAATATAATTAGCGTTCGTAAAAATATGATAATGGTGAAATTGATGGTATTGAAAGTAGGTTGATCTCCAGGACCTGATGACCTGATCCCAAGCTATTGAATGAGGTGAAGATAATGGATTCACTAATTATCATTTTCTGAATTCCATAAGTGCCTCAATGGTTCTTACAGATTGGTAGAACGTATGAACACAAGAATTAGGAACGGGAGTAGACGATTTGGCTCATCAATAATGCTCTGCCATAAAGATCACGACTGACTTTCTACCTCACTACCATTTTCCTGCGCTATCCCTTAATTCCCTCACAATCTTTTATACCTCCATCGACCTACTCCAAGGCAAACTAAAGCAGCCTATACAGACTCAAGTCAAATTAATTGTTCCATCCGTACTATAGCAACATTTAAAAGACACATTGGACAGGTACATGGATAGGAAAGGTTTATATACCTAGACATGGACTAAACACAGGCAGGTGGGACTAGCGTAGATGGGGCATAAGATAAGATAAGATGCATTTATTTGTCACATGTGCCAATTGGCACAGCAAAATTAAATCGCCATACATTAGAAATAAAGAACACAACATGGAGTAGATGGATTTCAACATAAAACATCCCCCCACAGCAGGATCAAAATTTCCCACTGTGAGGGAAGGCACCAAAGTCAGTCTCTTCCCCTGATGTTCCCCAATGTTCCCCCGTGGTCGGGGCATCCCCGAGCCCCCTGCAGTCGCCGCTACTGGCGGCCCGATGTTCAGGCACGCTCCCCGGGGTGATGCAAGTCCAACGTCGGGGCTGGGGGATGTCCTCAGCGGCCTGGACCCCGAGTCGGCCCCCTCCTACCGGAGTCCGCGGCTCCCAAAGTCCGCAGGCCGCGCCGCGCCTCGACAAAGGGCCCCAGGACTCCACGATGACGGTCAGCGCCGCCCGCGTTAGGAGCTCTCTAAACCAGAGCTCCACAATGTTGGAGCAGCGGCCCAACGCTGCGGAGCTCCAACGGCGACCCAGGTAGGCATCGCCCGCTCCGTGGTGACTCCCGCACCGCCGCTGTTGCAGCTCTGGTCCGGTTCCCGGTCCCCGGCAGGAAAAGCCGCTCGGATCCAGGTGGTAGGCCGCGAGGTGGGGGGCGAGGACGCGACTCGGAGAAATAGTCGCCTCCCCGCCAGGAAGCGACTGGGAGTTAGTTTCCCCCTTACCCTGCCCCCCTCCCCCACATAGAAAAGTTAAGATTCCCCCAAACACAAACTTTAAACTGACTAAAAATTTTTTTAAAAGATGGAAAAACAAACGGGCTGCAGGCAGAGGCTGCTGGCAGTCCAGCGCCCCCTAGCGTCTTGGCCAGCATGGACAAGTTGGGCCAAAGGGCCTGTTTCCATGCTGTATGACTCCATGAATGTTGGTTGGGGTATGGCAGTGGATTTTTGGATTATTTGGGATACATCAAGGTGGGGTAAATGCCAGCTATGGAGTTAGAAAATTGTTAAGACAAAAGTCACAATGGGATCCTGCTTACAGTCAGCATTGACTGCGAAATGTACAAATGTGTGATGTACCAGGGGGCCAATTACATAAAATATTTTATGCGATCCTGCTGTTAGTGAAGGAACGTTAAAAATTAATGTATTTCAGTCTAAAATTTATTCTGGAAATCACAGTTTACATTTTATATTTGCAGTAAATGTTGCAGTTACAGCTAATCGGAGATTACTGCTGTTGATAAAAAAAAACATAATATCAATATTAAGGTAAAACACAGTGGCAACATTGTGCAATTAACATAGGTGGAATGGAGACAATGCAATGAGTGTCAACTCTCAAAATTATCCAGGTTAAAAGTCCCAGTCTGAGGTCCCTATTTAACCCGTTGCCAGGCAACACTACTTGGCCCTTTCTATATTGTTCAGTGAAGAATGTTTAATTGTCGTGTGAATTGGGACCAGAACAATGGAATTCTTACTTGCTGCAGCTCTACAAGCAAATTAAATATAACAACACAACAAATATATATACAACAAATTGCCAGTTCTACTATGTAAACTAGAGCATAATAATGTGTAGGAAGGGACTGCAGATGCTGGTTTAAACCAAAGATAGACACAAAAAGCTGGAGTAACACAGCGGAACAGGCAGCATCTCTGGAGAGAAGGAATGGGTGACGTTCCGGGTCAGTCTGAAGAAGGGTCTCGACCTGAAGCGTCACCCACTCCTATTCGCCAGTGATGCTGCCAGTCTCGCTGAGTTACTCCAGCTTTTTGTGTCTATGTTGAAAAGTAATAATGCAAGCTTAAGTATGGCCTCAGGTTTGGGTACCTAGCCTGAGAATGGTGTTGGTGGCTAGGAAAATAAACTGCTGTTAGTTTGATTAGGAGGATTGTACAGGCACAACTCCGATGGTTTCAGATGCCTAAAGGTGGCCGGGATCCCTTTTGCCTGGAAGACCATTGTACCAGATTTGCAAGCTGTCCTCATTTCCAAGAGACTGCTAAATGGTTCCACAACATTCTGAAGCTTCATAATTCTGGTAGGATTTATGATTATCACTGGGGATCAAAATCAGGTCTCAGAAAATCAATATATTAATCATAATGCCTCAAAGCCCTTAATGGACACCATGAGCACTGTATTAGTTAGGCAAAGTATGTTCAATATAAGTGCAGTAGGCAGCCAAATGCATCCCTTATTCAGAGGAACTACATAGAAAGTTACCAACACTATAGAAACACCAATGACAGAGGCAATTAGAAGAGACTGGGAACAAGAGTTATTGATAAAAATTCCGAACGATAGGTAGGATAAAAATGTATTATATGTAAACAAATGTTCAATGAATGTAAGACATAACCTAATTCAATTAAAAATTTTACATAGATTATATTATTCGAAAACAAGACTGAATAAAATATTTTCAAATGTTTCCCCCATCTGTGACAAATGTCTAACTCAAAATGCCACTATAGCACATTCCTTTGCCTCTTGTACAAAACTGTATACATTTTGGAATGAATTTTTTGGAATTTTTACAAAACAATTTAACACAAAATTGAACCCCAATATCGAATTGATTATCTTTGGTTCAATGGAAGAGGGAAGTAAACTAACTATATTCCAAGAAGCTTTTCTTAATTATGGTCTAATAAGAGCGAAAAAACTTATACTTAAATTTTGGAAAAACGCACCTATGCCAACATTCAAAATGTGGATCTCAAACATGTCTGAAACGCTACATCTTGAAGAAATGAGATTCCTCTTATTAGGCAAAGTAGACCAATTCTTAAAGATTTGGTCTCCGTTTATCAACTTTTTACAAACATATGGTGCAACATAACATAACCTTAGAAATTAAATGGTTTAGAACTGGGTGACGGATGGGTAAAAATATGAGATAGGTAGATCCTATATGAGATAGGTAGATCCTTTTCTTTCAATCTTTTAACTTCTCATCTCTGTCCTTTATTTCTTTTGTTTTCTGTTTTTACTCGCTTGTCTCTCTATTCCGACACTCTTTATTTCTTTTTTCTCTCACTGTTCTTTTATTATTGAACCAAAAGTATGAGGTTGTACAAGAATGAAAATATGTATTAGGTACTTAAGTACCAGACTACTGTACTTACTTCTAACAAAAATAAACAAACAAAAAAAAAGGAAGTTACCAACACTAAGCTGTGAGAGCAGACTGCATAAGGTTGGCTTCCATTTCCTTGAAATTGGAAGATGAAGGACTTACCTAACCAAGCATTAGAGTCTGCTTTTGTTGTTTTACCTAATCATGGATTCTCAACTTTGAATCAAGTGGTCCATGTAGAGCTGTTCATCAAGCTGGAATCGATATGAATATGTGTGTGGCTTTAATGATGAAGGGGGCAGGGCAAGAGAAAGAGTCACAGTGTCAATGCATCATGATTGCACAACTCAGAATCGGGCCCTTCTACCCACCACTACATTCATGCCAAAGTTTTGGATCTAACCGGTGTTTGTAAAACGGGCAAATATAGATGATGGAGATTTGAAACAAAACAAAAAATATGCTGGAAATGTTCAACAGGACAAGCAGATCCTGTGGTGAAAGAAACAAGAGTTATAGTTTCAGGACTTCGACCTTTCAGAATGTGTCATGTTCTTAGTTTAGTTTAGAGATACAGCGCAGAAACAGGCCCTTTAGCCCAAAGAGTCTGCGCCGAACAGCGATCCCTGTCCACTAGCACTACCCAACACACACTAGGGACAATTTACAATTTTTACTGACCCTAATTAACCTACAAACCTGTACGTCTTTGGAGCGTGCAAGGAAACTCCCACTGTTATCTACACTTCCTCCCTCCACGCCTCTTGCAAAGACGGCATCCCCTACCCTCAATTTCTCCATCTCTTCCGCATCTGCTCCCAAGATAAGGCGTGCCACTCTAGGACTTCAGAGCTGTCTTCTTTCTTTAGTAAACGTGTCCCACCCCCCCTGCTGTTGTGAATAGATCGCCAACCATGTTGCTCTGTGTCTCGCAGTCCTGCACTCGCTTCCCCTCCCCTCAGATGGAACAAGGATAGGGTTCCCGTTGTCATTACCTTTCACCACACCACCCTCTGTATCCAACAAATCTCCAACATACCTGCCACCTAAAATGTGATCCCATCACATCTTCCCGTCCCCACCTCTTTCTTCTATCCGTAGAGACCGCTCCCTCCGTCACTCCTTCATTTGCTCATCCCCTTCCCATCCAAACTGCTCCTCCCCAGATATTTATCCCAGCAACCGCAGGAGATGTTATACCTGAGCCTACACTTTCTCCATTCTAGGTGAGACAGAGGTTCACAATCACCTCCTATAACCTCATCTACTGCATTCAATGCTACCGACGTGGCCTCCTTTACGTGATGACTAGATGACCGTTTCGCCAAACAGGTTCTCGGTCTGCCTTGGCGTGCTGGGTTTCCCGATTGCTAACCATTTTAACTCCTTCCATTTCCCTCACTGACCTCTCTGTCTGGGCATGGCTGACATCTCACGTTCTCTGATTGACTTCTTAAATGTACTCAAAGTTCAAAGGTTCAAAGGTTCTTTATTAGTCACATACGCCAATTGGTGTAGTGAAATGCGGATTGCCATTGCAGCACATAAAAAAATAATACAACATAACAATAATAAAGAAATATCTCCCATTATGAGGGAGGGCACAAAGTCCAGTCCCCATCCCTATGTCCACCCATAGTCGGGCCTATTTTGGCCTCCGCAGTCGCCTTTAGGGAGGCCCGATGTTCCAGGCCGTTCTCGCCGGAGCACCATCGAGAGAATCCTCGCAGTGGCATAGGAAACCTGGAACGGCCGCTTCCTTACCCGGGACCGCAGCTTACGAAGCCGACAGGCCGCGCTGGACGGGGCTCCTCCACTGGCGATCTCAGACCGCAGCTTCGCGATGTTCATCGGCGGTCTCAGCATACCGGAGTTTCAGCGCGGCGACCCGGGCAAGGCATCGCCCGCTCCGCGATAGCGCTCCAGCGCTGTGCCGCCGCCGAAGCAGAGGTTCCGGCCGGTCCCGTCAGGAAACGCCGCCCCAGGCCCGCTGGTAGGCCGCGAGGACGGGTCGAAGGAGCTGCCCGGAGAAAAGCCGCCTCTCCGACCAGGTAGGGACCCTGAAAAGCAGTTTCCCCCTACCCCCCCCCCCCCCCCCCCACCACCCCCCACAGAAAAAGACTAGAGCTCCAAAAAACAAAACACTCAACTCAATCAAAAATTTTAAAAAGAGGTGAAAAAACGAACAGCTGCAGGCTGGGCAGCCATACCCATACGGGACGGTGCCCCCTAATGCCCAGCACTTGCTAGGGTTTTTATAGAATGATTCACTTGAACCCGACTGCCTACATATGCCTCCTTTTTCCTGACCAGGGCCTCAACATCTCATATCATTTTGGGTTGCCCTAACTTGCCAGTGGGGGTGAACTGCACACCGATGCTGCCTGATATTTTAGATACCAGCAGTGGTTGGTTCAATTCCTGTACACTCCTGCACTTTGTGCGGAATCACGAAATACAAATCATTTTTAAGCCCTCACCAATGACGCTTACTATCTTATTGAAAGTGGATGAGTACGATTCCTTGACAGTGTGTAACAAGATGTTAAACCGGTGCAAATGATGAGTAATGGGAAGAGCTAATTATTGGAGTTACCTTTTCCTCCAGTAATGAATCTTGTAATATTTTTGTCTGTAAACAGATTGTGCTGTTGTATCATTAAACCTCGAACTTCTGTTAGAGACAAAATAAATTACATGCCTGAGGGCAAAACTTGAAGTGGAAAGAAAACAGCTGATCTTCGTTGGATGAGCTAATTCCATTGTGTACAGTATAACCCACAAATATAAAAGCAGACTGTATAAGAGCATACGGACATATGAAATAAGAGCAAGACTACACATAAGCACAAGAAAATAGGTGCAGGACGGCACAGTGGTGCAGTGGTAGAGTTGCTGCCTTACGGGGCCAGAGACCCAGGTTTGATTCTGACTACAAGTGCTGTCTGTACGGAGTTTGTGCGTTCTTGTTTCCGCGTGGGTTTTCTCCGAGTGCATCGGTTTCCTCCCACACTCCAAAGACGTACAGGTTTGTCGGTTAATTGGCTGCTGTAAATTGTCCCTCGTGTGTAGGATAGTGCTGGTGTCTGGGGTGATTGCTGGTCAGTGCTGACTCAGTGGGTTGAGGGCCTGTTTCCATGCTGTATCTCTAATATAAGTGGGTACACGTGACCTTCTTGCCTGCTCTGCAATTTAACATGACTGAAGCAGATCTAGCTCAGGCCTTCACTCTTCATTGGTAGTTCCACACCGTTTTCAAATCCCTGCTCTTTCAAAAATTAATTTACAACCTCCTTAAATTACACCTTCCATGGTCTCCTGAGGTAGAAAATTGCAGAGATTCACCACCCTCTGGTTTACTGCTCACCTTACAGTACCTTAAAAAGGTACAGCACTAGAAACCCGGATTCAATCCTGACCGTGGGTGCAGTCTGTGAGGAGTCTGCACGCTCACCTTCAGACCACGTGGCTTTCCTCCGAATCAGTACATCAATGCTGTTAAGTGTCTTTAAAGCTGCCAAAACCTCTCATTGCATTACTAGTGTGCTGTTGAACTGGATATTTTCAGATTAATTTTTCTAGGATTATTCAGGAGGCCAACTTTAAATGTGGGTAATAGGAGTTAACAAAGAAGGGGAGGAGTAAAACCAGGAAAGATTTGACACTGGAGCAAAAATGAGGATAGAACAAAAGGTCACCTTGGAGAGGGATACAATATTCGACTGAGGCAATGTATTTCCAATTTATGCTGATTTTCCGAGTGTTTTTTTTATGATGGAACAGTCTGCATAATCTTTTTATTGGCATCTCAACATGTGTTTAGTGTAGAAAAGAAGTTACCTCTGTTGCTGATTACAAAGGAGCTTATCAATATTGATCCAGGCTGCCGTAGAATAAACTGGGACGTGGGTATTCCGACAGTGTCTTCAATGCAAATCTGTTGAATATCAATGAGTTTCCCAGAATACTGCATCACAACCTTGTTGAGAGGGCCATGTTGTGGAGGGGCCTCCTTTGAGGTTATTGCCAGATGTGAGGTGGTTTGTGTTGTAGCTTTGAACTTATTGTCATGAATTTGACGTTTTTATCATCCTTTGTCATGGAGTCATGCAGTAACCAGAGTGATTTTTCACATAGAGACTGGATGATATTTGGAACCCCTCACCAGAGGAGGTGGTGGAGCCAAGTCCCTGACTATAACTCTCTGAGATGGAGATCCTTCAGTCCATCTTATCCATGTCAGTGTCAAAATATTTTCAAACTTCATTCCTTCTAGACCTGGCTAGGGTGGTGGTGGAGGCAGA
The DNA here is from genome assembly GCA_035221665.1 of Okamejei kenojei. Lineage (NCBI taxonomy): Eukaryota > Metazoa > Chordata > Chondrichthyes > Rajiformes > Rajidae > Okamejei > Okamejei kenojei. The sequence goes on from CM069132.1 coordinate 17,641,568, forward strand.
TATGATAGTGGCATTTAAAAGGCACATGGAAGTGTAGGGAATAGAGGAATACGAAACTGGCTGAATGTGAATCATGTGCAGACTGGTGAGATCAGTTTAAGTAGGCATCATGTTTAACACAAACTTGTGGGCCGAAGGGCCCATTCCTGTGTTCTATGTACTATGTTTATCATTTCTTTCTCAGGTGGCACAGTGTTAGAGCTGCTGCTTCTCAGCACCTGAGACCCAGGTTCGATCCTGACCACGAGTGCTATCTGTGTGGAGTTTACATGTTCTCTCTGTGACCATATGGGTTTCCTCTGGGTTCTCCAGTTTCCTCACACATCCCAAAGACTTGCAGGTTTGTAGGTCAATTGGCCTCTGTTAATTGCGCCCAGTGTGTAGGGAGTGGAAACGGAAGTGGTATATCACAGAACCAGTATTAACGGGCATCGATGGTTGGTGTGGGTTGAAGGGCCTTTGTCCATGCTGTATCTTTCAATCAATTAATCAATTTGTTTATAAGATGTGATTTAATAGTAAGATTAAACGAGAACTTACCAAGTTTGAAGATTGATCTTTATGTTACGAGGAGTCGCGGTGAGGGATTTCGTGAAGACCCCGCCAGCACGCATGCGCAGCATCCTTCAAAGCAGCGGTGTGGAATCACAGAGCGCACCATGACTAAAAATAGTAAGATGAAGAACGTAGAACTTCTGAGTTGACCTTATGATAGAGGGTGGGAGCGGGGGGCACGAAATCCCTCACCGCGACTCCTCGTAAAATAAAGATCAACCTTCAAACTTGGTAAGTTCTCGTTTAATCTTACTATTTTACTTCGGAGTCACGTGAGTGACTTCGTGAAGATTTCAAAGCTCTGTGATTTCTCGCCCTGGACAACGTCCATGCTATCACACTGCCGCAAGTCTGATGGAGGAAGGCTGTTAATGGAGTTCAGTCGAAACTGGCTGAAAAAGTAATACAATTTATTAATCAAATAAAACAAACAAATAACCCCTAATTCGGGGACAGACATTCACTGAGCGGCTCCCAGCACAGCTTCTGCGAATGTCGCAGGGGCGACCAGTGGCTTATTGTAGAACCTTTGAAAGGTTTGTTCACTGGCCCAGCCCGCGGTGGCGAGGATGTGGTCCATGGGCACCTCCATGGCCTTCGCCACTGATGTGAATGCAGCCCTAGTGGAATGAGATTTAAAAATGTTAAGAGCAACTCCTGCTGCATCCAGCACCACCCTGAGCCACCTGGCGATAGTCTGTACAGTCACCCGATGATGCGGAGGTTTGTGGCTGATGAGGAGCCCCTGCTCCTTCTTCCTGATGGCTCTTGTAATTCCGATATAGTGGTGGAGATGGGTGACTATGCAGAGAGTGGCATCTACAGGGTACGCCCGAAACTCCAGCTGCAGCCCATGAACCCCTGGTCTGTGCTGCTTCAATAAATCCTGGACAAAGAAGTTCATTTGACCAGGGGTGGCCACCATGCTGTCCAGTCGCAGTTTTTGTAATGTCTGGACTCGTTGGGCTGTAGTCAGTGCCATCAGCATCACCACCTTGAGGGTGAGCTGTTTCAGTGGTAGCTCATTCATTGGAGCCCAGCTCCTCAGTAGGGTCAGAACGATCCCTACATCCCAGGTGAAGGTATATTTGGGTCATGGAGGGTTGGTGTTGAACACTCCCCTCATGAGTTTAGACACCAATGGGTTTGAGCCTATACCTATATCCAGGTATGAGGACAGTGCACTCCTGGCGCTGTTGATGGCACTGTAGCTAAGGCCAGCAACGAAATGGAGGCCTGCTAGGAATTCCAGGACATCTGGTATAGTTGCAGTGTTGGAAGTCTTGTTGGTACGAGCACAGAATGCCTCCCACTTCCTGATCTGCGTGAGGTACTGCTTCCGAGTTGATTCTCGGCATGATGCTGAGATGAGTTCCATGGCTCGTGGTGAGATGCCCGCCTTGATGAGTGGTCTTTTTAGAACCTGCAGGCTAACAAGTTTAGGCGACCATGGCATGGATGACTATCCCCCGTAATGGGGTGAGTAATTAATTTGGGGTGTTTCCCAATCGAAATCCATGGTTGTTTCAAAATTTTAACGACCATCGGGTACCATGGCTGTGTAGGCCAGTCGGGAATGATCAATATGCCAGTTGCAGAGTCCAGTTTAATTTTCTGCAATACCCGACTGATGAGGCAAAATGGAGGAAATGCGTAGCAAAACCATTTCCCCAAATGGATAGAAAACGCACCCATTGCTATTGCCCCAGGGTCTGGTTCCCAAGACACATACGTTGGTATCTGATGGTTCAACCTGGACGCAAAGAGGTCAATATCTGGTGTCCCATAGTGAGCTATAATATCTCTAAAAATTTGGGGGTTCAACATCCACTCGATGTCGTCATTGAATACCCGTGACCTGGTGTCCGCCACTCTATTAAGCTCCCCTGGCAAATAGGTCACCGTAATCCAAATATTCCTCTCGATGCACCAGTGCCAAATTGTGTTTGCCAATTCATCACAAGATAGCGACCTGATACCACCCATATGATTGATGTAAGCCACCACTGTAGTGTTATCTATTTGGAGGCGGACATGTAAGTCCCGTGAGTTAGTACAGTAAGCCCGCAGTCCATGAAATGCCCCCAGCATTTCTATATAATTTATCCCGTGTGACTGAAGGAAGGTAGACTCACGAGAGTTCCATCTGCAACCATAACTGGACATCGTATCAGTTGCTCCCCAGCCTTGTGCGCTTGCGTCAGTCTGTAGCACGACGGATGGGTTGCTTACTATGATGGGTCTACGACACTCACTAATATTGTCAATCCACCATTGTAGCTCGGTTCTAGCCTTTGGTGGTAACCGGATTGGCCAATCAAAGTGCCCAGTATTTGCTTTTAATGCTGTGATCTTTGTTCTTTGTAAATTTTGCTAGTGTAACGGTCCGAATTGTGCAGCTGGGAATGTAGCTACCAATTTACCTATTACTTTTGCCGTTTGCCGGATGGTCGGTACCCTGGCGCAAGCAAGACTGTGGCACTCTTTTATAGCAGTAGCTTTATTGGTTGGGATGGTAATCATCATTAAGTTGGTGTCTAGGGTGAACCCCAAATAATCCATAACCCGTACCGGGTGCAATTTTGACTTGTCTGGATGGATTACAAATCCCAGCTTCTCGAAGAGAGCCTTAGTTGCAGCCACTGCCCGTGTAGCCAATTGGAGGGTCTGACCCACTATAAGGATATCATCTAAATATGCCATGACCATGTAATTTTGTTGTCGGAGAAGAGCTAATATAGGTTTTACTAATTTTGTAAATAGCCTAGGGGCTGTGGTGATTCCATTGGGCAATGCTTTGTATTCCCATAATTGTTCCTTCCAGACAAACTTTAGAAATTTCCTGTGAGCTTCAGAGATGGGGACCATATAGTATGCATCTTTTAAATCGATGCATGCCATAAAGTACCCCGGGTAAAGCATCTGCTTGGCTGTTTCAAAAGTATCCATTTTGAAGTGGGTATATTGTACAAAAGTGTTCAGCTCAGTTAGGTCTATTATAATCCGACATCCCCCATCTTTTTTAATTCTGGTGAAAATGTTGGACACAAACTCAAGGGGTTCGTGCGTTGTCTTGCCAATCACCCCTTTTGCTGCTAGCCGTATAATTTCAGCATGTCCTGCCTCCACCTCTTTTTGGGATAGTGTAAATTTCCTATGAGGCGAATGCTGGGTAGAGGGATTTTTACCGCCAATAAATTCTATAACATAGCCTTGAATACTTTGTAAAATAAACTCATCTGTAATGATAGTGTTCCATATTCCCAAAAAAGCCCGCAATCGCCCACCAATTTGTGCAGGAGGGGATGCTACGGTCTGAGAGGAACCAGGCCCCCTTACCTCCATGGTTAACGACGGTTCCTCGCGTATGTCGTTTTGGGTGGACGTTGTGGAGGTTGACGGGATGGCGGCCGCATCTTCCATGCAGGCCGCTGTTGGCCTTGTCCTAAAAAAGGCCGTTGTGTTTGGGAAAGTGGAGGTGGATAGGTCCTTTGTGTCCTGTCCGGCAGCCGCGGTTTCCAGTTTGTGTGTGGTTGTTGCCGGTGGTATGGGTGAAGTCTGGCCGTAGGAGGTTTCATGAGGCCAGCTGTTTTGGCCTCCTCGTCTAGTTCCTTCACTTGTTTGGACAGGTCTCCAAACAGTTGATGAGGCGGTGGAGCGGTTGATGGACGGCACAACCCTGCAAATTTGGGGTTGAGTGTGGGCTTTATGGAGCTCTTACGCAGGCAGTTGATCTCATACTGGGCATAGGAGTGGCCAGGGCATCTTGTTGTTCATTGGACACATTATCCCCGTCAAGGGTCCTAGCAAATGCCGTTATACCCGTGGAGAGAACCTTTAAGATACGCTGGAGGCGGACATCCTGCATCCTGGTGGCCGTACTCAAGTGTCCCCAGATCTGAGCATTAACCAAGGGCACACTGAGGTTGATGCAGTTCTCGGACGGTTTTATTTTCTCCATAGTATCATTGAGTACCTGACTCTGGAGTTGGTGAGCAGTCAGGTAATCAATGGTGCCCGCCAGTTTGTGGTGCAGGGGTTCCCCTGTTTGTGTAGGTAGCAGCAAACTTGCCCACCACGACCAGCATATCCTCCTCATGCTCTGGCTCAGCGGTCACTGGCCGTCCCGGGTCGTCTTCAAACACAGCGGCTGGGCAACTGCTAGCACTTCTGGCTGGTGACGACGAGATGCTGAGAGGACTCCTTGCATGGCTTGTGGATGCCCGTGAGTCCCGTTCTTCCCGGTCCCTATATCACTGGAGGAGTTGCTCCACTAAGAGCTCCAACCGCTCTATGCGACCGTCCCTGCTATTTGCAGCGGACAAGCCGACTTCCCCAGGCCCTGCGAAATCACTGGGGCTTCCACCATCGGACCACATCTCCGTCAGGTGCAGTCTAGGGTCCAATGGCAGGTCGTCGTGGTCTACCGCCCGAGTAGGCTCATACGACTCCCGCACGGACTCTCCGCTAGTCTGTCTTCTTCCAGACTGTGGCGGCCCACCTGTCTGATACGAAGGCAGGTGAGTTGGATCGGCGCCGGCCCCCGGAGTCCGTGCAGGCTTACCTCCACAATCGCCCAATTTTTGGCGTGGAGGCGCATGGTCGGCCGCTCGCAGAGCTCAGTTGACCGACCGTCCACTGCTGCCACCTCCGCCCTTGACCGCAGCCTGACGGGGTGTGTTGCCGGCGGCACCTGCTCCTGCAGGCCTGCTCGACGCGGCAGTAGAGCTGCCAGACTGCTCTACGGCAGATCTACCTGGCAGTTGTACGTGGTGGTGCACAGTGCAGGGCTCCCCTGTAGTGCAGCTGTCCCTCGGCCCAGCCCCCTCGGGTCTACTGGAACTCGGGGTGAAGTTGCTGGCGATGAGCGAGGCCCCTTCGCACGTACCTGTTTCCCCCCTCTTTTCTTGGGGTAAGGGAGCTCGAAGTCTGGATCAGCAGTCTCCAGCTCTGGTGCGGTGAACCATTCAGGTGATGAGTCGGGCGCTGGAGTAGCGGGAGCGCCCGACTTCCGCATTCTTGCCCCCACACGTCCCGAAGCTGCCGGTGGTGCTTGCAGCTCCGGGGACAAAGGCCGCTGCCTTGTCGAAGCAGCACGGCTCCTGGAGAGCGTCGCCTTCCGCTTGCCCTTGTCCATCCTGTGGAGTAAAGGTAAGCACTTACCTGCCGTTCTTATGAAGGAGCTGGAGGAGAGAGCGCACTCCACCCCCCAGCTTGTCAATACAAATGCGCGCGACGATATGTCGCGCATGCGTGCTGGCGGGGTCTTCACGAAGTCACTCACGTGACTCCGAAGTAAAATGTATCTCCCATCCCTAAATGCAATTAAACTCTTCTCCAAATATCTGTCAATGCCAGGAGAATGGGCTTTCTAAGATGGACAGATACTGTTGTTTCTCAAAAACGGTTAGGAGCAGAGGTGAGCAAATTAAGTTATAGTTTGAATCAGCCACAAACTAATTGAACGAGAGAGAACACTCAAGGGGTCAATGATCAATTGATATTTCTAATTTTGTCTTGTTCCTAAAAGCCTTGGGGGAGGGGGGGAGGGGGGGAGGGTGGAATTCACATAATTCAATATTCCATGTCCAGTTTAAAGTGTGTGTTAATTATTTATTTTGTATATGAAGAGCCTTCAGAACCAAACATATTATCTTTCACTGCCATGAGAAAAGACAGTCATTATTTACAGCAGATAATTTGGAAGAGCATTCATCTCAAACCTATCTAGGCCCTTATCACCGGAGGCTTTACTAATGAGATGTGCTGCTTTAATGCATTAGATAACTGCAGGACCATTCGACAGCAGAATTGTTGAAACCAGATCACTGGGAGTGTCTTTTGATCAGTAAACGTAAGTTGATGAGAAAGACTGAATAATATGATTTTTTGTTGCTCCGTCTTTTGCGACATTATCCATTGCACACAGAAGAACCGTTTCAATAGATATTCCCTGCCAGAAGCTGAATTAGCCCAGAGATGGATTTGTGTACTTGATTATAGATTAGTCTGTTAATTTGCTAAATGAACAGTGTTAGTTTTACATGGCTGTGATTTGTGTTTCAGTGCTTTGGCTCCACTTTAATGAATAGGTGTAAACACTGATCTCTTTTTACTAAATTGGAAACTTAGTCTCCTTGTGGGGTCATCAATAAAATGTCTGATGTGGAATGACGAAATAATAGGTCCAGTTATGTCTGTTCATCAAATCTGTGACCTCTCTGACATTCTTCATTGTTCTGATGACTTGCTGAATGGTGATTTCACGGATGCTGTGCATAATGGGTTGCACTGCACTTTTCCTCAATTTATTTAGTACAAGGAAGAATATTTGGGTGAAAGGACAGGTGAGAAAGAGTATGGTGGAAGAGGTGAGAGTCTTAATGGAGCAGAGGAAGAACGGAGTGCAGTTACAGTGTTTCTTAAAGGTTCTACAATGTGCATAATTAATCATGAATGCACGGAGTCTTTTACCCAGGGTAGAGGAATTAAAAACAAGAGGAGAGTGGAAACAGGGCAATGTAGATGCTGGTTTACAGAAAAAAGACACAAATTGCGGGAGTAACTCAGCGGGTCAAGGAACATCTCTGGACAACATGGATAGGTGATGTTTTGGGTTGGAAGCCTTCTTTGGAATCAAAAACAAGAAGACGTGTTTAAAGTGAGGGGGCAAGATTTAATACCTGAGGGACATTTTTTTCATTCAGAGAGTGGTGGGTATGTGGAACGAGCTGTCGGAGGAGGTACACAAAAGGCTGGAGAAACTCAGCGGGTGCAGCAGCATCTAAGGAGCGAAGGAGATAGGCAACGTTTCAGGCCGAAACCTTTCTTCAGACTGATGGGAGGTGGGCGGGGGCGGGGCGAAGAAAGGAAAAAGGAGGAGGAGGAGGAGCCCGAGGGCTGAGGGAGAGGTGGGAAGGGGAGGAGACAGCAAGGGTTAACAGAATTGAGAAAATTCAATGTTCAAGCCCAGAGGATGCAGACTCTCCAAGCGGAATATGAGGTAGTTGAGGCAGGTATATACGATACATTTCAAAGACACATGGACAGGTACATAATTAGGAACATTTTAGAGGGATAGGGGCCAAAAGCAGGCACATGCAACTTGGTTAAATGGGGCATTTTGGTTTGCATGAACCAGCTATGCCAAGGGGTCTGGTTCAGTGCTATATGATTCTAACACCTTGACTAGTGCACTTCAGAAGGTAGGTTATGGTCACCTTTTCATTGGCAATCGATGCTGGCCCTCCCAATAATGCCTATAATATAAAAATGACACGTTTGGATGTTTAAGCTTGTATACAGGGCTTTGGATTATAAATATTGTACAAGGAGTTCATGCATAAGAAATTGATCAGATCATTGCGTTGCATAGCGCTCTAGATATCCCAAGTGAATGAACAGTGAAAAGTGGACAGCAAAGGTTCAGTAGGACATAACTAGGAATCAGAGTTAAAGTTATGAAGAAAGGCTCAGTGGAGCAGAGGCAGTTAAGGAGGAAGGTAATAAATGTTTTAAAGATTTGGAAATGTTTTTGGAAGAGTGAACAGGGAAGGATTACTTCCGTGAATGGTCAAGAGGGCACAGTCTAAGATTTATCACCAGAATTAAGAAAGCCGAAGATGGAAGCAAATATTACGCACAGGGCCCTATTAGAACAGACAAAGCTTTCTCTTCAAATGGGTAGTTAATTATAACATTTGCAAAGAGATTAGAGAAGTAAAAAAAAGAACATAAGCATGTGGAATAACCAGGAAATTTCAATCAGAATATAAGTTCCAGTTGAAAAGTTAGTAGTGGCAAGGGTGCAATAGGCCTTCTGTACTGTAAATTCCCTACTTCTAACCTCATTGGAAGATATTCATGAATGTTTGTGGTTATTGACTAAATTACCAATTTTTTCTTTTTTAATTTGTCAAATAATTTTCTTCATGTATTATAAATTCTTAGATTGTAGAATTCATTCTCAATTATTTATGTTGTATTCCCAAATCTCAGGAAAAAAATAATTTAAAATTCCTTCCATTTGATATATATTTGCTGTTCAGTCATCAATGTTCTGCAGTGACCCTTTCTGACCTTTGATATAATCTGAATAGGGGATGTTACGTTCATCATGCAATGTTTTTAGGTCTGATTACAGAAAAAAGGGACACATTAGCAAGGCATGTTGATTATCTTTACCTAGAGGTGCAACTTGCAATGTGAGGAACTTTCAATCCTTGTAAAGTCCTGTATGAAGACCCCCTCCCCTCTTTCTCTTTCTTTAGACTTAGACTTGAGATATACAGCACTAACACAGTACATTCGGCCCACAGAGTCTGTGCCAACCACCGATCACCCCATTCACTAGCACAATCCTACACAATAGGGACAATTTACAATTTTACCGAAGCCAATTAACCTACAAACATGTATGTCTTTGGAGTGTGGGAGGAAACCGGATCATCCGGAGAAAACCCACATGGTCACAGGGAGAACGTACAAACTCTGTGCAGACAGCACCTGCAATCAGGATCGAACCCAGGCCTCTGGCGCTGCAAGGCAGCAACTCTATCGCTGTGCCACTGTTTCTCTTTGACTAGAAGATTTTAGTGGCTTTCTTATGGATGATATCTACCTCGGGTTGTTCTGGGAAACAAGGAAGAATACAGCTGGAGTCCTGAAGAAGGGTTTCGGCCTGAAACGTTGCCTATTTCCTTCGCTCCATAGATGCTGCCTCACCCGCTGAGTTTCTCCAGCACTTTTGTCTACTGGAGACTTTTATGTCTTTTTTAGCCATGGATGGGATACCAGGAGACTGGAGGATAACTATTGTTGTTTCCTTATTTAAGAAAATCCCAAGGGATAGGATTTATATACATTTGGAAAGGCAGTGTGGCTTTCTGTGGGGAAGTTCACCCTTGCTAACTGGATAGAGTATTTTGAGGAGGCAACTAAAAAGATTGATGAAGACAGGGTGGTAGGTGTGGTGGTAGGGTGATTGGAATGGAGAAGGAGATGAGTTTCTTTAACCAGAGTGTGCTGAATCAGTGGAATTCATTGCCACAGATGGCAGTGGAGGCCAAGTCATTGGGTATTTTTAAAGAAGTGATTGATAGGTTCTTGCCATCAAAAGTTATGGGAAGCAGACGGGAAAATGGGGTTGAGAGGGAAAAATATATCCAACTTGATCGAATGGCAGAGAGGACTTGACGTTACGAATGGCCTAATTCTGCTCCAATGTGTTTTGGTCCTATTTTATCTAACAGGCTTTAAGGCATTTGACAAAGTCCTGCATAGTAAGCTAGTTCAGAAGGTTAAAGCATATGGGACCCGAGGCAAGCTGTCTTGATTCTAAAATGCAGGGATTGGTGGAAATTCTAAAATTGCAAGTTGATGCAGGGTTTCATTCCAAATCAACAATTCCTTTCCCCACACAGTCATGTCATTTTTCAACCCACTGAATTCCCCCAGCCTATAATTTGTTACTCCATTTGAAATAGTAAACAGTAGAGGGTGGCACGATGGTGCAGTGGTAGAGTTGCTGCCTTACAGCGCCAGAGACCCAGGTTCGATCCCTACTACGGGTGCTGTCTGTACGGAGTTTGTAGGTTCTCACTGTGATTTCCGGGAATTCCGATTTCCTCCCACACTCCAAAGGCGCACGGGTTTGTCGGCTAATTGCCGTGGTAAAATTGTAAATTGTCCCGTGTGTGTGTGGGATAATGTTAATGTGTGGGGATTACTGGTTAGCACGGGCTCGGTGGAACAAAGTGCCTATTTCCGCACTGTATCTCTAAACTAAACTAAGTAGAAAATCATAAGAGGTGCAACATTAATTCAAAGATGAAGCTGACAATTATGTTGACATCACTTCATTGTCCAATTTGGGCAATGATGTTTTTTTTTTTTGTACAAACTCCAAAAGAAAAGTGGCACTTTGTGCTGCACACAATTTTTTTTTATTTGCAATTAACCAAATGTATACATGTCAATAGAAGCATTTAGCATAATTAATATGAGTGTTAAACTAATGGCACAACAATGGAATTTGAGTTTCATAGAAATAGGAATGATGACCTTTGAATTAATGAGGCAACTCAATTTTCTAATTAAACAGACTTTTAAAATTTGCCAGTGAAGCAATTATTATAATGTGTTCAACACTTGTTCCAAATAGTTGTCCTTGCTAAGTTGCATTGACATAGAGGTTATGGGTTTTGAGCCTGTGAGGTAATTTTTTCCAACTGTGGACATGCAACAGTTACACTATCACACGTAGCTTATTCTATTCTATTCCAATATTTGCAACAGCGTGGAAATTAAAGAACAGTCCTGGTTAGTGATCTGTTAATTTAGCAATTGCCGTGACAATTATAAATTATATAAATGGTTCAGAACTTAATTAGTCTCATTAACAAATTCATTTGAAATATAATACCTGGCACTGTGCAACATTGGGAACTGAATTACTCCTTGCTGTTGTGCAAAGCAGGTGATAGCAAATCTATAGCTTATATTAAGAAAAAAAACACTAATTGCTGTAGTAACTCAGGCAGCATCTCTGGAGGACATGTTTAGGTGATGTTTCGGGTCAGGACCCTTCATCACACTGATTATAATGGAGGTGAAAGCTGGAAAAGAGGTGGGGCCACGACAAAGCCTGGCAAGTGATAGGTGGATGCAGGGAGATTTGATTGGCAAAGTTTTAGTTTAGTTTTAGTGACACAGTGTGGAAACAGGCCCTTCGGCCCACCGAGTCCGTGCCGACTAGCGATCCCTGCACACCAACACTGTCCTACAAACACTAGGGACAATTTACATTTAAACCGAGCCAATTTGCCACAACTTGTATGGGAGGAAACCAGGGCAGGTCATGGGAGAATGTACAAACTCCGTACAGCCAAGCACCCATAGTCAGGATCGAACCCAGTTCTCTGAGTCTGTTCTGGCATTCACTCTTGGCTGATCTATCTTTCGCTCTCAACCCCATTCTCCTGCCCTCTCCCCATAACCCTTGACACCCTTACTAATCAAGAAGCTATCTATCTCTGCCATAAAAGTACCCAATAACTTGGTTTCCTTATTAGTCTGTGGCAACGAATTCCACAGATTCACCACCCTCTGACCAAATAAATTCCTTCTCATCTCCTTTCTAAAGGTATGCCTTTTTATTCTTAGCCTGTGCCCTCTGGTCCTAGACTCTTCCACTAGTGGAAACATCCTCTCCACATCCACTCTATCCAGGCTTTACACTATTCGGTAATCTTCATTGAGGTCCTCCTTCAGCACCCTAAACTCTAGCGAGTACAGGCCTAGTGCCATCAACACACACAAAAATGTGAGAGATAAAAGGAAATAATGCTTTCAGGATCGGACATGATGTGGCATGGCCAGACTGCTGATAGAACACTGTTTGCAAACTCTACTCTCCCAGCGTAGAAAAGTTAGTGAAGAAGATGAAAGCAGACGCAGTGGATCTGTCGGCTAGATGCCAGCAATGCTAAACTCTATAAAGAGAGATTATTTCCAGTGGAGTAGAGTTAATTGCAATTTTAATTATGAAGTGTATTATTACAGGACAGATTGGAAAAAGCTATTTTCAATGGCTGGGGAGTCAGGAAAATTTAGTTGACAATCTGACAATTTTTCTCGGTGTGGAGTGCAGTTTGCAGAGATCAACGTGTACAAAATGGATTGAGACAGCAAACGCATTGCAGCCATCGAGAAAACGGTAGATAATGCTGACAATTCTGAAATAGAGGAGGAAACCAGGCTAATGGAAGAGTGGATTTAGTTTTATGCAGCATGTAATAAAGGTCCAGCATCAAGACAAATTGGGCAAAATGATACGTTAATCAGATATGATTCTACGGCTGAGGAGAAAGAAAAGTAGAGCAACGAAGGTCAAGAGAAAAATAAATTAAGCAGAATTTCCCCTGACGCTAACCAATCAATGAGATCATTCTGCACGGCAGAAATATAGCATGGATACAAACGCTTTGACTCACCTTCTCCATGCCGACCAAGTGGACATACTGGGTGATACCATTTGCCCTCATTTGGCCCAGAGCCCTCTAAAAGCATCCTATCCACATATCTATTCAAATGTTTTTTAAAATCACAATTGTATAGCTTCCTCTGGCCTACTCTCTGGGTGAAAAACTGCCCGAGACCCCTCTTAAATCTCTCCCCTCCCATCAATTTTAGAATCCTCTACCCTGGGAAAAAGACTGTGAGTATTAGTTTTATCCATACCCCCATGTTCAAGTTCATTATCAATGTTATCAACGAAAATCGCCAGCATTATGTTGCCATGGGCAATTAGAAAGTTATTCTTTAAGTAGTATCCACAGCAGTACATCCTTTTATGTCTGATTTTCTACTCATGCCTATAGACAATAAGATAATATTAAGGATAATGCAGAGAATATTAAGGATAACCATATAACCATATAACCATATAACAATTACAGCACTGAAACAGGCCCTCTCGGCCCTTCCAGTCCGTGCCGACCATTTGTTTTCCCCTAGTCCCATCTATCTGCACTCAGACCATAGCCCTCCATTCCCTTCCCGTCCATATACCTATCCACTTTACTTTTAAATGTTAAAATCGATCCTGCCTCCACCACTTCTGCTGGAAGCTCATTCCACACAGCCACCACCCTCTGAGTAAAGAAGTTCCCCCTCACATTACCCCTAAACTTCTGTCCCTTAATTCTCATGTCATGCCCTCTTGTTTGAATCTTCCCTACCCTCAATGGGAAAAGCTTATCCACGTCAACTCTGTCTATCCCTTTCATCATTTTAAAGACCTCAATCAAGTCCCCCCTTAACCTTCTGTGCTCCAAAGAATAAAGACCTAACTTGTTCAACCTTTCTCTGTAACATAGTTGCTGGAACCCAGGCAACATTCTAGTAAATCTTCTCTGTACTTTCTCTATTTTGTTGACATCCTTCCTATAATTAGGCGACCAAAATTGTACACCATACTCCAGAATTGGTCTTACCAATGCCTTGTACAATTTTAACATTACTTCCCTACTCCTATATTCAATGCTCTGATTTATAAAGGCCAGCACACCAAAGGCTTTCTTTACCACCCTATCTACATGCGATTCCACCTTCAGGGAACTATGCACAGTTATTCCTAGATCTCCTGTTCCACAGCATTCCTCAATTCCCTACCATTTACCATGTATGTCCTATTTTGATTTGTCCTGCCAAGATGTAGCACTTCACACTTATCAGCATTAAACTCCATCTGCCATCTTTCAGCCCACTTTTCCAAATGGCCCAAATCTCTCTGTAGACTTTGAAAATCTACTTCATTATCCACAACACCACCTATCTTAGAATCATCTGCATACTTACATATCCAATTTTCCACCCCATCATCCAGATCATTGATGTACATGACAAACAACAGTGGACCCAACACAGATCCCTGAGGCACCCCACTGGTTACCGGCTTCCAACCTGACAAACAGCCATCCACCATTACTCTCTGACATCTCCCATTCAGCCACTGTTGAATCCATCTTGCTACTCCGCCATTAACACCCAAAGATTGAACCTTCTTAACCAACCTTCCATGGGGAACCTTGTCAAAGGCCTTACTGAAATCCATATAGACAACATCCACTGCTTTACCCTCATCAATTTCCCTAGTAACCGCTTCAGAAAATTCAAGAAGGTTTGTCAAACATGACCTTCCAGGTACAAATCCATGTTGACCGTTCCTGATCAGACCCTGTTTATCCAGATACTTATATATATTATCTCTAAGTATCCTTTCCATTAATTTGCCCACCACTGACGTCAAACTAACAGGTCTATAATTGCTAGGTTTATTCTTTGAACCCCTTTTTAAACAATGGAACAACATGCGCAGTATGCCAATCCTCCAGCACAATTCCCGTTTCTATAACCCCAAGAGATTTTACAAATACATTAAGGTAAAAGGGGTAACCAGAGTGAGAATGGGGCCCCTGAGGAATCAAAGCGGTCAACTCTGTGTGGAGCCACAAGAGATGGGTCCTTAATGAGTATGTATCCTCTGTTTTTAACTTGGAGAAAGACTTGAGGATTGGAGAACTTGAGGCAGTCAATGGAAATGTCTTGAGGGCAGTACGACTGACTGTCCTAATGCGTATGAAGGTAGTCGTATCTCCTCAGCCTGACCAGATATGTCCAAGGACCTCCAGTCTTTGGATATGGGAAGCTTATGTCCAAAGGTCACATCTTCAACAGACTCAATCAGATTTGTGAGACGTGATCTCCCACATTAAAAAAAAACATGCTGACTATCCCTAAATAGCTCCTGTCCTAGTGGAAGCTACAGAGGACATTGCAGTGCCCATGGCTAAGATGTATGAGTCATCGTTAAATATGGGTGAAGTGCCTAACGACTGGAGGGTGGCAAAGGTGTCTCTATTTACAAAGGACTGCAGGAAAACGCCTGGGAACTACAGGCCAGTGATCCTAACATCTGTGGTCGGAAAGTTACCAGAGAGTATTCTGTGGGATAAGTTATCCATGCATTTAGATGGACAGGGGGTGATTAAGGATAGTCAGCATGTTTTTTTTTGTTTACGTGGGAGATCATGTCTCACAAATCTGATTGAGTTTGTTGAAGATGTGACCAAAAAGGGTAATGAGGACACAAACATAGACATTGGATATATGGATTTCAGCAAGGCATTTGACAAGGTTCTGCATGGTAGGCTGCTCTGGAAGGTTAGAACACATGGGATCCAAGGAGAGATAGTTGAATGGATAGAAAATTGGCTTCATGGAAGGAAGCAGAGGGTGATTAGGAAGGAACTGCAGATGCTGGAAAATCGAAGGTAGACAAAAGTGCTGGGGAAACACAGCGGGTGCAGCAGCATCTAAGGAGCGAGGGAAATAGGCAACGTTTCGGGCCGATACCCTTCTTCAGAGGGTTGATGGTGATGGTGGAAGGTTGTATTTTGGATTGAAGACCTATGACTAGTGCTGTGCCTCAGGGTTTGTTACTGGTTCCATTGCTGTTTGTCATCAATAGCAATGATTTGGATGAGAATGTACACGGCATGATTAGTAAGTTTGCAGATTACACGAAAGTGGGTGGTATTGTAAATAGCGAAGATGGTTGTCAAAAATTGCAGCAGGATCTTGATCGGTTGTGCAGGTGGACTGCGGAATGGTTAATGAAGTTTAATACAGATAAATGAGAGGTGTTGCATTTTGGTAAGACAAACCAGGGCAGGACCTACACAATGAATGGCAGGGGTCTGGGGAGTGTTGTAGAGCAGAGGGATCTGGGAGTGCAGAAATAGTTCCTTGAGAGTGGCGTCACAAGTAGATAGGGTGGTCAAGAAGGCTTCCGACACGTTAGCCTTCATTGGTCAGAGTATTGAGTATAGAAGTTGGGAGGTTATGTTACAGTTGTACAAGTCAATGGTGAGGCTACATTTAGAGCATTGCATTCAATTGTGGTCACCAGTTATAGGAAAGATGTTGTTAAGCTGGAGAGGATGTAGAAAAGATTGCCGAGGATTTTGCCAGGACTCAAGGCTATAGGGAGAGATTGAGCAGGCTAAGACTTTATTCCTTGGACTGCAGGAGGATAAGGGGTGATCTTATAGTAGTGTACAAGATCATGGGAGGAATGGAAAGGATAAATGGGCAGATCGAGTCCAGAGTAGGGGACTCGAGAACCAGAGAACATAGATTTAAGGTGAGGAGGGAAAGATTTATTAGGAACCTGAGGGACAACCGTTTTACACATAGGGTGGTATGGGTATCGAATTTGCCGGAGGAAGTAGTTGGGGCAGGTACTATCACAATGTTTAAGAAAATTTTAACATTTAAGACCAGTACATGTTAAGATAGTTTTAGAGGGATATGGGCCAAAACTCAAGCAGTCTTCTCACCTCATGCTGATCCCAACCTGATCTAAAGTTTGGGACTTTGGGTCTACAGGACTAGCGGATATTCTCTTTCTTTCCTTAATTTTTTTATGGTTAAAGCATGGAAACAGGCCCTTCAGCCCACTGGCTCCATGCTGACCATCAATCACCAATTCATATTAGTTCGATGTTATCCCCACTTTCTCACCCACTCCCCACATATTGGGGACAACTCTTTTTTTGAGACCTACAAGCCCGCATGTCTTTGGGAGGTGGGAGGAAACTGGAGGAAACCCATGTGGTCACAGGGAGAACATGCAAACTCCACAAAGACAGCCCCCGCAAGGTCAGGGTTGAACACAAGTCTCAAGTCATTTTGGGCAAATGAAACCCTATTTTATTCATTTCTGAATCCACTCTGCCTATTATTCTTCCTCAGACTTCCTCTCAGAAAGCCTCTCCCAGAGGATGGAGAGACTTGGATTATTTTCTCTGGAACATTGGAGGTTGAGGGAGGAGTTGATATAAGTATGTAAAATTACGAGAGCATAGATAGGGTAGGCAGTCAGAACCCTTATCCCAGGGTGGAAATGTCTAACACTAAGAGTGGATAAATATAAGGTGAGAGGGGGAAAGTATAAGGCAAGTAGATAAATATAAGGTGAGAGGGGGAAAGTTGAATTGGCAATTTTTTTTTTACACAGAGATTGGTGGAGGTCTGGAACGCATTGACAGGGATGATTATGGATGCAGATACAATAGCGGAGTTTTAAAAGGTTTTTTTGATAGGCAGATGGGAGTGCAGGGAATAGAGGGATATGGATCATGTGCAGATCAGTTTAACTAGGCATCATGTTCGGCATGAACATTGTGGGCCAAAGGGCCTGTTCCTGTGATGTACTGTTTTATGTCATTGGCGATGAGCCATTGTGCCGCCCAACTGTGTTAAACATTGACCCATGTCGCAATCAAATATCCAACCCAATGCCTTCAGGACTGAGAGGGAGTTCAGCAGAGACATCTATTTGAGATACATCACTCTTACAAACAAGTCACGGTAATTGCAAAGAATGCACAGAACGTTGGTCCGCATCTAGTAATAGAAAAGGCAAGTTTAATGACCTTTTATCAGAAAGGATAAGCAGCACTTGTTAAACCAAGTAACTTCAAAGGTCATTAATGTATCTTTAGCAAAATTTCTTCTTAATTCTCTACTGCCATAGCAAGACAATCTAGTTTAACAATTATACACTTCAGGGTAAAGTAATTATGGCCATAACAACATTTATACCATCTTAATAACCCATATAGATTTTTTATCCTGTTGAGTAATGGGTAGCTTTTCTTTGTTAATTTAGCTGAGGCGATACACTGTAATGCTAACTAATATTACTGTGCAATTTGCAATCTCTACTTTCCAGGCTCTGCATTGCTTAATGTACTTAATAAATATGAATCATTATGTCTGATTAAATGGCAAGTATTGAAGTCAGCAGTTCACAGAGAGTTATCATTCTGCAGAAACAAAGTCCGAATGCAGAAATAACACAGTTTAGATTCATGGTAATAATTTTATTCTCTCTTCCATAAACTGACAGAGCTTTATCCCTTTTGAGATAAAAACAAAAACATGCTGGAACTACTCAGCAAGTGAGGCAGCAGCTGTGGAGAGAGAGGCAGTGTTAACACTTCAGATCAATGACCTTAGAAGGCGAATGGCTGAAACATTAGCTGCACACTTCTTTGCACAGATGCAAACTGATCAGTTGAGCCTCCTCAGCTTTTTTTCTATTTCAAATTTAGTCATCTTGCTTAAGTTGTCTCAGAAGGTAGATTCTTCTGCCAACCTCTGATCTTACACTTGATGCTGCCACGGCAAGGCCACCAGCATAATCAAGGACCAGTCTCACCCTCTTCTCCCCTCTCCCATCAGGCAAGAGGTACAGAAATGTGAAAACACACACCTCCAGATTCAGGAACAGTTTCTTCCCAGCTATTATCATGCAACCGAACCATCTTACCGCCAACCAGAGAGTCGTCCGGAGCTACCATCTACCTCATTGGAGACCCTCGGACTAGCTTTAGTCAGACTTTACTGGACTTTATCTTGTACTAAACATTATTTCCTTTATCATATATCTGTACACTGTGGACGGCTCGATTGCAATCATGTATAGTCTTTCCGCTGACTGGTTAGCACGCAACAAAAGCGTTTTCACTGTACTTCGGTACTCGTGACAGTACACTAAACTAACTATGTGTAGGAAAGAACTGCAGATGCTGGTTTAAATCGAAGGTAGACACAAAATGCTGAAGGATGGTCTCGACCCGAAACGTCACTCATTCCTTCTCTCCAGAGCTGCTGCCTGTCCACTAAACTAACTAACTACCTAGCCAATGTGCAATTATATATTTTTCAGGAAGAACAAATAAAGTAGTTTAGAGGGGATCTGAGGAAGGGTTTTTTTTTCTGCTGGAGGAAGGAATGCACTGCTGTGAAGCTGGTGGATGCAAATATTCACATAACATTTAAGAATGGGTCGAGAAGGGGTGGAAGATTGCAATCCTCACGTGGTCCACCCTGTTTCGACCAATGCAATCAACCTGACGTGCACAAACTTACAAACAGGTCTACCTATGACCTACATTTAGGCTGTGCATGCCAAACGCAAAAAGAAGAGTCAAGAGGCAAGAAACCTTTCTCCATAGCAAACACATTTAAAGATGGTGGACATATGTTTAAGGTGAGGAGCAAGGAGTTCAGAGGGGATCCGAAGAAGAATGTTTTTAGCTAGAGAATGGAATGCACTGTCTGAGAAGGTGATGGACCAGGTGCTCACGTAAATGTAAGAATAATCGGAGCGAGTATTTGAATTGCAAAGGCATGGTCAGCTATGGATCAATTTCTAGTAAATGGGGATAATATAAATAGACACGATGGACAGAATACACATGGAGGGCTGAATGTACAGTTTATGAGCAAGACCAACAGGTCCTGAATGTGTCAGAGAGTTATACAGCATGGAAACAGGCCCTTCGGCCCAACTTCCCCACACCAACCAACATGTCCCATCCATACTAGTTCCACCTGCCTGCATTTGGCCCATATCCCTCTAAAGCAGTCCTATCCACGCACCTGTGTAAAATGTTTTGTAAATGTTGCGATAGTAATAATAGTAACTCCCCAGCAGGGAATTGAACCCCGATCTCCCACGTGACAGGCGGGGAAACTAACTACTATACTACCGGGGACTGACTATTACAATTATAAGTGTATGTGTGTAAGTACATTTTTGAGACCAGGAGGACGTGTTGCCAGAGTGGTTAATATAGCATCTGGGATTCTGGGCTTATTTAACAGAACACTGTGTGAGCACTGTATTCAATTCTGTTCACCCCACTTTAACAAGTTTCCAAAGATTTTAGGGATGAAGAATTTCAGATACGGGAATGAATTGGAGATTTAAGGGCCTGTCCCACCAGCATGCGACTCCATGCGGTGAGCGCGACCAAACTGGAAGCGGGGGCCGCGCGGAGGTCGGGTGATCCCCGTACAGGGCCGGTCCCACCAGCATGCGCCTGCATGCGGCGAGCGCGAACAAACCGGCAGCGGGGGCCGTGCGGAGGTCGGGTGAGTGGCGCAAAGTGGTGCGAAGTTGGAGCGAAGTCCGCGGTAAGTTCGCATGGACAGAGAGGGACACACAGAGAGAGGGCCACGGAAGCACACACAGAGAAAGACATGGAGGCATATATAGAGAGGGGCACGGAGGCACACAGAGAGGGGCACAGAGGCACACAAAGAGGGTCACGGAGGCACATATATAGAGGGTCACGGAGGCACAAAGAGAGGGGCACAAGGCACATATAGAGAGGGACACGGAGGCACATATAGAGAGAGACACGGAGGCACACAGAGAGGGGCACGGAGGCACAACGTGAGGCGGTGCATAATGAGTCGAGGCGGCTGCGGGCCGACAGGCCGTTGTCGCGCGGAATTTTTTCGGAGCCCCGCGCGATGTCGGGACCAGCTCCGCACAATTCTATACGGCTCCAGCGATCGAAGTGGGACCGGCCCTGCGAGGCCGGACGGCTCAAGCGACCACGTTAGGTCGCGCTCACCGCATGCAGTCGCATGCTGGTGCGACAGGCCCTTTAGAATAGTAGATGTTGGAGCAAAGAAGCATGAGAGGAGATTTAATAAATCATAATCATAATAGTACTTTATTAGCCAAGTATGTTTTGCAACAAACAAGGAATTTGATTTGCCATACAGTCATACCATTTAGACCAACAAGACACCCAAATAAATGTTTAACTTGAACATCCATCATAGCGACTCCCCCACATTCCTCGCTGTGATGGAAGGCAAAAAAAGTTCAATCTTCTTCCCTTCTTTGTTCTCCCGTGGCCGGGGCACTCGAACCTTCCATTGTCGGGGCGATCTTGGCTCCCGCAACCGGCGGTCGAACCCTCCGCATCGGGTGATCAAGCTCCCCCGCGCCGGGTGAACGGACCCCCGAGTCAGGATTGGCCGATCCTCCTGCGGCTTGGAGCTTCCCGACATCAGTCTCTACCCCGAGACTGCAAGCTCCTCGATGTTGAATTCCGCAGGCTGCGGTTGGAGCGTCAATCCCAGGCAAGGGATCGGCTCTGATGGCAAGTCCATGCCCTGCGGTGGGGCTCAAAGTCAGTCCCGAGCAAGGCCGCCATCTCCATGATGTTAGGCCGCAGAGTGACCGGGGATATGATCCGGAAAACAATCGCATCTCCGGCAAGGTAAGAGATTGAAAAAAAGTTTTGTCCACCCCCCCACATAAAACAAACCAGAGAACATTAACACATACTTTT
The DNA here is from genome assembly GCA_035221665.1 of Okamejei kenojei. Lineage (NCBI taxonomy): Eukaryota > Metazoa > Chordata > Chondrichthyes > Rajiformes > Rajidae > Okamejei > Okamejei kenojei. The sequence continues at coordinate 17,662,849 of CM069132.1, forward strand.
AAAACACACTAAAAATAACAAAAAAGACACACAGACTGTTGGCGAGGCTGCCATTGCTGACAGCGACACCCGGATCTCGATCACAAATGTGTAGAAAATTATTCAATGATCATAAAAGAAATGTAGACACAAGGAACTGCAGATGCTGGTTTACAAACAAAAAGGCACAAAGTGCAGGAATAACTCAGCAGATCAGGCAGCATCTCCGGAGGACATGGATTGGCGACATTCCGGGTTGGGACTGGTTTTCAGACTGAACAGACATCACCAGTCTATTAAAAATAAATGTCATTGCACTTAAATGATGTTCATTTGATCTTGTCCTGGCAATCTGTGCCATCCTTCACAGACGTCCAAGACTGATCAGGATTGGTCCTGAACCCAAAACTTTCCTCCTGGCCATGTAGGCATTTCTAGTCTCCTCTTGAACACCTATCATGTGTCAAGTGGTTCAAATATCAACCAAGTGACAGAAGCTGCATTATAGAAACAGAACTAATGACAAGTTCATTTTGATGAGCCAAAACCATCAGCCTCCCAATAGCCAGCAGGACCCAGAGCCACAGATATGCAGGCAGATCATGGAAAGATAACAGATTGATTTTATCGGGTTAGTTTAACTTCCCCAATATTACCTAAAGCTCCCCTGGTGCCAGGGATTTAGATGGAGCTCGGATGGGTTTCTTGAAGCAAAATGTCGATAGTCCAACTGTTGGAGAGGCTGGCCTGGACCTTTCCTTGGGGGAAGAGCTATGGAGAATGATGAGTGTAGGAAGGAACTGCAGATATTGGTTTAAACCGAAGATAGACACAAAAGACTGGAGTAACTCAGCGGGACAGGCAGCATGTCTGGAGAGAAGGAATGGGTGACATTCCGGGTCGAGACCCTTCTGGTTCTTGGTAGTGTTAAATGGTGAAGAAGGCGTTTGGCAGGTTTGCCTTCATCGGTCAGAGCATTGTGCACAAGAGCTGGGATGTCATGTTACAGCTGTATGAGACTGGCATGGCCACATTTGGACTACTATGTAAAGTTCTGGACACCATGCTAAGGATGTCATGAAACTGGAAAGGAAACAAAAGAAAAAGACTTACGAGGATATTAACTTCATTTTAGACGCATGTGTCGTTATTCAGCAGCCTTTGTCAACCTCCCTCATGCTGTTCCACCACCTCTTGTGTAATGTAAGCGCTCCGTGCTCCACTCAACCTTCCCTCTGCCTTTCTCTGTCTCTCACAGCTTGTTTCAACTATCCAGTTGTAATGCAAGGTCAATGACTTGAAATGTTAACTCTTGACCTGCCGAGTATTTCCAGAATGCTCTGTTTTATTGCATTTGGTCTGTACCTTAACAATTTTCTTGCCTTGTATGTAACCTTCGTAAACTGGGGTACTGTCCGTTTCTCTCCTGCTCCATTGCAGACATTGGGCATTTGTCTCTGAAACTGATGCACAGAGGAACTATGTTCAGCAACTCTGTATATTTTCCTTTGATCTTTCTATTGTGAGTTTGACCTCATTGTATTTATGTATAGTGTCATCTGAGCTGATTGGATAGCATCAAAACAAAGCTTTTCACTGGTGCATGTGACAATAATAAGCATGTGACAATGATAATACCCTTTAATACCCGTGTCTAATAAAGGGTATTAAATCCCTGCCAGTTCCAAAATTTTCAGTTCAGCCTCAGCATCAACAGTTTTTCACTGGGAGAGAGTTCTCAAAGTAGGTTCAAGGTCGGATGCAGGAGGCAGCCCCGTGGCACGAAGGTGGAAGATGGCCAGGCAAGAAGAGAGATGACAGTTTGCAGGATGAGCAGATATAGGTGATGTCTGCAATTAACCTTTACGGCCAACTGCAGTTGAGACTGTGAAATGGCACCAAAATCTGGCAACTCTTGCATAACAACTCAGTAGTGGGCTGTTTGTGTGTATTGTGTATTTAACCAGGGATTGTACTCATGTATGGCAATTAACTTACTTATCTGTATGCCAAAAAAAAGTTTCACTGTACCTTGGTAGGTGATAATAAAGGAACCATTGAAGTAAACACAAAAATCCTTGCAGAAATTATGGAGAATCAGAGGTCTATTGGCAAATTAAAAATATAAAATAAATTAGTGTTCAGAAAAAACTACTAGGGCAGTTAATGAGCCTGCAAACTGCAAAATCCCGAAGAACGTGATGATTTACATCTGAAGTTTTGATAGAGCTGAGCTATGGAGTTAATGAATGGCTATTGTTATCTAAAAATCTGTAGTTTCTAGAATAGTTCCAGCATTTAGAGCAGACGGAATGTGACCCCAATATGTACATAAGGATGGAGACAGAAAACAAGAAACTACTGACCAATGAGCCTGACAATTGTAGTTTAGTTTAGTTTATTGTCTGTCACATGTACCGAGGTACAGGTTTTGTTGCGTACTATCCAGTCGGTGGAAAGACAATGCATGATTACATTCGAGCCATTCACAATATACAGATACAGGATAAAAGGAATAAAATGCAGTTGGGGAAATGCTGGAATTGTTAAAACATATAATAGCACAGTAATATATAATTAGCGCAGTCAACATGGATTTATGAATGGGAAACCATGTTTGAATAATCTATTGGTCTTTGAGGATATGTCCCACAGAGAATATGAAGAGGAATCAGTGGACTTGATGTGATTAATGTTTTAGGAGACTTTTGAGAAAGTCCCACACAGGAGATTGGTAAGAGCACATGGAATTAGGGGCTAATGTACCACTTGGATTGAGAGAGACATAGAGTCTGTAGTAACTCAGCGAGTCAGGCAGTATCTCTGGAGTAAAAGGATAGGTGACGTTTCGGGTCATAACCCTCTTTCACGTCTGAAGAAGGGTTCCCGAAAGGTCATTTATCCTCTTTCTCCAGAGATACTGCCTGACCCGCTGAGTTACTCCAGACTCTGTGTCTATCTCAATCCATGGTGCTACATTAGGCCCAAATTCCATATCTTTGGTATATCTTTGGTATAAACCAGCATCTGCAGTTCTTCATTTCTACGCCATGTATTGAGAGCTGGTTAACAGATAGAAAACAAAGAGTGGGATTCAACAGGATCTTCTCAAATTGGTAAATTGTGACCAGTGAGGCATCTCAGGGATCAGTTCTTTAAACCCTGCTTGTTCCCAAGCAATATTAACAATTTGGTTAAGGGGATCAAAATGCCTTTCCATCAGAAACAAAAAAACTGTAGGTGTAAACATTAAAACAAAATTGGAAAATAATGTGGACAAGTCATACAACAGTAGTGGAGAGAGAAACAGAGTTGGCGTTTCTGATCATAACCCTACAGTTCTGAAGAAGGACCATAGGCCTGAATGTTAACTCTGTTTCTCTATCCACAGTTACCGTTGGAGAGCATCTCAAAATGTTTACATTTTTCTTCCATGCAATGTTTTTAATTTTGCTCTTAACACAAAAAAAGAATTGTGATAAGGATGCAGAGAGAGTTCAGGTAGAGGTTAACAAGTTTTGTCCCAAATCTACAGAGACCTTTTAACTGCATGGCGATTCATTGTACAGACTAGTTGCAGAGACATTATTTCCTCTTTTTGCGAAATCCAGAAAGGAGGAGTAATATTAATATTAAGATAGAAGCATGAAAACTGTCCAGGTTCAGGAGCAGCTTCTTCCCAACAACCATCAGGCTATTAAACATACAACCTCAAAATAGAACCCGAACTATATAGACTTGGGAGAATTATTTTTGACTTTGCACTATTATTGTTTATTTATTTGTTTGATTTTTATATATATAGAGTCATAGTCTTACAGCATGGAAACAGGCCCTCTGGCCCAACTTGCCCACGCCGGCCAACATGTCCCATCTAGATGCTGCCGGTCTCACTGAGTTACTCCAGCATTTTGTGTCTACCTTCAATTTAAACCAGCATCTGCAGTTCTTTCCTACACATTATGTCCCATCTACACAAGGACCACCTGCCTGCATTTGGTCCATTTCCCTCTAAATCTATCCTATCTGTGTACCTGTCTAAATGTTTTTTTAAAAGTTGGGACAGTATCCACCTCAACTACTGTGTGTGTGTGTGTGTGTGTGTGTGTACATATATATGTGTATATATATTGATTTTTGTTGTTGTTCGTTGTGGGTTTTACAGACTACTATGTTTACATAATTTCATTGTTCTGTTTTGGGACATATAAGACACTCTTGAATCTGCAATGGAAATAAGGAGGCACCGTTTCTGTCCACAGCAAGACTAGTTTAAGTATGGAAATGGCAAAATCCCAAGCATAGATCAAGTGAAATGTTCAGCACTATCATCAGCAGCTTGTTTATAGGTAAGAATAAGGAAAACACAGTTGCTTTATAGATCAGCTATGATCTAACTGAATGGTGGAGCTCCAGGGATTGCTTGATGATCATCTTTTCATGGGTTTTTGTTTGCTATGAACCATAGAGGAGATGTAAATTCCTGACCTCATCTTAATTTACTGTGAGGGCATCACAGTTCAAATGTTCCATTTCCTTCCTGGAAGATGTATCCATCCTACTTAAAACATTCTGTATTAAAAATTGAGTGCCCTTAAAATAAATGTGATAAGCATTGAAACTGCTTCAGAATGTAACTAATTCTGGTCACGTCCAACTATTGATTGCTGCATAGTTTCCTGCGATTCTTTAAGACATTTCCCCATATTTATTTTTTATTCTGTCCCACAATTATTACTTTTTTAATCTTAGAGTCCTGAAGGAAGGAATGATTGCAATCCCGAGAGCGCTGACATCAATTGACCATAAATATTTTAGGTGTAAGAAAGGTGGAGCAGATTAACAAATAATGGGCCTTCCGATCATAACGAGGGACACAGAAAGCATGACCCAATCAAAGAGAGGTTGTGGAGGGCATTCCTGTAAACAATTCTGCCCGCACCGCTCTATTTCCAGAAAAGTACAAATCTGACATTCAGTTTTTGATTCCCCGCTCGATTGTTTACAATTTTTTTCTTAAAGAAAAGACACCTGAAGCTATAAATCAAATGTCAGGTGCAGCAGCCCAGTGGAACCATATCAATATTTCATGATGTATGGTTAGTCAGAAAGCCGCGAAAGAGCAAACCTTCCACATGTGACACCTGGTACACTTTGCATTCGGCCAGGCATAGCATGCTCACTCCTGCAGTAAATGAAGGCAGGAATCATGTACGTACTGGGAGAGGTTGGTGAACTGCGCACAGGAGCATTTCCAACTTTAATTATAACGTTGTTATAGCATTATATATGTACTGATGATAGGAATTTGATTCCCCATCCTGTTTGCTGTTAAACTCATTGCAATGCTTAGTTTAAGAATATAACAAGTCTCATTCCAATGGCTTTTATTTGAATAATTGTTGGTACAAAGTCCACAAGAATATATACTGCCAAAGCTAAAGCTTCGAAAGTCCACTTGGGTCCTGCTTTAAAAGAACAGCAGAAAGAACACCACTGATAACAAAGTTCAAAGCATATAAATGTCCCAATGACTTTACATCCTAGAGATACAGCACAGAAACAGGCCCTTCAGCCCACTGAGTCTGCACCGAGCAGTGATCGCAGTGTACACTAGCCCCATCCTACACACTAGGGACAATTTACAATTTTACAGAAGCCAATAAACCTACTAACTTGCATGTCTTAGGAGTGTGGGAGGAAACCAGAGCATCTGGAGAAACCCATGCGGTCACAGGGAGAACGTATAATCTCCGTACATACATCACCTGTAGTCAGGATCAAACTTGGGTCTCTGGCGCTGTAAGGCAGCAACTCTGCTGATGCACCCTGTCCCACCCCTCAATGAAGCACTTTATTAGTGCAATTACTGGTGTGATTAAAAAAAAAACTACTGATGACTTTAAGAGTACTGTAACTCCAGTATTAAGGTTTGTCTTTTCTTCTCAGGGCTTGGTCCAACCATCTGCCTATTTTTTTTTTTTAAATCCTCACTTGTATGCACCTATCACTCGCCAGGCTTCGTCCTTCTCTCCTCTCTCCCAGCTTTCTTTCCCATACTCCCCACCACTGTCTGAAGAAGGGTCTCGACCCGAAGTGTCGCTTATCCATGTTGAACAGAGATGCTGCCAGACCCGCTGAGTTACTCCAGCACTTTATGTCTTTTTTTTGTAACCCATCATCTGCAGTTCTAGTATCTAGCTTTAGAGAGGGTTACTAGCAGGTAGCTAGATCCAGAGGAATGCAGTCATGAGAAGGACCTACTTACTTTTCTAGGTTGTTTTTTTTTGAACAAAAAAGGGGCAATTTATTTGAGGTGTGTAAAGTTGTAGCTATGGCAGTAATAACCTATTTTACTTAGCAATTAGATCAACATTTGAACATTTAATTGTTGGATAAATGAAGTGGGATTGAGGAAGTTATTTCACTCAACAAGTAGTCTGGACACTATTGTCTGAAAGGGACCTGAAGGCAGAAGCTCTGAAACAGTGCTGGAAGCACCCAGTAGGTCAGGCAGCATCTATGGGAAAATAAAGAGTCACCATTTTGGGTTTGCGACAGGGTAAAGGTTTGAAGAGCCATAACTTATAGTTATGTGGACAAAGCGCTGGGAATGGGTCTAATCTAAAGCCGGCGTAGACACATTGAACTAAATGGCCACTTTCTACCTTCCAAATTTCTATGATTAATTGTTTAGTAAAGGATCTTGCAACACAAGGAACTGCAGATGCCGAAATCTCGAACAGGCCTAATTCTACTCCTATCCCTTATGACCTTATTAAAACACAAAGGGCTGGAGTATTCTGCAGTAACTCTTGATGTATAATCTGTGCTCCACCCCAAACTGGACTGGATTTGAGAATAATGTTTCTTCTTCAATTTGCCCAGTAAGTTATTAACCTATCACCAAATATAATATTCCCCAAGTGTGCAATATGTCTATTGGGAAGAAAAAGTTTTAAAAACTATTCCTTGAAAAATTCAAGTCTAACTTGATAGCATTTGATTAACATAGCTGAAGGTGTGTGGGATGAGTGTTATGGGGTGTTTATATGTGTGGGAAGGGATATGCCTGTGAGGTGTGTGTGGGAAGAATTACTTTCATCATTATGTCCAGTCCACCATTCGTGAATAACCTTTCTTTAAGTAATTGCACAATGGTTTTAAATTCACCAAAGAACATTTTCCACTTACATTGAGGTAAGTAATTATTTCTTGGTAAATGCTATTAAAAACTATTCAAACTTGTACTTAAGCCAAAAAAAAATCCTTCAAGAACTTGCAAATTAACGCAATTAGCAGAACCTCGCAATTCTATTGTGGGCAGCCCATATTAGCACCAAATATTTTTTCCAATTAATGTTGACCATAGATAGAATAGATAGTTATGAGCATTTTTCTCAGGATAGGGGAGTCTAGAATGTGAATACTTATAGAATATCCACGTATTCTATACACAGAAAATATACGTATAGAAAATATATATAGAGGGAGAATATGCATATGTGTACATACATACGTGTGTGTGTGTGTGTGTGTGTGTGTGTGTGTGTGTGTGTGTGTGTGTGTGTGTGTGTGTGTGTGTGTGTGTGTATGTGTTCATGTGTATATATATATAATGGTACACACACACATGCATATATATACACACACAAACACACACACACACATATATATATATACACATATATATATACACACATACATATATGTGTATGTTTCCCTATCCCCTGACTCTCAGTCTGAAGAAGGGTCTCGAACCGAAACGGCACTTATTTGTTTTCTCCGGTGATGCTGCCTGATGCGTTGAGTTACTCCAGCATTTTGTGTCTATCTTCGGTGTAAACCAGCATCTGCAGTTCCTTCCTACACACACAATTTATACATATTTGTGTATATATGTATTATTATGTGTGTATGTATAAATAAGAGGGTAGGGAGATCTTCACACTGAGGTTGGTGGGTACATGGAACAAGCTGTCAGAGGTGGTGGTGGAGATACAATTACATATATAATGACAACATATAAAATGCATTTGGACAGGTACATGGATAGGGAAGGCATTGATGGTTCCGGACCAAATTCAGGCAAATAGGATCAGTGTAAGTAGGCATCACAGTCGACATGGAGGAGATGGGCTGAAAGAGCCAGTTTCTGTACTGTATGATTCCACGATTCCAAGAGCACAGTTTGCCATTAAAGTTCAGTGATCTTGGCCAGTTTGAGAAACTTGATTTCAGAAGACCAGCACTAAAGTGTGGAAACTCCAGATCACATTGTCTGAATACACTTCCTGTTTAGTTTTAGTTTAGTTTAGAGATACAGCGTGGAAACGTCCACCCACCAAGCCCACACTGACCAGCAATCGCCCCGTACACCAAATCCATCCTACACACTATGGACAATTTACGGAAGCCAATTGACCTACAAACCTGTGTAAGAAAGAACTGTAGAAGCTGGTTTAAATCAAAGGTAGACACAAAATGCTGGAGTAACTCAACGGGACAGGCCTTACTCCAGAGATGCTGCCTGTCCCGTTGAGATACTCCAGCATTTTCTGTCAACCTACAAACCTGCATGTCTTTGGAGTATGGGAGGAAAGCAGATTACCCGGAGAATCCCAGGCGGTCACGGGGAGAATGTACATGTTCCGTACAAACAGCCCTCATAGTCAGGGTCGAACCTGGGTGTGTGGCGCTCTAAAGGGCCTGTCCCACTTTCGCGACCTAATTCACGAACTTTTTTACTCGTGGACATTTTTCATCAGGCTAGAAAAACGCCCTGACCTACTTGATGCCACGAGTACCTACGACTAGCATTACGACCTACCTACGACCTCCTACGACCTCCTACGACCTCCTGCGACATCGTGACGACCATGCTACGAGTATGAGCCAAGGGCAAACTCGGCAGAGGTCGTGAATTAGGTCGTGAAAGTGGGACAGGCCCTTTAGGCATCAAATCTACTGCTGCGTGGCAGTGCTGCCCAAATTGCAGATTCAATGTGCTATTCCTTTCCTCATTTGTTAGGACTCATGTGCGAAGGAAAAATAGAGAAGTACGTCAGAGATGAAGAATAGCTGGGATTTAGTTTCAGACACAGGCACGAACATGGAAACACAAGCGTACACCTGCAGGCGTTGTCACTGACACACACGCACACACACATACTCACATGAACGTACATTTAAATACATGCATTCAGTCTCTCACTCTTGCCTGCACGTGCACAGACATATACACACAGTCTCAATCCAACATTCCTTTCTTCATCTGATGCTCATATGATTCAAGTACCACCGCCCAAAAATAGAGATGAACTGAACTGACAGTTCAGAGGCAATTAGGGATGGGCACTGCTAATACCTTTCACAGCACATGAGCAAAATAAATTGGCCCACCATCGAAGAGACACATACTCATGCACATGCTGTCCACAGTCCCAAACTGCACAGCTGTCTGACCGGTCAGAACCCACCTGCCCCTTTGGTGAAGGAGTCAGCTTAATGAGCCTTGACTCCTCCATATGAAATAAACAGAGATACTTGCCAAAACTACGGGATGTTTGACTACAGGTGCTGTCCATATGGAGTTTGCACGTTCGCCCTCTGACTGCATGGGTTTTCTTCGGGTTCTCCGGTTTCTTCCCATATTCCAAAGACATGCAGCTTCAGCAATTTGTAGCTTAATTGGCTTCTGTAAATTCGCCCTGGTGTGTAGGATGAGAAAGTGGGATAACATTAACTAGCGTGCGGGTGGCCAATGGTCTGTCTGGACCCGTTTGGCCGAGGGCCTATTTCCACACTGTATCTCTAAACTGAACAAAACTTTTAACTGAAATTAGTGATTTTGTAAATAACCAGTGGGAGTGAATTAAAAGAACCCAACCTGACCTTCGCCTACCGATGTTCTCCAGAGGTGCCTCCTGACCCGTTGACTTACTTCAGCACTTTGTGTCCTCTTTTGTAAAGCAGCATCTGCAGTTCCTTGTTTCTACAGATGCATGCATGCCCCCACTGAGAAACCAAACTTTCTTATTTTTAGGTCAAGTTGTGAATCCAAAAAAGCAACATAATTTCATATCAAGAAAGGCAGGTTGGTTGTCTCTAGAAAAACAATCAAAAGGGACAGTACCATTCCTGTTTTAAAGCAAAACCTGATTTTCTGGATGATATTAAAGCCTTTTAATTCATACCCCGTGGTTATTTACTAAATTATTCATTTTGGAGGAAAAGGGTATCTTATCCAAATAAATTATGCAATTTTAATTATCAGTGCTTTGACTTCACCCCCCACTGCTGCTAACTGCTACTCAAACGATGTAGCTTTGGATTTAAAAAGAAAGGAACATATCGCTGGCGGGGCTAAGCTCATTCCCTGTGCTCTCAGTGAGCCTGGGTGCCATCTGTTAACGTGACACGTTGACTGCTTTCCACAAAAGCAACCTACGAGATGGCCTGAACACTAAATGGGATTATGTGTATAATTATGTCTTCAAGAATAGCTTTAATTGTGCACTTAGATATGTAGTTGGAATTACAATATGTGCAACTGACTAACAATACCTGTAGATCCAATTTTGGTGTTGCGGAAAAGCAGGCATTTCACCGAGCATGTACATATTTGTAGAGGAAAGAACTGCAGATGCTGGTTTAAATCGAAGATAGACACAGAATGCTGGAGTAACTCAGCTGGACAGGCAGTATCTCTGGAGAGAAGGAATGGGTGACGTCACCATTCCTTCTCTCCAGAGATGCTGCCTGTCCCATTGAGTTACTCCAACAATTTGTGTCTATTACATATTTGTAGACCTGTTATTGACGTTGACCAGACTTTGGGTGAATAAAGTATCTGATATTCACGTCCAGTGTTAGCGGGCATTTGCAAGCTTTTTATGTATAAATTTGACCAACTGCTCAAGTGTATTTGCACCCAGCAGGCATATAATATACTTACCGAGCTTGTATCCATCTTACGATTGAAATAAAAGAGAATGAGTTTGGAAGGAAATCGCGTTACTGAAAGTAATACACTGAGTTCTTGTTGTAAATCGAGCAACCAAATATCTGCTTTGTTTCTTACACTGTGGATCACATTCTGGGCACAATGTCATGTTTCTACACTGGATTTTTGTGCATATCCAAGTGTGCCAGACCTATGTCCACTTCAATTGAGTTTTCACCATTCACCTCTTCTGCAATGTTGGCATGTTAACAAAGTCAACACAAGAAATCAACCTAAAACACACAAAGGGTAGCTTAGGGTCAGACAGAATAAATCTTCTTTTGTCATGGGCTAATTTGTCTTCCATTAGCTATCTGCTTAACAGAGTTGTATAGGTTGGAAACAGGCCCTTCAGCCCTTTGCAGTCCATGCTGACCATCAGCTAGCCAATTGCAGGAATCATATTTTATTCTCCCTATATTCCCACTAATTCTTCTCCCAAGCTTCTCCCATTCACCTCCACACGAAGGGCAATTGAGAGTGACCAATTAACCAACCAACCTGCCTTTATTTGCGATGTGAGAATGTGTGCAAACTCCACACAGGCAGCACCAGAGGTCAGGATCGAACCAAGGTCATAGGAGCTGTGAGGCAGTAACTTGACTAACTGTGCTACTGTGCCTTTAGTCTTAATGCCCAGATGTTCTGGCATGAAGTACATGATCGATGTTTGCAAGGAAACAGCATGTTCCCTGAAAGCTGATTGCTAACCAAGGTGGCTGATTGCTAACCATAATCAACACCTATTCCTTTTCTCCAAAGATGCTGCATGACCTGCTAAGATACTCCAGCATTTTGTGTCTATCTTGGGTGCCTTATTGTTTTTTGCTTGAGTCTATGATTTCCCATTCGTTAGACAGGCAATGCATCATATGACCATTCATCGAAGGTCGGGTTTATGCAGTGACACCACGCAGCCAGCAATGGACATCGTATATTCTGACCTCCCTCGCATGGCCTCCAGTCGGTCAAGACCTTCTGTACAGAAGCAACCCTTTGCAAGGAATGGCACTCGGTGAACCTTATTTGTGATCTGGCAGTTCAGTTCCCAGCCTATGATGCCTGACATTGGGAACAGGCATCAGCTGCTCTGCTCTAAAAAACATGCCACATGTGAGGGTTCCTCAAGACCCAGAGCCACGTCTCCTCAAGTGCCCACACCCCCAGATTCCCACTCATCTCAACCCCAAGTCTGCAAGCAACCTATTGGAATCACAAACCCCATTCCATCAAAAAGAAGAATCCTGACGGGAAACGTCACATCTGGTTCAATGGTTCAATAGTGCTTTTATTGTCAATAGACAATAGGCAATAGGTGCAGCAGTAGGCCATTCGGCCCCTTGAGCCAGCACCGCCATTCATGGCTGATCATCTACAATCAATACCCCGCTCCTGCCTTCTCCTCAGTGTGAAGTTAGCACAATTGTGAAGTACTAACACAGTGAAATTCTTTTTCGTACAAACAGTCGTGTAGAATATTGCCATACCCCCAATCCTCGATTAACAAGTGTACAGAAATACTGAGACCAGCGTGCAAGAGGCGCCATGTTTTGATGCTATTTTCAAAGTCCATGTTCTTATGAGCGGCGCCTGTTCCAGACAAGTCCTAGGCTGTAGCGGGCCTCCAGTCTTTCCCGGATACCACGTCCCTCTCCTAGCCTGTCCACCTTTGTTCCTGGAGGTGCCTCCAGCAGCCGACCCACAGGCAGCGATAAGCCAGACAAGTCGGGAATGAGCAGGGTCGGCTCAGCTGGCCAATCCATGTCCTCCAAGAGATGCTGCCTGACCCACTGATTTCCTCCAGCTCGTTGTGTTCTATGCAAGACTGTAGCATCTACAGATCCTTGTGTCTCCATCCAGGTCCTGATTCCACTACCTCCACCCATTGCCTGCACAATTCTCTAAACAGACCAAGTTCTAATGGCAGACCAAGTGAAGAAAAGGATTTGTATGCAATAACCTTGCAAGGCCTCGAGCCTTGAGTGCAATAACCAAACATTTCTCTCGTATTTTTGTCTACCTTCTGTAAACACGTGATTTGATGCCTGCCATGCGGGGCAGGATGGGGGCGGGATCCATGTGTGCACGTGATAGATGTGGCCCGCCATCCGCTCATAAACATGCGTCCCGGCCCCTCTGCAGTACAAGGTTGCCGACCCCTGGCCTAGAGCCTTGTGTGCAATAACCTTTTGTGGCTCCTAAACATCAGCTCACCCTTCCAGGTGCCACTACACTTCAGAGTTGATGACGTTTCCCCACATTTCACCTTTACTGATTTTTTTTTTTTTTTGCAGAGCCTGTTGCTTGTATCTCACGGTTTAATGTTCACTTGGGGGCCATCCTTGAGACATTTCCTCAGGCCCCCTCCAATCCGTGCTGTTTGATTAAGTTACGAGTCCAGACATGCACCAGGTATGTGCACACAATGCCCTATCCATCCCTGCCGATGATGATTAGTCCTTCACTGTTGATGGTGTGGATACGCTAAACATTGTGAGATTGCCTGCCTCCACCAACTCCTTGGCTCAGACGTCTAAAACTGCAGGGGACATAGGTTTAGGGTAAACACTAAGAAATTTAGAGAGGATCTCTATCTTAGATAATTGGCAATGCCCTCATTTAATTGCACTGAACTTTATCTTGTAACTATTACCCCTGATGTTTCTACCTTGGTGCCCCAGGATGCCCCAGGAACATGCTGGGAGAGATTGACCAGAAGTTTGAAACCTTTTTAACAACGTGCCCAAAAGTACTAACTTCTTTTGATGAATATTTTTATTAATTGTAAATACATATTAATAGAAAATACTTCTTGCATACATTCATAATATTATTAATATTAACATTTAAGACTTATTTATATTTCTATACATTTTTTTTATAAGTAAGAAAAGATAGAGAAAAATAATATAAAGATAAGAAATCAAAAATAAAGAAGTGAATGGAGTATTAAAAAGTTATCCATCGTTGGAGATAGCAAAAGTACTAACTTCTCACCCTGAATGGAAAAAGCCCATTAAAGCAGAGGCTGGGAATGGATCAGCTACCATGCCATCAAATATTTTTTAATACCCTTCAATCTCAGACGGAGATGTTTTTTTTAAAGAATGGGTTGCCTTGACGAACTGCTTGCAAGTATTTGGTCATGTTATTGCAAACCCAACTGACTGATTTGCTTTGGACATGCCAGAAACTATTGGCCGATGTATCAAGTTCAGCGTCACAGGTATTGGTGGCTGTAAATTCCAACAGGCTTACAAAATAATTTGGCCTGTGTCCGTACTTGACTTAATCAAAGCACCACAGTTGGCCTGACACTTCATATTTCACTTGAGCAGCTTACATAGAAACATAGAAAATAGGTGCAGGAGTAGGCCATTTGGCCCATCGAGCCAGCACCACCATTCAATATAATCATGGCTGAACATCTAAAACCTGCTTTTTCCCCGTATCCCATGATTCCGTTAGCCCTAAGAGCTAAATCTAACTCTCTTGAAAACATCTGGTGAATTGGCCTCCATTGCCTTCTGTGGCAGAGAATTCCACAGATTCACAACTGGGTGAAAATGTTTTTCCTCATCTCAGTCCTAAATGGCCTACCCCCTTATTCTTAAATTGTGACCCCCTGGTTCTAAACTACCCCAACACCGGGAACATTTTTCCTGCATCTCTTCTGTGCAATCCCTGAAGAATTTTATATGATTCTATAAGATCCCCTCTCATTCTTCTAAATTCCAGTGAATACAACCCAGTCGATCCATTCTTTCATCATGTGTCAGTCCCACCATCTTACAATCCAGCGGTATGAATATTGATTTCTCTAACATCAAGTAACCCTTGCATCCCTTCTCTCTCTGTCCCTCCCCCACCCTAGTCATTGTACTAGTTTCGCTGGCGTCCTGGCGAGTATCTCATTTTCACCTAGCTCACAGCTAACAATGGACTGCTTTCATGATCATCGTTACTTTTCACTCTGGAATCTAACACTTGATCAGATAAGCGATGTCCTTTTCATGAGTTGATTTCACGGAGGTAATTTCAGAGAGATGGGAGTGAATAATTCTCTTGGGCAGTCTGTTGGGGAAAATAAAATGGCAGCTGATGCATCCCACCTCCCATCCTTAAATTATATGGAGGCGTGTACTGATTGGATCAAAAGTGAACACGGACTGGGAGAAGTTTTGCAACAATATTGGGCTTCACACTGTCACATGGATTCCCAACCTCAAACTGAACTGAGCCTCCTGTGGTTTCTTACAAGTACAGGAGGCACAGTGGCGCACCAGTAGAATTGCTGCCTTGCAGGGCAGGGACCTTGGTTCGATCCTGACTACAGGTGCTGTCTGTACGGACTTTGTACTTTCTCCCCATGATGCGTGGGTTTTCTCTGGGTGCTCCGGTTTCCTCCCACACTGCAAAGACATGCAGGTTATTTGGCTTCTGTAAATTGTAAATCATCCTTAGTGTGTAGGATAGTGCTAGAGTGCAGGGGATCGCTGGTCAGCATGGACTCGGTGGGCTGAAGGGCCTGTCTCCATGCACTATCACTATAGGCTAAGTCTAAAGGGTATTTGACCGAGAGTTGAGAACTAATTCTAACATCTTTTGCCATGAGCACTAGTTTCTGATGATAGAACAGTCACAACAGTCAACTAACTAATTTGACAGAGACATGAAAAATATTTCTTCCTTAAACAACCAAGAGTAATAAAGATGGATTTTCTTTAGAAGTGCAGATATGCTTGAATGATAACTTTGTGGAACATGCTAATAACCCAGGAGAGAAGAAATGTTAATTGAATATGCATACATTTTCAGCCATTTTTTTGTTCGCTAATTGTTCTGCATAAAAAACAAATTGCTGGAAGAAATCAATAGATCAGGCAACGTTTGTGGTGGGAAATCTAATCTTTCTACCTCCCACTACTGTTGCCAACTCTCTCCTCGTTCTCCGTTCTAGAGTGTTTAATCGTCATGTGACTCCAGGCCTCGGATGGGAACAATTAAATTCTTGCTTGCTGCAGCTTTCTAGGCACCTCCTAAAGCAACAATACAACAATATACTTTAGACATTTGAGATACAGCGCGGAAACAGGCCTTTCGGCCCACTGAGTCCCGGCAGACCAGCGATCGCCCCATACTCTCCTACACACTGGGGACAAATGACAATTTTGCTGAAGCTAATTAACCTGCAAACCTGTACCTCTTTGGAGTGTGGGAAGAAACCGGAGCGCCTGGAAAAACCCCACGCAGTCACAGGGAGAACGTACAAACTCTTTTCAGACAGCACCCGTAGTCAGGATCGAACCCAGGTCTCCGGCGCTGTGAGGCAGCAGCTCTACTGTGCCACCCCTTTTTAAATGGCCTCCTTCCCCATCCTCTCCTAATACAATGAACAATAATACAACAAATTATCAATTATAGAAAGTACCAAGACCATTATAGTTCATGCTGAACTTTGTAGTCCATTCTTGTACAAAGTCCACAGTTGATCAGTGCTAAGGTTGTACAGGGTACACAAAAAGTTGGAGAAACTCAGCGGGTGCAGCAGCATCTGAGGAGCGAAGGAGAAAGGCAACGTTTCGGGTCGAGACCCTTCTTCAGACTGGTCAGGGATCAGGAAAACGAGAGATATAGACGGTGATGTGGAGAGATAAAGAACAATGAATGAAAGATATGGGGGAGATAGAGAGAGAGGGAATGTCGGGGCCCGAGGGCTGAGGGAGAGGTGGGAAGGGGAGGAGACAGCAAGGGTTAACAGAATTGAGAAAATTCAATGTTCAAGCCCAGAGGATGCAGACTCCCCAAGCGGAATATGAGGTGCTGTTCCTCCAACTTGCGGTGTTGCTCACTCTGGCCGTGGAGGAGGCCCAGGACCGAGAGGTCGGATACGGAATGGGAGGGGGAGTTGAAGTGCTGAGCCACAGGGAGGTCGGGTTGGTTATTGCGGACCGAGCGGAGGTGAAAGGTTGTACAGGATGATTCCAGAATATGATGAGTGGTGGGAAGAAGCTATTCTTGAATCTGGAGGTAAAGGTTCCCAGGTCCATGTACCTGCTCCCTGGTGATAGCAGCAAGATGAGAGGGTGGTGAGGATGGTGTGGGTCTTTGATGATATTACCTGCTTCTTGAGGCAGTGCTTCCTGTAGATAGATCTCTTTGACGGTGGGAAGGTCGATACTCATAATGAACCAGGTAATGACCACCATTCTCAGCAGCCTCCTTTATTCTTGGGAGTTCAAGTTCCAAAACCACGTCTCGATGCAACCAGTCAGTTTGTTCTCCACTTAACACCTACTGAGGTTTGAACTAAACGTTATTCCCTTTTCAGGTAACTATACACTGTAAATGACTTGATGGTAATCATGTGTGGTCTTTCTGCTGACTGGTTAGCATGAAACAAAGCTTTTCACTGTACCTCGGTGCACGTGACAGAAAGCTAAACAGAAGTAAATAGATTGTTTGGCAATGTGCCAAATCTCCTTTGAATGTCTGAGGAAGTAAAAGGCATTGATGAGCTTTCTTTGTGATTGCATCAATGTGCTGGGCCCTGGAGAGATCATTAAAGATGTGCACACTCAGGAGCTTGAAATTGTTGGCTCTTTCCACCGCCTACCCACCCCCCGATGAAGAAAGGCTCACGGACCCTAATCTTTCCCTTTACAAAATATGATTCCCTTTCCCTTAGATGGTTAATATGAACAATATTTATGTAAAGCTTTTAAGGTTGCACAACAGGTCCTGGTTTTCTACAAGTGCTAGCAAGTATTGATACCACTGTAAAAGAGTAACATGGCAATTGTCAAAGTGCTCGCCGGGATACATGACACAAAAGCTGCAAATCCGTTTACTTCAGCAGTAAGCATACAGCTCGCATTAGTCATCTCAAGTCGCAAGTTCATCTCAATCACAAGTCCTCTTTGTAAGATATTACTGAAATATTTCTGCCGTGATCAGCAGAAACACATGGCAGAACTAACTGCTTAGCTCACCAGCACGGTGGTGCTGCCTTACATTGCCAGAGACCCGGGTTCAATCCTGACCATGGGTGCTGTCTGCGCGGAGTTTGCACGTTCTCCCCGTGACCATGTGGGTTTTCTCTGGTTTCTTCCCACACTCCAAAGACGTACAGGTTTGTAGGTTAATGGGCTTTGGTAAAGTTGTAAATTGTCCCTAGTGTGTAGGATAGTACAGATGATCCCTGGTCGGCGCAGACTCGGTGAGCCGAAGGGCCAGTTTCTGCGCTGTATCGCTAAACAAAAGTTAAAAACTCAACAGTTTGCTAGAACCTCCGTGCACTACGTTAAGAAACTTGCTCATTTGCCTAATTTTCTGTATCAATATCCATGCATTACAATGATCATTGGAGTTATGACCTCAGCCCTTGATTCAGGCCCTTTCTCCTGCCGGTGGTTAACGTAACAAGTCTTTGAGTCCTACTTTGGGTCGAGATTTTGGCACCATGCCAACAAAGATGTTGGCTATCTTCTATGGCTCATGATTCATACGTGTGTTTAATTCCTTCCACCCCTCCCACTTTGTCCCACTCCAATCTCCAAGAACCTTGCACAAATTACATTGACTTCTTGTTCATCCCCAATTTTCGACCTTCCACAACATTAGGATAGATGACCAAAAGCTTTGCAACAAAATCAGTTGTAAGCTTCTTGGAAAGAGGTAGAAAGATAAAAAGGTTTGGGGGTTGGAATTGCAAGGCTTGGTTTACATTTGTTGAGAGCAGTTGGCAGTAGTGGAGCAACGGAAATCAGGGAAGTATTAATTCAAGAAGCCAAAGTCATAGGAACAGGGTTCTTGGAGTGTTATTATTAAGCTGAACATGGTTACTAAGGTAGTAGCAATGAACTGCAGATGCTGGTTTATACCAAAGATAGACACAAAGTGCTGGAGTAACTCTGAGGGCAAGCAGCATCTTTGGGCGAAAAGGATAGTTGACATTTGGGATTGGGACCCCTCTTCAGACGTATGGTTACAGAGGTAATGAGGCATGAAGACCTGGAAATATTTGAATGCATAGATAGACCCAGGAGCCTCACAGTATATCAAAGATGAGGTAGTACTTTGATCCTGTCCCTCAGTACAATCTCAGACATTGCACAGCAGAACTTATTAATCAAACCCAAGGCGTCGCTAGGATGTTTTGTCCTGAAAAAGGTTAGCAGGGTCTCCACCCGAAACGTCACACGTTCCTTCTCTCCGGAGATGCTGCCTGTCCCTCTGAGTTACTCCAGCTTTTTGTGTCTATCTTCAACTCATTTGATACGATTTGTCGGTGACAGATTCAGATCAGTTTTTGAAGAATACCCTAGGTCCCTATCTTCTTTGCCTGTGAATCCTGAATTGTATGCGGTTCAAGTGCCAGGCATTTTCCAGTACCTTGCGGGATTCACCTTGAAGATTATTGAAGCATGGAGGAATGATAATAGAACCCCATCTCAGTGGATAATCCGGAAACACCTCGCAGATCAGACACCATCTGTGGAAAGAGAAGCAGTTAATGTTTCAAGTCCAGGACCTTCACCCAGAGGGTCCTAGTTCTGATGAAGGGTCTTCAACCTGAAAGGTTTACTCCCTTTTCGCAGATGTTGCGTGACTTAAGTATTTCTATTATTTTCTGGTTTTATTTCAGATTTCCAGCATCTGCAGTATTTTTACATTTCTAAACCGATCCTCAATTTGTCTACATTGCTTTCAGCATTAGGTCACGGTTAAGCATGGGCAGCTTGCCTATGTCCCTCATAGTCAGGTTACGCAAGAAACTGCAGGTTGGAATCTTGAGTCAAACACAAAAAACACCAAGTTTGCAATAGAAAACTGGAGAACATAGGTTTAAGGTGAGGAGACAAACCTGGATGCACAGAAACCTGGACCACCTTGCCTGCATGCTTCAATAATGTTCGCGACAAATCCTGCAAGGTAGTGGGAAATGCCTGGCACTTGAACCACATACAAATTTCACACAAAGGGTGGTGGGTGTATGGAATGAGCTGCCAGAGGAGGTATCTGAGGTAGGTACTATTGCAACTTTTAAGAAACATTTGGACAGATACATGGATTGGACAGGTTTACAAGGATATGGGCCAAACGCAGGCAGGTGGAACTATTGGAGATGGGTCATGTTGGTCAGCGTGGGCAAGTGTTTTCACGCTGCAAGTATCATTCTAAGTGCCGGAGGAACTTAGTGGGCCAGGCAACACCAATGGAGGGAATGGACAGATGACGTTCGCACCTGGACCCTTCCTCAGACTGTTAAATGGAGCACTCCGCTGCAACAGCTGAGGTCCCCTGGCACAGCACCGGCCCTCTCAAGTAACACGACTTTGCATTACTGCCAGGAGGTGGCTCCAACCATTGTTTGTGAAATTTACATTCACAAGCCAACTCTTTTAAAAAAAAATAAAAAAACTCGTCACCAAAAACAACCCAGATATGAAAGAGGGAAGATAATTTGGTGTTCAAGAAGATTGATGAATTCCCCATGGGTAAATCAATCCACCTTCATCTCGCTAACAGACAGCACAGTTCCAAGGCAGTACAAATTACTGCCACTTATTTCTCTATTCTGAGCACCAGCAGCTACTGCAAGATCAGATGAGATGGTATTTTTCTACCTATATATTTTCATACAGTTCAGGAATCACACAGTTCAGAAATGGGCACTTCAGCCCAATACGTTTGTGTCAATCTTTACCCCATCTAAACTATTGATGTTCGTATTGGCATCTTGTCACGTGTAATGAGAAACAGTGAAAAACGTTGTTTGTGTGCTATCCAGTGAAATCATTCTATGCATGAGTACAATCAAGACATACTCAACACCAGAGTGCAGGGCCTAGCGTTACGGTGTTATAACATTAACCATCCAATTTGCCCATGTTAAGACTGTATCCTTGCCTAATTCACGAGTCTGCCTAAATAGACAATAGACAATAGGTGCAGGAGTAGGCCATTCGGCCCTTCAAGCCAGCACCACCATTCAATGTGATCATGGCTGATCATCCACAATCAGTACCCCGTTCCTGTCTTTCTTCATATCCCTTAACTCTGCTATCCATAAGAGCTCTATCCCATATCCCGTGACTCTGCCATTTTTAAGAGCCCTATCGAGCACTCTCTTGAAAGCATCCAGAGAACCCGCCTCCACTGCCCTCTGAGGCAGAGAATTCCACAGACTCACAACTCTCTGCGTGGAAAAAGTTTTTCCCTCATCTCCGTTCTAAATGGCTTACTCCTTATTCTTAAACTGTGGCCCCTGGTTCTGGACTCCCCCAATATCTGGAACATGTTTCCTGCCTCTAGCGTGTGTAAACCCTTAATAATCTTATATGTTTCAATAAGATCCCCTCTCATCCTTCTAAATTCCAGAGTATAAAAGCCCAGCCGTTCCAATCTACCAACATATGACAATCCCGCCCTCCGGGAATTAACCCCGTAAACCTACGCTGCACTCCCTCAATAGCAAGAATGTCCTTCCTCAAGTTTGGAGACCAAAACGGCACACAATACTCCAGGTGTGGTCTCACTAGGGCACTGTACAACTGCAGAAGGACCTCTTTGCTCCTATACTCAACTCCTCTTGTTATGAAGGCCAACATGCCGTTCGTTTTCTTCACTGCCTGCTGTACCTGCATGCTTATTTTTAGTAATGTTTCTTAAATGTGGAGATTCTGAATCGTGATTAACAAAATGATACAAATTGAGTTGTTAACATAGTGGAAAGGGCTGCATCACCAACTCCATGTCATAGAGTTTTGTGTGGGTTTTCTCCGAGATCTTCTGTTTCCTCCACACTCCAAATACATTCAGGTGTAAAATGGCCATAACCATGGAGTCATAGATCGACACAGCATGAAAACAGACCATTTGGCTCAACTCGTCCATGTCAACCAAGTTGCCCAACTGAGTTAATCCCATCTGCCTGCATTTGCTTTATATCCCTCCGAACCTTTCTATCCATGTACCTGCCCACGTGCCTTACATATATACCCACCTCGACTATTCTTTGGAGTTCTAAAACGCAGCACCCTCTGTATGAAAAAGCTGCTCCTTAGGTCCCTTTTTACAGTTTTTCACCTTGGCTTGAGACCTGGAGCACTAGTTTTAGGTGACCCTCATAGCCACAGTCTTTTCCAGGGCACTCCAAAGATGTCAACATAGGTTAAATGGCTTCTGTAGAGGGGATTGCAAATTATCCCTTGTGGAAAAAGGGATAAGGAGCAGTTTTTCATACAGATACAGCGCGGAACAGAGAAGGTAGTCCACGAGCGATACACATTAACACTACCTTACACACACTAGGACAATTTACATTCATACCAAACCAATTAACCTACAGTTGAACGTTTTGGAGTTGTGGACGAGTTGAAACAGAAGATCTCATGCTGATCTATGACGCCATGGTTATGGCCATTTTCACTGATTGGAGTACAAAACTCCGTCCAGACAGAACCCGTGGGCGGGATCGAACCCGCGTCTCTGGTGCTTCAAGCGCTGTAAGGTAGTAACTCTACCGCTGCGACACCGTGCCATCCGGAAAAATTTGTAAATTGTCCTTGGTGTGTAGGATAGTGCTGGTGTGCAGGGATCGCTGGTTGGACTCCATGGGCAGAAGGGCCTGTTTCCGTGATTTATCTCCAAACTAAACTAAAATTATACATATATTTGATCAGCGGCATGAATTTACTCCTTAAATACCTGAAGGAGATAATTGATTGCTATGTTCCCAGTCCTTTTAAACTAGCCTTCTCCTAATTTCTTTATACTATTGTTATGGACCCAAGTTTTCATTCTCGAGCCGATCACTATGTAAGTAGTCAGGTGCCAATCTGCAAATGTGGATCGAGGACATAGTTGATTAAGCTTGAGTGAATCACAGTTGGTGAACATAGTAGAATCTGTCTTATTTCTGGCAAAGATGTCAGGGAATACGAAGAAAGCGGGAATGTGTAATTTGCACATAACTAACTTATTTAATCGCAGTGGCGGAAAATAATGCAAATTTATTGGCAAACTCACCTCTTGAGCACTGAGCATGAGGAACTGTATTATGTATCAAAGTCTTTCCCCTGTGTAATGGAGCTGAAAGGATTAGCTAAATAACTTTTCGCCGAGGGTTCATTTGGAGAGAGGGTGAGCGCCACTTGTTAATGAACATACCCACTTTGATTTATCAGGTAATTGACTAATCATTCCATTCAGCTTTGCGCTGCACCTTGGGTATTAAACCATTATTGTCACAGGGATATATCTTCAACACGAAGGGTCTTCCTTGATATTGCATCCCATTAGGCAGCCTTGCAAAGACTAAGGTTCCACGCGGCGAAGGCCTTCTCGTTGGTCAGAGAAAAGTACATATAACAGTCAAGGCTAATCGAGTTC
This sequence comes from Okamejei kenojei, assembly GCA_035221665.1. NCBI lineage: Eukaryota > Metazoa > Chordata > Chondrichthyes > Rajiformes > Rajidae > Okamejei > Okamejei kenojei. Next base: position 17,686,229 of record CM069132.1, read on the forward strand.
AATATGAACACAAACCAATAGAACAGTACAGTGCAGGAACAGACCCTTCGACCCACAATGTCTGTGTCAAACGTGATGCCAAATGAAATAAATCTCCTCTGCTGGTATGTGTTCCATTCCCTGCATATTCATGTGCCTACCTAAAAGCCTCTTACAGTAAATGCTATTATCGCAGCTGCTTCCAGTTCATTACAAGGATTTGAATACAGCAGAGAGGAAGGTGCCCTCCAATTATATAGGACCTGGAATATTGTGTATATCATGGGTCTTCTGACCATAGAAAGGATGTGGTTGTGACTGAAGGACTTTGGTGAAGAGTCGCTGGTGGTATGGACGGCAGATGTGCCATACGAGGAGGGATCATGTAGACCTGCACTGTTTCAATTTATTTCATTTGGCATCACTTTTTCCCCAGGAGTTTAATGGAATGTAAGGCGATTCCATCAATGCATGTAATTTGTAAGAGGCTTGAGAACTTGAATGTAGGGAGGACGCGACTAAAATCAGAATGCACAGTTGCAGAAGCTGGCAGAGCACAGTGCCAGAGACCGGATTCGATCCTGACCTCGGGCGCTGTCTGCGATGAGTTTGCACGTTCTCGCTGCGACCGCGTGGGTTCCCTCCGGGTTCTCCTTTTTCCTTCTACATCCCAGAGACGTGCAGGATCGTAATTAATTAGCCCTCTGTAAAATAGCCCCAAGCGTGATTGCCACAGGGAGTGATTGAGAAAGTAGGATAACGTGGAACTAGTGCGAACAGGTTGGTGTTTACTAAGTGGGCCGAAAGGCCTTCTCCTGCACCTATTGTCTATCGACAGTTTCCATGCTGCAACTTTAAACCGAACTAAAAACTAAAATCCAAGGAGGGGAGGTGTAAAAAGAACTGAGATGAGGAGAAATGCCTTCAGTCAGTGTACGATGAAACTTTGGAATTCTTTACCCCAGGGGATTATAAATATTCAGTCATTGTTTCATTCCAATACAATTTGACAGATGCCTGGGCACAGAGGGATTCAGGGGAAATCTTATCAGGTAGTGAGGCCTCTAATGAAGCTAAGCTGTCCTGCATTTATTTGTCTTCATTTGCCATCACAGCACAATTATAGGATCTTTGAGCCTGTCAAAATCCAGTCCCACTGTTTAGTTTAGTTTAGAGATGTAGCACGGAAACAGGCCCTTCTGCCAACCAGGTACACACTGACCAGTGATCATCCCTGTACTCTTGCTAGCCTATGCACAAGGGACAATTTCCAGAAGCCAATTAGACGACAAACCTGCATTTTTTCTGGAGTGTGTGAGGAAACCGGAGAAAACCCTCACGGTCACAGGGAGAACACACAAACTGAGGGGTAATCTTATTGATGTTTGAGAAGGAACTGCAGATGCTGGAAAATCGAATGTAGACAAAAATGCTAGCAAAACTCAGCGGGTGAGGCAGCAACTATGGAGCGAAGGAAATAGGCAATGTTTCGGGTCGAAAGCCTGAAGAAGGGTTTCGACCAGAAACGTCGCCTATTTCCTTCGCTCCATAGATGCTGCCTCACCCGCTGAGCTTCTCCAGCATTTTTGTCTACCACCGGTAAACTTATTAAGATGTATATAACCATGAGGGTTATAGATAGGGTGAAATTGCAGTCTTTTTTCCCCAGCAAAGGCGAATCAAGTACCAGAAGACATACGTTTAATGTGATATGGGTAAGATTTAATAGGAACCTGAGCGGCAACTCTTTCACTCAGAGGGTGGTGGGTATATAGAACGAACTGCCAGAGGAGGTAGTTGAAGCAGGTACCACACAGCATTTGAACGGTACTTTACAGGTACATAGATAGGAAAGGTTTAGATGGACATCAGCCAAACGCAGAAAAGTGGGACAAGTTTAGATAGGGGCATCATGTTGGCATGGATAAATTGGACCGAAGAGCCTGTTTCCATTCTGTATAGAAATATAGATAATAGGTGCAGGTGTAGGCCATTCGGCCCTTTGAGCCAGCACTGCCATTCAATATGATCATGGCTGATCATCCAAAATCAGTTCCCTGTTCATGCTTTCACCCCATATCCCTTGATTCTGTTGGCCCAAAGAGCTAAATCTAATTCTCTCTTGAAAACATCCAGTGAATTGGCCTCTTCTGTGGCAGAGAATTCCGCAGAATCACAACTCTCTGGATGAAAAAGATTTTCCTCACCTCAGTCTTAAATGGCCCACCCCTTATTCTTAAACTGTGAGCCCTGGTTCTGGACACTACGCCGCATCTGCAGAACCTCTGCTGCACCAGATACTGCTGAGGTCAGTGCAACACCTGGGAGTAGACATTTAAGTCCACAATATTTAACAATTTTTTGCAAACCAAAGCTAACAGCTCAGTTTCTGTAATCTCATTTTTTTTGATACAGCAGTGAGATATTCAGTGAGAGGATGTTCAAGCCCACTGAGTGAAAGTGACCTGCCACACGAGGGCAAAGCATCTGAGTAACTGTATTCTCTGGCCACTGCAATGACTGTTGAGTAGTTCAGTTTAGTTCATCGTCATGTGTACCCGTGGTAAGGTGAAAAGCATCTGTTGCGTGCTAACCAGTCAACAGAAGGGCTGTACATTATTACAATCGAGTCATTCACAGTGTACAGTTAATGACCTGTCCCACTTTCACGACCTAATTCACGACCTTTTTTACGCGTGGACATTTTTCATCAGGCTAGAAAAACGCCCTGACCTACTTGATGCCACCAGTACCTAGGACTGCCTACCTACGGCATACCTACAACCTCGTACGACCTCCTATGACCCCGTGACGACCATGCTGTGAGTATGAGTCAAGGGCAAACTCGGCAGAGGTCGTGAATTAGGTCGTGAAAGTGGGACAGGCCCTTTACTTGACAAAGGGAATAGCGTTTAGTGCTAGATAAAGTCTTGTAAATTCCGATTAAAGATTGTTTGAGGGCCTCCAAATGAGGTAGATTGTAGCCCAGGTCTCTAGTTGTTGTTAGGATGGTTCAGTTGCCTAATAACAGTTGGCAAGAAACTGTCCCTAAATCTGGCGTTTTCACACTACTGTACCTCTTACCTGACGGGAGAGGAGATAAGAGGGAGCGTCAGAGATGAGACACATCCTTGATTATGCTGAAGACAGACACAAAATGCTGGAGTAACTCAGCGGGACAGACAACATCTCCGGAGAGAAGGAATGGGTGATGTTTTCGGGTCGAGACCCTTCTTCGGACCTTCTGATAATGCTGGTGTCCTAGCTTCTCCGTGGATTGTCACCTTGTCGTGGTGGAGAAGCTTGTGTGGACCTGAGATCCTGAGAGCGATGCCGCCTGGAACTTTGCTCCTGGTAGGGCCACCCATGGCGGTAAGGTCGAGGGGGAGGTCGCTGACAAAGAGCAATCCAACCAAGGCCTCAACAGTGGAACAGGCGGAGGATGATGGCTGACCTGAGTGGAGCGTCACAACGGCTGGGAAGGCGGATGAAGGCTGCAGCAGAAAAGGGTCTCCGGTCGTCTTGGACTCCATGCCACTGGATCCTGACCCAGATCTGTCAAGGACCGTGTGGTGGCTGTCTGTGCACCAGTCTCCCCACGTTAAACAAAGTAGCACCCTAGAGACACCCATGGTCAGCCATGACCGAGGGGGCCCTAAGAAGCCAAGTAAATGGAGTCAATGGAAATGAGGTTCTCTTCAAATAATGCTCTACCCCAATATCTATCCCTAGGATTATCTGTATTTCTGAATCCAATTACTCAGTTTGCTTTCCTCAAAAAATATAGTTATAAATTGAGCATACTACAAATTATCTGAGGATGGGTCTGAAGGAGGGTCCTGACCTGAAATATTGTTTGTCCATTTTCATCCATGGATGCTGCCTGACCCACTGAGTCTCTCCCTTTCACCCAAGATTCCTGCATGTCTCCGCACCACAAATTATATTTGTCTTTTTAATAAAGTGTTATCAGACAGAAAGTGTAGCTTGTATTGCTCTGGCAAGGAATTATTCCAAGTCAGTATGCACAGGGGATGCTCAAATAATCATAGCACTCTAAAGAGTTGTGGATTATCACCAAAGATAAAGCGTGTAAGGGAGTGTAAGCAAGATGGGGATCATAAGATTGACCTGCCAAGAGAAGCATAAATTCGAAAAGAGGGTAAATAACTAAACCTAGTTTTTTTTTTTCCTTCCGCACGGTTTTTATTTTCTTCCTTTCAACAGCCTTATATTTTTAGGAAAGTAAGTACGTATTGTTTTTATGGGATTAGTTCAGTACTACATCTGTGATGTTTTATTATTGCACCTTGCTTTTTGATTTATTGTATCGCCCATAAATATAGCAAAGTACAGTTTTAGATCCTTAAACAGGAGGATTGCAGAATTCCACAAGCTGTGCACAGCGGACAACATTCCTGGAAAAAAGCTTTCAAATAAATAAGAGTCCAAACTCGGAAATAAAACATCCCAATAAAAGATGGTGGATGTTATTGCACAGGTTGCCGCTGCTGGCAGAGGGCACGAAGGGCAGTAAAGTTTGATGGCTTCCACTCTGAGCAAAACACAAAGGCAAGAATGCCATTGATGTTCATCTTCGCAAAATGTATAAACATTTCTCCAGTAGCCTCAAGTGTAAAAGAACACACACTCTATCAAAAGGTGAACTACTTCACTTCAAATGTTTCCTCTGCTCGCTGCGGGTAGGCTTTGTGACAGTTTATTCCCCACGGGAATCAGAATACTTCTCACCTTCTAATAAGTTTTAAATGATGTGGTACCGAGAAAGTGCTGCATCTGTTGAAAGAGATTTGAACTTTAGACTTGAATTTTTGTCATACAGAGTGGAAACAGGTGCTTCTGGCCACCGAGTCCTCGCTGACCTGTGATCGCCCCGTACACGAGCACTATCCTACATACTAGGCACACTCTACAATTTATAGAAGTCAATTAACCTGCAAAGATGTACATCTTTAGAGTGTGGGAGGAAACCGGAACACCTGGGGAAAACCTACGCGGTCACAGAGAGAAGGTACAAACTCCCTACTGACAGCACCAATAGTCAGGATCGAACCCGGTCTCGGTAAGGCAGTTTATGGGCTGTCCCACTTGGGCGACCTAATCCACGAGTTCTGGCAAGTTTGCCCTCCACTCGCACTCGCAGCATAGTCGACACAAGGTCCTAGGAGGTCTTTGTAACTCTCCTTCATGTTCGAGTGTAGTTCCCCGTGTACTCGAGGCCTCAGCTAGGTCACGGCGTATTTTTCAAAATGTTGAAAAATGCCCGCGAGTAAAAAAAAGGTCGCCATGGACAAAATTCGATACTTTTTTTACTCGTAGGTTTAGACATGGTAGGTCGTAGTAGGTCGGCATGTTAGTCGTAGGTAATCGAGGGTAGTCAAAGGTAGTCGTAGATAGTCTTCAACATAGTCGAAGGGAGGTCAAGGGAGGTCGAAGGAGATCGAAGGAGGTCGTCTTCACTCTCCACTATTCGGTGTCCAATTTTCCCGAAGTTAGGAGTAACTAAGCGAAGCTAGTCTTCAACATAGTTGAAGGAGGTCTTCTACAAAGTCGAAGGAGGTCTTCAACATGACATTTTTTTCAAACTCTCCTAAACTCGCCAATTAGATCGCCCATGTGGGACAGCCCCTTAACTCTACCGCTGCATCACTGTGTCGCTCAAATCTTAAATGAGGTCCAATTATTCCTGCAAATGTGTGTAAAAGCCCCTATAACATTTTCCCAAGAAGAGTGTGGGAGTTTCAGATTATGCCACCAAAACGTGCCATTTATCTCAATGGGTTGGATAACACATCCTGGATTAAGATTAAAATATTCTGTTTTAAACCGTTCTCTATCCTGAGGGACAGCCCAGAAAGAACGGATTGGGATTACTTACCATACTTCAGTGAATGTTCAATCAGGAATGCAACCGCAATTTTCTTTTCAGGGTAACAGCATCCCAAATATCCACAGCGATGCACAATTAATTAATTTACTGAAATCCTACAGTAATTCTCGAGGCAATATTGCCCGAGGTGCTGCGCAGCAGAGGTAGCCCTGTGTTGCTGCTACCGTGGTGCCTGCCTAGAAATCCCGAAGGCCCAGTGACGTGAAACCCACATAAATGTCTGGCAGACCGCGTACTGGGAACCCGCCCGGAGGACCCGAAGACTCGGTACCGGGAGGGAGCCGCTGGGGACGTCGGACGCGAGAAGTGGGCCGGTAGGAGGGTGACCAGGGTAATGCCTCCAGCACCTTCAAAGTTGGCTGCAGTAGGTGCCCCTGGGACACACAGACGGCCGGGCGAGGAGAGGAACGTCGGTCGGTTCACAGGCCGATCCGGTCGAAGGCGACGGAGGAAGGACCTGCAGGAGTCTGATGCTTACCTAGATTGGAAACTGCTCCAATGGACCAAGCGGCGAGCAGGCCAGACTTTGGACTTTGGAAATGCCGCCAAAGCGCCTGCATGTGTAAATATGCAAAAGGAATGTCACTGTGCACATGTGACAATAAAACACCATTGATGTCCATTGAACCAGAGGGCTGAAGGAGACCTGGAAACCTGGTGCTTCCTCCTTGCCCTATCTAATGCATTGTTCTGACTGTTTCTAATCAGGGAATTAATAATTATTATCAAACATATTAAAACTGCAGAGCTTTTATATTGAAGTGCAAATCTAAGAGCACAAGGTGACCAAGGACATTTCCTTCCCTCCAGCACTAGCGGCTGCATCTTTACAAAACAGCAAATGCTCAAGTAACGCAGCAACTTGGTAACCTGTTGACATGTGTTAGCAGACACAATATTCACTGTGGGCTGAAGGGCCTGTTCCTCTTTTATGTTCTAACAACTTAATCGGTCAAGCAGTATCTGTGGAGGGAATAAATAGGTGCCTATCTATTTTCTCCCCAGATGCTGCCTGACATGTTGAGTTACCAGCACTTTGTGTTTTGCCGAAGATTCCAGCACCTGCAGTTCCTTGTGTCTCCAGCAGGCTGCACATTTTGGATGGCAATGCCCTGGAAATGTCCCCATTTCCCTATTAAATTGCTTCTTAAAACAATTTAATCCAAGCTCTTGATCATCTGCAGTATTAATACTTTGTGTAATTCAGTTCTACAGTGTTGCAATACAAAACACTGTGCGCGTGGGTGTCACGGTGGCGCAGCGGTAGAACTGCTGCCTTACAGCGCCAGAGGCCAGGTTCGATCTTGGCTATGGGTGCTGTCTTTGCGGAGTTTGTACATTCTCCCTGTGACCGCGTGGGTTTTCTCCGGGCGCTCCGGTTTCCTCCCACACTCCAAAGACGCGAAGGGGTGATACGTTAATTGGCGCCTGTAAGTTGCCCCTAGTGTGTAGGATAGTGCTTGTGTACGGGGATGATAGCTGGTCAGCACCGACTCGGTGGGCCATACGGCCTGTTTCCATTCTGTATCTCTAAAGTAAAACTAAAGAATGACATGGGAGAGATATTGTTATCAAAGCAGTGAGTCGTCACACCTCTAGGCATTCCTCCCTCTGATAACTATTCCCACCACTCTCCCTTTAACCAATTGTCGCTTGCTTTCTCTGATCAATTTTCCCCTGATCAATCATGCTGTTTAAATGTTACTCTTCACACCTAGAATCCACAGGGCACATTACCACACACTATCTCTAAAGTCTAAAAGGTTGTTGCTGAGAGATTTATACGTTATTGAATCTTACGAAACTGACCGACTGTCACAGACCTTCCACAAAAATGAGCTAAACCGTATTTAACGAGTCAGCAATCTTCGCCGACGGTATCCTCTCCTATTTCAGAAACAATCCCTTTTCATTGAAACCTTTGATTGTTTTAAATTATTCAGCACCCGTGGACAGCTCCCTGTAGGAAATGGCAGCTGGGTTAAAGAGCAGTAGGGAAATGCCCCAATGACATTTGTTAGCACACACAATATTGATTTTGAGAAGAGTTCTGCAAAATTGGCATTGGCTTTCTACTTTACCCGAGCAATAAATCCAGGAATCAACTCTGAGGGGTCATGAAACCAAATAATTTATTCCTTAAGGAGAAATGAGCAGGAACCAAAGTAAATGCTATCGTAGATGTGACAGAAATTTGCAAGTGGAACCTTTTCAATACCCAAGTCACTGAAATGTTATTTCTGTCAACATAAGTTAGCCTTGAGATTCATTCTTCATATACTCTGCATGGCACATTTAAATTGAAGTTGGGGTAGATTGGTGAGCTGGCGTGTAAAGAGCAAAATGAGAGGAGATTCCATTGGCAATTACATGCAGCACTTGTGGAAATGGTCATTCCTGGGCAAGCTGAAATGTAGTGGAGTAAATAACATGCGGTGCTAAATGCATTCAGGGGTCAGAGCATTGAGTGGCTGTGTCAGGAAGTTATGTTGCAGCTTTATGGGACTTTGGTTAGGTTGCAGCTGGAGTATTGTGTGTAGTTCTGGTCGCCCTATTACTGGAAGGATATGGAGGCTTTGGAGAAGGTGCAGAAGAGGTTTACCGGAATGTTTACTGGAATGTTGACTAGATTACAGGGTATTAGCAATATTAGCATTAGAATTTAGTTTAGTTGAGTTTAGAGAGATACAGCGTAGAACAGGCCCTTCAGCCCACCGAGTCCATGCCGGCCATTGATCACCCGTACAGTAGTTCTGTGTCCTACACACTAGGGTAATTTACAGAAGGCAATTAACCTGCACACCTTTGGAATGATGGAGGAAACCGGAGCAACTGGTGAAAACCCATGTGGTTACAGGGAGAACGTACAAACTCAGCACAGACACCACCCATAGTCAGGATCTAACCTGGGTCTCTGGTACTGTGAGGCAGCAGTTCTATTGCTGTGTCACCGTGCTGCACTTAAAGGTTGAGGAAAGTTGGATGGTTTCCTCTGGAGTGTCAGAGGCTGAGGGGAGACCTGAGAGTAGTATAGAAAATGATGGGAGGTCGAGATGGGGTAGACAGTGACAACCTTTTCCCGGAATGGAAATGTCAAAGACTGGAGGGCATAGTTTTAAGGTGAAAGGGGCAAAGTTTGAAAGAGTTGTGTGGGGTAAGTTTTTAAACACGGAGAGTGGTGGGTGCCGGGAACGCATTGCCTGGGCTGCTGGTGGAGGCAGACACGATAATGGGATGTAAGAAGCATTTTGGAAAGGCACATTGATATGCCGGGAACGGAGGGATATGGATTGTGTGCAGGAAAGAAGACAGTGGTTCAACATGGCTTCATGTTTGCACATACATCGTGGGCCAAAGGGACTGTTTCTGAGCTGTACCCTTTCTGAGCTATGGTCAATGTTCGATACACAAATGGAATTAGATCAGAAAGGATAAAGTAGAGGCATGTTTCTGCATCACTTTTCATTACTTCATATTGCCCCAAAGTTTTATTTGCAGTAGGGATCGTTTTTGATGTATACATACTGTCGTAGATTAAAAACCATAGGTCAGGTCTCGGTAAAAGGGGGATGAAAAATTGTCGAGTTGGTAAATTCCTTTTGCGTGATGTTTATAAGAAAGCAACTGTCTTTTCCTTTTTTCTTCTTTCTCTCTCTTCTTTTCTAGGGTCTATCTCTTAATTTCCTTTAATTCCTCGACTAAGGGCTCTTTCTTCTTTCCCTTTGTCACGCTTCTTCACTTTCACAATTCTCTCTCACTTGCTCTACTTTCTCTATTTCTTTTTTTTAATAGCTTTAAAAAACTAAGGGGTACAATAATTGTAATAATATATATGGGACGTACACTGATGTAATTTACTGCACCTCTAATAAATAACAATTAAAAAATAGGCATCAATTTGGCTGCAGTAAGCTCGCAAACCCTACCGTGATAATGATGGACTTGGAAGGATTTGACTATCATCGGTGAACATTGATCAATGTTGATTACACGTCATGCTCGCTGATTGACAAATTTATATTTTTGTTGTGAGCAACCAAATTGATTAATGCATGGACGGATGGCGCATGCATCTCTCATTTGGGATGGCTAGAGATGATGGAGCATATCAAAGTTCAGTCAATGCTTTTACCCTGAGCAGACTGAGGGGATGGGATATCTCGTTAGATTACAGGTCAGCTTGTGCTCTACTCTGTCTCCTTGTATTCAGAGAACAGACCTCGGTAAACTGATTGGAATGATCCACAATGGTGATGATAGGACAGTTGATTTGCCTGAAGTATTTCATGGCAAGCCCTTGATTATTGCCAGAAGTCAGCGTGTGGATGTTACCTCCCCAGCTTACACCACAGCAGTATGAACATTGATTTCTTTAACTTCAAGTGACCTTGGCTTTCCCCCTATCGCCATCCCTCCCCCTTCCCAATTCTCCGACCAGTCTGACTGTCTCCCGACTACATTTTATCTCTGTTTGCTTTGTTGTTACCTTCTCACAGCTAACAATGATCTATTCTACAGTTTCCTTGATCTTCATCCCCTTTGTCCTGTTTTCACACCTTACACTTCCTTATGTATGTATCTCCCTCTCCCCTGACGTCAGTCTGAAGAAGGGTCTCGACCCGAAACGTCACCCATTCGTTCTCTCCAGAGATGCTGCCTGACCTGCCGGGTTACTCCAGCATTTTTGTGTCCATCTATGGATGTTACCGTCAGCTGCTCTTAGTGAGGTGAGGCATCCTCTACCTTTCTCTGAGGTCTGGCAGGCAGCTCAAGCTTGGTTGTGGAACGCTCTACATCAATCTTGAACCAAAGCTGCATGCAGCTCAAATGTAATGCATGGCGTTGCACCGCGTATACAGTCACCAAACGTCAAACTGACAAGCATAATACCTGAATTTGTTTTATCCGTGCAAATTATTATTATTTTTTTAAGTCAAATACTGACAAGCGCAGATCACAATTAGTTAATCACTTGAATGAAATAAATATTTGCCACACAGGGGTTCAAAGAAGCACCATGGCATCTATCATAAGTCACTCAGGCACACACGTGGTTCAACATATCCAGGAGTCATAGATCTATACATGGCTCATAGAGTTAACTGCATGGAAGAAAGACTTTCGATGCAAACTGTCCATGACAACCAAGGTGTTTAACTAAGCTAATCCCACTTGCCTGTGTATGGCCCTCCAAACATTTCTTGCCCATATACTGTATCTGTCTAATTGTCTTTTAAATGTTCGACACTGAGCTATTTTAAAACATTAAAAAATAGGTCGGGAAGGAATAAAGGTCTCCACTTGCTCTTCCTCTTTCTCAAGCATTATTTTTCACCCCACATATCGAATAGAATGGAATACCTTCTTGTCACATGTGACAAGGCACAGTGAAATTCTTTGCTTGCATAATCTGGATATACTAATAGCAGCCACCTATGGTGCTAACAAATTTACAAAGCACACCGGCTCCTCTTTGTCCCCCCTCCACCTTCCTTCCTCCCTCCCCTACCAGCGGTTCCCCCACGCCGAGTCCCCATTGTCCTTTTTCTTCCCCTCCATCATGATGGCATATGCTGCATGATATTCAAGTACTTCCAGAAGTACTGAGCTGAGCTGGATATTAAGAATTGGGTTTTGACGAACATCTTTCGTCGAAGGTGAAAAGACAGTGAAACTCAGTGATGTAAATCCATGATTTGTGCCTCTAGTACTGTATCTAAAGGTACCAATGCCACAGTGGGGACATTCAATGAATGTGCAGAAGAGAGCAGGAGCCAAAGGAACACAATAAGTTGCAAGGCTGGAGGATACAGGGAGCCACAGGTCCCATAAAGTGGTCAGCACTGTGGTGCAGATAGTAAAGCTTCTGCCTCACAGCCTGGCTGCTTTATGGGCCTGTCCCACTTACACAATTTTTGGCGACTGCTGGTGTGAATGTTATCATAAACTGATAAAGAGGAAGGAATCCTTCCTCTACAGACAGCCTACTTAGTCTGAGTCAACAATCCCAAAAACTGTCTTCCATTGCGTTGTCTGTTCTGAAAGATCTTGGCAGGAACCAGATCACTTTGGACGAAGTCCAACAGTGATCCTGGGTACTTTTAGGAGTTCAGCTGCAAGGGGCCTGATAGTGCACTTTTTTCCCCCTTCGAGACCTCGGCCAAACTGTAGCCTCTTACTCAGTCTTCAGCAATTGTTTCCAGCAAGAGCTGCCAACTACGCCAATTCTCTCTCAATGTATACATTGTAGATGAGACATTCATGAAGTTGTGCCTGTTATCTCACTTATATTATTGGAAAATGTTTGTGGTGTGAAAATGAGAAGCTGGTGCGACTGGGGTGGGGGAGGGAGATAGAGATAGAGGGAATGCCAGGGCCCGAGGGCTGACAGCAAGGGTTAACAGAATTGAGAAAATTCAATGTTCAAGCCCAAAGGATGCAGACTCCCCAAGCGGAATATGAGGTGCTGTTCCTCCAGCTTGCGGTGTTGCTCACTCGGGCCGTGGAGGAGGCCCAGGACCGAGAGGTCGGATGTGGAATGGGAGGGGGAGTTGAAGTGCTGAGCCACCGGGAGGTCGGGTTGGTTATTGCGGACCGAGCGGAGGTGTTCGGCGAAACGATCGCCAAGCCTCCGCTTGGTCTCACCGATATAGATCATCTGGCATCTGGAGCAGCGGATGCAGTAGATCGACTGTCTGGTGATCTTGTTAATTTACTGAAATCAATGGTTAGTACTTTATTGCAAGCTTATCACTTTAATAGAAGACGGTTAAAGCCTATCTTAGCTTCAGCGGAATCCATTTTGTATCTTTAAATCATTATTAACTTCCACACTGGCACCTGTCATAGGTCGTTGCAGGTCGTTGAATATTTTCAACATGTTAAAAATCCAGCGGCGACCAGAACAAGGTACGACTCTTTGGGCGACTAACTCACGACCATACAGGCTTCACCCCGCGACATGTCACCAGGGTCTCACCTGTATGGTCGTGAGTAGTCCCCTCAGGCACCCAAAGAGTCACAGCGTCTTTCTGGTTGACTTTGGATTTTCAACATGTTTTCGGTGACCTGCAACGACCTATGAAGGCCGAAAAAGTTGAACGTAAGTGGTGCAGGCCCATTAAGCTTCTGCCTCACAGCCTGGCTGCCTTAGTGTATTCTGAAGAAGAGTCCCACCCAAAGTCTCACCTGTCCATTTCCCTTCACCGATGGTGCCTAACCCATTGACTGCCTCCTGCACTTTGTTTTTTTTTTGCCCAGGATTCCAGCATCTGCAATCTCTTGTGTCTCCAGGTTCATTCCTCGTGGGGGCTGCCTGTGCGGAATTTCCATGTTCTCTCCGTGACCGTGTAGGTTTCCTCTGGCTGCTCCGGCTTCCTCCATATCCCAAAGACATGCAGCTTGGTAAATTAATTGGCCATTGTAAATTGCTACTGTCAAAGGGGAGTGGTAGAATCGGAACTGTGGGGGGGACGAGGCTGATAAAAGGGAATGTGGAATAAAAAATGGTTTTGGTGCAGGATTAGTGTAATGGGTGCATGATTGGCAGTCAGTACAGATCTGATTAGCCAAAATACCCATTTCTATGTGTGACTGTTTGGCAGCAGAAGACTTGCTGACCCAAAGTGGCACAGCAGTAGAGTTGGTGCTCTACAGCGCAGGGGACCTGGGTTTGACCCTGACTATGGGTGCAGTCTGTACGGAGGATGTACGTTCTCCCTGTGACCATGTGGATTTTCTCCCGGCGTTTCAAAAAGGTGCAGGTTTGTAGGTTAATTAGCTTCTGTAAATTGTAACTTGTCCCTAGTGCGTAGGATAGTGCTAGTGTATGGGGTGATCGCTGGTTGGCGTAGACTCGGAGGCTGGAATGGCATGTTTCCCTGTTGTATCTTTACAGTAAAAAGATATGATGACCCCTGCAAGTGTAGGATAGATGCTTGGGCGACACACCTACAATCAAAACCCCACACACTGACACTATACCCTGAGGAGTCCCTTCCATTGGGAGCGAAAGAGACATGGCCAGTCTGGTTCTGCCTCAACCGCCTCAGAACACGGGTCGGACGCTGCCAAGCCCTCATGCAGAAGTGGGGGTGCAACAATTATGCACCTCCCAAATGTGACTGCGGGAAGGCAACCCAAACTATGGAGCACCTACCTACCTGCCCCCTCCTCCCAGAGCCCTGCAAACCAGAAGATCTTCAACCCATGTGCCAACGCCTGCGTTATGCAATGGCTTGGAAAAATGTAGCTACACGACAAGAGGACGAAGAAGTAAAGAAGTAAAAAGTAAAATAAAGCCCCAAGGGCTCCACTGTCTGGGTTTTTGGAGAGTGACGGATGAACTCACACATGCACTTCCAAAGTAAATGCTTCACCGCACTGAGGTTTTTGAGAATCAGTCTCTAACTAAGGGATATCTGTTCAGGACAACGTTGATGACAAGGGAAGGGGTTGAGGGAATACTGGTTGAAAAGAGAATGGGAATTTACAACCGCACGGTGGGATGATGGCTTGATTACATTTGATGAAGATCAGGAGTTAGAAAGAGTTTGAAATTCTCTGAGGGCTGTGAGGCTCGGGCACTGACACTATTCAATAGAGTGGTTACATTTTGTTTAGATTTCACAGAATGAAACGAGAGGGTATCACAGCATGGTAGCGCATTGGTAGAGCAACTGCCTTACAGCGCCAGAAACCCTTGTTCGATCCTGTCTACGGGCGCTGTCTGTACGGAGGTTGCACGTCCTCCCCGTGACCTGCGTGGGTTTTCTTCACTTTTCTCCCACACTCCAAAGACGAACAGACTTGTAGGTTAATTGGCTTGGTATGAATGTAAAATTGTCTCTAGTGTGTGTAGGATAGTGTTAGTGTGCGGGGATCGCTGGCCGGTGCGGGCTCGGTGGGCCGAAGGGCCTATTTCCACGCTGTATCTCTAAAAGAAACTAAACTAAACTATTAGTGAAGGAAAGTGGCTCTGAGGTAAAAGATCAGGTATGCAGACAGGAGCAGATATGAAGGGCTGAATAGCCTACTGCTGTTTTCCCTTACGTTCCTGCTCCTTGTGCTGTAGCATTCACACAAAAAATAATACTCTCTGCGTCACTTTCAAAATTGTTGCCTTTCACCTCTTCAAGTACAAAATGCAGGCTCCCTATCAAGTGGCTCCAAATCACCTCCCTCTTTTCAATCATTTACCTTCCAACCTTCTTTAGCCAGAGGGTGGTGAATCTGTGGAATTCATTGACACAGACGGATGTGGAGGCCAAAGTCATTGGGTATCGTTAAGGCGGAGATTGGCACATACTTGATAGGTAGGGGTGTCAAGGTTTATGGGGAGAAGGCAGGAGAATGGGGTTGAGAGGGAAAGATAGATCAGCCATGATTGAATGGCGGAGTAGACACGATGGGTCAAATGGCCTGATTCTGCTTCTATGACCCCCTTATAAACCCCCTTCCCCTTGCCATCAAAGTAAATTCTCCACAACCCCTCCCACTCCACCTTCAAGAAAAATCTTACACATCTGATTATTCCGCGTTGTGAATGGCTCCCTGTTAGAAGCACAAAACTGGAAAGCAACTTCTAAATCGTTCAGCTCAGTTAAATGCTCATAATGGTAAAATTCCTTAATGAATCATCAGAGCCCTTTCTCTCCCCTCCAGAAATCTAAGCAGATAATACAGAGGCAATAGAAAGCTAACTTCAGAACACCCAGCGCCTCTCTAATTACATTTTCATCAGTTATGCCTCATAATTTTAGAGAAGTATTTATGAACAAATTATCTGCTTGAGAACATTTTTACCTGTTTCCAAAAGTTTGCTCCGTGGTGAATTCCCTCTGTGGCCTTAACGCCGCAGCCAGACTGAAATAGATGGAGTGTGCAATGTGTATCCGTGTGACCAGATTGGTATTGAAGGCAAACACAACATTAACTCCTCTGTTTATTTTCTGAACTCCATTAGTCAAGGCATCAGACCTTTAGCAAGCGGAGGTTTTTTTGCTCAGGCTATTTCACACAGCAACAGTTGGCCTGCAAGTTTACCAAGCGCAGTTATTCCCCTTTTAAATTTAGAAACTAGTCTTTCATCAAATCAAAAGTCAAGAAGTGTGCTTCTTAAAAATGCTTCCAGTTAAATTCTGTAAATGCCTCAAATCTGCCAAACCATGGCCACCCCCGACATGAGTAAGTCTAGACAAACACTCGTGGCATTCGACACTGTACCAATCACTAGATGTCACCATCAATTTGGACAAAATTCAATGGTTCAATGATGCTTTTATTGTCACATGTGCAAACGCACAGTGGAATTTTATTCTTGCATACAGCGCAGTACAGTATTCCCACACCTAAGCACATCCTCGATTAGCAAGTGTACAGAAATAGCCTACTGAACCCGCAATGCAAGAGGCACCATATTTTGGGGCAATTTTCAAAGTCCATTCCGCGCTCTGATTCTTATGAGTGGCGTCCAATCCAGGCAACTTCCAAGCTCCAGCGGGCCTCCAGCTATCACCTTGGACACGACGTCCCTCTCCTCGCCCGTCCACCGTTGTGCCCTGCGGGGGGGCCTCCCGCAGCCGGCCATGAGGGTGCGGTAGCCCAGACCCCAGTTCCCTCTCCTCTCCTACAGGCCTCGCTCCTCGCCCGTCACCAGCTCTATCCACACGGCTCCTCTGGTCTTCAGGGGAAGAGCAGGGACCAGCTCGGCGGCTTCCCCCACCCCCCCCCACCCACCTCCCCCTGCCCATCCTTGCATTCAGCCATGGGGAACGAGCACGGGTCGGCTCCGCAGCCCTCTCCCTGCAAGCCCCGGTCCGCCTGATCCCCCGACCGGTGCCTGGCTTGGCCACATCCCTCCAACGGTCTGCAGTCTAGTGGGTCCTTCGGCCAGTGGCCGGCTGGGCGGCTCTCTCACTCGCCGGGACTCACGGACCAGTGCCTGGCTCTGCCACATCCCCCCCACCCCCTGCAGTCTGCAGTCCAAGAGGGCTCTGACCGAGCTGACTGCCTGCCCCTTTTCCAGGATTACGTCCGCAATCAGATAATATTAGCAAGGGACCTAGCGATGTCCACTAGCACCGCTGGGTACCGCAGGGGGTGGAATGCAACCTCAACAAGGATTGTTATATAGTTGTTTAGTTTTCAGTATATTGATATTTCAGAATATTTGTTTTTTCCTGGTGTAATGGCGGTGGGCATTGTTTTGTATTATAAATACTATTCTTATAAATAATTGATTACAATTATTTTTGGTTTAAAAAAAACAGTCTGCGGTCCACCGAGTCCTTCGACCGGTGGCCGACTCACCGTCTCTCTCGGCAGATCACTTTGTGACAAAACACAGATGCTTCAAAACAAAAATATTCGGGAACATATCGTGGCCTCCTCTCCTGGGTTCCAGCTGGAAAGCCATACCTTGTGAGGCCCACATCTGCATTTCTAAAGGACCCAAATGGTTTCAGGCAGCGGTGCTCAAAGATCCTATAGCAGAGCAAGATAGATCGCTCGATGAAAAAGACGTAGTACGGTCATGGGCAGATTCATGGGTAATTTTCGGCCCCATTCCCGTAACCGGCTTCCGTCTCCGCACCAAAGATCCCATAGCGTACTAGTGTGGAGACGGAAGCCGGTTACGGAAACATCCTCGTAAAAATAAAAGTTATTTGGGAAAAATCTTCTCATCAATTTCAGAATTATAATTTATTAACACAAACTGTTCCCCCACAACGCTGATTACACTGCGAGTCGGCTCGGGTCGAGTCGGGTCGAGTCGGGTCGAGTCGTGTCGAGTCGGGTTACTGAAATGGATGAAAAAAAAAACCCACGTTCAGCTCCGTTGCGTACCACACATCAGCCCATTGCATTTAGAAGGAGTGGTCTATCTTGCTCCGTTATAGGATCTTTGGTGGTGCTCAGAAAAGAAAGGCAAAATCAGAATTATTGCAAAGCAGGTGGCAAATTGGTTGTTAATTTAACATATTAACTGTTAACTTAGCCATTTTCTGCCAGTCGAGTGGGTTTAAAACCCCTAAAGTGAAAAGGAAAACTTCATCATGTCCATCTCCAAAGACGTACAGGTTTGTCGGTCAATCGGCTTTGTATAATTGTAAATTGCCCCAGTGTGTGTAGGATAGTGTAAGTGTGCGGGGATCACTAGTCGGTGGGCCAAAGGGCCCGTTTCCGTGCAGCATCTCTAAATTAAATCTGTTTAAATATCATCCACCAATGTTAAATATCCATGCGCTAATATTATAAATAGCAGTGCAACGGACAATAATTTCTAGGCTTATAAAATTCTCCTCCATATGCCACAGCTTAGTAAATTGTCACTGTATACAGGATCTCAGCAAATGTAGTTAGCAACCAGTCACCAGCTATGACACTAACTTAAAGGCAGGCAAATTGGGCAATTAATGTCACACAAACATCTGAACAGATGCATGCGATGTTGCATTTTTGAGCAAAGCAAACAAATTTCACAAACAGCCAACAGTTGGTTCTTTCTTCAGTTAGATGGTTGCATAATACGCAACTGCTTGGGTGGTGGGTACATGCAACGAGCTGGCAGAGGAGGTGTTCAGAAAATATTATACAGCATTTGTAAGATAGCTGAACAGGTATATAGATAGGAAAGGTTTAGAAGAATATGGGCCAAACGCGGGTGTTGTGCGGCAAATGAAACTTTTACGCTACTCGTAATTTACTTAAAACTTTATTTAAGTTTAAAGCAACTAATTTCTGTAATACATAACTTCAAAGCGTCTGGAAAATATCGCTGATTCCGCAGACCTCGCCAGCCCAAGACCCCGCACATGCGCAAACTCTGGAAAGGCCCCGCACATGCGCACAGTTCATTCTCTCCTCCTATTTATAAGTTGAGATGGTCAGGAGGTTTAATATGTCTTGATGACCGTCGCAGCACTGGAGTTTCAGGAGATAACGGCGTTTCAATAGCTGGTGGTACATATTTTGCTTGGTC
Source organism: Okamejei kenojei (assembly GCA_035221665.1). Lineage (NCBI taxonomy): Eukaryota > Metazoa > Chordata > Chondrichthyes > Rajiformes > Rajidae > Okamejei > Okamejei kenojei. Next base: position 17,705,101 of record CM069132.1, read on the forward strand.
ATCAACTTCACTCATATTGTTATTTACATTTTCAATTTTTGAATTGAAAATTGAAGTTTTCATAGGGGATGATGGGAGTGTTGAAGGAAGTTCTCCATTAATATTATCAAGGAGTGACGGAGCTGATGGAGAAGACGGACATGGTGCAAGGTCACGAAGTGAGACAGTTGACTGGCGTCCATCCTGATACTTGATAGTTGCGTAAGAAGGGTTGACATCAGTCAGTTCTACTTCATCAAAAAATGGCTCATTCTTATTTGATTGGACATACCGACAAAGCAGCACAGGCCCAGGGCTGGTCAACCATGATGGCAGAGAAGTACCACTAGAAGAACGTCGTTTGAAGTTAAAGAACCGCTCATGTGGAGTAGTATTGGTAGCAGTTGACAGTAGAGATCTGATGGAGTGTAATGCATCTGGTAGAACACATTCCCACTGCTGATTTGGTATGTCATTTGACTTTAAAGCCAGTTTCACTGCTTTCCAAATGATTCCGTTATACCTCTCAACCTGACCATTTCCAATGGGATGATATGGTGTTGTTTTACTTGTAGCAATTCTTCTATTAGAAAGGTAGTCTTTTAAATCTTTTGACATGAATGAGGTGCCCCTATCAGAATGTATGTAACTTGGAAATCCACAGAATGAAAACAGTTGATCTAAACATTTGATAACTGTAGCAGCTGACATTTTTGGACAAGGAAAGGCAAATGGAAACCTTGAATATTCATCAACTAAGGTACGTATATAAACATTTAGAGAGGAGGATGGTAAAGGCCCTTTGAAGTCAATACTCAAACGTTCCATAGGTTGAGTAGCTTTGATCAATCTTCCTCCTTCAGGACGGAAGACCCTTGGTTTTAATTCAGCACAGATTCTACAAGAAGCACACGTCATCTTCACATCTTCTGTAGAGAAAGGTAAGTTTTTGGAATGAACGTAGTGTAACATACGAGTGATTCCAGGATGCCAGCCCATTGTGAAGATCAGTGAGTACAGAAGAATGAACAGAGGCACAAAATGCTCGAGTTAATGTATCCGGTGCAACATTATCCTTACCAGGGCGGTACTCAATTGAAGATTGCAGATAATATGCAGATAATTCAATCCTCCATTCATGAATTTTACTGTCTTTAATCTTCGTTAGTTTCCGATTATCCAGCATAAAAGCTACTGAACGCTGATCTGTTATCAAAGTGAAGTGCTGGCGAGCAAGGAAATGATTCAATTTCCTCACTGCTTCAATAATTGCTGTAGCTTCCTTTTCGACGGGTGGGTAGTGCAATTCACTACCTTGGAGAGTACGAGACATGAAAGCCACTGGTCGTCCACCTTGATTTAATGTTGCTGATACTGCTAAATCAGAGGCATCACATTCAACAACAAAGGGGAGATCCTCATCGATGGCGTGTAATGTCACAGATTCTAATTGGGTTTTTTTAAAGAAGTAAAGGCACCAATTGCTGTAGAGTCAAGGGGGAAGGATTTTGCTCTAATCAAAGGTTGAATTTTGTCAGAAAAATTAGGTATCCATTTAGCCTAATATGCAAACATACCAAGAACCCTTCGTAGAGAGTTTACAGGTATCTCTTGAGTGGGTGGAGTCTCTCTGGATCAGGCTTGGTAATATCATTTCCAACCCAATAACCAAGAATATTAATTGATGACACTGATGTTACTGACTTAGCCTCATTTAATGTTAGATTTTTAGAATGTACAACTTCTAAAAACCGTTGTACATTTTTGTCATATTCAACTTGGTCTTTTAATGCAATAGTTATATTATCAAGATAAGGAAAGTATCTTAAAGGTTTTCCTGTTCAACAAGTTTGTCCATCTCTCTCTGAAAAACAGCCACACCATTAGTTGCACCAAAAGGAATTCTGCAGTAGTGGTAATAATTTCCCATTTGCTTCAAACGCAGTGTATTTCTTCTCTGATTCTATCAAAGGAATTTAGTAGTAAGCACTTTTTAGGTCAAAAGTAGAGAATATCTTATACTTAGCTAATGTATTGATAATCTCTTCTATACGTGGTAATGGAAATGCATCTAGCTCGTGAACTGGTTTATAGTTTGAGAGTAATCAATGCAGTCTCTTTCTATGTCTCTCCAAGGGATCCTTAACCACGACAACTTGTGCCCTCCAAGGGGAAGCGCTGTGTTCTGTGATACCTTCTCGTAAAAGATTAGTTACTTCTGTGTTGATAAAGTTTCTGTCATCTTTACTAAAATGTCTTGATTTTGTAGCAATTGGCTTGCACTTAGAGGATAAATTAGTGAATAATGAAGGACATTCAACAGATGCAGCAGAAAAAACACACAATACTGGTGGCTTTGACTACAAGATCAGGCATAGTTCCTTCATACAATATTTGAAGTGATCTGTGCTGTTTCTGAAAATCCTGACCTAGAATTATATCACTACACACATTTTTCAAAATACCAAGACATACAGATTTATAACTAGTTTTGTTCAGAATAAAGTCTACCATGCAAGTTCCAATAATTTGAGGATTGAGAGTTGTCAGAGCCATCGAGATGTCTCTATTTGAAGGAATTATAGTTAGATTTAGTCGAGACACAACTTGCTCACTTATAAAACGTTCTGAACTGCCAGAGTCAAGTAGTACATTACTCTATGTAATCATGTACATCATAAGAGACAGAGCTTATTAATATCCTGAATTTGTCTGGCGCATTCTTGCCACAATCATCAAATAAGTTATTTAGTGTACGAAGCCAGTGCTTCCATTCCTTTGCAGTAGGTGAGTCGGGATCCAGATCCAAGCGTTGTGGTTTCAATAGTTTCTCCATCTCGATGTCACACCGCTTAACTCCTGAGATTGAGTTCCGCGAGGCCTGCGTAAATTGTTGTGAGGCAAATGAAACTTTTACGCTATTCGTAATTTACTTAAACTTTATTTAAGCTTTAAGCAACTCATTTCTGTAATACATAACTTCAAAGCGTCTGGAAAATATCGCTAATTTCCGGCCCGAGACCACGCACATCGCACACTGGAAAGGCCCCGCACATGCGCACACTTCGTTGGGCAAATGGGACTTGTTCAGATGAGGCATCTTGGTTGGCATGGACGAGCTGGCTGCTTTGGAGATTGCATGAATGACAAAATTAGCAGCATCTTCTGCATTGCTCAATCATCAACTATAACACAATCAATCTCAAAAAGCAGTGCAATTCTAACACACAGACATCAATCCTTGAAGACAATATTTGTTCTAAGTAGCAAGGCTGATGAAAACTATGATACAGTACATTGCATATGGTACTCTGTAATATATAGTTAGTTTAGTTTAGTGATACATTGCGGACACAGGTCCTTTGGGCCACTGAGTCCGCACCGACCAGCAGTCCCCGCACACTTCCCTGATATACTACCTTACACACACTAGGAACAATTTACATTTATACATTTGTTCCATATACCTACCACCCTTTGTGTAAAAAAAGTTGCCCCTCAGGTTCCTATTAAATCTTTCCCCTCTCACCTTAAACCTATGTCCTCTGGTTCTTGATTCCCCTGCTCTTGGTAAAATACTCTGTGCATTTACCCTATCTGTCAAATGTACATAAATAGCCTTGAGATTTGTTTGCACGTCATTTTGCCTCACATTTTAAAACATAATAGGTTAAAAGATTGTAACTATGCTGTAAATCCAGTGAAACGACAGCAAAATCCTCAAATATATTCCCATGCTGATAATTGTTTTGAAAAGCTGTCTCAACATTTGAGTGACAGAAAAGCGAAAGCTATCTGAATTCTGTCACTGCTAAGTTGTACCAGACACATCAAGGAAGAAGCCTTAGAATGTTATTAGGAAGAGAATAGTTATCAATAGAAAACCAAAGTCAAAGTAGTGAATTTCAAAACAGGCCAATCCTCTGAGTATCTTCGGCACTAAACTACCAACTTTTCTTGAAGATAGACACAAGACGCTGAAGTAACTGAGTAGGACAGGCAGCATCTCCAGAGAGAAGGGTTGAGACACCTTCCTCAGACTGAAAACCAAGTTTTCTTTATCTGGAGAAATCTTTGACTATCCAGGAGTCAAGGAAAGTTGTGAAATGACCAAAATGAACATAGGTTTAAGAAAGAACTGCAGATGCTGGAAAAATCAAAGGTGGACAAAAATGCCGGAGAAACTCAGCGCGTGAGGCAGCATTTATGGAGAGAAGGAATAGGCGACGTTTCAGGTGGAGACTCGAAACGTCGCCTATTCCTTCCTCCCATAGATGCTGCCTCACCTGCTGAATTTCTCCAGCATTTTTGTCACCAAAATGAACATAGGGATAAGCACAGAATACTTGAGCTGAATCATCAAGTGGTCAGGTTTATATTTAGCTGTGTTATTGTCACACGTACTTAGGTGACATTAAAAAGCTTTTGTTTGCATGCTGTCCAATCAAATCAGGTGACGCTACACATGATTACAATTAAGCCAAACTCAACGTAAAATGGTAGAGCGAAGAGAAAGATGCAGGGTGCACATTCGAGTTCTCAGCAATGAGGTAGGTTAGAGAATTGGTACTGTATCCGAGCTTACGGAAGGCTCATTCGGAAGTCTGACAACAGAGGGGAAGAAACTGTTTCAGAGTCTGGTAAATGATGCTCTGTATTTTCTGCCCGACGGGAGCTGGGAGAAGAAGCAATGATCGGAGTCGGACAGGTCCTTAATTATGTTGGCTGTTTGCCCAAGGCAGCATGAAGTGTAGGAGGAGTCGATGGTGGAGGGTCTGGTCGGTGTGATGGTATGGACTATATCCACAACTCTCTGTGATCATGGGCGGATCGGTTCCCAATCCAAGCTGTGATGCAATAGACAATAGACAATAGGTGCAGGAGTAGGCCATTCGCCCCTTTGAGCCAGCACCGCCATTCAACGTTATCATGGCTGATCATCGCCAATCAGTACCCTGTTCCTGCCTTCTCCCCATATCCCCTGACTGCTATCTTTAAGAGCCCTATCTAGTTGTCTCTTGAAAGTATCCAGAGAACCAGCCTCCACCGCCCTCTGAGGCAGAGAATTCCATAGACTCACAACTCTCTGTGTGAAAAAGAGTTTTCTAGTGTATCCTAGTATGACTATAGTATGCCTTCTATAGTGTAGAGTGCATTCAGAAAGTATTCAGACCCCTTCACTTTTCCCAAATTTTGTTATGTTACAGCCTTATTTTTAAATGGATTACATTCATTTTTTTATCATCAATCTACACACAATACCCCAGAATGAAGAATTGAAAACAGGTGTTTAGAAATTTTTGCAAAGTAATTAAAAAGAAATAACTGAAATATCACATTTACATAAGTATTAAGATCCTTTGCTTTGACACTCAAAATCCTGTTTCCATTGATTATCCTTGAGATGTTTCTGCAACTTGCTTGGAGTCCACCAGTGGTAAATTAAATTGATTGGACATGATTTGGAAAAGCACACACCTGTCCATGTAAGGTCCCACAGTTGACAGTGCATGTCAGAGCAAAAACCAAGCCATGAAGACAAATGAATTGTCCGTGGACCTCTGAGACAGGATTGTGTTGAGACACAGATCTGGGGAAGGGTATAAAACAATTTTTGCAGCATTGCAGGTCCTGAAGAGCACAGTGGCCTCTGTCATTCTTAAATGGTAGACATTTGGAACCACCAGGACTCTTCATAGAGCTGGCCACCCGGCCAAACTGAGCAATCGGGGGAGAAGGACCTTGGTCAGGGAGGTGGCCAAGAACCCGATGGTCACTCGGACAGAGCTCCAGAGTTCCTCTGTGTACATGGGAGAACCTTCCAGAAGGACAACTATATCTTCAGTACTCCACCAAACAGGCCTTTATGGTAGAGTGGCCAGACGGAAGCCACTCCTCAGTAAAGGGCAAATGACAGCCCGCTTGGACTTTGTCAAATGGCATGAGGAACAAGATTCTCTGGTCTGATGAAACCAAGATTGAACTCTTTGGCCTGAATGCCAAGCGTCACGTCTGGAGGAAACCAGGCACCGCTCATCACCTGGCCAATACCAAAGCTACAGTGAAGCATGGTGGTGGCAGCATCATGCTGTGGGGATGTTTTTCAACAGCAGGAACTGGGAGAGTAGTCTGGATCGAGGGAAAGATGAACGGAGCAAAGTACAGAGAGATCCTTGATGAAAACCTGCTCCAGAGTGTTCTGGACATCAGACTAGGGCAGAGGTTCACCATCCCACAGGACAACGACCCTAACCACACAGCCAAGACAACGCAGGAGTGGCTTCGTGCCAAGTCTGTGAATGTCCTTGAGTGGCCCAGCCAGAGCCTGGACTTGAACTCAATCGAACATCTCTGGAGGGACCTGAAAATAGCTGTGCATCGACGCTCCCCATCCAACCTGACAGAGCTTGTGAGGATCGGCAGAGAAGAATGGGAGAAATTACCCAAATACAGGTGTGCCAAGCTTGTAGCGTCATACCCAAGAAGGCTTGAGGCTGTAATCGCTGCCAAAGGTACCTCAACAAAGTACTGAGTAAAGGGTCTGAATACTTATGTAAATGTGATATTTCAGTTATTTGTTTTTAATTACTTTGCAAATGTTTCTAAACACCTGTTTTCGCTTTTTTATTATGGGGTATTGTGTTCAGATTGATGAATTTAAAAAAATGAATTTAATCCATTTTTGAATAAGCCTGTGATGTAACAAAATGTGGAAAAAGTGAAGGGGTCTGGATACTTTCTGAATGCACTGTATCTGTTGATGTTTGTAAGTCATTGGGGACATGCCAAATGTTCTCAGTGGCAATTAAAGGCGTTGATGTGCCTTCTTGGCTGTTGCTTCAATGTGGTTGGTCAATGTTAATTGTTGGCGATATTTACGCCAAGTAACTTGAAGCTCTCAACCATTTCCACTTAGTCATCGAGTGATACAGGCCCTTCGGCTCAACGTGCCCACACCGGCCAACATGTCCCAGCTATGCTGGTCCCACCTGCCTGTGCCTGGTCCATATCCCTCCAAACCTGTCATATCCATGTACCTGTACAACTGCTTCTTAAACGATGGGATAGTCCCAGCCTCCTCTGGGAGCTTATTCCATACACCCAACACCCTCTATGTGAAAAGGCTACCCCTCGGATTCCAACTAAATCTTTACCCCTTCACCTTGAACCTATGCTCCACTGCCTGACCCGCTGAGTTACTCCAGCAATTTATGTCTATCTTTGATATAATCCAGGATCTGCAGTTCTTTGTTTCTAATCTCTTCCTTTGAGCTCCTCCTCAAATCCCATCTGTTTAAACCTTTTTTTTTGTTACTGGTACTAATATATCTTCTTGTGATATGTCCCAAACAAGTGACCTCCACCACCACGAAAGACAAGGAGACCTAAAGATGGACACAACGTGCTGGAGTAACTCAGTGGGACAGGCAATATCTCTGGAGAGATGGAATGTGTGATGTTTTGGGTTGAGACCCTTCTTCAGTCTGAAATCCGGATCCAGAAGTCTGAAGGCCGTTGGTGGTGGCGGTGTAAAACTGGTGGCGGGTGGTGAGGTTTGCCATGGGCAGTTCTAACCTCCCATTCGTGCACCATCTCCATCCATCACCTCTAATTGTTAACCCATTGCATGGAGCTGCTAAACAGTCTGAAGAAGGGTCTCGACCCGAAACGTCACCCATTCCTTCTCTCCAGAGATGCTGCCCGTCCTGCTGAGTTACTCCAGCTATTTGTGTCTATCTTGTGTCTATATTAAAACAGCATCTGTCGTTTCTTCCCACATAAGGAGAGCAAATTCCTTCACATGTGCTTGACATATCACTATTCCTTCATCATCACCAGGGTAGGATTCTGGAAATAAATCCTCTGTGGGTTATTTTCATCAGAAGGAAAGTAGCATTTCTAGAAGGCAGTCATTTTCATCAGCCTGCGTGACAATAATTGCTGGCATCTTCTGATATCCTTTCTCCTCCAACCCATAGAGTGAATGTAGGAGCTCACTCCTTGAATCAAAACGCTTTGGATACTCAAGTGCAAGCATTTAATTTTGTAATCTAGCATTATTTTCAAAGTCATTGACTAAGGGGGATTACCTTGTTTGTTTCAAATGGATTAGCAGTCACTTCATGAAAGAGGAGACAAAGACATTTTATACAAGAAACGGCATGCCAACATTTACCACGGCCAATTTCAAAGCTTCAATGTAGTGAACCACTTCCCCGTTTGGTGATGCAACGGAAGATTAAAAGCGGTTGAAACATTTCCCAGAGCGGATTTAGTTCAACAACATTTATTAAATATATAATTTTTGCTAATGTGTATCGAACTAGGACATCTGGTTGTGATTCTCTGCAGCCCCACCATTTTGGAGTCACTGAGTTGTACAAGCGGATCTCTACCATTCAGCAACCATGTCAACTTCTTGACACATCTGCAGGAATCGCATTTAAGATAGACACAAATGTTGGAGTAACTCAGCGGGTCAGTCAGCATCTCTGGAGAAAAGGAATAGTTGGTGTTTCAGGTTCCTCTTCTGTCGTATGTCTTTTAGACCTGCAGCTCCGTTGAGGCGAGCCAGGTGTCATCGTCCAGGTTAATCAGACTTCGTTCACCATTTGGTGGCCGGTGTTTGGGGCAACTGGTGACTATGTGCTCCACTGTCTGTGTTGGGTCCCCACACTCGCAGCAGGCACTGTCCATGAGGCCCCACCTATTCATCGCTACTCCATAGTGTCTGATGCCTCTCCTCAAGCGGTTGAGGGTTGTCCACTGCTTTCGGGGCAGGTCCTGGCCAGGGACGTCCATGGGGTCATCGATGTAATGGTGTAGCCTAGATGGTTCCGCTGACTTCCACTGGTCTCTCCATCCCGTCTTGACCCAGGCGGCCTGAGAAACGTCAGCCGGTGTTTTGCAGAGCAGCTCTTGGGCTTGCGTGGCAAAGGGGCGCCGCGACTTGAGGCGCACTCGTCGTGGTGTCTCTGTGACGATCTGATGGAGGTCGCTGGTCTGTGCCTTTCGAGAAAGGGCCAGCGTGGCTGCTTCTCGTCTGATGTTGGCTGGGGCGATGCCGGCGAGGACGGGCAGTTGGTTTACTGGGGTGGCTCGTAGGCATCCGGAGACAGTCCGCAGGGCGCTGTTGAGGGCAGCATCCAGCTTCTTGGTGTGAGGGCTACGGCACCAGACCGGGGCGCAGTACTCGGCGGCTGAGAACACCAGGGCCACTGTGGACATGCGCAGTGTCTTCGTCGTGGCTCCCCATGTGGTGCCGGCTAAGCGGCGAATCAGTGCGGCACGGGCGCTTGTCTTTGCCTTGGCACTTTCCAGATGTTGTTTGAATGACAACGTTCTGTCGAGCTTCACCCCGAGGTACGTGGGGACAGGCTGGGACCGTAACCGGGCGTTATCCACCATGACGTTCATCTCACGGGTCGCTTCCCTGTTGTTGAGGTGGAACATTGAAGATGTTGTCTTACCCATGCTGAGCTTAAGGTGCCAGTTCCTCAGGTATGAAGACAGGATGTTCATGTCTTCAGAGAGGCCCTCTTCTGCTGCTTCCCAGGATGGCTTACTGAGTAGGTTGGCCAGGTCATCAGCACAGCCATACGTCTTTGACTGGGTTGCAGGCAGGTCATGGATGTAGATGTTGAACAGTACTGGTGCCAGCACTGAGCCCTGTGGGACGCCGTTCTTAAGTTTCCTCACCCTGCTGCATTGCCCGTTGCTGGTGTATAGCCTGAAGCTGCTTTTCAGGTTGAGACCCTTCTTCAGTCTGACAGCTTCAGGTGACGTTTTCATCTGAGGGATCTGAAGAAGAATGATCCTGACCCGAAACCTATTCCTTTTCTCTATTCACCTATTCCTTTTCTCACCTATTCCTTTTCTCCAGAGACATCAGCCAAGGTATACCTGAAAGGTGGAGCAGAAACGACGGGCCAAATTGCCTAATCTTGCCACCTATGCTTAATCTTATCTTCTTATTCGTACAAAGGGACTTGCATTTCCAATCTAGCAGGATATTCTTGGTAGTTATTGGTTCCCAAAGGTTCTGTCAGCATTTTGAAGGTATTGTTTCCAGAGGACTTAGCCTCCTGAGGTCATAAACCAACACAGCACGGAAACAACCAACATGCCCTATCTAAGATAGGCCCATTTGCCCCCGTTTGGCCCAAATCGTTCCTATCCATATACCTGCCCAAGTGCCTTTTAAATGTTGTTATTATACCTGGTTCCTGTGCTACCTCAATCCATATACCAACCACCACTTTTGTGGAAATGTTGCCCCAGGGGTTCCTATTAAATCTTTCCCCTCTCGACTTAAACCAAGGCCATTTGTTCTGGATTCTCCAACCCAAGTGAATAGAAAAACCTGGGGTACACAAAAAGCTGGAGAAACTCAGCGGGTGCAGCAGCATCTAAGGAGCGAAGGAGATAGGCGACGTTTCGGGTCGAGACCTGTTCATTCATCCTATCCATTCCTCTCATCATTTTAAACATTCAGAGTTCTGAACACTTTAAACAATTTTAATCTATTAAAACAAAACAATCGACCTCAAAGCAATGGCTAAGAAAGAACTGCAGATGCTGCAAAAATCGAAGGTAGACAAAAATGCTGGAGAAACTCAGCGGGTGAGGCAGCTTCTATGGAGTGAAGGAATAGATGACATTTCGGTTTGAGACCCTTTTTCAGTCTGAAGGAGGGTCTCGACCCGAAACGTCACCTATTCCTTCGCTCCATAGATGCTGCCTCACCCGTTGAGTTTCTCCAGCATTCTGGTTGACTTCAAAGCAATATTTAGTTGAAGCATCTCTTATGAAAGTTCACATGTTGCTAGTTTCATTTGCAAGGATTGAACAAGTTGTTCTTCAGCAAAACTACTACAGTAGGGAAAGATAGAATGTTTAAAAGTGTGTTCTATTTTAATGTTTCACACATAAAATAATCCTGTTACTATCGCTGCTTTGAAAAACGATTCTCTCATTATTTTTTTAAGAATGCAGAATGGGTGCAAGGTCTAGACTGAAATTAAGGCACACTCTGTATATGTACAGTCTTGCTGTCAACCTTGTAACTGCATCAAGGAGCTACCGTACTAATAAGTGGTATCCAAGTATATTACCTGTCAGGTGTCTAAAAGAACATAGGACTTTCATAAATCAGCAGCTCACTCTCTTACATAAAACCACACACATCCTGTGTTGAATTTTGTCTTTTCAATGTTCAAATACGAATCAACCCACTCAAAATAGATCAGGGATTGCATCTTCATTATTAGTGTAAGTTGCACGACTCACAGGGGAGTGATATCTTGGTGTAAATTGGTATGCAGAAGTGGATGGATTAAATTTATCTTGGTCCAGATTTAGGTAAAGTTCGTTCAATAGATCCAGCAAGACAATGCCCATCTGACATTCAGACTGGTTCTGATCTAAATTACAGCCTTTTAAAGTAAATGTTGGAAGTTCTGACCAGCAGTTGCTACATACATACCGAGAAACAGATAATGGCACTTTATTTCTTACAAACTAATTAACAGAGAGGGATTAAGAAATGCAGAACTTTTGACTGAGTGAATGAATGAGACTTTGTTGTCATAGGTATTGTGAAAAGCTTTGTTTTGCGTACAGCGTAGGCAGTGCACAGTGTCGCCACGTGTGTGGCATCGACAGAGTTACAAAAGTACCGAACATTCGTAGCTACTGCCTGCCATATGTGGCGGCAGACCCACCACCCGCTAGTTTCTCCTTCCATCTCAGCGTCCCCCCCCCCTCCGGGTCCCCCCTTCATTCCAATCGTACTCTGTGCCCACCACCACGCCAGGTCCATCTTTGTTCTCGGCAGCCCCCCCACGCCAGGTCCCTCCACTACTCTTGCGGTCTACCTCGCTCTCGGCGACATGGTTCCCGCCACCGGGAATGAAGAGCTGATTTTATTACCTCTCGCATTTTTGAAACACCTTTCAGAAACTTGGACTGCGTCAAAGCATTTCACAGGCACTGCGCTACTTGGGGTCACTGCCGTAATATAAGAAAGGTTGAAGAGTGGGCGAGATATTTCTCCTCGGCTCAAAAGGGCAAGTTACGCCAGTAATGCTCAGTGAGCCAGTGTAAACGTAATGCCCCTCCATCGTTCAGCAGCATGATTCAGTTATTGGTCCCTGTGGGCGTTGTGCTCTCAAAAGCTTTATCATCTGCAACCCTGATGAAGATCCAGGCTGGGGAGGTGAGAGTCGGTGGGCAGCTGAGTTTTGCAGAATCGATTTAAAATCTTAAAGGAAGCTTGAAGCAAGAGGATTCAAGAGAGTGAAGAGTGTCTTATTGTCATATGTCCCAGATAGAACAATGAAATTCATATGTGCCTGTCCCACTTAGGTGATTTTTTGGGTGGCTACAGCAATATTGTCAACATGTTGGAATTTTTCGGCAACATTTTTTGCTGTCGTAGGTTGTCGAAGGTGCTATCATAGGTTATCGCCGGTGTCATAGGTGAATTCCATCAAAACTGGTCCCTGGCGTTCGCCTAAGTGGGACAGGCCCATTAGCAGCAGCACAACAGGATATGCAAACATAGTACACCGTAAACAATATAATGAACCAGGGGAAAAAAAAAATCAGTATTTGTATATATACACATACTCACAAATACACATATATATAATCATGTATTTATGTATGTATGCACGCACGCGCACACACACGCACAAACGTACACGCAAAAAACACACGATTCAGGCATCGAACTTCATGGAGCCTATTGGTGTCACCGTTCCCATGACTTGTGAAAAAATACACCTGCCAAGCCTGACCTACATTATTCACAGAGAAAAAAATTGGTGTCACGAAGATCTGTGTGAGTGCTGTTTCATGTCACTTCAGACATCCAAGCATTTCTTTACATAAGCATATCAAAAACATCAAGGCCCCAGAAACTACTTGCCATGAGAACAATGTAGTGCTCCAGGCATTCAAGCAATGAAAAGTTTCTAGTCTGGTCAATACATTTGAAATGCTTTTAGACAAATTTGTGCTTTTATTTATTTGCTGAAATTAATATATTAATATATATTTTAAATATCTATAGGCCAATGCATGAAAAGTTGCAAATTATGTATATTCATTACAAAATCAAAGAGATCTGACACAAAGGTTTCAAAATTATTTAACATTTGAATCTGTCACAGATGTAAGCATAATGAATATTATATAATTCACCTCTTACGAAGCAGTGAGAAAAGGAAGCTATGGGATAGTAGAATTTGTCATTGTCAGGAACGGAAGGAAAAAAATAAATTAGTATTTAGGATATGCACAGCTTGATCAACACTTATTAAATCCTACTTTGCCTATTTATACTTATAGATGAGCATGTGAATCGTTAATATAAAAAAGATGGAAAGGTTAATGGTGGGCCACAACATGGGTTCAAAGACAATGGTGCAGATAAGAGAATAGCTAAAGGAATAGGCGATCACACACTGTGAACCAGACTCATTACCTTGCTGCTCAAGGTGATAAGTAACTCAACTGGTAAGTGAAATTATGCAGCATTTAACACAGGAAAAGAAAGTCACCTGATTTTCATTTTGTTTCAACAATTGCTCACGAAGAAGAGAGAAGGGGTATGGAAATGGCAGCCCTCGATATTTGTACCACAGCGCATGCCTTAAGATCACATAACAACTGGCCTCATTACAATGCATCGTTTCCGTGTCTTTCAGGAGTTTGCCGATGCAGTGTTTCACCTGGTCACAGAGAAATTCAAAGAGCTAACAGACAATTTGACCTCCTCACATGCACGGCACAAGGTTCTTGCAGGAATCGTAATGACCAGAGGTAAGGAAACTCAAAACCCTGAAGGCAATTTTTCATTAACACATAAGCGGTGCCTGGAGGATGTATTTTCCTTTTCTCTTTTGCAAACAAAAATACTCAATGTACCTGTATTGCCTTGCTGTTTTCTGAGGGACAATTTTTGAAAAATGTATTATACCTCCTCAGTGGAGTTCCAACACACGCTACGAAAAAATGCAGGCGTCTTTAACATAAAAGACCAGTAAAATGCATTGCCAAACATAATGCTGAATGCACCAAAATATGATTTTACTTCATATTACTTTGGTAATCTAAACATCTCAACCCATAAACAACAGAAACAATCCCTCAATAGCATTTTCACTGAGGATAGAAATGGTTGATGATAGAGTAATGGTGAGCATTATGCCCAGAGCAGTCCAGCCTTTGGTGGTGAACAGTGGTGGTGATACCCTGAGTGTGTGATTAAGCATAGGTGGCAAGATTAGGCAATTTGGCCCGTCGTTTCTGCTCCACCTTTCAGGTATTCACTAATTTAGCTGGTTCTGAAGGAAATATTAATCAATACTCAATAATTATCTTTCAGTTTAGTTTAGTTTAGAGATACAGGGCGGAAATAGCCCCTTCGGCCCACTGAGTCCGCACCGACCAGTGATCCCCGCACATTAACACAAGTCTACGCACACTCGGGACAATTTACGCTTATACCAAGTGTGCAAACCCAAGCCAATCAACCTACAAACCCGTCCGTCTTTGGAGTGTGGGAGGAAACCGAAGATCTCTGAGAAAACCCACGCGGTCACGGGGAGAACGTACAAACTCCCTACAGACAGCACCCCGTAGTCATGATCGAACCCGGGTCTCCCGCACAGCAAGCGCTGTAAGGCAGCAACTCCACCGTGCCGCCTAGTTATAAATCCAAACATGCAATATAATTCAGGTTGATGAATAGTTATCCCATAGTTTCCAAAATTAATGGTCCACTTATGATTGATTATCTGCCAGTGGTATAAATACCAATTGCGCTGAAATTTAGTAAATCTTTGCTCTGTTAGATACCTGGTTGTGTAAAATCACACACTTGAATAAGGTTGCTGAATTTCGAGCAGTTAGCAGCGAGCTTCCAGTTTGCTTTCTATTGCTGCACTCCTCGTTTTGTGTGGTGCCCATAATTTTCGATCAGTCTCGCAGCGCGGGAACAAAATACACACGAGAAATGGCTATTGTTTTGCAGAAATAATGTTAAGTTGCCAGGGGGCTACAAAATTTATTCTGCATGTAACACCCCGCAGGAACAATCAGAGGCAAAGACCATGTTTAAGAGACATTTAGATAGTAAGGCACAGGAGGACATGGTCCTCAAGGTGGCACAGTGGTGCAGCTGGTAGAGCTGCTGCATCACAGCACCAGAGACCAGGGTTCGATACAGACCTCGGGTGCTGACCGTGTGGAGTTTGCATGTTCTCCCTGGGACTGCACGTGGTTTCCCCAGCTGTTCCTCGTTCCTCCCACCTCACGTTTGAGGATATGCACGTTAGCAGGTTAACTGGCCTCTGTAAATTGCCCCCAGTACGTATGGAGTGGATGAGAGAAGTGGGGCACCATGAGGCTGGACTGAGAAGAATGACAATCACAAAATATAGTCCTCCACCCCCACCCCCAAAAATATTCACAACATAAGAACAAAATAAAGTGGAGGTGGAAAGGGGGTAAGCTCCCACCAGCCGGCTCTGCCACTCAATGAGATCACAGTGGTAATTCGACAAATTGCATTCTGTTTCTGATAAGCTCATTGCCTTACCCACCTGGTGGTCACACAAGGGAATCAAAAATAGATATAAAATAGTCATTATAAATCCAATTTTAATCAGGTGAAAATGCGTTACCTAGTGAATGGTTAGAATATAGAGCTCACTACCAGAAACAGTGAATGCACATTTAAGAGAAAGCCTGAAAAACACAAAGGGATTTGGGCGGTCACGGTGGCGCAGCGGTAGAGTTACTGCCTTACAGCGAATGCAGCGCCGGAGACCCGGGTTCAATCCCAACTACGGGTGCTGTCTGTACGGAGTTTTTACATTCTCCCCGTGACCTGCGTGGGTTTTCTACAAGATCTTCGGGTTTCCTCCCGCACTCCAAAGCCGTACAGGTTTGGAGGTTCATTGGCTTGGTAAATGTAAAAATTGTCCCCAGTGGGTGTGGGATAGTGGGCCGAAGGGCCTGTTTCCGCGCTGTATGCCTAAACTCTAAACTAAACTCTAATAGAGAGCTATAATGGATGTGGGTGCACAGCATGTCACGTGGGCCATGAGTTCTAGCAGAGGCAAGTTAGGTCACATGGCATGCAGTGAACTTTCTGTGCAATGAATGTGTTAGCGATGAATGTGATCAGATGCAGCTGATCATGTGAAATGGATACAGAGCAGCCATTGTCACATCTAATGGATGTTCAACCATGTATCCAGAAAGGTAAAGTACGTCAGCTGTACAACCACCTAGTCCGTCTGCACCTGGATACCGTGCCACCTCTCACTGTTGATCAACAAGCAAATTGGACTGAACAAATGAAGAAAGGTTAGACATAAAAGTTAGATATAAAAAGCTGGAGTAACTCAGCGGAACAGGCTGCATCTCTGGAGCAAAGGGATGGGTGACGTTTTGGGTCGAGACCCTTCTTCAGACTGAGAGTCAGAGGAGAGGGAACGTCATCTATTCCTTCTCTCCATAGATGCTGCCTGTCCCGCTGAGTTACGCCAGCATTTTGTGTCTATCTTTGGTGTAAACCAACATCTGCAGTTCCTTCCTACACGAAGGTTAGACAAACTTGTTTTTTTTTCAGCTGGGTATCAGACATTCAAGATATGACCTTAATAAAAATTAACAGCTTGAAAAAAATGTTGGAAATAGAAAGAAGGAACAACAAATGCTGATTATCACAAAGATAGACACAAAGTGCTGGAGTAACTCAGCGGGTCAGGCAGCATCTGAGTGATGAATCATGTCAGGATCCATCTTCATACCGGTTATTCTAGAATCATTCTTTTAAATGAAATGGTCGGTGAAGAATTAATAAATGCAAAGGTTATAAGGAAGAATCTCCCAATATCAGGAATGAAATTGCACTTTATTAATTCGAACTCCTGCCCCTAAAATGCACTTCCCGTTATCTAAAGGGCCTGTCCCACGTTCCCGAGTTATTCACGAATTCTCCCGAGTTTTCCCCTTGATTCAAACTTGCAGAATGTTCGTAACGAGTCCGTAGGAGGCCGGCGGAGTCCATGGATATATTGTAGCGGCTCGCTATGCCAGCCGTAGGTACTCGGGGCATCAGGTAAGCCAGGACGTTTTTTTCCAGCATGACAAAACATGTCCATGAGTAAAAAAATAGCCCCGAGTACCTACAGCTGGCATAACGAGCCACTACGATATATTCACGGACTCCTACGGCCTCCTACGGACTCATTACGAACATTCTGCGAGTTTGAAAACTCGGGAGAATTTGTGAATAACTCGGGAGAATTTGTGAATAACTCGGGTATGTGGGGCAGACCCTTAAAGCTTTTGCCTCTCCAAGTTAAAACTGAAATAAATTAAGTCACTCTGGAGAGTTAGAGGAACAATGTTAACAGGGGAATTAAATAAAAGCAGCAAGGAGTATAACTGCTTCCTACCAAATTTGTTAGTACATTAGAAGTCATAAGTGAATCAATGACAGTGAGAACTAAAGAACAAACCAGATCCTCCTGGATGAGATGAAAAGCGACAAATTCTATCCAAATTACTATAAATAAGAAAATGTCGTTTTTGGGGATTCTTGGATTTTTTTGACAGTTGAGGAGTTTTATTTTGCTGCAAGCAATGTATTTTGAACCTTCCTGCTTGCATTTTTTCTTTGATAACAATGACAGATCACGAGGAGCTCATTGTCATCGTCCTGAATTATTGCCGACTGCTTTGCATTTCACAAATCTCCCCGTCCCGTCATTTGCTAATCCGGCTGGAGTCCGGGAACTCCGAAATGACAAACATGTCTCCCCTGTCTGTGTTGTGAGTAATTAATCACTGTTTACCCGTGGCTGTTGGTACACTTCGCACAGAGTGGCAGCCCAGTCACAGCTCCAGTCGGCGGATTCCGGCTAAACGTACCTGTTAGCCAGATGCACTATCAGGCACCCAGCAAAAGTTACTGGAGCAACTGAGTGTTCGTAACTTCACCATCGTAATTCAGACGAGAGAAGGATAGTTGGACCCTCAACCCTGTAAAATCAAGTGACACGATCAAGTGGGCCGGCACAGTGGTGCTGCAGTACAGTTGCTGCTTTATAGCTCCAGACACCAGAGATCGATCTGGACCACAGGCGCTGTCTGCACGTTTGTACATTCTCCCTGTGACCGCGTGGATTTTCTCTGGGTGCTCTGGTTTCCTCCCATACTAGTAAGGCAAATAGGTTTGTAGGTTAATTGGCTTCGGTAAAATCGTAAATTGTCCCAGGTGTGTAGGATAGCGCTAGTATATGGGGTGATCGCTGGTCGGTGTGGACTATGTGGGCCGAATGGCCTGTTTCCGCGCTGTATCTCTAAAGTCTAAAGATTTAGGAGAGAAGATCCAGGGCAAGAAAAAATTCACAGAAGAAACTATTATTATCTTTTCTCTTTGTTTTTTCTTTC
This sequence comes from Okamejei kenojei, assembly GCA_035221665.1. Taxonomy (NCBI): domain Eukaryota; kingdom Metazoa; phylum Chordata; class Chondrichthyes; order Rajiformes; family Rajidae; genus Okamejei; species Okamejei kenojei. The sequence goes on from CM069132.1 coordinate 17,723,554, forward strand.
AAAATGCATTATCAGGCAGCAAAAGCTACTGAAGTAACTGTGTTCATAACGTCACCATCATAATTCAGACAAGAGAAGGATAGTTGGACCTCTCATCCCTGTACATTTACACTGTACAATGTCACATTCATCAAAGCGTAAATATCCTATATAATTTTGCTGCTATAACAGGAACATACATGCTTTAAAATAAATTCAATAGACACCGATATATGTTAGGTTAATTTGAAATTGGGAGTGATAAAGTCGGAGATATTCTTCTTGGTCTCTGGCTGGAAATATTTTCAAACTATAATCATTTAAAAGTTCTCCAATTACTTCCCTGAGTTAAGGAAAGGATGTACAGTTAAGACCACAAAATAATTCATCAAATCCCTTGTGCAAATTCAAGCCAGAGAGATGAATTTCTCTAATTCAGTGATAACACATAAAAGAGGCAAAATGCGGAAATGATTTTTTTAGTTTTAGTTTTAAAGATACAGCTTGGAAATCTTTAGAGATACAGCAAGATGCGCATTGAGTCTACGCCGACCATCCCAAGTTCTTCCCATGACCTGTTCACACTGGTTCTATATTATCCCACTTTCTTATCCACTCCTTACACATTAGGGGCAATTTACGGAGGCCAATTAACCTATAAATGACCCAGCACACCCTTAGAAGACAAGGAAACGCATGTGGTCACAGGGAAAATGTGCAAACTCCACACAGACAACACGCAACGTCAGGATCAAACCCGGGTCTCTGGCGCTGTAAGGCAGCAACTCTACCAGCCACCTAGTCAGATGAAAGTTGCGGGATGATTGAGATCGGACCATTTCTAGGTCAACATCAACAGATGAGAATAGCACTCCCTTGAAAGTGCTGTGGTCTTTCTTTAATGCGCTGAACAGGATGTAATTAGGACCTCATCAGGCGAAAAGCAGAGAAGTTTTTATACGTAGCTTTAGTTTCAAAGGTACAGCATGGAAACAGGCCCATCGAGACCAAGTCAACATACTATGTTAACACCTTATCATCCACTCCTTCCGCGTTAGGAAATAGGTCCTCATCAGGCCCTGAGCACAATTTTTCCCGTTATTTTCGTTTGGAAGCGACTGTGGCTTTCTCATCAAGTGACACAATTAGGGCCTAAGACCCATCGAGACCATGCTGACCATCAAAAACCCACGTAGACTAATCCTAAATAAACCCTGTTTACTTATTCTCTCCCTTCCCCACTTCTCATAAACTGTACCCACATTCCACCACTCATTTCCACATTAGAAATGCTTTGCAGTCCACCAGTCCACAAGCTTTTGGGATGTGGGAGAAAACTGGAGGAAACTCACACGATCACAGGGAGAACATGCAAAGTGCATGCAAACAGCACGCAAGGTCAGGATTGAACCCGGGTTTCTGGCTTGGCGAGGCAGTAGCTCTACTAGCTGCCTCATTGACACCAGACAATTTCCAAGGGAGGGAACTTTCCTCTGGTTTACTCAAAGGACAATGGACAAAGGACATTTATTGTCACATACACCAATTGGTGTAGTGAAATTTGACTTGCCATGCAGTGCACAGATAAAGATAAGACACAACATTAAAGAATTTTACAATAAACATAAAAACATCCCCCCCCCCCACAATGGTTCTCACTGTGAGGAAAGGCACAAAGTCCAGTCCCCATCCCCATGTCCACCCATAGTCGGGCCTATTGAGGCCTCCGCAGTCGCCACTACGGCGGCCCGATGTTCCAGGCCGTTCTCGCCGGATGATGGTGCTCCGGCGTCGGGAGAATCCTCTCAGCGGCTTGGGACACCTGGAACGGCCGCTTCCTTAACGGATTCCGCGGCTTCCAAAGCCGACAGGCCGCGCTGGATGGAGCTCCACCACTGGGATGGAGGCTCCCGATGTAAAGTCCAGCGCCGCCCGCAGCTGGCCGCTCCACAGACCCGTGGCTCCACGATGTTTTTTGTCGGCGATTCTTCAGCTCACCGGAGTTCCAGCGCGGCGACCCAGGCAAGGCATCGCCCGCTCCGCGATAGCGCTCCAGCGCTGCGCTACCGCTGAAGCCGAGGCTCCGGCCGGTCCCATCAGGAAACGCCGCTCCAGGCCTGCTGGTAGGCCGCGAGGACGGGTCGAAGATGCAGCCCGGAGAAAAGCCGCCTCTCCGACCAGGTAGGGACCAGGAAAAGCAGTTTCCCCCTTCCCCACCCCCCACCCCTCACATAAAAAAGAATAGACTCCAAACAAAACACTTAAAAATAAAGAAAAAAGTTAAAAGACAGACAGCTGCAGCCTGGGCAGCCATACCCAACTGGACGGCGCCCCCCAAATTAATGTTTGGATGTAGTTGACTGTTCCTTTCAAATCTTTAAAGCAATAGTTTTGTGAATGCATAACTAGTCAAGGTATGGTATTTCACCTTGATGTCAGTAAAGATCTCAAACTCGGAAAGGATTCTGAAGGCAGAAACCATCTTCCCATTTGAAAGGTCTTGAAGAGCCACAATCTACAGGACTACAGATCTATATAGGAAGGTGGGATATGGTACAATGGGCCAAATGATCTTCTGCGTTGTAGATATTCTATTTTTTCTACCCATGAGGTTTTTTTTTCAACTTGTGGTGAGATATATATGGAAGTATTAATGAACCACTGCTTTTGTCCCCTCCCAGGCCAACATCACTAGTCATAGAGTCATACAGCACGAAAACAGGCTTTTCGGCCCAACTTGCCCCTGCCAACCAAGATCCCACATCCAGGCTCGTCCCATGTGCCCATGTTGGCCCATGTCCCTCTAAACCTTTCCTATCCATGTACCTGTCCAAATGTTTTTTTTAATGTTGTTATAGTACCCGCCTAAACTATCTCCACTGGGAGATCATTGTATATATGCACCAGCCTCTGTGAAAAAATTCCCCCTCAGGTGTTGATTAAATCTTCCCTCTCTTACCTTATGCTTATGTCCTCTGGTTCTTGATTCCCCTGCTCCTGGATTCCCCTGCTCTGGATAAAAAAAAAACTATGTGCATTCAGCCTATCTACCCTATCTACCCCCCTGGTATTGAGGCCCTTGGTACACTAAATTATCTGCTTTGGATATGCCATGTAGTTTACATCCCTGATATTGGATCCCAAAACAGGCGGTCTATTCTGGTCGAAGGTAGACACAAAATGCTGGAGTAACTCAGAGGGTGAGGCAGCTTCTCTGGAGATGCTGCCTCACCCGCTGAGTTACTCCAGCATTTTGTGTCCACCTTCGATTTTAACCAGCATCTGCAGTTCTTTCTTACACAGTCTATTCTGGTCTCTGCCTCAGGAAGGAATTACCATGTAGGCAGAAGAAAAGATGTAAGGATGTAATCCGAGACCCTTTGGACCAATGCAACACTGACTCTCTGGCCCATAATAAGTGGAAAAGGAACATTTGGATGGTATTGAATCCCTGCATTACGTGCACACAGAAACACCATGTAGTCAGGGGAAGAAGTAAATAGTTCACAGGCTACCTAACTTCCTTAAAGATAGACACAAAATGCTGGAATAACTCAGCGGGCCAGGCAGCATCTCTGGAGAAAAGGAATAGGTGACGTTTCGGGTCGAGACACATGTGTCTATCTTCAGTGTAAACTAGCATCTACAGTTCCTTCCTACACACTACCTAACTTCCCTGTCAGTCCCCTCTACCAGAACACTGTGTTTAGCGATCAGTTTGGAGATACAGAGCAGAAACAGGTCCTTCAGCCCACCAAGTCCACACTGACCAGCGATCCCCGCACGTTAACACTACCCAACACAAACTGGGGGCAATTTTACATTTCTATCTAGCCAATTAAGCTACAACCCTGTACATCGTTGGAGTGTGGGAGGAAACCGACAATCTCGGAGAAAACCCATGCAGGTCACAGGGAGAACGTAACGTACAAACTCCGTACACACAGGCACCCGTAGCCAGGATTGAACCCCGGTCACGGGCCCGGTAAGGCAGTAGCTCGACCGCTGCGCCACCGTGCCACTCCGTGATTCTATCCTTGACCACATCGGTCACCTCAGATCCTAGAAAACTAGAGTGGAAGCAAGTCATCCTCAGTCCTGATGACAGCCTAAGAAGAAGAAGGTAATCCACAAAACGTGGCATTCTCGTCACCATCTTAGTTACTTGTGGTATCGTTGTTGCATGTGCCACATGGGCAGTCAATGGGCTTTGCATTGTTAATTAATGGTAATTACCACAGAACCAGTTGTTAAAACTTGCAGCAAATTGGACCCCAGGAGAGATTTCTTTCTCAAATTATTCTAATAACACAATTGATACTAACATACTTTTATGATGTTTGCTACTTTGCTTTAAAATTCTTCAGATTTCAAAAGAGAGACAATTGGCTATTTAACTCCTGAAACAGCTGGGTCTTAAATTTAGGTTTTTGCTCCGAATTTATTAAATGCATAAAACCTCTACAAACTGGAACCATGGCAAACACTTATGGGACATTTTCCCAGTTGGACCTAATGATGTTCATAAACACATTCTGGAAATAAACTTGAGTGTAAAGAGTTGGAATGGCTTCATTTACCATATCTACTGGAGAATGGATGTGAAATTGCTGCCCGATGTTTATTCACATGGTGTCTATAACGTCTTCCTGTTAGTTAGCTCACTGTCTCACTGCACTAATGAGTTTGCTTTCCTGCAAATTTGAGGGTGCTGCAGTTTACACAACAAACAATTCCATTTTTACAATCCTTAATCACACTCGAGCAAACTCTGAATCATGAGGATTGTACATGCATTTATATATCATTGTATCATTGTTTGCAGGAAGACTGCAGGGACCAGTGCCATTCACTACACATGCCCCCTTTGACCCCACAAATATCCGTTGTTCCATCAACCCGGAACTACTGTAAAATATCCTTCACAAATTTGGCTGCACACACAAAAATTAACCTCTATCTTATATTTGCTTCTTGATGGCAGGCAAACCATGGTACTAACAGGCGCGTTACAGAATAAATCTCAATGGAGACCTTGTGTCAAACAAGGCCGTGTCTTTGTCCCAACATTTCTCCCAATAGTTCTCAGTACAATATTGCATCTAGCCTCCCACAAATGTGTTGCAGGTGTGGGTCTAATTTTCATGAAATTGTTCAACTTTCAACGATTCCACACCAAACCCACGGTAAACCAGACCTGAAAACTGGAATGATATGTGGGCGATAAACAGTCGGTGTTCTAGCTTGTGCCACTCAGAGGGTAAACACCACCACATAGCCTACTTGTTCAATGAAACACACAAATGGACAGGCTTTACATTCAACTTCTTTAATACTACGAGCTTCTAGCAGTCACCACCAGCTGCACTACAAATTGCTTCTGACAATATAGGTCTCCAATATGTGCACCACTTTGCATGTTTCTGGGCTGCCTCTGGGTGAAGGTAGACATCAGTGTCTTCAGTGCCAGAAAAGTCATTGTTTGATTGAGGAACGCGTTATTTGGATACAAAGATCTCAGAGCTTGCACAAAACACATGGTCTACTGGGCAGCAATGATCTCTGCCTCCTATTTTCCACCTACTGAAGAGTCTCTGGAAGACACTGGAAACATATCATCAATACTATCTTGGTAAAACCTTACAGGTTCACTGGAAGGACAAGCTGACCAGTGTCAGTACCCTCTCCTGGGCCAATATCCTCAATATATGCCCCAAATAACACTCATTTGGTTACTTTGCACAAGCTATGTTATTTTCATGCCTGCCACATGGGAGGAGATTACCAGGCAGAGGAATAGATTAAAGGATGTGTTCGGAGTTTCCTATAGGCGTACACTATGCCCAGGCAGAAAAGCTCAGACCAATGATCATTCAAAGTGGAAAAGGGATATTAAACGCTAGGGACAATTTACAATTTTTAGAAACCAAATAACCTATAAACCTGCACGTCTTTGAAGTGTGAGAGGAAACTGGAGCACCCAGAGAAAACCTTAGCTCTTAGGGCTAAAGGAATCAAGGGATATGGAGAAAAAAGCAGGAATGGGGTACTGACTTTAGATGATCAGCCATGATCACATTGAATGGCGGTGCTGGCTCGAAGGGCCAAATGGCCTACTCCTGCACCTATTTTTGAATGTTTCTATTTTTGTTCTTAAACCCACACGGTCTACGGGGAGAACATACAAACTCTGTGCAGACAGCACCCGTAGTCAGGATCGAACCCGGGTCTCTGACGCTGGAAGGCAGCAACGCTACCGCTGCGCCACCGTGTCGTGGAGACGTAATGCCCCTTTTAAAGTGCACAGCTTCTTCTTCTTTACATGAAGTACGATTAAAATTCCCATCCACTATTTAGAACAGGCAGCCAGCTGAATAGTTTAGTGGCTGTTAAGCCACTAGAGAGATACAAAATGAGAGTATTCTTTCAGGCAGATCTTGATTGCCTCAGTTTCTGTCAGTTAGGCTAATGAGATCTTACAGAATACAGTAACCCAATGGAAACTAAACTCATTAGACCCTAGTCTTCGCCATTAAAATTAACAAAGTCTAGTCACATTGGAACCCAGGTTTCTAATAGTGAAAAACATTCCCCTGAATGTTTAACAAATCCCTTAATATAATATTATGTGCATTCATTTTAATACCAACTGCATTATTAATATTATTGGTATCCTCGGGCCATCTATTAACTCAACTATCTCATTATCTCTTGTCATGAGAATGAATAATATGTAAATTGGTCCTGATCTGGTTAATCATAAAAATATTGAAACTTGGTGAGATAACTCTGTATCTTAATAAATCTACATTTAACAGTCCAGTTAACTTTGAAAAAATGTTTACCATGTGCCTTCCCTAAGAGAAGCCAAAACATCTAACTGGTTATGAATTTGGTTGTGGGGAGGAAATAGGTAACTGAATCTGAAGAAGGGTCTCGAATCGAAACATCACCCATTCCTTCTCTCCAGAGATGTTGCCTGTCCCACTGAGTTAACATAGAAACATAGAAAATAAGTGCAGGAGGAGGCCATTCGGCCCTTCGAGCCAGCGCCGCCTTTCATTGTGATCATGGCTGATCGTCCCCAATCAATAACCTGTGCCTGCCTTCTTCCCATATCCCTTGATTCCACTAGGCCCTAGAGCTCTATCCAACTCTCTCTTAAATCCATCCAGTGACTTGGCCTCCACTGTCCTCTGTGGCAGGGAATTCCACAAATTCACAACTCTCTGGGTGAAAAAGGTTTTTCTCACCTCAGTCTTAAATGGCTTCCCCTTTATTCTAAGACTGTGGCCCCTGGTTCTGGACTCACCCAACATTGGGAACATTTTTCCTGCATCTAGCTTGTCCAGTCCTTTTATAATTGTATATGTTTCTATAAGATACCCCCTCATTCTTCTAAACTCCAGTGAATACAAGCCTAGTCTTTTCAATCTTTCCTCATATGACAGTCCCGCCATCCCAGGGATCCATCTCGTGAACCTACGCTGTACTGCCTCAATCATAAGGATGTCCTTCCTCAAATTAGGAGACCAAAACTGTACACAATACTCCAGATGAGGCCTCACCAGAGCCCTATACAACTCCAGCATTTTGTGTTTACTTTCGAAATAAGGGATCATTGGAGTAGTCAGGCATTGAGAAAAGAGGCAAATGATATTTAATCCTGAATAGTGAATCCATCTGACGAGGGTGAACAAACCGAGGGAATTGAAAATAAATGATGAGATAAGGAGGAAAGAGTAGAGCAGAGGGATCTTGAAGTGTCTATCCACAGATTCCACAAGGGAGTATGTTAAGCAGGGTAGACGACACATAATATGATGAAATATAAGAGAGGAAGGCTGTGCTAGCCCTTATGAAACACCACCAGAGCCATACTTGTAGGAGTTGTAGGAAGGAACTGCGGACGCTGGTTTAAACCGAAGATAGACGCTTACATTTCATGCTTACATTTGTTCACTGCATGCTACAGAAAAGGTTCAATCCCATCAGAGAATGTGCGGAGGAGATTTGTGAGAGGCACAATGGTGACGCGTCGACTGGAACTACCTCATAGCTAAAACAACGCGGGTTCATTTAAGCCCTTGGGTACTGTCTATGTGGAGTTTGCACGTTCACCCCAGTGATTGTGCATATTTCTCCTGGATTTTCCAATTTCCTCCCTCATTCCAATGATGTGCTGGAAGGCAAGTTAACCGGCTATGGTAAGATTGCCCTTGGTGTAGGTACCTGGTAGGCAAATCAAATTGGTGTCAACATGTGAGAGAATAAATTACAGGGAAATCTGCACTGATTGGGTTATACAGGGAATTAAATTGTCGATAGGATTGCTCTGAGAGCCAGCATGGATTCAGTGGGCTGATGCATTCCTTCTTTTGCTGTGAGGAAGATTTGGTTAGTCTGGACTTGTTTTCTGTGCACAAACGAAGGCTGAAGGGTGTTTTGGACAAATTATTGGATGCTTAGACGAGCACAGAAGATTTACTTTCTTTATCCATTAACAATAGGTAGGGGACATGGATTTGATGAAGGAGTTGTGGGAAGCCGAGGGGATGTTTAGTTTAATTTCGTTTTTCGTTTAGCGATACAGCACGGAAACAGGCGATTCGGCCTACTGAGTCCGCAGCGACCAGCGATCCCCGCACATTAACAGCGATCCTACACACACTATGGACAATTTACACATACACCAAGCCAATTCGCCTTTTGGAGTGAATTTACCTTTACGTCTTTGGAGTGTGGGAGGAAAGCAAAGATATCGGAGAAAACTCACACAGGTCACGGGGAGAAGGTACAAACTCCGTACCGACAACACCCATAGTCAGGATCGAACCCGCGATTCTGCGGCTGCAAAACGCTGTAAGGCAGCAACTCTACCGTTGTGCCACTGTGCCGCCCGGTTGTGTTTGATCCAGCAACTGGCAGCCATCTGGAACTCACTGCCGGGACGTACGGTGGAGGTGGGAGGAGACCATCAGTCTAACGAACGGGCTCGACCCGAAACGTCACCCATTCCTTCTCTCCAGAGATGCTGCCTGTCCTGCTGAATTACTCAGCTTTGTGTGCCTAGCTCCAGTTTTGAAGATATACTTTGATAACCACATGGCAACCTACAAGGCTGTGAGCCAAAAAGCTAGGAGATGGAATTGGGTGAGCAAAGGTCAGTTTAGTTTAGAGATATGAATAATGAATGAATGAATAAGTTTATTGGCCATGTATTCACATACGAGGAATTTGCCTTGGTACGATATGGAAGCAGGACCGTCACGATCGAGTCCGCTCCGACGAACGATCATCCATTCACACTAAACCTGTTTAATCCCACTTTCTCATCCACTCCCTATACACGAGTGGCAATTTACAGAGGAAAATTATCCTACAAACCCTCACATCTTTGGGATGTGGGAAGAAACCAGAGCACACGAAGGAAACCCACGTGTCCACAGAGATAACATGCAAACAGGTCTTAAGGGGTTGGACAGGCTAGATGCAGGAAGATTGTTCCCGATGTTGGGGAAGTCCAGGACAAGGGGTCACAGCTTAAGGATAAGGGGAAATCCTTTAAGACCGAGATGAGAAAGACTTTTTTCACACAGAGAGTGGTGAGTCTCTGGAACTCTCTGCCACAGAGGGTAGTTGAGGCCAGTTCATTGGCTATATTTAAGAGTGAGTTGGATGTGGCCCTTGTGGCTAAGGGGATCAGAGGGTATGGAGAGAAGGCAGGTACGGGATACTGAGTTGGATGATCAGCCATGATCATATTGAATGGCGGTGCAGGCTCGAAGGGCTGAATGGCCTACTCCTGCACCTAATTTCTATGTTTCTATGTTTCTAAACTCCACACAGACAACACCCGAAGGTCAGGATTGAACCCGAGACTCTGCCGCTGTGATGCAGCGTCTCTATCAGCTGTGCCGCTGCGACCAGCATGGACTCGATGGGTTGCATGGCCTCTTCGTGTGCCGTGAATTTCTATAATTCTGTGATTTAATTCTAGTGTCAGATACAGGGAAAATTGAATTGCTGAGGCAGAGAATTAAATTCCTCCCTTTGTGACCATCTGTCCAACAAGCCTGACTTTTGCCTCCTTGGAATAGATGGCAAAGCTACCTCTGCTTCTATTTTCTTAGATAAATTCTTATGTTTAAATAGTTCAAATGTGCAGGTCATTAGAAATATAGAAACATAGAAATTAGGTGCAGGAGGAGGCCATTTGGCCCTTCGAGCCAGCACTGCCATTCATTATGATCATGGGTGATCATCCATAATCAATAACCTGTGCCTGCCTTCTCCCCATATCCCTTGATTCCGCTAGCCCTTAGAGTGTCTAACTCTCATTTACATTCATCCACTGTATTGGCCTCTATTGCCTTCTGTGGCAGAGAATTCCACAAATTCACAACTCTCTGCGTGAAAACATTTTTTTCTCATCTCAGTTTTAAATGGCCTCCCCTTTATTCTTAGACTGTGGCCCCTGGTTCTGGACTGCCCCAACAATGAGAACATTTTTCCTGCATCTAGCTTGTCCAGTCCTTTTATAATTTTATATGTTTCTATAAGATCCCCTCTCATCCTTCTAAATTCCAGGGAAAGCCCAGTCTTTCCAATCTTTCCTCATGTAACAGTCCCGCCATCCCGGGGACTAACCTTGTGAACCTACGTTGCACTGCTTCAATAGCGAGGATGTCCTTCTTCAAATTAGGATCGTCAAGAAGTAGACTGTTTTTAATAAAACTCAGAATGCAAAATCAGACGTTTAAAAACTGTTATTTCGACCGCTTTAGCATGCACCCTTTCATAGTCAGTCATACAGCGTGGAAAAGGCCATTTGGCCCAACTTGCCCACACTGACCAACATGTCCCATCTACTCTACTCCCACCTGCCTGCATTTGGCCCTTTTCACTCTAAACCTATCCTATCTGTGTGCCTGTCTAAATATTTCTTAACATGTTAGAATTCTTCACAGATTCTGTGCTGATCCCAACCCCATCTCTTTTTCCTGTTGTGCTGACGGGTCCTTGACCTGAAACATCAACTGTTCCTCTCCCCGTTGATGCCCTTTGGCCGGCTCAATGCTTCAAGCATTCTCTGCTTTAGTTTATGCAGACTTGGAAGTAATTAACACAGTCCTATCCCTGGAACTAAAGTAGTGGTCATGCAGCATTAAAGTATCTTCATTACCAGCATGGTGAAAGGCATGACAAGTAAATGATAATTATGTTGACTGCTATCATCGTACAACGTCACGCCACTTGTAATCCAGCCTATTTACTGCCATTCTTTCCTTCTATACAGCCTCATGATCATCAAGTGATGAATGGGGCTAATTGTCCCTGAAAGCACAAAGCTTTGGGGCATCAAAAGGCTTTCATGCTTCTTGCCATTGGTTGATATCCCTGCAATTCTTCACGGCAACTTAAAAACTATTGGGCTTCCACCCTCCCCATATAGCCACTGTGTATTTCTGGATATAGATACTGTAAGCTATCTCTTATATTCTTCTTGTTCCATTGGAATGGTGGTGCAGCGTTAGACTTGCTGCCTTACAGTGCCAGAGACCTGGGTTTGATCCAGACTATGGGTGCTGTCTGTACGGAGTTTGTACGTTCTCCCAATGACCAGTGTGGGTTTTCGCCGGGATCTCTGGTTTCCTCCCGCACTCCAAGGGTTGTAGTTTGCATGGCTTGCTATCATTGTAAATTGTCCCTAGTGTGTGTAGGATAGCGTTAGTATGCGGGGATCGCTGGTTGGCACGGGCCCAGTGGGCCGAAGGGCATGTTTCCATGCTATATGTCTAAACTAAACTAAACACTGCAAGAACCATTCCAACAGGTGGTTCTCCATTTCCTTGGATAGTCAACTCTTCTGCTCTGTATACAACTGATATTTCTCCCTGTTGAATATCATCCATGCATGGAGAATCCTAGGAGTCAATGTTTAGACATTCTCTTTCAATATAGAATTTAAATACCGTTAATAGAGTAATGGATGAAAGACTATCAAAAATTGCCAATGATAACCGGGTTAGATTTATAAATAACTCTTGGCTCATCAATTGTGAAGACATAGAGCGAGAGATGTGTTGCTGCAATGATATTGGAAATCATTGTGGGCAAGTGTGAAATAAAGAGGTTATTGAAGAGGTACAATATACTGAAATTTTAAAATACACACAATTGTATCTACAGACATAGCATTATAAAATATTTGAACCGGATAGATCAGAAATAATTACTTCACATAGAAGGTGGATAATGTTCAGAGATACAAAAGACTACGGATGCTGCAATCTGGAAGAAAAATCAAATTGCTGGAGAAACTCAGCAAGTCAGGCAGCATTTGTGCAGGAAATGGACTATCGACGTTCCAGGTGGAGACCCTTTCTCAGTGTAGACCTGAATCACCATCTTCTATTCATTTCCCTTCACAGATACTGTCTGGCCTGTTGAGTTCCTCCAGCACTTTGGTTTTTTTTGGTTAATGTGCAGAATGGACCGGTCAGGAATGGCTCTGTGGCTGAAAACATCAAGCATTACAAAATATTATATAGATCAGATCTAATTACATCACACAGAGGGTGGTGAATGTTCAGAGGAGACAGTGTTTTGAGCAAAAGTTGTGAAGCATTTAGTATGTAATTGGTCCAGATATTGGTTCATATAGAAGCAGATATAATAGCAATATATAAGACACTATATGACTTGTTGGAACAAAGTGGAAAGGCCACATGGAGTTAAGCCCCTGTCCCACTTCGGAGACCTAAACAGCACCTCTGGTGACCTTGCCCGACACCCAAGGTTTCCATGAGGTCACCGGAGGTTTTGGTCACTCTCCCTAATGGTCGAAAGTGGTTTCCGCGTGGTCGAGGCTTAATCTAGGTTGCTGCTATTTTTTCATCATGATTAAAACCGGCCTCAACTAAAAATAGGTTGCCGTTTTAAAAATCGATCATTTTTTTAGTTCAGGTCTAGTCGAAGCCGGTTTTCTTCATAGTCGAGGAAGGTTTTCAACATATGCGTGGGAGGTAATAGGAGGTTGCAGGTCACCTCGACCTTGATTTTTTTTTTTGGGTGGTGGGCAAGGTCACCAGAGGTTGCTGTTTAGGTATCCGAAGTGGGACTGGGGTAAGTGTTTGAACTAACGAGTGATTTATTAAAACTGATGCACACCAGGAAACCAGTCAAAGCTGATCTACTGAGTATGACTTGGGTACGGATTTTATATTCTCAGATGACAAGTTATACAGAATTTGACGAACAGTAAAACTAGGTCTTGATTACAGAATGGAGCTTACAGAAAGACTTAATTAGGTAACAAACAGAAGAAAATGATCATCCACAAGTCTAACTTGGTTGACAGTAGATCCACACTTCTGTTACAATGATGGGTGCACGCTATAACATAATCAATTAACTTCCTGAAACTAGGGTGTCATCACCACTGCATTCCATGTCTGTACGTTTAGGCTTTGTCTGTGGTTCCCCGTCACCACATTAGCACAACCCACATCCCTATATACTAGTTATATATTAGCCCTCACTATTCTTTCCACAACAACCACATTTAAACACTCTTGACCTGACTCTCTTTAGTTATTTGGACAGACATAGTGAAAAGGAGGGAATTACGGCACGGTGGCGTAACGGTAGAGTTGCTGCCTTGCAGCACCAGAGACCCGGGTTCGATCCCGACTACGGGTGCTGTCTGTATGGAGTTTGTACGTTCTCCCGGTGACCTTGCGAGGGGTTTTCTCTGAGATCTTTAGTTTCCTCCCACACTCCAAAGGCGTACAGGTATGTAGGTAAATTGGCCAGGTGAATGTGAAAATTGTCCCTAGTGTGTGTAGGACAGTTTTAATATGTGCGGACACGGTGGGCCGAAGGGCCTGTTTCTGCGCTGTATCTCTACATAAATAAATAAATAAAGGATCTACAGGCAAATGGGAGTAGGTAGACTGGCATCATGGTCATTGCACACATGGTCGTGAATTAAAGGACCTGTTCCTGTGCTGTACTTTTCTAAGCTCTATGGACATAGCTGATGAGTAAAGGGCCTGTCCCACTTGCACGATTTTTCCGGTGACTTGCCCGGCACCCTTCATAATCGCAGCAGGTTGCTGAAAATGTTGAACGTGTTGCGGGGTGACACCTGTATGGTCATGAGTAGTGCCCAAAGAGCGGTACCTTTTTCTGGTTGCCGCTGGATTTTCACCACGTTGAACATTTTCGGCAACCTGCTGTGACTATGATGGGTGCCAGCAAGTCGCTGAAAAAAATCGCGTGAGTGGGACAGGCCCTTAAGATATTTTGGTTTCCAAATATGACCATCCAGAAATTCTGAAATTGTTTTCTCCAGTTCTACACATTGGTATGTTCCATTACGTATGTTACATTATTCTATATAATCAGACTGATTTAATAATGAAACACTATGAGATGCTGCAAAAGATTCTGTATTGACAACTTGAGGCAAAAATGGTATCATCTTTTCCCCCAAGCCGCTACATTTCCTTCTGTGCAATCGTGTCTTATAATGGTTGATTTGGATATTTCACCTATCTTATTTCTATTTCATGCTAAAGTTAGTAGAGGCATTAAGCTTGACATCATTGACATATTTTCCTATTTAGGCCATATATATGGTTCTTCAGGAATGAAACAGGTGCTTCAGCTTCCAATATGGGAGGACATATGATTGTGTGTCTGCTGGAAGTGGGCAGGAGGTAAAAGCAGACGTTGAGGATACTAGGTCACCCGTGCACATGAAATATGGATCAGAACCTTTGTTGAAAGCCCCCTTTGGGACTATCCTAGACTATGAATGCAGATAGCACAGATCATTGGTGGGCACTATCAAAATGAAATGCTTTTATTCATAAACTCATACAGCACGGGAATAGGTTCTTTGGTCAGCTGACCGGTTTTATAGACAAGCTGTTGAAAAAAGTGTTGGTCGGAGAGAAGTTTATAATACTCTTCCAGACTCCCAAACAGGGGCATCAAAGGTTAGAAGAAGAAGGCGGGGGAAAGGGGTTGAGAGAAAAAAAAATATCAGCCAAGATCGAATAGCGGAGCAGACTCGATGGGCCAAATGCCCTAATTCTGATCCTATGTCTTATGAACTTATAAACAATGAGAGCACATAGTGTCATTGACTTAGACAGCATGAAAACAGGCCCTTCGGCCCAACTTGCCTATGCCAACCAACATGCCCCATCAACACTAGTTCCATCTGCCTGCCTTTGGCCCATACCCCTTTAAGCCTATCCTGTCCATGTATCTGTCTAAATGTTTCTTAGATAGTAACCGCCCCAACTACCTCCTCCAGCCACTCAATCCATATACCTACTTCCCTTTTGTGTTACAAAGTTACTATTAAAGAGCAGGTTCCTATTAAATCAGGTTCCTATTAAATCTTTTGCCCCTCGCCTTAAACCTATGTCCTTTGGTTCTTGATTCCCCTACTCTGGGCAAGAGACTCAATTCTCAATTGCTTTCTCCCCTTCCCGATCACTTCTCCTCCTACCCTAACCTCTGTACTCCCCAACTCTAAGGACCTACCACGGGATCACCACTGGAGGCATAGCAGACCAAAGCTGAATGAAATGTGTGGCGCGGAAACAGGCCACTTGGCACAACTGGTCCAAACTGTTCATATTCTGCATGAGTCTCAGCCCAATCTTTCAACAGATCTTTATGTCCCCCTTTTACTCTTCAATTCATTTGAAAACCCTAACTGATCAATTACAAAATCATTTCCTGCGATTGCAAGCTCCACACTCTAAACACCCTTCCAAATGTAGAAATTTCTCTCTGTTTCATAACAATTTATTGATAACAATCTTGTGTTTGTATCCCCCAGTTTATAGACTGTCTCGAGTGTAAACATTCTCTCCGCATCTACCCTGTCCAACTCATTTGTAATTTTAAAGACCTTTATCACATCTCCTTTTGGAAAGGTAAAAGCACTTATCTGCACACTCTCTTCAGAAAGCGGTAATCTCTGATCACTGTAATTATGTGCAATCACTCCAACTCATACGTTCTGCCAAACTACCTGGGAAGGCAACATATATTGCCACGGCATATATAGTAGGCTGCGGACTAATTGCTAGTAAATAAGAAAGCATAGATGAATACTGTGACTCTACGACTCAATTGTTTTGCACTGCCACCAACAACTTTGTCATAGAACTAATCAGCACGGAAATAGTCCCTTCGGCCCAACTCGTCCATGCTGACCAAGATGCCTACCTGAGCTTGTCCCATATCTCCCTAAACCATTCCTATCCATGTCCATGTCCAAATGCCTATTAAACATTGCAATTGTACCCACATCTACTGCTTCCTCTGGCAGCTCATTTCACATTTCCACCATCCGCTGTGCAAAAAAGTTGCCCCTCAGGTCCCCTTTATCTCTATCCTCTAACATGAAATCCATTACATCTCCCTACCCTGGGAAAAAGATTGTAACCATTTACCTTACCTATACCTTTCATGATTTTAAAAACCACTATAGGGTCAGCCCTCCACTTCCTTTGCTCCACGGAATAAAGCCCAGCCTTTCCTTATTATTCAAGCCTTCCAGTCCCAATAATATTCCTGCAAATCTTTTCTGCACCTTTCCAGTTTGGTGACATGCTTCCTATAGCTAGACGACCGGGACTGCACATAACACTCCAAATGCTGAATTTCTAATCCTGCACAGTTACAACATGGCATCCCAACTCTTATACTCACTGCTCTCACTGATGAAGGCAAGAAGCCAAAAGATTTCCCCTCCACCCTGTCTCCCTGTGAAAGTAATTCCAAGGAACTATGAACTTCCACCCCTACATTTCTCTATTGTGCAACACTCACCGGGACACTGTATAAGTCATAGTTACAGTCATACAGCATGGAAAGAGGCCTTTCAGCCCAACTTGCCTATGTTGACCAAAATGCCCCATCTATATTGGTCCCACCTGCCTGTGTGTGGTCCATATCCCTCTAAGTCTTCCCTATCCATGTGCCTGTCCAATCTGCCGTGCCCTGAATTAACAACCAAAATGCCACACTTCAAATTATTCCAACTTAAATTCCATCTGCCATCGCCTTGGCCCATTTTCCCAATTCATCTAGATCCTTTCATAATTTTAGGTGACATTTATTACATCCACTCCAAAACCAATTCTGGTGTTATCCGCAAACTTATTAATCATGCCATCTATATTCTCATCCAAATCATTAATATAGATGATAACCACCAGTGCATCCGGCACCGATCACTGGCCCACTGTGGATTACAGGCCTCCAACCTGGAAAACAACCAATCTACTAACCATGGTCTTATTCCTACCACCAAAGCCAATTTTGGGTCCAATTGTCCAGCTTGGTCATGAAATCTTCTAATCTAACCTTCTAGACCAGCGTACCTTGCGGAACATTATCAAAGTCCGTGTAGCTAATGTAGTTAAGGTGTATAAAATCACGAGAGGAATAGATCAGGTGGAACCACAGAGTCTCTTGCCCAGAGTTGGAGAATTGTGAATCAGAGGACGTAGGTTTAAGGTTGAGGGGGAAAGATTTAATAGGAATCCGAGCGGTAACGTTTTCACACAAAGGATGGTGGGTGTGCGGAATGAGCTGCCAGAGGAGGGCCAAACACTGGCAGGTAGGACTGGTGCAAATGGGACATGTTGGTCGGTGGCTGCAGGTTGGGTCGAAGAGCCTGTTTCGGCACTATATCACTCTATGTCAACTGCTGTCCTCTTTCTAATCCTCTTGGTCATCTCCTCAAACAACACATTCAAATTTGTGAGACACCAATTCCCACGCACACAGCTGTGCTGACTATTCATAGCTTGTCCTTGCCTTTCCAGAGGCAGATTGATCCCATATCTTCAGTAGAATCCCCTTCAATAACTTTCCCACCTCTGATGTTAGGCTCACTGCCCTGTTGATGCCTGGTTTGTGCTTACGGCCCACTTTAAATAAAGGCAAAATATTCCAACACCTATGCCTGGGCCCCACCAACATCTTCCCTAGCTTCCCACAGTGTCCTAGGATATACTTGGTCTTGGTCTATTCCCCTCATGATTTTGTACACCTCTATAAGATCACCCCTCATCCTCCTGCACTCCAAGGAATAGAATCCTAGCCTGATCAGCCTCTCCCTACAACACAGCTCCATGAGTCCTGGCAACATCCTTGTAAATCTTCACTGCACCCTTTCCAGTTTGACAACATCTTTCCTCTAACATGGTGCCCAAAACTGAACACAATGCTCGAAATGCAGCCTCACCAACAGTTTATGCAACTGCGACATGACCACCCAGCTTCTATATTCAGTACTCTGACTGATGAAGGCCAATGTGAACCAAAAGTACTTTTGATCACCCTATCAACCTGTGATCCCATTTTCAACACACTACTTATCTGTGCTCTTAGATCCCTCTGCACCTGTCTAAATGTTTCTTAAACACTGCAGTAGTACGTGGGAGTTGCGATGGCACACTCCCGTTTACGTCACGCTTTCTGGAGTATGCGACAAAGAAAATTAGGGAAAGCTTGATAAAATATACTTCACATAGAAACTTTGAAGTGAACCTGGAACAGTTGCAACCTGCAAAGTTTTGCTTCTTATCTACAGTTTACGAACCCTTCGGGTCCGCCCAGGCCAGTGTCTGGGTCAAGATACAAGCAAAAAGCCACATTATGGGAATCAAGGTTTGTGTCATGAAAAACCCCAGTTACTGCAGCTGCACATAAACCACCGAATCTTAGACTACATGCACAATATAAATTCTAAATGGCTGCCCGCCATTCTAATTATTATGAATTATAAATGATTCCACCCGCCCTCAATAGAGATGACTTGTCCTTTCACTTTCCATTTCGGAATTTCAATCCTTGACCTCTGCCTCGCAGGACAACCAAAGTTAGAACTCAAGAAATAACCTTACCCAGCATTTATATAATCGCTGCAACACAGACGTGGTGGACCATTTAATTTAGTCCCCTTTCTGGATTTGTTTGATAAGTTTTGACAGGTTTAATTACACAAGTTATTTTTAACATCTCATTTAAAAAGGCAGGCTTTCAAACGCCCATCGTCCTCTCCTGCGCTGCCATTTAGTTCCGTATGAATCTGTCGCCGTCCACCGCGGCCCCTTTGTTGGAAGTGACAATCACCGTCTTTTGGAATGTGAATAGGCAGATACTCGGCAAGGCATGCAGGACAAAGGAGCTGTCTTTTTTTTTTCCTTACGAACGTACAGCTCGCCACGGCAATCTCATTGTTTTTTTTTTCTCTAAAGAAAAACGGGGAGAGAATTATTTTGACAATTCGCAAAAAATTCAAGTGCAGATCCCTGAAGCATTAATGCCAGGCTGACTGTCACAGGTAGAACAGTCTGATATGACTAACATTAAACTTTCCAATTGCCAAGCATGCAGTTATAACTTAATTATGCATCTTAACTCCAGTCACTTAATTTAAGGCAGGCCAAATCAATGGAGGTGCACTGCTGTGAATATGCACACCGATATTCATTCATCATAATTCACAGATCCCTACCTTCTGATTATGTGATAAACCCTTAAGGTGATAAGGTCACAAGTGATAGGAGTAAAATTAGGCCATTCGGCCCATTAAGTCTATTCTGCCATTCAATCATGGCTGATTTATCATTCCCTCCTAACCTCATTCTCCTGCCCTTCCCCATAACCTCTAACACCCTTACTGATCAATAATCTATCTATCTCTGTCTTAAAAATATCCACTGACTTGGCCTCCACAGCCTTCTGTGGCAAAGAATTCCACAGATTCACCACCCTCTGACATTTGTCAGAAATTCTCCTCATCTCTTCCTAAAACAACGTCCTTTAATTCTGATGCTAGTCCTAGACTCTCCTACTAGTGGAAATTTTAGCTTTATATGTGTGGATCTGTCTAAGTGTAAGTAGTCCTCGGAGCTAGTGGTAGTCATTATTTTGGCCATATTGGGATTATCTTGGCTCATGCCTGATGTTTGAGGCAGGCACCATTTTACCTTCTGTTAAGGGCCTGTCCCACCAGCATGCGATTGTATGCGTCTAGCGCGACCAAACGTGGTCGCTTGAGCCGTATGGCCTCGCGGGGCCGGTCCCACTTCGATCAGCGGAGGCGTATGGAGTTGTGCGGGGCTGGTCCCGGCATCGCGCGGGTCTCCAAAAATCTTGCACTGTCCAAAATCCCGCACGCCAACGGCCTGTCGGCCCGCAGGCGCATTGAGGGCGTACGCAGCGTCTCGACGGGCATATACAGCTTGTTGACATCGTACCCAGCGTCTTGATGTCGTACGCAGCGTCTTCACAGCGTACGCCTAGTGTGTGGCGTTGCGCGATGACATCACCGCCCGGCGTACCATTGCTTGATGACGTCACCGCCCGACGCCGTGCGACGTCCAAATTCAGTCGGCCCGCCTCCTGCCCAGCTGATTGGTGAGTATGATTTCGGGACCAGCCCCGCACAACTCCATACGCCTCCGCTGTTGGAATTGGAACCGGCCCCGTGAGGCCGTACGCCTCAAGCAACCACATTTGGTCGCACTAGACGCATGCAATCGCATGCTGGTGGGACAGGCCCTTTAGACTGCAGTGGGCTGACAAATGCTGGCTCAGTATTAATAAAGCTACCAGTAGGCTAAAATGTAGACTTAAAAAAACATTGCTGGAATAACTCAGTGGGGCAGGCAGCATCTCTGGAGAGAAGGAATGGGTGACATTTCAGGTCGAGAAGGGTCTCGACCTGAAATGTCACCCATTTCTTCCCTCCAGAGATGCTGCCTGTACCACTGAGTTACTCCAGCTTTTTGTGTCTATCTTCGGGTTACTATCTAATCCACGATTCCCATGAAATTCCGTGAGATTGAAATTAGCAGTGACGATGTGAATGCAAAATTAGCTCAGGGGCAGAAGGCAGATTGACGTCCCTAGGAACTGCAGATGCTGGTTTACAAGAAGAAACACAAAGGGACGGAGTACCGCAGCAGGTAAAGCAGCAACTCTGGAGAACATGGATAGGCAATGTTTGGGTCAGGACCATTCTCCGGACTGATTGTAGTAGGTGTGTGGGGGGGGGGAGGCAGAAAGCTGGAAGATTGATGGGGCGGGGCAAAGTCTGGCAAATTACAGGTGTACAGAGCTGAGGACTTTTTGACTGGTAGATGATTGGACAAAAGCCAGGGATGAAAAGACAAAAGGTGATGAGATAAGGAGATGAGGGGAGATGCGGTATGAAATGTAAAGCTAGAGGAAGGAATAGAGGTGGAAGAGGACAGGAGGTGGGGGAAAGGGAGAAATGGGCGTGCATCCAGCTGGGGCAAGGGCAAGAAAAGGGGGAGAAAGACAGAGTGTGATGATAGTTTGTCAGAGTGAAGATCTGATTTTCCCTATGATACCCAGGAGTTTGTGTTTTTGGACAGACACAGCACTTCTGAAATATAAGATTGGTTTCATTCATTTTATTTTGGAAAGTGAACATAATTTAGGGGGTACACAAAAGGCTGGAGAAACTCAGCGGGTGCAGCAGCATCTAAGGAGCGAAGGAGATAGGCGACGTTTCGGGTCGAGACCCTTCTTCAGACTGGTCAGGGATCAGGGAAACGAGAGATATAGACGGTGATGTGGAGAGATAAAGAACAATGAATGAAAGATATGCAAAAAAGTATCAATGATAAAGGGAACAAGCCATTGTAAGCTGTTTAAAGGGAACAAGCCACTGTAAGCTGTTGAGTGCCCATCTCTACTTTACCTTGCAGATGGGATGGTAAGTTTCCATCTTGAACCACAGTAGTTCTTGTAGTGCAGGTATCTCCTTAATGTTGTTGGGAAGAGAGTTCCAGGATTTGGGGCCGGTGATGTTACAGAAACATCTGTACTGGGTGAGAGGATGGGTGGTGTTACCATGGGCAAGTTGTCCTTCTCAATAGGGCCTATTCTTTGACTTTATTCTTTAGAGACAAAGCCCTTCGGCCCGCCAAGTCCCTGCCGACCAACAATCATCCCGTGCACTTGAACTATCCTACACCCCAGGGACAATTTACAATTTTACTGAAGCCAATTAACCTGTACATCTTTTGAATGTGTGAGGAACCCAGAGCACCCAGGCAAAACCCACGTGGTCTTGGGGAGAAGGTATAAACTCCGTACAGAGAGGATCCCTAGACAGGATCGAACCCGGGTCTCTGGCGCTGTAAGGCAGCAACTCCACCGCTGCACCACTTTGCCTCCCCGTACGTTACGGAGTACTTATAGTGGACCGACTTATAAAGTTCCCAGAATACTCAAATCATAGGAACTTGGAAAATAATGTCAAGGATTGCTACGGACTTCTGAAACACCCAAACAGACTGATGGTGGAGAATTAATCAGCAAACTCTTTCAAAGAGCTGGGGCAAGTAAAGCTGAAGAGGCTTCATTTTATTTGTTCACGGTATGTGGGACATAGATGTTACTGCAAAAACCCACTTTCATGAACAAATCTTAAATGGGGGCGGCAGAGTGGATCAGTGGTGGAGTTCCTGCCTCCTGGCGCCAGGGTCCTGGAGTCGATCCTGACTACGGGTGCTGTCTACAAAGTTTGTACATTCTCCCCATGACCGCATGGGTTTTCTCCGGCTACCCCGGTTTCCTCACACACTCCAACGGCGTACAGGTTTGTAGGTTAATTGGCTTCAGTAAAATTGTAAATTGTCCCTAGTGTGTAGGATAGTGGCAATGTGTGAAGTGTTTGCTTGTCAGTGCGGACTTGGTGGGTCAAAGCGCCTGTTTCTGCGTAGTATCTCTATAATCGAAAGTCAAACCTTCTGCTGCTGTTCTTGTGGTGAAGGGGCTTCCACGACGTTGAATTTCTGGAGCGCTAAAGAAAGGTCCCGACCTGAAACATCATCCAAAGTCTAGGACCAGACAACTTGTCCGCAGGGCAGCACAGTGACGCACAGTGAGCTGCGGCCTCACACGCCAGGGACTCGGGATCGAATCTGACCTTGGGTGCTGTCTGTGTGGAGTTTGTACGTTCTCCCTGTGACTTCCGGGTGCCCTGTTTTCCATCCACAATCCAAAGACATGCAGGTTTGCAGGTTAGTTGTCCCTTATGTGTCTTGACCCCTGTGTGTATGAAGTGGACGGGAAACTGGGATAACTTAGAACTAGTGTGACCGATGGTCGGCACGGACTCAGTGGGCCGAGGGGCCTGCTTTCAGGCTGGATCTTTCAATTAATTGATTCCCTCCGCAGAAGCTGCCTATTCCGCTGAATTCCTCCAGCACTTTGTATTTGCTTTGCTTCTGGCATCTGCAGTTGAATTGAATTCCAGCATTTAAGAACTAATGGCAAAGAAGGAACATAGGTTCCACGTCAGGGTGCTTTGCAACCTGAATGAGACTCTGGAGGTGGTCCCAGATGACGTACTTGATGACCTACCAGATGACCTCTGCTTGACCTTCCTGCTGATAGTTGTGGATTTAGGGGGTGGCCACACCAACTTCCCACAGTGCATCTGGTCCACGGAACTAGGTTGCAGCACTGCAGAATTCAGAGTTTCTCACGCCTATGAATTCAGCAGCACCACGTCCCAGTTCAGTGAAGCCCAGTTGCCGTTATTCTTCCATCCACCGACTGGAACAAAATCCACTTCCACCTCCTCTAACCAGCACAGTGGGGGCCACGGTGGCGCAGCAGGAGAGATGCTGCCTCAAAGTTCCGGGGACCGGGGTTCGATCCTGACCTTGGGTACTGTCTGCGCAGAGTTTGCACGTTCTCCCTCTAACTATGTGGATTTCCTCTGGGTGCTCCGGTTTCCTCTCATGTCCCCAAGGACGTGCAGGTTTGTAGGTAATTGGACTCTGTGAAGCGCCCCACATGTGAAGGGAGTGGATGAGAAAGTGGGATGACATAGAACTGGTGTGAACGGGTGATCGATGGTCAGCATGGACTCGGTGGGCCGAAGGTCCACTTTCCGTGCTATGCTGCTTAGCTAAACCGAGTTCAAGCTGACCAGTGATCCCCATACACTAACTAGTACTATCCAACATACGAGGGACAATTTACAATGTTGCCAAAGCCAATTAAAAGACAAACCTGTACGTCTTCGGAGTGTGGGAGGATACCGGAGAACCTGGCGAAAACCCACACAGTCACATGGAGAAGGTACAAACTGCATACAGACAGCACCCATAGTCAGGATCGAACCCGGGTCTCTGGCGTCGTACGTCAGCAACTCTACCGCAGAGCCACTGTGCCGCCATGTGAACTCGAATGAATCACTGGTTAGATGACGTCAAGACTGAAAACTCAATGTGCACTCATCACCTCCGCTGCTTGGTGTGCGCATAAAACCTTGCCCAGCTTGAGCCGAACTCTCGGAGTGAGAGAGTAAAAGTGGGAGCTCAGGGTCCTGGTTGCTGCAAGTGGTGCAACAAGAGGTGTGGATGCCATCTACAGGGCTGAATCCTCAACTGAAATTCAGCTTCCTTTTGTCAGCAGAGTGTAGCGTACACTCAACACTATTCCACACACGGGACAATTTACATTTATACCAAGCCAATTAACCTACAAACCTGTACGTCTTTGGAGAGTGGGAAGAAATCTCTGAGACCTTGGAGAAAGCCCACGCAGGTCACGGGGAGTACACACAAACTCCATACAGACAGCACCCATAGTCGGGATCGAACCCGGGTGTCTGACGCTGTAAGGCAGCAACACTACCGCTGCGCCAACGTGTTTTCCAGTGTTGAGAATCCTGAATTCTGAGAATTCTGGTGTTGATGTTCCATATTCATCCTATCTATTCCCAATGTTGCTGCTGCTTGCTGAGCCAGTGTGCTGCTCTGAAAACTAAAAGAGATAAGGTAATTAACTGTAAACTTTTGCTGAGTGGCTCGCTTGAGCTTAAGGCCAACCTCAACACGCTTTTAAAAAACAATTTTCTTCTGCTGTTTCCTCTTACAGGTCTAAACATGAAGGATGCCCAGGTTGTTGCACTGTCAACAGGGACAAAATGTATAAACGGAGAATACATTAGTAACCAGGGTCTAGCCCTAAATGATTGCCATGCTGAAATTATTGTACGGAGATCTTTAGTTCGTTTCCTTTACTCTCAGCTGGACCTACATTTAAGGTAAACAAAGAAAAAATCATTCTCTTCATTCTTCATCTTAACCCTTCACTCTACCATTAACTTCAAGATGATGCCGCAGCCTCTTAAAGGCTCCACAATTATAATCTACTCTCTGCATTCACAAACAAGGCGATCTATTGTTTGGATGAACCATGTTCAAAGTTGATTGATCCCATCTAATCCCAATTTTGGATAGGTTTTCAATGTAAACTTAAAGAAATGTTGAGGAATGAGTATAAAGTAATATGATGCACTTCAAATGCAAAGTATGATTTCGCTTTCTGTGCTAATTTAGGCAGTAAATTGACAACATACATCGAGCACCCTTATGTTCAATTGGCGTAGATGATGAAACAAACTAGTAAATGAGTATGTTGAAGATTTATTTGCTATTTCACGCCATATGCGGTTGAGATCTGGGTATTTCCCCAAAACCCTAAAACGACCCTGCAGTAGGGGCGGTAGGGTTGCTGCTTTCCAGCGCTTGCAGCGCCGACGACCCAGGTTCGATCCCGGCTATGGTCTGTGTGTTAATTTGCTTGGTCTAAGTGTAAATTGTCCCGAGTGTGTGTAGGATAGTGTTGGGGTGCGGGGATCGCTGGTCGGTGCGGACTCGGTGGGTGGAAGGCACCTGTTTCTGCACTGTATCTCGAAACTAAACTAAACCAAACCCTCATCTCACCACTCTCTCCCTCTCCTTCATCCCCAAAAAGACAGTCACTGCAAACAGCTCTCATGTAGTCACGGAGCCTTTCAACCTCAGTTTATACATTTCACATCAGATTAAGAATAATCTGAACAGAAGCAAAAATCTAGCTCAAAGCAAACCCTTTTATCAAACCAGAATAGGATTCTGATGGGTTGAGGTGAGGGTGATAACAGTTTCTTTCAGCCTGCACCATGTCCCTGCATTGTGACTTTATTAAATAAGGCAGTACTAGCATAGCAAAGTACAACTAGTACCATGATGACCCATCCAAATGACAATTGATTTAAGAGAATCAGTCTGCAGTAGGTTCTCGACCCGAAACATCGCCCATTCCTTCTCTCCAGAGATGCTGCCTGTCCTGCTGAGTTACTCCAGCATTTTGTGTCTATCATTGATTTAAGAGAGAAGGTTTGCCATCTGGTTTACATCAAACCAGGAAGGAAGTATCCTTAAGCTGCATATTTTAGGCTGCATGTATTTTGTGCTGGAAGGGCCCTCAAACCAAGCAAACTAAAAGCATCAAGACATGAAACTCAAATCCATTTGATTCCTTTAGGCACTGCCTGCTTGGCAACAGTACTAGACATAGGATACAAAGGTGGACTTTGGAATTTTTAGGGGACAATTAATTCTGATTTGAAGGATTTCTTTGTAGTCCCGCTGAATCAGTCCACTACGCTGGTGCCTGTCAGACTGGAATTTATTGAAATACACATCTAATCCCTTTATTTTAAGTATCCATGTGGTCTTGCCTACGTGTATATCTAATGCCAAGGAATCGGGAAATTCTATTTCAATGCCTGAATGATGTGTAATCCAGAGGTTGCCAATAAAATAGACGGATTGAATTAGATGACATGGAAATACTCTAAAGGCAGAATTAAATGTTAAAATTTCCAAACCACATCCACTTTATTCTCATACAGATCACATTCCAAAACTTTGTGCTGTACTCTATGTTTGAAATATGCCGCTTGTCTCATTACATGCAAGTCTAATATCAATGAAGCGAGGTGCCTGTTCATTTAATGATTCAGACCTAAATATATGAAGTCTACAAAAGTTATTTATCTGTTTTGTCACACGAGTTTAAACATTGATTTTGCCCAGGGTGTATCCCAGGGAACCCTGTTGTTTGTGATCTATATTAACAACTTGGATGTGAATGGAGGGGGTACGATTAGTATGTTTGAAGACAACCTTGGAAGTGTTGAGGTTAGTGAGGATGTTTGTAAGGGACCCCAGCAGGATATAGATCGTACGAAAAGCTGGCAAAGGGTGTTGTCAGATGAATTTAATGAGACAATGCACTTTGAGATGTCAAATAGGAGTAGGACAGACACAGTACTTAGCAAAGCTATGAGGAAAGGCACAAAAAGCTGGGGTAACTCAGCGGGTCAGGCAGCATCTCTGGAGAGAAGGAATAGGTGACGTTTCGGGTTCAGGTCTTCCTTGGTATGAATATTGATTTCTCTAACTTCAAGTAGCCCCGGCATTCCCTCTCTCTCTCTATCCCTCCCTCACCCAAGTCGCACCAGCTTCGAATTTTCACCCTACAAACAGCTAACAATGGCCTCTCTTCTTTATCATCGTTACTTTTTTGCATATCTTTCATTCATTGTTCTTTATCTCTCCACATCACCGTCTATATCTCTCGTTTCCCTTATCCCTAACCGTTCTGAAGAAGGGTCTCGAACTTGAACGTCACCCAACCCTTCTCTCCAGAGATGCTGCCTGCCCCGCTGAGTTACTCCAGCTCTTTGTGTCTATCTCCAGAACATCACCCATTCCTTTGCTCCAGAGATGCTGCCTGACCTGCTGAGTTAGTTCAGCTTTTTGTGTCAATCTTCGGTGTAAAACCAGGATCTGCTGTTCCTTCCCACACCTGTTGAAGCTCTGAGGAATGTGAATGAACCGAGCGAACAAGGATGAAATTTGGGGACAGAGGGGCATATTGCACAGGATGGAGGAAATTGGGGGAAGGGATGGTGAAGAGTCTTCTTCTTGCGTTTGAGGCAGCAGAAGTTATGTAACGCCCTCCGGGCAATGTAGCCAGTTCGGCCTTCCGCATTCATTTGCAGATGGGAGATGCCATCCGGTTCGACATCCATAGGTGCCCGCCCTAATAAGGGCGCATGCTCCGGGTTGGCCGCGGCGACCAAGGTTGCATTAGGGCTGCAGGCTGCGGCTGCGGAGGTTGCATTATTCCTGCTGCTGTCTCTGTTGGTTGTCGTTTGCCTGACTGAGGTCAGTTGACAGGGCTCACCACGGGGAGGTGGGCAACATGAGCCCCATGGTGAGGGGTGAGTTAGTGGGCAAATTAAGGGGGGAATAATGAGGGGATTGGGTAGATCAAGGGAGGTGAAACCGAGGATGGTGATTATACAGCGCAGCATTGGACAATGGGGCCCAACACGCTACAAGTGGCCCATTTGGGTCCTGTGCCACAAGCAAGCGACTGGGCCACTTGCTCAGACAAAAAGCAGCAACTAGCAACCAGGTGCCGAGATATTCTTATCAATGTCAACTGTCGGCAAAGGGACTGATTTGTAAATCAATGTGCACCTGTCAGTGAAAATAAGTACAAATCACAGCTGGGATCCGTTAAATTGCATACGCTTCCTGACATACTGCAAAGCTAGTTCTTGCTTTAAGTTTGAATGAACCAAAAAAAGGTCTGAATTCTCCAACTTTAAATTCATTCCTGTCAACATCAATGGTGCCTGCAGCATATGATGATGTTACCACTTCCACGAAAAGTGATAGATCATAGGACAGTACAGCACAGGAACACAAGAGATAGACTATCGATTGACATCTATTTTAAACCTACTGACTCCCACAGCTCTCTAGACCACACTCCTTCCCACCCCACCTCCTGCAAAGACTCTATCCTCTACTCCCAATTCCTCCGTCTACGCCACATCTGCGCCCAAGATGAAGTGTTCCATACCAGGACATCTGAGATAAGAGATAGACGAGTCCCTCACTAGGGTCACCTCGATATCCCGCAGCTCCACTCTTGCTCCCCCTTCCTCCCAGTTGCAACAGCGTAAGAGACCCCCTAGTCCTCACCTTTTAACCCATCAGCCATCGCATGTACTGTAGCACGCAATCCTCCAACATTTTCACCACCTCCAACGGGATCCCACCACTAGTCACATCTTCCCATCTCCACCCCTTTCCGCTTTCAGCAGAGACCGTTCCCTCTTGAACTCACTGGTTAACTTGTCCCTTCCCACCCAAACCACCCCCATCTCCGGTACTTTACCTTGCAACCACAGGAAATGCAACACCTGTCCCTATACCTCCCCCGTCAACTCCGTCCAAGGTCCCCAACCATGTTTTCAGTGTGGCAGAGGTTCACTTGCACCTCCTCCAACCTCATCCACAGTATCCACTGTTCCAGGTGTGGACTCCTATATATCAGCGAGACCAAGCGCAGGCTGAACATATCCGCTCAGTCTACCTAAACCTACCTGATCTCCCGGTTGCCAAACACTTTAACTCCCCCTCCTATTCCCACACTGACCTTTCTGTCCTGGGCCTCCTCCATTGTCAGACTGAGGCCCAGCGCACATTGGAGGAACAGCACCTCATATTTTGTTTTGGCAGCTTACACCCCAGCGGTATGAATATTGACTTCTCTAACTTCAAGTAACCCTTGCTTTCCTTCTCTCTCCATCCCTCCCCTTTCCTAATTCTCCAACCAGTCTGACTGTCCCCCTGATTACATTTTATTTCTGTTTGTTTTGTTGTCACCTTCTCCGAGCTAACATTGATCAATTCTACATTTTCCTTTAAACTCATCTCTTTTGACATCTCGTTTTCACACTTTACCCTTCCTGACCTCTGTGTCTCCCTATCGCCTGACTCCTAGTCTGAAGAAAGATCTCGACCTGAAACGGCACCAGTTCCATCTATCCAGAGATGCTGCCTGTCTCGCTGAGTTACTCCAGCATTTTTGTAAACCAGCATCTGCAATTCCTTGTGTCTCCACTGTTCCGACTCTTCACTGAAGCCCTCCATGATAGACTTCATTACTCTCTTTTAATTCGTGAAAGATTCAACAATCTATGACTCATTTCTCCTTTAAGCAAGTTTTTTCCATTGTGCACTAACTGATTTTTTTTTAAAGAAATAGACCATAAATTCTCTGTCCTAGTTTAGTTTAGTTTAGTTTAGAAGCAAAATGCCGCAGTACCTCAGCGGGACAGGCAGCATCTCTGGATAAAATGAATGGCTGACATTTTGGGTTGAGATCCTTCTTCAGACCCGAAACGTCACCCATTCCTTCTATCCAGACACACTGCCTGTCCCGCTGACTTACTCCAGCATTTTGTGTCTGTCTTCGGTGTAAACCAGCATCTGCAGTTCCCTCCTACACATTTAGTTTAGTTCAGTTTAGTTTAGAAATACTGCGTGGAAACAGGTCATTCGGACCACCGACCATGCCGACCAACGATCACCGGTAATATATTTCTATGGGACAATTTACAGAAGTCAATTAAGCGAAATGTGGAATGTGGGAGGAAACCGGATCACCCGGCGAAAAACCACAAGGTCACAGGGAGAACGTCCAAACTCCATACAGACAGACCCCATAGTCAGGATCCAACCTGGCACTGATCTCTGGCACTGCAAAGTGGCAGCTCTGCAACAGTGCCATCAAATTCTTCACTCATTTCACATGATGAGGGTTTCGCTGGCAATACATTCAGCATTTATTGCCCATCCCTAACTGCATTTTAAAATGTTGTTGGTCAGCTGCCTTCGTGAGTCCTTCTGGTGAAAGTCCTCGCGCTCCTTGGTGGGAAAGGGAATTCCAGTATTATCTGGGACTGATCGGCTCCCTCTCAGATCAGATATCATTGCGTGTGCTCTGCTTTGGTGACAAGCTGTGCCAACAAATCAGTAAACGAGCGATGGAATAATTCAGTCATGGAGAAAAGGAAATTCAGCACAATAATGGTTGAAGGATGGATAGGATTGAATAAGAGTGAGTGCAAGAAAGATTTGTTCCAACAGTGGCACAGCTGGCAGAGCCGCATCCTCACCGCGTCAGAGACCCAGGTTTGATCCTGACTTCGGGTGCTGTCTGTGTGGAGTTTGCACGTTCTCCCTGTGACTGTGTGGGTTTGCTCCGGGTGCTCCGGTTTCCTCCCACATCCCAAAGACGTGCGGGTTTGCAGTTTCATTGGCCTCTGTAAACTGCCTCGAGCATCGTGAGTGGATGAGAAAGTGGGATAACGTAGAACTAGTGTGAACGGATGATCGATGGCCAGCGCGAACTTGGTGCGCCGAAGGGCCAATTTCCATGCTGTGTACTAAACCGAACTAAACTAATAACGGGAGTTTTGATGAGGAGATGGTGAAAATGCGTGGAAATGAAACCATTTCACTCAATGCTGCAATACTCCTGCATTTTTCTATGATACAATTAAGTGCAGGGTGGCCTCTGACACCTTTTATTTAACAGTGCAAGGGCCTGCAATTGGGTTTTTCCAGGCCTGCTCCTGTAGGATGGGAATTGGTGTATGGGTTCAGCTGACCTCTATTGGGAGGTGAGGGGATGCACTGGAAATCACAAACAGCATCAAATGACTTTTTTCTTCCCGCATCTGAGTGAGCGACGCGAAACGTTCTGTGGATAAGCAGGTTGCCGTGGCAACCCCTCCGAGGCTCAGAACAGCAATTTTCCAGCTTCCGCTTTCTCAGAAATGTGCATTTAATTTCACAATCAGAGACATACTCGTTTGCACATCAACAATTTCTGGGGCAAATATTTACTGTGGCAGGCATCCTTGAAGACCTGCAAACTTCAAATTGGAGCAAATAGGGACTTTAACCAAGATAAGACACATTTATTTTCAGTAAACTGAGATTAATGCATGGAATCAAAGTATTGAATAGTCTGTAAATACTGCATTCCCTCCTTAACTGGTCTGTCAATGGCAAAAGCTTTTTTAGAATAAATTGCCCCTTAATCGCATGTTCCACAGTGGATGAAAGAAATCGCCTTTTTCTGCAATAAGCAAATAGTGGGAGAATAAATGATTTACAATTCTATTACTATTTATATGCAGCCAATTAAGGCATATTTCATGGTAAGATCACTATTGAGCATAAAAAGATTTGGAAGTAATTTTAGTGCTGTCAATAATTGAACAGATTGAAAAGGGTAGATGGCAATACTAACTTAGAGGGAGTGAAAGGAAGTAAATATAGGGACCAACTTAGAACATCTGCTGCTAAAGGTAAAGGCCAATGCTTTACCATTTCCAACTAGTCTCTCTGGTTTGCAGCTTCATCCAGTTGATGTGGCCAGTGACTCAATCTCCAAACGCCTACACAGTGGGGCCAATTTATAAGCAGAAATACATTCACGCAAACCAACTTCCCTTCTATTGACTCCATCTACATTTCACGCTGCCTCGGCAAGGCCACTAGCATGATCAAGGACGATTCTCACCCCGGACAATTTAAAAGACATTCGGGCAGGTACATGGATAGGAAAGGTTTAGAGGGAACACAAAAGGCTGGTGAAACTCAGCGGGTGTAGCAGCATCTAAGGAGCGAAGGAGATAGGCGACGTTTCGGGTCGAGACCCTTCTTCAGACTGGTCAGGGATCAGGGAAACGAGAGATATAGATGGTGATGTGGAGAGATAAAGAACAATGAATGAAAGATATGCAAAAAAGTATCGATGATAAAGGGAACAAGCCATTGTAAGCTGTTTGTGGTGTGAAAATGAGAAGCTAGTGCGACTAGGGTGGAGGAGGGAGATAGAGATAGAGGGAATGCCAGGGCCAGAGGGCTGAGGGAGAGGTGGGAAGGGGAGGAGACAGCAAGGTTTAGAGGGATCTGGGCCAAAGGGCCTCTACTACCTTAGAAGGCTTAAGAAGTTTGGCATGTCCCCAACAACTCTCAGCAACCTCTACAGATGCGCCGTAGAGAGCATTTTATCATTGTGTAGACTGCATTGTTTAGGAACTGCTCCATCCAAGACCGCAAGAAATTGCAGATAATTGCAAACGGAGCCCAGATCATCACACAAACCAACCTCCCAGGCATTGACACCATTTATACCTCACACTGCCTCAGCAAGGCCAACAGCATAATCAAGGACGAGTCACACCCTGGCCACTCCCTCTTCTCCCCACTCCCATCAGGCAAAAGGTGAAAACGCACAACTCCAGACTCAGGGACAGCTGTTATTAGGCAACTGAATCGTCCTACCACAACTAGAGAGCAGTCCTGAACTACTATCTATCTCATTGGAGACTATCTTTAATCAGACTTTACTGGCTCTATCATGCACTAAACGTTATTCCTGTTATTCCCCTTCCACAGCCAGTGCAGTGCGAAGCAGATGATCTACCTTTCACGCTGAACTTCCCGGATGATGTTTAGCCTGAAAGCTTCCTGGATCATTCCCAGCAGCTGAACTGTGCCACAGGCTATGGTTTGCAGCAATTCCAATTTGATAGATATTCTCCATCCAAGGATCCTTTCAGTGCTCAGAGCATAGATTTGTACAGCAAGGAAGCAGGCCGTTTGGCCCAATAAATCCACGACAACGTTTTTCGTATTTCATTGGTATTTCTTAGTGCCGTATTATTTATTGTATACATAGATTGTGACTTCCCAACATGAATCACTTGTTTAGATCTGCCAACTTTCCATCTAGTCTATATCTTGCTGCAGCTATCCACTATCCGCAGTACCAGCTTCTTTTATGTCAACCTTAAACTTACTGATTGTACCTCCTGCATTTGCATCTCAGATTATAAAATTCATTCCATGGATGTCAATAGTATTGAATTTTGCTGCACTGTTATGTATCGCATTTAGCACTCTTGACCAAGTAGAAACCTTGAGCCATCTGAATTCTTGAGGTGTTTTCAGGATAATGATCTGCAGCAAAATGTCTCCAACGCAGCAAGGAGTCGAGACACGTGACATTACAAGAGTGCGATGGGATCCTGATCAAATAGGCCATTGGGCAGAGGAATGGCAGATTAGTTTAAATTCCGATAAATGTGGGGTACTGTATTTTGTTCAGACAAACTAGAGCAGGACTTGCATGGCAAATGGTAGGGCCAAGGGAAGTGTCATTGAACACAGAGACATAGGGCTATAGCTACACAATGCATGGAAAATGACGCCACAGGTAGACAGAATGGTGAAGAAGGAGTGTAGCAGAACAGAGACCGGAGGATGCAGGTAAAGGGCTTGTCGCACTTGCTGATTTTTTCCGCGACTGTGGCGTCATTGACTGACGTATCAGGTCACCAAAAAATACGCGTCATGACGTGGCGTGATGACGTATGACACGGCAGTGACACGGTGTGATGACGTATGACGCACTTGTTTTTTCAAGTGTCTCAACATTTCTTTTGTCGCCGCTGGATTTTGAAATGTTCAAAATCTTTTGGCGACACTGATATGATGCCGGCAGTCACCAAAAACATCGCCAAGTGGGACAGGCCCTTAAATAGTTCCATGAAAGTGTGACACAGTTAGGCAGGGTGGTGACGAAGGTATCTGATAAACATGCCTTCATTAGTCAGGGTGTTGAGTATCGGATTTGGGATGTCATGCTGCTGCTGTTCAAGACGTCGGTGAGGCCACTTTTGGGTCACTGGATACAGTTCTGGTCACCCTGCATTACGAAGGATGTCACTAAACTGGAAAAAGTGCAAAAAAGATTTATGAGATAGTGACCTGTCCACTTTATCTATGTCCCTCGTGACTTTAAAAATCTCCGTAAGTGATGAAAGAACACGAGCTGATGACACAAAGATGGGTGGCAGTGTGAGCTGCGAGGAGGATGCTATGAGGCCAGGGTGACCTGGATAGGTCGGGTGGGTGGGCAGATGCATGGCAGATGGAGTATAAGTCGATGAATGTGAGGTTATCCACTTTGGTAGCAAGAACAAGAAGGAAGATTATTATCTGAATGGTGTAGGAAGGAACTGCAGATGCTGTTTCAATGGAATCAGGGGATATGGGGAGAAAGCAGGAATGGGGTAATGATTCTGGATGATCAGCCATGATCATATTGAATGGCGGTGCTGACTCGAAGGGCCAAATGGCCTACTCCTGCACCAACTTTCTATGTTTCTATGTGGCAAATAATGGTACAAAAAAAAGAAAAGATCTACGAGGACGTTGACCAGCACTGAATGGCCTGATTTATAAGGAGAAGCTAGATGGCCTAGGACAGCCAAATCGTTGACCATACAATGCTTTGGGACATCCTGAGATTTTAAAAGGCGCTATTGTAAATGCATTTCTTCCACCACATGTCTTGCTGCAGCTGCTGCGGTGCCATTGGCATTAAAAAGTCTTTTTGATCTGCTCAGAAAATTCTGCCGTCTTAATTCTACCTTCCCAGCTCAATAGTTAATAAAAGCCTGACAGTTCCAGAGATTTGAGCTGACAACTTGCAGAGATACGTTCAAATGGTAATGGCATTTGCGCTGAACTTTACCTCACACCTTTTCCTCATGTCAACAGCATCCCCGTTATCAAACCTGGCTTTGAAGATGCAATATATTGCAGAAGTTTTATTTGCAGAGCTGGGGGTGGGATGGGCTGAAGTATTATGTCTTGGCAATCTGTTGTTCAAATAAAGCCCTGCTTCCAAGTCACTGATATTCCCTGCAGGCACTCTACTGAATTAGAGCACAGCATGCAAGCTGGAAAGCCCACTGCTCAACTGAAGGGGCGTAGTTGGATGTACCCATTTTCTATCACATAGTAACTAACAATGCTGTTAAGTTGCATTGCGCTGCGCTTGCAGTTCTCATCCGCATTCCATGGGTCTTCCAAGGTGGGGGCGGTTGAAGAGCTGGAGGCAAGAAAAGACCTGAAGAAGGGTCTCCATCCGAAACACCACCCATTCCTTCTCTCCAGAGATGCTGCCTGTCCCGCTGAGTTACTCCAGCTTTTTGTGTCTATCTTCAGTTTTAATCCAGCATCTGCAGTTCCTTCTTACGCAAAGATCAGAATCAATCAGGGTCGACAACAAATGACGCCAGGCAGGGTGGTGCCCTGGGAGGCCATTGTTGGGCAGGGAAGATGTGATCTCAAGAGGGATACAATGTGGCGAACTGTGGAACTGTTTTAAACGACTCGGGTAGAGGAAGGTGACAAGGGTGAAGGGGAGGTCTAAGGTATTTAAATCTTTCTCCAGACTCAACCACACAGTAAATATTAAACTTGCAAATATGCTATTTAGAGGCAGTCCAGAAGAAGTTCACTGGACTAATTCCTGGGATGAAATTGTATTCCAATCACAAAAGATAGCTGTGTGTTCATTGGAGTTTGGTTGAATAAGAAGTGATTTTATTGAAACATATTTAATTCTAGAGTGGTATGACTGGGTAGATATTGAAATGTTACCACTAATGAGAATGAGGAGACATAGTTACATTGTGTGTGAACTGTTGTTCTCACAGAGGGTGGGGACCATTGTGGAGGCTAGATCACTAGAGGTATACAAAGAGGTGGATACGTTTTTGAAATATCAGGGAATTAGGGGCTATTGGGAACTGGCACAGAAAAGAGATTGAGACCTGGGGCAGGGTGGGTTGGAGGTGCCTGGTTGCTTATCTCTGCTCCTCCTTGTCTTTCCTTCTTATGTCACATGCCAGAGATATTAAGCAAGTTATCCTGATCTGGATAAGGTGCTGAGCAAGACAAGGACGGCTGGGCTTGAGTGGATGGACCTGACCAGATCCTACACGGTGGATCAGAATGTACATGCAACCCAACCTGACCCAAAGCCGACACGTAAAGTTGGGTTCCATCAGGCCCAAGTCCATCAGCCTGACTTTGCATCCAAACTTGAGCTCCACCTCAGAGTCCAGAAAAGCGAAACACACGGGGTGGCACGGTGGCACAGCGGTAGAGTTGCTGCCTTGCAGTGCCAGAGACCCTAGTTCGACCCTGACTATTGGGTGTTGTCTGAATGGAGTTTGTACATTCTCCCGGAGGTAGACAAAAGTGCTGGAGAAACTCAGCGGACGCAGCAGCATCTGTGGAGCGAAGGAAATGGGCAACATATGGGGCCGAAACCCTTCTTCAGACTGCCTTCAATTTTCCAGCATCTGCAGTTCCTTCTTGAACATTGTACATTCTCCCTGTGACTACGTGGTTTTCTCCGATTTCCTCTGACTTCCTCCCACATTCCAAAGATGCACAAGTTTTTGGGTTAATTGGCTTCAGTAAAATAGTAAAATTGTCCCTAATGTGTGGGATAGTAATGATGTACGAGGTCCGCTGGTCAGCGAGGACTTGGTGGGCCGAAGGGCCTGTTTCTGCACTGTATCTCCAAACTAAATTTCCATAAGGACAAGTTGGTTTAAATCATTATCACAAGTTATAGAGTTTACATTATAGTCATGCTTTGGTAGAAGCAGCACCTCAGTACAATGAAGTACCATTCACCGACCATTTTTTCACACAGCGTAGTGTAGTTGATATCTAAAATGAGCTGCTAGAGGTGGTGGACAGGAAAAGTAACATTTAAGAGGCATCTGGACAGGTATTTGAATGAGCAAGTTAAAAAAAAAATAGAAATAAAGAAAGGTTTTGAGATGCAAAGAAAGTCATGAGAGGAGGAGGGAATGAAAGAGCGGGGCCAAGAAATTGAAGATAGAGGCTCGATGAATGGCCTACTACGAAAGGGACTACGATAGTATGAAAGACAGCAGAGATTAAAATAGGGTGCAGAGCATGGTCGAAGGAGAGGCTATGGTGACACAATTGATTTTTTTACTAAACTGATAAGCCAGAGGCTGGTTTACAAAAAAAGACACAAAGTGCTGGAGTAACACAGTGGGTCAGGCAGCATCCCTGGAGAACATGGATAGGTGCCGTTTTGGTTGGGACCCTTCTTCAGACATACAGAGCCTGAAGAACTTAAGCCAGCAACTAGGGTTCTGAAATTTGGGCAATAGGAATGGATGATAAATACAAGAATCCTAGGGGAAGAAAAGCACAAATTAATTGGGGTATTGTGAAGACTAAATGGAAATAGCATGATTATTGTCTGAAGTTATGGTTCCCAATGTCAAACCTGGAAGGTTGAAGCATGTGTTATCACTGAGGCTGCTAAGTAAATTACGCGACCAAGTCGTCGCGTTAATGCGCACGAGCATCGTGTGGCCCTGCGGGGCCAGTCCCACCGAGAAGCGCTGAGGGGTATGGAGTTGTGCGCGGTATCGCGCGGCACTCCGAAATTTTGTAGCGAACAAAATCTTCGCGCGCCACCGACCTATCGCGTAACTGACGGCCAAAGTGGGACAGGCCCAAGACCCTGGCACGATGCAACGTCTCACCTCCAACAGCAGCAGAAGCAGGCAAACGATCGTCGAACTCGGCCTGGGGCTCACGGCCTTTGCGGATCCGGTCCGCCCCCACTTCTACTCCCAGAGCGGGGCCAAGGAAATTGAAGATAGACACAAAATGCAGGAGTAACTCAGTGGGACCTTCAGCATCTCTGGAGAGAAGCAATGGGTGACGTTTCGGGTCAAGACCCTTATTTCAGACTGAAGAAGAGTCTCGACACGAAACATCACCCATTACGTCTCTCCAGAGATGCTGCCGGTACCGCTGAGTTACTCCAGCGTTTTGTGTCCATCTTCAAATGACGTCACGCGCTCCATAATCCGAGGGTCTTTAAAGAGGTAGATAGTAGCTCAGGGCCTCTCTCTAATTGTTGATAGGATGGTTCAGTTGCCTGATAACAACTGGGAAGAAGCTGTCCCTGGATCTGGAGGTGTGTGTTATCACACTTCTGTACCTCTTGCCTAATGGGAGAGGAGTACCTTTGCCAGCATGGATGAGTTGGGCCAAAGGGTCTGTTTGATTGCTGTATTACTCTATGAATTTGTGACTTTACGACAAGGATCCATTTCGATAGATGATGAATATATAAGATCCAGCTGAGGGAATACAGATGCAGCAAAGCTGACACTATCAAAAACACCAGGGTATGCTTGATCCTTGCTGCTACCTGTGAAGTTAGTATTTATCCCACTGCATGTGGCATAAAAAGGCGGCCTTAACATTTTCTTGCTGACAATCAACAAAGGCTTTTCCTGCCTGTCCAAATGTCTTTTAAACATTATTGTACCAGCTTCAGCCATTTTCATCAGCCATTAGCTCGTTCCATATACGCACCACCCATTGTGTGAAGAAGTTGCCTCTCAGGTCTCTCTCTCGCCTATGCCTTTTAGTGTTTGATTCCCCTACCTTCAAATAAAGACTCTTCTGTTTAAACCAGCATCTGCAGTTCTTCCCTACACATTCTGTCTATCTATTATCTATTCCACTCATGATGTTATCACTTCTACAAGGTAACCGCTCATCCTCCTGCATGCCAGGGAATCATGTCCTAATCTGCCCTAACCTCTCCCAATAACTCAAGGCTCTGAGTGCTGACAAATATTCTGATAAATCTTCTTTGTACTCTTCCAGTTGTCCACTGTCAGAGTGAGGCCCAGTGCAAATTGGAGGAACAGCACCTCATATTTCGCTTGGGCAGCTTACAACCCATTGACTTATCTTTCAAGTAACCCTTGCTTTCCCTCTCTCTCCATCCCTCCCCCTTCCCAGTTCTCCCACCAGTCTTACTGTCTCCAACTACATTTTACCTCTGTTGTTACATTCTCCCAGCTAACAATGATTTATTCAACATTTTCCTTGATCTCCATTCAATTTGATCTATTTTCACACCTTACACTTCCTTATCTATGTGTCTCCCTTTCCCCTGACATCAGTCTGAAGAAGGGACTCGCCACGAAATGTCACCCATTCCTTCTCTCCAGAGATGCTGCCTATCCCACTGAATTACACCAGCATTTTGTGTCCATCTTCGGTTTAAACCAGCATCTGCAGTTCCTTCCCACACCTCCTATTTTAAGGTAATTTATAAAGGGTAGAGAGATTTTGACTGATTATGAGTTGAGCCTGCATTCACATCAACAGTTTTGTAAAGTGTACAGCTGTGAATGGAAAATTGGAAACGCTGCAGCTTTGAAAAGATCACCGTCACAGGTACTCAGGTGTAACTACCAAACCCGTTCACGCCGTGCCATTCATAGCTTTTACAGCTCATCGCTAGTGATGTACTCCTTTTCATTCTCGAAAATTTAAACATTATTGCTTTTACAACATAAACCATCACGTAAACCTCTTCTTAATGACTATTGCAACAGCTCACTTAAATAAGTACAATTTATGAAGCATAGCCTCACCTTCCTTACTGTATACGCTGAATATTAAAGCAATACCAATATCAATGATATATAACACACCTTAAAGTTAACAATCTATTCTTAAGCTGCAAGGCAGCATTATAGACAGTGGGTAGTTTGCCATATACTCCTCGGAGTAAATATTCATCTTTAGTACTCCCAATACAGACTTACACACATGCATTTTTCTGCCTGAAGTACTAAAAATGAAAATCTATCCTCATTTCTCTGATAATTGGAAAACATTGGACCATATGCTCAGAGCCAAAGCAATTGTGTACTGTTACAGAAATAAAAAAAATAAGCAACTGTGATCAGATAACAGCATCATACTTAAACCTGATTAGCACATTTAATTGCATTCAGAGTCCAATGTAATAAATTATTTTTATGATTCTTCATCCGTTTCCAGGGTTCAATTAGATTTCTTACCACAGAGGCTCTTTATATTGAAATCTGGTTCCAAAATGCTTGTTACATAGAAGGGTGGTTGATTTACTGTAAGTATTGAGCTAAAGATGAGAAGCAATTTTTCTGATCTATCCATCTGTTTATAGATCTACCTTTGTGTGTGGGCATCGCTGGGAATTATTCCCTGCCCTCTTTATCCTTTGAGAAAGTGGTTCAAGCAGGTACAGACAACATTTAAAATACATTCAGTTTTGTTTAGCTTAGTTTAGAGATACAGCGCGGAAACAGGCCCTCAGGCACACAGAGTCCGCACCCGTCCAGCGATCCCCGCACAATAACGCCATCCCACACACATGGGACAATTTACAACTTACAGAAGCCAAATTAATCAACAAAACTGTGTGTCTTTGCAGTGTGGGCGGAAACTGGAGCACCCGGGGAAACGCGGTTACGGGGAGAACGCACAAACCCGTTGTCAGGACCGTGCCTGGGTCTGTGGCGCTGTAAGGCGGCAACTCTATCGCAGCACCACCGTGCCGTGTCATATGGACATGTGGACATGAATAGGAAACATTTGGCTAGTTCTTAGGTCTAGATTTAGGTTTAGATTTGTTATTGTCACGTGCATTGAGGTACAGTGAGAAGCCTTGTCTTGCATGCTATCCAAACAAGTGAAATATATTACGCCCTGCCAAATGAGAGCAAATGCAATTAATTTCGATGAACATCATTGGTATGAATGAGTTGGGCTGAAGGGCCAGATTCCATACTGTATTTTCTATGACTATATGATGTCATCTTCTTAACTTCTTTGGAAATTCCAAAACAAAACCAGATTTCAAGAGATTTATATTGTATTTTTGCCATTTCTTTCATCTCGATGTCTTTTTTCCCTCTTATTCTAAATCTGCACTTTTCCCACTGTCTCTTTTTTTCTCTCTTGCCTCTTAATATTTGTTTGACTCCATTACTCACCATTTTCTTCTCTGCCAATTCCTCTGCTTCTCTTTCTACCGTTGGTCAAGAAGATAAGCCAGTAATATTATAGACAATAGACAATAGACATTGAAACATCTCGGATGTAACATCGACATACATGATCACTGCAATATCATTTCATCATTCCAGCAATTACTTAATGTAGCTGATACAGTATAACCAAAACGTTCTGCTCTTCTTATGAGCAGCAAATATGAATATCTTGTTTGCGGGTCTGACCCACCATTTTGTTTTGAATGGGGAGTATCACTGAGTGATTAGAAACATAGAAACATAGAAAATAGGTGCAGGAGTAGGCCATTCAGCCCTTCGAGCTAGCACCGCCATTCAACATGATCATGGCTGATCATCCAGAATCAGGATCCTGTTTCTGCTTTCTCCCCATATCCCTTGATTCCATTAGCCCTAAGAGCTCTATCTAACTTGAATACATCCAGTGAATTAGCCTCCACTGCCTTCTGTGACAGAGAATTTCACAGATTCACAACTCTCTGGGTGAAAAAGGTTCTCCACATCTCAGTCCTAAATGGCCTACCCCTTATTCTTAAACTGTGACCTGGTTCTGGACTCCCCTAAAATGGGGAACATATTTCCTGCATCTAGCCTGTCCAATCCCTTCAGAATTTTATATGTTTCTATAAGATTCCCTCTCATCCTTCTAAATTCCTTCTGATTAAATTAATTAAAGCTTGAAATTAACATTTCCATTGTGTTTAGATTCTAATCTTCTTGCATCATAGATGTGCATAAAATCCTTCTAGAAAGCAATCAGTAATGATCAATTTAAATGGTTCAGTGAAAATGGTACTTCCATATCAGATGATATATGTTCGGTGTCTCTTGAACTGAGATATTGAGTTGAATACATTTGAATTGAATACATTTTATTAGCCAAATATGTATAGATACAAGGAATTTGCCTTGGTGCTTCACTCGCAAGTAACAACACGAAGTACAGTGGACATTTAAAAATAAAACATTATAATTTAAACATGCTACAGGAAGCTACAGACTTTTGGCTGTTGAGTAGAGCTACTGCTCGTGGAAAAAAGCTGTTTTTACGTCTTCCTGTGGCAGCTTTGACAGTCCGGAGTTGCCTTCCAGAGGGAAGTGCTTCAAAGAGTTTGTGGCCAGTGTGAGAGGGGTCAGAGATGATCTTGCCCGCTCGCTTCCTGGCCCTTGCATTGTACAGTTCGTCAATGGAGTGAAGATTTCAGCCAATAACCTTCTCAGCTGATCGGACGATTCAGTTGTTCGGCACAGAACGTGCGGGTAGAGGGGGAAACATTGTCAGGTCCTGGAGATTTCCCACTTTTCTGTCTCCTGAATAGCTTTTCCACCTCGTCAATTGCTGTTGTTAGTGATGGTGAAGTGGCCAGACTGATGTTGGGCAGCAAGGAAGGTGTGGGTAGTGGAAGAGGGCCCAGTCTTTGCAGACTGGAGTCAGGCTGTAATTTGGTGTGAAGTGGTGATTGGGGAGGAGGGGGGGAGGGAAGGAGGGGGATTATGGGAGGGGGATTATTTTTCTGTCTATTGAGCCTGCAGTAGAACTCGTACAGGTCGTTGGTCAAGGAGCGGGGGTTTTTCCTCGTAGCTGCTGATTTCTTGCACACTGAAGAAGAGTCATTAGCTGAGAACTTGCTCCTCAACTTCTCAGAATACCTTTCCTTGGCAGATCTGATTCCTCTTCTCAGCTTGTACTTGGCCTGTCTGTAGAGGTCTGCATCCCCGCTCCTGTAGGCCTCGTCTTTAGACTGGCGGAGCTGTCTGAGTTCTACTGTAAACCAGGGCTTGTTGTTGTTGAACCAGATCTGGGTCCTAGTGGGAATGCAACTGTCCTCACAAAAGCTGACATATGATGATACAGTGTCTGTATACTCATCGAGGCTTGTGGTTGCTTCCCTGAACACATTCCAATCAGTGCAGCTAAAGCAGGACTGTAGGTTTTCAGTGCCCTCGCTTGTCCATTTTTTCATTGTTGTGACCACAGGCTTAGCAGATTTTAGTTTCTGCCTGTAGGTCGGAATAAGGTGAACTAGACAGTGATCAGGGAATCCCAGAGCCGCACGGGGAACAGAGCGATATGCGTTCTTGATTGAAGTGTAACAGTGATCGAGTGTTCTCTCCCCTCTAGTGGGACAGGTAACATGATGTCTGTATTTTAGAAGCTCTCAGCTGAGGTTCAGTGACTCCAACTCTCCCGCTTTCGGCGGGAGATCTCCCGCCGAAAAGCCATTTTCGCAAAATCTCCCGCTCTCCCGCTTGAGATTTAATTTCTCCTGCCCTGGCTTTGTGTCTCCCACTTAAGATGTATTTTCTCCCGCTTGAAATGATCTTTCTCCCGCCCAATTACCTTTTTGAAAAGTGGAACGTTTTAATGCATGTAGTACATACCCACCCCACTTGCTGATGAAGTCAGTCGCAGCAGTGGCGTACACATTCAGGTTGCCTGCGGAATCCATGAATCGGGACCAGTCCACGACTCAAAGCAGTCGCATAGGATGTCATCCCCGTCCGCAGACCAGCATTGGACAACCTTCTGCACCAGATCTTCCCGCTTCCGTTTTTGTTTGTAGACAGGGGGTGGAAGCAAGCTCAATGTTTTTATGAATGTGTAGCAGTGGTTGAGGGTGTTCTGGCCCTGGTGGGACCAGGGATGCGCTGATAGTACTTTAATAGTACGCCCTTGATTGAAGTCCCCGGCTGCAATGACCAAGGTTTCCAGTGCTCCGTGCAGTCAGTTCCTGATTCTTTGAATGTTCAAACAGCACACCAGAAAGCTGGAGGCAAAAAAAAAAAATCAAATTTGCTGATTGCAGCACCTAGTTCTCTAATCCATGACCTCAACGAGTCAGGCTCAATGCAAGGAGCATTACTCCTCAATATTCACCCTTTGTGGATTTAATGATTAGCGATTAGAAATATACTTATGATCTGGTCCTTGTC
Source organism: Okamejei kenojei (assembly GCA_035221665.1). Classification (NCBI taxonomy): domain Eukaryota; kingdom Metazoa; phylum Chordata; class Chondrichthyes; order Rajiformes; family Rajidae; genus Okamejei; species Okamejei kenojei. The sequence continues at coordinate 17,768,012 of CM069132.1, forward strand.
CATTTCCTTTATAACAACCAAATAAAGGGAATGATCTCAAAATTATTTCCACAACAAAAGCTGCCGATTTTATCTCCTTAACCTCATTGCTAAATCAACAGAGGGTTTGTGAGAAATGGACTTCTTGTGAATTGGAGAATGTTGCCATTGGTCAGGAAAATACATTAGGACGTAAGGGAGAAAGGGATTTTTGTGAATCACTTTTTGTGGAAGTAATTTCCATTTGTTACTCTTGATATGTAGCAACATTCATATTGTTTTTTTTGCAGAAATACATTGCCCAAAACACAAATGAGAGGAAGCGCATTCTCCATTGATCTTTAGAGCGGCACGGTGGCGCAGTGGTAGAGTTGCTGCCTCACAGCACCAGAGACTCGGGTTCGATCCTGAATACAGGCGCTGTCTGTTTGACGTTCACTCTGTGACCGTGTGGGCATTAATTTGGTTTAGTTTGGAGATACAGTGTGGAAACAGGCCCTTCGGCCCACCGAGCCCACACCGACCAGCGATGCCCGCACATTAACACTATCTTACACACACAAGGACAATTTACACATATACCAAGCCAATTAACCTACAAACCTGTGCGTCTTTGAAGTGTGGGAGGAAACCGAAGATCTCGGAGAAAACCCACTCGGTCACGGGGCGACCCCGTGCCAACTCCGTACAGACAGCACCCGTGGTCGGGATCGAACCCGGGTCTCTGGCTCTGCAAGCGCTGTAAGGCAGCAACTCTACTGCTGCTCCACCGTCCCGCCCCTTCAGGTGTTCCAGTTTTCACCCACTCTCTAAAGACGTACAGGTTTGTAGGTTAGTTGGCTTCGGAAAAAAACATTGAAAATTATCCATTGTGTGTAGGATATTGTCAGTGTACAGGGATCACTGGTTGGCACGGACTCGGTGGGCCTAAAGGGCCTGGTTCCACACTGGATCTCTAAACTAAACTAAAAACTAAGATTAACATCTCAAGCAAACTCTTACTGATAATGGTGAGCAAGCAAGATTTTAATTGTACTTGTGGCAATAAACTTGACTTAACTTAAGGAGGGGAGTCACTTTGAAGGCTACTGCATTACCATTGTTTAAATTAATTTTTGGAAAGAGCTGCTGTATTTGAATTTGAACCACACCAATTTCAATCCACACCATTTTACTTTGTGACTTCAAACTTAACTTGTGCCTGAGTTGTCTCTTTGGTGCTGGGAGTGAGTGAGCAACTTTGCTCAGTGCTCCCAACTCTGCTCAGCCCAGCCAAACCCCGTATTGTTGTAGCAATGTGCGCGAGTGGGTGGGGTGGAGTGGGGGGGGGGTGTAGTGGGGAGAGAAGGGAACTGTCCCATTCTCATCCAGTAGACAACGCCTACAGCCCCGCAGCAACTGGCAAATCCATGCCCCCCCCCCCCCCCAAATCCATTCCATCAGTCTCCCAGACACAAGTGTCTGTATGTACGGGGTGTGCATAAGTCAGACGCTCATAGCTCAGAGAGGTCCTGAATCTGTTTTTTTTTAAGCTGGCATAGGACGCTATTCATCTTTCTTTATTTTTACAAAAGGGATCGACTGAAAGACAAAGTAGCAATTGATTTTCAGAGGAGTAAAAAGTGTTCTGAATCCAGTATAGTCGTATCTTAAGTACTCTATCATCAGAAGGAAATAGCACAGGCAAATGTCTAGGAAGGATCTGCAGATGTTGGTTTACACCAAAGATAGACACAAAAAGCTGGAATAACGCAGCAGGTCAGGCAGCATCTCTGGAGAATAGGAATAGGTGATGTTTCGGGTCTGATGAAGGAAAGGTCTCGACCTGAAACGTCACCTATTCCTTTTCTCCAGAGATGCTGTCTGACCCGTTGAGTTACTCCAGCTTTTTGTGTCTAGCTAGGGTCAAATGTATATTGCAATTTACATTTTCATATCTTGTACGAGTTTTAATTTTCTTTAGAGTTGTAACAGCCAACTCACACCTTATCCCATAGAATCATATAACCAGACAGCATGGAACTAGGCCCTTTGGCCCAACTTGCCCATGCCAACCAAGATGGCCTATCTACACCAGCCCGACCTGCCTGCATTTTACCGATATCCTTCTAAACCTTTCCTGACCATCAAACAAGCAACAGATGAGATAGTTTCAGGCTGATAACAAATAGCTTCTTTATTTCTCTGAATGTTGCAGTGGTTAAACTGGGAACTTTTCTCAAACTGGAAAGGGTTAATAGAAAGTGCTAACAGGCGTAGTTCATGAGTGCTTATCTTTGATTGTGCAATTTGTAATCCATTGATATACATCTGTAGTTCTTTCACCATAGATTTCACCCGCTGTCTAGTTCAACTTAGAGAAAGTAAATTTAGCATGAATTGATTTTGCTATTCAAGGTGTCTGCGGTATCTGAGAAATCAGGCTTTTAATGGATTCTTCTCAGGTTTACCACATTTTTTTAAACTCAGAAAAACAGAGATAATGAAAATAAGCCAAGGACTATTTTTTCACAATGCAGCAGTGGGCAGTTGTATCATTTTATCTTGTCTAAAAAATGTATAGAGTGATAGAATGAGGTCACGCCATCTGAATAAGCTCTTTGAAAGAGCCAAGCAATTAGACGCACAGGGTCTCTTGCCCAGAGTAGGGGAATCGAGAGCCGGAGGACATAGGTTTAAAATGAAGGGGGAAAGATTTCATAGGAACCCGAGGGATAACATTTTCACACAGAGGGTGGTGGGTGTATGGAACGAGCTGCTGGAGGAGTTAGTTGAGGCAGGTACTATCGCAATGATTAGGAATCATTCAGACAGGTACGTGGATAGGAAAGGTTTAGAGGGATATGGGCCAAACACAGGCAGGTGGGCCTAGTGTAGATGGGATATGTTGTGTTGGTGTGAGCAGGTTGGGCCAAAGGGCCT